>JAKOOJ010000001.1:207998440-209240940 GCA_022577455.1 Arizona elegans | reverse complement strand
CTGTCTGACTATAATATTGTCTCAGAAAAAACTGACTCTGTCCTGAGACTCCTCTCTTATTTACTTGGAAGATTTACACTTTCAGCTGAACTGTTTAAGAAGATTCTCAGTCATCCAGGTAGAATTGTTTAGAAGTTGAGTCATGGCAACTGTACTTTTTGTTTGCTTGTTTGAAATGTTTCTCTGCTTATCCAAGTAGCTTCTTCAGGATAAACAGTGAAATATTTGAACCCAAAATGAAAAGAAATCTAATTTCCATGACTCAACTTCTTTTCAATGTCGTTTACAACTGATAACCTTAAATACCAATTTACAATAAGCCCACCTTATTCCACACATAGAGGCTGGAATGAACAGCTCAGATAGAGAAACAAAAAATGTGCCATTTCATGTTTTTAGGAAAGCTGTCAATTGACCCCTAGTACTGCTTGTGAGAGGGAGACAGAAACAAGCTTCTAATCTCTACAGTAGTTGAAAGTTAGGGGCAGAGAAGTTCTCCTTTGACAAAAAGGGGTTCAACAAATCTCTGACAGGCAAAGGTTTAAATTTGGCATCTTTTTCGTTTGTCCTGAGAGCAGCACAAACCAGAGTTTTTAAATGCCCTAATTCAGTGGCACCGAGCTGGCCCTGTGAGATTAAGCCTATCTCAAATAGCAATTCTAAACAGTTTTAGTGAGTACAGTTAGTATCTACTTATTTCATCAGCTTTCCAGCACACTTTGTGTATACGATAGAGAAGTGAATGAAAGCTTAAATCATAATGGTAATTGTGGTTAAAGTCCCATTGTATTTTATGTTATTTTGATTAGAGCAAACTGTAAAAGTATATGTTTGACTCCAAGTATTGTTATGGTTAGTGTTATCTTTTTAAGTCCTGCACTAGCATTCAAGGGCATTTTAGTATACAGGTATGGATTGATATCTTTTGAAAAGAACATTTGGTTCAGTCCTCCACTGCTGGATTTATTTTTTAAGTTTATTTTTTAAATTTACTTATTGCACTTACATCCTTTCCTCTTTTTTTCTCTAACCCTAACCCTATGTGAATATCTTTGCATGTTATTCAGATAATAACCCTGTGAAATTTGGCTGTTCTGAGAAAGAATTATCACAGAATCTGGAAGCTGAGCCTCTTTCAGAAAGACAGTCCAAATAGTCAGAGGACCTCTGGATGGGTCAGAGAAGGAAGGAAACCATTTGTTTTCTGCTCACATAGACCTCACCCTTACTAGAGGATGCTGAGGAATAGGAAATGGGCAGCCACACAACAGAAAGAGGACTACCTTGTGCCATGTGTTTTTAACTTCTTTTTTCTAACATCTTGCTCATAGATTATTCAGAGAGCCAGGTGCTGAAGTAGGAACGGGGACAGTCATGTGCTAGTCCTCCCTAAAGCCCAGAAGCTGCCTGGATGGCCTTGGGACAAACGCTCCCTCACAGCC
Source organism: Arizona elegans (assembly GCA_022577455.1). Taxonomy (NCBI): domain Eukaryota; kingdom Metazoa; phylum Chordata; class Lepidosauria; order Squamata; family Colubridae; genus Arizona; species Arizona elegans. The sequence goes on along the minus strand of JAKOOJ010000001.1, from coordinate 209,239,498 downwards.
TAAATCAGGACAGGGTTCTAAGGCAAGCCAGCTGGTAGACAAAAACCTTCATTACATCATGCACTGATAGTGTTGCTGTGAGAACTAGGCAGGGGCAGTGCAAAACAAGTGAACTGCAAAGAATCCAGGAAGAACAAACATGAAGGAAAATAGCCACTGTGCAATTATGTTATTTGCACCTCTATTAAATGCCCACCAAGAGAAGCCCTGGACCAACTCCTCTGCAAAGGTCCATGCAGAAAGGAAATCCTGATAAAGGATGCAGAATCAGGAAAGGAAGGGGAAAACTTTACCTGTTCGGTCTGAAGATCATTTCTTTCTTCCAAATATTTTCTGAATGGGTTTGGCTGGACAGGTTCTTCTTCTTCTTTCATTATTATTTTTGTTTTTACAGTAGTTGGTCGGATTACCCCAGGCTTTGTCTAATAATGAAAAAAGAACATGATACAGAAATATAAAATAAGTCATATACCAGAATGACAAATATATAATGTTTGAACTAATGATAAAGCATAGAAGAATGTTTCCAATGCATGGTACAGAAAAAAAAATCTGTGCCAACTTTAACAGAGATGATATATAGTACAGAGAGTTTGGTCTACTAGGCAAGAAGTTCTAATCTAGATCTTTGAGATCATGTGCCAAAAAGCAAAAATACTAGCCAGAATGCTTCCGCCTTTCACATTCTTCATCAGTGGTTCAGGTCATGGAAGTCCTCAAACTGGCATGTTCATTTTTCCTATATGGTAAACCACATGCTGGCACATGCCACCTTCTATGCTGGCACTGAAAACAAAGCAACTTAGATCTGAGAAGCTTCAGTGTTGCATAATGGTTAACTGATTGGGCTTTAACTGGGATGATCCAAGTTCAAGTCCACCCTCAACCATGAAAACCTACTGCGTGACTTACTTTTAGCTCATCTCTATTCCTCAGCCAGACCTACCTCACAGGGTTGTTGGAGGTATGCCTCCTTCAGCTCCTGGAGGAAAGGCGGGATATACATCTAATGAATAAATAAAGTAAAATGAAATATGTAATAGCTATAATGGTGCTTCCATGTATCATGCAGGGGCTACCACTGATGGCCTGAGCATTCAAAAGAAACTAGGTCAGAACTATTAATTTATGGGAAAGATAACAAATACAATCCTTAAAACATGAGAGCTTGTCTCTATCTCTCTAATTAGAATTTTACAATACAATAAAAGCATGCAAAATAAAAAATAAAGGTAGGAAACAAAAGAAGTGAGGAAAAAAAGAAAATAGTCTCTGTCCTTGTTTCTATCAAATATTTGCCATCTTGCTCTTTCCCTCTCAGTCTTTAACTCTTTCTAATCCCCAAATTTAAAAAGAAAAACACAGTTCTGTCTTTTCTTCTTTTAACAAAACATCCATTTCAGTCTTTTAAAAGGTTTCTCTTCTGTGACTGTTTATATCAACAGAAGCGCCTGGAACCTGAGTGTTTCTCTCTACCCCCAAGATGGCCCTTATTTGTACCTCAAAATATCATCCAGCAGTGCAACAGAGGAGAATACAATTGGATAGGAAGTGAAGGACAATGGGGTTTGTTTCCAAAAACCATACTTTAGTTTTTAAACTCTACCATGAGAATGAGGCCTTATCACACCAGTGGTGGGTTGCCCCCGGTTCAGACCAGTTCGCAAGAACTGGTAGTAAAACTGGCGGGAGGCTCTGCCCACCGACCCCTATGTCATCAGGAAGCTTCTGCGCATGCGCTGCCCCGTTGTGAACCGGTAGTAAAGGTAAGTAGAACCCACCCCTGTATCACACCTGTGGGAGTTTTGTTTTGCTTGCAATATACATGTGTTAGGGCTTCTGCTAGAGTTTTTGTTACCATAGCTATCATAACTATCATGGTTGAGGGGCAGGGGTGATCAAGAGTGACAAAAAGCACATGAAAGCAAGTATATGTGTCCCAGGATAATTTTGCAAGATTCCAATCTGAGTTGGTCACTGGGACCAGAGGTTTATTCTGCCAAGCATTTGGGCGCAGGCTGGAGCCCATCATCACATATTCTGGAAAGAGAGAAGTTATCTAATGATAACTTTGGCACGAGCCGAAAGAATAAGTCTTGCAAGTATAAGTCTTTGGTCCCGGTGACCGACTCAGATTGGAATCTTCAGTGATAAAAATATCTAATAGGGCCTTAGTGCCATAGGTTGCCCACCCCACGATACCACACGGTGATGGCCCAAGTTTATTGCACTGCCACACTTACGGATGGTCTGTTAAAGATTGCTAGCGAAAAAGTATCACAGGATCCCTTTTTTCCTCCATCAAAAGCAGTTATTTAAGATATACAGTGCAGAACATGTATGTATGAGTTTTGGGGTGTGAGGGAGAGCACTGGAATTGGATTTCAGCACAAAAATGTCACAAGAGTGCAGATCTCTGTTGGAACCAAACCAGTACAGCTCTTAGCACACATTAAAAATTGAGGGCTTCACATATAATATTGGAGATCTTCTAGTCCAGTGATGGCTAACCTTTTTGTCATCACATGCCAAAAGCGGGGGGAGTGCGGGGGGGTCGCATGCATGCCCACATCCATAATTCTATGCGCCCTGCCCCTGCACGCATGACCCCCCACACTCCCCCTGCTTTTGGCACTTGATGCCATGGTGGGCCCGATAGGCCTGTTTTTTGCTCTCCCAAGGCTGCAGAGCCTTTCTAGGAGCCTTGGGAGGGTGAAAATGGCCTCCCCCCCTCCCGAGGCCCTCCAGAGGACGGAAACAGTGTGTTTCCTGACTTCCGGTGGACCTAGAAGGCCCAAAAATCAGCTGGCTGGAGCTGAGCTCGTGTGCCCACCAATATGGCTCCGCGTGCCACCTGTGGCACCCGTGCCATAGGTTCACCATCATGGTTCTAGTCCAACCCCCTGCTCAAGCAAAAGACCCTATACCATTTCAGATAAATGGTTGTCCAATCTTTTCTTAATTAGGGATGGCTCTACACATATAGCCAGGCAAATAGTTTCCAGCAGAGACAGATTATTTCGTTTTGACTTGGCACATTCTTTCTTAAGAGGGTTCTGATATTAAGATAAATATTTCCCCAGGACTTTTTCAAAATAGTTATAATTCTTTGTTGGGTCTGCCACCATTTTGTATTTATGTGGAATTTTTATTCAAATCACATGGAGTCTGAGAATGTGATTCACTCAGTCACTCAACCTAATTAATATTCTGAAGAGGATAATAGTGAACTAGAAATGTACCTTATGTGTCTCAGTCACTGCAGGAGCCGTTAAGTAGAGGTTGGCCTGGAACAAAATGTTTACAATATTAGCTCAGTGAAAAGAATCAGATCAGGGAGAGTTACTTATATTAAGAAGAGAAAATTCAATAGTAGACACTTCTGTGCCCATCTTTGTCGGGGGTTTTTTCTTTTGACTTGGTTTGAGCATTTCTTTTGTTTTGAGAAAAAGCTATAAACGGGTGACTTTCAAGCAGAAAATGAACTGAGGGGCCAGCTGCTCTTTCTTTCCTTTTTTAATATAAACAAACAAAAAGCATCATCATATTGTAGAACCACTTGAGATGTAAGCAAAGAGGAAAAGGTGCTAAAAAGAAGTACGCTCACTAGCAATCTAAAGTACCGTATTTTTCTGTGTATAAATCGCACCGGAGTATAAGACGCACCTTAATTTTGGGGGAGGAAAACAAGGAAAAAAATATTTTACCTCTGCCTATCAGCATTTAAGCGAGAGGTGCAGGGACTACTCGCTTTCCCCCAAAGAGACCCCTAGCATACTCTGGGGGGAAGACAGAGCACAGCCTGAGGAACAACCTTCCCTCTTCGGGACAGTAGGGGGGGGAATCTGCCCAGCAGCTTTGGGGAGCAAGACAGGTGCCACGATTTGCGGCTGATCACCCCTCTGGCCACGCTGACTTCACTCCCCAGCAATGTGAGGAGCCACCGCTGCCACTGCCTAACCCTCTCTGTGCCCAGGAACCAAGCCGAGCTGAATGGGAGCCCCTAAAGGGAAATATTCCTCCTTTCCAGCCATCGCTGCCCGGATTCCAAAATGCAACCTCAAGAGTCGCGCTTCAGGTGGCGGCCAGTTCCCCTGCAATGTGCAGTGGGGAACTGGGAAGTGCTTTGGATTCGGGGAGGAGATTGTAGCACTGACGCCTAAAAGTGCAGAGCCGCGCGCCCCCATCCTCCTTCTCAGCAGACTTTTCTCTTTCCTCGTGGCCAGATCCGCCGCCTGAAACACGGTACACTTTTTTTTTGTCTCTGCACACATCCCATGTTTGGAATTGGGAAGGGGATCCCGGGTCTGGGATGTGTGCAGAGACAAAAAAAAGTGTGCTGTGTTTCAGGCGGCGGATCTGGCCAGGAGGTTTTCGCTTTTATTGACTAAGCTATATAGAATAAAATAAATCAGCTATTATGGTTTCTCCTTGGAACTGTCCATCAGAAAAATCAAGAAGCCAGATTATAAATAGGATGACTATGAGGTTCTTTTTACAACAGAAATCCCTCTATTTTGAGAGTGCCCACTGCTTGAATGTGAAGACCACATTTGGTGTAAAGATATGAATAATAAATCTTGTTATAAAATTAATAATGCATGTATGCTGGATTTTCTGATGTTACCTAAATATGGAACATTAACCTCTCTTGAAATAGTCTTCACGTAACAACGGTAATTGGGACTGGCAACTCCATTTCTAATTGACCTGGTCATAAAATGTGGTATCGCATGATCCTGCCAACTCACAATGACAGTTGTGGCAGTTCCAGCTGTCATCATTCAGTGAATCCTGCATGGTTATTAAGCACAATGTTTCATGATCATCATTTGCGACTTCCTACCATCTTCCCCATTGACTTTACTTGTCAGAAGCCAGCAGCAAAGTTTGCAAATGGCAATCATGTAACTGTGAGACACTGTGACCATTGTAATTACACACAATTGCAATTATCGAACCACAGGGATGCTGCAATGGTTGCAGTTATGAGAACCAGTCATAAATCTCCTTGTTAAGTGCTGTTATAATTTTGAACAATCACAAAAGATTGTTCTTTTGATTGTTCCTACAGCATATATGATTTTCTGTTTTAACTCACCTTACCATAAGCACTCAAGTGCTTATGTAGATGACAAAAGAATCAATAGTTCTATACCTTGCTCCAATAAAACTATCTTGCTAGACTATTGATTAAATTATGGTATATTTCTTGGAAATAAGCATAGGATCACAGATGAATATTAATCATATAGTGCAGAAGTATGAAATAAAGATGGATTTTAGTAGGTTTATAATCATTATACCATCCTGGAAAAAGTTGGTAAGAGTCGATACTGACTTGATGACATATAATCAATACTATAGATTCTTTTCTCTTAACTTTCTTGCTATTCACATTGACTCCTGATGACTGCAGGAGATGGCATTGTCACAAATGGCATACTTCCTAGAGTTTCTCTTAGTTGCTCCCTATCAATCATTTACTAAGTAAACTTTCACTACAAAGCTTTAATATAAAATTAGGATAACTGTTTCTGTGGTGCAAAATTTCAGACAACCACTCTAGGACAGCAAATTGAGTTTTCTGCATGTTTTTTGCTGGTCTGGTTCTAGATTTTTGTGGTAGCCCTAATGAAACTCTTTACTATATCTAATACAAAGTACATCAAAGAGAAATTAAAACATTTATTTATTTATATTGATTTTTTTTCACCTTGTTTTTCAACAGTTTGTTATTGATATAAGGGGAAATGCATTTACTATCCTTTTATTTATCCTTATTAAAATGAAGTGGAAGAAAATCCAACTTTGTTTGAGCATGTCTCCTCCACAGAAATTTATGCTGACAGCTGCTGGGATAGAAATGAATAAAACCCAGTGCTTTCCAAAATGTGCACATTCTTCATTCCTCGGAAATGGATTTCTGTCATTCAGAAGCAAAAATGATCGCAATCGTAACTCACAATGTCAATTTGAATGCAGCATTCTTGCCTCTAACAAAATCGCAAGAGGCTTTGATCAGTGCTTAATTCAGAATGAAAAGAGAAAGAGAATGAAACACTGTTCCCAGCTCTGTAAAGTCTCAGCCTAAACCACAGTTTTTCGGAGACTCACTTTAATTATTCAATTATTGGAGGCAGAATTCTGTACCATTGCTCAGAAGTCCCCTCAAAGGTAGAGTCTGTCCTGCTATTAAAAACAGATGAGAAGACCATATTATGAAGATACTTACATATTTGGTTTCCCGACCAGCTGGCCTCTGTGGAACAGTAGACATCTGCAAGGAATCCAACAACTTTGCGTTAGAACAATTTGGCATTGTGCAGAAACTTTTTTTTTTTTCTAAATTTGGGCACTGCTAGAATTTGTTTTTCAGTCCCGCCCAACAGCAAAGACAGTAAGGAAGCTTTGCATTGAACTAGAGTAAACTGTGCTTGAACAAACCTATCCCTTAACTCACCTTTTAACACATTTCTCTTATTCCCATCTTGCTGTTATGCTGTTTTTAAAGTTTTATAAGTTTTATTAAGTGTACAAGGGACCCAAAACACTAACATATCTGGAGGAAGTAAGAATAGTAATGTGACAAAGGCAACTAGCTACAAAGAGCTGCACCAAAACTCGTTGTAGAAAAACCTCCGAACTGAAAAAAGATAAGCAACCGAAAAACAGGACTCCCTGAGCTACAAAAAAAAAAAAAGGGGGGGGGTATGTAAGCCTACCCTACCTCTTAAATCAACGGTTGATAAATACCATATCTTATTTGACTATGATTCTGACAAGCTCTCATCCCCTGATAAGTAATGTCTTACACATTGGCAAAAAAAATCAGAACACAAAATACAAGCTGGGCAAACGACCCTCACTCCTTGGTGAGTACTCATCTCAAATGATCTAAGTACCAGAGCTCACTGTAACAGCATTGCTAAAAAAGCATTAAGAGTTGTTAACCTAATCTTGCGTAGCTTCTTCTCTGGTAATATTGAACTGCAAACTAGGGCATACAAAACTTTTGCCAGACCAATTCTTGAATACAGCTCATCTGTCTGGAACCCGCACTGCATATCAGACATTAATACAATCGAACGAGTCCAGAGATATTTCACGAGAAGAGTCTTCCACTCCTCTGCTCGCACCAAAATACCTTATGCCACCAGACTTGAAATTTTGAGTTTAGACAACTTAGAACTTCACTGTCTTTGGTCTCACCTAAGCATCATACATAAAATCATCTGCTACAATGTCCTACCAGCCAATGAATACTTCAGCTTCAACTAAAACAATACAAGAGCACACAATAGATACAATACAAACTCATGGTAAACCGATCCAAACTAGACTGCAGAAAATACAACTTCAGTAACAGAGTTGTCGATGCCTAGAATGCACTACCTGACTCCGTGGTTTATTCCCCAAACCCCCAAACTTTAACTTTAGTCAGAATGGAATCTGAGACGGATGAACTGGATTCCAACCTATTAGAGGTGAACAGAGAACTGTCCTCAGTTGCAAAATAACCGCCTGCTTACGTCCCACAAGGTCATATCTATATATTGATCAACTGTCAGAGGCCAACAAAAAGCTAGAAGAAATAAAAAGGCTAGGAGAAGAAGGATTCTCTGGCTTTGTAAAGGAGGTGGTGAGAATGTCAATACAGGGCAGAACACACAAACACACACACACACAAACACACCATGAAGTACAATATGATAAAGACAATTCAAAGCTTGGCACTGAAGGGCCATTTGAAACATAAGTACTACAACTGAAAAAAAAATCTTGTTATTACAGGTAGTCCTTGACTTACGGCCACAACTGAGCCCAAAATTTTATTTGTTAAGTGAGACATTTGTTAAGTGAATTTTGCCCCATTTTATGACCTTTCTTGCCTCAGTTGTGAAGTGAATCTGGCCTCCCCATTGACTGTCAGAAGGTTGCAGAAGGTGATCACGTGACCCCAGGATACTGCAACCATCATTAATATGAACCAGTTGCCAAGCATCTGAATTTTGATCACCTCACTATGGGGATGCTGCTAAGGCCGTAACTGTGAAAAATGTCATAAGTCACCTTTTTTTCAGTGCTGTTGTGATTTTAATGGTCACTAAATGAACTGTTGTAAGTCGAGGACTAGCTGTATATAGAAATGATCCACATAAATAGTCAAAGAAAAAGCCTGTCCTGAAATCTGTCATAGTTACTTAGGTGTAAAAGAACACTGACAGAATTAATGGAGATAACAAGGCTTCCCACACCGCCAAGGTTTTAAGAGGCTTGTGCTGTTGTTTCAACAACTCGTATTACCCCAAATGCTCTTAAGCTTTTTCTACGGAGCTTTGGGATTATGCCAACTGGAGTATTTTAAAATATCTGTTCCTGCCACTCCTGACTCCTGGGAAGCTTGCCAAGGTGTAACGGGAAGGTAGATCCAGGAAGGTTGCTGATAACATTTATTCTTTGGGGGAAAAAATCCATCAGGCTGAAGGAGGGAGAGAAATTTGACTCAATGCACCCCTTACTATGCGTTCTCAGGAGGAGGTAATGAACTCAATATAGGACCTGGACGATATCAAATTGAGTTTACCAAACATGATAATAACCACCAATTCATTAAAGGAGCTTCTACCCAGTGGTGAAATGTAAAATTTGTTACTGCTGGTTCTGTGGGCGTGGCTTGGTGGGAGGGGTAGTGTGACTGGGTGGGCGTAGCCAACTTTTTTTTTTTTTTACTTTTAAAACCATTTTTCTACAACCTCTTCAGCCGAAGAGGTTATAAAAAAAATGCTTTTAAAAGCCTCTGATGATCCCAACTGAGTTGCCTGATCATCAGAGGCTTTTTTTTCTTTTAAAAGCCTCTGACGATCCCAGCTGAGTCGCACGATCATCAGAGGCTTTTTTTAAAAAAATTTTTAAAAGCATTTTTTCGCCGATGATGTTGTAGAAAAAATGCTTTTAAAAATAATTTTTAAAAAAGCCTCTGATGATTGCGCGGCTAAGATGGGCATGGGGGGGGGCAGGGATTTTTGCTACCGGTTCTCCGAACCACTCACCGCCATCGCTACCAGATCAGGCGATCCGGTCCAAACCGGGAGCATTTCACCCCTGAATTAGTTTCAACAGTTAGAGACAAGTGCCAAGTAGGCATGCCCATATACTCCAAACCTCTTTCTGCTTTCAAATCTGCTCAGCTGAGACGCGGAAATCCGATCCGCTGTGCGAAACAACTGAGAGGATAAAGGTAAGTAAAGTGCAGGGGCAGGCCCACCTGATTGTCGGAGAGAACCAGTTCGCTCCCAGCTGATCATTGGAGCTACAGGTTTGCCTGAACCTGTCCAAACTGGATGAATCCCACCCCTGAAGTTACCACCGTATTTTGTATCTGTATCTGTAGGGGAAATACTGTAGGCGAGTGGTTGAATGCAGCATCAAACAAAAGCAGGGGGGATTTTGGAACACCAGGATTTACATCTCCCTTTTTACTACTTAATTTTAATAGTCACGTTCACATCCCTGTTTCAACAACAGCAACAAAAAATACCATTGAGACATTGGGGGAAAGGGGAGGATTTTCATTAGCAATAGCAATAGCACTTAGACTTATATACCACTTTACAGTGCTTAACAGCCCTCTCTAAGCTGTTTACAGAGTCAGCATATTGCCCCAAACAATTTGGGTCCTCATTTTACCGACCTCGGAAGGATGGAAGGCTGAGTCAACCTTGAGCCTGGTGAGATTTGAACTGCCAAATTGCAGGCAGCTGGCAGTCATCAGAAGTAGCCTGCTGTACTTGTATAACTGTCTGGTTTGGTTCTGCAACCCAACAAGACAGACACAGACTTCAGAGGATAATTAGAACTGCAGAAAAAACAATTGCTACCAACCTGCCTTCCATTGAGGACCTGTATACTGCACGAGTCAAAAAGAGGGCTGTGAAAATATTTACAGACCCCTCACATCCTGAACATAAACTGTTTCAACTCCTACCCTCAAAATGACGCTATAGAGCACTGCACACCAGAACAACTAGACACAAGAACAGTTTTTTCCCAAACGCCATCACTCTGCTAAACAAATAATTCCATCAACACTGTCAAACTATATCCTAAGTCTGCATTACTATTAATCTTCTCATCGTTCCCACCTCCCATCTCCTCTCACTTATGACTGTATGACTGTAACTTTGTTGCTTGTATCCTTATGATTTATATTGATATTGTTTCCTGATTGCTTATTTGTACCCTATGACTATCATTAAGTGTTGTACCTTATGATTCTTGATGAACGTATCTTTTCTTTTATACACTGAGAGCATCTCCTGCCTTCCTCCCACCGTCCAGTGCGCTCACACAGAGCGGGCCTCCTCAGGGTGCCGTCAGCCAGACAATGTCGGCTGGCGGCCCCCAGGGGGAGAGCATTCTCTGTGGGAGCGCCGACCCTCTGGAATGGGCTGCCCACCGGCCGCAGGACAGCCCCGGACCTCCTTTCCTTCCACTGCGAATTGAAGATGTGGCTTTTTCACCAAATGGGCTGAATTGGTAGGGGTGACTTCAAATAATTTTAATAATTTTTAATTGATTTTAATTTAATTTTAAATTGATTTTAATTGTTTATGTAATTCTTTGTTTTGTTTTTGTAAACCGCCCTGAGTCCTACGGGACAAGGGTGGCATATAAATTACATTAAATAAATAAATAAATAAATAAATAAATAAATAAATAAATAAATAAATAAATAAATAAATAAATAAATAAATAAATAAATATGCACCAAGACAAATTCCTTGTGTGTCCAATCGCACTTGGCCAATAAAAAATTCTATTCTATTCTATTCTACTGCACTCTAACCACTGTGCCACCGTGGCTCATTTTCATTAGCATTCTTATTCACTTACTTTGCCCGTATTTGAATCGAGTACGCTCTTCAGGGAGCCTGGAGAGGAATTGCATCGGCGCTGAAAGAATGGATTGAAAAGAACAGGTGTTCAAATACAGAAGGTGAAAGGAAGCAACCCAAACAAGCAAGTGGCTTTAGACATTAGCATACCCTGGCTGAAGGCTCTTGCAAGACTTCATCAATAGCAGCACAAAGTTCGTCCGTTTGTTGCCTGAGTTGGGCAGGCGAGCACATCTATGGGATTTTTAAAGAGAGAAAGTGATTTCCTCTGATTCTCAACTCCAGAGATTAAACGCCTTGTTAGCACCGCTTCTTTCTCACAGGACCTACTGCAGCAGGTGGTCCTTGACTTACAACCACAACTGAGCCCCAAATTTTCATTGGTAAGCAAGATGAAGTGAGTTTTACCCCATTTTATGACCTTTTGTGCCACTGTTGTTAAGTGAATCCACCGCATTGGTTAAGTTAGTAACACGGTTGTTAAGTGAGTCTGGCTTCCCCATTGACTTTGCTTGTGAGAAGGTAAACAAAAGGGACACTGCAACCGTCATAAATGTGAGCCAGTTGCCAAATATTATGATTTTGATCACATGATGATGGGAATGCTGAAACTGTTGTAAGTGTAGAAAAAATAGTCAAGAGTCAGTTTTTTTCAGTGCCGTTAAAACTTTGAATGGTTGTTAAACAAATGGTTGTAAGTCAAGGAGTACCTGTACGGAGATGAGTTATTTGATCTGTACTGCACGACTTTGGATGACCACTAGATGGCGCCTAGACTTTTGGTATCTCTTGCTTTCTACTTAGTCATCAGAGTTTTGCAACCCAAACTGAATGCTCCTGGTACTCTGGAAATTTCTTTGGCATTCTTCTCTTGATGGTGCCCTTTCTCAAAACATAAAGACTGGGTGGTGCTATGCAGAACTTGGAAAGCTGAAGACTTAAGTTTCTTATTTCAACTTTCAACTAGCTAAACATTTTTCCCCTCCTCCAACTTGCCATATGAGTTTCCCACCAAGAAAAATGAAAGCCAAGGAGATCCCTTGTTGGTGTGCTTTCTGCATTTCATCCCGTTAAGTATATGGTAGTTTGCACAGTCCATGGCTCCACAGTGGATCCCATGTGACCAGAGGTGGGTGTCACATATTGTAACAACCGGTTCGCCCAGAACCGAAAACGTGAGTGTGCACAGTATAAAAAAAATGTCGATTATATAGGACGGGATAGCTCCAGGGTGAGTGGGTGGGCCCAGCCACTGGTTGGTACTATTGGTTCTCCCGAACTGGTCTGAACCGGCACCACCTCTGCAGGTGACTCAGATCATTACTCCATTCCAGATTTCAAATAGCTGCTTTGAATCAAATCCATTTTAGCAGCGCCGATTGCCGAATTTATGTGCAACAAGAGATTTTAGACCATTTCAGAAGGTCTCAACAACCACAATGGGTTATAGCACATTGCATTTGCTAATTGATAAGGTACTTGCAATCTTGCACACATGCAGCCAGCATCTGCGCAGGCGTCTTGTTTTTCCCCACCTCCCCACTCCAGTTTATCCCTATTTAAACCCTACATCATTGTAGCTCATCCATGCAGTTGATGAAAACAGCTGGAGTTCACTAAAGCTTATGCTTTTTAATAAAATGCATCCATTGGAAAAGCTATGACCAATTAAACCTGATTTTGGACTCTTCTCCTCCTCCTCCTACCCAACCAGATTATTTAGTAGGTGTTTCTAAAGTTGTGCAGTGCTTTCACTTCAAAAGGCCAAATGGTGCTTCAGTGCTCATATGAACTCACCGTGAAATCAAATAAATCCTATAGGATTTGGCTGGATAGAGGATGAGGGGAGGAGGCTTTTTTTCCCCTAGGATTGTGCAGTTGTTTTAAATAGTTGCACAAGTTGCTCTGAAAACACTAATCCATTCTTTGAAGCAGTTTTTTCACTTTCAGATGCAAAGCATTGCACAGCCCAGTGTGTGTCATCTCCATGACATCCATAGCAGGGTGCAGGCCAGGGGTGAAATCCAGCAGGTTTTCAGGTTCAATCAGAGGTGGGTTTCAGCAGGTTCTGACAGGTTCTGGAGAACCAGTAGCGGAAATTTTGAGTAGTTCGGACAACCGGCAAATACCACCTCTGGCTGGTCCCAGAGTGGGGTGAGAATGGAGATTTTGCAGTATCCTTCCCCTGGAGTGGGGTGGGAATGGAGATTTTGCAGGATCCTTCCCCTGCCATGCCCACCAAGCCACGCCCACCAAGCCACACCACGCCCACCAAGCCACATCCACAGAACCGGTAGTAAAAAAAATGGATTTCACCACTGGTGCAGGCTGAAGCAATTACAGTATTTCCCTATTCAATTTTGAATGTGGAAATTTGATGAGAAAGCAATACAGCCAAAACAAAATGAATTAAATAAGAATCAATTAAACACTGAGAAATTAATTGTCACCTCTGAATGGGTATCCAGAGTTCTGTCCTCAACTTCCAGTTCCGCTTTGGTTTGTTCATCGAGTGCCTATGAATGAATTTGTATTATTCTGACATTAAGACAAGACAAAAATAACAATAATAATGCACTTATGTAATATCTGATAAAGTAATTTATATCATATCATATTCAACTATCATAGATAGTCAACTATCTAAGCATTATAATATAATTAAAACAAGCTCTTGTCCAATTTATTTTGTTGGTTAAGCATCTGATTTTTGAACACACACATATTTATGGGAACCATAGCAGTGGTGCTTTAAAAATGTACACCTTAAAGTGTCCAATCTGCAAGTGATGAGGTATTTTGGAGCATCTGAAGTTTCCAAGTGCTCTTCAAGGACACTTCCATGTAAAGCACATTGTAATTGTTCAAAGGAGAGGTGTCTAAGAACTAGGTAACCATGAATAGTGCCTCCTGCACCAACTGGTGCACAAAATAGAATTGTGCCAAAGGTCTCTTAGCCATTGCTACCACCTATTCTTCAGTGAACAGCATTGTACCATTTGGAAGAGTGTGACCCCCACCCCCCAAATCCAGGGCAGTGGTGGGATTCAGCCAGTTTGCACTTATTCAGGAGAACCAGTTGTTAACTTTCCAAGAAGTTCAGAGAACCGATTATTGGAAGAAATCTTATTTTGTTTTTTTTCCCACTTTACAGGGCTAATCCTGTAAGGAAGGCAGGAAGGAAACATTCTGGTGGTGTTTCTAGCCTAATCTTTATTGCCCTGCTTACAGAAACTGCCTCTCTGGTTAACCCTTATTACATTGTAACAGCTAAGGCAAAGCGCCCATCAATGTGAGCGATGTTGAGTTCGCCACGCCCACACAGTCACATGACCACTGAGCCACGTCTACCCAGCTGGTCATTAGGGCAGAGAACCGGTTGTTAAATTATTTGAATCCCACTACTGATCCAGGGTCATTAAGATGCACCGTTTTTTAAAACCTACAGCAACATTTGAGAACCCTGGAACTGCCTAATATTGCTTTTGACTAAGGAACACTCAACAAAGGCCATTCTGGCAACCAAATTCCTGATTTCTTTAGAAACTACTTGTCACATGATGGATTCACAAGCTTGTTGAACTATGATTTATGCTTAATATAGTAAGCCATACTGTAAATCATAATTTGCTGGTTCCATACATAATACAATATCAATGAACTACATTTTAGCCGAACACAACAGGAATGACACACACTAAGTCAAACTATGGTATCCTCTAGTACTGACTAAAACATCAGTACATTTTTCATAACGGGTGACTTGCCCGGTCAGCCTTGCCAGTGCACTATTATGGCTTCTTGGCTGCTAAAAATGCATCTGATTTTACAGTTACAACCAACATAAGAGTTTTATTTATATGGGACTGTTGAGCTGCCCATTTTGCTTGCTGGTTTACCCATTTGAAGGCTTGATTTGGTACGGTATCGATCAGCCTACAATCTGAACTTGGAAAAAAGGCTTTTTGTACTACATTTCAGCTGACTCTGAAAGCTCATCGTCACAACTTCAACACAAATACGTGCAAATAATCATTTCTTATGTTGTGGTCTCGGCCTCCGTCTCATTCCCCAGGTCACAACTAAAGCAGAGGCATTTAGTAGAGGCATAAATTGTATTTAACCCTTCCAGTTTTAAAAGAGTGTTTCCTTTCTGTTTACCATGGATAGGATTTAGCATGTTTTATCAATGTGGTCAGGGATGAATTTGTCCAAATTCTAATGATCACTTATGGCTGTTGCAAATATGCCCCTTCAAGTTGGAACACCCTCCGTGTTTCTTTTGGGTTGGGCCACAGGGGAGATCCCAGACCTGGCTTCTGCAGAGGCATTAATTGTAAGTATTAATGGCTTCGGCAGAGGCATTAATTGTAGTTATTTATTTATTACACGCCTGTGTAGTGACTGATCAGTGCTCCCCAAGGTGCTGGGTTGATCTTTTGCAGGTGCCATATAAACACAGGCTTAGCAGTGTTTGAAAAGTCCTAGACCTGCGAATAAGGTTTTTATTAATGCCTTTTAGAAAGTCTCCAACTGCACAGAAGGTTCTTTCAAGACGGAGGAATTCTACCAGCTCAAGTTGTTGATTTTGTCACGTTTGGTTACATTGCAAGATTACTTGTATTCCTTTTGTTGTGGGAGAGGGACGTGTGGGGCAGCGGTGAAATCCGCTTAACTTCGCTACAGGTTCGGGAAGGGAGCATGCACATGCGCGCGCGCTATGTACGCATGTGCCTCTTCTGCACATGCACAGAGCCTTCTGCGCATGTGCAGAAGGTCAAAAACGGGATGTAATGACATCCCAGCAGGTGGGCGGAGCCTCCCGCCACTGGTGCTACCGCTTTGTGCGAGCCGGATACATCCGGGTGGATTTCACCGCTGGTGTGGGGTCATTTTATCCATGGGTTTCCAGTTGTTTTTCATCAGTGGCACCTTTTGCTTCTCACTTTACCCCTCCTCCACCCCTGTGATGTGTCAGACAGGCTATTTTTAGATACAGGTTCAGCTCCCTTTTCAGAAGATCAGTAGACCCATATTTGAGAAATAGCTAGATGAAGAAATCATAAGCAAGTTGGCTGGTGGCTCAACATACTGTTTGAGGAATCTACCTACTCCCCTTCCCATATTAGGGAGAGCTTTCAGTGGTTGCTCTGACAATGGTAGGTGATGGTTGGTGGAAGAGAAACTAAGGCAGAGCAAACCACCATTTGTATTCCAAAGGTGCTTCCTTGGTTTTTTCTTTGAAAATGTTTCACTTCTCATCCAAGAAGCTTCTTCGGTTCTAGCTGACTGGTGGGGAATGAAAGGATTTATATTCTTTGCAATTATCTGGTCATTAGTACTCTGAGGGTCAACCATTATTTCTCTGGGAGTAGTTGAGGCCACTTGGGGATTTATCTGTATCTTCAGCAGGGATGGGGGTTCACAGGGATTCAGGAGAACCTCTAGTTAAGATTCTGTGTAGTTGGAGAACCCCCAAATCCCACTCCTGGCTGACCCCTCCCTCCCCCCCCGGGAGTCCCCTCATGGCCCATTTTGGATGCAGGTAAGTGCAGGGCGCATGTGGAGGCTCAGAGAGGGTGAAAAATGGGCCTACTGGAAGTTCAGGAAGCCCAGAGACGGGCCCATTTCCGCCTTTCAGAGGGCTTCCGGGAGACTCAAGCAAAGCCTCCAGAGCCCGGGGAGGGCAAAAATGCCCACCACCACCACCATGGTGCAGGAGGCCGACTAGGCCACGTCCACCATGGCCACGCCCACCCAGCAACCAGGCAGAGAACCCCTTGCTAAAATTTTTGAAGCCCACCCCTGATCCTCAGAGTCACCTGAATCCCTACCCTCCAGTCAGCTAGAACTGAAGAAGCTTCTTAGATGAGATACAAAACACTTAAAAAAAAAACAACAACCAAGAAAGGCCAGTTGCCTTTTGGAAAAAGCATCTTTGGAACAACTATGACTTGGAGGATTGACAATCTCAATACGTACCAATTGATTTCCTTAACACTAAAAGAGAAAGGACAGAAATAACCATCAGTGTTGTGCCTAAATAGGACTCAGCAATCTGTTTTTCTGTGGCCTCAAAGGTCAGCAAACAGTTTTCACACAGTTATCTGCTTATGCCCTTAATTTCAAAATTAATATTAATACCAGCCCATACCTTTGAGCACCCAACTAACCTTCTGTTCTAGAAGCAGTGTGTTTGTTGGGATGGCTGCAAATGTCTTGTAGCTTGCATTGATCTTGTATGACTGTAAATCATAATTAGAAAGAGGAAAGATGTGATAGTATTCAAACTAAGAAGTCTTCCTTTAAGACTTCAATATGAATGCTGTCTTAGTATAAGGGAGAAAAAAAGTTACACAGTTAAATGATTTTCTGCCATTTTAAAGTATTGCATATACACCTCAATGCCATAATTACTGTATATCATAGGGTCCCCATTATAATTTATTCCAGAGGCTGGATATCTATTCATATATTTTAGTCCACAAAGATATATTTTTCTTTCTGTCCCTAGAGCTAATATATTCAGTTACAAGCTCACTGAGAGCCTTGTGAAAAGAGATGGATGATCATCTTTATGAGGTAATTTTTCTTACACTATCTCAGTGTGAATCTCAAACTTGTTAATCAAGTAAAAGTACAATATCCAAACTGAGAAGGAAAGGATATTCAATGAGGAAGAAAAAACTTTTTTGTCGTTAGCTCTTCCATTATTCCATTTATTAGACAGTACAAAATATTAATTAACCAAAATATCTCAGAAACTGCTTGGAATAATTTCACTCTTAATGTCATTAAAAATTCTTAATGAGAATGTTATTTTTTTCTTTTTTCTTTTTTTTTATTAAATTAATTTTTTAAATAAATTAATTTTTATTTTATTTTATTAAACACATATTAAAACACTGGACACAGTGTAACCATCCTGGCATTATCTTTGCCATACATACTAAAATAAACAATAAGTATCATATATACTTTGCTACTTATATACATTTGGTCTATTCAGTATTTACATATATAAATACATCATTTTTCTATCTATATTACTTATACATTTGTCTTATCCTCTTTCATTCTATTGTAACTACATACATATCCTTAGTTCTCTATTCTATAAGTTCTAGTCAGTTCATATTTTTCATCTCTCCTTTCCGTTCCAACCATTGATAATATTTGTTCCATATTTTATAATAATCTGACTTGCCTTTATTTTTCAATTCTAACGTTAATTTGTCCATTTCCGCACATGTCAATTTTTTTTTATCACTTCATCTTCTAGAGGGATTTCCTTATTTTTCCAATTTTGGGCAAAAATCATTCTTGCTACTGTTATAATATATATTATTAAGTAAATTACCCCTTTACTATATTTCCCATTTATAATTCCCAATAGGAATAGTTCTGGTTTATATTCTATTTCTTCTCCAATTACTTCTGCCAACCATAAATGAATTTTCCACTTTTTTACATGACCACCAAATATGGTAGTACGTGCCTGATTCGTGATTGCATTTCCAACATTTTGGTGATAAATTTCTAAACATTTTTGCCAATCTCACTGGCAGAAGATGCCACCTGTAGAACATTTTATATACATTTTCTTTATACGGTATTGCCAATGTTATTTTCCTATCTTTTCCCCATAATTCTTGCCATTTTTCCAGCTATATATTGTACCCAAAATGTATTGCCCATGCCACCATCGTTTCTTTGACCTGCTCTTCTTCCATTTTATAATCCAATAAGAATTTAACCAAAATATCTCAGAAACCACTTGGAATAATTTCACTCTTAACGTCATTCAGCCTTCAGAAAAGGTGGGAATTTTTTGACCATCCTTTAATAAACTTCTATGCTCTTCTTAACAACTCATAGGGTGTTCTGCAATGCAATTGTAACAAAGTACATACCTGTAAATATTTTCCTGTTGTCCCCACTTTCTTAAGTTAGGGCAAGGGTGTCAAACTTGATTTCATTGAGGGCCACATCAGGGTTTGTTTGATCTCGGGGGGGGGGGGCTGGGAGGGGTGTGGCCACGGTTGGCATGGCCAGCTCGGCATCCCTTATGTTGGGGGCACCTGTGGTGGCCCGAGTGCTCTACCAATGAAAACGGGTTCCTGAGCTCTGTTTTCGGCTGTGATGGCCTTCTGCAACCCTCTGCCAGCGAAAATGGAGGTTGCGAGGACCACACACTGCCCTCCCGAGCTCTGTTTTCACTGTCAGAGGCACCACGGGCCAGTCCTTCGCTGTTTCCAGGGCAGCCCCATGGGCCAGATCTAAGCATCCCAGGGGCTGGATCCGGCCTGCGGGCCTTGAGTTTGATACCCCAAGTTAGGGCGTCACTTCTTTTTCAATTTTTTCTTGCATATTGTATAGCATTAAAATGCAAATGTAATTTCTCTTAAATCACCACTATTCTCGTCCTCGCTTTCCTTGCTATCCCACAATTTGCATTCCCAGCATGATGAGAAGTTTAGTTATCAAAACCAAATGTTAGTAACTTTTACGAGACAAAATGGATTTGGCAGCTCACTGATCTCCCTTGTACAGTCATTTGTCAGCATTAAAATCAGTACTAAACGTCATTCGTTTTACTTTATTCTTCACTGCTTGCATTTCATCCTGTCCCTTGAATAAGAATTTTGACTATGTGGGGTGAAGTGGTTCGGGAATAACGAGAGGCACAAGCAAGCAAGTGACAACAGCTCTTTAATATACAGTGAGACTTCAGCAAAAACTCAGAGGCTGCAGCCCTCCTTATATACAATCCAGGAGGGACTGTCAGCCAATCAGAAACGTAGGCAGGTTTGAAACTCCCACTTAAAAGTATCAATACATAACACCCCTCCCTTCCCAGAAAGCACTAATATTCAGAAATTTACATATGTACACACAAAATCTCGCAGGTGCCTAGGACGAGTTCTCGCCCTAGTTGACCTGCGCAGTTCAGTGTCTGGTGGGGCGTTGAGCTGGTCGGAGGGACTCTCCGTCTCTCCCGGCTCCGCCAATGGAACCTCCTGGATTTTGTCCGGGGCGTGGTTATCCCCGGCTGGGAGTGGCGACTCGCTGGGGCAGCGCTGGAACCAGGGCTTGTCAGCTAAGTATTCTTGCGAACCCGGGCTTGAGTTAGCTGTTTTGGGAAAGTTGTTATAGTTAGGTTCGGAGATGTCTAAATTGATGTTTGCCTCGCCGACCACCCTTTTTCTAAGTTGGTTTATGTGGCGCTTCCAGAGTCTGTCCACCCCTACGTCTACCGTATACGATTTTGGGCCTGTTATACCCACTATGGTTCCTGCAACCCATAGAGGTCCGCTGGCATAATTGCGAGCGAACACCGGGGACCCAACCTGAAACTGTCTTAGGCCACAGGTTTCTCCCTTGAAGTTTTCGTGCGAGTAGTTAGGGTGAAGCCTGTCTAACACGCACCGGAGCTTCCTGCCCATGAGGAGCTCTGCTGGGCTTCTCCCTGTTGCTGTGCATGGTGTGGCATGCTGGACTGCTAGGAATTGGTCTATCCTGGCCTGCCAGTCCCCGTTGTCTAATCTGGACAGTGCTTCTTTGGCTGTCCTAACAAAGCGTTCAGCCAATCCGTTCGAAGCCGGGTGAAACGGAGCTGATAGGGCATGGCGGATGCCCAGTCCGGCCAAGTAGCCTTCAAAAAGAGTTGCCGTAAATTGAGGGCCGTTATCAGATACCAGGGTATCCGGCAGGCCGTGGGTGGCAAACAACTTCCTTAGGACCTTGATAACTGTCTCGGCCGTTGTTGATGGCATTAAGATGATTTCGAGCCACTTTGAGTAGGCATCAACAACTATTAAAAACGTTTGCCCGTGGAAAGGGCCAGGAAAATCAATGTGGATCCTCCCCCATGGGCCTTTTGGTTTCTCCCACTCTTGGATGGGCGCTACTGGGGGATCGGGACGAGACTCCTGGCAGGGTCTGCATTTCCCCACCCACTCGGAAATGACCTGGTCCATGTTGGGCCACCAGACATAACTGCGGGCTAAGCATTTCATCCTAACAATGCCCGGATGCCCTTCGTGCAGCAACTCTAAAACTCTATTCCGTAGCTTCGTTGGAATTACCACCCTGTCACCCCACAGCAAGCAACCCCCTTGCATAAACAGTTCGTTGCATTTGTTGGCATAACCTTGATACTCCCCTCCGTCCACCTTGACCGTCCACCCCTTCAGTACCCAACCCATAACAGTACGGATGATTGGGTCTCTAGCCGAGGCTTTCGCCACCTCGCAAGAGGAGATAGGGCCCAAAGTCAAAGTGTCCAACAAAAGAACGGAGGCTTCCGGCATTGGGTTGTCAAGTAGGTCGGGAAGGGGGCAGCGGCTAAGGGCATCCGCATGACCCAGGGTTCGGCCAGGTCGATGGACGAGCTGATACGAGTAGGCCGACAGAAAAATGGCCCATCTGGTCAAATGAGGGGAAAGGGCAGCGGGGGTTGGCCTATCGCCCGCCAAAAGTCCTAGCAAGGGTCTATGGTCGGTCACAAGTTCGAATTTTCGGCCATAGAGGTATTCGTGGAACTTTTTAACCCCCGCAATCGCAGCCAGAGCCTCTCTGTCCAACTGACTATAGTTCCGCTCTGCGCTGGACAGGGTGCGAGAGTAAAACGCAATGGGCGCCTCTAGGCCGTTCGGCAGTCTATGGCCTAGGACGGCACCAACTCCTACGGGGGAGGCGTCGCACACTAAGACAAGCGGCAGCGCTGTATTGTACTGAATCAGGAAGCTGTCCTCAGACAGGAGTTTCTTCACTGCCTCAAAAGCGGCTGCCTGTGGTTTCCCCCAGACCCATGGTACATTCTTCCCTAGAAGCTTGTGTAGGGGATCTGCAACCGTGGCTTTGTCCTTCAGGAACATGGAGTAAAAATTGAGCAGTCCAAGGAAGGCTTGGAGCTCTGCTTTGGATTTGGGGGCAGGTGCACTCTTAATAGCTCTCACCTTGCTTTCGGTAGGGTGGATGCCTGTGCCGTCCACCCTGTACCCCAGAAACTCAATGGAGGGGACAGCAATCATACACTTGTTTTTCTTAAGTTTCAGTCCCGCTTCTCTGAACCTGGACAGGACGTTCCTTACTCTGTCCCCTAGCTGGCGTTCGTCCTGGGCGCTGACTAGAATGTTATCGAAATAGGGCACCACTCCTGGGAGTCCTTGCAAAAGGCGCTCCATGGTGCTTTGAAATAGGCCGGGTGCGACGCTCACCCCAAACTGGAGCCTGGTGCATTTAAATGCACCCCTACGAGTTACAATTGTTTGCGCCTCTGCCGTGGCGTCGTCAACTGGTAACTGCTGGTAGGCTTGGGCCAGGTCTAATTTGGCAAAAAAATTTCCGGGCCCCAGGGAGTGTAGTAGATGATGCACGATCGGCACCGGATAGGCGCTCGGCTGCAAAGCCTTGTTGATCGTGCACTTGTAGTCGGCGCAAATTCTTATTGAGCCGTCGGACTTTACTGGGGTCACTATAGGGGTTTCCCACTTGGCATGGTCAACGGGAACCAACACCCCTTGTTTAATCAATTTGTCCAGTTCCGCATCGATCTTCGGTTTCAATGCAAACGGCACTCGTCTGGCCTTAAGTCTTACTTGGGCTACGTTGGGGTCTAAGTTTAGTGAAATAGGGGTCCCCACATACTTGCCCAACGTGTCCCCGAAGATGTCCTGGAACTTGGACAGGAGACTGTCTTTCAGAGTTGATTTGGACATCAGGTGGACGCTGGTGAAGCCCATGCCAAGGGCTCGGAACCACCCCATGCCCAGAAGGCTAGGGAGCTGCTTTGTGACGATGGTCAGCGGCAGGTCTCTTTCGTAGTCTCCGTAGGTGACTCGGAACGTGCCCACGCCTTCGAGGGGGACTCGATTCCCCTGGTAGTCTAGGATGCGCAGTCTCTGCTTGGAGAGCTGGTCCTTCCGGAACGACGGCAGGAGGGTCTTTAGGGTCGTCCACGACATTATGGAGAGAGCTGATCCGGTGTCGATCTCCATCGAGCACGGCTTTCCGTTGATTTCGACCACCGTGCTGACTTTGTCCTCGATCGCCGTGCTGGCCTGGTCGATATGTATGCTGCGGCCATCTCGCGGTTCAAATTCACTCCGTTTTTTCGCGCCGCCTTCTCTCGTTGGCTGCTTCTGGCGTGCTGATTCTGGTTGGCTGCGGCGCTCACGTGGTTGGTGTTTTCTGGGCAGAATGGCTCTACAGACTCGCGCCAAGTGCCCTTTTTTCTCGCAGCGCCTGCAAATAGCCTCTCTGTATTTGCAGGACAGTCTATCATGGTGCCCGCCACAGCTGGGACAGCTTCGCCGGGGGCTGCCATTGTCTTTTCTCTGGTGCTCCGTTCGGAAGACGTCCTCATCCGACTCGGACTCCGAGCTGGATCCGGCGTCTTCTCTGTGCACCGGGGCAGACTTGGGGCTGTCTTTGCTGGTCAGCGGACGCTGCAGCGTTTCTGCAGCTTTTGTGGAGGCTTCATGAGCCCTGGCTTCGTCTAGGGCTCCAGCAAGCATCAAATCAGGCTTGGCGAGCAGGCGCCGTTGCAACCTAATGTCCCGAACACCACAGATAAGTTGCTCAAGCAACGCATCGTCCAAGTCTCTATAGTCGCAATGGGTTGCGGCTTTTCTCAGGCTAGCCATGTACGCGCTGACCGGCTCTCCCTCACGTTGAACGCGCTGTCTGAGTTGGTATCGTTGCACGAACTTGGAGGGCACGGGAGCGTAGTGAGCCCGGAGAGTTGCCATCAGGGTGTCCCAGGAGATGGTTTGAACCGGTGTTGGCTCACACAGTGACTCGGCCATCTCGAACACATCCGGTCCGCAGTGGCTTAGGAAGAGGGCTCTCTTTCGATTAGCAGAGAGGCCCTGCATGTCGCTGGCTTCAAGCGAACATTCGAACCTTGTTAGGTACGAGACCCATTTTTCGCGGGTTGGATCAAAAGGCTTGGGCGGAACGTAGGCAGACATGTTTGATATGCCTCCTGTGGTTCGCCTCGTCGCCTAGCTGAAGCTCGTGGTTTCACTGGTTGGCTTCTTGTAGCCTCAATCCCACCTTCGTCGCCAATGAAGTGGTTCGGGAATAATGAGAGGCACAAGCAAGCAAGTGACAACAGCTCTTTAATATACAGTGAGACTTCAGCAAAAACTCAGAGGCTGCAGTCCTCCTTATATACAATCCAGGAGGGACTGTCAGCCAATCAGAAACGTAGGCAGGTTTGAAACTCCCGCTTAAAAGTATCAATACATAACATGGGGTCCCTCTCTATAAAGTTGGAAAGCTGGGGTTTAATTAGCATTCTGCATGTACAAGCCCAGCTGCAAATATGATGGGAGAGCTTCTGTCTTCACCTAGCTCCTGCCCATCTAGCAGTCTGAAAGCATGCAAATGCAGATAGATAAATAGGTACCACTTCAGTGGAGAGGAAACAGCTGTCTGTAACATCCTGGTGGCCACATGACCATGGAAACATCTTTAGACAGCGCTGCTTAATGGCCCTTGAAATGGAGATAAGCACTGCCCCCTATAGTCGGTTGCGACTAGTGGAGTAAAATCCACAGGGACTCTTTTCCTTTTATTCTTCTGCATGTGCAGTATTTAAGATAATAGAACTCTACCATTGACATGCCACATATATTATGTTTAATGTCACAGAACTGCAATATTACTCACAGACAAGAGTACAACGTGCAGCAAGAGGCAGTATCATTATTATCACTCTTCCAAGTCATGATGTTTCACTGTTCCGACGAAAATGAGTTAAGTACGGAGCTGGAGAAGGTTAGATCCTACTGTGGATCCCATCAGCCAAGGAATTTTGGCTGGTAGGATTGAGCAGAATTGCCTTTTCTGCCATGGACCCTGCCCTTTGGAAGATCTTGCCAGAGGGGGCGAGATCTGCCCCTTCTCTTTTAGCCTTCAGGAAAAGCTTTAAAACCTGACTATGCTGGTTGGCTTGGAGTGCTGAAGGAAAAGTTGTTGGCTGGAGATGATTGATGTAGTAATAGAGAAGGCACCATCTTTTTCTGCTCCAAGCCCAGGGTTTTTAATTAGTAAGTTTGGTAGGTTTTTTAATGTATAATTTTAATCTATTTTATATTTATAATTGTTTCATATTTGCATATTTTAACACTTTGTAAGCTGCTCAGAGTAGCCTCAAACCATAAAATGGATGACAAATAAATTTAATAATAATGGATGGAATCCCAAAATAACTGGAGCACCACTTGAATATCATTGGCACTGACAAATTCACCATCAGTCAATTGCAAAAAGCAGCTTCACTTGAAACAGCTTACATCAGGGGTGAAATGCTACTGGTTTGCTCTAGTTTAGGTGAACCAGCGGTGATAAAAACTATCAGTTCAGGCAAACCAGTAGTAAAAAATACTTTAAAAAGGTAAAAAAAGGTTCCAACACTGTGCCGCGCGATCTTCGGAACCTTTTTTTTTACTTTTTTAATGCATTTTTTACTACCTATTCGCCGGAACCGGTAGTAGAAAAATGCTTTAAAAAAGAAAAAAAAAGGTTCCAAGGATCACGTGGCAAGGTCAGTCAGCAAAGCTGGCTGAGGAATTCTGGGAGTTGAAGTCCACAAGTTTTAAAGTTGCCAAGTCTAGAGACCCCTGATGTAAAAGGTATTTATTTATAAGAAAGAAATCTGAGATTTGATGCAGATGCTGGAAAAGTAACAGGAAGCTCTACCTTTAGGGCTCATTTTTTAAGACCTATGATAGGACTCCTTCACAAAAAAGGTGCCACAGTTGGAAGTAGTCCTCACAAGACAGAGGTTTAAACTGGTCGAAGGTTTTAATTACTGGAAGAGGACTTGGAGCTCATTAAAAAAAAATGTGGCTATGTATGTCTGAAGAGAACAGATTAGTTGCATGCTGTTTACTGGTGTCAATATAAATGAAATCACTATGTAAGATAAGGACTATGTAAAAATTACCCACCTCAGGGAAAGGGAGTGGAAACCATATAAAACTTCATTACATGACAACATAAAGACAGACACAGACTTCAATGGATAATTAGAACTGCAGAAAAAACAATTGCTACCAACCTGCCTTCCATTGAAGACCTGTATACTGCACGAGTCAAAAAGAGGGCTGAGAAAATATCTACAGACCCCTCACATCCTGGACATAAATTATTTCAACTTCTACCCTCAAAACGACGTTATAGAGCACTGCACACCAGAACAACTAGACACAAGGACAGTTTTTTCCTGAATGCCATCACTCTGCTAGATAACTACGGTATTTCCCAGAACACTGTCAAACTATTTATTAAGACCGAATTTTTCTCATCCTTATGACTATAGGGATCTCCTCCCACTTATGACTATAACCATGTTGCTTGTATCTTTACGATTTAAATTGTTTTATTTGTTTCCTAGTATGATTTGATTGCTTATTAGTAACCTATGATAATCACTAAGGTCTGTATCTTATGATTCTTGATGAATGTATTTATTCTTTTTTCTTTTTATGTACACTGATGCATATGCATCAAAGACAAATTCCTTGTCTGTCCAATCACACTTGGCCAATAAAGAATTCTATTCTATTCTATATAGCATGTTCTCTCTAGACATATGTTGCATTGTATCTCTCTAGCCTCAGAGCTGAATGAAAAGAATAGAATGGTGACACCTCTCCCTCTCTCTCCTTCCCTCCCTCCCCCCTCTCTCTCTCTCTTTCTCTCTCTCACACACACACCAGGTTCAAATAAGGCACTTAAGGACATTTCCTGAAATCACAGAGGAACCTGTTGTCACTTGGAGTGATGTTATTAAAACTGAAAGTTAACTGTTCTTCTAAATGATAATTTTAATTATCCTACATGCTGTCCACGATGCTTGACAGTCACAGGGCTGTTGAGCATCCTTATCAATGAGAGCCTTAAACATCTACAAAACAGATACTGGAATGGAATAGCAATCAGTGCCAAATCACTACACTGCAGTAGAGGGATTTATGCAATTGCCTTTGAGAGAGAGAGCTGCATGCTGAACTATCCTAAATGGAGAGTTGGGTTGTTTGTGTGACTGAAAGAGACATTTCTATCTGCAGATTTGTCTCAAAAGAACGTAAAAACATCCTTTACAGATGGGGATGAATGCAAAAATAGGATGTAATTATTAGCAGCCTTCATACATGTGATTTATTACAAACTAGCATATGCTATGATTTATATGAAGAACTGATTTTATATGTAAATATTTGTAACCAGTAACAGAACTGCTGTCGGTTACACTGAAGTTAATTTTAAGCATTTTCACAGATCAAAGTTAATTCCTACCAGCAGCAATCACTGTTTTTGATTAAGGGGACCTTCAAACCAGGCCCCTCTTACCACAAACTTGAATCTTAGTGCTCCATGAGGTAACAATCAACAAGACCAGTTTCAGATAATGAGGGTGCAACATAAATAAATTAAACCAGTACAGCCTCCTCAGTTCTTTCTTTTACTGATGAACACAGATTGAATTGTCACTCTCATGAATAAAATATTAGAGAAATACTGTCTGTATACAGATAGTCCTCAACTTATGACCACAATTGAGCCCAAAATTATGTTGTTCAGTGAGAATTTTTGCCCCATGTCATGACTTGGTCTTGCCACATTTGTAAGTGAACCACTGCAGTTCTTAAATTAGTGACAAGGTTGTTAAGTGAATCTGGTTTCCCCATTGACTTTGCTTGTCAGAAGGTCGCAAAAGGGGATCACATGACTCCGGGACACTGCAATCGTCATAAATGTGTGTCAGTTGTCAATTTACATTTTACATTTACATCCGAATGTAAATCACGTGACTGTGGGGATTCTGCAATAGTCATAAGGATGAAAAATGGTCATAAGTCACTTTTTTCAAGGCCGTTGTAACTTTGAACAGTCTCTAAATGAAATGTTGTAAATCGAGGACTACCTGTAACTTGCCTGTTTGTGAAATGTAATAATTCCAAAACTTTACAAACATGCTAAAAGATACTCTCTCAGGCTGCAAACATATAAAAAGAGTTAATTTGGAAATTTGGAAAATCAGATGTGGAATTTAAGCTTTACAAATAAAGAGATCCATACATATCCAGATTGCCATAAATCTCTTTAGCATATATGATTCCTCCCTCCCCTCCCCCCACACTAAAATATGATTGAAATCATTTTGGTTATATGAACAGAACAGAACAGAACAGAACAGAATAGAATAACAGAGTTGGAAGGGACCTTGGAGGTCTTCTAGTCCAACCCCCTGCATAGGCAGGAAACTCTACACCATTCCAGACAAATTGTTATCCAACATCTTCTTAAAAACTTCCAGTGTTGGAGCATTCACAACTTCTGAAGGCAAGTTGTTCCATTGATTAATTGTTCTAACTGTCAGGAAATTTCTCCTTAGTTCTAGGTGGCTCAGTGGCTAAGACTAAGATCAGAAAGATCAGCACTTCAACAGTTCAAATCCCTAGTACAGGTCTCCTGCGTGAGGGGGTTAGACTAGATGACCTCCAAGGTCCCTTCCAACTCTGTTACTATTAGGTTGCTTCTCTCCTTGATTAGTTTCCACCCATTGTTTCTTGTTCTTGTTCTACCCTCAGGTGCTTTGGAAAATATCTTGACTCCCTCTTCTATGTGGCAACCCCTGAGATACTGGAACACTGCTATCATGTCTCCCCTAGTCCTTCTTTTCATTAAACTAGACATACCCAGTTCCTGCAACCGTTCTTTATATGTTTTAGCCTCCAGTCCCCTAATCGTCTTTGTTGTTCTCTGCACTCCTTCTAGAGTCTCCACATCTTTTTCACATCGTGGTGACCAATATGTTTATATCCATGGAACCCACGTGCTTGGGAAATGTTTCACTATCACATTTCTAACGTTTTGTCAGATGTGAAAACATTACAAATGAAATTATGTCTATATTTACAATTTTCTTTTCCTTGCGGTGCCATTTTCCTGGAACAGAAATGGAAAAAAGGATTAGAGGAATAGAAAGAAGCAATGAGATAGAGTACCTGAGGAGTCTTATTCTCACAATCAGAAGGCAAGGAAAAGGAGAGCGGTGAGCTAGTCTCCCTTGATCTTGACAACTGTGGGCAAGGAGAATGCTTTCTGGCCAGGGATCCGCGTGGTGTTATCACTGAGGACTTGTGTCTTGAGCAGGGCGAACAAGTTCTGAAGTTTGAATGAAGAGGGGATGATGCGTTTGTCTGAAGCAAAGGGGAGTTGATGTTACAGCCTGGAGGAATAGATGATGGTGAGTCTTGGTGATAAAAAGGCCAATGACTTGATAGTTTTGTACCTCGATCCTTTGCAGAGACATGTAGCAAGTGTTCTTTAGGCTGATTACTAGAATGTACAGGAGCCGGAGAGTAAGACAGCTTTTGTGCTGTGGGTGAGACTGTGGCCCTTTGGTTGCCTGCAAAGGTTGGCGCTGGATGGGATTTGGCAGTGAAAGAGGGAGACCAGGTGCGTACTTTTGTAGACTTCTCTGGCTCTTGTGTTTTGAAGACCCTTTGCCTCAAAACATGGGGAGGTAAGGAAAAACCGGTCAGTTTGGGTTTTAGCAGAGGAGACACAACTGTTTTCCTGTAGGAGGAAATTGTGGGTGACAAAGGACGCAGTTTGTCAGGGGAACGTGCCCCAGTATCAAGCGTCCTTTTAGGGGACAGAGACCA
This sequence comes from Arizona elegans, assembly GCA_022577455.1. Lineage (NCBI taxonomy): Eukaryota > Metazoa > Chordata > Lepidosauria > Squamata > Colubridae > Arizona > Arizona elegans. The sequence continues at coordinate 209,209,911 of JAKOOJ010000001.1, read as the reverse complement.
CGTTTGAAGGGTAGGACTGGACCTTGAGGAAACCATCCTGTTCCTTGGCACATTAGAAAGCCCCGAAAAGTAACCTTCATCTTGGTATGGGGAATCAGATCTGAAGTTAGAAAACTGTGAAGCAGCTTTCTTGGGAGTGGGAGGGGTAGTTTTAAATTTCTGCTCAGATGCCAGAATTGAAGAATCGAAGGAATTGGGAGAAAAAGTGGCAGGACAGGACGCGGGAGAAAATGGCCTTTTTGGAGAAGACCCTGACTTGAGAATAGCTGTCAAAAGAGAAAGTCTAGTTGGAAGAGGAGATTTAACTCTGGACACTGGTGGATTCCCACTGAAGGACATTTGGCTACAGTGGCTGTTTACATTATATATATCTGAGGAGGATCCATGTAGAGAAGGTGGCAGTTGGGTGGGACTTGGTGATAAGACGTGTGTTGTAATATGAATGGGAACCTGAGGGCAGGAGACCAGTTTCTTGGGAGGAAGAGGAGAATAAGCCTGAGGGGACGAGCCCTGAAGAGCATCTGCTGAAGTGACAACCTGTGAAGGAGGACAGGGATCCTTGCTTAATGGCAGTGACAAAGAGGTGGGTTCCTTTTCAGGTTTGTGACTTTGAACATTGTGGGGTAACCGATCATGATCTACAAGGCTCTCAAATGAGGAAGGAAGTATTTTCGGTGTGGAGGAAGGTAAACTGGAAGAAGTAGTAGACTGGAAATACGTGGATGTCTGGTGGATGCAGGATCCATTGGCAGACCGCCACTGGCTATGAGATTCTTGCTGAGAAGAAGCCTGATGGCCTGGAGCGGCCAGTCCGTGTTCTACTTTCAGATTAGTTGGAGAAAGTAAAGGAGCAGCAGGTGATTTATAGGAAAGATGATCAGAAGCAGACAGAGGAGAAGTTAACTGGAGAGGGAAAAGAAAAAGAAGAAAGATTAGAATCAAATCTGTAACGTCTACTGAGTTCTTCACCTGGGAGCGTGGCTGTCTTAATTTCCAGAATTAAATAGCAGAGTGAGATGCTAAAGATCTGGTATTTAATTTTAAACTATTCACATCCATTTTTATTAGCATAAAAGAAATCATCTGTTTCCCACGGCTGCTGCCAAATCGTATCATAACTTTGCAAAAATGTGAAAGTATCTACAATGAAAACAATTCTAAAAAGAGAACGAAAAGGCCCGTCTAGCCCTTCTGTCGATGGTCCTTCAATTTGGCCAAATAGCTGAAATCAATGGTACATGCAGCTTCTCATGCATACATGCCAAGGAAATTGATCAGCAAATGGGCATGTTCCTTACTCTTTCCTGGCTATTTTTAAAAAAACTTCTTTCAGTGAAATCAGATGTTCCACAGGGGTTTCTCAAGAGTTTCCTATCAAAACTATCAAAATGTTTTTAAATGCCAATGACTGCCCATAAATACCCACTATGGAAAAATAATTTACATGGGAAAATCCACATGCGTTGCCATTTCTCAGGGCAATGGGAAACTAGAAAAGAGTCCTCTAGGACCTCATGAGCTCCATTTGTAATAATTTGATCATCTTGATATTGGTTGTGGCCCAGGATTGATTCAGATACAACATTCCTTCAGCCATCATGTGGTCTACAGGTTAACTGTCGCTATCAGACCAACAAACAAAAAGTAAACAATACCCCAATCAAGGAATTGCCAAACAAGCTAACAGTAAACAGCCCAACCAAAGAAGCTCCAAGACCAATCCCTCCAACATTGATAGGATGGGTCACTAGAATATAAATTGAGACTAAATCCTAACTAGCACTGATGATGTTACCTAGTTTGGGTAGTGAAACATCTGCAAGAAAACAAGCTCAGAGAGCATCAAGGACTCCTTATTTCAACCCTGACCTACAAATATTCTCCTTTATTAGTATCATGCCCCCCTCCTACTTCTCCCCCCGTGTTTGTGTATGTGAACTACTCATAGATCAGACTGTTTTCTTTCCTCAAGTATGGAAATGAAAAAATATTATGTATTCAATTCGCATAACCTCCTATCTCAACAATGACCCTGGGCATTACCTGAGAGACTTTCTGTGAACTGGCTGAACTGCAGGGAAGGTTAGTGTGTTGTGGCATCTGTGGCACATTCTCCTGTCCTTTGCACTCATCACCACTGGACACATGGAACGCAGTTAAACCCTTGGAACTTTCATGTCCGTAACCATTGCCTAAAATAGCCTCTGTATCTTCATCTGAGTCAGTGATGAGAACAAACTCAGCTCTGAAAAGATCCTTCCCATCCATTCCCCCTCTCTTTGCCTTGTCTTCTTGGAATTTGAAAATTCTGTGCTTATCGTTGAGGCAGCTGACAGCTTCACCAGTTCCCTTGTTTCCACTTCCTATGGCAGATGACTTCTCCACTTCCTTTGTTTCAGCAATTACTTCATTCTGAAGGAAGGAAGGAAGGAAGGAAGGAAGGAAGGAAGGGGAGAGAGGAGAGGAGATGACTCAGTATTATGTGCTGCTATCTAAAGAATGTCAGAACCGAAGAAGCTTTTTGGATGAGAAGTGAAACATTTTCAAGGAAAAACTCAAGGAAGTCCAATAGCCTTTTGGAAAAATACCTATGGAACAACCATGACCAGGATGATTGAGAACCTCCAAGATTCCCCTCTTAATGTTCAAAGAAAAGAGGAAAATAACTGGTAACTCTGTCTTTAAAATTAAATAGCTTGGTTCATCTTTTAGATTCTCGTTGCTACTTTGCATATTTGAGGTTCTTAGAATCAACCTTACAGGTATTCTCTTCTGTGCACATTTTAATCTCAGATATTGAGCTGGACTTGTACATTCTTAGATTTACTTCAGGCAGTGGAAAAAACATACCATTTATTTTAGGCTATAACCGCTTTTCTGCCTATTGTACCCAACCTTTTATTTCCAGGCTAGACATATTTTGAGACCATTCTCTCCACTCCCCACTCCAACATAACTGAGACAAAGATTAACATATAAATTAGCAAAATAGATTTTTTTTAAAACACTCTTATATTCAGATCCTTCTCCAATACTCACACAGAATTTTGTGCAGCCAGCAAGGTAGCATTGAGTTGGCAGTCTTCCAAGGGAGGGCACAAAAGTGAATTTAAGAAATCCAGATTCCAAAGGAACCTACAACAGATGCAGATACTGTATAACAAGCAAATGGAACGAAACATAAAATTTTGCTGCGTGGCCTGCCTATATTACATCACCCAACAGATACTGCTATGTGTAGAAGAGTTTATTCAAAGAATTAAGGAAAGACAGGCTCTAATGTTTGATCACTCTGCTGTAAATGTTTGCCAATTTATATTGACTTTGGCATAGTCATAAGAGGTTATTGTGTTAGAGTAGGAAAACCCCAGTTCTTCTCCACCTATAGGCACAGAATCTCATTGGGTGACTTCAGAACAGCTGCTCTCTCACAATCCAGTCAGTGGTGGGTTGCTCCTGGTTCTGTCCAGTTCTATAGAACCGATAGTAAAACCGGCGGGAGGCTCCGCCCACCCGCCATGATATCATCATGGGTAATCTGCACATCCGCAGAAGCTTCTGCGCATGTGCAGAAGCGTGCATGCGTGCTCCTGCTGTGAACTGGTAGTAAAGGTAAGTAGAACCCACCCCTGAATCTAATCTACTATACAGGCTTCTTGGGAGGAAAATGAGAGGCAAGAACTCTATGTAGGCCACCATAAGGTCCTGAATTTGTCTGTCTGTCTGTCTGTCTGTCTGTCTGTCTGTGTCCATATCTCTGTATCTATCTATCTATCTATCTGTCTATCTATCTATCTATCTATCTATCTATCTATCTATCTATGTATCTATCTATCTATCTATCTATCTATCTATTATCTATCTATTTATCTATCTTATCTATATCTATCTATCATCTCTATCTATCTATCTATTTATATTTCACATTTTTAAACCTCCCATCTCCCTCAAAGGTCGAAGGTAAGATGGAATGAAAACAAAGAATGAGTATGTTCTCAGGGTGCTCTAAAGCATATTTTTTTTAAAAAAGCTATAATTGATAAGACCAGAGAAAGCATCTTTGAGTACACCCTGTCCATTAAATCTGCTGTTACTTTTCTCTTTGGCAGCACATTAGACAAAATGGAATGAGTCACTTGGCAAGGCCAGTCTAGACTGCGATGTGCATATGTGCTCTACTTCTAAAGAGTCAAAAACTCCAGGAATTTATCCAGCAGTTCACCATTTTTGTTTAAAAAAAAAAAAGGAGTTCCAGATAATGTTTCTCTGCTATTTTTAAGCTAAATACACCAGAACTGTATTTTCTGAGCATAATAATGGGAAGTCACAAGACTCCAGAAGACTCATGTTTCCCATCAGGTTCCTAGAGGAAACAGTATCATCTCAGGATTTTCCACAGTGAAAATCTTCTGACTCATTTTCAGATCCAGTTGCAGAACAAATTTACTTTTCTGCAATTACACAGACTGATTTGTCCCTTCTGAACACTATAAAGAGAACGAAAGCACCAGATCTTCCCAATAGCTTTAGTCCAAGGAGGTATTTACTTATTTTATTTATTTTATAAAAATATGCCACCCATTTCACCATCAAAATGACTCTGGACTACTGACCAACTGGCTAATCTATTTTCAGCAAAAGGGTGGCACAGAAATAAAACTGGATATTATTTTCAGAAAGGAAGAAAAGAGAATTTTAGTGGATATAAACACCAAAAGGATATCATTCAACAAAATTTAGGCTTTTGCAATTTGCAGTGTAAAAGTCACAATTCATTTTTTAATTAAAAAAATATATGTGTCAATGTATCATACAATTGCAACCAATATTTTTTTTTAAAAAAAAGAAGGATTTGGTTAAATGTGTATATTTATCTACTAAAAGATGGAATTTTAGGGTTCAGGTTACATAATCAGAACCATTTCAAGATCACAATAAAATTTAGCAAAAGAAAAATCAGTTCCCAGGTATTGATAATTACATTTTTACTCAACTTGTTCAAGGTAATTTTCAGAACAAGAAATGCTGATTATAAATCAGGTACGACAGACTTCATAGAACAACACATGATACTAAATACTGAGATACTGAGATACTGAGTATACTGAGATTTTAAACTGAATTACCATACAAATATTTTCCTGTTCTGTTGCTCCCTTGCAGTTCCCAAAAATGATTTTAAAACTTTTTCTCTTACACTAGATAGAACCTCCCGAGGAAGCAACCAACTTGCTTCCAGAAGGATGATAAGAGGGGGGAAAAATACAGATTAAATTCCTGAAACTGTGTGAAAGCTGCTTAAAACTTATTCCTGTGAAGAATCATGAGGCAATTTCTTTTCATATTGAAATAAATGTTCCCATCATAGGGATAACTTTGTGACTCGGTTCTGCCAGCATCTCCCACCCAAGAGTGACTTAAGGACACAAAGTTTGGGAATCCACATTTTATAATATGAGCCAATAAATATCAGTTGTAATAAATTTGTTGGTTTGTTTTTTTAACATGTCATGCAAGCCAGAGCTCAGGGTTGTGTGTAACTCCTGGCCAATGTGCCTCAGTAACCATAATATCTCTAGGGCTAGGGTATTTGATCTTAGCCCTAGAGACATTATGATTACTAAGGCACAATGGCCAGGGTTACACATTATCATAGCCCTAAAAATATTTTTGCCTCCGCCCTGGGAATTCCAGTGGAATCCAACCAGATCCCAATGTTTACCTGAGAGCCACCTACCTAGCCTAAGTTGAGTTTTCTCAATGGATCCAGAGCACAACTCTTCAAATTCCCAGTCAGAATGGAATTCCATGAGTTGTAATCTAAAGGAAGTCCATGTTACAAAAGAGATCGTCAAAAAGAACACGTTCACTAAAGCACAGGCCCTTGTTGCCTGCTGTGCCCACCGAGCTAGCGAGAAGTCCTGATGTCAATTGAGGCCATAGGACAGCACAGCACTATACAAAGCAGAAGTGAGTCACTAGAAAAGCACTCCGTAGGAGCAGAGGCCACTGCTTTTCTTTCAGAAGTGCTGCTCAGAGCTTTCAATACAGCAGAGCCATTCTTCAAAGGATACCATGGGACAATCACAGAAGCATGTGGACTGTGCATTCTTGAAAAAGATGTATGCAAGAGCATTTTACTCACTGGAAGAGGAAGGGCACCAAAAGCTTGCTTGTAAGAATGATTTGTCAGTTGTGGTCATTTGAGCAGCATGTGTGAGTTCCTTACCCAGGTCGAAGTTCCCATCAATAATTTCACAGATAGTAAACATACCCACACCCTACCCCTATAGCATATTAACCAATTTTAGAAGTTGAAATTCCTGCTTATTGCACTAAAAGGCATTTAAGGCAAGAGAAAGACTCTTAAAGAGCAGGTTGGGTGGGTGGATGGGGGTAGATTGTAGTGAAGAAAATCTATGTAGTTGCCAAGAACTGACAATGATTTGATGGCACAAAATCAATCAATTGAATCTGGCAACTACATGGACATAATGGGAGTAGTTATGGGAGCAGCATGGCGCTCCCATGTGGCTCCCCTCCTGCGTGAGCTGCACTGGCTCCCTGTGGTCTTCCGGGTGCGCTTCAAGGTCTTAGTTACCACCTTTAAAGCGCTCCATGGCTTAGGGCCGGGGTACTTACGAGACCGCCTTCTGCCACCAATAGCCTCTCACCGCCCAGAACGCTCCCATAGAGAGGGGTTTCTCAGGGTGCCGTCAGCCAAACAGTGTTGACTGGCGGCCCCCAGGGGGAGAGCCTTTTCTGTGAGGGCACCCACCATCTGGAACGAGCTCCCCCCAGAGATACAGAAGATTCCGGATCTGCGCACTTTCCGCCGTGCCCTCAAAACATTCCTGTTTCAGCAGGCCGGCCTGGCCTAACTTTCCCTTTATATTGCTTTTGATTTTATTTTAAACTGGGATGTCTTGAATTATCTAGGACCAGAGTGTTTAGTATATTTTAATTGTTTTTTTTTTAACGTTTGTATTAGTATTTTTATCGTTTGCTGTTCACCGCCCTGAGTCCCTCAGGAATAGGGCGGTATATAAATTTAATAAAGAAATAAATAAATAAATAAATAAATAAATAAATAAATAATGGATTCTACTCTGACAATTACATGGACTATATGGACTCTGCAGACTTTTACACAGACATAACTCAACCCTACAGTTTTTTTAGTTATGGAAATGTTTTTATTATCTTCTTCTAAGATGTTTCTAAAAATTAGTTTATCATTGTGACAATTCCAGGTAGCCTCCCTTCCAAAGGTCAAGAAGACCTGGACTCACTCAAAATATGCCAAGTCAGGTATTGTGACTCACTCAATTCTCTCAGGATATCTAATATCTACAAAATTGTTATTCTTGTTCAACCAGTCTTTCTGTGATCCGTTTTAAAAAAATAATAAACAGTTGTCTCTAAGAAGTTATAGAAGTTCTACGGGACAACACTTATATAGCAGAAGCTGGTGGGAAACACAAGTGGAAGACTTTCATGGTAGGAACAATTTATCTCTAAAGAGTAGTTTGGGGTTATTGTTTCAGTGGAGACAAATGTTATCATATGGGCAGAGTCTGCCTTCAAAATGAAACTCTCAATCCTGCAGTTGGGCTTTAAAGTCTGCATACATCATACTTGCTAACTAATCTGTGATATTTAGAGTTGCACAACTGGCCCAGGGTTTCACAGACCTATGAATAGATCAGGCTCACACGCTGCAATAATTTATACTTCACGGGCTCATTCAGATGGTTTCTATTTTGGTAAAGCCAAAAACTAAATTAGTCATCCTGCATTTCGTAGTCTATAATTAAAAAGAATTCCAACTGGTCTGAATATTTTGCAGGTAAGAGGACCAGCAGAAATTATATATTCAACACTTCTAACTTGCCATGGCTTTCTGAGTAGTTACTGCAGTTTAAAATTCATGCTGCACAGCAAACACCTGGCTGTAATCAATATCTAGTCTTACAGCATCATCGCTATAGTATGCCACAATATCTTTCTTTTTTAAAATAAATCATACCTGTCCTCTGTCAAGCAATTCCTTCTGATCCCTGCTCTTTTCTCCACATCACATGTGGAGATCAGGAACTCCCAGATGTCTACTCTGTAAAGCCAATGTGGGCACCGGGTTTTAAAGAAACAATGCTTGTTCCAGTCACAAGTGAAATTCCTTTATTGGGATATTTGGAGAGTAGGCAGCTTATGTGGGCACAAGAAGCATCTAGAGCATAAATGTTCTCTTTGTACAACTTTCCTGCTGGTAAAATATGCCATTGTTAAAACAATGAGGTTGCTTTCTTCAGTCAAGAGATGTTAGTGGATTTTGCTCATTAAACCAGTATAACATTAAACCGTATGTCATCTTAATGTAAAATATATTGCATTTGAGAACAATGAGTATACTTATTCCTGGAAAAAGTTTTCTTATGGGTTGGTGAATACTAAGCCAAAAAGTCCAAATGACTAAACTGAAAATGACTAAGACTTGCCCACAAAAAAAAAAAAAAAATCATCTTCCCAACCTTGATGATTATTCTTGTCGAGGACAAAGGACTCTGTAACATGCATAAGACTCTATAAGTATTTCTCTGATGTGTGGGAATTACCTCTTAGGGTTGATGGAGATGGGTAGATAGATGCAATCAGAGGTGGGTTTCAGCAGGTTCTGACCAGTTCTGGAGAACCGGTAGCAGAAATTTTGAGTAGTTCAGAGAACTGGTAGTAAAAATTCTGACTGGCCCCGCCCCCGTCTATTCTCTGCCTCCCAAGTCCCAGCTGATCGTGAGGAAATGGGGATTTTGCAGTAACCTTCCCCTGGATTGGGGAGGAAATGGAGATTTTACAGTATCTTTCCCCTGGAGTGGGGTGGGAATGGAGATTTTACAGTATCCTTCCCATGCAATGTCCACCAAGCCACGCCCACTAAGCCATGCCACACCCATCAAGCCACACCCACAGAACTGGTAGTAAAAAATTTGAAACCCACCACTGGATGAAATGTATATGTCAAGTACCAGGGAAATCAGAAGATCCAGCTGTTCAAATGGTATAAAGATTTATTGCAAGCTTAAGCTCTCTATAACAGTGAACCCCAACCTTTTGGGCACCAGGGACAGGTTCTGTGGAGACAGGTTTTCCCACGGACCAGTGAGGGCATGGTTTTATGTGTTGCCTGCATCCTGCAGATGGGGCTTCGCTTGTTTGCGTGAATCAGTTTCTGGTATGCCGCAGACCAGTACCAGTCCATACTGGGAGTTGGAGACCCCTGCTCTACAAGAACCTGAATTACTAATGGTTCAAACAAATTGGGGATAGATAAGGGTCAATGGAATTCAAGAAGGGGTGGACATAGATCTCTTGTGGGCACAAAGAGACTTGTGACTGATGATGCATTTGACTCTTCCTTCAGGTTCAGCCTGGTCATTTCCTACAGTATATATAACTATGTTCCCCTTCTAATGATTTAGGATTTTATTTTACATAATTTAAAACTTCTTGTGTTTAGGAATTCAATTTAAACATTACTAACAGACCATTGAGAACCAGTTTGGCCTAGTTGTTAAGGCACCAGGCTAGAAACTGGGCGGTTGTGTATTTTAGTTCTGTGTTAGGCATGAAGTCAGTTAAGGATACTTGGGCCAGTCACTCTCAGCCCTAAGAACAAACCACTTCTGAAAACGTTACCAAGAAAACTGCAGGGACTTGTCCAGGCAGTTACCAGGAGTCAATGCTGATTGGAAGGCTCTACATATACATGTATGTATGTTATGTTCATGAATGTATGTTATGTACATATACCAGAGGTGGGTTTTAGCAGGTTCTGACCAGTTCTGCAGAACTGGTAGTGGAAATTTTGAGTAGTTCAGAAAACCAGTAAATACCACCTCTGATTGGCCCTGCCCCCATCTATTCTCTGCCTCCAGAGTCTCAGCTGATCGGGAAGAAATGGGGATTTTGCAGTAACGTTTCCCTGGAGTGGGGAGGGAATGGAGATTTTACAGTATCCTTCCCCTGCCACACCCATCAAGCCACACCCACAGAACCAGTAGTAAAAAATTTTAAAACCCACCACTGACATATACATTAACATATTACAAGCTAAAAAACAGGTTTTAGTAGGTCCATCAGAAATCTTCCCAAACTAGGCACCTTCCAGATGAGATGGACAAACTTTTATACTCATTATTCTTAAGAGTTCCTTTCCAGTCAAATCAGCACTGATCATAAGACCGTCGATAATAAGGGCCATGTAATCTTACCAGCTAGCAAATTCAATCAATCTGGAAGATATAGACTGGAGAAGATTGCTATTAAAACAACTTCTTTTAAACTATAGAGGAATGTGCTAGAACACAGGTGTCAAACTCGTGGTGTGACATTGCCGTCACGTGATGTATCACAACGTTTTTCCTCTTTGCGGAGCTGGACTGCGTGTGACACATTTGGGCTATGGACAGTTTGACACCCTTGGGCTAGAAGATAAAGAACATGTTGTGTTATGAGGTAGTGGCAGTTTGAGAAGAAAAATTCTGTGCTGGGTATCACATGTCCCACAATACAACAGCCTTTATTCAATGCTAAAATATATACATTGAAAATATTAAATTTATATTTCCTGATGGACCTCTGGTAAATAATAAATGTAACCCTGATCAATTTTTTCCAGTTCAGCCAAGGTCAGCTAGTTGCTCACCAATGCTGTGCTCATTAAGATGCTATGCTGATTATATAAAGTTAACTTTCACAAGATGCATTACTGCAGGATCCAATGCATTATCTTGGGACACATATATTTGCTTTCATTCATGAGCTGCGTTACTATCAATGGCTGTAAAACGTAAGCAATTAAAAATATGCCACAACAAGCAAAAGAAGTCCTTCATTTGTTTTGAAAGGTAAACCTAATTTGAGATTCCTGTTGCTGAAAAGGTGAAAAATGGTAATATAAATAAATAATTCCTTGTTCTCTTAAATTATACATCACCAATTGTCTCCTCTCTTTCTTAGCTAAACATCTTAAAATTTAGAGACTCTTCCAGCTTATCTTTAAGTGCTTTCCCTGGAGAACGTGTTGGTGACAATGAATGAATAAACGTAACTATCTGGTCAAGGCTTCAGATGAGTTTTTGCAGACGCTGAATAACCTTTAAGTTGCTTTCCAAGTGGAATGAACAGGTAATTCTTTGACATCTCAGCTCTTTTTAATCTTCTAAGGAATTAAAGAAAGCAATAAATTAATATTAAAGTATTCAGCCTGGACAAAACTTACCAAAAGTCTCAGCTGGATTCTCATTCATTCATTGATCTAGACTCGTTTGAATGAGAAAACATTTTAGGGAATGAGAGGATTAGAGGGCAGGAATCATCCCCTACATGGAATTAGTTCAATGATAGGTTTCTACTGTGTTAAGTGTCTCTCTTCTGGCAATCCCTTTGCTTGAAAGGAACTTCTTAGACCTATTTTGAACCTTTTAAGTATCCAAGTGAAAGCAGCAGATTTCTCAATCTCTTAAACATGCACTGCAGTTGTATACTGGGACTTCACAGAAGTAGTTCCTACATAGTTTCTTGAAATGGAGGAGGGCTGGAATCTGGAATCCTTTTGTAAGCTCTGTGGTATCAATCAAGTAGAGTGGAGAAGAATGGGTAGAATGCAGTCACAGTTTTCAGAGGCAAACAGTCTGCCTTGGAAATGGTTTTATCATTTCCAATGATTTGATCAAGCTGACTCACTGTTGAATTAACACTGACAAAAGAGCAAAATAGAAAGTCCCATTAGATACTAGATGAAGAAATAATTGAAAAAGCATCGGCGGGAAAGCAAAAGGATTGTCATAAAAATGTTATATTTCTGACTGGATGTATATGCCAGAGCTGAGGATGTACTAGGAAAAGCTATAATTTAAAGAATCATAATATGCACGTTGACAGGTTGAAAATGATGTGGAAGTAATTTAAGCAGAAGTATTACTCAGAACCTCTAAAATTTTAATAACTGTAATTTGCTATATTAATTATTAGAAGGGGCCATTGTGTCCATTGTCATTTAGGCAACCCTTTCAGCATGCATGAGGGCTAAAAATAAATGGCCTCAAAATTGAATAGAAGGGGAGGGATACAACATCATCTATCTCCATTCTACAACACAGTCCTTTCAACAGTTCCAAGAAGGCTCCACACCCGTTTGCACCACTCAGGTGATCCTGTTGACACAGATAAACCTCCACCTTAATGACCTGCTAAAAGGATGCAAATGACCAGCTATCTGCAAGGAATATAAATCCTTCCATTCCCCCTCCATCCAGTCAAAGCTGATGAAGCTTATTGGATGAGAAGCAAAATTCTTCAAAGAAATACCAGAAAGTCCAGTTGCCTCTTGAAAGAAAGCACCTTTGGGACAACCATGATTTGGATGAATCTCCATAGACTTTCAGCATGCATTTTCCAAAAGATTTGTTTAGTATCTCTTGAGCTTAGACAACAAGCCCATTCCAAAAATGAACAGGCACCCAGTTCAGAAGTGGTATTCAGCAGGTTCTGGAGAATTGGTAGCAGAAATTTTGAGTAGTTTGGAGAACTGGTAAATACCACCTCTGACTGGCCCCACCCCATCTATTCTCTGCCTCTCGAGTCACAGCTGATCGGGAGGGAATGGAGATTCTACAGTAGCCTTCCCCTGCCATGCCCACCAAGCCATGCCCACAGAACCAGTAGTAAAAAAAATTTGAATCCCACCTTTGACCCAGTTCCCACATGCACAGACTTGAAACAGACAGGGAGGAAGGAAGACTGTGACTGCTACCTTAAATTCACAGAAGAGAAGTAAGATATGCATCTAACAAACAGTAAACAATAAATGGGGCTGGAAATTTTGGACAAGCCAGAGGGCCATCAGGTTAGTGGAAAGCAAATTGCTGCAATGAAATAATGACAACTTCGCTTTTTTAACTACACTCTGTTGATTCACAAAAGTGTAGTATGTCATTGAACTCAAGAAGCCGTCCCTGGATCCGGCAATATTGGCCAACTACCGTCCTGTCTCCAACCTTCGCTTCATGGCGAAGGTTGTTGAGAGTGTGGTCGCGTGACAGCTCCCACAATTCCTGGAGGAAACATCTTATTTAGATCCGTTCCAGTCGGGTTTCAGGTCTGGGCACAGCACGGAAACGGCATTGGTCGCGTTGGTTGATGATCTCTGGAGGGCTCAGGACAGGGGTTGCTCCTCTGTTCTGGTCCTGTTAGATCTCTCAGCAGCTTTTGATACCATCGACCATGGTATCATGCTGCACCGGCTGGAAGAGTTGGGGGTGGGAGGCACCGTTCTGCGGTGGTTCTCCTCCTTTCTCTCCGACCGGTCGCAGTTTGTGTTGGCAGGGGGGCAGAGGTCGACCTCGAGGCCTCTCATCTGTGGAGTGCCGCAGGGATCGGTCCTCTCGCCCCTTCTGTTCAACATTTATGTAAAGCCGCTGGGTGAGATCATCCGTGGCTTTGGGGTGAGATACCACCAGTATGCTGATGACACCCAGCTATACATCTCCACCCCACGCCACCCCAACGATGCCCTTGAAGTGATGTCCCAGTGCCTGGAGGCTGTGCGGATCTGGATGGGGAGGAACAGGCTCAAGCTCAACCCTTCCAAGACTGAGTGGCTGTGGCTCCCGACATCCTGATATAGTCAGTTGACTCCATCACTGACCATTGGGGGTGAGTCTTTGGCCCCCACAGAAAGGGCTCGCAATCTGGGAGTCCTCCTGGATATGCAGCTGTCCTTGGAGGAACATCTGACAGCTGTAACCAGGGGGACCTTTTGTCAGGTTCGCCTGATTCGCCAGTTGCGGCCCTTTCTTGATCGGGATTCCCTGTGCACAGTCACTCATGCCCTCGTCACCTCTTGCCTTGACTACTGCAACGCTCTCTACATGGGGCTCCCCTTGAAGAGCATCCATAGGCTCCAACTGGTCCAGAATGCAGCAGCGTGGGTAGTGATGGGAGCAGCATGGCACTCCCATGTAACACCGCTCCTGCGCGAGCTGCACTGGCTCCCAGTGGTCTTCCGGGTGCGCTTCAAGGTCCTGGTTATCACCTTTAAAGCGCTCCATGGCATCGGGCCTAGCTATCTTCGAGACTGCCTGCTGCTACCGACGACCTCCCATCGTCCCATGCACTCCCACAGAGAGGGCCTCCTCAGGGTGCCATCAGCCAATCAATGCAGGCTGGTGACCCCCAGGGGAAGGGCCTTCTCTGTGGGGGCACCTACCCTCTGGAATCAGTTGCCCCCAGAAATAAGGAGAATCGAAGACCTTAGTGCCTTCCGCCGTGCCCTTAAAACCCACTTTTTCCAGCAAGCCGGGCTAGCTTAAGAAGAAATTTTTAAATGTTTTAATTGGTTTGTATTTTTAATTTTGGGCCAAATTTATATATATTTTAATTGTTTTTAATATTTGTATTTCATGTTTTTTTAATTCTGGCTGTACACCGGCCTGAGTCCTCAGGGAGAAGGGCGGTATATAAATTAAAAAAAAAAAAAAAAACTGTGCAGCAATGAAAAGGGGGGGGGAATGATTTTCAGTTCTATGGTTCGAGTGTCCCAAGAGCCCTATATGAGAATTAGATTCTGCTTCTCCAGAAGGAGTCATGTTTCCAGCGGTCTTCTGAAAAGATGAGGACAGGCAAGAAGAGTTTCACTCTTTCTTTTAAAAAAAATGTTTTGTTGGAAACTTCTAGTGATAGAAAGAGGAGAGAGGTAACATCCCAGTGGTGAAATGTAAAATTTGTTACTACCGGTTCTGTGGGCGTGGCTTGGTGGGGGGTAATGTGACTGAGTCGGCATGGCCAACTTTTTTTATACTTTTAAAACCATTTTTTCTACAACCTCTTTGGCCGAAGAGGTTGCAAAAAAAATGCTTTTAAAAGCCTCTGACGATCCCAGCTGAGTTGCCTGATTGGCAGAGACTTTTTTTTCTTTTAAAACCATTTTTTCTACAACCTCTTTCGCCGAAGAGGTTGCAAAAAAAATGCTTTTAAAAGCTTCTGACGATCCCAGCTGAGCTGCACAATTATTGGAGGCTTTTTTTTTTTACTTTTAAAAGCATTTTTCGGCCAAAGAGGTTGTAGAAAAAAATGCTTTTAAAAATTAAAAAAAAACCCTCCGATGATTGCGCAGCTCAGCTGGGCATGAGAGGGGCAGGGATTTTTGCTACCAGTTCTCCGAACCACCTGCTGCCATCACTACTGGATCAGGTGATCCGATCCAAACCGGAAGCATTTCACCCCTGTAACATCCCAATACAGATTGTATGAGAATATTCCAATTCTGCCTATGGAATCAATCCGAAAGGGCAGCAGATTTGATGGGACCAATAATATCATATGAACAGAGAAGTATTATTTTCAACCATTATCCTTCCCATTCAATATAACAATAACAATAACAATACTGCCCAAGGAGCTGCTGATACAGTTCTACAAAGGAATTATTGGGCCTGTCATTTGCACCTCTATAACTGTCCAGTTTGGCACAGCAATTTTGGTACAATATAATTGTACAAAATAATATTGTCTCCTCTTTAATATACAGGATCCCAATCCTAGGATGGCTTTCGGTTTTCCGGGAACTGGGCTCAAAATAGTAAACTCTTATAAATATAATAAATATATTAGTAAATTAATATAAATATAATCCATATATTAGTAAACTAATATAATAAAAAGACTGTTGATCTATCTAGGCCAGTTATTAGCAGCAACGGCTCAGGCAGAATTTTTGAGACTGTAAAAAGCAGAATATAAGAAAGGGAGATAAAAAGACATGCAAAAATATAAAAGATTAAACTGAAAATACAGTAGGTAAACAAGGGATCTAGGATGTCCTGGGGATTCAAGTTTTCAAAAAAAAAAATCATTAAGTACTTATGAGTTATAAAATATATTATATCCCTTTTATAAAAATAAGGAGCACTATTCAGCTTTAAGCTGCGAATACGTATTAAGAACCAGGTTCAACACTGTAAAAAAAAAAAAAACATTGGCTGAAATTATAAGCTACAATAAATACAACCATTATTCAGAATCTTCCCAAATTGGGATAGCCCATGAAGTTGAAACATAGATTATATGTTTAAAAAACCCAAATTTTGGATGAGGCACAAATCCATGTATCCAGTTACAGTATAGTTCAAGGACGGTTTTCAGTGAGAACTGAATTCATACCTCAGATTTTACTTGTAAGGTACAAAATTATTCTGTACATCAAAACAAACTTCTTCAGCTTGGTTAACCATTTTTCCAGGATGGAAATCGAATAGACTTTCCAATAAGAAAATATAATATCCTTGCATCAAATACTGACATCAAATTGACTTGCAAGATTGATAGTCTAGGCAAGAGACACAACTAGCAATGCTAGTTCTATCTTTAAAGGGTATCTACATTTAGAGGAATCATGCAAGTCTGAAAGTGACCAGCCCCCCATCCCTCACTTTTACCCTCTCAAAAACTAAGGAGGGCAAAATTTTAAAGGATAATGAATGTCCTTTAAAAAAACCTGGAAACCCCATAGTTGAAGGGAATAAAAAATGTTCCCCTCAACAATGGAGCCAATGAATTAGGTCTCTGACTCCAAGGGAACCCAGTGTCAGGATCAAGACCAGAAATCACTCAGTGAAATCCAACTGAGTTCAACCCTTTATTTATTTCCTTAAACCTAATCGACAGAATCTTGCCAAATTCAAACTGTAACCTTCTAACTTACTAGATATACCCTGAGAGAGTATTGTGGGAGTTCAAGCTACTATGAAACTTTTTCCTTCTCTTTCATCCAGCTCTGGTCTGCGCAGTCTCTTGATCCAGGTCTCTTTCTGGGAAAACTCTGTGTTGCCCAAACTCTCCTCCACAGCTCCTTCAGGTGCATATACCATCAGATTCGGCCCTGGTCACTTAACCAGTTTTTAATAAGGGATCATAAGGGATGGAGCCAACTTAATTTTGGGAAGATTATTTCATAAGGCAGTCGCCACAACAGAGAAGCCATGTATCCTGGGACCCATCAAATGTAGATCCATAGCTGCAGTTCCCCACAGCACACCTTCAGCATAATTTACTCTGCAAACCCAAAAATCTCTCCAGTTCTGCTTACTTTTTCATTCTCAATTGTGCATATTTCTCCAGACATCTCCCTGCTTTCTTCAGGGACACTAATTTTTCTGTTGCATTTTTCTTGTTATTTCATCCTCTGATTCCACCAAACTCATCAGCAGGATTTTGTATTTACTTTTCTACCAATACTGAAAAATAGATAAAACTCTGAGTAGCATTCATTCAGCTAATCAGTTTGCTCTGCTTTTCCTTCATGAGGTCACGCCTCATAATACTGCTGACAGGTGCATCAGCTCACAAAGGAGAAGTAATTAAAACTTTTGGGTCGGCTGAGTGAAAACTATTCACCAGAGCTTTTAGGTCTGTGTGGGTGCTTACTTACCTGTAGTTACTGAAGATCGGTTGGTTAAATACTTTTGTTTTTATTTCACTTTATTTACATAGTTTAGGTTTGTTTTATTTTACAATATTTATTTGTTTATTTATTCATCTATTTACTTCATATAATACCTATTTACAAACTACTAATTTATATCTTTATATATATCTTTATTTATCATATGTCATATATTTGTTTAATTAGTTAGGAGTAGTTTAGCTTAGTTACGATTTACTTTATTTCCATCATGGAGACGTTCCTGTATTATGCAGGGAAAGCCCTCTTTGAGGTAAGAGATCTTCAGTTTTATTTATTTACCTGTCAATTTGCATGTCTGACTCTAGAATTTAGAATTCAAAAAGGTAACACAACAGATAACATGACATAAGTAATGGGATCTGGAAGGAACTATATTAAAATTGGATAATAAAGTAAAATAGGAATTAAAGGAATTTAGGAACAAGCAAAAGTTATTTGAGAATAATTTTTAGAATAACTTTTGAACCTGAATTTTAAAAATTTAAACATTTAAAAAATATTTGCACATCATCTTTCAGGTTCTTTCTTGGTTAATTGTGTTAATATCATCAATTTAAAGGCATCCACAGGACAGCCTTCCAGAAAAGCTGGGAAACATGACTCTGTGGTTTTCCTTGGGGTGCACAGAAAAGCACAGAGTCGTGAGGCTGGCTAGAACCCTCAAACCCAACTTCCTAGTTAATTTTTAATGTTGCTTGCCTCTTTTAAATTTTATATAGGGTGTTTATATTTTTAATATTTCATTTGTACAGCTCCTTTAGTCCATCTGGGAGGGAAATGGGCAGTTCTTAAATATGAAAAGCAAACAAATAAATAATGTGTACCAAAGTCTTCTATAAGTGGCCCAGAACCATATCAGAGGAAAGATGGATAGAATCTGGTACAGACTGGCTGATTTAATATTTTTGTACAGCTGACTCCATATGAATACTTGACAATTTACAAACAGCTGCCTAAAATTCGTAGTAGTCAGGAGTCACCTTACACTAAACCAGAGATGGGAGGATCCGAGCCTCTGACCATCCTGTCATCAACATTATCTCAGAGGCACTATCAATTATTCATACAGTAAGGCTGATATTGGAAGAAGAGGGCCATTATAACATCATTTAGAGCAACCTCTGTCCCGAGCCCTCCAGAGATCATCAACCAACGCGACCAATGCCGTTTCCGTGCTGTACCCGGGCCTGAAGCCGGACTGGAATGGATCTAGATAGACGGTTTCATCCAGGTACTGCGGGAGCTGTCGCGCAACCACACTCTCAACAACCTTCGCCAAGAAGCGAAGGTTGGAAACTGGACGATAGTTTGCTAAAACAGCTGGGTCCAGAGAGGGCTTCTTGAGGAGGGGCCTCACCACCGCCTCTTTCAAGGCGGGAGGCAAAAACCCCTCACTCAAGGAAGCATTTATAATCCTCTGGAGCCAGCCTCGCGTAACCTCCCGGGTAGCCAGCACCAACCAGGAGGGACACGGGTCCAATAAACATGTGGTTGCGTTCAACCTCCCCAGCATCCTGTCCACGTCCTCGGGAGTCACAGGGTCAAACTCATCCCAGATAACCGTCTCAAGACAGACCTCGGACAACCCGCCTGTACCTACCCAGTAAGAGTCCAAGCCTTCCCGAATTTGAGCGACTTTATCGTGCAGATAATGCGCAAAATCCTCAGCACAACCTTGCAAGGGGTCTTCCCGCGCTCCCAGATGGAGAAGGGAGCGAGTCACCCTAAACAAGGCAGCTGGGCAATTTTCTGCCGACGCGATAAGAGCGGAAAAGTAATTACCCTTCGCCGCCTTTATCGCCACTAAGTAGGTCTTGATATAAGACCTCACTAGTGTACGGTCAGATTCGGAGCGACTGGCTGGCCCTCCAACTACTCTCTAGGCGTCTTTTCCGGCGTTTCATCCCCCTCAGCTCCTCGGAAAACCAAGGAGCTGGGCAGATTCGGCGCCGGGTCAGAGGCCGCAAAGGCACGACCCGATCTAAAGCGCCAGCGGCCGCCCTATCCCAGGCGGCCACCAGGTCTTCCGTCGAGTCGCGCGCCAGAGTCTCAGGAAATGGCCCAAGCTCCATTCGGAACCTATCAGGATCCATCAGGCGCCTGGGGCGGAACCACCTGATCGGTTCCGCCTCCCTGCGGTGGGGCATAGCGGTCAGGAAGTCAAGTCTAAGGAGAGAATGGTCTGACCATGACAAGGGTTCAATAACTATATCCCCTGTATCTAAGCCATTCAACCACTGACCAGAGACGAAAACCAAGTCCAGCGTGTTTCCTCCTATGTGAGTGGGGCCCTGAATTAACTGGGTCAGGTCCATGGCCGTCATGGAAGCCATGAACTCCCGAGCCACCTCAGATGCTTCACCGATGGACGGCAGGTTGAAATCCCTCATGACTAAAAGCCTGGGGGTATCAACCACCACCCCGGCTATAATATTGAGGAGCTCGGGCAGGGTCGCTGCCACGCAGCAAGGAGCCAGGTACGTAACCAGCAGGCCCATCTGCCTCCCATGGCCCCACTTCACAAGGAGAGACTCACAACCGGCTATCTGAGGTACAGTGGCCTCCCTAGGATCAAGACCTTCCTTTACAATAACCGCCACCCCCCCCACCCCTACCCTGGGCCCTTGGCTGATGAAATGCGTGGAAACCCAGTGGGCACATTTCTACGAGGGGGACCCCTCCCTCCAGGCCCAACCAGGTCTCAGTAATACCCGCCAGGTCCGCTCCCCCCTCCTGGATCAGCTCACAAATGAGGGGGGCTTTATTAACCACGGACCTGGCGTTGCACAGCATCAGCCTAAGACCCAGGCTCTGAGACTCCGGACAACCCAGGGAACGGGAAGAGCCTTGGGGGCCGGAGCATGTCACCGCTTGAAGACAGCGGATACGTGCCCCCACAACATGATATGGCCCCCTGCTCCCACCATACCTGCCCCTCCCACCCACAGTCCTGATGACATCGCCCTCCTCCCTACCAACACCAACCCCCTCCGATCCCTGCTCCACACCTCCCCTAGCGTGACCCTGTGCCGGGCCTGGCCCCCTCCCCAACAAATCACCCTCCCTATCCTTTGCCAAACAACCCTCCCCCCTCCCAAAACCCCTTAAAAGATTGGCAAATGACAATTTTAAAAAACCCCTCAGCCCCCTCTTTGCCGCATGCCACCTCTCGGGATTCCAAAATCCGTCATCGAAGTAGGCCCTCGATAGAGTGGAGGGCCAATCCTGCGAGAGGGGGGAGTCTCGCAGAACAAGAAGCTCAGCTGCCGTATACATCTTGCCACAGAGGATAAGTGACCATGTCCCAAGGGTCAGATGGAAAATAAGAGGTCCAAAAGGGAGCAAATAAAGTGGGGGCATCCAGAATCCGAGGTCCAAAGTCCACTGTCCCCTCACCACAGTGGAAAGGATCTCTAGCCAGTCGACACAGTTCAGGGGGGATACAATCCAACCACCCTCTCACGGTGATTGGTCTGATGGTCAGTCCCCTCTACTGGTGAGATGGAAGTAGTGAACCTTTGCAATATCAGTTCAGCAGGGGTTAAGGTCCATAGCCACCCTCTCACAGTGGCAAATCTAATGGTCCACAACCACCCTCTCACGGTGGTTGGTCTGATGGTCAGTCCCCTCTGCTGGTGAAGTGCAGATAATACCATACCGACTCCGCTCGAGGGGCACAAAAAAACCAAAACCACCCTCTCACGGTGGCTGGTATGATGGACAGTCCCCTCTGCCGGTGGGATGGAAGAAGTGAACCGGCTCCCATAAGCTCCCAACACAATTTACAGTCCCCCTCCACGGCAGGGGGAAGGGCTCTGATGAATATGAGCCGAATTTCAGTGCCAGCGAGTCCATAAACGGCAACCAGTCCGAGATAGGTATAATGCCAAGGGGAACGATGGAAAATAAAGGGAGAAATCTCCCAGCCCCCAAAAGTCAGCGGAGGCCTCCCAACAACGTGAGGAACTAACCCATCAGCTGGGCAGGCCCCCCCCACTGGTCATAACCTGTCCCGGACGGACGATGTTATAGTTTGCCGTTAAGTCCGTCAAGCACCACAGCAGGGTTGATGGCTGATGCTCTCCTTCCCGCCGTTGCCAGACGGCCGCCATTGCAGCCGCAGCCGCCGCTAACGCCGCTTTCACTGCCGCTGCCAAAGAAAAAGACTCTGGCAGCGTCCCCGAGCTCACCGGGGAGTCCGACGGCCCCAAGGCAACTGGGGAGATCCCTGGGCCTGGGGCCATCCCCAGGACCACCAATGACCTCCACGGGCCCGTCGCCGCCGCTGCTCCGACTTCCGAGCTGGCTCTGGCCCAGAAAGACGCCACCGCCGCCCAGCTGATGCGCCCGAACGCCGGATCTTGCCGACGCCGCCATCCCCCCCCAGCCTCGATCTTCCGGGGAGACAAACCCCTCAACTGACTGGTGGGGAGCTCCCCTGACAGGGCGGGGGGTCGAAATTGCTCAGGGACCCCCGAAACGGACCGTGGGGCAAAAAGCCCCCATCCTCACGCCGCGGCTCAGGCAGACGCCGCCATCTTGGACATGCGCAAATCAGGAATTAATTAAGTTTAGCTTTACAAGTACTAATTATTTTTTGCCAGGGCCTGCCTAAGAGGAAGAAGACCATCAAAGTGAGAAACAGCCGACTGGAAAAAGACCAAGGAAAACACAGGTACGATATATAAATGAGAATGTGTGATTATATTAGTAACTTAATTAGTGGACTAAATTAGCGTATCAAGGAAGTACTGTGGATGTTGCATATGTAAAATTCAGTAAAACATCTGACAAAGTAGACCCCAGCATATGTCTTCATAAGATAGAACGGTGTAGGATAGACAGCACCAACACCAGATGGATTCATACTTGCCTGACCAACCACACTCAGTATGTAGCCCTCAATGAAACTTCATCTACCTGAAGGGAAGCATGCAGTTGGGTTCCTCAAGGTTCTGTCTTGGGCTCCTCAATACCTTCATCAATGAGGTATAGATAGAAGGGGGGGCTGATCAAATTTGCAGGAAAAAACAAATGTGCAGCATAGGCAGTACTTGGCTCAATAGTAGTAACTATAGGAGGGATCTAGGTGTCCTAGTGGATGATCGCTTAACAATGAGCCAGAATTCTTGCTGCAGCTGCCAAAAAAGCTAGTGCAGTGCTAGGCTGCCTCAAGAATGGAATTTCATCAAAATCAGAAGTGATAATACCACTTTATACCAAACTTTTGAGGCCACACATGGAATGCTGTATCCAGTTCTGGTTGTCAAAATACAAAAAAAAAAATAAAAAAAAAAATACTAGAGTCTAGAAAGAGTCCAGAGAATAGCAACTAAGATATATGAGGTCTGGAGGTTAAATTGTACAATGATCAGTTAAGGGAGCCTATCAAAGAGAAAGATTAGGGGTGATATGATAGCTGTCTTCCAGTACTTGAGGGGGAGTCATACAGATGAGGGGGTTGACATATTCTGAAAAGCACCTAAGAGCTAGACAAGAAACAATGGGTGGAAGCTCTTTAAATGAGATCCTATCTGGAAGTAAGAAATTTCCAGACAGTGAGAAGAATGAATCGATCGAATAGCTTGAAATAGAAATAGAATATAGATAGCTTGTCTTGATATACTGAGCTGAATTGTTCCAAAACCAAATGTGATGAAAAATCTTGCTAATATTCTCCCTACTACTTTCCACCAAAAGGTTATTTGTCCGCTTCAATTATTGTCTATTTCAAAGTGGCTATTTTTGATTGGAAAAAATGCTATTTGATAAATAATTTAATGTGTTAGTTTTTAAATTAAAATATTTATATATATTTTTTCCAAAAAGGAACATATAGTTTCTCTTCAAATACAGTCTTCAAATATAGTTAGGATTGAACTAATGTGATTCTGTTCGAATTTACTTGTTTTTAATCCATTTCAGTGAATATATCAACTTTAAAGACACCTGCAATCCTTTTTGGGACTCTCAATGCTTCTTGCTTAACCCAATCAGGGACAACCAGAACTGGCTGGATTGCTGTGGCTAAGAAATGCTTTCATTTGTCATTGCACTTTACACCTCTTCACTTAACAACAGCAATGGCAATCGGCCCCAATATGGTCCCAATTGAAGTCATAACATGATGACAACCTTTATCACGAATATTCTCCATCAAATATGCTCCTGAAGCTCCTTCTATGATCGGGGCCTTGACGAGGCGAAGGGGCTCATGTGGGTAAATGAAATCATGGGCTATGTCATAGGACATGTATATGTCCAGAAGGGTCACCCCAGGTGAACAGGACATGATGGATACCCCAGCAATCTGCCAACCTGCATTGGACTAGCATGGCAGATTATAGTTTATTCTTCAAACATGTCAATGCAACTTCAGAAATGCTTCTCATTCCACAGAGGCCCTGGGGAAACTACCCACAGCAGCAGGAAGACCTGTCTGATGGCAGAATGGATGCTAAGAATCACTGGGCTAAATCAGGCAACCAAAAGCTGAAAGACTCTGTAGTAAAATTTGAACATATATTGAACATAGTAGCCCAATGCATCATTCAATTGAACAAATAATATAAACTTCAAATCATCCACACTTATGCGCCAATAATAAGCTATAGTGATGATGAGGTTGAAGAGTTTTTCGATCATGTGGCCCGGGTTAAAGACAAAGAAAAATGCCAATACAAAATACTAATGAGTGACTTTAATGCATGAATAGGAAGAACAACAACTGAAGAAATACGATTTGCTCATATGGAAGTGATGAATGAGATAATAGATGGAGCTTTATATCTTGAACTCATTTTATAAGAAAAAACCTAGCAGAAAAAAGACATGGAAGAATCATCTGGGTGGACAGGTGAAATTGACTGCATTGTGTCAAGTGATAAAAACATATTCTACAATTGTACTGTCATCAATCGCTTCACATTGGAAGTGACCATAGAATTGTACGAGCTACAATGAAGATAGACTATCGAAAAGAGTATATGGAAGTGATATAGATGTCACAAAAAATGAAAATAAAGAGTGATCAGCTATTAGATAAGCATAGCGATTTTGAGATTAATTTATGAAATCGCTTCATTCTATTACAAAATTTGGAAAAGATAAACATTATGGACCAAAATGAAGAAATAGCCAAAAGTGTCCTGAATCTGCTATATCTATAGCACTGCTGGAAAAACACTTTGTACAATCTAAAATCTCTAGTGAAATTATTGCTTTAATGAAAAAAAAGACAGACAATGAAGAATACTGCAAGTTTCACTAATAAACTGGAGTACTTTTAACTTTGCAAGACCCTAAGAAAACGTATTCAAGTAGAAACACATCAGCAGTCAACATGCAGTTTATGGAAAAAAAGGGATTAATAAAGCAAAATGCAAGTTTACAAATATTATAAAGAAGGTTTTTGCATTAAAACGTGAAGATGGCTCTGTGTGTAGAACAAGACAAGAAATGTTAGAAATAATTGGAAAATTCTATTCAGAGCCACACAAAGATCAAGATCATTGAAAAGTAACAACACCCATAAAAGAGGAAATACCAGATATCCTAGTAGAGGCAGTATCAAGTGCCATAAAATCAATGAATAATGGCAAAGCTTCAGGAAATGACTATGTTACAGTTGAAATGCTGAAAGCTGGTGGTCACAGTTCACACAAGCTGCTAGCAAAACTGTAATCAAGACGCCTCAGAGAAGAAAAAATATCTGATGCATGGAGAAATGCTGAAGTGATTCTTATACACAAGAAAGGGGCCCAAGATTATTTAAAGAACTATTGCCCAATAAGCCTTCTTTCAGTCATCCACAAGATTTTCACCACGATAATAGCAAAAAGAATACTAAGAACATTAAATGATGCACAGCCAAAGGAGCCAACAGGGTTCAGTAGTGGTTACAGCACTATGAATCCCCTCCAGGTTATTTAGCAAATCATTAAAAGCCACAATGTATACAACATCCCTCTGTGCATGGCTTTCATTAACTATAAAAAGGCATTTGACTCAGTATTCCAGCAAGCAGCAATCAATGCATTGCTCAACCAAGGCGTAGACACTGCTTACATAAACATACTACAATTAATATCTGAAAAAACAATAGCAACAATTTGCCTTGATTATCTTAAAGTGGAAATCAACAAAGAATGAGGGTACGACAAGGTGATACAATATCACCCATCCTTTTCTCAAACTGCCTTGAAGAAGTATTTCACAAACTAGACTGGGCAAAAGATGGAATAAAAAACAATGGAACCTATTTAAACCACTTAACATTTGCAGATGATGTTGCTCTCTTCTGACAAGACCCAGAAGAATTACAAAGACACATACAAGAGTAGCACAAAGGAGGAGAATCATTTGCCTTAAAAAAATGAACCTGAAAAAGGGCCTGGTTATGTTTAATAATTTCAAGAAAGAAAGAAAGAGAGAGAGAGAGAGAGAGAGAGAGAGAGAGAGAGAGAGAGAGAGAGAGAGAAAGAAAGAAAGAAAGAAAGAAAGAAAGAAAGAAAGAAAGAAAGAGAAACACACACACAAATATATATATATATATATATATATATATATATATATATATATATATATATATATATATATATTCTCAGGTTTTCACGGGTGTTTGTATGTAGGTCTTTGGTTATTCGGGTCTTCTCCCACGTAAAATTGGAAGTGTCTTGGCGACGTTTCGACGAAGTCTCATTCGTCATCTTCAGGCTGGTGTTCTCGGCTTCGTGCTTCCTCCTCGTGGGAGAAGACCCGAATAACCAAAGACATATATATATATATATATATATATATATATATGTATGTATGTATGTATGTATGTATGTATGTATGTATGTATATATATCTGGAGAAGAACTAAATGCAGTAGACCACTATACTTTGCCCAACGGATCTCAATGGAAAGTGACACAAAAAAGGAAATTGAACAGGTTGTTAAATGTTCTTCACAATAATTTAGCAAGCTAAGTGTAATTTTCAAGAACAACCTCCCAGTGTGCCTGAAGAGAATTTTTTTCAATCAGTGTTGTGCTACCTGTTCCAACATATGCCAGCAAAACATGGACACTAAGCTCACAATCAATACAAAAGCTATGCGTGGCACATAGAGCCATGGAAAGATGCATGCTCGGCATCACAAGACAAGATAGAAAGACCTGCATGTGGATTAGAGTACAAAGAAAACTGTATGATCAAAAGAGTAAAAGAACTGAAATCGAAATGGGTTGGTCACATAACAAGAAGAACTCGTGGCAGGTGAACTAAGTCAATCATAGAATGGATTCCACTTGATAAAAAGCATCCACAAAAGAGACCTGAAAAAAGATGGAGCGACAACATCAGCAAGTATTGTGGGCCCAATTGGCAAAGGAAAGCTCAAGATCTTATTGGTTGGAAAGATGCAGAAGAGACTTTCATCCCACAGCAGAGAGACAATGGCTGGAATTATGATGATGATGATGATAATGCTCCTGAAAAAAAATTGTTTTTGGCATCCCCTTCCCTTCTGAAGGTCAAAGAGAAGAAAAGGCTTCTAGCAATTTGAATGCCAGGCAGGATGATCATGTCCTGCAAGTGTCTGTCCTCAAAAGTTGGGGTGTTAAGAAAGAAAAACTCAAGAACGCCCAGGAGGAAGAGACACCCAGCCTTGTCAGTTAAATTAACACATTTCATCTGCCAAGTGGGAACCACTGTAAGCAAATTTGCCTAGTTAGTCAGCAAGGTAGCAACAGCTTAGGAAGAATTCCATAGATGGAAATCTTAAAGGGAAAAACGAGTCACAAAAGTAGGGAAACTCTGAAAAATGAGATTATAAAAGACCACTAAGAAGGGGGAAAAAAGACCCCAGAAGAAACCAGCATGATTACGTAAAACATTCTATGAGAAATTGAGAGACAAAAAGAACAAGAATGAAAAATGGAAAGAGAGACACATAATTAAAACAGACTACCAGCAAAAAGTCAGAATGTACAAAATGAGGAAAGCTATGGGTCGGAGTGAACTAAAATTTGTAACAAATTTTGATTTCCTGGACATTTGATGAAAAATGGGCTTTAGAACTCAAGGATGCTGACTGAGTAATCAGGGCCTGCAGCCTTGCCAGAAGTAAATCAAACTGTAAAAGTAAACCAGGTGGAATTGGCAGTAGAAGAAGCCAGCACAACTATTGAACTGTTTATATTCAGAAAGCAGGACCCTATTCTTTGTCTCAGAAACAATAAAATTATCTAATGAAAGAAGTAGAAGAATTGAAACAAAGAATCCTTGAGCATGTAAAACAGCACAAAAACACAGGAAAAGTGGTCTGCATTGAAGCTTGTCCCAAAGAGACAACTAGCACAAGCATTAAAAGATGCCAATATTATTATAACAAATATAAACATTAGCTCACTGCAAGAAACAAGCCAACTTATATATAGCACAATTGCAGTTAAAACTGAATACCTGGGATGCAAAATCAGCAAGAGGGGAAAATAACCAAATAGTAGACCATCAAAATGGAAGACTGGGCTAGACAATAAGAACACCGAACTTAATCAGATATAGGCAGGGTAGAACAGAAGAAAGAAAAGAACCTAGAGAACAGAAAGACCAAGTAATACTGGATAGGAAATACCACCTTGATACAAGGAAGATTATGGTAAATAACGCTATAGCCAAGAAGATCAGCAGATATAAAGCTCAAATTGCAAATTATAATCAAAACCTCCAATTTCAATCCAATCAGAAACGTTTCTACCAATCCATCAATGGAGAGACTGGAGTGCATCAATCAGTACCTGACAAGAAAGAAACAGTGCAGTTCTGGTTGCAGATATACTGTAGGATAACCCAAAGAAGTACAACAAGGATGCAGCTTGGTTAAAGGAGGTGAATAAAAAAATTTAAAAAGCTGAAATGAAAGAACTTGTAATATCAAGAATTGGCCAGCACCAAGTTCAGATGAACTGCATGGTTTTTGGTTGAAACATCTGAAATAAAACCTCTGTTCAATACTGTCCATATATAAAACCAAAACATTGCAATGGAGTTTGGATTGGATGAATATGCCATGCTTACTATGAAACGGGGGGGAAACAGTGAAAACTGACAGAATCAAGAAAACTTATGGAATATTATCTAAAGTATGGATGAAAACAATCACTATAAATACTGGGTCACCCTTCAAGCTGACAGCATCAAGCACAATGAAGTAAAAAAAAAAAAGTTAGAAAGGATACATCAAGTAAGTGAACAAGATCTTAAAATCCAAACTCAGTGGAACACTTGCTCAAATAAGACTTGCAACAAATGTCAAAAATTATTTTTAAAAGTTTCTTTCGACATATAAAAATAAGAAAAAGGTCAAGGAACCAGTCCTCTACTGGGAGAACATGGCAAGGAGGAGATGGGTAGCAGGGTGAAAGCGGAACTGTTTAATTATTTCTTTGCTTCTGACTTTACACAAAAAGAAAACAAAATAGTCCAACCTATCAAAAGCAGTATTGTAAAAGACAATATAGGATTACAAGTCAAACTAGACAAGGAAATGGTAAGAGAACCCCCGTCAACTCTAGATGTGTTCAGATCACAGCCAGATGAATAATGTCTTTCCCATTAAAAATATGGTGAGATAATAGATATGATTCACAGAAACACATACCAACTCGGTCAACGCCTGAGCTACAGGGTCAGTGTTGGAGTTCCTCGACATTTCAAGAAAAATAGGCTTTAGGACTCACAGCTGCTGACTGACTAACCAGGGCCAGCAGCCTTGCCAGAAGTAAATCAAACTGTAAAGGCAAACCAGGGGGGATTGGCAGGAGAAGAAGACAGCACAGCTATTGAATTGTTGTTGTTGTTTTTAATCAGAATTTTCATACAGATGTTTAAAGATTGAGGATTGAGGATCATTTTTCCTAACAAAGAGGTGGAAACTATGAATTCCATGTGCATTCCTGCTATCTACCCATGACTGTCTCATTGGATGAAGACGTACAAGGCAACAAAGCTGCTCATTCTGGATTTTACTTTTTCCCCCCCTTTATTATGGTCACAGTTCAGTGAAGGATTTGACTTTAGAGAAGTCCAATTGCTTTTCAGACCATCTGTAGTTGCTCTAAGATCTGGCAACTCAACTGACTTTTCAGCAAGGAGAAGAAAACGACAAGAGAAATAGCCCTTTCTGCTTTCCAACACCGAGTGAGAATTTCTTATTGACAAATTGATATGCTACCTTGTGTCCACAAAGAGCACTCAAGGCAGCTGTTTGTACAAATTAAAACTGAATTAAAAACTGAGAACTCTACTAAAATACATAATAAAAAACAGGAAAACACTCAGGGCATCTCTAATTTCATTACTGTTTATTCCCCACTGTCAAGTCCGCCTATGAACAGCAAGCTGAATCTTTAGCATAAATGAAAAGGTTGTGAACATTATTTCTCATTTCCTCCCTTCTCTCCCAAAAAGGCAAGTATTTCATAAGATCCGAATAGCTTCATCTCATCCAACTGCTAGAGATAAACCACAGTGGTATCTAGCTGTTAAATGAAAAATACACATGTTTAGGGAAAATTAAGAGCCACATAAGACTTCTATAAGTATCATATCAGGGGTCACATGTGAAAAGTGGGAAAAGGACAAAAAAGACTTTTTTTAAAGTCCAAATTAATTATTTTAAATTAGATTAACAATGAATTAATAAATTTCATTGATTCAGTTCCATAAGGTAGTCCTCGACTTACAACCACAATGGGGCCCAAAATTTGCATTGCTCATTCACATGACCATGGGAATGTTGCAACAGTCATAAATGTGAAAACCAGTCATAAGTTACTTTTTTCAGTATTGTAACTTCAAACAGTCACTAAATGAGTGGTTGGAAGTTGAGAACTACCAGTATATAATATTTTTTTCTTCATTTATTGCCTTCATTTTGAGGGGTACATGATTCTGGCCCTCCAAAGATGCTCCATAAATTAATTTGCAAGAATGCAGAGAAGAGTAACAAAGATGATTAAGGGACTGGAAGCTAAAACATGTGAAGAATGGTTGCAGGAACTGGGTATGTCTAGTTTAATGAAAAGAAGGACTAGGGGAGACATGATAGCAGTGTTCCAATATCTCAGGGGCTGCCACAAAGAAGAGGGAGTCAAGCTATTCTCCAAAGCACCTGAGGGCAGGACAAAAAACAATGAATGGAAACTAATCAAGGAGAGAAGCAACTTAGAACTAAGGAGAAATTTCCTGACAGTTAGAACAATTAATCAGTGGAACAACTTGCCTCCAGAAGTTGTGAATGCTCCAACATTGGAAGTTTTTAAGAAGATGTTGGATAACCATTTGTCTGAAGTGGTGTAGGGTTTCCTGCCTGGGCAGGGGGTTGGACTAGAAGACCTCCAAGGTCCCTTCCAACTCTGTTATTTTATTCTATTCTATCAGCTTAGCTGTATCAACTAATAAAAGAATTATTGATTTTAACAAGACAAGGGGGCATTTTTGCTCTCTGTCAGAAGAACTCTGCACCAAGGTTGGGTTAATAAATTCTTACATAATGCATTCATAAGAAATTAAAGCCCTGAGCCTCTCAAGGACCATTTCTACAATAGTGATTTTTAGTGCCTTATACTATCACTCAGCCTTCACAGAGGTAATATAAAGTCTGCTTTTTTGGCTGATATATTGCTAGAATGACAACTAGCTAAAAGGTGCTGTAAGTTACAAGTATAAAAATTGCTAAAGGCCAACATATAAAACCAGTTACATAAACTGATTTTACATCAAAGGTGTCAATGGCTGATCCTTCCTTGGGGATAAATTAGTATTAAAATAACTCAAAATCTGATGTCTCAATGACAAATTCAGGGCTCAAAGGGTTTTTTGTTTCAATCAAACATCATATGTTCAGGGGGAGGGGATGACAAAAAGAATATTCATTTGTATAGATGATAGAGCTAAATATAAATATGGATATAAATACTTCAAGTTTTCATCAAGTCTTCTGCCTTGTTCCACCACTACCTCAAAAACTAATATGGAATTCAACTTCATGAACTTCAAATTGTCAGGAAGTCTTTTTTGGCAATGGGAGACGGGAAAAGCAGTGAATATATAAACTGAAGAGTCAAGCTATTCTGGGATCATCTGGTCTATTTTGTCTACCTAAATCTGTTGGAATACACGTTGGAATGTATTTTGTATTGCAATAACTACAGCCAACCAGTAGATGGCAGTGTTTAAACGTTTGCCTCTATGGTTATACTCTATGTCCTTTTTTGTTCTAAGGAACATTTTCTGTTAC
Source organism: Arizona elegans (assembly GCA_022577455.1). Lineage (NCBI taxonomy): Eukaryota > Metazoa > Chordata > Lepidosauria > Squamata > Colubridae > Arizona > Arizona elegans. The sequence continues at coordinate 209,178,103 of JAKOOJ010000001.1, read as the reverse complement.
AGTTAAAACCGTTAAGGACCAAGGACTACGGTGACTGGACATGTTATTTTGTTCTGTAGGGCTATATAAACAGAATTTCTTACAAAAATCATGTCATGTCTTCCTTTGAGGAGGTGGGGAAGGGATGCCTCTTTAGGTTATTTGATTCAATGCAGTAATCGTGTGTGATTTTTCACTGCTATCATATTGCTATCGGTTCAGTTAACTTAACTTAAAAGGGACCTGCTGAACCAGGCCAACCAGATACAGTCAGGAAGGGAAGGTAAAAATTGTTGCTCGCCAGTGATTTGGTTTTGCAGTTTATGGTGAGGATGATTCAGCTGAAAAATCAGGGGCTGGATTCACCCATCATGTTAAACTGCAATGTGGTTGGACTCAGGTGAGCCCACTGTGGTTTATTCATCTCACATACAGCTAAAGCCATGGCTTAGCACCAGGGGTGGGTTCTACTTATCTTCACTACCGGTTTGCAATGGGGCCATGCGCGTGCTAAGCATTCTGATGATGTCGGGGTCGGTGGGCGGAGCCTCCCGCCAGTTTTACTACCAGTTCTATAGAAGCGGTGCGAACCGGGTGCGACCCACCACTGCTTAGCACGATCCTTGAGAGAGGCTAAAGTAAACCTGATGGACTTGATTTGGATAAAAATCATAATTCAGAACAACACTTGTGGGCTTAACAGAACTGAGCAAGGGCAATCAAATATGTGGGAAAAGACACCCCATTTATAAAATGGATATTTTATAAATATGCAGAAAGCAAGCTTATTAACTTGAATTTATTTATTTATTTATCAATTTGTCAAACATGTACAAGATAGCAGGTATAAATATGAACATGGACATGAACGAAGGAAATGAATAGAAATAAATGGGGACAATAGGACAGGGACGGTAGGCAGGCTGGTGCGCTTATGCTTATAATTAAAGTGAATCCGTTCAATTAACATTTCATTTTTGTCCTGGTCTCACCCAGTTCTTTGTTCTGGACCCTTCCTCCTTTGGGAGAGCAGCTTCAAAGGTCAATGGTTGTCCAAATCAGAAAGAAATGGTGGGTTCTTCTGCTGCTGATTTACAGCAAACAAAGTAATATATTTAGAGCAGGCTACCCAGTAGCTACACATTTAGGCAAATAATGCTGATCATACATTTGAGCAACTTGGAGGGATTTATTGGTGTCCTTGATATTCTGCACCGTTTGGTCCCAATCCAGAGATTTGTTCCACCAAGAAATGTGTGCTTTGAATGAATGGTATGTATCAGTTTGCCCAGCAGATCAACATTACAAACGCCTTACTACTCCCTTTTTGTGGTGGCGCCAAACAGCCATGTTGTCTTGAATGTTTAGGATAGATGTGCCAGATAGAAACTTTATCTCCAACCAAAGCCTGCTTCAGTTCCTCCCTCGGTCATCCTAGGGAGCCCAACCCAGTTAGTTAGTCATGTGAAAATGCAGGGCAAAGAAAAGATGGAAAACAGTTTCACTGTATTCACTGGATGCAACAAATGCACTGATACTTTCATATTTAACCCTTCTTTTACCCCAACATCTACTGGAGAGTTCAGTTGCAAAACTTTCAAACCTGGAAATTATTGACCCAGCACTTACAGTCAGACCCAAAGTTTATTTAGAATCAAAAGGGAGATTTGAATGGGAAGCACTCATTTGGCATCAAATATACAAGTAGTCCTCAACTTACAATTATTTATTTAGTGACTGTTTGATGTTACATCGGCACTGAAAAAAGTGACTTATGACCGTTTTTCACACTTATGACCATTGCAGCATCCCCATGGTCACGTGATTAAAATCTGGATGCTTGGCAACTGTATTTATCACAGTTGCAGTGCCCTGGGGTCATGTGATCACCTTTTGCGACCTTCTGATAAGCAAAGTCAGTGGGGAAACCAGATGCATTAACAACCACATTACTAACTCAACAATGGCAGTGATTCACTGCGGCAAGAAAGGTCGTAAAATGGGGCAAACCACACTTAACAATTGTCTCACTTAGCAACAGAAGTGTTAGGCTTAATTGTGGTAGTAAGTCAAGGTCTACCTGTAGAAGAAACCACTGGTTAAATATCTGGGTGTGCTCTTTTTCCCCTGACCTCTGTTGAGCAGAGAGACCTGCAGGGAGGCTAAATGTCAAATGAAGAGACAAAGATAAGATCATAGCATTTCTACTGGAGAAATTCTACCAAATGGAGAATGGTGTTTGCTGTCTCTTAAGACAACTCACACCGGTAGTGGGATTCAAATCCCATCACTACCAGTTTGCTCGTAGGCGCCCGTGTGCTCATGCGCGCAATGCACCCAGATGTCCAGGCAGGTGGACAGACCCTCCCGCCACCGCTGCTACCGATTCGCCTGATCTGGGATGAACCAGTAGCAACTCATCACTGACTCACACCATCAGCCATTAGGGAGTTACGACAGCAGAAGCTGCCCACCACAGATGAGTTCCTAATTATCCAAAAGAGATTAAAATATCACAATTTCCCTGGAGGGCGAGATGCGTCAGGATTGACAAAGAGAACCAGTCGTTAGAACAGATAAAGGACTCTTTGAATTAATATTCAGAATGAACATTCACGGTGCACAACTCTTCTTGTTTGTTCAAAAATGTCAACTGCTAGTGTGTTTCGAATGCTAATTTCTGGCAATTGTCCTGAATCCTGATTTAGTATAGAAAGGTCAGACATGCAATGTAATCCATTTGTGAATAGTAATTTGTACTCCACCTTCCACTCCATCCCTGGAAAAAAAGATAACTTGCTACATTGGGTATCAAGAATTCCTAAATAATTAATAAATAAGATAACAGTTTCCAAAGGCTCTTGAGAATACACATCTCAAAATATGTCAGTTTTGTAGTCTTTGGTTTTTAGTGATCAATAGGAACTCTTGAAATTATCTAATATCTCGGGGGAAAACTGAACCAGTAGTTTTATGTTTAGGAAAGGCTAGAGTGTATGGTAGTGATGATAGAATCTCATCAGAAAAAGCCTCATTTCATGAAAGGGTTGCAACTGCCCCTAATTCCACAAATAGAAAACACTCTCACTGGCAATTGAATCTTTCTATTTCAGCAGTAGGACAGTGTCCTTAAGAACACCTGACAGGGGAAGTCTATCTTACAGGATGTAGGATTGATCACGATTGCCTGAAATTGCTACTCTGCAATTCTGAGGACAAGGGATTCGATCTCTCAGTTCAGTCAGTCGCTGATGTTGTCACAATTGCAATTTCAAGCAATCGTGATCAATCCTACATCCTGTAAGGTAGACTTCCCCTGTCAGGTGTTGTTAAGGTCACTGTCCTTCTGCTGAAATAGAAAGAAAAAATCAACTGCCAGTTATAATGCTTTCTATTTGTGGAATTGGGGGCAGGATATGGGTGGGGGGAAAATGCCTTCTCTTTTAGTCAAGAGAGCAACATGTTTATCTGCTGTCCTTGGTTGAATTTTGAAAGGAACCATGTCTGTACCCAATGCCCAATTATCACTAACATGCTCAGCAATCTTAGTCTAACATCATGCGGGCATTGTTATTTGTTTCTTAAAATGATCTCGGCCTACATGATCACATATACTAAGCTGGGCAGAATGGAGATTCAGATGCTTATAATGCTAGGAATCTATTTGCATCGCTTCAAGTAGAAACTTAAAATGTTCAACCTGTGAAAAGAACAGAGTGACTTCCGCAGACAAGGTGGTAGACTGCTGCAAGGAAAGTTCTTAAAGGCTGGTTCACATGTGCATTTCCCTTATTTTCATTCTAACATATTAAAGGCCAGCCCCACCACTAGGTAAAATAAACTACAGATAGTCCTCAACTTACAATATTCATTTACTGACCGTTTAAAGTTACAACTGCAACATTTAACAGTTGAGGAGAAAGTTTTCAACATATGAGGAACAGATGTAAAGTGGCCCACTTCAGTTTTCATATTTTCTCCAATATTTAAATTGTTGGAGTCTATTAAAAATATTGGAATAGAAACGAAGTTTTGCCAACATATAAATTCTAAAAAGAGCAGCCCAGGATTACCATAAAAAGGTAAAGGTTCTCCTTCCACATATGTGTTAGTCGTTCCCGAATCTAGGGGGCAGTGCTCAGCTCCGTTTCAAACCCGAAGAGCCAGCGCTGTCCAAAGACGACTCCGTGGTCATGTGGCTGGATTACTATATCAGGTATGCAAAAACCTGAGCAACCAATAGGTGGCAGTAGAGGTTTTTTATCTGACATCTGCTACCATCTAGCATTGTTTGGAGTTTTGCAGCCCAGACATCAGGCAGACAGTTCTGTTTATAACAGAAAACCGATAACTCTAGTGCTCTTATTATTATGACATTCTTATTTAAGAATGTGATACTATTTCTAATTTGTCATTCAATATGAGTGACTGCAAGGTTTTTTCCTCTCCCTCCCTCCCTCTCTCTCTCTCTCTCTTTCTCTCTCTCTCTCTCTCTCTCATACAGCTTATCAATTTCCAGTATCAGGAATAACATGGAGCCTCTATGCCCCTGAGAATAACAACAATCGTCTCAAACAAATTCTATCTTTCTCACTGAAGTTGTAATCAGGAAGTAGCATAAACAAAATGAAACAGGACGTTTTGTAGGCTGCTTCTTCCATGATTCTCTTTCTCATACCCATTTGTACAACACCGAGCATACAATAAGATTTAGTAAATTATAGAATTGTTTTATTTTTAGACAACACTACACACCGAGCATCAGCAGATCCAGGATTTATCATCTGAAAAATTCATAGCCAGGAAAATATAGATTATGAAGTTCCTTAATTCCTGCTGAAAGATTATAGCATAATTAATTTCAACACCCCATGGCTGAACCTGTTAATCATTAAGGTCACTGGAGGAAGTATAAAAATAGTAACCAACTTTTCCTCCCAGCCTTTAGTATCTTAATATTGCATAGTAATGCTAAGGAAAATTGCATCCTACCTTCAGCTTCTCTTGGGATAACATGTCTTTTGCTGAAGAGACTCTTTTACATTTTTCTATCTCCATTTCCCAGCAAGAGGAAGATTTAAATCCCAAAAAGAAGGAGTTTATCTGGCTAGGTGTTAGAAACCATGACTGCCCACACTCGAGTGGTGAGACTGGACTGGATCAGAATGCCTGGGTGATAATTTCTTCCCAGCAAGAGTTTCCATTTATAGCTTTAGAAAACTCACAAACAGGAGTCCTCTGGCAGGAAGGCGAGACTCAGGCTTCAGATAACATTAAATGCCCTGTTGGCACCGAACCCATTGAAAGCCAGCATAATTTTTGTTACCTGGAGTTCATGCCACCACCTTTACTAGAACTTCCTCGGAATTAGGAGACAGGAGCCTGAGCTAAAAGTCCACAGTCAATCACCTGTCACTTTGAGTCATCTTTCAGTCACTTTCTCTTAATCCTCTCCAGTGTTGTTGTCATGGCATGACTATAATTCAGAGGGACATCACGTTGCTGTTCCTACCATCGCCGCGCGCATACAATAGATGGTGTCACAAAACCCCCTCCCCAATCCTTTTTCAAAGTTCAACATTTGAAGGTCAATAGTCTGGGGATTCGTGGTAAAAGGGGATGGAAATGTCATCCTTAACCCAGCAGTTCTTTGCACAGAACGTGCCAAATCTTTGAATTCCCTTTGTGGCTGTAAATTTAAGCACCAATTTGGGGCTGTCCTCCAGAGACACCTGCTAGAAAAAAAAAACATTTGGATCCTTATATGGATTGTGCCAGCTTCCATTCCCTACTGAATCTAGAGCAGTGTTTCTCAATCTTGGCAACTTTAAGATGAGTGGATTCCTCAGCCAGCAAGCCCTACCTCCCCCATGTGTTAAAAAAGGGGGGAATGAAAGAATCCGTCCCTTCACATCAGTGGTGAAACCCAAATATTTTTACTACCAATTCTGTGGGCATGGCTTGGTGGGCATGGTGTGGCTTGGTGGGTGTGGCAGGGGAAGGATACTGCAAAATCTCCATTCCCACCCCACTCCAGGGGAAGGATACTGCAAAATCCCCATTTCCTCCCCACTCCTGGGGGAAGGATATTGCAAAATCTCCATTCCCACCTCACTCTGGGGCCAGCCAGAGGTAGTATTTGCTGGTTCTCCAAACTACTCAAACTTTCCGCTACCAGTTCTCCGAACTGCTCAAAATTTCCACTACCGGTTCTCCAGAACCTGTCAGAACCTGCTGGATTTCACCCCTGCTTCACATCCTGCAACATTGCAAAACAACCCTCTGACAAACAAACAGTCTGTAATCTACCACCTCAGGCAATTTTTATTATAGAAAAGTAGAGACATTCTCCAACTTTTTGCCATTTCAGCAATTTTGTCCATGCGCATGGATTGTTTGCACTTGGTTGCAAATCTCCCACAAAGCAATAGTGATATCACTTAGACTTATATACCGCTTCAGAGTGCTTCTCAGAGTCAAACTCTAAGCAGTTTACAGAGTCAACAAAGGGGTATATAAGCGCTGAGGAATGGAAGAAAAGTAATTTAAATGCCTCTGAGGGAAGAGAGTCACATTCCATTCTCAAAGCTGCTTTCTCCAGAGATTTAGCTAGATAAACAAGAAAGCTATGTTTGCACACAGAAGTGTATGACCAATTGCAATCTCAAGGTATTAATTGCTCAACGAGATGGCCTCCAGGAATGGAAAGAAATCAGAGCAAAATCTAGAAACAGAAAGGTCTGGCTGGAAATGCTAAGAATCTGGCCCTCTAGGTCTATTTTGATAGTAAATGTTCATCCCTCCCTATTATGTTTTTATTTGAATAGTAATCCTGCAACAACAAAAATTAAATAGAACTAATGCGCAATTACTTTAGTTGCAAAATTCTTGGCGTTCAAAGCACACTTTTGCAAGGAATGAGACAGGACTAACTGGGAGGCATTTTAGGAATGCAGTAACTATGTACTTAAATAGGCAATCATTAGATAAATTTTACTTGCTCAAACAGAAGCTCTCTTAAATGAAAGGAAACGATTAATAAAAGGGTCAGCCACAGAGGGCGGGCAAGAATCATTCTAAACAAGGGATGTAATGTAAGCATTTATTAGACTCATTTGAAAGTATTGAAACTGTTGAGGGTTTTTTTTAAAGCAATATAGTATTATTCCTTTAATTTATTACTGCATGAAACCACCATCTTAAACATGCCTATCTAAGAACAGAATTGAATTAAAGTTCTTTCTATTGCCTTTGCCTTAGTCTCCGCTCTGCTATTGACCTCTCTGTTGCATTTTGGACTGTAAGCACTTTAAGGCAGGGGCTTCTAATCAAATCTGACCTTATTCCACTAATACTAACTCTACAGCAAACCACCTGATTTTATACTTAAATGATTCGACATGTAAATGAAGACTCAGTCATCCAGACCAAAAGTATCTCAAAAGATTAAATCATGGCAACTGAACCAAAGATGGAATGATTCAAATTAAACATTTCACATTAGATGAATAAGAGCCTTGGTAGTACAGTGGTCTAAAGCACCCTGTTATTAAGCTGTTATTAAGAACAGCTGCCTGCAATTACTGCAGGTTCGAATCTCGCCAAGGCTCAAGGTTGACTCAGCCTTCCATCCTTTCTAAGGTAGGTAAATTGAGGACCCAGTTGTGGGGGCAATAAGCTGACTTTGTATAAATATACAAAAGTATGAAGGCTATTGCTTAGCGCATTGTAAGCCGCCCTGAGTCTCCGGAGAAGGGTGGCATATAAATCAAATTTTTTAAAATAAATAAATAAATAAAGGTTGGCCAGAGGTATCTTTTTCACTGAATGTTTAACGGCATTGTTGCATTGCTGGGGAAAAAATTGAACTCCTATTCTAGCTAGCTCAGGTCTGTCTACCTGGGAATGTAGAAAATATTTGGAGGATCAGTGACAAGTTTCTCCTTGGGAACTTTTTTTTTTTAGGATTCTTACCTGGCTGTGAAGAAGGAAGCAAGGAAGATCAGTAATTACTTTTAGGGTAATGCAAGGTGGTCCAATTGGCCTTTATAAACTGGGGAGGGGGGTATGTTTCTTTACAGAGAAGTCCATCTCATCCAACAAAGGAAAGTGAAGCTGCCCATATGTGGTGCTATTTAGAAAGCAGGCTGGCAAAGCTGCCTTAAAAGAGGGCTTCGCATGAAACTTCATCAAAGGAAAGCAACTCTTTGCTGGTTTATCCAACCCTTCTATATTTGCCTAGGATGGGATGGAAGCTATGATGTCTTCTTGCTCATAGGAGAATACCCTGGCAGCAGTTCCTGGCAGATCAAGTCAGGAGTCCAATATTAGCAACCCAGCTGGGAGGGAAGCATTCCCTGGCTCCAAGACAGACTCCAAGGCCGCCGATAACAACAACAACAACAGCAGCAGCAGCACACCCACCAGTTGCTACACCAACTAAAGCAATGTCTTGGAAGTGATTCACCTCACTGGGCAGCAGCAGTCATCACTGAGTGGCGACACCTGCCCAGTAGTAAGAACACGTTGTCTTAGGTTGTTTTTCTTGCAGTTCTTTAAACAGGATTTTGAGTTCTCTTCACTATTTGGGGGCCTTTATTAAGGCCACCAGAAGACCAGGGCAGGTTGAACAAGGAGGACCTAGGCACTCAATGCTACCCAACTGATTTGTGAAAAATAACATTTTAATAATATTTTATCATATTTATCCTGCTTTCTAAAAAATATTATGGTGTTTGACATAGCTTGGAAATGGGGAGGAAGTGATATTTTAGTCTAGGCAATTAAATCAATGTGGAATCTAATAGGACCTTCGAGACTAATTGGAGGGTTTGGGGGTTTTTTTTGGTATATAAACAAAGCTTCTGCCCCCTTCAAATTGATTACTTTTGAAGTTGCTGCACATTTATGTTATTTATTCTCCTTTTACCATCACATCTGCTGCTTTAATTGCTTTCTGGTTTTGCGTGATGCTGATAGAAAAGTGATAACTGCATTTTTATCAATGAAATCAAATGTCTAAGGTTTACAACTAATGAACATTTCTCTACAAATATAATAGATCTATAGAAATATGGGTAGGGATTATGGCAGTGGTGGCTTGCTACCGGTTCGCCCCAGTTTGGGCGAATCAGTAGCAGTGGTGGCGGGAGGCTCCGCCCACCTACCCAGACATCATCAAATATGCTCTGCGCATGCAGAGAAGCTTTTGCACATGCACAGAAGTGGCGTGCCCATGAGTGAAGATAGCATGCATGCACAAGTGAACAGGTAGCAAAGGTAAGTGAAACCCACCACTGGATTATGTCTACTTTTCTAAAAACGAATAGTCTAAAATACCATGGGAATGTCTCTGAAGACATCAAGTTCTGTAGTTTTCATTGTTTTTGGTTTTCAAATTGTGAAAGATTGATTCTTGGAGCCATTGTTACCTAATGCTTCTATCTAACACTTTTTAGTAAGACAGAAAAAGTGTGGATGAAGATAGCAGACTTCCTTTACCAGCAGCACATGGAGCTGCCTCTGCTCGTATTAAGAACCACTCTATACCACTCTATGTATATATAATGCCATTCTATAAAGCCTTAGTAAGACCACATCTAGAGTACTGCATCCAATACTTTCGGCCAGAACCCTATAAAAAACATGTTGAAACTCTAGAAAAAGTGCAGAGAACAGCAACCAGGACAATTAGGGGACTGGAGACTAAAACATATGAAGAACGATTATAAGAACTGAGCATGGCTAATCTAGTGAAGAGAAAGACCAGGGAAGACATGATAACAGTCTTCCAATATTTGAGGGGCTGCCACAGAGAGGAAGGGGTCAAGCTATTTTCTAAAGCACCTGAAGGCCAGACAAAGAACAATGGATGGAAACTGAACAAGGAGAGATTTAACCTGGAAATAAGGAGAAACTTTCTGACAGCGAGAACAATCAACCAATGGAACAGCTTGCCTTTGGAAGTTGTGGGAGCTTCATCACTTGAGACTTTCAAGAAGAGATTGCCATTTGTCATAAATGGTATAGGGTCTCCTGCTTGGGCGGGGGGTTGGAATAGATGACCGACAAGGTCCTTTCCAACTCTGTTAATCTGTTATCTTAACCTTAGCAGTCACTTTGAGCTCACTTTGGCCAGAATGCCCTAAGAGCAACCAAAGCCCAGGCTCACTCTAAACATGCTCTTACACTATTCCATGCAAAGTAGGGTCTCTAATCTAAATTTTGTTACTACCGGTTCTGTGGGCGTGGCTTGGTGGGGGGATAATGTGACTGGGTGGGCGTGGCCATTTTTTTTTTTACTTTTAAAACCATTTTTTCTACAACCTCTTCTGCCAAGAGGTTGTTAAAAATGCTTTCAAAAGGCTCTGATGATCCCAGCTGAGTTGCCTGATCGACAGAAACTTTTTTTCTTTTAAATGCCTCTGACGATCAGGCAACTCAGCTTGGATCGTTAAAAGCATTTAAAAGAAAAAAAGGGTTTTCTTTTAAATGCCTCTGACGATCAGGCAACTCAGCTTGGATCATCAGAGACATTTAAAAGAAAAAAAGGTTTTTTTTCTTTTAAAAGCCTTTGATGATCCCCGCTGAGCCGCGCGATCATCAGAGGCTTTTTTTTTTACCGTTAAAAGCATTTGTTCAGCCGAAGAGGTTGTAGAAAAAATGCTTTTAAAAGGAAAAAAAAGCCTCTGATGATTGTGCGGCTCAGCTGGGCATGGTCGGGGGGCAGGGATTTTTGCTACTGATTCTCTGAACCATCTGCCTCCATCGCTATTGGATCGGGCGATCCGGTCCAAACTGGGAGCATTTCACCCCTGCTCTAATCTAGAAACTATCTTAAATGGCAGCCAAATATGCATTTTTAATGTCTGTTTTTATGCATGTATTCTTTTTAATGACTATTGCATGTTGCTCAAAGTCACATCTTGTGAAATGGGTGGCTATACAAATTTGATTAATAAATACTGTTTCCCACATCCCAATATCAAGGAGCCATGTGCAGTGCATTACCACACTCTGGAAGAAGATAGCATGATGGCTGTTTTCCCTTGATGGAAAAAATGCTCTTACTTTTGATGGAGAAGAGGATGCTCTTGAGTGTTTGTGGGACTATATGATAGCCTTGTTTACCATGAGTGTGCCTAATATACTTAATCAGAAAAACAAAACTCTTCAGTATCTGTGAAATACGGCGGTACAAGTGGTCAACTCCATCATCTATACTTATTTGGCATGTACGTGCACCTCCTTTTTAGAAAACCATTGTATTAGCAAATGCTTAATTTTACTCATTATTTTAGTTTTGGGGAATTCTTTGTATTTGCTGCTGCTTTTATCTTCATAGTATGTGGCTATTGTTTTTACATTGTTCTTGTTTTATAGACTGCTATATGAATATATGACGTAGATGAGTATATTAAAAAAGTTTCTGCCATAGCTGGATGCACTGTAGTGTTAGCAGAGCTTCCATTTTTTTTCCAAGTGGGCTATTCAGATGTTTACAAGTGGAATTTTCCATTATCTCTGGCCGCTTACTATTCTGGCTGGAATGTATTAGAATTGTCATCCAAGTCCATTGGGGAAAGGTGGAAAGAAGCAGAAATTCAGTTCTCCTCTCTTTGAGAAAATACATGATTAGATTTTGCACCCTAATTTAACCAGCTGGCATGTAGCTTCCCTGTAAACCAATTTATCTAACTCCGAGTGAATGTTCTCATGATTCATAAGTGAATACAATACTAACTGGGTGCAGATTTAAAGAATCTTTACTTGGAAAATGCTTCTTTCTTGGAAATTCTTGGAAATCCATTTCCATAATGGATGGAAACTGATCAAGGAGAGATTCAACCTAGAAATAAGGAGGAACTTTCTGACAGTGAGAATAATCAACCAATGGAACAGCCTGCCTTCGGAGGTTGTGGGAGCTTCATCACTTGAGACTTTCAAGAAAAGATTGGACTGTCATTTGTCAGAAATTGTGTAGGATCTCCTGCTTGGGCAGGGGGTTGGATTAGATGACCTACAAGGTCCCTTCCAACTCTGTTAATCTGTAATAATTGATTAAGGTATACCACTTCATATTCAGATTCAGGTGAATATGTACCAGGGGTGGGTTCTAAAAGTTTTTACTACTGGTTCTGTGGGCGTGGCTTATTTTGTGGGCATGGCTTGATGGTCATGTGACAATTATTTAGGATTTAGCAGAGGTACTGGTCTACCAGGTTTTTAACTGCTTGCAGAGCTGTAGCGATCTACCCATTTATTTTTTGCAGGCACGGTCTACCTATTTATTTTTGCAGGCACTGATCTACTCATGTATTTTTGCAGGCACTGGTCTACCCATTTATTTTTGCAGGCACTGATCTACTCATGTATTTTTGCAGGCACCGTTCTACTCATTTGTTTTCTTTTAACACTGATCAGCTGTAGGGCGGCCCTTTGAAGTCCTGCGGCAAGAGTTTAAACAGTTTTTTTCCCTCTAGCCGATCAGCTGGGACTCAGGAGGCAGCAATAGATTGGGGGTGGGGCCAAATAAAAGGTAAAAATAATGCGGGTGGGGTTGGGGGCGGCAGAACCGGTTCGGTGATGTCATATCATCACCGCTACCGGCTCGGGAGAACCGGGCCCAACTGGGAGGAACCCATCACTGGTGTGTACACACACTCTAATTCATATTCTAATTGGATTACAATAATGGCAGAAGAGCTACAGTATAAGTCACAATGTCTATTTTCTTCCGTGTGAAACTGGCCCTTGATTCTTCCATCCATAACAATGTTTCCACTCGGCCAAATATTCCAGCAAAATCTCGAAAGCCTATGAATCGTGAGTGTTTGTTCCTGGCAATTACGTAAATCTGCAAGATTATTTTCACAGTTTGTAGTGCTTCCCGGTGCCAGTTCCTCAAACTTGCTTTTGATCTAGGTCTCCCTCTCTGCAGTTGTGACAAATGCTTTATAAATTCCTCAAGACACCACTTTCAGAGAAGGTAGAAAACATGCTCCATCTCAACTTTAGTGAACTTTAATCCCTACCTGGTTCCTAAATGGATGATAGCTGCTGGTCTCAGCTAGCCCAGACATTTATAACATGTGTATGTATCCTCTGCTAACCTGTTCAGAATAAAGACTGCTTTATGTGCAAAACTTCAACAAGTCCTGCAAATTGTGACCTACTTCTTACAAGAGTTGAGCTTCCTGGGTCTCAAGAGGTTGCATGACCACATAAAAACTGGGGGCCTTCAGAAGAGGGCATCCATGTTCAGCGCTGCTGATGCTCTCTAGCACAGTGATGGCGAACCTTTTTTTTCTCGGGTGCCGAAAGCATGCGTGCACGTGCGAAAGCAATGCCTGTGCGTGCTGACACCCATAATGCAATGCTCTCCCGCAGGCCCCACCCCCATGTATGTGCATGCCCCCTGTGCTCCCCTCGCCCCTTGTGCATGCACGCACGACGCCGTTTTGATGCTAACAGGCCTCCCTGAAGCCTCATGGGACCAAAAATGGGCCGTGGGGGGGGCGCGCCGCCCCCCCATGCCCCATTTTGGTGTTACTAGGCCACACTGAAGCCTCCTGGAACCAAAAATGGGGCGGGGGGAACCACAAACACCCCACACCCCGTGCATGTGCGCGCATCTCCTGGTAGAGACCTGAAAATCAGTTGGTTGGCAGGAGGTATGCGGGCATGCGCAGTGAGCTGACCTGGGCGTCGACTCACGTGCCCGCAGAGATGGCTTTGTGTGCCACCTGTGGCACGTGTGCCATAGGTTTGCCATCACAGCTCTAGCATAGCCTCTCTTGAGGGGCTCCCTGTAATAAGCAAAAAGATGGGGGGGACTATTATCATTTTTGATAGATGAATCCTACCTGGTAGTGATACAGTCCTCCTCCTCCTAATTCTCTTCCCCTTTCTATTATTTTCATGAAAAAGACAGATATCTGAACCATCTAAAAACTAAAGTATGAAAGATCAGAAAGGCTGGAAATATTAACTAGGAAGAAGCATCATTTCATAATTCTAGAAGTACCGAGGCTGGCTGTGGTTGGTGAATAATGAGGAAAGTACATTCTGAACATGCTCAGAATCATTCAAATATGTTCCTGAGGAGAGCCTGGTGATCCCTTGGCTGAAATTACACTCTGCCCGTAGATGGATTTCAATGGAAACGAAAGGCTCTGGTTATCCTCAGGCGTTCCTACCTTTCAACTGATACAAAATCTGAAGCGGAGAGGGAGTTAAGCTTGTGAAAGAGCACATTCCGCATTCCTGCAGCAGCAACTGTTCCCGTCACTCTCTGGACAATACTGTCTGAGAACAGCAGGACAAGGGGATGGTGTTGCGGGGGGGAGAGAATCTCAAAACAGGCTGTAGGGCATCACAAGAGAGAAGACCATCCACAGCCAGCCTGGGAGGAAGAGTTGCCCAGCTATTCTTAATGCTACTAACCAGAAGGGTAGCTTTGCAGGGAGGATCAATATTCACCTGCCAATCAATGCAAATATCACTGATACTATAACTAACAAACTTTACTCCAGACATCCACCTATTAGGACAGCCAGAAACTTGCTGGATAACAATTTCAATCTGCTTCAGGCCTGGATGCAAAAATGGTTTTCTATGGCTCCTCCAGAGTGTCACAACATTCCCTTCTTCATAGCTGAACCAAAAGGATTCAATCTATCCATAAGACTTGGTCAATAGGATTAGGACTCAGCATGGCAGGTGCGCTAGCCTCTTCCGTAAATGGGGAAAGGTCCCCTCTTCGAAATATATCTGCGATGCTCCAAAGCAGACAGTAGACATATAGGTAGTCCTCGACTTATGACCACAAATGAGCCCAAAATTTCTGTTATTAAGTGAGACATTTGTTAAGTGAATTTTGTCCCATTTTGTAACCTTTCTTCCCACAGTTGTTAAGTGAATCACTGCAGTTGTTAAGTTAGTAACCCGATTCTTAATTGAATCTGATTTCCCCATTGGTTTTGCTTGTCAGAAGGATGCGGCAAAGTTCATACATATCAACCAGCTGCCAAGCATCTAAATTTTGATCACATGATCATGAGGATGCTACAAAGGTTGTAAGTGTGAAAAATGGCCATAAGTCACTTTTTTCAATGCCATTGTAACTTTGAACGGTCACTAAATGAACTGTTGTATGTTAAGGACCACTTGTATTGTGCTATTAAGTGCATATCAGGGAAACTCCATCATGTATTGATCAAATAAATAGTCAACCTTTGAATTTGTAAACAGTAAATAGTTTTATATTTGCTTCTTGTAATTGTGATGTGCTTTTTAATATTTTTGCCATATGATAGATAGATAGAGATACAGTAGATGATAGATAGATAGATAGATAGATAGATAGATAGATAGATAGATAGATAGATAGACAGATAGACAAACAGACCAATATACAGATATACTGTAGATAACATAGATGATAGATACATATATAGATAGATTATAGAGATAGCTAGCCAGCTAGATAGATGATAGATAGATAGATAGATAGATAGATAGATAGATAGACAGACAGACAGACAGACAGACAGACACAGATATAGAGAGAGACAGACAGACAGAGATGGGTGGATAGATAGATAGATAGATAGATAGATAGATAGATAGATAGATAGATAGATAGACAGACAGACACACACACACAGATATAGAGAGAGACAGACAGACAGACAGAGATGGGTGGATAGATAGATAGATAGATAGATAGATAGATAGATAGATAGATAGATAGATCGATAGACAGACAGACAGACAGACAGACAGACACAGATATATAGAGAGAGAGAGACAGACAGACAGACAGACAGATACAGAGAGAGAGAGACAGACAGACAGACAGAGATGGGTGGATAGATAGACAGACAGATAGATAGATAGATAGATAGATAGATAGATAGATAGATAGACAGACAGACAGATAGATAATAACAGTAACAGAGTTGGAAGGGCCTTAGAGGTCATCTAGTCCGACCCCCTGCTCACGCAGGAAACCTGTACTAGGAATTCGAACCGGCGAACTGCCAACTTTTCTGATCGACAAGTTCAGTGTCTTAGCTACTGAGCCACCTAGTCAGGTTAATAGATAGAGATGGATAGAGATAGATAGAGATGGGTGGGTGGATGGATGGATGGATAGATATGAGAGAGAGAGGGAGGAAGGGAGGGAGGGAGGGAGAGAGAGAGAGAGAGAGAGATAAACAGGAAGGATCAGCTTGAAATATGGATAGTGGCTAAGCTTTGCTTTTACTTGGTTGGTTTTAATGGCTGAGTATGCCTGCATAGGAACTCCACAAGGATTGGTTACCACCTTGTGGCTAAAGGTAAAATAGTAGGAAAATTGTGATTGTGCTTTCCCAAGAGAGAGGGATCTTGGAGAACCAAAGCTTTGCTCTGCATACCCGGGCTGAGTTTTCTTTGCAAGAACAATTAAAAAGATATGGTATTCATTGTTCCAAGAGCAGGATGGACAAGATTCAACCAGTTTGTGTCAACTATCAATGCAGCTATAGAAATAGAATCAGGGAGAGACAGCAAAGCAAAATGGTCTTACTCCCCTCTCCTACCACTGGAAAAGCATTGCATGAATCATAACACCATAGAAGAAGGAGGTTCTGCAGCACTATAGACTACATAGCTAATTCCCCCAGTACAGATAGTTCTTCCTTAATGACCGGTTGCTTAGCAACTGTTCAAAGTTATGTCAGACCTCCAAAAAGGTTCTTATGACCAGTTCCAGAATTCCGATGGTGGCATGCCCTACTTCCCAATCACACAACATTTTGGGTACTTGGCAACTGACTTGGCCTACTGCAGCATTCTACAATCGTGTGAGGATTTATGGCATTTTTCCCCCCTGGAAACTGACTTTTTCAGTTTCTGGAAAAAAATCCAAAGGAATATATTGGCTCCCTGGACAATTGTAGTGTTTACCTAACAACCTCCTCAAAAAAGGTCCTAAAATTGGTTCAGTCAAATGGGTGTCTCAATTTACGTCTGTCATAATTTATGAAAGATATTCCAGGCTCCCTAAATTGAGGATTATCTGTAAGGTCTTTGAGATTTTTGAAAAAAGTCAGAGAATCTGTTCATGCAGAACTCCTGGCATGAGGTAAATTGGTTGGCATACTAGGAACTGCCTTGATTTCTCCTCAAAGAAATGAAGATTCAAGTAATATGAGGCAGAGCTCAGTAGGGTTTCCCTACTAGAAACTCACCTGCTGATTGTTAAATTTAGCATTTTATACATAGTTGAAATGGAGAGTGTAGTTTCACGTATAGAAAAATATGGATTAAAAAAAACCCCTACAAAACGAGCTTGCCTCGTTTTCCCAATTAATTTGTGAAAACCAACTAATTAAAAAGAGTTAGTGTCTGTATAAACGATGACACTATTCTAATTAAAATTTACTTGAAGCGAATTTTCAAATGGTCTCAATTTTCTCAAATATAATATGCTTCCAGTTGATGAATTCAGTTTTCCATATCCCAGCCCAAATATGGATCCAGACCAATAGACAGGAATAGGGCAGTGCAGCGCAGCGCAGTGCACCACAGGGAAGAGCTAAGGAAGCTAAAATTGCAAATTAAGGCCACATCCCAGAGAAACAGCAAAGATCTGGGTTTTTTTCCTAAAAAGAATATTTTATTAAGAAGGATAAAAAGTGTGATTTAAACAGTCTGAATAAATATGGCCGTCTGTGTTCTTCATTTCCTCTGGCCCAGAGTCATCGAGGTCTTGAGCGATCTGGTCAATATCTTCGTCTGAAGTGGAAGGATGCGTTAAGATGATTCGAGGTATCTAGGATGCCATCAGAAGACAGAGAAAAGAAAATATTCATTGAGTATGAAAATTCAGAAAGGAAAGCTAATGACACATCACAAATCTCTCCTCAGAGACACCTCTGAGCAGGGCGACTGTTTTTCTTTCTGAGTGCTCAAATATACCTCACAGAGTTCTTGAGGGAGGCAATGTTATGCGGCCTACTTTGAGCTTCTGAATGATAAATAATGTAATAAATACAGGTAGTCCTCAACTTACAACTGCAATTGAGTCCAAAATTTCTGTTGCTAAGTGAGACAGTTTTCAGTGAATTTTGCCCCATTTTGCAACCTTGCTGGCCACAGTTGTTAAGTGAATCACTGCTGTTGTTAAGTTAGTAACACGATTGTTAAAGTGAATCTGGCGTCCCCGTTGACATTGCTTCTCAGTAGGTCGCAAAAGGGGATCACATGACCCCGGGACACTGTGACTGTCATAAATACGAACCAGTTGCTCAGTATCCAAATTTTGATCATGTGACCATGGGGATACTACAATGATCGGAAGGGTGAAAAATGGCCATAAGACACTTTTTTCAGTGCTGTTATAACTTTGAACAGTCACTAAGGGAACTGTTGTAAATTGAGGACAACCTCTATGTGTGCAAATAAACAAAATTCCATATTCTCAAAACATTAGATATATGAACAAAAGCCACCAGAGATAAAAGTGTTGGCATTTGAAAACAAACAAGTCAGGTTTTGCAACAGACAATAGCAAAAGACAATAGTATTAACTGATATAGAGAAATGGATTGTTGTAATTTTCAACCTGTAGCCCTCCCACTGACAGCTACCAAAAAGTGCCTATATTTTTGACAGAACCATTGCATAGTGAAGGTGATTTGGGGGCAAGATTTAAGCTGCAGTGTCATCGCACTGAGCTGTGCTGGGCTTCAAACACAAAAACAACCTGATCACTTACACAGGAATTCAAAATTAATTAACATTCCCTGCAAAACATAAGAAATTCTGGGCAAAGCCTTACAAAGTATTTAAATTATATAGCTTTCAGTCAGTGTTAATATGTTCCAGAGATAAAATTAAGGAGGAAGGAATGCAATAAATCATGGAATAGCAGGACCCTGTAACGTTTTAGTTATCTAGCAATGCATAGACTGTTGTTTCATTGTTCTAACTGGTCAGAGGAGGACAAACACAAGACATTCCCAGCAAAAACAGCCATTGGACTGATTTATTCATGTCACCTTGAGCCCTAATAATTGGTTTTCTGTCTTGCCTTGGAATAAACTGCCTAGATGATCTTCTAAACATCTGGCTAGCTAACTTTCATTTAGCATGCATTAGATTTTGTACCAGACAACTACATGGACTGAGTAGAGTGGAAAAAGAATTTCTAGCTAATCTTTTAACTGTATTGTATACAGATGGGACTAAAATGAATTTTATTAGTTCATGATCAGCACATGTTCTGATGCAATGAGAACCAGTACTTCCAGATGAGTGCCAAATGTGGTCACTGATTGGCCAATTCTAAAACAATGAAGGCCAGTGCTGATTGGTTGGCATGTTCAGCAAGCATTCCAACATCCACACCATCTTGTTACATCTAATTCAGGAAAGCAATGCTATAGTATGAATGTCAGCGTGCAAATGAACAGACTTCACCAAATAAATCTGTTTTTAACTCCATGTTCTTGGACAGTGGGTGAATTGATTATACGGAAAACATCTGTGTCAATGGTAGTGTAAAAATTGAAATATGGAGTACATTAGCAAACTGAATCATGGACTATACCATCAACAGATCGATTAGGAAAATAACTTATTGCCATACCTATGAATGAAATGAACAACTAGAAAACAGTTTTGGACTGGGAAGATAGTGTCATCCAAATGATTGTATCAACAAAAGTTCACCATATCAACCTGCCTCTAATAATAACCTATACTTGTTTTAAGAAGAATCTGGAAATCTATTTGATACTGTCCTTTCATTTTATCGATTGTGTTCCCTTTCTTCTACTTCCTTCAACCTTGCCAAGTATAACCATTTTAGTCCATCACATGTCCAAACTAGGTGCATTTCTGTTTCCTATCATCACCTGTTTTTTTCTTGTGGTCCATGCCACTCTTTCTTTTACTTTTAATGTTGAGTTTTCACAGCCATATTTTACTGCTGGAAAGATCATTACTTTCACTATTGTTATTTACAAAATAATATTTTTATCTTGCATGATCCTGCTTTAGATTTGTCATTGCTTTCCTTTCTAGTTCATATTCTTTATTTCTTCAGTACGCTATCATCTTTATGTTTCATTTCTTCATTGTCATCTGAAAGTTCCCTAGGTATGCTAATTGAATTGACTTTTTAATATTTAGCATAAGCCAAGATCTTTATATTCCATCTTGCCTTGTGAGATCTTCTAAAGCTTCTTTATTTACAGCCGAAAAAGCGGTGTCATTTGCATATCACAAGTTGTTTGTATTTTGGCTCCTTACAGATTCAAACTAAGAAGGCACAACACAAAGCCTGTTTGAAGTTTTGTGCTGTGGCAGTAGGAACAGCAAATATTATTTTTCATATTGCATCTGCAAATTGATATGTTGTGAGTTGTTTGGGGTTATAAGGGAAGTAACATATACCCAGTGGTGGGATTCAAGCAGTGAGGGATTCAATTTTTTTAACAACAGGTTCTGTGGGTGTGGCTTAGTTGGGGGTGTGGCTTGGCAATCATGTGACTGGGTGGGCATGGCTAGCTGGTCACGTGACTGTGTAGGCGTGGCTAGCTCATCATGTGACCGGGTGGGCGTGGCTATGTGCATAGGGACTACTCAGAGGGCTGAAAAAAGTCATTTCTGACTGGGCCTCACACTTTTGACCGGTCCTCACACTTATGACCATCCTCACATTTATGCCCGTGCAGCTTTCTTAACAACCAAGTCACTCATTTCACAACTGCTTCTCTTCACCATGGTGACAAGATAGGGCAAAAACGTAAAATGTGAGGACAGTCGTAAGTTTGAGGACTGGTCAAAAGTGCAAGGACCAGTCAAAAATAACTTTTTCAGCCCTCTGAGTAGTCCATATGCATAAAAGGATACAGCAATAGAGAGGGATGAAGGAAGGGAAGGGAAATTAGAGTAGGAGGGAGGGTAAGAGAGGGAGGAAGAGAGGAGGAGAAGAGAAAGGAAGAGGAAGTAGGGAGGAGAAGAAGAGGAGGAGGAAGAGAAAGTAAGAAGGAAAGAAAAGAGAGAGGTGGTAGGTTTGAGGAGAAAGATTGCTGTACAATAAAAAAGATGAAAGGGAAGAAAGCCAACCCCCCAAAAATATAAAGATATTAAGATAAAGAATGAATTGTTAAACTTTAAAGAATAAAAGAGAACAAATATGAATAAATAACAATAATTAGAAACACACATACAAACATACAATGTATTTCCTTTGAACAGAGTATTTGGCCGGTTCACAAATTTAAACAGTGTTTAGTCATTTCAATTAAATTTACAATTTCTATATTTCCTTTTTGCCATATTTATTCCTCATCTATTTTTGTAAAAAACCAATATTACCCTTCATCCTCATCTCTAATCTTAATCAAATTCAATTTTTCCCTTCTATTCTATATTATACCCTTCCCATTGTCATCTATTTTTATCCTCACATTGGTTAATTATGTAATATTAGCTGTTTAATATAAATTCAACATTTTAATATAAATCAATTAGTTATATAACTACCTTTTTTGTATATTAATCAATATGAACATGAATATTCCAATTATTTCTATGCAATCCAATTTCTTACAAATCAATTAATTATATTTACCAATAATAATAAACCAAATAATTTCCCCCATATATTCCTCCAAACCACAACTTAACCATTTCTGCTTTCAGAAATATACAATTAATAGTATCTCAATTATTACAATTCCCTAGTTAAATAGAGCTTTTTTTCTTTTGTGTTTTAAAATCTTGAACTCTCCTATTTTTCCCTAAATTTCCCATTGTTTGCACCTACCTTTTTTGGTGAGGAAAAAGAAAAGAATTCTGCCTGCCTAATTTTCCAACGTTGCAGCAACAGCAAAGCAGTTTCAGTTTCGTGTTTCAGCAGAGCTAAGGGAAAAAAAATCTGCTCCAGGACTCTTTGCAAGCAAGCAGCAGAGCCCTGAGCGAAACAGCTGAGACAAATCAGCTGAGAGCCGGGAGGCCGATAGAATCAAGCGGCTAATTAGCCTATGCTGAAGCTCCGTCAGCCAATAAAATTACAAAAAAAAAAAAACACCAAACCGTTTGTTAAATTGCTGGCTCGCCCGCCCCTCGCCCACCACTATTTATTGGCAATAAATAGTGGTGCGGAGGGGTGGGGCAAGCCAGCAATTTAACAAACTGTTCAGCTGCACCACTGGCTAAAGGGCGGCCCTTTGAAGCCCCGCAGCAAGGATTGGAAGTTTTTTTTCCTCTAGCCATCAGCTGGGACTCCGGAGGCAGCAATAGATTGGGAGTGGGCGGGGTAAGCGAACGGCCGGCAGTCCAACAGAGCAGAGAGTGAGGGTGAGTGAAGGTGTGGAAGCTGCTTTCTCCATCCTGCTCTCTTGCGTCCAGAGCTGGTGGGGAACTACGTGGCAGCCCACGTGGATCCCAGGCAGCGGAACTCAGGCTAGGGAAGGGATGGGCAATTGTGGCTCTTTTACAACCTGTGGCCTTCAACTCCCAGAATTCCTGAGACAGCTTGGCTGTCAAGCTGTCTCAGGAATTCTGGAAGTTGAAGGCCACAGGTTGTAAAAGAGCCACAATTGCCTACCCCTGGCTACGGTAGGCTGGCGCCGCGTGGGTGGGAGGCGGGGCGGGGCGAGGGGCGGGTGAGCCAGCAATTTAACAAACAGTTCGGTGTGCTGCGGGGCCAATAAATTACAAAAAAACACAGAACCGTTTGTTAAATTGCTGGCTCGCTCGCCCCATTTATTGGGAATAGTAGTGTGGAGGGACGGGGCAAGGGGCGGGGTGAGCCAGCAATTTAACGAAGGGTTTCGCCAAACCCCCTAGAACCCCCAGAATCCCACCACTGGATTCAAGTAATTTAACAACCGGTTCTCTGCCCTAATGATTTCTTCCAACAACCAGTTTGCCAAACTGCTCAGAAGGTTAACAACCAGTTCTCCCAAAATGGTGAGAACTGGCTGAATCCCACCACTGCTTATACCCCTGCTTCACTCTCTGAGTTCTCTTACAGACCTTTGAGAGGCTTGTTGTAATTTTTTCAATAAAATCTCTCATATTGAATCCAGCCTGATGAAGAACTCAACATTATGAAACCAGTCTTGCATAGTTAAACTGGATCAATTTAGGTTTTTGTGACTTCTAAGGATGTGGGCAAGGCGAATGGAGGTGGTACATTCCACCACTTGCCCAGTTTGGTTTGTGGCTTCTGGTTGGGAGGTAATTGCAGACACCTTAAATAAAACGTAAATGTATCATTAAACAGAACACCTTCCAGGAGGCAATTACAGTATTAAACCACTTCTTTAAAAGTCTACCTTGGATCCCAATTATAAGCCAATCTCTCACCTAGTGTGGTTGGGTAAATTGATAGAAAAAGTGGTGGTTTCTTAACTTCAGACAGTCCTAGAGGAAGTAATTATCTTGAGCTATTTAATTGTCTACAGGGAGGCTACAAAAATGAAACTGCTTCAATTGGCCTGAGGGATGATCTTTAGAGCTCAACGAAGAAAGTTTGACTCTGCTGGGTCATCTTGACTTCACAGAGGCTTTTGATAGCACCAATCTGAGCATTTTTTTGGATAAACATATTTGGGACAACACCCATCTTGTTTGATTGCCCTATTTATTCTGAACCAATTTTCTCCAATTTCATTTTTTAATGTCTCTGTTATTATAAAGCAGAGGTCTTCAAACTTGACAGCTTTAAGATTTGTGGACTCCCAGAATTCTCTAGCCAGCATAGCTTTACAAGGTTCTGGAGAACCTTGTAAAGGTTCTCCAGAATAATCATTAGGTCAATCATCATTAACCTTAATCCACTTCTGACATGAACTCCAAACCAGAAACACTTGCTGTAAGTAATAAACTAAAGGTAAGCTTCTTTCCTTTATTGATTACAATCATTTTGTCTTACTCTCTTATCATCCTTCTTATATTTCTTGTCTGCTTTCATATCCCTCTGCGTCTTCTGAAACTTGTTTATTCATTTGGCCTTTTTCTCTCTATGATTGTTTCTATTCTTTCTAAGATTTTAAACAAAATGCTGCTTTTGTGAAAAATTAGCGCCAGAGTTTGCTAATTTGCAATTCTCATGCGTTTCCCTTCTTCAGTATAAATTGTTTCTAATCTCTCTGAGTTCTAGCTTTCTTCCATATTTCTTGACATAGACCTGCCCTCTGAAACTGCAAGAGAAGAAGGAGTTAAACTGCTCAGTGGGTATTCATTTATGCTTGATAGTTGCATGTTTGACAGTTGAGAGTTATTTGTCATATATCATGTTTAGTTAATATATTTCTTCTACCTCTGAAAATGTATGGTCATTTCTATTCCTGTCAGACCTATAAAATTTTCTGTGATTTTCTTGGTCTTCTTCAAATTATCTATAATTTTTCTTCTTATTATCTTCCATTTGTTGACGTTTTTTATTGAGGGATCTTCCTTTGTCCTCTTTTTTGTTTGACATTGAGTGTCTGCATTCAGCAATTGTACATCCGTTTTATGGCTCAAGTTATTCATCCACTATCTTTATCTGGTTGTCATGATAGCTGGTTTTGGCAGCTGCTTGGATCTAGTCTGGGAGTCATTTTTTTTTTCCTTCTGCTGTTGTCTTTATCTCTTCCCAAAGTTCTGTAGATTCTCTTCTGCAGAGGTTAACCATACTAAATCTATCATTTCTTTATGGTGTGTTATCAAACTATGAATGACATCCTTTTGAGATGTTGCATATAACAATGCTTGTGATTTACTTTAGAATTTTTAGTAACTACCAATGCTGCATCTGGTGTATATCATATATTATAACAATAGAGGTAGAATTCAGTTAACAACTTAATTGGGACGAGCAACTCAATTGATAAACAAAGTGGTCAACAAGTGAAACCACTCCACCACTCCTTATCTTTATTCCACCCAGAGGGGGATGGAGAGGGAAATTGGTGATGAGGTGCTTCAGTATCCCTGTGGTTGGCTGTAAGGCGAACAACCTCAGAGGTGCTACAGCAGTCATAACTTTGTGTCTATGTTGTAAGTAGCTTTTCAGAGGTCTGCCTTAGCTTCAAATGGTCACTAAGTAACCATTCATAAATCAAGGATTACCTATACTGGTTTTTATGAGGACTGGATGAATCACAGTATTTTTCAAGTTAATGGGCACAACTCCTTTTTAAAAAAATATGCCAATCTTTTAATTATTAATATATGAATAGTTGGTAAATGTATAAGATGATGCAAATTAGGAATGTGCAGAAATGATTAATTTCAAAGCTCCAGAAATGTCCTAATTGAGGCAGATCAAAAGTAGTTCATATTGGCTCCAGTCTGGTTCCAAAACTTTCATTCTCTATATCCTACTATGAGAAAAACTGGCTATACATTTTTTTTTTTTATTGTGCAGCAGGATCCGATGAATTTGCAGGTACACTGGAATATTTTGAACAAATGAATCATGTGAAAATTAGAAATAATCAGCCCCTAGATCTTCAAGTTATTCTTCTTTATCATCTAGATGAGGTTGAAACAGTCCTTATAACTTTCATATTTGGGGCAAAATGAGAAAAAGTTTGCAGTGATTGTGTTTCTTCTACATTGGTGATACTGTCTCTTCAAACATTCTTTTTAGTTTTATTATCCATTACTTACTGTTTTGATATGGTTTATTAAGCCACTTTTTGATGGGGTGTCAACAGGATCAGAATCACATATGTTGGGTTCAGAAATAAGAACATCCTAGAGAGAGGGAAGAGGAGAGAGGGGAGGAGGAAAGGAAGGGGAAAATAGCAGAAATTATTTCTCAAGCATAATCAAAACAATGAGGATACTTTAACTTATTTCAGAAAATGGGGTATAATCATCAGAGCTGAAGGAGCTTCTTGGAAGAGAAGTGAAAAGTCTTCAAAGAAAAACCAGAAAGTCCAGTTGCCTTTTGAAAAAGCACCTCTGGGACAACCATGATCTGGATGATTGAGAATCTCCATAGACATCTGGGTACCATGTTAAGATTTATAGTGAGATTATAAGGAAAAAAATATGAAACTAATTCCCCAAAATCACAAACTGTATGAGAGGTTGAACATCAGTTCTAAGCAGCTCTTCTCTCATATCATTTCTCTCGTCAAGGAAAACCATAGAGCTGTCAGGCTCAAGGCCAGAGATGACACATTGAGATACAATCAAATCCAATAATGTATTTGTTTACATTTAATAGACAGAAATTTTCCAAACTAAAGCTATATAACTTTCTAAGCCACTAAATATATCTGAAAGGATTCCATGTGTGACTAGCCTGAACCTCTCCCCTCCTCCCCCATCCAGGGGGAGGATTGGAGGATCTCTTGATCCAGATCTCCCTCTAGGAAGTTCTGAGTCCCCTTTTGTTGCTATAGGAGCACATTCCATTACCTAACCAAAGTTCGGAATTGGAAAACCCAATCAAGATATAACAAAGAATATTTGATTTATTGCAGTATTTCCAAGCTCTGAGCATTTCAATGACTTAAAACATGACATTGTAGATGTTTTATAAATTACATTACGGTACACGTACTGTGTAGCCACAAATCTTTGTCTGATTCTATATTCTAAGTTTTTAACTGGATATTTGTCTGAAATGGACTAGAGAGTTTTACAGGGGACACTTCCACCCAAATTCTATGCCAGTCTGACAATAACATTGGTCTCTGTGTTTCTGTAACATTGACTGTTTGAGAGCTGAGCCAAATAATTTGTATATTCCAAACTGCAGATTTTATAAATGAATAAATAAATAAACAAACAAACAAACAAATAAATAAATAAATGGATGGATGGATGGATGGATGGATGGATGGATGGATGGATGGATGATGTACGTTTTCACCATTCCCAAGAAATGTAGCAGTGGCCAAAATTGTGGAAAACTTTTGGGAAAAGTGTATTTTCTAAAACTAGCTAATAACATCACTTTTTTTGGGGAGCAGTACCAGAAAATTATATATCAATGGGAAAGATAATTTAATCAAGAATGTAATGCAATAACTTTTATGAAGGATTTGCTATTAGAATAGTTACAGTATAAAGTATAAAGAAGAAACATGAAACATGTAGAAAAAACGAGATATACAAAAATTATCATGTCAGTTAATACTTACCGTATTTTTCAGACTATAAGAAGCACCTGACTATAAGATGCACCTAAATTTAGAAGAGGAAATCAACAAAAAAAAGTTTTTGGCCTCCGTGCACCCCATTTTCGGGCCTTTTCCAGTCTTTTTTTGGTGCATTTTCAAGGCTTTTTTCTGCCCATTTTCTAGGCTTTTTGGCCCCTTTTTTGAGGCTTTTTTCAGCCCCTTTTTGAGGCTTTTTTCAGGCCATTTTTTTCTGAAAAAAAATGGCCAAAAAGGCCTCAAAAACAGAAGAACGGAAGCTGTGGTGATACAGAAAACAAATGATCTTAAAAGAAATGTTCATATATGAGTTAATATGCAACCTTTTACAGGAGAATATCTCCTGAATGAGAATGTCTCCACACTATTAAAGAATTACACAGAGATTACATCCCTGTATTGATAAATAAAGCATAATTGCAAGATTCTTGCAATTACAATCAGACCAACCTTTTTTTTTTAATCTACAGATGCTGGGGGGGGGGGGTGTCACATTCAAACACCATAAACTGATAGCTGACACCACGTCTACTAGATCTCCAACACTTTTTCTTCAGATGCATCTGAGCCAAATCAATGTGGCAATTTTTGGACTGGGGTGTTGCTAAGATTCCCCAGGGGAAAAACATTGTGGGCCTGAGAGTTAATTGTAAACATATTAAAAACCCAGGATGTAGACTATAAAAACCACCAATTCTGTAGAATATATCATTTAAAGTAGAAAGATGGGATGAATAGAAGCGAAATGAAATGAAATGAAATCACATTCAAAACAGTTTATCCTAATTTGTTATCAACAGCCTTGTTCTCGTAACTGCAGCAAACACCCCAAGACACTTAGATGCATTTTCATATTGTTTTATCTGTCATTATTACAACAAATGCCTTTTTTGGAGAAGCAGATTTAAACTTTAAATATGCCTATTCTTTAAATTCCACAAAGAATTTAACTTGGCAGTAGAAAAGTCTCATCTTTTATTAAGAGATATTGAGAGTTGCCAATATCCTGTAAATTGCCAATTGCCTTAGGCTGCGGACCAAAATACATTGATGAACAAAATCTTGGGCAATAGAATTATGAACATCTCAATCTGTTTGATTCGCTTTCTCCAGCCTTATTGAAGCAACTCATGCCGCAAAGAGCCAAGTTTGTTAACTTGTTACTGACACATTGCAGCCAACAACAGACCAAATGTTAATATGAAGGATAGGTAACTGAGAATAGGAATGAGTAGACAACGATGCCATCTAATCTAATTGTAAAAGTATATCTACTTGAAGTAGATATAATATATTTGAAGTTCTAAGCTACTCGGGGAGACATTGCCTCAAATGTTATGGAAATCAGCTTTTTGGGTTGGTCTGTAAACAAGCCAAAAAATGGAATCTAATGTACGTGGGCTAGCAAGACTAAGCTATAAATACTATAGAAGAGAACAGAAATGCACCTCTTTAAAGGAAGATGAGCCCTTTCTACCAGCCGAATACCAAGATTCCCATTTGATTGCACACAGAAATTGTAATCTGGAGGAGAATTATAATGAACTAGCTGGATACCCATGCTTCACTAGGAAACTATGTGATCGGGCTTAATAAATCGACACTTACAGCTTGAAAATTAATGAATAGTTACCATTGGCCTCTCCTCTCCCTTTCTCTCCCTCAGCCTTTCCCCACAGAAGCCTCCCCTATCCTATCCCCTTCTCTCCTGCAGCCTTGCCCCACAGAAGCCTCCCCTACCCTATCCCCTTCTCTCCCTCAGCCTTGCCCCACAGAAACCTCCCCTATCCTATCCCCTGGTTGCTGCTGTAAAAGTAAAACTGAAAGTGAAAATCCTCTCCTCTGTTTGTGTTTTGCATTTTGAACAGATTTCTTTTCAGGTGGGGAGGGGGAGTAGAACTCCTTAGCATCAGAGTGTGTTAATCATAATATAGAAAATACTAATGCTATGATTGTGAATTCGAAAAATCCTTTCTTAGTGAGCACCTAGAAGCCAAGAGGTACATACGTGGCAAATTTCAAGTTTGTAGCAGTGGTGAAATCTAAAATTTGTTACTACTGGTTCTGTGGGCATGGCTTGGGGTGGGGTAATGTGACTGGTTGGGCATGGCCAATTTTTTTTTTTTTTTTTTACTTTTAAAACCATTTTTTCTACAACCTCCTTGGCGTATTATATAACATACAGTACAAGCAAAGTGAGGGAATTTGGACCAGTCATTTTCTCTCAGGCCAACCCACATCTATCTATCTATCTATCTATCTATCTATCTATCTATCTTTCTTTCTTTCTTTCTTTCATTCATTCATTCATTCATTCCTATCCCACCTTTATTTTTTTACCAAATAATTCAAGATGGTAAACATACCTAATACTCCTTTCTCTTTCTATTTTCCCTACAACTTGTGGGCTATCATCCTGGACATGCAAAAAAATAGAACATTTTGGATTCAAATGCATACTTGGATTCATTCAGAGCATTTTAAAGATTAATATACAATTGAGCCCAGAGGTCTTGCTCCAGTGGTGGGTTGCCCTCGGTTCACACCGGTTCTATAGAACTGGTAGTAAAACCGGCAGGAGGCTCTGCCCCCCGACCCTGACGTCATAAAAATGTTTCTGCGCATGCGCAGAAGCTTCTGCGTTTGCACAGAAGAGTGCACGCACGAGCGAATCAAGCGCATGCAGCCCCATTGCGAACTGGGAGTAAAGGTAAGTAGAACCCACCCCGTCTTGCATTTATGATTGATAGATGAGCTGTCAGAGAACATCATGGAACTCTGTTACTGTATATGATAACTGCGGTGAGATTATTGTATGCAGAAAGATAGAAAGATCTGGCAATACCTACAATAGAGGAATGGTTGGTGCAGATGATGGAATTTGCTGAGATGACCTATTCGGCTAGTTTCATTAGAGAAAAGGCAATACCTACATTTATTGCTGAATGGAAAAATCTTTATTGACTTTTTATGTAAAACAGAAAAAAATAAATTAATGATTTATAGTTTTGGTATTCAGAAAAGGATAGATTATAGCAAGAAGATATTTTTGATGTAACTGTAGAAAAATGGTAAATATATAATTGTACTTATAATGTTGGTAAAGAAGATTTGAAGCCCCTTTGTATTACTTTTTCTTTTCTGTTTTTCTTTTTCTTTCTTGCACTTTTAACTGCACAACTTAAAAGTAGAAATGTCTTGCCTGTAATGCTCTGATGATTGCTAAAGCCGTTATAACTTTCTTTCCCTGAAAGTAATGTTTGGTATACATTTCTATTCACAGCTTTGGAACAATTTAATCTGTACTAAAATCTGTATTTCAAAAATCACTTTAAAATAAGATGCAAGCAGAATGCTCATAAACATTATTCACACAAAGTTTCTGTAATCAGATGCCATTTCATAAATGAAGCTCAGAATTCCTTTTTAAAAAAATATGCTATTGATTTAGCCTATGCTCAAGATGCAGGTTTTTTAGCCCTCTTTCCTAAATTAATCCTTTTGAATAACTGACATTTTCAGCTAAAAGCAAACTACCTCTTCTTCCACACAATCAACATTTAAGCTCTACATTTACTGCTGAAGTACAGTTCCCATCATCTCTTCCCATAAATCATGCTAGCTAGAACTCCTGCGAGTGTCAATTCAATAACATCTGGAGAATTTCAGATTCTTCACAACTACAGTAGCACATGCAGGACTAGTTTTATTAACATTTCAAGGCAAATTTCCAGATCGAGAATTTTAATTTCATATGATGACTGCCCCCTGATAGCAGCAGGAAGGGCAGAAGAGAGAAATAGTAAAATCAGAAAAGATTATGCCATTAAAACAATCTGAGATTCTTGGTTATGTGGCAGTATATCCATTATTGGAATAAGGAGTCCTATTGCGGAGATCCTGACTTGATAACAATATGGTGAGTGTAACAATGTTAGTCCTATAAATACTGGTAGTCAGGGATGAGATTCTACCAGTATGAACCGGTTCAGGCAAACCAGTATCTCCGATGATCAGCTGGGAGCGAACCAGTTCATTCCGACGATCAGGTGGGCCCACCTGCCCACCCCTGTGCTTTACTGACCTATATCTTCTTAGCTGATTCATGCGGCAGAGTGGATTGCTGAGCGTCAGCTGTGTTACTCCTCAGCAGTAACGCGGAAGGTAGGTTTTCATAAAACTGCGCGCTCAGCGATCGCTGCGTAAAAACTGCGCAAAGCACGCGATCACCAAATCGGTTGTTAAACCAGCAGGATCCCACCACTGTTTGTAGTCCTCGACTTACAACTGTTCAAAGTTACAATGACACTGATAAAAGTGCCTTATGACCCGTCCTCACACTTACAATCACTGCAGCATGCCTATGATCACATGATCAAAATTCAGACACTTGGCAATCGGCATGTATTTATAACGGCTACAGCATCCTAGGGTCGTGGGATCGCTATTTAGACCTTCCCAGCCAACTTCCAATGAACAAAGTCAATGGGAGAAACTGGACTCACTTAACAACCATGTGATTCACTTAACAGCGGCAATAATTCGCTTAACTCCTGTAGCCAAAAGGGTAATAAATTTGGGCACAATTTATTTAATAATCACCTTGCTTAGCAATTGAAATTCTAGTCCCAGTTGTGAATCATAAATTGAGAACTATCCGTAATAGGACCCAGGCTTCATCAGACATGATTCGTAACAACATCAGCTTCCAACAGCAAGACTTTAAAGCTTAAACAGGTCTTAGAAG
This sequence comes from Arizona elegans, assembly GCA_022577455.1. Taxonomy (NCBI): domain Eukaryota; kingdom Metazoa; phylum Chordata; class Lepidosauria; order Squamata; family Colubridae; genus Arizona; species Arizona elegans. The sequence continues at coordinate 209,146,210 of JAKOOJ010000001.1, read as the reverse complement.
AGAAGCAGAAATGAGCCAAGATTGCCAGCTGGAAATGGAAGAGGTGAAGCTGGTCTTAACCTTCTAGTTTTTGTTCTCCTGATCCCATGCTCCATGTTACATTCCGGCCATAAAAAGCTTCACCTTCTGACTCCTGTTGTTAAAAGTACTGATAAAGATGGAGGACCCAAGCTAGTTTAAAACCTGGACAAATCCTCCAAAATCTATCCCTGTCCAGGCACCTGCCACCTACTCTGAAAGGCAACTCCCATTATTTCCAGGCTCATTGTGGTCAGTTGGGAAAACAAAAGTTGTAGTCCAATATTCTGGAGAGTTTGTGGATTGGGGAAAGCTACTTTAGAACCAGGAAATGTGGACTGCATTGCATTGTAAGCAAGTGAGCCTCCTCTAGAGAGTGACTGGGGGAGAAAAGTAAACTAATTATCTAAACCAGGGGTCTGCAACCTTAAACACTCAAAGAGCCATTCGGACCCGTTTCCCACAGAAAAGAAAACACCAGGAGCCACAAAACCCTTCCCATGCCTGACTATTTCTTGAGCGGCCACAAAACTAGCATATGTAGTTGAATTAAACATTGTGTTTTCTTCTGAAACTTTTCTTTTCTTGGATTTATCCATGGTTGGCCTACCGGGGGTTGAAAAGCTCAATAAATCATGTGCCGGCGAGTGTCGCACATTGGCAGTTGTGACACATATTTTGAGTGACAGGGAGCCACAGCAGAGGGGTGAAAGAGCCACATGCGGCTCCAGAGCCGCAGGTTGCAGACCCCTGGTCTAAATTAAAAGTTCCCACCAAATGAGTTACCTTCAAGAGCAGCTGGGCAGCCTCTGAGCTGCCTGGGATTCGGTCCTTGTTTTGCTTCAAGGCCTTTTTGCCCTCGGTTGTAACGTGGTTTGCAGCTTGTTGCTTATGGTTGGTGGGTGGGCAGCGTTTGGGTTTTGTGGAAATCTTCTGCCTCTCTTGTCCAAGTGGAGTTCTCGCACTGCTTCTAATGCTCTCACTCGAGGAAAAGAGGCTCCCGGAAAATTTAGATATCGGTTCCTGGTAGGAAACATAGCAGTCACTGAACAGGTCACTGTCAAAAGGCACATGAATAAACTTGAAGAGAAAGGTAAGACTCTTCTCCACACAGTGAAGAAAGAAAGAGTCTTTGGTCATTTGATAATAATCATAATCATAATCATAATCATAATAGCTTTTATTGTCATTGTACATCATGTATACAATGAAATTGGTTTAGCCTCTACTGGTGCAGTCCCTAACAAAAAATACAAGACAATACAATTCCCAATGTATACAAGTAATTGGGAGGAAAAACCTAGTCATACATTTCCATAAGTACGTGGAGTGATTGTGATTGTGTTTCGGAGTCTGACAGCCCTGGGTAGAAGCTGTTTTTAAATCTGTTTGTCCGGCCGGCTATACTTCGATGTCTTCTGCCCGATGGCAAAAGTGAAAAGAGACACTGGCCAGGGTGTGAATCCCTAAGCATCTTCCTTACTCTGCTGAAACAGCAAGACCTGGTGATGTCATCCAGTAATGTTAGAGGGCAATTTTAAACATTTCTGTAACATTTCTATATTTTGGACCGATTTCACAATAGGTTGAAACAATCAGAAATGAAATATGTATGTTCAAAAAAAACTATTCAGGTGGAGGGGAAAAACTATTCATACAGGGAAGGGAAGGCCTAGGAAAAAATATGAGTTTTCAGTATGTATAGTATTTAATGACTCCTCAGATACAGGTAACCCTCAACTTAAGACCACAGTTGAGCCCAAAATTTCCATTGCTAAACAAGACAGTTTTTAAGTGAGTTTTGCCCCATTTTGCTACCTTTCTTGCCACCGTTATTAAGTGAATCACTGCAGGTGTTAAGTTAGTAACAAAGTCAGGCTCCCCATTGACTTTGCTTGTCAGAAGGTTGGAAAAGGTGATCACGTGACCTGGGACATTGCAACCGTCATAAATACAAGCCAGTTGCCAAGCATCCTAATTTTGTTAATTTTGTTACTTACTTACTCAGTTCACGTGATTGTGGGGATGCTGCAATGGTTGTAAGCAGTAGTGAGATTCAGATAATTTAACAACCGGTTCTCTGCCCTAATTATTTCTTCCAACAACCAGTTTGCCCAACTGCTCAGAAAGTTAACAACCGGGTTCTCCCAAAGTGGTGCGAACCGGCTGAATCCCACCACTGGTTGTAAGTGTGAAAAAATAGCCGTAAGTCACTTTTTTCAGTGTCCTTCCTCCCATTCTGAAGTGCTCCTTTTTCTTTCCCCAAATGGTCCATGTCTGTTCCATCTGCAAAGATGAAGTTGTTTCCAAGTTCCGACAAGGCAGGATAACTTCAATGTCTTTTGCTTCTGGTTGTTACTTTCACCCACGGGTCCTGCAGGTGTATCTCCTTTCTTTGAACTCATTCTTCCCCAGGAGTGGAAATGTGCTCAGCCATCCCTCCAATTCTGTACAGGTTTCTTTCATAACTACCAGGAGCTGCCTAGATGCATCTTTTCAGGCAGAAAGATGAGAATACCCCAAGCACTGCAGCTCACAAGTGCAGACTTCAGGCCATTCCTCTTCACTTTTAGTAGCAAAAGAATTATATTTTGGTTTGATTTCTCAAGCTCTCCAGTTAGTCAAGTGTGAAATTTATTATAGCCTCCATCTTAAACTGCCCTGGCAAATTCCTTTCAATTCTTCCTATTCTCTCACTCGGGAAACATAATTAAAATGTAAAATCCTCCTCGTGATCAGAGGTCCTCCTGAGACCCACTGTAGCTTTTCCTACACTCAAGTGTGGCTGAATGCTGAATAGATTACATTTTTAAAATGACTTGACTGCCATTTTTATGACACCACACAAAGTGTCTCTGGAGATTTTGTGTGTGTGTGTGTGCTCATGGCTTCTGCAACCATAATGGGAAGACAAGGGCTAAGACCTTCGAAGGAAGAGATACTGTCAGTGTCACAAATTGTGGACTGTATTCATATCATTATTAGTAGGCAGACTTTTTGGATTGTCACCTTTGCTCTTTGGAATGCTCTTCCTCCCTCACCCCCAAATACAGGTAGTTCTCAAACGACAACCATTTGTTTAGTGACCATTCAAAGTTGCAATGACACTGGAAAAAGTGACTTATGACAGTTTTTCACACTTATGACTTATTTGCATCATCCCTGTGGTTATGTGGTCACAATTCGGACGCTTAGCAACTGGCATGTATTTATGATGGTCGTAGTGTCCTGGGGTCATATAGTGACCTTTTGTGACCTTCTGACAAGCAAAGTCAATGGGGTAGGCAGATTCACTTAATAACCATGTTACTAATTTAAGAACTGCAGTGATTTACATAACAATTGTGACAAGAAAGATTGTTAAATGGGGAAAAACTCACTTAACAACTGTTTTGTTTAGCAACAAAAATTTTGGGCTCAGTTGTGGTCTTAAGTTGAGGATTACCTGTATTACAGAAAAAAATGGAGGGAGTCTGTGATGTCAGGGATTAGCATTGTCCTCCCCATTCAATCAAGACTCGGTAAAAAATATGCACCGCAGAGAAGCCTCACTAATAAATGAGTGCCAAGACTTGCATTTTCAGTTTGCAAGGTTCTCTAATCTGAGCCCCCCCCCCTTTTTTTTTTTGCAATAAAGCTGGTTCGCTGGACTCTGAGGATGCTTGTGAGCCCCCAAGGTCTTTAAGACCCTAAGAGAGCAGCTCAGGTTGGAGCAATCTGAGGTCATTTTCAGGAAGGCCGCTTAACTCAGCTCCATGTTAACCAACAGAGAAATTGAGCTGACAAGGTTAACCAATGGTAAACCTGGACTCAGTGGTGGGCTCCTGCTGATTCACACCTGTTCTCCCGAACCATATGTTAATTTTCTGAGCAGTTGTTGTTGGAAGAAATCTTTTCCCACTTTACAGTGCTAATCCTGCAAGGAACACAGGAAGGAAAGATTCTAGTGTGCCTATATTTCTAGCCTAATCCTTATCTTAATTGCCATCCCTGCTGCTTTAAGTTTTCAGAAACTGCCTCTGGATTAAGTTTTGTTACATTGTAACAGCCTTAATGGTTTATGGCAGTATGCCCAGACTTTCTGTCTGTATCTGAGCTTCCACGGAGTGTCCCCCCCACCTCCCAGCATTTTTTGTGGTACTTTTATTCCTGGGGCTTGAACAGCTATTTACAGAAGGGTTGGCATAGCCATAGAAGAAATGGCTGAGAGGTAGGATGCAAACTTGGCATTGGTTGTCCCAAAGGTGCTTTTTCAAGAGGCAAGTGGACTTTCTTGGTTTCCAGAAAGTCCTGTTGCCTCTTGAAAAAGCATTTTTGGGACAGGCATCTCTTGCATTGCTTCAGAGTGGCCAAGCTACATGATTGCTCGCTGATAATAAGTGGATCCTCCTTCCAGTTTGTTATAGTTTGCTCTCATGATAATATGGCATAATAACATGGCACCAATTGTAGAAAGTTAGTACTCATCCCTCTCCTAGAAGAATGAAATATTTTGAGAAATATTAAAAAAGAAGAATATATTTCCCTGGATGAGAAATGGAGAAACATGTTTTCTTAGAGGGAGAAAGCAGCCTCCACCTTTCCTACAGCAGATGTCAGCACTTAAGAGATAAATAGATAGATAGTTATATTCATAGGCAAAAATTCCCTGCAGCAATGTCTGAACAAAGACAGAATGGGATTATCCCTCACTCAAGATGTTAATTTTTTAATTTATCTCTTTAGCCCAGCATTTTGTAGCCCAAATATGCCCATCCACTTTATGGTAAACTTAAATGATCTCTCTGCTAAAGGATTTCACTTTATGAGCAAGAGTTGGCTGTATTTTAACTATTTTAATTCCTCGATGTGCCAGAGCAAGATAATACATAATTGGCTTGAAATCTGTACCCCAAAGGTGATAATCAGTTATCAAATGAAATTACAGTCCTAGGTAGTGTACTCATCAGTATTTTTTATTAATTCAGGACTTGGATAAAGAATAGTGACAAATTGCAGATGATAAGAGAATTGTGTAGAAGAGCTAATACCCAAAGAAAATAGAAATAAAATTCAAAATGCCCTTGCTAGGCTAGAGCAGTGAGTTGAAAGTAATGGAATAAAATTGAATAGAAACAAAAGCAAGCTTCTTCCCTTTAAAAAAAAAATGAATGAGAATATCTTACTGGGTAATACCTGTGGGGGAAAATACGGAATATAATTGACTGCTAACTGAATATGAACCAAAAGCATGATGTAGGTGCAAAAAAAAAAGGCAAATGCAGTTTTAGGTTTCATCAATAGAGAAATAATCTTCAATCCGGGGAAGAATTTTCCTTCAGTCAGACCCCTCTCCCCCTTCTGTTCTTGGCATTGAATTTTACAAAGCTTGCAAAGAAATTGAAAGGGGTTCAGAGAAGGACAAAAGGGTGCTAGCAATTTAAATTCTACGAAGGAAGATTAAAAGAGATGGCTAGCTATGTTTAGCCTTGAGAAAAAGTGACTGAGTTTGATATGAATTCTAATACCTCAAAGGATGTCACACAGAACAAGCTAAAGACCTGTTCCCAGGAAATGAATTTAAATCACAGAAAGTCTGCAGGTATGTGCGAATGAACTTAAGATACTGAGCAAAGAGACGCTGCCATGGGAATGGTCAGATAAGAGACAGAATAGCTGGGTGAGGCAAGAGGCTCAGAAGAGATCCTCCCTAGCAAGAAGCTCTCTGTATTTTCTCAGGCTGTAAAGGGGGGGGGGAGAAAAGTACTTTCAAACTTTCAAGATTCTGTCAACGTAGCTTAATGATAAAATAGAATTAACTCATCTGGCTGTGTTTCCTATCTGGTTTGGCTTGCCAGACTGACATCGATCTTTCAGCGTCTGAAGTACGCTTTCCCCTTCCGCTCTGTCTCCTTTACAGCCTGAGAAAATACAGAGAGCTTCTTGCTCCACCCATTATCCAGTTGCAGGCTATAGTGTCTCTTATCATACCGTACCCTTGGCAGGTTCTCTTTGCCCAGTCTCTCAAAGACACACCCGCATACCATTACAAAAAGGCAGATGTTAGAAAAAAACATTGTAAACATACCATCAGTCTGACAGCGCACCCAGTTACTCAGAGAAGTGGGAGAGCTTTATGTTATGTTCAAGTGGAGGCTTTGTGAGTCACTTGCAAATGACAAATATTTTAGATTTCTGCACTGAGGCAGAGGATTAGGATTCCTGACCTATATTATCCCTTTTAACCAGTTGTGAAATCCAAATTTTTTTTACTACTGGTTCTGTGGGCGTTGCTTGGTGGGCATGATGTGGCTTGGTGGGCATGGCAGGGGAAGGATACTGCAAAATCTCCATTCCCACCCCACTCAAGGGGAAGGATACTGCAAAATCCCCATTCCCTCCCCACTCCTGGGGGAAGGATTGCAAAATCTCCATTCCCACCCCACTCTGGGACCAGCCAAAGGTGGTATTTGCCGGTTCTCTGAACTACTCAAAATTTCTCCAAAACCTGTCAGAACCTGCTGGATTTCACCCCTGCTTTTAATTAAGATTTAGTGTACCTGCCTATAAGATCAGTTGATTGTAGTATTTTCCTGTTTTTCTACAATAACTAAAACTTACTGTAGCATCTGAATCATTCTAACTACGGCTAGTCATTTTTTATGACTAACGGAAGCAAGACATCTACAAGTACAGTTCATGGGATTGTTTTCACACACCATAGCTTAATCATAGATTAACCACAGCTTAAAGGTTAGTATTAATTGTATCTAAAGTAGAAACAGAAAGTTTGGATTTCCTCTAGAGGGCCATACTAATATATTTAATAGTACAGTATAAAATATACTCCTCTCTAGAATATAAAGAATATATATTACTACTGTACTTACTGTATATGCATTGCATCAAATGGTGTCTGACAGTCAGCGATCAATTCAGATTCCAAGTTAGTGTGTCTTTTTTTTCCCCTTTCAGTCAGGACATTGATGGCCAAGGACATCTTGTGTTTTCTAATCATATTTCAGGGATCTCATTCCCTTCACACACACCCAAAAAAGAGTGATTCTAGTGCAACGCTTAAACTTAATTTTACTTTTTAATATTAAATCTATCTAATAAGGTTATTATGATTAATAATAATCCAAACAGACAGGCACCTGTCATGTAACACCACAGACTTAACAATGTTGATAAAAATTAGAGTAGTACCATCTAAAGACTAGCCCCATGGCCAGAGAGGCGACAAATACATTTAACAAATAAATAAGAGAGACAAAAAAGTCTGGGTAGTGGACACGGCAGTATCTGGGGAATAGAAGAGAAAGAACTGGAGCAAAATCACAAAATACAAAGACCTGTAAATAGAACGTTAAACTGTAAATAGAACAACTGTGGCAAAAGAAAGCAAAGGTAGGACCAATAGTTCATGGCTACCTTGGGGGTAATCCAGTGGTGGGATTCAAATAATTTAACAACCGGTTCTCTGCCCTAATGATTTCTTCCACCAACCAGTTCACCAAACTGCTCATAAAATTAACAACCGGTTCTCCCAAAGTGGTGCGAACTGGCTGAATCCCACTACTGGGACTATCCCAAAACAACTGGAGCACCACTTGAACATTTTCTGCACTGACAGAATCACCAATTGCAAAAGGCAGTTTTACTTGGAAGAGCTTACATCTTCAACAATCTTTAACCATATTAAAGAACAACATCTGCCTATGCCAGCTCCTTGAGAAGGACTCGGTGGGTTGATAAAAATCCCCAATCCAATCTAAACATCTGGCTGACTGTAAGATGAACTATAATAATAACAACTCACATCTTCATCTGGATCCTCCAATCTTTCAGCTTCTTGCTCAGGACTGATTCGACCTTCCTTCCAGTTTTCATTGACTGAGCTGAATTTGTAGAGTTTCGATCCTGGGATATTTTCTTTCCCCTTGAGAGAAGCCCAGTGAGAGCCCTGAGAATTCCAGTTATGGCTCCCGTGGAGTTTAGGAGATTTGGGAAGCCACCTCACACAATCCTGCAAGAAAAGCATTCCATAACCGATAACTCTAGTGCTCTTATTATTATGACATTCTTATTTAAGAATGTGATACTATTTCTAATTTGTCATTCAATGAGTGACTGCAGAAGTTCTCTCTCTCTCTCTCTCTCTCTCTCTCTCTCTCTCCCTCCCTCCCTCCCTCCCTCCCTCCCTCCACCTCCCCCCCTCCCTCCCCACATCTATAGCATTTTTGGAAAGCAAAAGATATCCGGAAGGTGACTGTCATCAGCAGTTCTTTCAGGATCATGGGATCCCCTTACTATTTTCTCTTTCAACTAATTGGGAGACATTTTAATTCATTTGTTTTTATTCTTCTCTTTTCTTACTTTTGTGCTGTTTTCTTAGGAACAAAGGAAACCGGGCCCCTGGCCTAGCAACCCAGCTTTATTTTTGTTGACAATGGGAGGCAGACATTCCCCAAGGGGTTTGGGAGATTTTCTTTTACCCTACCTGAAAATGAAAATAGATTCCAAGGATTGGGACCCTGAGTAAAAAGGGGACTCCCTGAGAACTGGAAGCTTTGAAACTCTTTTAAAAATGATGCTCTGAAGATGGTATACATGCTCAGCAATTTAACGAATTTGTGAATTGGAGGCAAAACCACAAGCATGCCAAAATTCACAAGGACTAGATCAGATTCAACATCCTTGAGTAATTTGTCATGATTAATAGGGCTTTCAGTATTCCTGTCTACAATACTACCATCTAGTGGTTTCTATTGCACATTATTTTATGCAGGTATCTACTAAATTATATATAATCATATATCATTGGCTGTAGCCAGAACAGGAGACCAAGAAAACATTGTTCTTCACCTCAGGGAAATAGATCCAATCACAAGTGGAATAAGCTATCACTGACAGCATCCTCAACTTCATGTAGACTCTTTGCCCCACACTAACAAAAGCCAGTGCTACCAAATAGGATACTACTGTGGTCTATTGAATAAACCATAATTGGTTTATTCTGCCAACCTAGCCAGTAGAAAAATAAGGACCACTTCAGTGGGAAGGTAACAGTGCTCTGTGCACTTTCAGCATTTAGTCATGCCAGCCACATGACCATGGAATCATCATCAGACAGCGCTGGCTCTTTGGCTTAGAAACGGAGACGAGCATGTCCCCCTAGAGTCGGGAACAACTAGTACGTATGTGCGAGGGGAACCTTTACTTTTATACACTGTGCTGAGACATTTATAAATCACATGTGCCAAACAAAACACAAGCAACCAGATTATTCTTAGTGCAATAAATGAACTCTTTCATTTGAGACATTTTTAATCTCTCCCCGCTCCCCTTCTCACAAACACACAAACATGTTTATATGTGTATAGAGCTGCTAAAATTGTAAAAATGGTGGAGAAAGATGTAGACTAGCCTCGAGAAATAGAAATAAGCCTAACATAATGTCTATGTTTGAAAGACATATCTTACTTATAGTGTGTAACTTATAGATAATTAAGCCATGATTTTCAGAATTAACCTAGTTGCCTGGATTTCAACAATTTACTGAACTAGGCTATAAAATATGACTGTTTAGTTTGTGGTTGTATGCATTTTACATTTATTTTCCTTCTATTCAATGATTTCTAATTTTCAAAATTGGTCAGAAAATAAATAAATTTCTGGTGGGTCTTTTTGTTGTTTTGGTTTTGCCTAAATTAGAACTTTGAAATTGAAAGATCAAAGGTAAGATCACGTAAGTCTATTCTATTCTATGGATTGCACCAGATATAACATTTAATTAGTGTGTTTGTGAAATAAAATAGTTGCTCCATTTTAAGCAGTCCCTAACCTAAATTAAACAAAATTACTCTAATTTTATATGTCTATATAATGTGGACATGCTTTCCATTATATTCTCCTTACATAGAAAAAGTAGAAATGCTGAGAATTTAACAAAATAGACTTACATCCACAGAACATGGAAGAATATGATCTTCACGAATGTGTCCAAACTTTTTTGAATTGGGAAGATAGTAAAGTTTAATATATTTTCAGTTTTATTGTAAAGAGAAATGTGCAGAGGCACCAAAATCATGGAAATGCCATGAGGAAAAAAAAATCAAGAAGTCCTCAAAAATCTCTTTTTCCCTCAGCTCAAGAGAGTTCTTCTGAACACCAAAGATTTAACCAAACATTACTTTTAATATCTATCAGGCAGCTAGTCTGGACTTTTTTCTTTACCCAGATGTACGTCTGGGGAATTCCTTAGCAACAAAGCTCTGCAGGGAGGAGAAATGTGATTTTGCCCACACCACCACGCTTCTTTCTGTTAAGCAATTAGGAAGAATAAGGCGGACATTCCCTCAGTTCCTCAAAATAAAGAGCTGCCTTTTGAAAGAGCTGTCTAAGGAAAGAAAGGAATTATGATGCTACAGCTGTAGATGCCCTTCATTCTTCCTTTATTCATTCAGTCCAGGGCTGGGGAAGTTGTGGTTCTATTGAAAATGCCCAATTATAGATCCCAGCTTTCCACACCATGTTTTAAGCTGCCTGGGATTGTCTCAATTGTAACTACTTGTGGACCACAGGTTTTCCCGTACATTATTTCATGTATTATTTTATGCATACATTATTTTTTGTATTTCCCATACATTACTTACAGACAAAAAGGCCAATGCCATCCTAAGTATTAACAGAGGCATAGAATCAAGATCACATAATGAATTAGTACCACTTTATAAAGCCTTAGTAAAAACCACATTTTTGCATGCTGCATCCGGTTTTGGTCATCATATTATAAAAAGATGTTGAGACTCTGGAAAGAGTGCAGAAAACAGCAACAAAGATGACTGGAGGCTGAAACATATAAAGAATGGGTGCAGAAATTGATTTGTCTAGTCTAATGAAAAGAAGGACTAGGAGTGATATGATAGCAGTATTCCAGTATTTGAGGGGCTACCACAAAGATGAGGGTGTCAGACTATTTTCTAAAGCACTAGAAGGCAAGACAAGAAACAATGAATGGAAACTAATCAAGAATAGCACCAACCTAGAACTAAGGAGAAATTTCCTAACAGTGAGAACAATTAAGCAGTGGAACAGCTTGCCTTCAGAAGCTGTGGGTGCTCCATCACTGGAAGTTTTTAAGAAGAGACTGGATAGCCAATTGTCTGGAATTTATAGAGTCTCCTACTTGAACAAGGGTTTGGACTAGATGACCTTCAAGGTACCCTCAAGCTCTGTTATTCTGTTATCTAAAATAAGCAAAGGGAACACTTCCAATTGGGATCTCAAAAGGGCATCTTAAATGTCGCCATTTATGGCTATTACCACCTAGCTCTGAGTTTTGAAGTGCACATCTGAAGCCAATATGTAGGAACCAGAGGTATTGCCATTCTTTGATGCTTTGATGCTATTGAGAAGACCAAAAACAGAAGAATGGGCTTACTAAGGTCATGTGTTGAAAGACTTTCAGTATGTAACAATCACATGTCTCTCCATACATTTAACATGAACACATTTGGTATTGTGTGGCACTCATCACTTGTATTTCACAAGACTTCTGCAAGTTCATGTATGTTATTCCTATCATCTAGGGCAGGGGTTCCCAACCTTTTCTATACCCCTAGAATCCTTCTGATATATTCTCACACCCCTTACAAAAGTAAATAATTATATGCATATAATTATGCATATACACTATAATTTTGAAACTTCTAAACCCAAGTTTTTGCACCCCCTTGAATATCATCTCGCATCCCCCGGTTGGAAACCCCTGATCTCGGGCAAGGATGGACAAGTGTTTAGGAATCCAAACAACACATATCACAATTTTGGAAATGGTGAAGACATGATAGATATCCAATGATTCAAAGGGTTGGCAAATATAGGAAATATGCCACAAGTATAGATAGGATGGAGATTTTATTTTTCCTGAGCTTCAGTTTCAGTCTTTGGGATTTTTAAAAAAAACTATTTTCCACAATTTTAAGGTGAATATGGATAGATTTGGGTGTTACCATTTCAAAAAGACAAAAAACCCATGTAATCATTTTTAAGTAATTGTGATTAAATCAGATTCCTAGGGCTGCAATAAAAGAGATCAAATTGTCTGTCCTGATCTGATGGATAGAATGAAACTTATATAACTTGGTAAATCATATATGGAGATAACTTTTAAGTGCTCCAACACTGGATTTTTGAACACTGCTCACAATTTAGCTGAAATGTTACAGGCATTTGCGTTGCATTGGCCAAGCCCAGATTCTAAGGCAGAGCAGAGTCAACTCAGAATAGATTTTAATTTAGCAAACCAGAACGGATGTGTTTGAACCTATTCTGATCTAATTCTTGCCCTCCAGAAAGCTCTAGATGGCAAATGAAGGATGGAAGGCATTCATCATTTGCCATGGTGTCTGCTCTATAGACTATGAACAAAAAGAATGGTGGATGCCATTTACGGTACTTATGCCAGTTATCCACTTATTTCACTGCAAATTGGAGTTCTTGGGGAAAAGGGGAGGGTAACAATACTTTTGGCCACATCTCTATCTACACTTGGTCTTGCAACAGGTTCATTTCATAGGAGTAATGAGTATTTCATTTTTGATACTTTTGCCTGAATCCCTGGCAATTAGCTCCATTTCATTCAAGATGTATGATCATTGTTTTAACAGCCATTCTGCTTTATCCAAAAAAAAAAAAAGTCAGTTTAGATTAGGTCTGGAGTGATTTAGACTGGATTGGATATTCAGCCTGGATTCATTGAGCCAATGTTACATATTATTATCTGATATGAAGAGACACCATCAGCACAGAAACAGCCAAAAAATATTTAGATCAAGCACATCCAACCTTTTGGCTTGCCTAGGCCACATTGAGCAAAGAGGTGTGTGTGTGTGTGTGTGTGTGTGTGTGTGTGTGAATGTTAAAAAGTTTACGATCCTGTTGGGCCGCATTCCCAGATGTCCAGGACTGCATGCAGCCTGTGGGCTTCAGGTTAGACACACCTGATTTAGAGTATGAGTAAACATGTTATAAACTGAAAGACATTTTGCAGCCATCTGGAACTGATTTTGTGAGTCCAGTGTCCAGTATTGTTGAGAAGGTAGCAATTCAGCAGTTTTAGTGGATCATGAACGAAACGTGTTATCCTGGACTCCTTTCAGTTGGTTTTCAGGCCTGGGTGTGGGACTAAAACAGCACTGGTGATGGTTTTAGATGACCTCTGGCAGGAATAGCATGGGGCATCCATGTGTGCTCTACTTGACCTGATGAAGGCCTTCAGTACTATTGACTATAGGACCACCTTCTGGAGAGGCTGTGAGAATTGCGGGTGGATGGCATTGTTCTCCTTCCTCCATGGTTGGTTCCACTCAAGTGTTGATCAGGAGCAAGAAGTCACTTCCTTGGCCCCTACATTGTGAGGTGCCACTGGATTCAGCTACATGAAGCCACTGGGTGAGGTCATCCATAGCCAGGGGGGTAAGGTTATCAGGAAATGTGTATTATATTGTTTTGTGTTTTTAACTTTGTACACAACTCAGGGTCCGACACCCATGTCTATGTGAAATGGGTGGCAATATAAATTTACCAAATAAATAATTAATACCCTAGTACTTTCTAAAATAATAGTGGGAACTATGATCTGAATATGTCAGACATGGCTAGATTTATGTATTATACTAAGCCAAAGGTAAGCAAAATTTTTAAAAAAGCTTTAGAGCTGAGCACTTAATTCCTTTTTTGGTATGGTTTCTAAAACAGGGGTCCCTAAACTTTCTGCCATCAAGTCTCCCTTTAATGTAATCTTATTGTACACATGTCCCTTACAAATCCAAACACTACAATGAACACAAATGAACAATGAAAACAATGCAATGAAAATTTAGGAAAGGTGGGTTTATTGCAACAATGTAACTAAAAGGTTATTGACAACTCTCCTGGACTCCGCACATCCCCAAGGATGCACCTCAACTTTGGGAAACTCTGATCTAGATCTCCTGAATCACAAAAATGTGTGTGTCTCTGTGTGTGTGTGTATATGTGGGGCCCAAGGACACAAGACATGTCTTGTTCATACAAAGTCTTTCAAAAATTGCTTGGAACAGGGGTGAAATCTACTTACCTTCCCTACCAGTTCGGAAGTGTGCGTCACATGCGATTTTGGACCCTCTGCGCATGCGCAAAGCCTTCTGCACATGTGCAGAAGCTACAAAGCAAGTTACTTCCTGGTTAAAACCAGGAAGTAACGATGTCTGGGCAGGTGGGTGGAGCCTCGCGCTGCCACCGCTACCGGTTCTCCAAACCACCCGTCACTACCAATTTGGCCGAAACGGTCCAAACCGGTAGCATTTCACCCCTGGCTTGGAAAAGGGTGGGTGATGGCCTGAGAATGCAGCATGGAATTACAGTAGGACCATATGTTCTCAGAGCAATTCTCCATTAGACAAATACTTGCTCCAACCCATGCCTGTTTTTAAGGAAACACAATATACAATGTTAAATTCTTTTTAAAAAATGCTTTTTAACCACTTGGATTCTGTTTGACCCTATATTTCCAATTTAATCTTTGTTAACTTGATTAAAAATACACATAATTTAAAGATATACAGTATATCATCCTAGATATGTGATTGAATAAGAAACTGGAATCTTGCTAGCACAGGAGCTACAGTACATAAGAAAATTCTGACATTTGAGAACTGAGCCAAGTTCATAATTTTCTGAAGTAAATAAGCAAATAACCCCCCAAATTAGTAAATAAGCCCCATAAAGCTGTATTTGGGAGTACTAGCATTAAGTAATATGAACCAAGTATTTATTTTATAGAAAGAAAAATCAGTTCCTGTAATGAGTCTGTTGAACAGAAGCAGCAAAATATGTATTTAAGCAACACCTCTAGTAGCAGAGGACTTAATATACAGGGTTAGTGACCATAATTGCACCTGGCAACTCAGTCAATTAAGAAAAGCAGTTGGCAAGTGAAATAAATTGTGTTTATGATCGAACTTCAGTTTTCCTTTGCTTTACAGACCTGTAAAGGCTGTAAATGCAAGGATTGTTCTAACATTATTTTTCACCAGTCTCATAACTGCAAATGGGCTCTAAAAGAGGCAGCTGCTAAATGAGAACCACCCATAAAATATGTTTATGTAACAAACTGCAAAATTTAATTATTAACCACAGTAGTATTACTTCATACTATCTCTGTGATGGCGAACCTATGGCACAAGTGCCAGATGTGGCATACAAAGACCTCTCTGTGGGCACGTACACAGTCGCCCCAGCCCAGCTCCAATTGCATTTCTCCATCACGTTTCACTCAATCAGTTCTAACTTCTCGCGAAAGAAAAAGATCTTGCGAAGTTGGAATTGACTGAATGAACTTCACAATGGGGGAGGCAGGGGCCCGTCCTCCTCCTGAAGCCTATTATGACACAGAGCCACAATACGACCCTGCATCGGCTTGGCAAAAAGCAGTTTCTTTTTCTGCAGAGCTGCCTGTGTTGGGATGCCCTGCCTCCTCACCAGCCAGCTGAGCATGGGCACGCTGCTCCTGGGCTCATTGGCCTTTGGAAGTCATTCCCACCACCCAGCACCACTTCAGGGGTTCCTTCCCCCCCCCCATGGTGGGGGGAGAGAAATAGAGAGAGGCAGAGAGAGATAGAGAGAGAGGGAGGGAAAGAGCGAAAGAAACAGAGAAAGAGGGGGAAGGAAAGAGAGAGAAAGAGAGGGGGAGAGAAAGAGAGAGAGGGAAGGAAAAAGAAATATTACAAAAGTTTTTCTTTTTTATTGTTGCTAAACGTAATGTTTCAAAAGCAGAAAAAGTCACCCCAAAGGAGTCTTTGAGTGCTGAATGCCAAGAGGCACGGATTTCCTCTACCTTTTGAGTTCCCACTCTGTGCTGAAGTGAACCAAACGGGCCAGGGTCTCCCTGCTAAGTGGCCCCGCCGAGCCTGCTTGCAAACTCCACTAAGCGCAGCTCCAAACATTCGGCTCGCGCATCCCTCCTGGCCAGCACCAGTGCCACAGCAGCAGGGGGAAGATGCACGCCCTGCCTGCTCCGCTGTCGCTGGCCAGAGGTGGGGCTTCACGCCACCGCCTCCTAGCCAGAGCACCACATTTGTTTGCTTGCTGGTCGCCTCTGAGAAGGGAGCTGTGCTCAGGCTTCCTAATTATGGTCATAAATTGAAGAGTACTTGTATATCCATCCCAAGAAAGAAAAGTTTGTATTTAATCACTAATTAAACTTTCTGTGAATCAAATAGCAAACTATGTTACTAATTCTTCAGGAATACATATTTGATATATTTCAAACCTAATGAGCATGATTTATACTTCACGTGCAAGTTCTTAGAAAGCAAGTGTTTCATCTCCTTCTTGTAAGTTCCAAAGTGGCTTTCCTGAACAATGAAAAATAGCCATAATGGTGTCCCAAAGATGCACCTTTGGGACAACCATGACCTGAAAGACTAAACATCTCCATAAATATTTAGCCATAATGGTGGTAGAACTGAGGAGATAAGAGAATGGGGAATAAACTTGCTGTGCATTCTTATCTTACAATTCTGTTTTATATACATATATCAAGCAAATGTTGAGAAGATAGCTTTTGATATCAGGTAGTGGCTATAAGCAAACCAAGTGCAACGTGTAAATTGGTTTATAGTGAGGTCCTTCTGGCCACTTGATTCTAACCCCGTTATGTCCTTTTCTTAAAACTTTTAAATGATGCCCCAATTTGCTTTTATCTGGCTTGATCATTATTTAAATTCGTGCTTTTGAGGATGACCACACAGGAGTCCATTTAAATGAAGAAACTGATCACACAACTCAAAAATGTGCATTCATGGATTTTAGTCTCATTAAAATCAGCAAAGTATGAAGAAAAAACTGCTATATATGATTCATACTTATTAACAGGGAAGTCGCTAGTATTTGCAGCAAGCTCTTAAAACATCAAGAGACGCTTCTGCTCAAGAACATATGGAGCACTAAGCATATGCAGACCTGTTTATAGCTGTCTTGGTAAGTATATTTTTAATTCATCTAAATATTTTTAATTCATCTCTACTGGTCTCACAATGTTTTATAGACAGAAACCTCTACAGAAAAAAATGCATTTTGGTTTCCCTTAAGCAATTTGATAATATTTCTTTTACAGTGAGGAAATTAAAGAAGAGGGAAGGAAAAAACCTGGAGCCATGTTCAGTTATTGGGATTTTTCTGTGTATTTTCCCTAAACTAAATTTACACTCAAGTACTACATTCACATACATACACACACACTCAAACACACACATTTTCCAGATACACTTCATATATTGATGAATATTCACCTATTAAATAGGAGTTTGAGAATCAGATCATCTTTTATAATCTTTTGTAAAGTACCGTATACTATCTAGAGTTTTAGTGTATTGGGAACTGCATAGGTTTACAAAAGATATTCGGTTGCTTGTGGAATTTTCCGTTTTTTTGGCCAATTCAGTAATTCAATAGTAAGCCAGTATTCACATGTCACAACCAAGCTATGAACCAAAATACAGTCACAAACTGAATTGTCAATTTATTCATTCTTTTTCCATGTTATTAGACAATGAAAAATAACTTTATAGAAAACATTTATTCTATTTAAGCCTGAAAATGTCAGTGTCTAGTAAGTTAAATGTAAACAACAAATTCCTAGCTTCCCTAGGAACTTGTTGCTTACATTTTAAAACAAATTTGAGCCATGATTATAAACTTTATAACATAGGAGTTAGCCAAGAGCTTTGGTTCATTGAAACTCAAATGAATCAACATCCAACATAATATATTTTTTTCCCTAGTAAAATGAGAGTTATTGAGTCATATATGTTTCTTAAGGTATTTATTAGGTCTTATGTGTCTATAAAACCTTCAAATGTATGAGAATATCATGTCTGTATAGAAGATAACATTTGTTTCCACAACATAGGCACTAGTTGCTGTGTATTTTGTTCACTTTTTAAAACTTGTTTACAGATGGTATAGTTAAAGATGGGCAATGAAATTGTACTGACTGCAATGCTTTGGCAGCCAAAATTATTTTTCATAATTGTCAATGAATCATATCATAAAGAAGGCAGAGTTTGAGGATCTAGCATCATCACAATAGTAGAAAAAAAGATGCCTTTGACAACTTTTGTAAAGGAGAATAAAAGTTAATTATTTGCAAGATAACACATTGAAAGAGATACCCTGGTTTTAACTGATCTCATTACATTTTCTGTTTAGCTTGATTTAGGCTGCATTAAGGCACATGCAATAGGACAATCATGTACATCTTTGGAATTAATCCAATAGAAATAGCAAAATCTACTTTTTTAAATTTTTCTTTCAAAAACATATTTGTTTTTTTGTTACGAAACTCCTATACAAAATTATAAAATTTACATCATCTGAGCTGCCCAGGAGGTAAAAGAATAACTTCTCCATATAACTAGTTCTTTTCATGATAAGTCAAACAGCCATATAAATAGTTCAGCCATGAAGGGATTTGAGGAGAATATCTTAGTAGAAAACTGACCAAGGTTCTATAATAGTGTATTTCCCTTATCCAAAAACCCAGAAACCAACAGCTTAACATTTATGGAAATGACAACAGTGGAAAGTCACTGACAGACAAATGGGAGACATGACAGCAAAGAACTTTGCTCAGTGCACTTGTGTTTCGTTCAAATGCTTGGAATGAAGTCAGGCACTTTTCTTCCGCCGAGAAGCACCTTCCCAAGAAATGACACAAGGACAAGGTGAGTTGGATCTCCGGTCAAAAACATATGAGGAGGGTTGAATGGGTGGCATTTCCAGGATGCAACAGTAAATGTTTCGACAGCGGAGAGAAGACACAGGAGCAACAACCTGGAGGATGTGAGGCTCTACACAGAAGTGGTCACTCTGTCATTGGCATTATTGACCTCATTTTTGTTTGAATCCAGTCCTTTAGCAGCATTCAGATCATTCCGTAAATTCTCCACTGTCTTTTTCATGTTCTTTAATTCCCCAGGGTGTGGAGTGGCTCGCCTTAGGAGTGTCGGCTAAAAACAAACAGTGGAGTAAATGATTCCTTGTGTCTGCCTTCTTAAAACTGTATTTCTCTATTCATTAAAATGTTCACGTTTTAACAGCTAAAAGATCTATTAGTTAGGTGTATTGTGAAATAGAAACATAAGCAATCACCATTCTCATGCTGTAATAGCTGGGGTGAGAAATAAGAAGAAAAGTGTTACAGAGAAAACATCCAGCAAAGGTGCCTTGCAGTCTGCAAAGGTTTTTGTGAGGCACCTGTCTGCAATTCCTTTAAGCAGCTGGAAAGGACAGGTGGTGTTTAAGGAGTTGCCTACAGATTCAACATGAACATCAAAGCAAGCTCAGAGGACCTTTGCCATGTCAAAACTGATGGGCTGCACAAACTTAGTATACAAAAAGCTGAAGTGCTGCTTTCTCGTCTACTAAGTTCATGAACTTCCTGTCATACAAATGCACAGGACTAACTTGTTATCACCACTGGTTATGGGGATTAATATTAACTTAATTGTTCTTAGTTAAATGTCTTGACTAGTTACTATCACTGAGTCCACCATTCCCAGTTTAAGTATTTATAAAGATGACAGTACTGTCACAGCTTTTTTTTCTAGCATATGGATTTCATACAGTTACCTATACTGTTTTCAAAAGAATATTCATATTCTCACCAAGAAGAAATAGAAAACTTCTTTTCTTGAACAACAGATTCTGCCACAAAAAAGATTGCAAACTCATTTGAAATATAAAAGTTTCAAAAAGAAATTGATGCCATAATATGGGAATCTGATGCTCCAGGAAAGTATATGAAGAGAAGAAGAAAACGGTGGTTCTTAATAACATTGCCCAACAGTGTATTATCCCATTGTAAAGCATTACTGGCCATCAGAAGGGAGCACGATCTGATATTCTGATTATTTTATTTGGGCTCTTTTAACAATAATTTGAGATCTGGGTCTGATTTATCTCCAAAAATTATAGAGGATTATTCAATTCTATTCATGCTTAATCTGCCAATTATGCCAATGATATTTAAATCTGAAAAAGTGATGTGCATATAAATGTTGTGGATATATACTTAAGATGCTATGTACAATATTTCAAGATGCATCTGCTCTTCAGAACTCTATAACATGGCCTCAGGGAAATAAACCAGACATGTCAGTACCCATAGTTCCAAATTCTCATATGTGAATAGCCAGATCTACAGGCATACAAGAAATATACTGTAATATTTTGTCTCGGGCTTCAGGGTGGGTTACAGCACGGAAACGGCATTGATCACATTGGTTGATGATCTCTGGAGGGCCCAGAACAGGGGACAGGGGTTGCTCCTCTGTCCTGGTCCTCCTAGATCTCTCAGCGGCTTTTGATACCATCGATTATGGTATCATGCTGCATCGGCTAGAGGGGGTGGGAGTGGGAGGCACTGTGCTACGGTGGTTCTCCTCCTTCCTCTCTGACCGTATGCAGTTTGTGTTGACAGGGGGGCAGAGGTCGACCTCGAGGTTCCTCACTTGTGGGGTGCACAAGGGTCGGTCCTCTCTCCCCTTCTGTTCAACATTTATGTGAAGCCACTGGGTGAGATCATCTGTGGCTTTGGGGTAAAGTGTCAACTGTATGCCGATGACACGCAGTTGTACATTTCAACCCCAGGCCACCCCAATGATGCCCTTGATGTGATGTCCCGCTGCCTGGAGGCCGTGCAGATCTGGATGGGGAGGAACAGGCTCAGACTCAACCGCTCCAAGACTGAGTGGCTGTAGCTCCCGATGGCCCGATATAGCCAGCCATCGCTGGCTATTGGGGATGAGATCTTACCCCCCTCAGAGAGGGCTCACAACTTGGGCATCCTCCTGGATTCATGGCTGTCCTTGGAGGATCATATGACGGCCATGGCCAGGGGGGCTTTTTATCAGGTTCGCCTGATCTCCCAGTTGCGTCCCTTTCTGGATCGGGACACCCTACGCACAGTCACTCATGCCCTCGCCACTTCCCGGCTGGACTATTGTAATGCTCTCTACATGGGGCTCCCCTTGAGGAGCACCCGGAGGCTCCAGCTGGTCCAGAATGCAGCCACGCAAGTAATAATGGAGGCGACTCATCGCTCCCATATAATGCCCATCTTGCGCGAGCTGCACTGGCTCCCGGTGGTCTTCCAGGTGCACTTCAAGGTGTTGGTTACCACCTTTAAAGCGCTCCATGGCTTAGGACCTGGTTACCTACAAGACCGCATTCTGCCACTGATTGCCTCCCACCGACCAATATGCTCCCACAGAGAGGGCCTCCTTAGGGTGCCTCAGCCAAACAGTGTAGGCTGGCAACCCCCAGGGGGAGAGCCTTCTCTGTGGGGGCCCTGGCCCTATGGAATGAACTGCCCCCGGACATACGAAGGATCCCCGACCTCCGTGCCTTCCATCACGCTCTGAAGACCCTATTATTCCAGCAAGCTGTCTGACAGGATAAAGGTTTTTTAAATTGGGTTTTGATAGGGGTTTTAAAATGATTTTAGTTGGATGTTTTAAATTTGGCCGAATGATTGAATTATTTTAATAAGCTTTTAATTTTTGTTGTATATTGTTTTTACCATGGCTGTTCACCGCCCTGAGTCCCTCGGGAGAAGGGCAGTATATAAATATAATAAACTAACTAACTAACTAACTCTCGTAAGCCACCATAATTATGGAACCAAAAGATAAGAAAACAACCTTATATTATTGTAATATCCCTGAGATTACTGAAATGCAAAATAATTTTCAGTGCCCCACAACATTATATGGTAGCAAATATTATACTTTTATCCATGTTTAAAAGAAAACCACCAAAAGAAAACCTATTCTACCATTAATAGTCTTTTTATAATGCTAGTTAAGATTGCCCTGAAATTATTATGTGATTTCAGCAACCACTTGCTATAATTATACAAACAACAAAGATTGTTGTAAGTTGTATGTCTAAACATCTTAGTGTTAATCATATATTGCTAATATATTTCATAAACTCTAAACATAGTGGTAATCTATATGGTGCTTAAAATTTTGACAAGTTTTAATGAAATTAAATGAATAAATTCTACAAACACTGATTGACAAGAGGATAGTATTTATATGAAAATGCACATTTTTAATCAGCCTTATGGAATAGGGGTGAAGACTGAAGTAGGCAGAAATTGTTTTAAACAATTAATTTTCCTTTTTTTTATTATTTATGGTTTTATCATAAAAAGTAAAATACAAAACAAAAAACTTTTTTTTCTTTTTTGTTGTTTCAGGGTTGAATGTTTTGTTTTGTTTGTTTTTCTGTTTTGTATTTTAATTTTAATTTTTCAAATATTAATTAATCAGGGTAAGTATGTGTAGAATAATTGTTGACCTTTAATCAATTATAAAATTAAAATCATATCTCTAACTGAAAATATGGTGAATTTTCAAAGCAGGAACATTCCTATGTATATTTAAATTTATTTTAGGCTCATACTAGACTTTATTTCAGATGCTAGCTTGGTTTATACATTTTGCTAAATTGTTTTCTTAACCATTGGTTGCGTTCCTATGACCGAGCTATATATGTTACAATTTTATAAACCATAAAGCCTGGTTCAATGTTTCAATTTGGAAACATAATTGGTTGCTGCTTGACATTTGAACTTCCTTCAGAACAACTCTGAATGTGAGTGTGCACTGTTTGTGTTTCAACAGAGGTCTCATAAGAACAGTGACAGATGCTCCCACCGCACTCTCCTTCATTTAAACAGGATACCAAATTCTTCCTGGTAGCTCAAAGGTTCCAGGCATCAGTGCAAATGGTTATGAAATGAAGGAAGGACAATGGCAGGGACAGCAGAGAGGTGGATGGAATGGTGGTGGTGATGGTAGCCAAGAGACCAGTGGAATTCTCCAAAAGGTGATTGCCTAAAACACAAAACTTTGCATCTTTCATAAGAATCCTCACCTCTCTTTTCGCTTTAGGAAAAATCAGATTCGCCTCCTCATCAAAGAAGCAAAAAGAAGAGAAAACTAGCACAAAGTCATGTGTTTAAAACAAAATGGCTTTGATTTTTTTTAAAAAACAAAACCATATTGGGATCACAAATTGTATGTCATGCAGTCTACTGCTGTTGTGAACATTGTTCCAAGACTATCATCAGCCTACTATTCCAGCACCCATAATTTTGCATTTGCTTCCCGAGAAAACTCACCATCTCATTGTCTTCTTCATCTTTTTCATCATCCAAAAAGCGAATTGCACTGACTCTGTTTACTGCCCGTTCATTCCACGTTTCATCTGACATTTCATTTACCAAGTTCTCCAATGCGCCGCACCGGGGAAGGTTATCTGTTATGACAGCAGACAAGTAGAGACAGCAGATGTGTATGTCACAGATGTTAATGTCACTGTGTATTCAAGCTTGGATGCCAAGTTTTTATTGAAAACTATTTGAAAATAACATTCAACACTCACTTGAGATGCCAAGTCTATTAGATTATTTTTTCATTGGCTAAACTCTCCATGTTTAGTAACCTTTCGTTTTGTAAAACTTATTTTTAGTGAAATAAAAAAACATACATTTTCATGTTAATAAGCTGATTTTCTTTTGTTCAAATTATGCATATTTTCAGTGTAAGAAATTGTTAAAATTGATTAACCATCCAGATTCATAGGGAGTTCAAGGCATACAGTATATGTTTTAAACACTGAAACAAGATGGAGGCTAAACCTTATGATGAACAATTGAGGGAACTAGGTATGTCTAACAAAGAAAAGGACTAGGGGCGGCATGTTAGCTGTACCAATACATGAGGGACAGTCACAGAGAACTTATTCTCCAAAGCACCTGGGGATAGGACAAGAAGTAATGGGTGGATGCTCATTAAAGAGAAATCCCAACTAGAACTAAGCAGAAATTTCCTGACACTGAGAACAATCAATCAGTGGAATGACTGGACAGCCATTTGTCTAGAATGGTATAGGGTCTCTACTTGAGCAGAGGTTGGACTAGAAGTCCTACAAGGTCCCTTACAACTCTTGTTATTCCGTATTCTGTATTCTAGTAGTAGTAGTAGTAGTAGTAGTAGTAGTAGTAGTAGTAGTAAAATGGCATCTGTATGTGGAATGTAGGTCAATGGAAAGGGGTTTAGGGGTGTTCGATAGATATACATCTCATTTCTTCAAAACCAAGTGATTTACCAGTTTGATGTTAACAAACAAAGAACAAAGAATATAATGAAGAAAATATATCTGTACTCTTGCTTAAAGGAAGTAGGAGAGATCTGAGGCCTTTGTTCCTCTAATAAAAGAACCTCCTCTTTATTTGTTGGTGTCTTCAATACTATGTAATTATACCTAATATTTTCCACAACATTAGCACCTTTCATAATTTGTACATTTAAATTTTTGTACATATGTCCACACTGCTTGTTACCAAGGGGGACTGACTCCCCCACCCCCCTCCTTATGCAGACAAAAGCCATCTTTGCTTCCCATGTTCTCAAAGAATGTTTACCTTGGCAACTAGGCTCAGAAGGCATTTGAGGAAGTAAAACACATGTTAAGATTTTTTCTCCCATTTCAGGGTCTGTGTCTGTCTGGAAGGTAAGCAAAGGCTGAGACTGGTTATCAGACAACCACAAAGCTTTCAGTTTCAAGCTAGTCAGCGACATGGGAAGGTGTATCAACCTAGCAAAGAAAACAAGGAATTGGTTTAAGATTTCTTATCCAACTCTGCAGAACAAAGCAAAGCATTAAAGAAGTTTGCAGCATATTTATTGTTTGTGCTACAAAGAAAATAACCCACTATCCCCCTTTGGAAAGAAAAGAGAATATATTTCAAGGTCCATGTTATAATATACACAATAGAATCCCCTGGCAAATATACCCCTTGCAGTGTCATAGAAATTTAGCTACACAGTGATGTTAACGTCTGTAAGGTATCAGGTGTTCCAAGTTAAATACAGATGTACTACATTGTTCAGAATAAATAAGAAACATACTGTGTGCCCAGGAAAGAACTTGGCATTTAGATATCACATTGTTTAGCCCCAAACATTGTATTTCTGCAGTAGATGCAGTATTGTTTTTCTACCCCTTAATTGGCCCCCAATTCATATTTCATGCATTTTGTACATTGTTACTGCGAGAATTTGAATTAGTGGAGAATAGAAAAAAGTAAAAGTATGTATTAAGTGCTGTTTGATTAGACCCAAACAGTGCAGGTGCAAAGAACTGAACTGCTTCAAGCCCGATGACTAAAGCTTATCCTATTCTTATAACAGTAGAACATCCCACTATCTATCACAATCAAAAGGGAAAGACTCCCTCAAGTCAAGCTCAACTTCTGGCCACTATATGGTCATGTCAGTGAAGTTCTCTTGGCAGAAAAGAAGAGCTTTGCCTTTGTTTTCTTCTGGGATGTCTTCCTGCCCAACTTTCAAATGTCATTTAGGGCCTTGGCATTTGTAACAAAAATGTCTTCTAAGTACTAAGCAAATTCAACCATTCTTAAATTTTCCAAACTCCATCTAGATCTACTGGATACTGCTATGTTTTATCTCTTTCAATGTATAGACCTCCAAGTAGTTGTTGTGATAAAACCTAGACCCACTTAGCTGATGTCAAAAGCTAAACCCAGGTGGTGCAGTGGTTAAAGTACAGTATTGCAGGCAAACTCTGCCCACAGCCTAGAGTTTGATCCTGATGGGACTCAAGGTTGACTCCTGCCTTCCATCATTCTGAGGTTGGTAAAATGAGGAGCCAGTTTGTTGGGGGCAACATGCATCGTAAACAGACATGGTATTCAGCAGGTTCTGACCAGTTCTGGAGAACCGGTAGCAGAAATTTTGAGTAATGTGGAGAACTGGTAAATACCACCTCTGACTGGCCCCGCCCCCATCTATTCTCTGCCTCCTGAGTCCCACCTGATCGGGAGGAAATGGAGATTTTACAGTATCCTTCCCCTGCCATGCCCACCAAGCCATGCCCACCAAGCCATGCCCACAGAACCGGTAGTAAAAAATTTTTGAATCCCACCACTGATCGTAAACCACCAAGAGAGTGTTATAAAGCACTATGGGGCGGTATATAAGTCTAAATGCTATTGCTAATGCTAAATGTTAAACTGGTTAATACTTGGAACCGAGAATACCGCAAAATATTAGAGCCTTGGTGGCGCAGCAGACTAAAGTGCTATTAAGTATCATCAGCTGCCTGCAATTACTGCAAGTTCAAATCTCACCAGGCTCAAGATTGACTCAGCCTTCCATCCTTCCGAGGTAGGTAAAATGAGGACCCGGATTGTGGGGGCAATAAGCTGACTTTGTATAAACAAGAACACCGCTTGGGGAGGCGGGGGGCGAAAGCCCTACTAAGCAGGTATATACCAAAGTATGAAGGCTATTGCTTAACGCACTGTAAGCCACCCTGAGTCTCCGGAGAAGGGCGGCATATAAATCGAAGCAATAAATAAATAAATAAGTAAAATGCTAGAGCTGTACACTAGATTTAGGAGTTTTGTTTTTTTTAAAAAATTGAAGACATTTGGTCACATGAGGTCCCTGATATTACTGAAATAGTTATGGTTTTAAAACCTGGAATACTTATTTTTCTTCTCCATAGGAAAAATGTGCATCTGTTTTTAAAAATACAATTAGAACAGAACCCTTGGAAGGTACAGAAGGGAGCCTCAGAAGGAATTTATCTGAACAGGAAAGGTGATGGACTGAGCAGCTAAGGACCATAACTTCTTTTCCATTGGCTGTGAATAAGAGAGAGACTCACTACATCCCTAGTCTAAAACATTTCCCCAGGGATAAAAGCATAACACCTCTGTGTTTTTGAGAATACAATTTTTATTACCATTCTGTGTGGCTATCAATAATCCAGTGAATTTGATTCACCAGTCAACATTGCTTTGACTTAACTGGGACCAGCCTTTAACACCAGATTGCAAAGTATTTGCCCCCCAACCCACCATTTCCCATAGTAAGAATATTAAGAAATCTGTCGGTTCAAATCCACTACAAAATGAATTCAGAGCAAACTTGCCTGTTTCCAGCTACATCAAGAACATGAAGCTCTGTGGCATGTGATATCTCCGGTGGAATCCTAGATAATTGATTGTCCCGTACTGAAAATACATTTAAGCTGCAACACCCACCAATCTGTTTTATAGAAAGAAAAGGAGACTGAATTACTGCTGCAGTGTGAAGTATCAGGTAAATCATGTAAACTGAGTACATACTGTAGTAAATTATTACAAATGAAAGCAATACTTGGTAATTAGGATTATCATGTTTGTGCAACATTTTACTCAACAAGAATCTTAGGAGACCTTAAAACAAGAATCGCAAGATCAAGTTGCAGATATGGAGAAGAATGGACCACATTATAATGAGTAACAAAAGGATTTAAAAACACAAATTAGGCAGTGTGGTATAGCAATTAAAGGCGTTATACTAGGACTGGAAAGGTTCTTAATTCTTAGTCAGGATAGCTCAAGGGGGGAAAATGGGTTATTATCCTCTCTCAACTCAGATTATTAAATAAATGTTGTTGTTATAAGGATAAAATTAAGGAAGATCCTTTTGTACACTGATCTGAGCTCAAAGAAAAGTAGGAAATGAATCTAGCAAATAAGTAAATACATATTATGGTTCTACTGCTTACATTCAAGTAAGAAAAAATACTATGTATTAATATCAATAAGTTTGGTCTGATACAATTGTAAAATAATTACAATGAGGCGGTAACCCTATAAATTTAGTCAGAAAAAAGCTATTGAACTCAATATACTTCTAACATACTGTACATAATATTGTACTCTAAATGTATTATTTATTAGAGCTCTGAGGCAATCTGGACTTAAATGGGGAAAGGTGACTTAGGAGGTTGGGGGAGCATATACCAGTTAGGAACTTTAAAAAAAAACACACCCCTGTTTATTCTTGTGGAAGAACTATGATGGCACTTAGATGAGGTTCCCCTCTCAATGGTTTTCAGGTTAATATTACACTTTCTGAGTTGCCTCTGAGGGGTGAGATTAGGGGAAACCATATTGTGACCATTCCACTGTTTCCTAACTGGGCAATTCTAATTAGTTATTATGAAGGGGGTGGCATGTGAATTTTGCTTCTCAAGTTGGCAAAAGGGCTGAAAGTTATTAAAATAGGGCAGAGATGAAGAGAGTCCCACCTTCACAAAGGAATCAAGCATTCCTCCCTTCTTAGTTTAACATGTACATGAAGCCACTAAGAGAGGTCATCTACTAGCATACTATAAAGTATCATTAGTGTGTAGGTAACATCTAGTTGAATATTTCCACTTGAAGCTGAATTGGAGTTGCACTAGCAGACCTGACCAGTGCTTGGAAGATGTAGCGTTCAGTAAGGGGAGGGTGGGGAGAACAGGCTTAAATTGAATGCAAGTAAGATGGACGGCCTGTTAATTCAGAAGTGAGCTCGTTCCAGGATGTTAACGACTTGCATTTGGATGGGGATGTAATCCCCCTGAGAGAGCAGCCCTACAATCCAGTCATGTCCCTAGACTCACACTTGGAAGAACAGGTAGGAATTGTTGCCAGATAGGCTTTCATCTATTTATTATAATTGGTGCACCAGGTGTGACCTTCTCTAGAACAGGAGATATTACTTTGACCCTGTCTTCTCTTAGACGGAGTACTATAATTCACTACAGATTAATTTGATAACAGGTCAGACCCATGATTTTCCTAATATATTTTTGTTATGGAGGTTGCACCAGCTACTGGTCTGTTTCCAATTCAAGGTGCTAATTATTGATAAAATGCTTTATGACTTTAGATCTAATTATCTTCAAGACCACTTGTGGGTAAACTCTGCCTGCTCCATAAGAATAAACAGAGGGTGACTGATGGAAGCCTCTGCCTATCCTGAAATTTAAGAGGAGGTTCCTTGGAGGTTACTACATATAGATTGAAAAACATGTTTTAATTTATTGTGATAAATCAATGTCTTCAGCTTGAAATTTAATGTAGCTACCATTAGGCATGTTGAACTCATAACAACATAAACTCCTAATTCCACAGCTGAAAATTTACAAAATGGCTCACCCCTGGTGGTGAGATTGTCCCCCCCGCCCCCCCTTTTTTTTTTAGAATTTTAGATGCTTGCTTTTTTTAAAAAAAGTGGATTTCAGAACAGAAGAAATTTGTCCCCAGAACAAGAGGGTGTCCTAGGAATATATTAGAAATAGGGACACAATTCATTTTGTTTGTTTCATTTGTAAGTTGATTAGAGCCAATTAGACTAAAGCAATGTGGAAATCAGTGATAAATGTCTTGGCATGTGTAAGCTCAGGAAAAAAAAATGCTTCTTTAAGGCAAATTTTCTGCACATTCCAGATTCTCTTTTCCCTTTTCAATCCAGGTCACTGCCCTGCTCT
Organism: Arizona elegans; assembly: GCA_022577455.1. Lineage (NCBI taxonomy): Eukaryota > Metazoa > Chordata > Lepidosauria > Squamata > Colubridae > Arizona > Arizona elegans. Next base: position 209,116,756 of record JAKOOJ010000001.1, on the reverse strand, counting down.
AATAATTGTAGATCTTGTAATAATTATTCTGCCATTGTTTCATATTCAGCTCCCAAATCCCATTTTTCTTCCCATGTGTAAATGTAGATCAAATGTTAAGAGGTGCCACTTCAGTATTAAAATACAATAGACAAACCTATTCACCCAAGGCAAAGCCTTTGCCTCTTCAGTTCACTCTGCTCATAGTATAAGTATTTAAAATACAAAGACATACATTTCCTGCATGTTTACCATCTGCATTGTGCTTTAATTGAAGACGCTTCAATTAATGATTTAAGGCAAATGGAGTTCTTAGACTTTTATATAATACTTAATACCCCAAATCTCCAACCTAACTGCAAACAACAGTCTTCTTTTTTTTTTTTAAGAGAAGGGGGAAAAATACCTAATTTACTAGGTGTGGTCTAAATTGTACCAAATCAAATTGATCTATTAATAAGTCAGCAATTCTAAAGTTTTATTTTAACAAATAATTCTTTTAGAAAATCACTACCAAAATACAAAAATTGTGTTTATTCCAGGTTACTATGTATAGATTGAAGAATATTTTTAATTTATTGTGATGTCTTCTGTCTTCTGTTTGAAATTTAAGATAGCTAATAATATGCATGTTGAATGGAGAACCACAGAATTTCCTAAATCCACAGCAGAAAATCTAATTTAAGATGACTAGCATGCTATGACAAAGTAAGCACATTTCCCCTTATAAGATGCACAATATGAATGACATTTCTATCAAATGCCCATTTTAATGGATAAAGAAATTGTACCATTATTTGCCACAAATGGTAAATATCAGTTTAAAAAGGAACTGAAAAAAGGAACTTAAAATTGGGCACAATTCTTTTATCAGCAAGCCATTTTAAAGTCACCCTTAAGTCATGATTATCAAAATAAAAATACATTGCTGTAGTTAAATCCAATTAAATACAATTCTAAATTCCTGAATAAATCCTAGCTCTTGAAGTCAATTCAACTAAACCTATTTTGAGCTATTACCTTTATAAATGAAATTCTTTTCAATAACCACTCTAAGCACTACACTTTTCATCACAGTTTAACATTTATGTAAAATGTTACCAAGAAAAATTTTCATATTTCCTTCCATTATGAAAACATATACTTTCCTATTTTCATGCAAGGAGTCAATAATGGGAGCAACAGCAAGATCATTGTATACCGTACTTTTAAAGTCATAGACTACTATTAAAAGTGAGAAACCATGCACTAAATTTCTGGAAGTGCTCTGTCGGTTTGCAGGAGCTAAAGTGCTGCAACAAAAATATTGTACTAGTCTAACTAAAATACATGTAAAAAATGTTTAAAAACTGCACACAATTATCGTGGTTAGTGAATGTTAGATGATTCCTTGTTGTGCACAAGGAGTGGTTTGTTTTGAATAGCTGTGCCTGAGGGACAATAAGCAGAATGAACTTGGCCATGCAGCCTCTTTGAAAGCATCCTCTCTCTTAAGCTGGGAAATTCAAGATTTGGGGGCAATGAAAGTGCAGTGGTGGAGCCAGCCAGTTTGAATCATCATGCATTGAAAGCAGTCAGATGAAGGGAGCTGGTGAAACTGTGGGCTGAACAGTACTTACAGTGACAAGAATTACCTGACTCAAATTTCCAAGCAGCTAACAATTAAGAAAAACACAAGATACAATTGTTTGATTTAACAAAGAGCACTGTACTGTAAACACAGACTGCACAATGCCATTCACACGCGTGCACACACAATGACAAGAGAACACAGCATTTTCAGTAATTTAAGTTTTACAAAATGAAGTGAAGGTGTACCTCCCCTAGTGCTATAAAGATGCCAGCCATGTATCATTCAGTAATTCTCAATATATTAAAAGTTAGTCTTGACACAATTATATACCAATCCAAAATGCTATACGGTTACCTAATTTTGGGTCAGACTCGGCCAGTTCCCCAAATTATGTCTGCATGCATTCTGCATAGTTTCTAAGTACTTACCACTTGCTTACAGTAAGTAGCTGTTTGGCACCCTTTTTTTTACAAATGGATATAATAAAGTGACATACAGACATGGCTTAAGGATTTTTTAATATTATATGAAACTTAGCTAAATAGAGCAGAACAATCACCAGATATTTAGTACCTGCATACACCTGGTGCATTCTGAACATCAGCAAATTGACCTACTAAAATCCTAACTGTTAAGTATGGGTACAAACTAAATGATACATTATTATGCAGTTCTGCCTAGTTACTGTATTATTGAAGTCCCAAAAGTAAAGCTTCAACATTGGACTGTAAGCCTCTGTTGTAACATATTTCTCTCTCTTTTTACAAAACAAATTTTAATTGTTAATATATTTACAGAACACTTGGCAGGACAAATAAATGCCAAGTGCAACAAAATTTTGATCCCAATATGCAAGAAATTTACTTGGCGGTATGAGGTGAAGAGTTAGGATTTTGAAAATGGGCGAAACAATTCTTTTAAATTCATTTTGTAACTTTGAATTCGAAATGGTTCTGAAAATAATTCCTCTAATTGCAAGAATAGTTTGAGCTCTGTGACAATCACAAATAGGGCAAAGAGAAGAACCAGCTTGGTCTAGTGGTGAAGACACCAGACTAGAAACCAGGAGACTGTGAGTTCTAATCCCACCTTAGCCATGAAAGCCTGCTAGATGACTTCGGGACAGTCACTCTCTCTCAGCCCAGTTCACCCAGATTTTGGTTGTAGGGAAAGTAGGAGATTAGATATGTTTGCTGCCTTCAGTTACTTACAAAAATAATAAAGGCAGGATAAAAAAAATATAATACATCAGGAGAGGGAGCAAGAATATATTTATAGAGCGAGCCATTAAGGGAAACAGAAAACAAACTTGTAGACATAAAGCAGAAATCAAAGACCAAGCATTATGACTTTCATTATCACTGTACAGCACATCAGAAAGTATCTTATGAAAAGCAGTTCCGACTCTTATCAACTGCTCAGCAGAGTGATAAAATAAGGAACTGCACATTTGTATGAAATGAAATGAAATCACTTTCTACTGAGATTTCAAACAGGCAGAAATAAAATAGATATTCCTTTATGGAATGTAACTGCCTGCCTGAATTCTACCCCAAAGTCAGTGCTCATCATTTCTAGTTAGAGCAGAGGTGGGGAACTATGGCCCTTTTATGACTTGTGGATTTCAACTCCCGGAATTCCATAGTTGGCCCAGGAATTCTGGGAATTGAAGATCACAAGTCATAAAAGGGCCATAGTTCCCCACCCCTGAGTTAGAACAACCTAAACATACCATATACTGGATCTCTTTGGTCTGGAGTTTTACCAAATGTCTATCTCAATACTTTTACAGTTGCAAAAATTCACATTTGTTATTTTGTCTTATTTTTGAAAATAGCACTGATGACTATGATTAAGAATAAAAAAGCCTGAATATCTGGTTTATGTAACACCAGACATATAAATGGGATTTCAAACTCTGAGACAGCCAGTTATGACATAAAATTATATTTAGAACAGCATTTTAAAAGGGATCTGTCTAGTGAATAAAATTTGACTTTTAACACAATTAGTGAAGCATTTGCAGTGACCAAACGAATAACATAATGTCACATGGGGTGGGTGTTTGTGACATCCCATGACAAAGCCAAAAGGCTCACAAATGGAATAGGCTTATATTATTACCAGCTGCTGCAATGCTTCCTTGGTGCCTGTTCTGGAGCCCAGCAGATTAGGTAAAAAAAAAAAAAATCACCTATGGGTCACGTATTCAGGTAGTCCTTGACTTACGATGACAATTGAGCCTGAAATTTCTGTTGCTAAGCGAGACAGTTAAGTGAATTTTCTCTCATTTTACAACTTTCCTTGCCACAGCTGTCAAGTCAGAAGATGACAAAAGATGATCACATATTACCCCCCCAGACACTGCAACTATCATAAACATATGCCAGTTGCCAAGCATCTGGATTTTGATCATGTGACTATGGGGATGCTGCACTAGGGGATGCTTTTTCGTAAGTGTGAAAGACGATTATAGGTCACTTTTTTCAGTGCCATTTGAACAGTCACTAAATGAATGGTTGTAAATCAAGGACTATCTGTAAATAAAACCAACTTATCAGATACAAAGTGGTGTATAGCATATGTACATAAGGTTGGTATTACTCATTATTTTGTATACTCCTTTTTCAACAAAACAATTATCTGACTCCGCATACAGTTATCCTTTGCATTATAAGATATCAACCAGTCTCATCTATCTAGTTATTCTGTAAGTTTTGGTGTGAATGTTTTATCTTTGGCTACTCCAGAAAAGTATCAGTGGGAGCCTATTTTTCTGATAGTTTCATAAATATACAAGAAAGGAAAAAGTGGAAAAAATCCATTCAGTCTGGCTTGATCATCTATATGGTGTTCATCTTTTATGTCAAAATTATTCTAGTTCTGTTATATTCTAACACTTTTGATACAACTGATCTTGGAAGAACAGGAAATATCACTTCCGTATGAGCCAGCAATGTGCTGAAGCTGCCAAAAAGACCAATGTAGTCCTAGACTTCATCAACAGAGGGATATTATCAAGATCATGTAAAGTTTTAGTGCCACTTTATAAATCCTTGGTAAGATCACACTTGGAATACTGTGTCCAGTTCTAGTTACTACGATACCCAAAAAAATGTTGAGACTCTGGAAAGAGTGCAGAGAAGAACAACAAAGATTTTTAGGGACTGGAGGCTAAACCATATGGTTGTGGGGAACTGGGTATGTCTAGTCTAACAAAGGGAAGGACTAAAGGTGACATGATAGCAGTCTCCCAACATCTGAAGGGCTGTCACTGGAGGAAGGGTCAACCTATTCTCCAAATCACCTGAGGGCAAGAAATAACAGATGAAAGCTTATCAAAGAGAGGTCCAACCTAGAACTAAACAGAAATTTCCTGACAGTTAGAATAATTAACCAGTGGAACAGCTTGCCTCCAGAAGTTGTGGGTGCTCCATCACTGGAGGTTTTTAAGAAGAGATTGGACAACATTTGTCTGAAAGAGTATAGCTTCCTGTTTGAGCAGTGGGGAAGACTAGAAGATCTCCAAAGTCCTTCCCAACTCTGTAATTCTATTACTTCTCCCTCCATGATGTTTCTCAGTTAACAACTAAAGGCATTCGTGTCAACAAAAGACTAAAACTACTTAAACTAGACAGACTTCTATAATCATGTCTCATCTGTGTTCAGCTAAGAGGACAATTTGTTTTGCTCTATCTAATTAAAAGAAAATATTGTTCTGCTTTCAGTAAATTATTCTCTTGTAATAGAATCATTGCTGGTGTATTTATAGGATTATATCCTACTGGTCAGATTCTCAGATTTATTCCACATTATCAACACTTCGTTTTGCCGGAATAAATTATCCAGGCAGATCAGATATAGATTACTGTCCAAATTATGAGAGAAATGGAATTACTACACTATATAGAGTAAAAATTTATTTATAAAAGCCAAGCTAAAAGTATGGGTCCTTAATACATAAAACTGTTTAATATTCTTACCAACTCAGAGGTTTCCCTGATCAGTATATGTTCATTGCATCATATCTATGCTGGATCTTAGACAGTTAAGAGATGGAAGGGCATACAAAACCCTCACACAAGAGTAATACATAGCAAATCTTACAATGTCTCAACCTTCAAATGGAACAACTTCTGACTCTTTCCTTTCACCTTGAAAGGCAGGCAGAGACTATAAAAGAGTTTTAGGGAATATATACAGCAATATCGCATCCACCCAAATAATAATTATATACTGCTTTAAGCCTTTTAAGTAGGACAAAACTGATTTCCAAGACCAACATCCTTGCTGCTATTGGTCTACAGAGTTTATATTCCTGCCTGTTGCTGATTACCCACCATCCCTTCTCTTTTCCCTGAATAAGTCTTTCTTCCCTGAAAGCAATACATTAAATCTTTTCTGATCGTTTGACTTTCACACCATGTGCTGCTTTTCTTATTTATAGCACATGCTCATATTTTGTTTCAAGCAAGTGACAGAAATCAAACAACCATATCAGAAACAACATTCACCAGCAGAAGTATTTCTATTTGATGTTTTTATCCTTCAGTCGCTTGAGGCTGTAACCAAGAGAACCAAGTTGGCCAAATGCATGTGGGGGAAATGTTTCTTGGACTGAAGAATGGCAACTATTTTAGGAGACCAACTGGATTCAATTGAGAAGTACTGTAGTTTTTACGAATTCATCCTTCACCCTGAAGTCCTCAGCTCTCCTCTAAGGATGGACTGAAGACTTCAAGCTTGAACACTGCTTTGAGTGATTCATTGTCAAAATAAAAATGCATATTTAGTGAGTTTTGGTCCAATTACGAAACAACCTAGGCTGGTTTGGTCTGAGTATGAAAGAGCACCCTGAGTGGAATTGTTTTTAAGTGTTCTGTGATTTGATTGGAAGGTTCCTTGTTTCTTGCAAGTGAGTGTTTTTTTACTTTTTTTCCCCGGGCTATTACAGTAAGGACAGGACACGTCTTTGTTGTTACTGGCTTAGGCTGGAGAGAGGAGGGGAAATGTTCTGGAGTTAAGCAGAAGGCATTTAAGGAATGCCTGATACAATGAAGGAGACTTTTTAGATCTGATTTTTTTTCCCTACCTATCATGTCATTGTTCTGACTACCTAGCAAGGTAAGTCTCTGTTTCTCTGCTGAAGCTGGACTTCACATGTGTCAACACAGCTGCTTTGCCATATCAAAGCCAGGAGGAAATCATATCAGCATAAATTGTGCTACCCGCATAGTGGCCCTCAACACACTTTGCTATGCTGTGCTTCTGCCCCATGCAGTTCCATCACATAACCCTGTAAAAACAGTGATTGGTAGCTTTTTAAGGAAAAATGTGAACATTACCAACTGGGGAAAAGTCACCATTAACAGTCATACAGAGTATGTGCTAGGATAGTCTTGTTGGATCCAGGTGCTCCATCCAATCAATTTTTATTTCTATTGTTTTGCTCTTCAAAGACTGTTGACCTGTCAACCTAATGCCTGTAGAGAGCAGCAGAGTGTTTGTCTCTCTTAAAAGCCATGTATGCTTGCCTAGATTCTATATCTATATCTATATCTATATCTATATCTATATCTATATCTATATCTATATCTATATCTATATCTATATCTATATCTATCTATATCTATATCTATATCTATATCTATATCTATCTATCTATCTATCTATCTATCTATCTATCTATCTATCTATCTATCTCTCTATATATAATGGTAAATTTGCAATGAGCTTGTAAAAACAAAGCTAGAAGGAGGCAGTCTATATTCCCGACTGCCCTCAGGGTTAGGATTAGGCTGACATGATGCTAAGAAGAGGTTTACTTTAAAAACATTTCTGAAAGAAGCCCCAATTGTGTGAATAAGCCGACTTCAATTCATTTTATTTACCAGGATGCAACTTCTCCTGTAGATAATTAACTTGAAAGAGGTGTGTGAGAAAGTGAGGTCTCTGTGTTCTTTCTTTCAAGCCAGATTAGTAACCTCTCCTTAGTGTTCTTTTCAATTAGCAAACCTCTCAGGCAAAGCAGAAGGCTACACTTTTGAGTTTTTAAATTGGGGGATGGCACAATAGGTGGAGAATGATCCTAATCATTCCATGATCATTCCAATGAATGATCATAAACTTCAAAAAAGTTATTTTTTCTCTCTTTTTTCCACAAGCACTACACTAGTAGTCACACTTTTCATGAGCTACTGTGCCGTCTATTCTTCTGATCATAGGGTGATACGAAAGAAGCAAGATATTTTGAGGGGGTGATCCCATTGTTTCCTATGGCTCAAACACTCTAAACATTTCAAGATGTCTTTCCATAAAATAAGAAACTGGGTCAGGTTGTGTTCTGGAAAAATACAGACAGCTCAATGTGTTTAAACCATTAGTAGGTATATTCCTGTGCAATGTTCAATTAATCTTAGCACTGGTTATGCTTAATGAGTTCGAACTTAGTACAGAAACTATAACTTCCATGATATCAACTTAAAACTTAAGAAAAAATCTTGTGCTGACTCATTTTCAGCAGTGTATCCTTACTGAATTAAAAATCAAGCAGTTTCAGACATCTAAGAGGTAATATTATTAACACGATTTGCTATAATTATCTAAGAACCTGCAGTCTTGAGTTATACTTCTACATAGTAATTTTAGTTTTAATAAGCTAAATACTCCTAATAGCTAGAGACATTCAACAGTATTTTGACAAAGCATCCCAAATTTAACTGCAGATTATCTTCCAGAACATTGCTGTGGGAGAATGACCTGGCCTTCAATTATTCTTAAAACTTGAGATAATATTTCAGATTTCCACCTACAGGGTGAAAAGATGTTGACACAAATAACAGCTGTCCTCCTCTTTTATCTGAGAAGCCCAAGGCTAGGAGGTAAAGTCTTAATTATTTTGGTTAATCTCCAAACAAATATCAGTCACAGTACATTCACCAGTAAATGGAAAGGTCGAGTTTCAGTCCAATGTGGTCACTATTCCACGAACAAACTTTATTACATCTATATTCTTCGATTATTCATAGCTCTGATTCTATTCTTTCTGAATAAAAACTATATACTTCATTTCTCCCAGTGTAAATAGTAATAAACATTAATTACCTCTTTAGGTAAAGATATAAGTTTGTTTCGGTCAACATTCAATATATTTAGCTTCTTTAGTTTTCCAATGCTCTTTGGCAAAGTCTGAAACGAAACAATGTCAGCAATTAATATTATTGGCATTTCAAAGTAAGTTGTGGAAAGCAAGCAATGAGCTAATTAATATGCTAAAACTTTTTAAGAATTCATCTTTAAACAGAATGATGAACAGATGATGGCCAGAAACTTTACTAAGAGGAGTTCTAACAAAATAACAATGAATATCAGATGTCTGAGATTTTAAAAGTTCAAAGGATGTATGATCAGTATTCTCATCTGTACCGATCTACACCTCAGGATTTTTGGTACAATTGCAAAACCTTAGTGAGTAACCGAGATAAGAAATATTTATTTTAAAAGAGGGTCACATCTAGTTTGGGGCAATTTCTCACTATTTCAGAAGCCTCTTATTCTAGATGGTGATGATCCTCATTGTCCAATTAATATTTTTGATGTTTCAGAGATCGATGGTAAAGGCTACCTATGCTTTTTCTCCACTCGCAGGAGAACAAGAAAAATTAAGGCAAGTCACATAGTAAGAAAGCGACCCATGGTTATTGTACTCATAAAAACATATTATGGCAGATTACATAGGATTACTACTGTGGTTCTTTCCCTCTCTTAAAGTATTTGCTTATTCTGGAACAGTGGCTAGCAAATTAGTCTCAAGCTGGAGCAATGTATAATAGAGAGAGAACAAATTACAGCCTTTATTTTACTATTACATCTTTTTCTAGCACACTGCAAAGCAAACATCTGGTGTTCCATTCTTACTCCTCCCATTCCTCACCTTTGCAGGCTTTCATTCCTTTTTCCCCATTTGTTAGACAAATTATTCCATAACTCTATCTTACAAAGGGGATAAAATTACTTAACTCTATCACTGACCTGGAATCAGCAAAATCTGCAGCAGCAAATGAACAGCCAATTTGCTGATATGGTTAGGAAAGGTCCATCAATATTAAACAAAAAAAAATAGGGAACATACACAGGTGCAAATGACAATCTGGCAATTGACAGAAAGACTTCTGATGAATAAGAATAATTGAAAGCCACTCAAGCAAACTGAGAGCCCAAAATTGAAACTCAATCTCTGCATCTCCCACTATTACTTCAAATCAAATATTATAGCTTTATTGTTCCTATTAGAACTGAATTATACTTTTTTGAAATAATTTTAAAATATAGAAAAGAATTTTACCATATCTTGGACAAAACAGATGAGTTTATGATACACACACATACACATATCTGTCCCTTAAACCTCTGTAAATTGGAGAATCCTACAAAATCATTCAGGTTGACTAAACTTCAGTGCTGCCATGTTTGATTCCCATTCCAGTTCATGCTGTTTGACCACAGCCAGTAAATTACTTCTATCAAGAATTTTTTTTTATTTTAGATTAATTTTTCTTCAATCCCAATGCTTCTGAAACCAGTCAGTTTTTAAAACATATTGTCAATTTTAATTAAGGTCTTTTTCATTTCCCTCCAAAATCAGCTGACACAAATTTTTCCTCTCTTCAGTTATTTTTTCCTATCAGCTTAATGGGATTTCCTCCTGGAAAAGCTGTTGCAAAACTATCAGCTAATCTTTATTATTTAAATTACTAAATATTTATTAAATTTCATAAATTACATTAAAAAGCACTAGAATATTTAGGTTTGAGAGAGGCGATTGGAGAAAGCCAAAACATAATTTAGCATGCCAGCATCCTACTACATTCTATACAAGATCATCCTCTATTAGATCTTATACTTAATTATTGCATTTTTCATAAATTTGGTTTCTCCTCTACAACGCTAATCTTTGCTGAATAATTTGTTATTACAACCAAATTCAAGTGAAACCTGTTTTGAAATGGATGTCATGCTTGTCTCTCTGTCTCATTCACTGTTCAGCTGATGTTTTGCTAGACTATAACTTCATGGTATTCAACACTGTGCTTAAAATGAATCCTGATGAATAGCAATTCAGTTATTTTGTACTTCACTGTAATTGTCATAAGGTCTTAAAATAAAGATTCTGCAGTCAAAGTAAATCAAGCAAGCCATCCTCATTTAATGCCAACATTTGAAGAGCTAACAGCATACTTACCAACAGCTGATTTTCTGTAAGAACTAATTCTGTAAGACATTCACAGTTTCCTACAGCTTCTGTTAATTGAGTAAGCCTGTTCTGGTCAACCTTCAAGATGGATAGCTTTTTTAACTTTCCTGTGGACACAAAAATGAGGCTTTTAAAAAGCTGTAGACAAAACAAAACTAGTGGTCCTAATTGCAGCAAATATCAATTATTTAAGGAGAAAACAATCTTAACTAATTATCCAGAATATTCAGATATCCTTGAAAAACTGAGTTTTTAAATACCTTTTTATCTAGTGAAGTCTGAATATCTTTCAAAAGATAACTTTTCAAATAGTTTTTTACAAGTTAAAAAACATCGAAGTTTCTATGAATTTTAAAGTTTTTATAGGCCACTGGTCATCCTGATTGGAAATTGTAGAAACTGTAACCAAATATTGTCCAAAAGTCATAAGCTTATGAAAAGCCTGCCCAACTGGTATTTTAGTTGAAAGATTAAAGACAAAAGTGATTATTTGAGACATTATACCCATACCCTTTAAATTCATCTTGATGAAAGTCTTCTGATAAAGGTATGAGGTAGATGCAGTAAGACAACTGTAGCCCTTCAAGGCAGATGTGGCTAGGAAACCATTGCCATATAGGTCAGTATTACTTTTATTGAAAAGCTATATAGTCTGAATATACTTCCCTCTTCTCTCCCTTTTATTTTCTTGAGAACTAGAAAGGGTTTAGTCTGAGATGTTTACTCAAGGTACATTCCTGCCCTGGACTCAGTCCTCTTTTATCTGATTATTGACTTCCTCCTGTCCCTCCAGGCTAGTCCCTTTGCCCTCTACAGACAATAACTACTTTCCTCAAGGAGCCTCATCTAGTGTTCTCTTTGGGTTCTTCTAGACACCAGTCAAAAATAAGGTTATTCAACCAGGCTTTTAAATTTGAAATGTGCCTTCTCTTCTGGTTAACCAAAGGGCAACACATGGACATCCAGATGCTGTTAGAGCAGAATTCCTATCATATTTCAACATTGATTCTGCGGGATAGATTGATGGGAGGGTTCAACCATCTCTGGGAAGGACCTCTGGGAAGGTAGCACCTGCCTACTATAAAAAGAAAGCCATGCTCTAACAAGTGGACAACAGAAGTACATTTCTGACAGAAAAGCAAGGAAGACATCCTTAAGCAAGTAATCTATGGCTACTTAAGAGGAGAAATTTCAGGGGCATACTGCAAAAGATGTCAAAAATGATCATAAATACCAAAAGATTGCTCAATTTTGGCTACCAATATGTATTCAACAATTCAATATTCAAAAGCAATATTCACAAAATATTATTTGTTGCACATTTTATCACTGATCCACGTACTAAAGAAGAATGTATTTTCAGGAGCAACAGTGATAGCATCAAGTGAGAACTCCAGATAAAACCTCTTTGTCTCTCTTGGGGTTTGCAAAACAGTATGATGCCTAGATAATTGTATGGCCACATCTAGAGGCCATACTTATCTAGAGGAAGGGTGGGATCAAAACACAAAATCCAAAATGGATTAGGATCTGAGTTCTTATGGGCAAAGACCCCCAAGTAGTTGCAAACAAAGAGGGAGAAGGTGGAAATAATTAGAGGCTTGCTCATACAAAATCCAGAGCTACAATTCACTGGTGAGAACTTTAGCTAAGCCTGAATTCTTTTTATCATCTTCCTCTTATTCTAGAATCTGCTGCTGGATTCTGTGGGCAAGTTTGGATAAGGGTGATGCCAACAAATCAGGGAAAGGAAGCTCCATAGAACTAAGCGACCAGGAATCATTCTTCTTGTCCTGTGCCCACAAGCAAAAGCTTCTTAAAGCCAAGGGGAGTTTCAGCTGGCAGGGACAGCTACTCTTCCCTCCTGTTTATCCGGACTCACTGCCTGGAGTCACACCTGTTGCAAAAACCATCCTAGGGTTTTGGGTTATTGTTTCCCAGGGCACATGCTTATCTGGAGCAGGAACCCAGAAAAAGCTATATTGCAAAGCTCAGAAGAGTGACCTTCATCCTCATAAGGTTGGATCCGTGGCTGAGTTATCCACAGTTGCTTCATCCAGCTGGCTTCTGCTGGGCCAGCAGCCCCGAAAATCAGGGGACAGTACATAGTACTTGGGCAAAAGGATGTTTCCCAGGTTTCCCTCCGCACTCAGCAAAATAGGGATGTATTCACATAGGCATACCATCATGAGTGGATGTTGGATCAATAGGTGACAGCCATACTTAACTATGAGCAGCAGCAAATGGGGACTGCTGATTCATCTTCTCCCATTCCAATTTTGCAGAGAGTCATCACAATCCAAATATTCTTGACTGCAGTTTCATATCTTGAGGTCAAGTACTGCTCTTTTGGGGTCCACACAACATGAAAAAGTCTTTCAGGTTGCCCATCAGCAGTACAGGTAGTTCTCGACTTACGACCACAATTGGGACGGGAATCCCATCGTAAGTTGTTGTGGTCACAAGTTGAGTCAAACCCATTTTTAAAAAACATTTTTACCACAATTGTTAAGCAAATCACCATACTCATAAAGCGAACCCAGTTTCCCAATAGGCACTTTTGGTGGAAATCAGCACAAAAAGCTGCAAATCGTGATTACATGGCTCAGGACGCTGAACCTGTCATAAATGCAAGCTGGGCACCAAGCTCCCGAATTGTGATCATGTGACTGTGTGTGTGTGTGTGTGTGTGTGATGGCCATAAGTGCGAGGATGGATCGCAAGTTATTTTTTTCTGAGACTGTTTTAACTTTGAATTATTAAATGAACAGTTTTAAGTCCAGAACTACCTATCTAGAGGAAATCCATCTGCTGAGCTGGCTGGAAACATAAATAATGACTCGGGATGCAAAAGAGGTGAACCACCAGATTTTGTCACAAGGAAAGCCACGATAACCTTAGGATAGGATGGAGGGAGTCTCACGTTCATCTCTCTGCTTTGCACTTCCTTGCAATAAGCTAGTTCTCAGACCTTTTCCTCTCTTGCAACTGTAGCTAACGCCAGATCACACTGGGAAATCTCCTCATCCCATCACAGGACTTGCTTGTTTTTACTCCCAGACCAAGTATTGATTAATCTGATTCTGATCCTTCCTTGATGAAACCAACAGGTATGAAAATCTGTGGCATTTTTCAGGGAGAACTGGTCAGATGACTGGTTTCAGAGTGTCATCAGAGCTGAATGGGAGCTTGTAATCATGTTCCCTTCCCTGAGGTCAAGAGTAATGTAAGCAGTTTTGATGGTTGGAATACGCAAGGTATACTTTTGGACAGACACTAACAATCACAGGTTTGAAAATAGGGGCAGACTGACCTTGAAGATGATGAGCTGGTTAGCAAGGCATGACAGATGCAGGATGCAGGCTACTGTCCAGGCAGCCCTATTTATATACGGTGTGCTTTTTAAACACACAGTAAAAGCTCTATTGTGTCTGCTGCCTTCCAAAGGTTGAGGGAGGAGGCATACCAATGGCTACAAAAACATTCACTTAAGAACAGAGATGACCCATAGCCAAGGTAATGGTAAGGGGGTAAGGTACAGAGTGAGGAACCCACACTAAGTCAATAATGGCCATCTCACTACTTTCAAGAAGAAGCTCATTTGTTGTTTTTTTAGGTGAGGAGGAATCACAAAAATCCATTTATCATTTTACGGGATAGAGCATCCACAAAATTTGAGAACTCCCAGGTAAGGAGTGACAACCCTCAAGGATATGAATCTAGTAAGGCAATTGGACTAGAGTCACTAGACCCTTTTCAGTTCTCTAAAAATCCATATCCAGTATCAGAGTTCTCTCTGATGCTGGATATCGGTATGAATAAGAGGGAAGATTTTAATGTCATCCCACCAAAATACAAGCTTCCTGCTGAAAACAAATCACATGTCTTCTCTTTGCAAGTGATCCAATTCAATGCTAAAAATTAGGGAACATTTGCATGGGCATATTTAATTTACCTGTGCTTTATTGTGTAATTTATTTACACAAGCCTTGATGGGTTTGTTATTGTCTTTATTCCTGTTTTACTAACTTCCTGTAGGAAAGCACTTCATATTTCTCATGCGTTGCTGTGTCAGACCTGCTTCCAATGCAGTTGCTGCTTGAAATGCATGTATTAATAAATGTAATATAGCATTTCCATATGTATAACATAGCCAAATTGTATATACATTTATGCAAAGTTGTAGTTGTATAACTGTAGTAGGCAGAAATTGAAATACCATGTATATTTAATAATTTGTATTTATAGCACAAGTGGATGTCGCAAGCATTACAGTGCTGTAATCTGGAGATAACTGGGAAATCACACTATTTCAAATTGTTTGTAGTGTCTTTTTTAAAAAAAATTCTACTAATGTACATGCATTTGCACAGCTGTGCAGGAATACAGTATATAAATAGTGTAGTGGTTCGCAACTGCTCAGCTAGAGAAAAAAAATAGCCTTAAAATAAAATATTTAAAAATATTCTCTGTCTGCAAACATCAATAAGGCATTTGGAATCAAAGGAGTAAAATAGAAAAAAAATTGCAAAACTGGTTTTAAGCTTTTAAAACGGTTCACCTGGGTGAAAGTTATACTGTCGTTCGGCTGGAACATATATAACGTGCAATCCATGGAAACAACAAATAGTAGTGGGTGGGTGCATATTTAAAGTATTCTATCAAGGGAACAATAGCATTAGGAGAGTGTGTTTGGAAGTACTATTTGAGAAAATCAAACCCCACAGTTCTAGGATAAGATATTTGTGTCAATTACTTCATTATTTATTTTTGCTTTTAGCTGTAAGACACTTTACAGAGTTCCACTGTGGAAATGAAAAACATGATGCACAAAAGGCCACCAATGCCAAATCTAAGCCCAAACAGAAAATCAAAACTTTCTCTGCAAGATTTCTAAAGAAATAAATAGGAACTGTAAGAAAGCAACCAGCAAAAAATTAAACCTGCAATTAACTGGCACGCATTAATATAAGCTTATTGAAGACTATACAATACATCTAAGATCCTGGAGTTGCCCAGATACAGTAAGATTGCAACTCTTAGAATGTCTGTGAATTTTTATGGAATATCCAAAAGGATATTATTTCTACAGAGGAGACAGGTTTGTGTACATTCCAGTGGAAATTTCTGTTCCTATATGTACATTTCCATTTGTATGGAAATCTCTGTAGAATGCTGCAGTCCGTGGCTTCATCACAAAAATATCTCCAAGCAAACCTAAGAACATTTATTAAACATTGCAGGGCAGGTAAAACATTGATCTTCTGCACCGAAGGACATTATCTATTATTTCTGACAGATAATCGTATCTGTCAGATCTGATTCATACATTCACAGAATCATCTGATTTTTACGGTCACCAATCACTGAGAGATATACTAATAAAAATGCAGGTGTCCCCATTACCTTCATAATAAACATTTGAAGATCAAATCTAAGTCTAAGTATATTGATACCATCCATCAATATATCATACACATGGGTACTACACTCAGAAGGAAAGAAGGACATAATTAAGGTGGGGGGGGGGTTAATGCTGTGAATAACTCAGAGAGCAGTAAAACTGCTGATTAGCTGCTTGTAAATCATATCATCAAGAGCAGGAAAACAAGCAACCAGGATGTTTAGCAAGTGGGAGGGAAAATAAGGATAAAGAGGAAGAGATTTGAGCAGGATAGACAGGATAAAACAATGAAAATAATGTGTGCAATGTATGTAAATAGAGATGTTTCTGTTGGGAAAATCACATGTCAGCAATCTCCTGTTTAATTATTATTATTATTATTAATCTACATATACAGTACACTGCTGCTCCATGAAGCTTAGATTCAACATGTTAAGAGTGGGGAATTAAGTATCTTTAATCCTGGTTGACATTTTGAAAATAACATCAATATTTCTTTGTACAAAGAATGACCATCTATAAATATTCATTTGGGAAAATGCCAAAAATGTGCTTGATTACTCTGTGGTATGCCAGCATAAAAATGAAATGAATTGCTAAAGTCTGGGATTCAATAATAGTGGAGAGTGTGCCTCTGTGTGTGAGTGTGTGTGGTGAGAAAGATGGGGAAGGCGGGAAAGGCCTGTATAAAACACTTAAAAAGACATTTTGCAGGGAATGTTAAGGTGAATAAAGAACTTCACATGAAGCAGCCATAGGACTTGCAAAGCTCAGAAAATTGCTCAGAAAGCTGCCTCCAGATGTCTCAGTTTGTGTGGGTATGCACAGAACGTATCTGAGACCACCAGTGAAGCAATGTGGCACTGTGTACATATAGAGGCAGCAAAAGCGTTTGGAGCACTCCACTCTTGCCAATGATGCTGTTATTTCAACCATTAAACTTAAGAGGTGCTTCCTGGGTGCCAAAGTGAGTTGAAAAGCCCGTGTTTCTACAGCCCTAATAATATATATATGTCATCTGGAAAATAGGTATAAGACTGATATAATCAGCAGATTTAAGATCACACTGTGGAGGGGGGGGAAGCCTGAAGAAAACACATGGGCAGAACCAGACATCACTGCAAATATCAGGTTGTCTCATGTCAATATCTTCCCACTCTGTAAATGTGCAATGCAATCTACTCCATGATATATCACCGTCATCATAGAGTGAACATTTTTCACTCTTGCCCTTGGCAAGCCATAATGTGTTGAAACAGTGTAATTAACATCTGTAGGCAAATGAAATGATATTGCAAAGTGGCACGCATCTGCTTTCAGATTCATTTTTAATTATGGCTTCATTCAAGTGTAATATCAAATGTGTGTGAGCTTCAGACTCGTGTTCTTTTTTCACTGGCCATAAAATGACCCCAAACAAACTAATATGAACTTGGGATTGTTTTTCATCAATTATACCTTATTAACCGCAATGTATTGGGTTCAGACCCAACTGCCAAACTGTGATCATAAACAGAGGAGAAATAGACAAAGGCATTCATGACTCCTGTGCTGAGACTTTCATAAGCTAATTCACAATTAAATCATGATCTAATAGAGGAATAGCAGTCACAGATCCCTAAAGGAGGCTCCGATGCTGCATAAAACAATCCAGGATCATAGGTTGCCCAATGATGCCTCAATGATATGTACAAATACAGCCAATATTTGCCCTTATTTGCACTAGCATCAAAAAAGCAAAACATGTTCCTAACAAAAATAGTAATAATGCACATTAGACAACATGCATTTGGTGTCAATCAACTTCTTACTTGGATTAAATATTCTAATGTTTATTGTTGAAAAGAAAAGATTTCACGCACCTACACCATCTGGTAACATTTCAAGGATATTCTGAGAGATGAGGAGGTCAGTTAAAGAGGTCAGGCCATTTATCTCTTCAGGTAGCTTTTCCAGTTTGTTTTCAGAGATATCCAGACACAGCAGGTTTTTCAGGTTTCCTATTTCCTACAAAACAAAAGACAAAGTCATGCCTCAACATGCCAATGCCCAGAGATCTGGCATTTGTCCAATTACAACATTCCTAAGGACAAGACTACAAATCCTCCCTGCTGGATGATAGCACACTTGTGATGATATCATAAGTAAATCACCAGTAAAATCTGTATATGTGACACCTAGCATGGGCCAATAATCTGTTAGTATATTTTCAGACTTTGAGGGTACATTAAATCCACACCCAACTCTTAGTACTGGCTCAAGGTTCAACAGTTCAATCTAAAAAGGTGAAGTACATGAATTCAATGTCTGCTTTCTATTGACCTGAACAAATGTCAGGACTCATTCAAGGATAGCATACATAGATTATGCTTTCATTTGTTTTACAAGTTTTATCGAAGCAACATTTTAAATATTTATTTCCCTGATTTATATACAAATCCAGCTACTAGATCATTGAAACATGTTTTGACTGCAGTTAGCAGTCATCTGTCTCAGCACTCCTTCTGCTAAATCAACACAGAGGAAGGCGCCACTCTGCACCTACTCTGTTGAACATTTAATCCCTTTGTAGGACAAGGTTAAAAACAAGTAACCAAAACTACCCCTTTATGACAGAGGCTAACGAATAGGTTGTGGACAACTATGTCCCCTTTACGACCTGCGGACTCAACATTTGTCTGAAATAGTATAGGGTTTCCTGCCTTGGACTAGAAGACCGTGAAGGTCCCTTCCAACTCTATTATTCTGTTAACTTCTGGGAGTTGAAATCCACAGGTTGTAAAGTTGCCATTGTTGTCTACCCCTGCTAAAGTAAGTAAGTTTCTGCATGCTCCTTTTCTAATTTCCAAGGCAGAAAACTCCTAGAGTTGGGCACTCTGTTTCATTATTATCAGTTCTTCAAAATATCTGTTTATAAACCTTCCCTGAGGTATTTCAAAGGTGCTAAGTCAGGAAGGCAATCTTATCAGTACAAATCTGTATGCTCACAAATCTTCCCCTAAAATTGGATGCATTCTGAAGAAACTTTTTGGCATTCAGTCATATATTTAATTCTGTGAATATTTCACAGACACAGACCTTAATATTTAGCTGTTCCACTGTCGCCAAGTTCTCCACTGCTCAGGAAAAAATATGTTATCTTACTTCCAAGTAAACAAGTGTATTGCTTTCATAAGCAATACTTTGCCAGAGGAAGAACCAGCATAATGTCCTTGCCCCAAAACAACTTCGTCAGCTTCAAAATGGAGACACAGATAATGAAGATGAAGAGGTGCTAACATACTGAGAATAAACATGTAATGAAAAAAAAATTTTTTTCTAAAATAACAGCATACTAAGTTTTAAATGTTTTTATTTCATTAAGCAGGTGAGTTTAGTTGCAAAAATCCAGGAAGTATCTATTCTTACCTGAGGTATTTCTGCCAACTGGTTTCCATCTAACCAGAGGTCTTTAAGGTTATAAAGTGCACCTATAGTTCCTGGCTGCAATATATAAAAAACAGGATTAGCATTAAACAATATAGCACAATTACCCATAAAGAAATCCAACTTCATTTTATTTCATCCTAAATAGCCAATTTTTTTTTTCTGCAAATAAATAAAGTTAAGCACAAAAAATGATCATTGCCATTCCCTGTTAGCTATCCCCTGAGTCCTTATTAGATTAGGGACAGGAAACATGATGCCTTTTGGAATACTGAATGACATTCCTGAGTGTTAGCCTAATTAATCTAAGGTAATCAATTGTACAAATCCTTCCATGCTGCTGGCAGTTCAAAACTTCAAGGAGGTGAAGGAAAGGTGTGGCGTAGCCTACTATGGTTTCTTGACTTCTGTGTTGACTTCTGATAACTTTACACCTACTATGGCTTTGTTCAATCAGAAAAGTCAGCTATTTCCCATAACTACAACATACTTAGCCCAAACTATGGAAAGAATCCTTGTCCTTTTTTCAAACAGTAAGATAATTTAAGCAGGATATTAAGGAAAGAGACCCTCTGCAAGAAAAAGGGAATTAAAGATTATTTGGAAGACCTAAAGGAGGTTAAGGAGGCACCTCTTCCCAGTAATGAAGAAGCAGCAATGGAGGAAGAAAGCACTGTCCACTGTCCACAGACATGATATGGACACAATTAATGAAACAACTTTAAAAAGAATTGGAGACAGAATGGGATAAACACACAGTGGAAGTAACTAAAGACATAGCAGATATATCTGAGCAAAAAAATAAACAATTTATGGAAATGTCACAGCAAGTAGCAGATATAGTTTAAGTAATCAACAAAGCTTATGATATGGCTTCAAGTAATAATCTAGAGATAAGCAAGGCTTAAAAGAGTATTTCTGGAATAAAGACTGAATTAGCAGATTTACAGGATTGTTAACAGGAGACATAATTTAAGGATCAAAGGAGTGTCAAAGAAAACTGGAACAACCCTTTTGGCTGGTTATCTCATTTCTAAAATTAATGACCTGAGCTCTGGCTTGAACCTAAGGAATAAAGCTATTGAATGTGCTCATTGGGTTTATTCTCTTAGGAACACACAAAAACCTAGAGACATCTTGGTCATATTTGTAAATTCAACATAGAAGATAAAATTATAAGAAAATCACATGAACTGGAGGAGATTAAATGGGACAATGAGAAAACATCCTTCTTCCAAGACATCAATGAAGAAAGGAATTTAAACTACTGATAGAAAAAAGTATGCAGGACAAGTTTCATTATGAGTTGGGGATTTCCTTTTAAGTTACATAATTATTTTAAAATCATAAAGAAGAAACATTATTTATTTTCCATTGATTATGCTATAATCATGCAGAAAATTATACAAATGGAAAAAAATTAATTAAAATATTATCTTTGAAGTCTTAAAAAATTCTTTTTACAGATTTGGTTTAGAACAAAGTATCTTCTTAACTGAAGAAACACCTATTTTATTTCAAATGTTTGCAGGACCCAGAGGGAAAACTGCAGATATGGAGAAAGAGTTGGGTATCATTTATTTTTTTTCCTTTTCAGTTCTTTTAATTTTCAAATCTACAGAGTAAATTGAACTACTGTTATTAGGAACCTAACCTAAGAATATATTTAGTTGCCAGGTACATTTTGTGGATATTAGGGAACAGCCTCTATTCTTTTTCATTCTTTTACAGGTTGATTTCCAGTGGTACAGTGGTGGGAGGGAATGAGAAACCTGGATATTTCCTGCCTAGATTTTTTTTTAAAATTAACCTCTTCCTTGGGCATTTCTTTTTTAAAATGTTAATTTATAAGGGTTTATTTATAGCACTACTCATTAACCAGCTTGAAATCCTGTCTTGGAGGATAGGCAAGATACAAAGCAATATTAGCTGCTTGTATACATTGAACTGTAAAATATTTGTATTTGCTTTTTTAAAAAAATGGACTAACCTATATTGTGCTGTGTCAAAGCTAGGTAAAAATCTAAGCCAATGGCAGCACTATCTCAGGCTATATGGTACCAAAGCTATAGCAATAAGAACTTAGAGAGAAATAATTTAAAAGGTAAAGTCTCATTTGAGTCAAACTTGACTCTTGGTGACTTCATGAATATGACTACATAATTTTCTTGGCAACAATGCAGAAGCAATTTACCACTGCATTCTTCCAGGATGGTTTCTTATTTCCTGGTCTAGTCTACAACTCTGATAATACCCCAGAGGCTCTTTCAAATATTAACCATGCCTTACCCTATTTAGTATCCGTAAATATTTGCAAGAGGAATTTTTCTTGTACATACTTCCTTTTCTCTTACCACTGAAGATAACAAGGAACACAAACTCCAAAGCACAAGTGGTTTAAAGTTGATTTTAAAGTGAAGTATCACATATGACAACACCCAGCAACCTTGGCTGATCTAGACTAGAAAGTTAAAAAAATAGCAATACACCCAGTGAAAAACAACTTCCATAACATTGCCCCCCCCCCAAAAAAAACCTCTCAACAACCCTATATGGTTACTTACTTACTTACTTACTTATTTACTTATTTATTTATTTGTCGCATTTCTATGCCGCCCAACTCCCCGGGGACTCTGGGTGGCTTACAACAAAAAATAATGCGAACAATATACCATAAAAGTTGTTTTTAAAAAACATTAAAAACCCATACATTCCATTCATGGCTGGTTCTCGCATGATTGCAGCAGCGAGATCAACGGCCCCAGGCCTGCCGGAAAAGCCAGGTCTTCACCGCTTTCCGGAAGGCCAATAGGGTGGGGGCGGTCTGAACCTCAGGAGGTAATTGGTTCCAGAGAGCCGAGGCAGCCACAGAGAAGGCCCTCGCCCGTGGGCCTGCCAGCCGACATTGTTTAGCTGATGGGACCCAGAGGAAACCAACTCTGTGGGATCTTACCGATCTTATAGTCTTTAGGAGGTAATACCCACAGCCATTCGGTCTTGTCTGGGTTAAGTCTGAGCCTGTTAACTCCCATGTATACTTCTATGTATAGTTGTGGCCAGAAACCAAGAACAAGTCAAAGGAACTTTTTGCAAGTGTTCATAAACAGAAAAAGTAGAAATACAATATTGGACAACAAAAACTCAATATATATGGGAAGGGCATTTTCAAAAGTGTAACGGTAGTCCTCAACTTACAACCAATAGTTTAGAGATTGTTCGAAGTTACAACAGCAGTGAAAAAAATGACTTAGACTGTTTTTGTCACTTATGACTATTGTAGCATCCCCATAGTCTCGTGATCAAAATTTGGACACTTGGCAGCTGGCTCATATTTATGACGGTTGCAGTGTCCTGGGCTCATGTGATCACCTTTTGCTACTTTCTGACAAGCAAAGTCAATGGGGAAGCCAGATTCACTTAACAACAGTGTTACTAACTTAACAACTGCAGTGATCCACTTAACAACTCTCCCAAGAAAGATCAAAAAATGGGGCAAAACTCACTTAACAACTGTCTCACTTAAGCAACAGAAATTTTGGACTCAGATGTGGTCATAAGTTGAGGACTATCTGTACTGAGTTGGTCTTCCAGTGTTCAATTTAACAAACCAGCAACAATGAGCTTTTCTTCAACTCTTCTAGTTTTGTTGGTGAAATAAGCAAAACCTCTTTTATTGTGCAATTGTAGAACAAGAACTCACCAGCACAAACAAGTTACTGGAATTGTTTCAATATGAACTGAAATGACAATGGAAGCATACATGGGTACAGGAATGTTTACTGCTGCGATCACATTGTAAGAATGGAGAGTATTTTTTTTTCATTCGCAACACTAGTGTGAATTACCAGTGCGGAGAAGCAGCTCACTACTATCCCTGCTGAACATGGGAATTTATTGGCTGAACAAGAGCAAAGCGATGACTTCATAAAGAAGAAACTATATAAAAAGTATTTACAAGAATGGCTATTTTAATAAAATACATGAATTATTATTCTTCCAGAGTTTCTACATACTTGGGTCAATTACACCCTATCTGTATAACAAAAGTTTCAAAAGCAGTATAAGCAATGTTAATTGCACATTCTTTCAAATTGGGTTTAACTTTTTTTTCTCTTTTCCAAAGAAAATAAAGAATCACACATATAAGGGAAAAAATACATAAAAGAATTTCAGAAAAATTGCTCCAGAGTATAATTTTAAAGCAACACATCCAACTATGTTTCTTTTCAATTTAGGAAAGATTTCTGGTGACATTCCTTGCTTTAGAGAGAGGCAGAATGCAAATGTCTTTCCCAAAAAGAAGGGATGGCTCTTTGGAAGCCCTGGTCTGCCTTATTCATAAAAGCTGCTGACTCATGGCCTAGTGAATCAGAGTTTTTACCCAGGCCAAATAACAGCATAAAGAACTACACCTGTGTGATCCAGGTAGCTCCAAGGAAGTCTTCCCTCTCCTGCCTCAAGAGGTTCCTTATTTCTCTTCGTTTGAAGCAAAGTCAGTTCCCCATCTGGCTCTTCCAGCAAAGTAACCCCAAATCAGCTATTTGTCACATTTAAATACATAGCACATTAACATCCCTTATGTTTTTTTTTCCCCCTTAACTCAAAAGCAAGCACCCCAAATGGACCTGGGATCAAGTGGAAACATGGGATTTAATCCTTCCCTTTGACACATGGACGGACGTCAGACATGCCCTATGGGTCAATAAAAGTCATTTTTCTACCACGGGCATTAATGGAACTTTTTATAAAATTAATTATCTCTGAGTCCATACAAGGAAAAGACACAATTGCATTGATGGCTGGAAGGAATAATTCCTGTTTGTTCATGTTGCAATCCCAATCTAGATCAAAATTCTCAGCCTTTCCTGGAGAAAAATAAGGGAGTGAGATCCATGGGAATTGGCAGAAATGACAAAAACTGACTAACTGGTGAAAGACAAAAGCCTATCTGGTTTTGTTTTCATTTGGAGACCACTTGTGGACTTCTTTCTTGAGAAAGTTAAAAATGAAATTTTGATTTTAGGATTTGATTACTAGATTTGTTATTATAAAAATGTCACATTTTTATGTTCTTATTGTTACATATTTTCTGTATTTTTATGCTTATGTTTAAACTTAAGAGTAAGAGATTTTTCATTGAATAATTTTAATGTTGTCTTGTTTAATCTGTATATTTTTGTGCTTTTTAATTTCATTTTTTTAAATTTTTAATTTCAATTAAGAGCTTACTGTGCAAAAGAAAGTCATCTCCCTTTTCATTCTTCACCTTTTCCCCCCTTTTATCCTCTCCTTCCTAGTTTTTCTTTTTGTTATTTTGTATATCTTTTTGAGATTATTTAAATACATTTTAAAAAGCAACAAAATCCTCAGTCTTTCCTTTTGAATTAAAAAAAGAAAAAAACAGTAACAAAAATATACACATAGAAAGCTGCATGCTGTAACTTAACATGGTTAAGGTAGCCAAGAAACAAGCCAAGATAGTTTTGATGAACTGCTAGAAAAAACAAATTACACACAATCAAGTCAACTCTGCAGCCTACTTTTGATATCTTACAACTGAGAGTTTAGGAAGTTGTGTACTGAATTTTCAACATGTGCAGTGCTTACCAAATTATAAAGTTCATTATTTCCTAAATCTAGTTCTTCTAGTCTCTGCAGCTGGGCAACTGACCTGAAAAACCAAGAACAATATAAGTTTAAAAGATCATAAAGACAAAGTTTAGCATTGGAAATAGATTAGGACATTCTTAATATGATCTAAATACTATTAAAACACTTGTGTCTGTAACCTTTAATTGGGAGAAATGGTGCATCATAGGGAAAAATCTCTTGAACCAAGGTACTTCAATCAAATGAGCTAACTTACAGAATGTGTCCAAAATCGAGGACCCATGACTCTCATGGAATTGAAATTCGGGAAATTTTATAAAACATATTATGACATAAAATTATCATAAAGTATTTTATGACATAACCAAAATGTCAAAAATCATTTCCTGTGACCAACTCCTGATGCTTGACTGTGCTATACAGATCAATGTGGGTTATTTTCAAGGCAGATACATCTCTAAATATCTCCCTGAATTTCTAAGGGCTTTTCAAATGCATTAGAAGCTCTGCCATTGTTGAAGCCTTTGAGGAATCTAGTAAGGAAAGAATGACCCAAGAGGTCATGGGTTGTCTAGTTTTCCCTAGCATTACATCAATTAGTGTTAATAAAGACATTCATTGAGTGATTGATCTTGTGTCATCAAGTCATTTTTTACTCCTAACAAACCACATAGATTTTCTCCATGATGAAATAAAGACATTACTCTTCAGTAATATCTATTTCCTGCTAAAAGATTTATTCTATTCTTTAATTTCATTTCCATATTCAGGGAACAAGAGATTCTCAATTCATGCTGTCCATACATACAAAACAAACAGAAGAAATACTTACTCAGGTAAATATGTTAACAGATTCTCCCTTAATTCCAGTGACGCCAGGTTATAGAGGCTAGAGAGACAGAATAAAAATGATTAACCTTTTGTGACATTAAAAAGTGCTACAAAAGGAAACAAAAAGTAGGCGTTGTAAATAGAACGTCCCAAGCATTTCCTTAAAGTCTAAGTAAGCAGGTAAATATATTACCTAAGCTGATTTTCGCATAAATTGAAACCTGCACCAAGCAATATTTCTGACCAGGTAAGCCAAGCAGCAAGAAGCAGAACTGGTAGGAACAATATGCTCAGAGACACCAGAATTTTTAGATGGTAGAAGATGGTCCTCCATTTTGTTCTTCTGGACTGACAAATTACAACCCTATGGGTTAGATCAGACAAACAAGCTCTACATGGGCCTAAAACTACATTTATTAACATTGGCAACAGAATCTTGCAAGTATGACTGTGCTTCCCCTCTTTCTTCTTTTAAATTAATGTAAATGGAGTGGTGGCGCCTGTTTGAGACATTTTCAGAATTCTCCCTTCTCATTTGGGATTAAGCAATGTTCATCTACTTGTTGCTTTGATAACAGATCTCCATTCTTTCCATCAATGTCATTCTCTTTACCCTCTACAGATCACTTAGCAGGGCTGTGCCACTATGCTTTCATTACTCCAAGTGCCCTACCTGCCATGAAAGAGGCCAGATCACTACGCTCCTCGGAAGTGCCCAAGTTTCTTTATTCAAAAAAATTGCTGTAAAATTAGCTAAAAGTCAAGTTTCACACATCCCAGGAAGCACGTGTAAAAGAAGGTGAATCAGTGCAAGAAAGCAGGAAGTTTGTGTGTCTCATTCTCAAAGCAGTAAATACAGTGAAAGAGATGAATCTGTATGTTAACTGAGAGGATAGCTAAAATCCGGGGAATTCACATATAAAGGGTGTGTGTGTGTATATATGTGTGGGCACGCGTGCGCACGCGTGCGAATGCACGTGCCTCTGTGTCTGCGTAGAGTCCTCACATTTACATACTGTACATTACAGTATCCCCACACTCATATGATAAAAATTCAGGAGCATGGCAACCAACATGTATTCATGACGGTTGCAGCATCCCGAGGTCATGTAATCACCAGTTCTAGCTGGCTTACAACAAGCAAAGTCAATGGGGGAAAGCTGGATTGAATTAATGACCACGTGATTCATTCAATGACAACAGTGATTTACCTAACTAACATGGCACAAAAGTTGTAAAATAGAGTGCAACAGATTGAACAACCACCTCACTTAATGATGGAAGATTCAATCCCAACTGTGGTAGTTAAGTCATGGACTACCTGTATGTTATCAAACGTATTTCACATACCTGTACATTTTGTGGTGTTTATAGTGTATATCAAATAATTACATACATATATGCATAATAAAAAAGAATGCTTCTACAGAAGATAAATTATATGCTTTTTTTACCTAATACTTTCAAGACAATATAAAATATTTTCCTCAGTAGTAACAAAAGTATAAGTTCACTGCAATCTGAATGTATAGTAATTTTATTTATTGGCTTGATCGTTAAGATTTAAGGGATTAGTCACAGAAGGATCAATTAAAAGGATTCTATTCATAGCATTTCATAATGGAGTTCTCACTGTAAATGACCTTATATGGGTAAGTTTTTCATTGTCACCTCTTCATAATACAGTAAAAGTCTATATCACCATAGTAACATTTTCCCTCTCTGGGCTTTATTTAGGACTAAATGGAGCACAAAGAATTGGATATTTTCCCCAATGCTATAATCTGCTTTAATCCTTCAATTTCAAAATAAAAATAGCAATATATCCGCATTTTCTAAAACATAGCTGCTTTCGCCTTGGTAATGGATTCCAGAAAAAAATGCCACAGTAATCATTTCTAAAAAGCTCTAGAGAACTTAAAAGAATAGCCATATGCTAGAGCCACATTTGTCAGGTGACAAAATTTTGCTTTAGTTGGCAGATATGTATATACAGAAAAAAAAATATTAGCATTAAACTGTAGCTAGTGAAGTATAAAATGAAAGAAAAATGACCTGTCATTTTCTGAGTGGTTCCCTGTTGATTTTATTTCGCTTATTCTAATACAGGCATTCTTCAGGTTAAGAATGCTGTATTTAAGGATAACCCCTAGATATGAACCAGGCTGCAAATTACTAAAAATGGCGGATGGTGTTCTTCCTTGAACCGACAAATGGCTGAAGCTTTTAGGAACCGCTGAAAATACAGCACGTTTTCCTGTATTCCTGGAAGTTCCTGAAAGCTTGAGAAAGGACAATGCCATCCACCATTCTAGTAATAGGTAGCCCATTTGTAAATAAGGGTTCCAACTTTAATACAAATTTGAGTTAAATACTGAGTTAGGAACAGAATTTGTTCTTAATCTAGGGATTGATACATTGCTATCTGCATTATTACCAAGCAAACTGCAGGATGGTAGGTGACATTTTGCCTTAGTCCTGCTCCAGTGCTACCCTTCTTTAATAGTTGGGTAAGGAATACTCTTTTCTCTTTTCTCAATTCTCTGAGTCAGTATGCAACACTTTTAAGCAGATCCACCTTCTTACTCACCAAGTAAAATAACTCAGAGGGTTTTGGCTATGAAATTCCTTCTCTTATAGAACCTCCCAGAATTCAGATATGCGAGATCTCAATCTTAATCAATGCCACTACAGGTTGTCCTCACCTTAGGACCACAATTGAGCCCTAAATTTATGTTGCTAAAAAAAGATATTTGTTAAATGAGTTTTGCCCTATTTTATGATCTTTCTTGCCATATCACTGCAGTTATTAATTTAGTAACATGGATGTTAGATGAATCTAGTTTCCCCATTAACTTTGCTAGTCAGAAGGTTGCAAAAGGGGATCACATGATCTTGGGACGCTGCAACTATCATTTAATATGAGTCAGTTGCCAACAATCTGAATGTTGATCGCAGGGCCACAGGGATGCTGCAACTTTCATAAGTGGGAAAAATGGTCATAAATCACTTTTTTTCAGTGACGTCGTAACTTTGAACTGTCACTAAATGAACTGTAGTAAATTGAAGACCACCTGTATTGCCTATTGATTGGGCTGTAGAATCATGGATTTATAAACCTGGCCTATTCTAGAAATGTATCAGGTCAGAAATAAGACCAACATATGTGCACTATCGTGGAAAAAGAGTTTTTCAGCCAAATCTCAGAAACCATATGCTTTAGGAATGTTTAAATATTCCATACAAGTTAATAGCCACATCAACATAAAGAGAAGATGTAATTTCTTAAATAAATAAGTTTGTTGCTTTCTTCCTTGAGTATTCCAGATGTCACTTCTGGTTTGAAGTATAGAACCTATCAGGAGCCTTAGGGAATACATTCTATAGCAAGTTGGCTCAGTTTTAAATTAGAGCCATGCTTAAACACAGCAGTTTTTCATTCACATGTGAATTTGTAAAGTAATTTTGGCTATGCATTAGAGCTGTTAACTAGTAATTACACATGTTATGTATACATCTAATTGAACAGCCATTTCCAGGTTCTGCCAGTTGCAAAATGCAATTTGGTTTCTCAGCATTCCAAAAACAGATTAAGCAATAAAATAAATATATTAAATCACAGATCTCACACTAACAGTAAAATGTGGATAGTGCTCAGACGGCCATATCAGGAATTCTAAATATGTGTTCTCCTTATTCATGCAGAGGAAATGGGTTGCTTTTGGGTTGTCCCTTTCTGTACATAGAAGGAAATTCAGCTGAGGCTCCTTGTGATTTAGAATCCTGAAAACTAGACTTCTAAGTTACACACAAAGCACCTAGAGCAGGAGTGTCAAACTCGCAGGCCGCAGGCCGGTTGTGCTACATGCTGGCCCCACCCCTGCCCTGTTTAGCAAAGGGGGGGAGTCCTGATACGTCTTGTGACAACACCGTGACAACCAAGTTTGACACCCCTGACCTAGAGTAAGAAGAAGGAAAAATCAGTCCTGCTGCCGTGTGCCCTCTACAAATGGAAGGCAACAGAGAGAGGGTGACAGAGGAATAAAGTTAGCACATTTATCCCAGCTCTGCTTCCTTCTAGGTCAAGACTTTATCACCCTGGTAAATTCTTTTTTGGCTATAAGTCCTATAGTTTGGCTGTATTCATTTAGCAACTATTTAAAGTTACAACAATACTGAAAAAAAGTGATTTTGATTAGTCCTTGAAACATCCCCAGAGTCATATGATCAAAATTTGGGTGCTCAGCATGTATTTACAAGGATTGCAGTATTGTTGGGTCATGTGATCACTTTCTTGCTGATTTTCGACAGGTAAAGTCAATGGAGAAAGCCAGAATCATTTAATGGCTACGTAATTCATTTAACAACTGCAGTGGTTTGCTAACCAACTATTGGGGAAAAAAGTAGTAAAATTGGCTACACTTCACTTACTGTAACACCACCCTGCTTAGGGATGGAAATTCTGGTCCCAATTGTGGTCGTAAGTCAAGGACTACCTGTACAGTATATGATCAGAGAGTATCCTTGAAACTAGAACCTTGGTGGCATAATGGTTAGAATGCAGTAATGTAGTACTATTTCTGCTGACTGCCAGCAGTTCGGCAATTCGATTCTCACCGGCTCAAGATTGACTCAGCTTTCCATCCTTCCGAGGTCGGTAAAATGAGGACCCAGACTATTGGGGACAATATGCTGACTCTGTAAACTGCTTAGAGAGGGCTGTAAAGTACTTTGGAGTGGTATATAAGTCTAAGTGCTATTGCTATTGCTATCCAGAGAGAACACCACAAGATTGTGGTGTTCTTTATATTAATAGCAATTTTATACTACAGGATGAGGAGAAACAGTACCTCTTATTTACAGTATAAGAAAGACGAACTTGAGCACGCTGCAATTCTGGGGAAGCTGCAAAAGCCTGCCTGCAGACCGACCTTCTTCAAACATCAGCAGTATTTTTTACGGATTATTGGAGAAGACCACCAAAAGAGTCTCTCGCGATAGGTAGTCCTCAACCTACAACTACAACTGGGACTGGAACATCGGTCATTAAGTGATGCAATGAAATGAGCTGTGCCCAATTTGAACAACCCTTTTGCCACCAAGTATTAAGCAAATCACTCTGGTCACTAAGCATACCATGCGATTGTTAAGCAAATCTGGCTTCCTCCATTGGTTTACTTGTTAGAAGCCCCCTAGCAAAGGTTATAATGGTGATCACGTAACCCCGGGATGCTGCAACCATCGTAAAATACATGCCGGTTGCCAAAAAGTCTAGATTTTCACTATCTGACTGCAAGGATGCTGCAATGGTTGTTAAGAGCAAGAACCGACACCATCGTAACTTTCAATGGTTGTGAGTGTCAGGTTTTGAGGTCATCTCAAATAAATTGCATTTCAAAAAAAGTCTTTGAAGAAAACTCCCATTTATTAAGCACGAATTCTAAATCCGACTCCATCATAGCCAACACTGACTTCCAGACCCAAAACCCTCCCTTTCCGTTCCCCACTCTTCTGCACTCATTGGCCATCTTCCAAGTCACTCTACCCCTAATCTACTGCTCCAGCTCAAAGGAATTTCCCCCCTCCCATCCCATCTCCTAGGGGATATTATCTCCAGGGAAAATAAGTAGGTGAAAAGTCAAACGTCCCTTTCCAGACGCCTCCGCTTCTCCTTCTTATGTCAGCACTAGAGTAAATGCAGCTTGAAGTGCCGACAGTGAGAGAAATAGAATTATTTCTGTAAAGAATAAACCAAGACAAACCACCAGACAAGCAAACCAAATCTCAACGTTTAATTTTCCCACTTTTAAACACCTTGAAATCTGATTATGCAAGCAGTTTCAAGATGTTAAATGATTGGGGGAGGGGGGATTGAAAACAGATCCTTCTCATTTAATTTTAATTCAATTTTCTTTGTGAATGGATAGGAACTATAGCTATACAACTTAAATATTATACTATATGAAATGTATTTTGAGTACATGCCATAAAGAATTATTCTGCCTTTTCAGGACTGAGTACTTACTTATATGTTTGTTTTCAGCTATAAACTGCATTGCTCCATGAATATATTTCAAGCATAATTTTATACCTGATGACCAACCAAAATGTTACTTCCCTAGGTAATGACATACACAGGCAACACTAAGTGATAGCAAAATTGCAAAGTAAACTTGAAGAAAAGAGGGGAAAATACTTTTTTTTTCAATCTGAGATTGAATATCAAAACTCTTGAGCTAGTACGTGGGCTTAACAGATTGCATATTATAAAAAAAGAGAACATTTAGAAAAGAGAAAAACAAGTGTGGGTATTTTTTCAAGTATGATTTTATATTCTTTTCTTCTCACCTATGAAGTCTAATTTTACAGTGGTACATCCTGTTCAATAATCTCCAAACTCCATGCAATAAAAATTGAAAACTGAAGAAAATTATCTTGACTTTAAAAAAAAAAATGCCATTTTTATTTCTGAAAGATATATTGATTTTAAATGGTAGCTAGCTGTATTTAGCCCTTTTAATATGCAGATCCTCATTTCTATTCCAGTCAAAAGATGGTTTAACTTCAAACAAATCCTCAGTAGGAATTATAAATTGAAATGCTTAGGAAAAGATTCCATCCTCCGGGATTTTCAGTTTTCTTTGAAAATCAAAGTCTATCAACGTGAATTAGAAATAAACTGGAGGATTGAAAAGTATTTATGCCAAATGCAAGAGAACCTTGTTTTGTACCTTGTTGTTATCTGCATATCTGCCCATCAGATATGCGAGAAACAGTTTCATATGTTCAATTTTTGGCATGCAGTTTTGATCACTCCACCATCTTGTGCAGAAGTGTTTATTAACCCACCCAACCCCAATTTCACAGAAATCCTAATTTGTCACATTCTTACTCTGTAGGTTATCCTCTCACTTCAGCAGTGAAAATGAAGAATACATGAGAGTGAGAAAGAGGAAGATCTGAGATAACCAAGATAAGGTAAAGATAAAGGTTTCCCTCACATATATGTGCTAGTTGTTCCTGACTCGAGGGGGCGGTGCTCATCTCTGTTTCTAAACCGAAGAGCCGTGGTCATGTGGCCGGCATGACTAAATGCGAAAAGTTCACAGAACACTGTTACCTTCCCACCAAAGGTGGTCCCTATTTTTCTACTTGCATTTTTTATGTGCTTTCGAACTGCTAGGTTGGCAGAAGCTGGGACAACTAACAGGAGCTCACTCCATTACGTGGTGCTAGGGATTCAAACCGCTGGACTGCCAACCTTTCCATCGACAAGCTCAGTGTCTTAGCAACCGAGCCACTGCGTCCCTGTATAACCAAGATACAGTATCCTTGTTTTTGCTTTTTCCTTCTTTTTTTTAATTATTCTCTGGATCTCAAAATTTAACCACCCATCTCATTCAATGGATTAGGCAGCATAAAATAATTGTACTAAAGAAAGAAAGAAACAAACAAATAATGCTTTCCCTGGGTTCACAGTCTCATTATCCAATGAACTATAACCCCTGCAATTAAAAAATGTCACTCTGAGTACATCCGAATTATTGGAGATTAGGAATTTTAACACAGAACAGTAAAAGTGACAGCAAAATTGAACAAAATCATCATCAAAAGTTTAATAAAAGTCTAATATTATTGTTAAGAAACACTAAGGTTCAGAGATACACATTTAACAGACTGGCGTGTCAGAGATTTTTTTTTTTTTAATGAGCCAGATGTCTTTGGTGTCAATTTGTAAAGCATCTGTCGGAACCCTGACATTTGGGATATATTAGACATTTATTAATCACACGTTGAGTTCTATCTTGCACCTGCCCCTCAAACTGGAATACCGAAGACGTTACTATATTCAGTTGGACAATGTTATATTTCCCTGTCTATACTGGATTCTCAAATGTTGAATTTAGTACTTTCAAAACTGCTCAAGTGATGTCAAATATTCTGTCCATCAGAAACAATCACAATTTGGAAGGAGACCTTGCTTTTGTGTCTCATAAGGAATAGTATTGCAAGAATAAGTGAATAGAAATTCATGCTCCAAACAAGCCGGAGAAATTCATGCTGACTGCTACAAGTTATCTAACTTCAAACATATTGGCCAAAAGCTTCAAACGTAAGAAAGAGCTCTGCAAAATGTTAGAAAGATGTTCTCCACAAAGAAAGTTGCACTATCTTAGCAATATGGCATTGTCTGGAATGCTTGCAGAGACTGTCTTTGGTTGGCACTACTTCAGTTAGTACCACCAGCAAATGAAATAGCTATGCATGCACCTACATGCTGACAAAGTCTGAAGCAGCCACATATGTGACTGTGTTAATATTATATGGAAAAGTTATTTGCATGTACTAACATACTTTGCAAAGTGTCCATTCTGAATGCTATTTAAGGTACAATTTAAAATTTTCAAAAGGAAACAGCTGAAACAGCAAGGAAAAATCAGTGACGGAGCTATTTCTACCAAGCATCAACAAACATGAACATACAGAAAGAGACCAATATGTAAATTATATGCAGAAGAATTGTAAGTTTATATTTTCATGCAAGACATGTTATCTGCATCATGTCATTTTGACATTTCCCATATTTTACTGTTTATGCTTATATGTTTTACATATGTTTATTAAAGGGCAGTATTCTTTCATTAAATATATAGAAAAGAATAGATTTAAAACCATACTCGGGCAAAAGGAAAAGGATTCTAGACTGAAATAGTGTTTGATGCCATTCATATATTGAAGCCGAAATGGAGATTCCTTGACATTTTTAGTAGACCCATTACTCCAGTTGCAAGTGATCCAGGATATTAATAATGCCCTTGGTCTGGATATTCATGAGGATCCAAATTTATATCTAAAGTCCATTTGTGACACATTTTAGGTTTCAAACATTCTGTAAGTAAAAAAGCTTACTTTCCAATATTTTCAGGTAATGCTTGAAGAGAGATGTCATTCGCAGAGAGACATGTTAAATTCTGTAATTCAGGAAAGCTTTCAGGCAACCTATAGAGAAAAAGTAAAACTTATCCTTGAGAATGACAAAGGGTAAATTCAGTTCTCCAGAAGGAAAGCTGGCATTATTAACATTTCAAGTTTATTTACTGGAAATAGTATATTTGGTTTTACAAAGCAGGAAGCAAACACTTCTGGAGACATGAATAGAATTAAAACCATGTATCCACAGCAAGCCTTAATACTCTAGATTGTATTCATAATATGAAAGAACATACTTCGTTTATGAATAATACTTGTGGATATATGATTTTAGAATTAACTGGGTCTTTGGAAAGCTATTGTTGTTTCCAAAGTTCCGTTCCTTCCCTTCTCTTCCCTTTATCCTGCCTTTATTATTTTTATAAATAACTCAAGGCATTAAACATAAATAATATTCGTTCCTCCTCCTTTTCCCCTCACAATAACAACCCTGTGACATGAGTTGGCCCACAGTCACCCAGGTAGCCTGCATGCCTAAAATGAGATTAGAACCTGAGGTCAGTTTAGACCAGACCAAAGAAGAGAGTCACTCTTCTTTATAACTATTTTTTCAAAACAATATAACAGTGATGGCTAACCTTTTCCTCTTCGGGTGCCAAAAATGTGCACCTGCGCGATAGCATGTGCCAGTACCCATAATGCAATGTGCATGCCCCCCCACATGTGCACACACATGCCCCCCTGTGACCCCCACCCCCCACGTGGGCCCATTTCCACACTTCTGGAACACACACTCCTCCTCCCCCCATGTATGCACATGTGACCCACCACATGCGCATGTGACATGAGCTGGGCGGCGGCTCGCGTGCCAGCAGAGAGGGCTTCCATGCCAGCTATGGCACGCGTGCCATAGGTTCGCTATCCCGGCAATATAAGCAAGGATATTGATGGAATCTGGAGCTTATTTGAGGGGAGGAATGAAAAGGCTGGCTAGCCTTGAATTGCTGATGGGAAGGAAGTGACTGAAAGGTGATCTGCCCTAAAGCCTTGCTGTATTTATCTTGTAATTTCTGCAGTGCTTGCATCCTTCTAGTGAGATTGCTGTCAATATACAAGTAGCCATGAAACACATCGCTCTGATCAATTCCTGGTCTCATTTCTGGTTCTTCATGCCTGGCAGATATTCTCTCCAAACCTATATAGTAAATGTTGGTAAGGCACTATACAGAACAAGTTATTTTTTTAAAGTAAATCACTACTTCATTGAAATATAGCAGAGCTACGGCAGTGAATCTCAACAGACTAACCCAAGTCAATAAATTAAACATTTATTGGACTTTCGTGTGATGACAGTGGTCACTCTATGTAAGAGCTCATTTTAAAACAGGGACTCCTGCATATTAAATACCAACTTTCAGAGCAAAGATGGACAACTATTTGATGACCAAGATTTGCAATTCAAGATGGCAGAGAGAAAAGTAAGCCAAATAGATGAGGCAATTATGCAAAATGTACTGAGCCACCTCAGGCTTTAAAAACATTTCTATTAAAGTTCTCAGAGAAAGAACTTTGATTTAAGTGTGCTAAACCTTTTTTCAAAGGCACATAACTATTTTAGTGAGTGTCCTACCTAAAACATTGAAATGGGTTTTTGGTAAGTACACCTGGAAACTGACAGTGTGATCAGAAGGGGGTTCAGGGACGGTGAAAAAACAAGGGATTGGTGGCCACAGATTGTCTGCATTGGCTCTAACATTTTATGAAACAGTGAATTGCAACTGCTTTCTTTCCACATGAGATATTATCTCCAAGGAGCCAATTTATCAGCCCTGTTCTTGGTACTTAACAGGAAGCAATTAGCTGGATAAGATTGATAGAATAGGAAACATTTTAACTTGTCTGGGCTACACCGTTTGTCTCAATCAGAAAACTTTTAATGAGTGGGAGGCAATGAAGCACCACATTGAATCACCAGAGATACAGTGGCATCTGCCAGCCAATTTTCTTTTCTGAGTTTGCTCTCCGGGACAATTAGCAAGTATAGTCATCTCTCATATCCATTCTCAACAGCAAATGTAGCATTTCATATGGGGTTGGGTTTTTGGTTGGGTTTTTTTTTTTTTTTTTTGGAAACTGCATGGTCAAACTAATAATTAAATACTGAGGCATCTTATTATCTTTTGCTCAGAAGTATCCCCCGGAACTACCGTACAATTATATAAATGTGCTAATCAGGTATTAAATAATAGTCCTGAGACATCTATCAAGCTTCTCTACAACATCTGAAGCTGCTTAAGAATATTTCCGGATTCTATATCATTGGTGAGTTCCAACCAGCTACTGCAGATCGCAGGTATCTGTGTGTAAGTCATAGGTGTCCTCAGATGTGAGTAGTGTGAAATTTCCCCCTTTTTTTCTTTATTGCTATGCTTATCAAAGTTGAGGTTATATTGATCCCTTAATTCATGTTTTCCTTTTGTTGTTGAGTTTAGTACCAACACAATTTTTAACATGTCTGTATACCTTTAAATTCTTCTTGGGGCAACGGCAATTTCATTTAACTATAAACACCAATTTTTCTTTAGTAGAATCAAATCTATTATTTGAAGAAGATATATAAAATTGAAAAAGACAATTTTACACTTTTAAAAAGGTTTGGAAAGGATTCACAGATCTATAAATTACAAAAATTACCTTGTAAGAGGGTTTCCACTGAAGTCTGCTACCTGTAATGATTTGCAAAATGAGATGCTTTCAGGGATTTCAGGAATATCTGTAGAAGAGAAAATCAGATATTAATTATCTGACTAATATTAATTATCTCCTGCAATCAGAAAATCAAATGTTTAAGGGCCATATTCGTGGATCCAAAAAGAGTCCTTACTACAATGCTTAAGCTCAAGACCGGCATGCCCAAAGTAGAAATTGTTTCAACTCCTACCCTCAAAACGATGCTATAGAGCACTGCACACCAGAACAACTAGACACAAGAACAGTTTTTTCCTGAACATCATCAGTCTGCTAAACAAATAATCCCCTCAACACTGTCAAACTAGTTACTAAGTCTGCACTACTATTAATCTTCTCATCATTCCCATCATCCATCTCCTTGCACTTATGACTGTATGAATGTAACTTTGTTGCTTGTATCCTTACGATTTATATTGATATTGTTTCCTGATTGCTTATTTGTACCCTATGACTATCATTAAGTGTTATATCTTATGATTCTTGATGAACGTATCTTTTCTTTTATGTACACTGAGAGCATATGCACCAAGTCAAATTCCTTGTGTGTCCAATCACACTTGGCCAATAAAAAATTCTATTCTATTCTATTCTAGAAGTAAGAGCATGGCAGTTAGTAATTATACTATATATTGATTGAAGACAACTCTCTTTCCTAATAGCCTGGTTCCACTGATTCTGAAACATGATTACTTGTCACTATGGGTGTTAGCAGTGAATCAGAGATTAAGATGCTCCGAGTTTACTATAGACCTACTTCTCTCTTCTGCTTTTGACCAGGGAAAAAAAGGCAGTCCCGCAAAAAAGTTGAATGATACTAAATACCAAATTAAGGTCTTTCCTGTAAGAGTATAATGCTAATACCAAAAAGCATTTGGCAATCCACAAGCTACCTACAGGTATTAACTTTTCCCAGGTTGAATAAGGACTTTTTGGAAGCAAGTAATAAATAGGCTTACCTCTGGAGGGCAAATTCACCAAATGCTCACTAACATAGGAGTCCCACCCCCCAATCCGTGGACTGGCACCGGTTCACAGCATGCCAGAAACCAGTTCACACAAACAAGCTAAGCCCCAACTACACTGTTCTTTAATTGTAATAATAAACTTGACTTAATAATGACAAATTAATCATGACTTTTACAAAATAGCATTTATAGGAAAGAGATGAAATAGGCTTGATAAATGGAAGTCAAGCTTTAACCAAAAAAAAGCATACTATTGTCTTTAGGATTTGGCAGTATAGGGTAGTCCACCTCAGGAGTTATTAAGCAGTCCCAACGGGTTATTAAGTGAACCAATGGTTTGCTATGGGTATAGTTTTGCAAAAAACCAAAAGTGCCAGTTTTTGCAAAACCTCTGTAAAACATGGTCACATGACTGTGGGACACTGCAAACAGCT
Source organism: Arizona elegans (assembly GCA_022577455.1). NCBI lineage: Eukaryota > Metazoa > Chordata > Lepidosauria > Squamata > Colubridae > Arizona > Arizona elegans. The sequence continues at coordinate 209,077,599 of JAKOOJ010000001.1, read as the reverse complement.
GTAAATGTGGCTGTGTAGCTGAGTGCCCAAGCTTTGGTCATGTGAGCATGGAAGGGGTCCAATTGTCAGAAGTTTGAATCTGGGTCGTATGGATCAAAGTTATGATCTGGGTTAATCATAATCATAACTTCAAACATTTACCAGTTGTAAGTCAAAGACTAGCTGTATCAGGTTTAATATATGAGTATTACGAATTCCATACATCAATCATAGAGAAACATAGCTAGTTTATTTGTATGACATTAGTCATAGGCCTGATTCACATATCACATTAAGCTGAGGTTGCTTTAATCATGATTTATTGAATGAACTGAGTTGGTTTAGGCAGTGTCTTAAATCATGAGTGGCTTGTTACATATGGTATCGGTCTAGCCATAGTGAGCACATATAAGTGGTATTAAGAAAAAAATCAGCTTTTACATGGGTAAAAGCTAAAACAGTGGTGTCAAACTCACATCGTCCCAGCAGTGTTGCATGATGTATCGGGACTTTTTTCCCCTTCGCTAAACTGGGCATGGGCAGCGTGTGACACATCCGGCCCATGGGCCACAAGTTTGACAGCCCTGGTCTAAAGTATTCCAAGAATTTCATATGTATTAATTTGAGAATCTTTTGACAACCTTATAGTAACGTATCCTATTACCAACACTGCAGCAAAGAAATCAGGGTCTATGTTGTGACCACAAAGAAAGAAATCCCCCACAACATAGTTTCATTCATATCATTTGCATCCTGATTGCTTATTTTTATATTTAAAAAAAAACAATTATATAAGCCAACTTTGGGTTTTCTGATTTGGTGGTCATATAAATCTAATAAAGAAATAAAATAAATGAATTTAAAACTCTTCATCTGAATTTAGAGTTTTCACTCCTAGAGAACACAGATTCTGAACACTGTCAACTTGTCCTAACAAGAATTTTTAACACCTTATTCTCAATTAACAACTATAATTTTAAGGAAAATAAATGTATCAGGATTGAATTTTTGGCAAACTCTTCCAAAAGCCAATAGTTGGGGACGATAGCGGTACTAAGTAGAGTAATAGGGGAAATGTCCTCTTTAATATGGATCAAATAGTCTGATGTGCACCTATTTATTTATAAAATTCTGTTCTACAGCTAACCAGGTCAAAGAACATTTATTTAATGGTGCTAGTTAATCGATCTCTTGAATGTGCAGGACCCTTTCTGTCCTACACACCACAGAATGCTCTTATTTATACATGTGACAGACCAGATGCTTTGGCAGTGGATACCCTGGCACTGCTAAACCATAAGGCTATAAAGCATAAGCTCTATGACGCAGGATGGTGTAAACAGGCACTCCATCAACTGAAAGTTAGCATGGCTAACGGGAAAAATGCCATGCAAGCAGGATTATAAATACGAGGACATACATTTCTCTCCATACACTTAATGCTAAAAGAATCACAGCTAAAATGTGAACTGCAATCAGAGCTGAAAACCTACCTATAGTGCAGCATGGGAGTCAAATAAGACAGTCAGTCTGACATTACTACCTCATGCTGCCTCACAAAAATCCCACAAAATTGAAGATGGCAAGTGAAACCCCCGTTATCTGAACCAAAGTAGGGAAGAACATGGTTGGAACAATTCCACTGTGCTTTATCCAACATGCTTTCTTGACTTCCTGTGAAGTTTCTGTAAGCAAAATCTAAACCATACTGTACCCAGGTGGAAATTTCTTTTTTTTCCCCTCTCGCATAGATTTAACCCCGGCATAAATCAAGAGCCTTGATAGTACAGTGGTTTAGTGTACCCTGTTATTAACACAGCTGCCTGCAATTTCTGCTGGTTCGAATCTCTCCAAGGCTCAAGGTTGATTCAGCCTTCCATCCTTTCTAAGGTAGGTGAAATGAGGACCCAGTTTGTGGGGGCAATAAGCTGACTATGTATAAAATATACAAAAGAATGAAGGCTATTGCTTAACGCATTGTAAGCCGCCCTGAGTCTCCGGAGAAGGGCGGCATATAAATCAAATTAAAAAATAAAATAAAAATTATACTTAAGGCTTTAGATAATTTGTAAAGTAAAATTGCGTGATGGCTCACCAGGAGTTGTTGCATTCTTTATCATCCTAACCAATGAAAGCAGAGAATGGGAACAGGAAAAAGAAGGGAAGAAAAATTCCCTTTGCTATTATCAGCAGAGATAGTGTTCTATCTCTAGATGGTACAAGCTTGTAGAATTATTAGTAATTACTAATATCCGCTATTAAAAAGTGCTGTTTCATGGTATTCTGCACAAAACATTTAGTTAATGCTTTGATTCTTTTCAAAATGAGTATGCCTGTATGTATATATAGTTAGATCTGTATCTTCACATACATATTCTCTTTGATATTAAGATATATTCCACACCCTTAATTATGCTACCTGAAATACCTGTAAATGAAGAAGTAGTTTTAATTAAATACAAATAACTTGGAAGTAAAGGAAGTTCCTAAGAAATATCATATACTTTGATGTTTCCAACATTTATACTGAAAAATAAAACTATGAAGCTTGATTGCATTTTAGCAATCAAGAAACTTAGGTAATTCTATGTACTAAGACAGCAAGCAACACACAAAGAAGTTCATAATGAAATAGCTGATAAGTGAAATATTACACTGTAGCCACAATTTAAAAATGCCTAAAATAGGAAAAGCTTCCAACAGAAAAAACAAGACTAACAATTATAGCAAATGCTCAACACAAAGCACATTACTCAGCAATGTTTAAAATGTCCTCCTTTAGACTCTTCAGTAAAATATCTACAATACTTTTTTTTAAAAAAATGGCAGTAGGATCACCCAATTGGATGGTTTCATTATAACTAGAATACACATATCACTATATCCACAACGGCTAGCAAAACCTACTTCCAGCTCTTATAAAACCAGAATTTTGGTCAGGTAGTTTCCAAATTTAGACCCTTGAAAAGAAAAGGACCTAAAGAAAGTGTCAGATCAGTTATAAAGATCAAGGCTAATTATTTTATTGATCAGGAAAGGATATGCAATAGCTATCCTTATATAATGGGTATAGGAAGGATTGTTCATGTTAGGCCAAAGGAAGACAACTTCTTTTAAAATGAACATTTTTTTCTCACGGTTCTAATTGTTGCCTGCTACTCTTTTGGGCAGGGCTGAATTGAGCAAACGATGGAAAACTAATTCTTAAGAGTCTTCTTCCTTTAACTGCATCGTCTCTTCTATCTTCCCTATGCAGCAGACTGCAGGGAAAGAGCTAATGTTTATCAAGTTACTGAATGATCAAAAATTTTTTTTTCCCAAATTAAGCCAAGAAAGACAGTTAGATGTAGCGGCCGAAGCCCTGGAATAGGACTTGAAAGAACACAAGTTTACGTCTGTCTTCTGCCAGGGAAATTCTCTGGGTGACTTTAAGCCAGCCAATTACACTCAAGCTCATCTGCCCTATGAAGTTGTTACTATGGGGATCAAATAAAGAGAGAATTCTGCATGAGAGCAGAATTCCATGAGCTCCTGGACAAAAGGTGGGAAAGAAATCTAATAAACAAATGACAATAAGAGGCACATGTGGTCTAGGACCACAGTTTGTATGCCCAAGTGATGAATAAATACTTCTGAACTCAAAGTGCAAAGGAGAACATTGAAGCAAAATAAAAACAGGCATGTAAAATTTGGTGGGTACATGTCAGGACAAAAGAGCAAAGATGCTGGGTCACAGTAAAGAATTTTAAAAGCAGTTTCTTCCATTCAGAGATTTCCAAGAGGTAGGCCTTCATTTATAACTTTTATGCTTGTGACAACAAGGTTGTGGAGGGCACCAATATCAAATGAAATGCTAATCGTTAGCTTATAGATTGCAATTGTTATTTAAAAAAACAGGAGAAGGTTAGTAGCTTCCATTGTTGCTTTAAATTCTAATGTTCATGTTCTAATCTAACACCCTCTAAATATACGAGATATCAGCCTTTAATGTGGAAGTACTATATGAAGGGGAAATCTGGTTTAAATAATACCTGGCTAGGCTTTTGGTTATACAATTCTCAGGAATATATTTAGCAACTGTGAATGTTTTAAAATGATCCCAACAAAATTTATCTGCCAATTTTTTTCTCAAAAGTATTCATGGAAAACATACTGTTTGTACAACTTTCTTAGACATGATGCTCTGGGGGAACATGACAATGAAAATAATATTAACTAATGTCTTTTGGGATCAAGGTATGTTCAACAGCATATTTCTTCTATTTGCTGGTTCTTAACCTCATTTCAAGCTTTAATTAAAAAAAAAAACCCTTTCAAACTATCCCATACTGTCTACAAAAATCAATTAAAATAAGCTTTCCCACTTTCTTATACAATAATATGCAAAATAATACAAAATCTTAGACAATGACTGGGTTTATGCATCATGCTTGGCAGTGTTTACTAAATAATTCACAGGTGGCTGAGTTGTAACAAGACACTATTCCCCCCTCTTCCCCCCCCCCCAAAAAAACCACAATGGCCTTGTTAATACCATACACCAAGTAAAAACTAAAAAAATCCCATTATGCAAAATGTGAATCCAGGCATTTGATGAAAGCACTGCATAAAGCTTGTCCAGTCCTGCAAAGTAACTGCTGTTGCTCAAATAACGTGGATATGTTGCAAACTCTGCATGCCACAGTTAGGCCAGCATAAAAAAGGCAATCATAATGCAGACCTTGGGCCGGTCTTAAGATCTATTCAAACAAAGGAAGGATGGACAGAACCAATTTCATGCCAAGCTAACATGGGACCTTATTACATTAGGCAGGCCCTTCATTTGCTTTTCATTTGGACATTAATAGTTTATTTTTCCAAGTCAGTCATGAAGAGTAAGAAGAGATACATAATTGCCAACTAATTCTATAGTGCAATAATTAAGGCTGACTCATTTTCAACCGTGCTGTAAAAAAAGCCCTAATAGAGATTTACACATGTTCATGCTTACCATTTCGAGACAAATCAAGTTCTACCAGCTGCATGAAGTTTGCTATCTCTGGCGGAAGTCGCTGGATTTCATTATCGCTAAGCCCAAGTTTTCGTAATTTTATAAGTTGAAAAAAAGGCTGAAAAAGAGAACAATTTTCCATTCAATACACGCAAAAAAAATAATAGGTAATTTTGGTGCTTTGTACAAAGGAGGTTTTAATAAGGATGGAGAAGAGTGTCCAACACTGATGAACATTTAGCATTATCCTGTTACTTGAGTTTGTCATAATCAGCCCATGTTTCAGCATGAGAGGAAACAAATCAATTCCAAGATCAATGTGAGACAATATTATAGATTTTACTTTAGTATCATTATCCCATGACCTTTTGTATAGTCGCATTTATCATTGAAATCTGATGGACCCCAGGGAATTTTTTTTTAATTTTGCCAGGGGACCTAGCTAACGTGTGCGTTCACATCATTGTTTATTTTCATCTCTCTGTATGCATATGTTCTCACAGATGAGCTTCAGGATAATTAAAGTCCACCTCCATAAAGCAATGGATTTCCTACAGTATATGTTTAAAACGGAAGGTAATGTTCATAGTTCTTCCATAATGAATATATGGCATTGAAAAAGTACTCAGCAAAGTGAGAAAACAAAACTAAAGAGAAGTTAGTTAAATATCAGTCTAAACAGGGATAAACGTGTACTCTGCTTCACTACCCATACCTGTCAAGATACCATTTATACATCTATCTCGCTATCATCTTGTTCTGTTCGATCTGATAAGTCAGCAGTCTTTGGTCCAGGGGTGAAATGCTCCCAGTTCGGACCGGATCACCTGATCCAGTAGCGATGGCGGTGGGTGGTTCGGAGAACAGGTAGCAAAAATCACTGCCCCCCCCCACCATTCCCAGCTGAGCTGCGCAATCCTCAAGAGGCTTTTTTTATTATTTTAAAAAGCATTTTTTATACCTCTTCAGCCGAAGAGGTTGTAGAAATAATGTTTTTAAAGGAAAAAAAGCCTCTGATGATCAGGCAACACAGCTGGGATTGTCAAAGGCTTTTAAAAGAAAAAAAAGCCTCTGACGATCAGGCAACTCAGCTGGGATCGTCAGAGGCTTTTAAAAGCATTTTTTACAACCTCTTCGGCCAAAGAGGTTGTAGAAAAAATGCTTTTAAAAGTAAAAAAAAAAAAGTTGGCCATGCCCACCCTGTTACATTATCCACCACCACCACCAAGCCACGCCCACAGAACCAGTAGTAACAAATTTTACATTTCACCACTGCTTTGGTCCCATCATTAAAACAGGGTCATCATCTAATGGGATCCAAGAAGAATGCCTCCTCTGCCGCTATTCCTCACCTTTGGAACGGCATTCCCCATAATACTCACATGTCTGTCACTCTTGCCTTAATTTAAAATGTCTTTAAAATTTGGCCTTTCACCCACAACCTACTGGAGTTCTTGAAGGGCTCTGATCCTATGGGAGACCATTTGCATTCTCCGTATCACCTGATGGCTTTATCACTTTTTATACTAATACTTTATACTGCCCAGAATATTTTTTTTTAATTGGGCCTCTTTACAACTCAATAAATACATTAAATAAAGTAAATGGCACTTACACTATCTCAAGTTGCCAAAAAAAAAATAATAATTGGCAAATTGATCTAGAAGTAGATGTTATATTGCCTGCCTTTCTTAAAGCCTTCCCACAGTCAATTCAGTATGTCTGTGTTGCTTACACAATTTTATGACATTCATATTTAGACTATCATTGAGATAAGGTATTTTATCTGTGCATTGTGTGAGCACACACATGCACAATAAAATCTAACAAAGATACAGATCACACAGTTGATCTATGGATTTTATTCAAGTGATTCAGGTCTACTTTTACCACCTATTGCATGAAATTATATGGTACATTGTTCAAGTATTACAGCCCACACAGGGAGCACCATGTAGCTTTAATAATACAAGCGTGAACTCATCTCCCCACAATGAATAGGGTACTCATCACACAGAGTGTAAGAATCACAGAACCAGACGGTAGACCTTTATTTGTCATTTTTCTCATGCATCATTTGTCTTAAAGAATTTCCTGTACAGGGTGCTAATAGGGACCAGTTGAGTTCTCTGTTAATGAAAAACAAACCACACTAACCTAAAGAGCACTTTTAGACAGAAGCATTATATCTGTTAATATTAGTATTTCTACAAAATTATGACTCTCATAGCCTGATTTTAGGAGTACCCAATGGCATGAAGAAAAGCATTAGTGCACAACCAACAATCTGCAAATTTAAAGCTCATCAAGAGTTTACAACTAAAATTATAGTACCTGCCAACAGCAAATCCCATGTTGCCTCTGCGTAAAAGACATATGTCTCTCTATGAATGTCTCTCTTAGAGAGATAGAGAAAGATAACATAATGTGGGACGGGTCACCAAATTTTATTTCAAATAAGCTGAGACATAAAGGAAAACAAATAGTAAAGATAAAAAGATAGAAAAAAGAATATAATAAAAAAGAAAATATGTAAGGAAGTGACTTCCCCCTTCATCACACCTATAAGCAAATTTAGTCACTTATCACCTTTTCTTAAAATGCAATAAATGATATCTTCTTCCTATATCCTATGTCTTATCTATAAACAAACCACTGTCATTTCAGTCCTGATGTCAGCAAAAGTCCATTAAGGGTTACCAGTGAAAACACTATGTATATTTTACCTCTGATCACATAAAGCAACTTTATATTTCTTCCATCTACTTCTTCTTTTTTAGTTCCTTCAATTAATGTTCGAAAAACCTCCCAACTTTGATTTGGAGCCACCCAGAGTTGGTTATAAGATGGGTGTCTATATAAATGTTTTCCAGATCACTCTCTTGGTTTATTATTTGTATATCCTTTTAATTATTAAGACTTGTGTAGATCACTCTTGTGGCCTGTCATTTTTCCATTATTATAATCTTTAGTTCTTTCTAGTATCCAATTCTTAAGTCTTATCTTATTATGTTTGCTTAAAAAAGGAATTCAAAATAAAATAATTTTTGCATTCTTGCAATTAATTCCAAAATCTTATTTCAAATTTATTTCAACCCTTCGTCCATTTGTAACTTTCTAAAATCAAAGTTTTAATCAACACAGACCATTTAAAATTGTCCGTAAAATTTTAAAAAGATATTCTCGAGTCTTATAACAGTATCATTATTGCACCTGCCAGTTATCTGCTTAATCATGGAATTTTCCCCCCATTTGCTAAAAGAGACATTTTAGGATCTTCATACCATTCAGTATACTTTAGTAAATACAATGCATTACCAAACTCTGAACCCAAAGATATTGTTTTAAATAATATCTCAACCTTTAATTTTAGAGAGTTAAAAAATCAGTATGAAACAGTGCTGTAACTATTAATAAAAAGGACAATAATAATAAAAGAAAAAAACAGCTCGACACTTGAATCATCTATCAGTCTACAAGAGAAGGATGGAAACACTTGAACTACCAATTATATATTCTTACAGTACAAACAAAACTTAATTCTAGTACTAACCAAAGGAACAAGTCACTACTAATCTTAATAAGGACAAGAAAAACATCCTGCCAATCATTTGCTATCTGTATTCTCAAGTATGAGATCCAACATCAGATTATGGCTTCATATAAGCAAGCAAACTAGAGCCTTGGTTCACATTTGAACCAAGTGCTTTTTCCCTCCTTAAATGCGCTAAATCCTTGCCTCTAACCTGATTTGCGGCAAAATATAATTTCAATCTTGGATTGCAGGTTAAATTGATGTAATTATCAGAAACAGAAACTAGATAACTGGCATCCATGAAAGAAAATAAAGTATACAATATGTGGCTTAATGCTGTTTCATAGCTTGATACTACCTCAGAAATTTTCTAGATTTGCCTAGTAGTAAGTAAAAGTCTTTGTGAATTATAATTTTATTGTTGCAGCTGGCATTGTTAGAAAGAGGTCAGTCAAGAAAGGAAAACAATGTGCATTTATTTTCAAATGTGCCTAAATGTAATGCAGGTATGCAATATCCTAAAATCATCAGCCCTACTAGCTCCACAATTTGCTTATGCAGACTTTTAGGGATGCTTCAACACCACCACAGTTTCCACAGTTTCAGTCCTTCAAGGGGGCTCAGCTAACCTGTGATTGTCTTTGCAGCTGATCCTTTAATTGCTGATGGCATCATGAGTTGATCAGTGTTCCATCTAGCTGAGAAATCAAGGAATCAAGGAACTACTGCGCCACCAGAACTCTTATTCTATTCAATTTCTTCCCAGCAATAAAACAGGCATAGCAAAACAGGCATTTTTAAAAGTCGAGGATTAATTTAATTTTTCACTTATCAGAAATTAAACAAGCCGTACCCCATTGGATTATCTTTTCAAATGATCTTATCTGAACAGAGAAACACAATGACAGGGGGGAGGGGGGGCGCAAAAAAGCAGTGGGAGCAGGAGTGACCTCTGACTTTCCTACTGGCTTCACACTGAGTTTCCTTGTGGGAAACTGGCAAGGAGTATCAGAAAACTCCCTCACTCCCTCGAATTCCTGCCAGCTTCCCCATTCACTGCTGGAAAGACATTAGGAAGTTGCAAGTGCAAGGCCAGCAGGCAGGTAACTGGCTACTGTCAGGTGGGAGAGTGAATGAAGGGGTGCTTGATGGTGCAGGCCATGAATGGTATGTGCAAATATGTGAGAGATGCTTCATGGGTTAGGAAAGTATGCATCAGGGATGCTGTGCAGGTCAGGGAGGGCCTTATTACTCTATTTTCAATTCTATGTAACTGAATGAAAGTTTTGTAATATGTTAGAAATTCATTAATGCAAACATATATTTATTCTTATTACACAATAGAGAAATCTTCCTCTTGATAGTTCTTTAAAGTAGGGGGGGAAAGTCCTAATTCTTAGAAATATTTCCTATGTTTTTTGTCTCTTGGCCCAAAGCTCAAACTATTTTTGTTTCTTTAATCTCAAGTGGTTGAAACCACAAAATACAGACCAGTCACAGCAGTATTCTCAGCGTGCCAGTCTGAAGACTGATCAGCACAACTCCCTAAAATTGAAGGTCTTGGAAGATGGAAATTTCTTGTCTTGGGCTGATCCTGTTTCTAATCTGTAAACCCAGACAACTGAATTATTTAAGAAATTATGGTTAGCTGTGTGAGCCAGGTTAAAAGAAGCATGATTAGCTTCTTGACAGAATAGTTACGAAATGAGATTTTTGTAGATATAATTGTGGAAAAACTGTAATTTAAGACTTTACATTAACCATTGCACAAAACTCTGCTCATTGTCCAAATGCTTAGGCATTAACACTGCATAATAACACTGAATTGCATATTACAATTCAGATATAAATACATGCTCAAAGAAAAAACTTGGCAAGAATTAAGCCAAAAAGGCAATTCCCAACTACAAAATCAGATTAAGCCTCCATCAAGTAAAGCTCAGATCCTGGTGACTTCATAGTTATAGCCCTCCAGTTTGTTTAACAAAAATGCAAAAGTAGTTTCCTAACTTTTAAACTTTCCATCCTAGTAATTCCCAGTCACATCTTCCATACAAGTACAAGTCAGATCTATTTTTGCTTTCCAAAATTAATTGTGTCTAGATATTCTAGCCCAATCTCAAAAATAATATCTAAATAAAGAAAACAATACTGTTATTCAAGGAGTAAAAAGAAGAAAACAATGAAATAGGAATTTCTCAGAGATGTTTAAAGGGAAAGAAGGGAGGGAGGGAGGGAGGGAGGGAGGAAGGAAGGAAGGAAGGAAGGAAGGAAGGAAGGAAGGAAGGAAGGAAGGAAGGAAGGAATTCCAAATATTCCTATCTTGAAAACAGAATCAACAAAAGTCCTAAACACCTTTGCACCAGCAATAAAGATTAGGACAACTATTAATATAAGTCTGAACAATAGCTTAATTGATTTATATGATTTAAAAGGCCTTCCATTAAAAGTCTTCCAGTGACTCTGGGCAGTGCATGCAGTCAAAACCATCACCACCGTGTAACTATGATGCTCAAGGTTGAAACAATAAACTCCCAAACTGCATTCCCAGGAGAGCTACCCTAACTTCCTTGCCCAAATGCCTAGGGCAGGGGCCTCCAATCTTGGCAACTTTAAGACTTGTGGACTTCAACTCCCACAATTCCTCAGCCAGCTTTCCTAACAGAATCAGGTCCATCTAGGTTTCAGGAGGGATGCTGTTGCACAGGGCAAGTGCTGCAACAAAAAAGGCACAATTCATGGGTTCTTCAGGATGGCCCTGTTTGATGGAAAGGGCCTGAAATATGCCTCCCTGCTAAATCTGGTGGGATGAGCAGAAACAATGAGAGATCAGCAGCCCCTTCAATCATTCTTGGATGCTTTTAGGGAGCCAGTGAAGTCTGCAAAGCATCAATTACCCTGGTGCTGCACTTTTGGACCAAGGCTTCCCAATCCAGAAACAGGCAGACATAGTGCACAGGACAAACCTATGCAACTGCCACAGCTGCCACCTGCTCTTCGAGTGAGTTCAGGAGGACCTCAAAATTGCACACCAACTCTCACTCAAATGCAGGAAAAAGCTAAAGCAGTTTGACATTTTAGCCATTCTAAAACCATCTACTGCAATATTAGGCAGGGAATGTACTTGTTTCAGTACTTATGAAATTTTTCCGTATCTTTTTCAGGGATCTATTCTTTTGTGTTACAAAACTAAAAGTACAGGTAGTCCTCGACTTACAACAGTTCACTTAGTGACTGTTTGAAGTTATAACGGCACTGAAAAAAGTTACTTATGACCATTTGTCACACTTATGACTGTTGCAGTATCCCCATGGTCATGTGATCCAAATTCAGCCGCTTGGGAACTAACTCACATTTATGAACATTGCAGTGTCCCAGGGTCATGTGATCACATTTTGTGACCAGGAAAACCAGATTCACTTAACAGCCGTGTCACTAATTTAACAACCGGTGATTCAGTTAACAACTGGGGCAAGAAAGGTCGTAAAATGGGACAAAATTTACTTAACAAATGTTTCATTTAGCAACAAAAATGTTGGGCTCAATTGTGGTTGTAAATTGAGGACTACCTGTACAGTATTGTTGTGGTCCGCCAGCAGCCTGTGGAGCTGGCAGCGGAGTCAGACAGTGAGGAGGCTGGGGAGGAACATGGGCCAGTCCTGGAGTCTGGGGAAGGCCCGGACAAGGGGTCTGCATCAGAGGCAGAGATGGGGCCAGGGCCATCTGGGAGTGATGTGCGGACTCTGGAGCCTCCAGAATCAGACAGCAGAGAGGCAGAGGAACAGGAGAAGCCTGTTCCTAGTGCGCACATGCGCAGAGCTGCCAGAAGGCACGAATAGTTAAAACAAAGGGCCTGGAGATGATTAGCCCCTCCCATAAGGCTTAACAGAGGAGCAAAGGCACTGGGCACTTTGCAGGAAAGCAACATTGTTAATTCTGTTTCCAGTCGGCATCTCTGTTTGATTCTGGAATCCGTGTGGCTTTGCCAAGTAGGTGTTTGGCAGAATGTCAAGGGAGATAAAAGTTGGTGATTATCCCAAAAGACTTCTCCCAAAGGACTTTTTGCAACTAATTGGGACTCAGCTGTGAATGAACATAATTCACAGCTGTTGCAATAAAAGAGGTTTTTGGGACTACTTGTGTGTTTTAATGACTCAGGAAGCCTAGGTCACAACAGGTATACTGATTTCAAGCATTAACTTTTTCATTGCAAGGAAAAGTATTGTCCATACTTTTTAGTATAATGTAGTTTTCTTTAAAATAAATATCTGCAGCGTAAACAGAAATTTTCTTTTTCACTATTTTCTGTTTAGGGATGGGAAAAGTTGGGAAATGTATGAAAAGACTCCTTTCACTGGAGCTAAGAAAGAAAAAGTTCAATAATGTTCTTTTCCTGAGGATATGTTCCCATTACCAAGAAATTGAGTGCAGAAAAACAGAGATTCTAACATGAAAGCTCAGGAATAGCAGAAGAGGTAAAAATGGTATTTCTATCACTAGAGCCGAGTGCAGAAAATGCCTTTTCTTGGCCCAGATCCCATGTATTTCCTGTAGAAACAAACTACTGAGGTTCTTGGTGCTCTCTGAGCTTGGTTGTTTTCTTGCAGACGTTTCATTACCCAACTAGGTAATATCATCAGTGGAGTTTGCACTCTTAGGACCCTGCAGTTCAACCCTGAGCCACAAATGTTATTTTCTATGGTCTAAACTACTGGGCATCTCACCCTGATGCTTTTGGAAGTGGTGCTATAAATTGGATATTTCCAAAATTACTCCAGCAAATAAATTTTCTGGAATTTATCACAACAACAACAAAAATCCACTATGAGATAGAAGGCGCTCTCTCAAATAATCTTTAACATTCACAAAATTTGATGCAAACAGTTGTCTTATTGTGGAGATTCTTTTACACTTACACACACACACACACACAATGTGTATTTTTTATTTATTAATTAATCAAATTTATACGACCACCATCTCACAGAAGGTGACCCTGAGCAGCATTCAATAAATCTATATCTATATGATCCTGATCTAAAGTATCTGGAACTTCTCTTAGGGATATTTGCCTCCCCTGTTTCCAAATCCCATGCACAGCTCTATCAAGAAGTAGATATTCTTGTCCAAACCCAAAGAATTCCCTGTTTCTTCCCTAGAACTGGTTATTCTCCAAGGGTTCTGTACTGCTACATTGGAATATTTTGTCTGATCCAGAATAGTATTTTATTTGGCTTCAGCAGGCTATGAATGATCCATTTCACGCTTCCTTACAGCTCTATGGAGCATGTAGTCAACTTTTTGAGCTTTCAGTTGGCACTTGTAAAATGTCATTTGTTCAGTCATCCAAATAGATTTTGAGATGTAAACTACTGTTAAAAAGGGATTTGAGCCACTTAGAGAAATACATAATATGAACATTTTACTGGTAGGTTATTTGATCAAAATAACCACATTTCTGAAGCAGAAATGATGATACTGTGTACTGTATCAGATACAAACATAAATGAGGTATTTCTCCTATGTGAGAGTATGGAACATGTTTTAAAATGCTGGCTGTATCTGCAGCTTTTATAAAAGACACTGTTGTAAATAAACTAATCGGGAATCTCGTTCAAATTAATCACTTCTTTTTTAAAAAATATCGATTAAATTAAGTGATTATTGCAAAACACTGCAGCCTTACTGTCAATTTATTAGGACTTGAATTAAACTGTCTTAACTATATAGTTTATACACAAAACTAAAACTCAGTGGGTGGAATCTAGTATAAACCAAAATCTGCTCCAGAAGGTCTGTCAATTTTATAGAATAATTTATCGGTATATAGAGAGCAGGAAGGAACCAGAGCCATCAATTACCTAACAGAACAGTGGTGGGTTGCTCCCAGTTCGCAACAGTTCGCAAGAACTGGTAGTAAAAAAATTTAGTAGTTCGGAGAACCGGTAATAAGATTGGCTGGCCATGCCCCTGAACTGGCCCCTGGCCCAGTCGCCGCTTGCTTATCCGGCCCACCTCATCAGAGGCTTTTTTTTTTAACTTTTAAAAGCATTTTTTCTACAGCTGAAAAAATGCTTTTAAAAGTTTTTTAAAAAGCCTCTGATGATTGCGCAGCCCAGCTGGGATCGCCAGAGGCTTTTAAAAGGATTTTTTTTTTCCTACAAGAGATTGTAGGGAAAAAAATCCCTTTAAAAGCCTTTGGTGATCCCAGCAGATTTGGCTGATCGTCAGAGTCTTCTAAAAGCAACTTTTTTCTGCAACCTCTTAAGGTTGTAGAAAAAATGCTTTTAAAAGTAAAAGTAAAAAAAAAAAAAAAAAGTTGGCCATGCCCACCGTCACATTACCCCCCAAACCATGCCCACAAAATAAGCCACGCCCACAGAACCGGTAGTAAAATATTTTAGAACCCACCCCTGTAACAGAAGCTCTTCTTACCGGCTGAGTAGATTTACATACAACACTACAGGAAGTCCTCAATTTATAACCCATTCATTTAGCAACTTTTCAAAGTTACAATGTCCTTATGTTACTTATGTTATAAAGTTACTTATGACAACTGCAGGGTCCCCGTGGTCACAAAATTGTGGCACTTGACAACCATCATGCATTTACTACAGTTGCACATGGTCATGTGACTGCTACTGGTGACCTTCCCAGGTGGCTTCTAACAAGCAAAGTTAATGAGGGAAGTTGGATTTGCTTAACAACTGCAACAAAAAAGGTTGTAAAAGCAGACACGGTTCATGTGATGACTCATTTAACAACTACATTATTTACTGATGGAAGTTCCAGTCCCAACTGTGATCGTAAGTCAAGTGCTACCTGTAAGCCATCGTTAACAAATTAATAATTGGCTCGATTAAGACAGGCTGAACCATAATCATGGCTAACAGACCATAATATTATAGAAGAGTTTATATAAAATACTATTC
Organism: Arizona elegans; assembly: GCA_022577455.1. NCBI lineage: Eukaryota > Metazoa > Chordata > Lepidosauria > Squamata > Colubridae > Arizona > Arizona elegans. The sequence goes on along the minus strand of JAKOOJ010000001.1, from coordinate 209,062,163 downwards.
ACTTACTGCAAATGTTATTGGAATTTACTTCCCACTATGTTTACATAAAAATTGCAGACCAAGATTTTGCAGTCATTTCCTTTCTCATGTGATATGGTGTCTTACGTACTTAAGAACAAATGATAAAACCACAAAAACCACCTCTCTTTAAACCAGGACTGGTTTTTCGATCTGCATTAAAACTAAATAGGATGCTATTTTCTAATTAGATTGTTTGCAGAGATCTGTAGCAAGCAAACGATTGCCAAATAAATTTTAACAAAGAACTGAATAAAACAAGGACTTTGAAAAACAAATCAGTAACTTGGGAACTGTAGACATATTCTTAATAAGGTAAGGAGGGTAAATGTGGAGCTAGTCCATTTTAAAAAGGAAATCAGTCATTTTCTTTAGCTTTGTGTTTGGATTCATCATGCTAGTTGGCTCCCATTTAAATAAAGGAAGAATAAAGGGCTATTTCTATTTTTGATGGACATAAAAAGAAAATTTCAAAAACCACCCCTAACAATACAAAATGTTTGAACTTTTCTATTCTCTATATCAAGCTGTTGGGTTAGAATTCACCAGCTCATTGAACAGAAATAATCTACGGCGGGTTAGATGTGAGATTTGGTTATGCCTCACAAAGGAAGCTGGTGCGTTTAATACATATGTGTGACGAAAATATATTTTTGCTTCTTAGGAGCCAGCTAATTCTTTATAGAACTAAACAAAATATTACAGCAGAGTTTTTCCATCCACATCCAAGCATCCAATGTATACACAAAGAGAGTTCACAAGGTCACATCAACTTATCCTTTAGCACACATAGAAACAAAAAGATTGTTTTATCAACTTTTTCCACTCAGACAAAGAACACTAAGGTGGAGTAAAGATTTTTCACCCTATCATTATTGCAACATTCCAAGATAATCAGTGCAAAATCTTTTTTTAAAAAGCTTAGACTGATAAAAGCTTATGGGAAAACTTACCAATGTAAGTGTCTCCTTAGGGAAAAATAAAAGGAAGAATCCCTTCTTCCTTCACATTTTCTATTTATTAAACTAAATTGACACTGTACCAGTGCGGTGGTTAACACACCAAGCTAAAAACTGGGAGAGTGTGGGTTCCAGTCCCATTTTAGGAATGAAAGTCGGCTGGGTGACTTTGGGCCAGTCACACTCTCTCAGCACATCCCACCTCACAGAGTGGTTGTTATGAGGAAAATAGGAGGAGGGAGGAGTATTAGGTATGTTCATCACCTTGAGTTACCTAAAAAGTAATAAACAAAAAATATTTAAAAATCTAAATAAGCTACAATGTGGTTTATTTGGCTATGGCTTAGGTGTGAAACAGCTAACTCCTGAAGGAGCTAACGTGATTCAACAAACCATGGCCAAACCATGATTTAGAAATATGAAACCATACCATTTAAACATACCAATGTGGGCTATTCCAGTACCACTCAGCATATATTTTTTTCCTATCATTTTCATATTTCTCTTTGCTACAACTCTTACACTATAGTAAAGGTGACTGGACTCATCCTTTACAGCAAGTAAATCTCGTTTGTTTAACTTTGACTTAGCATCCTGTGTGAACCTATCTAATTGTGGTTTACTTAATGAATCATTTCCTAGCATGATCCATAAATCAGATCTGTCTGAAACCATTTCATAAAACAGTTCCCTAATAACAAAAGGTCTGATAATACTTTACACTGACATGAAACAAACATTGCCTACATAATTTGAAGATACTGTAAGAACTTCTGCATCAGGGGTGTCAAACTCACATTGTCACGGTGGCATCACCTGATGTATTGGGACTGTTTTCCCCTGCGCTAAACTGGGTGTGGGTGTGGCCAGCGTGTGACTCATCCGGCCCACGGGCCGGGAGTTTGACAACCCTGTTCTACATCAAAAGATCTTGCATAATAACTATATAATCTTATACAACAGCTTATACCAGCTGCCATACATGGCAATTTAAAGGGATTCCTACATGTAGACTAGCCTTTGGATATGGGGGGTTCACATTGGACTCTTGGTTGTATTTGGTATCAACAATTATGGTATCCTTCTAAATGTATGGTGATTGGTGGGGGCAGCATAGTGTTGCAGTGGTTATCCTTTTTTCTCCATGATTACTTTTTCCATCAGTTGAGGGGCCGGGAAAGGCCACATCCAAAAGTCCCTCAGGACTTGACACTCTCACCTCTCCTGGGTAAGATCATCCAACCACACAGGTCAGGCTGATGACACACTGTTACATATCTCATCCCTGTCTTGAACAAGCAATGTATCTGTAATGTTACTTCAGTGCCTGGAGCCCATTAGGGGTTGGAAGGAGAGAAGTTCAACCCTAGTTGAAGACCAAGTGCATGGTTTTCATGGGCAACCAATCCCAGAGTTTTTTTAACCTTAATTCTTGAGGGGATATCACTTCCCTAGACTGAACTGCTTTGCAACTCGGGGTTTTTTCTGGACTCACTCAAGGAGCTGGTGGAAAACCACTGTGCCGATTCTTGTCGTGTGGCAGTTGTACTCTTTCCTGGATCAAGATGCCCTATTTATAGTCAGTGATGTCTTGGTTACCTCATGGATGGGCTACCATAATGTGCTCTATATGATTGCCCTTAAAGACAAGTCAGAAGGTACAGCTGGTCCAGAATGCAGCCACACAAGCAGTGATGGGCAAAGCTCAGTACACCCATTTAACCTTTCTGCTACAGAAGCTGTGCCCTTGACTTATGGATGCAAAGTGTTGGTCATCATGTATAAAGCCATATGTCAGTGATGGCTAACCTTTTTGTTGTCGCGTGCCAAAATCAGGGGGAGCCGGAGGGGTTGCGCATACACGTGCCCACACCCATAATTCAATGTGTCCCACCTGCCATGCATGTGTGCACAAACCCCCCACGCTCCCCATGCTTTTGGCACGTGATGGCACGGTGGGCATGGTAGGCCGTTTTGCACCCTCCCCAGGCTCCAGAGGCTTTCTTGGAGCCTGAGGAGGGTGAAAATGGCTTTCCCCACCCTCCTGGAGGCCCTCCGGTGGCCGGAAACAGCCTGTTTCCTGACTTCCAATGGGTCCAGAAGGCCCGAAAATCAGCTGGCTGGCGTGCTTATGCTCACTGCAGCTGAGCTAGAGCAACACTTGCATGCCCACCAATATGGCTCCATAGGTTCACCATCTTGGCCATATGTGACATAGGATCTGGATATTTGCAGGACTGTCTATCTCCAATTATTTCTTCCCATTAAAAAGTTGCAAAAGAGTTTGGCATGCCTTAGATCCCAACTTAAAGAGTGTCCTATGGGTGAGACCAAGAAGATATACCTTCTCTGCTATTGCACATACCTTTTCGAACATTTGATCTGAGATCCACACAGCCCTGACCTTGCCAACTTTCAAAAGAACCCTGACTGGCTCTTTCATCAGGCAATGTGCCAGGGCATTATATAAACCCATTACTAAATCTATGTGGATTGTTCTTAATGATTGTGGTTCTCCACCCCCACAATGGCACAGATGTGTCCACATTGTATTATTGTGTATATTGTTGTTTTAATCCTTGTAAGCAGCCCACAGTCTTGCACAAGTGAGTAGCTGGAGAAACTGAAATAATAAGAGTAAACAAACTTAAAGTGCAGACTAGGATTATAAAAACAAAGCAAATTACCATAAAATAATAATAAAATATACTTCAAAAGTGAACACAACAACAACATAGAAAGAGTTCAGTTTTAATATCACTAGACAACCTGTGCACCATGGGTTTATCATTTCAGAGTTATTTCCTTACCTAACAGAAAAACCAAATGACCACAGGTGGACAAAAAACAGTGGGAGCAGAATCATTTTTCAATTTCTTGCCAGCTTCCCCACTGAATTTCCTTGTGGGAAGCTGGCATGAAGTTTCAGAAACCTTCTTTCCCTCCTTCCCTCCTTCCTTTCTCCCTTCCTTCCTTCCCTCCCTCCCTCCCTCCCTCCCTCCCCCCGTGTGTGGGGTGCATAGGAGAGGGAGTACAAATTGGGAGTTTATGCAGTGGGAGGTATGGGCCAGGAGAGGTAAATTGAGTTCCTTCCTCCCTATTCCATCTTCTCTTCCCTTCCCTTCTCAGAAGTCAGGCAAGTGGCTGCTGTTGGTGGGGATCAGACCAGAATGAGGAACTGCGAGACTGCAAAATTGCTATGGGTCACTCAAATTGAGTATCCCGTGACTGCAATAGCAGCCATTAACACTGAAGCAGCCACAACTTTCCCAAATTTCCTTTCCTCAGATTCATGGGTTCTGGATTTTGAACACAATCTGAAAGTTAGGCCATTTAAGATTCCGTGGTTGAAAAACTGTTGTCCTAATGTGCATCATTTTGCCCAGTTAAAGGTCATGATTTGGTAGTGCATAAATTCTGAACACTTAAGTACTTTTAATGAAATCTTACTAGCCACCCTATTTAGCAACAATCATTCCATATCTTTAACAGCAACATGATCTAGAAGTGTTGTAGTTTGGAGATGGGTATCGGGTAACCTGGGGTAACAGTTCACATGCAGCCTTTGGATTCACATTCTGTGGGTCTCAGAAAACCTCTGACTATGACTTGCTAAAAATGGGGGAGGCATACATTTCTGCAATTTTGTAAAGAAAAAAATGCAAGATATAGCAAATTTGATATGGGCAAGTTTGCATTTAAAACAAAGGAGGAGGGGCTCTAACTCAAACTATTCTTAGAAAATAGAAATGTGGTGTGGATGATTAGAGCCCAATAATTTTTGGAAATCTACCCTCAAACGGAGAATGTAACTTTGAGTGGCAGGAAAACATCTTAGCAATTTGCTTTTTGACAAATCACTCTTGGTTGACTGACCATGCCGATCACAATACGGATTTGTGAGCAGGTAGGCTCATCCCGCCCCCTCCCCCCAGAGCACATATTTTGTACTTGTGCCTAAAGATGCCTAAAGATGTTTTCTGCCCCTGCATATGAATTCCTGTAGCTAAAATTTCTTACTATTACAACTACCTTTGTTGCAGTAGGCTTTAGTTGGTGAACCTCATGACTTAAGTTTTAAGAACAATAGATCTTCCAAGATGGAACTCACCTCATCCTTGACATTAAAAGAGCACAAATAAAGCATTCACGATATTGAGGTGTATCCCATCTGTCTTCGGACAGATCTTCTGATAAGGTTAGCAAAGTACAAAGTGGAAAGAAGAGTGAAATAAACAGCATCTAACAGAATGAACCCAGCTAATGCCAGCCTCAGTTCTGTTGTCATCAAATTAGTTTCTGCAACTATGCCCACAAAAGCTTTTCAGCATTGTGACCTAAAACTCCCCCAAGAGGCCTATTTTGAATTATTCTTCATTGCTACTGCAAAGTAGAAAAAGAAAGAAGGAAGAAGTCAGCAAAAACAAGGTGCTTATGTTGCAGACACTTCAAAATAACAGCAAGGTCTTCTTTTCATGCCATGAATAATGTATTACAACGATGTTTTTTTTATTATTTTTCTCTGGACAGGGATTTATTTCCTCTCCATTTTATGTAGAATGAGCAGAAGAACAGGAAAGATTAAAGAACATCTGCTGTGAAAATCTCGTCAGATCACAGCAGAGAAAAGCTTTCACTTCCAGCTGCTGCAGTGAAAACCTATAATCAGACATTACTGGATGTTACTGTATCTCAGGCTAATTTAACTGCAAACAGGGGAGCACAGTTCTTTGACAGTGACTGGAGATGTGTTAAACAAGACATGCTCCACATAACCAGATTTACACAGATAAAATATCTATCTTGTATTAGAAACAGTTGCCACTGGATTTGGGGCATGATTAATAGAGTGTGTATTGCAGCCCAGTGGATTCATTTAACCTCTATATCTGAATTTACTGCCCAATTCTAAATTCCTCAGAAGAGAGATTTATTGTCTTTTCTGAGGAACTTTACTATTCAGAGAAAGCAGATTTGTGTTGGACCTCATGAAAAACTACTGTATTTCACCCAAGCAACTAAAAACCTTGAGTAAAAAAATGGGAGTGTTCCTTGAATCCCTGCAGATATTACCCATACGTGCTGGAGAGTAAGGAAATAGTATTCCAGTATATTAGGATTGCACCAAGTTCATAATGTTGCAATCCAGCCTGCTACCCTTCCCATTTTTTAATGTTTTTCTACTGGCAAATAACGTAGTCAAAAAAGCACCAGCAGTACAACTTCTAGGATAGAAAATATTGAACAATGTCATTTGAAATGAAAGTACCGGTATATCTTTTAAATAATGTAAATCACATTGAGAAAGTGCGCTGTTTATTTAAAAAAAAAAAATCTGAAAGGTTTTTTTAAACTTCATTTGTAACAGATAAATATAGAGATATTCAATGAGAATGTCGTTTCCTAATCATGGTATTTTGTAGGAAGACATGTTTCAAATTATGTCTTCAATAATAAGCCACCAAAACATGCATTAAAATGTAGGATTAAGCAGATGTTTTGCCTTAAGTAGCAAGTAATCATAAAAAATGGGCAATAATGAGTAGTATTTGTCATTAAGCAATTACAGTTAAGCAGAGAGAGGCAGTAAATGTGATAGTTACTGTTGCTATTTTAAAGCCAATTCAGTCAAGCTCTTCTAAGATTAAACTTGTACAGAATATGAGATCCAAATTGCTGCCAAAAAGGGGAAAACAAGAGGCCAGCACTGATTCTTTTTCCATAATACTAAACTCCCTGCTGTTGTTGATAAAAATTTGATTTGAATGTGGTAAACCTGTGCCCCAAGTACAAGTTTACCACATAGATGAAACCAGGGCATGATTGGCCTGTTTTATAAATTAGCATGTTGTATGCATCTATATCATGATATAGATACATACATACATACATACATACATACATACATACATATATATGCATCTATATATAGCTTAGTGTGTTATGAATATAACCAACAAACTTTTTTTAATAAATTTTAGTTTAACATACTACTTGTTATAAAAGAATAGACTAGACTCTCAGAGATCACACAACTAAAATGCTGTTCAACTTATACAACCTGCCTATAGATTTATGTTACTGTATTATAACTTGTAGTAATGCTCCTTAACTCATTATTTTAGTATGCCAAAAACTTTCCATGTTATAACAATTTATTGTGGGAAATGCACAGAATAGCTACCGTATTTTTCGGACTATAAGATGCACCAAGATTTTGAAGAGGTAAGCAAGAAAAAAAAGTTTTTGCCCTCCCCAGCCCCCAGGGGCACTTTGCAGGCCTCCCAAAGCCTCTGCATGCCCCGTTTTTCGCAAAAACTGGGGCATTTTTGCCCTCCCCAGCCCACAAGAGCACTCTGCAGGCCTCCCAACGACTCTGTGCACCCTGTTTTTGTGAAAAAGGGGACGCACGGGGTGGGGCTTCGGGAGGCCAAAAATGGCTGTATTCAGTGTATAAGACACACCAACATTTCCACCCTCTTTTGGGGGGGGGAATGCGTTTTATACTCCAGAGTACAGTAACTAGTTCAGTGCTGTTTCTGAAAGGAGCTTGCACCTTTTGATGTTTTCCTATTGATTGTAGTCTTCCAATATTTGAAAGGCTGTCACAAAGAAGAGAGGGGCAACCTATTCTCCAAAGCACCTGAGGGCAAGGCAAGAAATAACAGATGGAAACTTATCAACCTAGAATTAAGGAGAAATTTCATGACAGTAAGAACAATTATCGTATTTTCCGGCGTATAAGACGACTGGGCATATAAGACGACCCCCGACTTTTCCTGTTAAAATATAGGGTTTGGGCTATACTCACCGTATAAGACTACACCTCTTCCAACGCACACCAAATAAAAATTAAAAAACATCAACTGGCTCACCCACAATGTAAAAGCAGCTGTGCTAAACCTAAAATGGCTCCTGCAACAAGCAGGAACCTCACACAGCCACAAAAAGCCCAAAAATACAACTTTCACACTTTACACACACACAACACAACACAACAGGCTCACCCACAATGTAAAAGCAGCTGTGCTAGACCCAAAATGGCCCCTGCAACAAGCAGGAACCTCAAACAGCCACAAAAAGCCCCCAAAAACAACTTTCACACTTTACACACACAAAATTCCACATACAGTTTTGTGAGATTTTGTGTGTTTGTGTAGTTAGAGTGAAACACTACAGAAACACACTAAATCTCAGAAAGCTGCACAAATATTATTTTATTTTTATTTTTATATGAAAACTAAATTTAAAACTTCCTAAACTTTAAATGGCTAGGTCTAAAAAAGAACTAAAAAAAAACCCAATTAACTATTTTTTTAAAGATCCCAAAGGGGAAAAAAACTTACCCAATAGAACAGGGGTCTCCAACCTTGGCAACTTTAAGACTTGTAGACTTCAACTCCCAGAATTCCTCAGCCAGCTTTGTTATGCTGGCTGAGGAATTCTGGGAGTTGAAGTCCACAACTCCTGCCTGCTTGATTGCAGGCAGGGAGTGGCTTGCTGTTGGAATGGATTCAGGCAAGCGAAGCAAGGCAAGTGTTGCGATTAGCAGCTAAGGTAAGCAAGCTGGAGGGGGAAAACTTTTTTCCTTTTACAGGGCTCTGGCGATCCCAGCTGAGTTGCCTGTTTAGCAGGCAAAGCTGGGATCGCCAGAGCCATTTAAGGCTCGTCAGAGTCTTTCGGGCTGGTCTGCCTGGTTACAGGAGAACGACACCCGGCGTATAAGACGACCCCCGACTTTTGAGAAGATTTTCATGTGTTAAAAAGTCGTCTTATATGCCGGAAAATACGGTAATCAATAGAATGACTTGTGGGAACTCCAATGCTGGAGGTTTTAAAGAACAGCCATTTACGCAGAATGATATAGGACCTTGATGGCGAACCTATGGCATGCGTGTCACAGATGGCATGCAGAGCCCTTTCTGCAGGCACGCCAGCCGTCAGCCCAGCCCAGCTCCATCGCAAATGTGTGCACCTCCCATTGGCCAGCTGGTCTTCGGGTCTCTGCTGTGCATGCACGGAGGCAGGGCCTTCCCCAATCTCTGCAGGTTCCACCCTCTGCAGATGCTTCTCCGTGGCAGGAAAGCAGGAGAAAGCTAGGATGCGATAGGGGGAGAAACTGCAAAGATTGGAGGAGGCACGGAAGGCAGGAAGGGAGGAGGCACTCAGTGGGGGGGAGAAACTTTGGAGATTGTGGAAGGCAGGAGGCAGCTAGGATTCAATGTGGGGGAGAAACTTTATTATATTATAGGGTCTCCTGCTTGGGCAGGGGGTTGGACTAGAAGACCTCTAAGGTCCCTTCCCACTCTGTTATTCTGTAGTTGGAGAACTGCAGTAGTAGTAACCATTCTTAAGACACTAGTTTCACAGTGAAAAGCTATCATAAAAAATTGAAAATTAATAATAGGACAGCAAAATCCAAAGGTTAATCAAATTTCTGAAGACCTCAATTTCTATCTGGCTTAATGTCAGAAGTGCATTCATACTGTTTTGATAATGTTAGAAAAATTACCTATTATTAAACATTTTTTCTCCTTTAAATGACATGTTTCAGGAAAGCCTAAAAAAATACAATCTGTTACAAATAATGCATAGTTAATCCATAATTGCTTTACCACTGCAGTGTAAAACTCAGTTTTAAACAATGTAGCAATATCAAATACCTACATTAATTATCTTTAAGATAACCTAGTTCAAAAATAACAGACTATGGTAGAAAGTTATTGCTAAATGGAATTTATTTTAGGGTGCTGCAATTGAGAAACAGATCTATATTAAAATACAAACATTAAAACAAAATATTTAAGAAGACTTAAATTTGTTAATCTTACAGAAATTCAAAAGTTCCCATGAAAGTTTACTATTTTATCATCACAAAATCTCTTCAGATATAATGTGAGACAGAGGCATTCAAAACTCTAGATTAAAATGGAAAGTATTTGTTGTGCACTTATTCCCACATAAAGACCTGTGCGGGGTATACTAAGTGTGCTTTCCACAGTAACAGCAGCACATTATTTTATCACAATAGTAACAAATTACCTCATGTTTATGATGGGAGCAAAGCTGAACATGCTAACATCCTGTAAGATGAACAGAAGCCAAAAGGTGATTAATCACCTGTAAAAACATAAAATAACTGGCCAAATTTCCTTTATCACATGACCCTGTTTCCGAGACCGAGAAGTATCTCACAAACTAATTTGGCAGTATTCTGATTTACACATCACTGATTTTCAGAAAAAAACATTATAGGCTGGATTGATACCACCTAAGCCAACCTATGCTTGATTGATATATATATATATATATATATATATATATATATATATATATATATATATATATATATATATATATACCTACTCAATAATCTCCATGGAAATGTCTATTGCCAAAAAGTGTGTGAGATGGTGGGAATTGTTGTAAATGTCTCTAGAAGATGTCAGGTGGGGACTAGCTGGTCTAGAATATTGACCAAAGCTATCAGATCTATCCTTACAAGCTGGCTGAATATCCAGGAAAAATACAACAGATACTGAGCTCTTTAGAGGAAATTATTTATCTATTACAGTACATAATTAATTATAATACTCTAGTTTCACATAAGTAAGGCCTTAGTCATAACTCATAGTACAGTATCTGTTACATATTTTAGTGGCTTGAAGTCTTGCCATGACTTAAACCTGTTGTTCCAGAGAATCTAGATATTTCAAAAGAGACTGCTGAAACAACAAGGTAGTCACTCCATTAATAAAACCTGCTCGGCAAAAGTGCATTCTGCCTTTATTAATCAGAAAATATAAAAAAGAAGAAATTGTTAAAAAATAAGCATAAGAGAAAATTTTGGTGGTTGTGTTTAATATTTTAAGTCACTGGCCTGCTTTGCATTTCACACTAAGCTATGGTTTAATCGTGTTTTAACAATCCACAGTTGGTTAGATTCATTAAACTGAAACTAAAACTAGATTATAGCTATAATCAGTTGTATAACTCCAACACAAAGTAGGAGAGCCAAACAAATTCAATCCATATTCAATGTCTAAGAAAAGTTGGAAGAACTGGCCTACTAAATCAGGGGTGTCAAAGTCATGGCCTGCGGGCCAGATGCATCACGCACTGGCCACGCCTACCCCCGTTTTAGCGAAGGGGTGGAAAGTTGTGATATGTCATGTGATGATAACGTGACAACATGAGTTTGACACCCCTTTCTAAATGATCCTGAATTATATATGATCCTTAGGAACTCAGCTAATGGCTAGTGAAGAGGATTGCTGTAAGGAATGCTTCAAAAACTGCTTCTTTTTCATTTTTGCCAAAGAGTTCATAGGTATTGTACTGTTTCCAAATGCAATACTGTAAAATCTCAATTCAAGGGTTTTTATTGTACTTCATTAGAAAATACAAAATTAATGGATTTGGGTTGTAATACAAAATTTGCTCTTAGGGACTTGTTATGGTGGGACGTCAAAGAGAACTATTACTATATTATTGCTAATTTGTTAACAAGGAAAGAATGAATGGGTTCATGATACATAAATAAATAAGTAAAGTATTATTTGTTAAATTTATTTGCTGCCTATATCACTGTAGGGCTACTCTAGGCAGCTTATAACAATAAAAATGTAGAAATAAACAGAAGTATAAACATAACAATAGCAAACCAATGGAACAATAGAATAAGCAATGAAAAAGAAAACCATGAGAATATAGTGATATGAGAATAAAAGATGGACAGGTGGAGAGTAGAGAGCAAGGGAGGGGAAGGGAAGGGAGAGGAAGAGTCTGCCATCAATCCAGCAGTCACCTCTGCTGTGGTACTCCCTGACTGGATCCTCAATTGGTCCCTTCTGCCAGGCCAATTGGCAGAGTCAGGTCTTTGGCTCTTACAGAAGGATAGAAGGTTTTGAGGCAGATCTCACCTTGAAGGGGATGTTACAAAGGGCGGGAACTAACACAGAGAAGACTCTAATGAATAATGGATGCATTAATGACAACCACCTGCTCTATGCTAGTTTTCAGTTTACACACTGAAGACGACATAAAAAGATCATACCAGGAAGTCAAGATCAAGAACACAATTTCAAAAGAAATTACTATCCCCAACAGATGCTTAGTTAACTGAACAAATTATTGTTTTACTCCACCAGAACAGAGAAAAGTGTTGGCAGAGGAGATGAAACGCAAACTGTGACAAACCAAAATGAAGGTGTAACAGCAACAGTTATCACAGTATGCAAATCCCTTGTGCCGGTGCTTAGAATGTTTTATGAATACTTTTTAAATGGAATTACACTGATTGGGTTTTTTAAAAAATATTTTCCAGATGGATAATGTGTTTGGATTAAGAGTTGGAATGTGATTTAGATTCAATTATCTCCACCACTCTGGAATCACTTTCAATTTTTGACAATTTATCATAAATGTCTGCAAGAAGGGAATAATAGTGAACTGGGCAAGGTGACTTTTGATAAGAGAAATAAAAATAAGGAACGTATCACATTTCTAGGGTCAATCAAGCTATTTACTAAAACTGCATTTTATGGTAACTATAATGAAGAGGAGCTACCGTGCTATGTTTCCCTTCTCTAAGCATCCATAAAGGACAAGAATGGTTTATCTTTGCTTTCTGCCTGTTTAGCATTCAGTTCTCAAGTTCACTCCCAACTTCGTTTCTATGAAGGATGGAATACTTAAAAAAAAAAAACAATCTAGGCTTCACATTAAAGTCTGCTTTATTTATTTTTGTTAAATTGTCAGCATAGGTGATACCTACATGTGTAGATTTCTACATACATCAGTTTCCACTTGTTTCAGATGCCTTTATTATTAGGATTTCATAAATGGTGGAAGTTTATTTAAATAGAGTTTTTTTGAGAAAGAGAGAGCTTTCAACATACATGCATCTCTACACAAAATCTCGCTGCCTCACTTAATATACTTTTTTCTTGCCTCATGAACAACATATTAATAGAATCCACATCAGAGTTAGCACAAATACAAATTTCCAGGCATGGAACCTTATTCTAATTTGCTATCCAACTGCAAAACACAATCACATGTTAACTTAGACATTTTACTACAGTTGAGTTTCCCTGATCATATTTTGCTATTGTAGCTGACACTCTGCTATAAGCAGGCCATTAATGCTGTATAAATCACATCAATTCAGAATAATAAGTGCAATGTTTGCACATCCCCCTTCTCATATTGCAAGGGAAAAAAACTTGAGTAAAAATTTGGTAACTATATATTTTAATTGCTAGTTGTCCTCTTGCAGAAATAGATCCACAGAATAAATCACCACAAATCACTAAACCCCTGCCAAAGTGCTGTAAAAATAGCAAGGGGAAAAAAAACCTCAACAGCCAACATATTATTTTTGATTTGTCAGTTTTGTTTCTGCTTTTATTCTAGTAAATATGTATCCAGATACCCTCAATGTTTTGATAAAACTAGCCATGTCTAAGTATATTTTTTTTCCTAAATATAATGGTAGCTGCATAAAGATGAGAAGGTTTTAGGAGTGCTGATTCAGCATGTGTATCTGTAAATGACAATATCTGGACAAACTTCCTAATGGCACATACTAGCTAAAAGAACAAGTATAGGACTACAATGTAGGGTACCTGTTCTTTAAGTTACATTTAATTTTTGCTGGTATTCAAAAATAGTTCTACATCAAAAAGTTGCTGTTTGGACATTGACCAGACAAATATCATTATTCCCCTCATCATTTGATTCGTCTGTTTAGTAGTCAGGCCACATTTGAGCTAACATGGTCTGCTTCATAACTGGCTTAACCTAATATAATATTGATATTTATTTTGTTTTTTGCCAAAATTAAGTTACTGAAATAACTCTAGCACTGCCTTATAAAAACTATCTGCTCATCTATAGTTCACAAAATCTATAGGCCACAAAACTGTGGATACAATACATTAAATCTTCTATTAGAAGGAATAATTTTAAAAATACAACACAAAATTGGAAAGACAAACAATAGTTAAGCTGCAATTTTATTTTTAGGCCCCTTATCTAATAAACAGTTCATTTTCACACTTAAGATGGAAATAAATTTATATCATTTGCCATTTTTTCCTATAGATGGTAATGGATCTGGATATTCCTGCTTTCACAGATAACCCTTTGGGAAACTGATTTAATGTGATTCTATTAAATGAGCTGTAGTTAAAAACAATGTTTTTTTTCTCTTTTAATTACATTTAAGATGTGTATTCCATGGGTAGCTTAGGAATCATGCTAAGTCCAAAACACATACACTATATTATTAGCATACAGCTGTGCCCAGGCCAGCAAAATGACAGAAGTACCTAATAGATAATTCAAAAGTTAGGTCTAGTGTTCAGTATTAGCCTAAGGCAGTAATACAAATAAACAGGAAAGAAAAAACACAAACAGAAAAGAAAAAACACAGATAGGACAGCCTTCCCAAACTGATTCTATTTTACTATGGAAGTGAGAAGATGTCTCCTCAATTCCTTGGATTTTTTTTTCTTAAAGTCCAGGTTTCTATTATCCAAAGTATCCTTGCATTCCCAGGGGTCTGCTACCTTTTTTACTTCATTCCCAATTTAATATTTTCACTATTTTTTTTTTACCAGCTTAAGTAATGTAAAGTTTTTAATTGCCTCAATAGCCATTTTTGTTCAAGTTTTATTATCCACCTCTACTTTCTTTAGTCTTGTCTATGATGCTGGACACTTGTACTTTTCCTTCACTATATCTGCTGCAGATTTCACCCTAGCCATTAACCTGGCATGATCTGTGTTGGACTTTAATCCAACTCTATCAAGAACCTTTCCTTTTCTCATAGAAACCACACTGCAAACTGCTTAGCTGCCTAACCAGCTAATCATTCTATCCTGCCACACCAGTTTGCCCAATTTGTGTCAGAGGTTTTAAAAACAGAAATGCAAGACAACATAGCTGCACTGGCATTCACTTTCCAAATTTCTATAAAGAACATGGGAAGTAACTATAATAATGAAAGCCATTAGCTGTGGGAGGAAGCAGGCTTGAGGTCATAAAGAATGTTTTGTCGGCACATCTAAAGACCAGCTTAATAACTATGGAATAATTAGTAAAGCACCACCTCATTGTACATGCTACACTGCTCACACATCTAAAGCAGGATTTGATACTCATCTCCCCACAAAAATGCTGTTTGAGTTGCTATATGGAAAATACAAGCTATGGGATCTGCGCATTTAAAACATGACATAACCCCTCCCCCAAGCCTCCTGGACTGGGTGCCCCACTCAAATCCAAATAAAGCACTAGAAAGGAATATAAATAGTGTTTGCTATGTCCCATGCATAAAATAATAGTTTGCACACCCATTTTCCTCTCCATTCACGTGCAAAGTATTCAAGGAAAAAGAATGGACAGACCAATGAAATTATATATATATAAAATATATAATTTTATATCACGGCCCTAAGCATCCATGGCAGGCCTACATTTGGCTGACATCCTGACCCAGCAGTCGCTGGAGTAGACAAACCCATAAATACCCTGATTCCCTTTGTCCATAGAACACTGAATCCGTTTGGTCTCTAGTGGTTCAGGCACCAGGCTAGAAAATGGGAGTTTATGAGTTCAAGTGTTTCTTTAGCCAGGAAATCCAGCTGAGTGACTTTGGGCCAGTCACTCTCTCTCAGCCCAACCCACCTCACAGGATGGTTGTTGTGGGGCAACCAGGAGGGGGAAGGTGTGTTGGATATGTTCGACACCTTGAGTGATAGGTAGGTTGATAGGGATAGGGATAGGGATAGGGATAGGGATAGGGATAGGAAGGAGGGAGGGAGGAAGGAAGGAAAGGAGGGAGGGAGGGAAAAGATAGATCTCAGTGGGAATCGTCCAAAACAGCCCCCTTCCCTTCACAGATACTCGCGAAGAGATGCCTCCGGAACAGCTCAGGTGCACCACACTCGAGGCCCGACCCCACGTACCCTCCTCCCCTACAGGAACCCTGATGAACAAGCTGTTTTGAGGCTGCCCAGGGCTCCGAAGCCTCACCGTTTTCCCAAAGCAAAGCAGGCTGCCAAACTCAGGAAAAACTCAGGTTTTGTAAGCCCCGAAGATTCG
The DNA here is from genome assembly GCA_022577455.1 of Arizona elegans. Lineage (NCBI taxonomy): Eukaryota > Metazoa > Chordata > Lepidosauria > Squamata > Colubridae > Arizona > Arizona elegans. Next base: position 209,046,075 of record JAKOOJ010000001.1, on the reverse strand, counting down.
GGACGTCGTCAGGAAGACTGGAGCCAAAATAGACTTTTCCCTACCGCTTCACCCACACACACCCCCAAATACTCCACACGCACGCACGGACTCGCTTCTGCCAACTGGTCGAGTGAACCAGTGGGGGGGGGGGGGTGGCTTTTCCAGTGGGGCTGATCGAAGTTTCTACGTCAGACAAGAGCGTGTTTTTCGGGGGGTTGGGATAGATAGCCCGAAGAGCGATTTAAGGACACGTAAAGGCACGGGGTTCCCTAAACGCTAAAAGTAAAAGTAAAAGAAAAAACAAAGCGGGGGGGAGTAAGCAGCCTGAGGGAGAGGCAGAGGCGGAAAAGTAGTCCAGGGTGGTCGGCTTCATCCCACCCCGCCCCACCCAGGAACAAAACTTCTCAAGCGGCCCCGAGGGAGTTTCGGTTGCCAGGGTCGCACTCGCCCCTGGCACGAAGGAGCCGCCCAGTTGGGAAAGGGAGAAAGGCGGCTGAGCGGCGACTTCGCGAGGAAAGTTCGCTTTTCTTCCCCTCTCCACTCCGCTTCCCCCCCACACACACCCACACACACACCCCATCCTCTTCCTCCTCCCTCACCTTAGGCAGCTCTCGAAGCTGGTTGGCGTCCAGCAGGAGTTCTTCTAAACTGCGGCTGTAGCGGTAGATTTCCTCCGGCACGGCGGCCAGCGAGCAGTGGCGTTTATCGATCATCTCCACATGACGGTTGCACCGCCACAGCGGGATGCAGTGGAACATAGCGGCGGCGGCGGCGAAGCGGCGGCGGTGGCAGAGCAACAACGCCCGCCCGCTCGCCCGCCTCCCTCCGCCTGCCAGACACCCGCCGAAGCCGCGCAGGGCAGGGGAGGCGCGCGCCGCCGGGTCCTTCGGCTGCCCCCGCTTGTCCTCGCCGCTCTCCTCCTCGTCTGAAAGGCGCGTTCCGCAGCCACCCGAGCGTCTGCCCTGGGAGACCCACGGGGCGAAGGGGTGGCTGGCCGAGCCCGCCCCTTAGCAACCTCGCCGACGCCGTCTCCCCACGGCCGCCCTTCCCTGGCGCCCTCTCCTCCGCCTCGTCCTCGCAACTCGTCCCCGAGAGGCAGAAAGAAGCGGCGGCGACGACGGCGGCTTCTGAAATCGATCCGGGGAGGACGGGCGGCTGAGGAGGCACTTTCTCCCCTTTCAGCGCCTTGTGCGGTCGCCGAAAGAGCCAAGTGGCAATTGCTCGGGAGAGAAAAGAAGACAAGGGGCTGAAGAAAATCTTCCTCCGGTTGCTTCTTACGGGGAGCTGCTGGTTGCACCGGTCGCAGCGCGAAGTCGCAAGTCCCGGGCTGGCTTCCGAAGGCGCTGGGCTGGCTGCTGGCTAGAGCTGAGGCACCTTTGGGAAGGGTGTTTTTTTTTTCCCTCCCATTCCAGTGTCTGACCCGGAACAGCCGCTCTCCCTCCTCCTCGTCCTCCTCCTCCTCCTGCGTACTCGCTCGCTCCCTTTCTCTTCCCAAGCTGACATCATCAGCGCCTGGGCCCGCCCCTTCTTTCCTCGCTCCGATGCTGGTATTTGACCCCAGGTCGGGTGACACCGGCGGCGGAGGAGGACGCCTTCTTGCCAGTCTTCGCGGCTGAGAACTTCGGACGAAATCGGCCCGGGAGCGGGCAAGGAGCGACGAGGGAAGTCTTCTCTAAAAAGTTTCGCCTTTGTTAGAAACGCGGCCGTCGGCACGCCGTCTCCCCCGCGCGCTACTTTTGCAAAACACAAGTTTTCGGAAAGCGAGGTTTTTCTGTCAAGGTGCCTCGCGCGGTCTCTCGCATCTTTTAACTCGGAAGGAAGTTTTGGGGCGTGAGATGAAGGTCGCCACCCTCGGGTCTTCAAAGGATCAAGCGGGCCCGCTAGTTTCTCTAGAGTTCTGCAGTCGAAGGTTATGTGGAAGGAAAGTGGGTGTGATATAGGAGAAAAGTGTTTCCATATGGCCATTTTTTAAAAAAAAATGACCTTGAACAAATGGCAAGTCCTCGGTAAACTTCGTTGTTTTTGTTTAAGTGAGCATAGAGTTAAAAATTTGCACACAGCTATAATGTGAAATCCTTTTGGCTTCAATTACTTTGTTGAACTATCAGATTCTTCTGTTTTGTCTGGTGGATTATGGTGATGGTCCTCAATTTACAACCACAATTGAGCCCAACATTTCTGTTGCTAAACCAGACAGTTGACAAGTGAGTTTGCCCCATTTTACAACCTTTCTTGCCTCTGTTGTTAAGTGAATCACTGCAGCTAAGTTAGCAACATGGTTGTAAAGTGAATATGGCTTTCCTATTCACTTTGCTTGTCAGAAGGCGCAAAAGGTGATCGATCCCATGACCCTAAGACACTGCAACTGTCATGAATATGAGTCATTTCCCAAGGATTTGAATTATGATCATGTGACACAGAGATGCTGCAATGGTCATAAGTGTGAAAAACGATCATAAAATACTTTTCAGTGTCGTAACTTCAAATGGTCACTGTTGTAAGTCAAAAACTACCTGTACTACAATCCTGCAAGGTAAATTAGGATTAGAAATGATATGAGGCCAGGAATCCACAAATTATATCCAGTATTGATCACTAAAAATGTTTCTAGTAGTCACCAGAAATACAATATAATATTTCTGGGCTGATGGTAAGTACCTTTCCTTTCCATTGAATAAGTGTAGCCTCTATCCAAAGTCAAGGAGAACAGATAATTGTAAAGGTGTTGCTTTTGCAAAACTCTGAAATTGTTTGTTCCTTTTTTGAAGTTAAATACTTTCCCAATTTCCTAGCAAATTAAACCTACATATATACCTTCTCTCTTCTGTAAAATACAGCCTCCTGGATTCCCAGTTAAACTAATAATACCCATGTCCATAAATGAAGAATACATTTTTCAACTACTTGTTCTTTAAGCTCTTTTTAGTAATAGCAAAGATTTCCAGTTTTGCAGTTGGAGCAAGAAAAATGACCCTGGATTTCCATAAGCTAAATAAAACAATTGAATGGACATGGAGAAGAATTTGTGAAAAGGATTTATTTGCAAATGTAACTAGAAGACACAGGTTCCAGTCCTTATCATTCTCTTAAACCCATCCTTTTCCCAATACAATTCACACACTCTTCTTCAGATATTTTGTAGCCAATGTCCTTTGTAGCTGATACAGTGGTCAACATAATTGCTACTTGAATGCATTGATAGGCATTTTATGAGTGCCTTCACAGAAAAACAAAAGCATTAGTCCACTTCAACAGTGCCGTGGTGTCTATGAGCCATGGGTTTTGAAACTCATGCCAAAAGATTGCACAAGAGGCCTTTAAGTTCAAATGTCATGGATAGGATTAGTGTTCAGGGGTTTTTTTCATTCTCCCACATTAACAGCTGCTTACATCTGACTCATGCAGGACATCAGCCCTATTGCACCATCCAGAATCTATTATTTAGGGTACATTCCACAGTGTTTGTACCCCTGATCCGCAAAGGTGGACTACCTGCAAATCTAAAGATTTGCCAACCTGAACTGTTGGAAATTGCTAGTGTTTTTTCCCTGCCATTTTGAAGCAAGAAATATATAAGATAGTGCTGCCTTCTTGCCATTACTAGGCATGGGTTAATATTATATAAATAAAATAATGCAGGCTTTAACATCATTTTAAAAGCAAACAAAGATGTCAACATTCTCATATAGTCAGAAGTAAAATAAATAAAAATAGCCATTTCTATTTTGCTTTATCACTAAGCCAATTATTATTCCCAGTTTATTCTCCTCTGACCCCAATGAAGTATGACTCTGAACACTAGTAGTTGTCAATTGGGGGGGAGGGTTTGTCATCTAATGGGAGTTGTAATGGCACAACATGAACTCTGCCCCACATATACTTAACTACAGCATTGTGACACAAGGGAAGTGCAAAGAGTTAGAACTTGCATCATGACATCAAAGCACAGATTTCATATTTTTTGCATCATTGTGCTTAGAAACGGATGCCTACAGCACTGAACCCCCAAAGCTTATTTTTTGAAAAAACTACTGTAGTGTTCAAATTACAGAGGAAAATAAGTGCTCCTTTAGTAAAATCCTCTTGCACCTGATTTTCTCATACATATCAATATTGTATCTCACACATACCTTTTTATGTAGCTAAGAAAATCACCAAAAGTGGAACTAGAATTCTCCCGTCTCCCTGCTGTAATTTGAGTGTGTGTATGTTGTGGGGGAGGGGGAGCCTTCAAGTACTAAAAATCAGTAAGGGCTGAAATAATTAAATCAAGGGTACAACTAGAACTCAAAGTAAGCTAAGGCATTACACTAGTAGAAGACTGAAGACAAACAGATGAACAAGGAAACATTAGGCGTTAGATGTTAAGTCTGGAATAAGTCTGTTATGTCCATAGTTTCTAAAGGTTAGTAGCTACATACATACTTGGTATGCTTAACGAGAACCAAATAAACCACATTAGAGTGAACATGTTAACAACAGAAAAAGGATATGTATATAAGTGTTGTATGTTTTGTGTTTTGTGTTTATTTTAATGTGTTTATAATAAAAAACTTTTTTTTTTAAAAAAAAGACAGAACATAGCCACTTGTGGTTTCAGCAAATCTAAACTTAGTGTGATGTTTGAATATTGATTAGAATTAACCTTAGCCGGGCCAACAGGTTCCCATTCCTGCTTATGCTGTCATAGCAATGCAGGAAAGAATACGTCTTACATTTTTAGTATAAACAGTCTTGCACCTGGCCCAATGCACATTCTTTAAATGCTTTTTGCAAAAAACAGTGATATCCTAGAAAACATACAAATTTGAGTATAACACTGATAAAGAAACATAGTGATATGTGCATTTTAGGAACTAGTAAATAATCATTCTTAGTAACGTACGAACGACAATCATAAGAACACACTTATCAACAAGACATTTCCAAATGACTATGCCCAGAGTTTTATTGTACCTCTTTTATGAGCTATATAGTATTAATAGCTAATATAATCATTTTAACATTTGTGACCCAGTGATGTACAGATTGAGTAGCAGGAAGTCCCAAGTTCAAGTCCATTTTCAGCAAAATCTATAAATATTTACCATATATTTTGAAGTATAAGACACACTTTTTCCCTCCTAAAAGAAGGTGAAAATGTTGGTGTGTCTTATACGCCAAATACAGCCATTTGTTGCCTCCTGAAGCCCCGCCCCGCAAAAATGGGGTGCGCAGAGGGTTTGGGAGGGCAAAAACGGGCATTTTTGCCCTCCCCCAGCCACCAGGAGAACTCTGCAGGCCTCCCAAACCCTCTGCGCGCCCTGTTTTTCGCAAAGTGCTCCTAGAGGCTAGGGAGGGCAAAAACCTTTTTCTTTCTTACTTACCTCTTCGAAATCTTGGTGCGTTTTATAATCTGAAAAATATGATATATTGTTCTTCCTGTTAGCTTTCAGTTTAACCCTAATGGTAAAATGTGTTTATAGTAAACTGTCTAGGACATTTTCTTGTTTTCCTAAATTGGAAGTTAAAAGATTAAGATGCAATAAAACCTTGTTGGTTTTGTGTGTGCATGTGTTTGTGCTAATGTTGGCTATTTTCTAGAAATGGATCTGGTGGTAGTTCAAGCCTTCAATGTACTTTATTGTTTGCTATCACAACAGTTTCACTCCATTATGCAATGGTACTTCTTAAATATATAAATCTGTGAAATCCTAATGAGTTCCTCTGGGCTTCTAACTTTTACTGAATGAAACCACAATCTCCATGTATCAGTCAGATATTAACTGATTTTCATCCACTGGATCTAAATTCTACATCTTTTTAATAAAGGTATATTCTTTATTAAGTGTTTTAAATAATGAAAAGTGTTACCAAAGGAAAGAGTAATTTTTCATGGTTAGTGCTCCTGCACTTTTTATGTTTTCTCCAAGCATTCCAGAAACCACTAATCAGAAATTTCAATATGTTGAACAGAGCTTAGGGTAGATAAGACTGATGCTTATTTGCTATTTGAAAGCTGTGGGAGATAACCAGCAAAACTATCACCTCCCCTTGGGGAGGTATGCATGGAGGCGGGGAGTGAAATCTGAAGAATCCTTTTCCATGTCAGGAATGCAGTTGTTTGCTTTATAAAACTGGTGCCATGAAATCAGGACATCTTCAAAAGTTGGTTGGTGAATAAGAAACAATATATCAATAAACGTCATAATTACAGAAGTCTCTTATTCAATCAATTATTTATGCCCAGAAGCCCCCAAAGCAAGTTATAGATGTTGGATAAAACAATTTTAGGAAATAAACTATTTAATAAATACTAAATGATAGACTTAAAAGCTCAACCCACTGAGTTGTTACTAAAAGCCTTGTGAAATCAAGCTGGAATAATTACAATTGGAAGAGTAATCAACCCCTATTGCTCCTTAAAGGCCTTTGTGCAGGTCTACACACAAAAGTATTAAGAGATATTTTTCACCTCTCTTACCTTTTAGTTCATATATTGTATTTCTTGAATTAAATACAATGATGTAAATCACAGTTTACAAGTCCTAGTGGCTGGTTTGACATATTACAACAAACTAAACAAAGCAGGACATGTTTATATGGTATTCTAATTCATTCTATGCAGTGGTGAGTTGCCCCCGGTTCAGACCAGTTCGCTACCTGTAATAGTAGTAATAATTATACATTTTAATATATAAATAATATATAATATAAAATAACGAGTGCAGTTTACAATCAGATGAAATGGAGATATATGGGTGCAGGTATGTGGATAAAAAAAATAAGTGATTTCTATCTACATTGTCATTATAGGAGAGCTGAAGGGAGAGAGATGGATTTGAGAACTTGGTCTGTGATACCTAATTTTCTCCCATCCCCAGTAACAATACAAATTATCATTTGACAATGTATAAAAGGATTGACACTGTTTATAAGGGTTGACACTGTTTATATCGACATTGAAATTTTTGCTCTTTCTCTATTTAATTTTTTAAAAAAGAGTTGACACAGGGTTTTGAGGAGGGTGCAAGTCAGGTCTAGGATAATATAAACGTTTCAGTTTCAAAGAAATCTTTGTAGGATAACAAGGATAATTTTTCAACGGGAAAGGGTATCTCCAGCAGTGTCAATTCACCGCAGTGCCTGTTTATTTGACCACCCAATAACTAAAGCTCAGTATGATTCTCTAAGCAAGATTTTAATAAACTTACAGCTGTCACAGAAGCTAGTAAAACCAAAATATAGAACTGTTTTCAAGGAATACTGTTCTTCTTTTCCCAGAGGAGAGTAATGCATCAGTTTAGCTAAATGAATTGTTTTCTGTAACCCAGCAGCATGTATTTCCATATACAGATAGTGCTTGACTAACAACCACAATTGAGTCCAAATTTTATGTTGCTAAGTGAAACATTTCTTAAGTGAGTTTGCCCATTTTATGACCTTTCTTGCCACAGTGGTTAAGTGACTCACTGCAGTTATTAAGTTAGTAACATGGTTGTTAAGTAAATCTGGCTTCCCCATTGACTTTGCTTGTAGGAAGGTCGCAAAAGGTGATCACATGGCCCCAGGATATTGCAACCGTCATAAATATGTGTCAGTTGCCAAACATCTGAATTTTGATCACGTCACCATAAGGATGCTGCAACAGTTGTAAGTGTGAAAAATAGAAATAAGTCACTTTTTTTAGTGCCATTGTAATTTTGAACCGTCAATAAATGAACTGTCATACATCGAAGACTACCTGTACCAGGTGAGACTAATGGTTCAAAGGCATGGTATTTACTGATTTTGTATTTCAAGTAACTGTGTTGGTGGTGGTATTATACGTGCATTATTTCCAAGCTTGTCAAACCTCAGCACTAAACTCATGCAAAATGACTAAAATTCCACCCATAAGAATTTATCCAATGTTCTCTTCATCCTTGAAAGTTTCTTTAAAAGGAAATTTTTCTATCCTTAAATCTAAAGGATTGGAGGAAAATACAACAGAATTCTGTGTGGCAATAAGCTGCTTAGATACAAAGACATATTGGTTAACCTTCTAAAATCGAAAAAGCTCCAGCTGGATGATTTCCAGTGGTCCAAGGAAAGAATTTCATTGTACCCTAAAACTTCTTGGCCTCCCCTCTCACCCCAACATAGACTGAGAAAAACAAGAGGAAATCAAATCAAAGGAAAACTTTCACAAGCAGGAGGTGGGTAGGGAATACTGTAGCCAGTGAAGAGCTTCTTTAATCAATTAAAAATGATCTGCAGATTATCTAAATAGAAAGAATCTCACTGTGGAAATACCAGCTCATTCCAACTCATCAAATTAACGTGTTTACCAAAGAAACTTGGCGAAAGCTTTAGAAGTAATTGGAGACCAAGCCTGGCAGGCTTCCAAAGTTAATTATCATGCACAATAATCTCCTTTCTTCACTTTTCTCGCTGACCACTGCAAACAAGGTCATTCCCAAACCACATCCACCACTTTTGTTTGCCTCTTTGTGTAATACATTTCACTTCAAACATGCCATTTCAGTTCCTAATTTGGCTGAATTTTCAGGACTACATAACCTTCCCCTCCCCATGGCAATTTCTGCATCAGATTGATTGTTCTTCAGTGTCAAGCCCTTACTTTATTTTATTTGTTTACATGACAGAGAAGGATTATAGTAGGCTGCTCTATCTCTCCGTTCTTCGTTGCAGTGATTTGTGTGAGGAGCAAGTAACCAAGAACAGGAGTTTAGTTCCAAGTACTACAAATTTATTTAGTGCAACCTATACACAAGAATCTGATCTACTATCAGTTCAGGACAAATTGCCATCAGATAAGAGTCAACAGAATTTAGGAATTTACGGAGGGTTGAACCTAGATATCTTGTGGGAGCAGAGCGATTCCAAACTAATGAGGACACATTTGACCTGTCCTCAGGCTCAGCCTGGTCATGTCCTACCTGTGGTATAGGAACTTCACACATCCTTGATTCCATAAGGGAAAGAGAGGCTTGTACTGACACTTTCTAAACATGTTTACTTACAGCTAAATAATAAAATACCGTATTTTTCAGAGTATAAGACGGACCTTTTTCCCCCAAAAAAGAGGGTGAAAATCTGGGTGCGTCTTATACTCCGAATGTAGCCATGCCTAGCTTCTGAAACGGAGGTTTCAGAGGCTGAAAAAATCATCAGAAACGAAGCATCAGAAAAGAAGCCCCCAAACAGAGCTTCAGAGGCTTTTTTTTCTGAAGCTGTTTTGGAGGCTTTCAGAGGCAGAAAACAAACGGAGTTTCAGAAGTTTCAGAGGCGGAAAAAAAGCAAGGCACAGAGCTCACAACCAAGGAAGTTGCTAAAATTCACCTCTGGAAACAGCTGATTGGGGGCCGATCCACCTGCCAATCAGCTTATTTTCCTCCCCAAAAACTAAGGTGTGTCTTATACTCCGGTGCCAAAAAATATGGTAGCTATGCTCATACAATACCTTGTTTAGTCTGCATTGCTTATCCATGATATCCATGATATCCATGACCAGTTGACCTCACTGAGGCTTTATTTGATTGGAAGCAGGTGCGGTTAATAATACATTTATAAATATCCAGAAAAACTACTCCATTAGATATCAATAAAAAGTTATGTTTTTCTCTATAGTTCTATATAATTCTCTTTTGAATTTTTGAAGCCAGAGATGGTAGCCCTATTTTAATGATCTCCCAGCTACCTTTAAATCGGCTGCCTTGCTGTCACTTTACTTTTCTTCAATAAGAATAAAAATAAAAACACAGGGATAATTCATTAGCTTCAGTATCCATCACCTCAATTCTTTTTCTGGGTCCATTTCTCCCTTTCACCCTCCGTGCAACTAAACTTATTATTTGAAGGGAAATCTGGGGAGCGGGTAGAAGTTGGCATTCTACAGTGCAATATTTTGTGAGTTTACAAGAAATAAGTGTCACTGCAAAATGAGACTTTCTCCCAAGTTGCAATGGAACAGTAGAAGTCTATTCAGACATAAGCCGCATTCAGTTCAATGGTACAAGATTGGCTGTCAACCTGTAGCCTTGAGCTACAGTATTCATACAGCAGTGTAGGTGTGTTGAAACCTAGTGTTCACAGAGCAGGGGAAGAAAGAAGGTGGGAAGACTGAAATCTGCCATTTCCGCTTGAACCAAAAATGAAGCAACTGTTGATGAGTTGCAGAACCAAGAACAAGGGGCTTATGATGTTATGATCAGATATAGTCTTGTGGTTCAATAAATTACAATGAGTTGAGTTAGTACAACTTGCTGAGCAACAGCAATAGCACTTAGACTTATATACTGCTTCACAGTGCTTTACAGCCCTGTCTAAGTAATTTACAGAGTCACCCCAACAACTGGGTCCTCATTTTACTGACCTCAGAAGGATTGAAGGCTGAGTCAACCTTAAGCCGGTGAGACTCGAACTGCCAAACTAATGGCAGTCAGCATTAAACATAATTATCCTGCAGTACTGTATTCTGACCACTGTGCCACCACGGCTCTTAAGTCAGTCTTAAGCCACAATGACTTGAGACTGACACAACACATTAGGCACATGAACTATGATATAGCTAAGTACAATATGAAGTAGGGATGCTTATGATAGGCCCTCAGTTTTGATCTGCCTGAGCCTTCAAGACTTATACAGTAGACATAAAGCCAACAGATTATTTAGCAGTTACTGAATAACTATTGCCCATTAAAAGCTGCTGAAGAAAAAGCAGAGGCTCAGCCTGAAACCACATAAGCTGTAGGGCATGTATGATAAGATAACCTTTATTGTCACTTTTTTCTGTGAACACACAGGCACACATTAAAAAATGAAATTCTGATGCCCGTTCTTAAAAGATATATATACACACACATATGTACATACATACACACACACACACACACACACACATACATACCATGTTTCCACAAAAATAAGACACTGTTTTATATTTTTTTGAACCCTGAAATAAGCGTTTGGCCTTATTACCATGCTCTCAAAAGCCCGATTGGGCTTATTATCAGTCTTATTTTGGGGGAAAACAAGATATATATACATAATACATACATACATACATACATACATACAGTATATATATATATACAGTGTATATATATATACACACACACACACACGTACATACATACATATACATACATACACATATACATATGTATATATTAATCACAGATGATTTAGAATACATAGCGGAAAAAGAGACTTGAGAGTTAACAAGATTGATACTATATGGTATAAAGTTATTACAGAATCCAGTTGTTCTGCTTCGGATACTGCGAAGCCTCCTCCCAGAAGGTAACAAAGAAAACGGGTCATGGAAAGGATATGTAGCATCCCAGACAATACTATGCACCCTGGTCAAGCATCACTTCCTGGATAGAAATAACTGAACTTCCAATAATCTTTTCTGATATCCTTACCACTCTCTGCACCACCTTCCTGTCCGAAGCAGTAACACTTCCAAACCACACATTACTACAATACAACAGGATGCTTTCAATTGTCCCTCTGTAGAAAGTGGTAAGGCTAGGAGAAGGAAGATACGCTCTTCTCATACAATAGGCTACCCATGTGTTTGTCTTTTGTCCTTCGATGTTAAATAGAACAAATGGCAATGCTTTGGTGTATATTTGCACTAAATATATCTTCTTTGTCTTTGGAATTGAAAAATCTAAAACTAGTTTCAAATCAGATGCATGGAACCTTGTGGTCATCCTGTAGTTTTGAACTGTGTCTCCATGTATTCTTCTGTACTGGCTAGGCTGGGTCCAGCTCTGGGAATTTTGTGATCCAGCAAGATCCACAGGGCTCAGAAGCAAAGCTCCAAGCACATAAGAGGTTCAGGCTCATCTTCAACTAAAAAAAAAAACCCTGACTCATAAAAAGAAGGGTTGGCATAAGGAAAACAAAAAATCTGCAAGATCTACAAATAGCAATACTATTATTTGTCCAATTCAATTATCACAAGAGATACCAAGGATTCTCCTCCCTTCCTTTTCATATGACCATTGAGCTGATGTAGCAGAATTAGCACAGAAGAGGTTGCTGATTTTCGTAAGAGAGGTCAAAATGAGTTGCCACCTGACCAAGGAAAAACCCAGCTGTCTCTACCATTAGCAACAGCTGATTTGCAAAAAGCTTTTCACAACACAGAGGTGAGCCAACCACATCTCCTGCAAATACAACAAAGAAACCTGCGGCACCTAAAGACTAACCCTTTCGTGATTGCATAAGTTGTCATAGGTCACAGTCCATTTCAGCAGAAGCGTGGACTGCAGGCCCTGCCCCTTTGGCTCCCGCTAACATCAACTGATAACACAACGGTTATAACTGCCAGTAAAAACATCAGCCACTTGAATAAGGAGGCTTGTTCACCTTGCATCAATCAAAAGAGAATAACAAACCTACATTGGCAGAGTTCAGCCTGCCCACACCTAGTATTCTGAGCATAACCTGAGGTATTCAACCAGGAGGTGTGAATCACTAACCTGAGATATCCTGCTCTGTATACAAATGAAGTTGATTGATGACGCTGAAATAATTTCTGGCATTCCAACTGTGTGAGAATTCAGTTAGCTGTTTCTGTTAAGTCCTTTTAAAAAGGTCACATGCGCACAAAAACAGGTAATGCTTAATTGGGCAGTTTGGGTAAAAATTAGTGTTTCCAGATGTCCACTATTTGAGCGGACAGTCCACTTTTTTCACATTATGTTCACTATTTTTTTTCACAAAATAGTGGACATTTTTTTTATTCAAAAGCTTTATGATGAAATTAAAATGTAATTTAATATTTTACATATTATTATAATATATTTGATGTTTTGAATTTTAAGTAAAGTTTTGAAGTGATTATTTTAATACGTGTTAAAATGTTTGTAAGAAAATATATAATTTAATTGTATTTTTTTTTTTTACTACTTAACACACACACACACCCCGCTTGTCCGCTATTTTTTGGAAGCAGTCTTGGCAACCCTAGTAAAAATACACTTGTCGATACCTAGTTTCAAAATCTCTTTTGTAGTAATCAACACCTTAGCAAGAGAGGAGTGGCTAACACTGATAACTATTGTATTTCAGGTTAAGAAGAAAAAAAACCACCGAAGAGCTGCAAGATGTTTCTTTTCAGACCTCGTCAAGTAGGCACCCAGGCCTTTGCACAACAGTAAAGAAAAATCTCATGTAGCAATCTTGGTTTTTAGTCTACCTAAAATGTCTTTTTGTGGAAGAGCCAAGTCTTTCTGAGGAGGGTTATATGTTTCTTTATACACTGTGAAACAGTAAGATTCCTTCACTTCAACTTGACAAAGAAAAACGTCCACATTTCTGTTTTCTTTTCAGAAATCCAAAAATATCATCTCCGCAATTCCAGTCTTCCTAAATAAACAAAGAGATGACAAAATGCAGGGCTTGAGGTATTGTTTGTTTTGTCCATTTCCCAGGTAAACTATAAATGGTTGAGCCATAGTTTATAAGGCATCTTTGGCTTAATTTCCACAATAAGCTGATCCAAAACCAACAGAAACTTATTTTGGCTAAGCCTGATGAGAGAATCCAGCCAAAGAGTCAAACTGTGGGTGTGCCCTTTATCTAGAACAAAGTCTCCCTGAAGCCAGTGGGGTTAGAAGCTAAAGGGAGATGTCTAGAATGATAGTGTCAGAAGCTGTACATGGGCAGGGAGGTGATTCCTTTCAGCCAATCGGGCCTTCTGGGATTTGGAAAGCCTGTCTGGGTGCCCTGAAGAGGGCTTCACATTTGCTGCATGTTTGCCATGGAAAGATTACCAAATATCCTTTTAATAGAAGACAAAATGATTGTTTCCCTTCCTGTTGTCTCTATCCAAACTTTTTCTTTCTTTCTCTTTGGAAAGGGAGGCACCACCCTTCCAAGCAAAGACCTGGCAGGCAGATGCCTACTATTTTTATTTCCTCGTAATATCTAAGAAGCCTCAAGGCATTCTTGTCAATCCAGGTGCTTTGAAGCTCCTCATATGTTTTGCTTTAAAAGAACCTGAAATAAAATTAATCATCAAAACTTTAACCATGTGGAGCCAGCGGTTTACTAGGTACCAAAGCTGGTGTCTTCAGGGACGTGGGTGTTCCCAGACAAGTTGCCTGCCTGTTTGCGTTTGTGGTTTCCTAACCCAGCTAATAAGTGGTTCTTGTTAAAACAAAAAGCATTGAACAACCATTTGTCTGAAATTTTATAGGGTCTCCAGCCTGAGGAGGGACGGAGCCAGAAAACCTCCAAAGTCTCTTCCAACTCTTCCCTCCATAAAATTCCACGAACAAGGAAAGGCAATTGCAAGTTAAGAGTCTTTCTCTGAAGAAGGTTGTGTCTACTAAAAAATAAAAGATCAATGGATCTCTCCTGTGGAAGACAGAGAGTTCACAAAAGATACTTCACCTAATGGATAAATCGTAGCTGCCTATTCATGCCATTCATTATACAATCAATAATCTAATTATTAACTAGGGTTTTCATACTTGGTGGAAAATTGTCCTTTCCATCTCTAATTTTTATTGTTTGCCTTTCCAAAGGAAGGAACAGAAAATTAATTATTGAAATTAAATTAAATTACTGGCTGCATATTTCGTCTTGAGGATTTCCTTGTGCAATTATTCTGCAAGTACTAACCCACCCTCATCTTGCTTCAGTGTGGCACTGAACTTGCTGTCCAGATCATGTGACAATTTAAAATTTTCTGCTTCTATTTGTGTGCTGGATGATTTTAAAAATTTCTCTCAACCTGATGTCCTCCAGGAACATTCCAATAGAAAAGAATAACTGTAGCTCAAGGTTGAATTGTGGAGTCCTTGGTGCTCTCTTTGCAGATGTTTGCTTGCAGATGTTTGCTTGCAGATGTTTGTTTTGTTGTCCAACTAACACCATCAGCACACAAGCAAATAACCAAGCTCAGCAAGCACCAAGGATTTCACCATAACATTCCTATCTACAATAAGGGCCATGAATCTGGAGACCTCTAGTATGAACCCATCCGGAGATCAGAAGGCTGGGGGAAAGTGCATTTTAGTGTAACACTAGAATCTCTCATATGTCACAAAGAAACAGTGATGTTTGTATTGATTTAGAGAATTTTTCATTAACTGTGCATACAACAGGAAACTACACACCATTTTTTCAAATGTTGCTTCTGACAGATTCATGTAGTATGTTCTTTCTTATTTGGATGTAATGATGGAAGTAATAGTAGAGCTTTGGGAGATTTTACCTCTATTCAGAGGTAAATATTACTGCAGTATTAAATATTACTGCCATAAAACCTCTTCATTTTCTTGTAGGGATACTGTTGTATGAGTGTGCCCATGACATGCAAACAATATTGTTTTCAAAAGAGCACAGTGTCAAACTCAAGGGCCGGGGGCTGGATCCGGCCTGTGGGGTGCTTAGATCTGACCTGCAGGGCTGCCCTGGAAACAGCGAAGGACCAGCCCACAGTGCCTCTGCCAAGGAAAACAGAGCTCGGAAGGGCCGCATGTGGCCCTCCCAAGCTCCATTTTCACTAGCAGAGTGTTACAGGAGGCCGTCACAGCTGAAAATGGAGCTCAGGAGCCTGTTTTCACTGGCAGAGTGCTCGGGCTACTACAGGGACTCCCAACACAAGTGACGTTGAGCTGGCCACACCCACCCTGGTCACGCCCACCCCGGCCCCAGAGGTCAAACACAACCCTGATGTGGACCTCAACTAAATTGAGTTTGACACCCCTGCTCTATAGCAATGAACAAAGCTTCTAGACAGGTCAATTCATCAATGGCCACCAGAAGTGTCTCTTAGAAGTAGAGAGGTTATCTCTGAAGCCAGCAGATACAGAACAAAAAGTAGGCTCAGAATGTAACTGGAAGTCCCAAAATTCAATCAAGTCACCTCCAAGGGAAGATTTTGAAATTCTGACCATGTCTGATGATTGTATGTGATTTATTACTAGCTGTCACATGGCTGTAAGAAAGTTATTTGTCATATAGACTGACACAGTTGATTGTCACAGAAAAGTATGGCATAAGAAGTGAGAAAGAAGAAAATCAGAAGTGTATTTCACAATTCACACACAAAAAAGGGATGTGGTCATATGACCACATTAGTTGATATGAAATAAATTTGGGATATTTTTATTCTCTTCAGAATTCAAACTTGAGTCATGAATAGAAGCTATTATGAGTTTTGATTTAAGCAAATCAAGAGATAACAAGCTGGCTTTAGAAACCAAGCCTGTGTTTATAACCCATTTCCTTTTTAGTACATTTACCTAGATATACTCATTTTTTTATAATAGGGATCAAGGATACACTTTTTCTTTTGATTCACCTGTTACAAATATTCACATTTTCCCATGCCTATCATTAACCCACTACAAATAAACATGAATTATACAAATACACATTGTTCTGTTCTCTAAATCTAGTGCAGAGAATTTCTGCATTTGTTCTGATATATCATATATATAATATCAGGTTTTAGGAGTACTGTGTTTGTTCAGACATTAAATCACTTTGTAAATGTTCGGTGATACTCTAAGTACAATAGACAAATTGGGCGCAGAAGGGGGGATCATTCATTCCCTCCCCCAAACATGCAATGCAATAGATCCCACTATGAATATTGTCTTTATTAGCCCTACAACTACCACAAGCTTAGATTAGTGTTAAAGTCAGAGATTATGATAGCGAGCTTCAGATTCTAGTCTGCCTCTAGCCATGTAAGCTCACCAAGTGTCTTTGAGTCATTCTCTTAGTCCAACCTTCCTTAAAGGGGCATTGTTGTGCAGGAAAATGAATATTGCATTGCCCTTTGATCACAGGTGTCCAATCTTGGTACTTTAAGACCTATGGATTTCAATTCCTAGAATTCCTCAGCCACCTCTACTGACTGGGGAATTCTGGGAATTGAAGTCCACAACTCCCAAGGTTGAACACCCCTGCCTCAGACATAAGCTCATACCAAATAGAAATACTATTAAATATTTGTAAGTTCCCCTTGTATGAAAAAAATGCTATTGCCTACCTATTGAGGCAGTTGATTCAATAGTTGGAACTGCAATGCTTAAGCAGCTATACTTGTTTTGCTCTTGTCTATCTAAACAACAGGCTTATAAAAGGAGAAAAAAATATGGTATAGAATGCTTAAAAGGTTAAATATATTTAGGGGCTTTGCAAGTATATATTTCTTTTTCAAAACAAAGATTCAAATTAATTAATCTTTTGAGCATTCAGTAGAAATAAATACCATAGTATTGTATTCAGCAAACAGACTGGTCTTGGGGGACTTTATGAAGTCTCTTTAGGGCCGTGTTGGTGAACCTATGGCATACGTGTCAGAAATAGCACACAGAGCCATCTCTCCAGGCATGCAAACCATCACCCGTTGCTCTTCTGGGTTCTGGTGCACCTGCCAGCTGGTCTTCATGTGTGTGGGAGTGCTAGAAACTGGAAAAGCAGCCTCCCGTGTGCATGTGCACGCCGGGAAGATGATCTTCCAGTTTCTGGTGCATGCATGCACGCTGGCCATCTGGTCTTCTGGTTTCTGAACCGCATACGCGCACGAAGACCAGATGACCAGCGTGCCGGAGCCCAGAAAAGTAAGAGGCAATGGCTCGCGTGCCCAAAGACTCGTGGAGAGGGGATCCCGGACGTCGCTTCCTAAGAGAGCAGAGCAGCAAGGACGGGTGGGCTGAGGCTTCCCTCTCTTCCCACCCAAGCGGGCTTCTTGCGTGGCCCCAGCCCTCCAGCCCACGGCACCGATGTCGCCATCACTGCTTTAAGGTTTTAATGTTTTAAATATATGAATATGGAAGATATTAACAGTATTTCTGTAATCATTTACAAGCCCATCACTCTAAGATCTATTGACTATTTACCTCCTAAAGTTCTGCCAAGGTATTCATCCTCTTCTCTATACTATAGAATATAAATATAAATGAATAGCATTAGGAACAATATGAATAACTGAACTCCTTTTCTTGTAATATGAACTTAGAGCCCTTTTGGTATCTCAGCTGCATTTGAGAAAGGTAACTCTCAGCCTTGACCATTGGGGACAATCAGTTCACTTAAATATTTCATCAAGAACTACTCTCCAGTAAAAAAAAAAACACCCTACTTTATAGCTCCACATTCTTCTCCAGAAAGCAAGTTTACTTTGACCCTTGTCACTTCTTCCAATATGGACTTTCAGCTTTCAGTCTTCTGAATCATCCTGGTTATTTCTCTCCCACCCATCCTGTGTATATATGGCTAGGATTTTATGCCTGTTCACTTTCTGGGTGTTGTAATCATCTCTCGCTAGAGAAACTTCAAGATAAAGCTATCAGATCTGACTTTCAAAAGTCCTAGTGACCATTAGATGGGATTACAGAGTACAAGTTTTCTGTATCCTTTTGTTGCCATTTAATTATTATTTTTTTCCATCACAGAAATGGTAGCATTTCTTACCCCCAATACAGTATATGCAATCTAAATTTCAATAAAGTCCTCCATATGGGAACCCAACAGCTTGTTCAATACAGAAATCAATAAAGTTTTAAGATCATCGTACAATTGGTGGAAAGGGGCATCCTTCTAACTTCTTAATTACTCCTCAAGTAAAATTGACAGTTTTCAGTTATAATAGATGTGGAGAAAAGGGATCAATAGAATGTGTAGATTTCTTCACGTTAACATGTTTGATCAGGATAT
Source organism: Arizona elegans (assembly GCA_022577455.1). Lineage (NCBI taxonomy): Eukaryota > Metazoa > Chordata > Lepidosauria > Squamata > Colubridae > Arizona > Arizona elegans. The sequence goes on along the minus strand of JAKOOJ010000001.1, from coordinate 209,027,412 downwards.
TTAGACATGTGAGGGCAGTAGACTTTACAACACATTACTTGTTGTAATGTAATAGCAATGTAATCCTAAATTTATTTAATCAAAGGTTGACTTTAATGATTGATTATCTTGCTGTTCCTCCAGAAAAGATAATATCTTTTACAAGGTACTCTTACAGGTAATCTGGATTTAGAGATGGCAACTAGTTCATTCTTCCTTGGTATTACTATGCTCTGAATCTGTTCTGTTCCAAGACTCTTATTATTAAGCCTACACCAGCTTTCAAGTGGTGTTACATGGTGTTCTTCGACCAATCAAATGGACACTACAGGGAAGTCAGATTCATCTCTCGTCACACTTCCATCTAAATATTTAAAGGTTTTTCCAAAGACCAAACCCTAGAGAGAATTAAGAAGAGGAATTTTGGAAAACCTATTACAACGTGAGCGGAGGTCCATTGGCACGGAGTATTTCCTTCCAAAATAACTCTCACTAAGTTCAATGAGTCAGAAGCTTAATGAGTTTCCTCCCAGGAAACTGATACAATTGATAGTGGTGCAACTTTTTTTTTTTAAAGAAAAAACAAAGATTTTGCCTGCTGCATTTGCTGAGAAAGTCGTAATTTATTTTCTTTGGGTATCAAAACTTGAATGGATGGAACAGGATGATGGCATAATATTTTGCTGCCCTGATCACCTACTCTACCTCTGTAATGAGGCCGGGGTAGAATTATTGTTTCAATGAGACACAGTTTTAGGGATGTTTTGGGTGGCTTGCCCTGATTTCATTTCCCCTTAACACCAAGCATAGCCTGAAGTTGGAAAATCACCACCAATGACCAAGGAAATGGCTCCCTTCACCTCTCAAGTTGCCCAACTAATAGATTGTGAGTGCAAGTCATCTACATCTATGACATTGCAGGCTAGATCCAAACAAAGAGCTAGTGCTCTTCTGAAAAAGGACTAAGGCCATGTCCAAAAATAATCCACCTAGCAGGTTCAGAGGAAGGACACAGGATGAAATGAAAGAAAGAAAATCAATAATGGACAAGTTCCATTCTCAGCCAGTGTTGAAAAGGAACAGCAGAGCTGGCAATGAGCCAGTCTCTGCCTTTGTGTCTGGCAGAAAAAATGAGAGTAGCATGCAGAAGATTACAAAGCTGGCAAAGAGAACTTGCCCAGGTAATTTAAAAAAGTAAAAGTAAAGCAAATATTCACCAGATTCAGATGGTTGGTGATGTTCCTTGCTATAATCACTCACAACTGGTCTGATCAAAAGTGTGTTGTTTATAAATATTTTGAAATAATAAATGTTTTTGGTCTTCCAGTTTTCAAACAGCCTTTTCTCTCTTGTCTTTGGAGTTTCTCAGTCATCTAGGTCAGGGGTCACCAACCTTTTGGACCTCAGGGACCACTAAATTCATAATTTTAAATCCCACAGACCCTAATATGATCTGCCTAATGACCAGCTGGGGGGATGTGGCTAGGTGGTCATGTGTCTGGGTGGGCGTGGCCAACTCGATGGCAAACTCAAAGTCACTTACATCAAGGGGCGCCTTGCCAGCCTCAACTCACCCCTCTCCTGCCAGCCACTCCTCGCCTCCCCGCCTGGGCTCCTTAGGGCCCTAACAGGAAGCAGTTGTTGGAGCTAAGCAGCCACTATGAGAAAGAGTTGGCGAAATAGCTGGCTCAGTTCAAATGACTGAGGAGGCTCAGCAGAAACACCTCACTGAGGACTGCGAGCATAGGCTTTCCAAGCAGAGGGAAGACCTGCGGGAGTACAAGGCCAGATACTGGCGCCTGGAGGCTCAGCGGGCTGGATGGTCAGTCAGTTCCAGGCCATGAGGCAGTCCCACTGGAACAACGCCCTCCAGCTCCTTGCCATCAGCAGCACTTCCCTCCAGCCTTCGCCCAAAGCCCCGGCACCAGGAGGCTGAAGCAGACCCCAAGTCAGAATTTCTGCCCCCCTCCAACCGGCACAAAAAGACCCCGAAGGGGGAGACTCTCTGCAGCAACACAAATGTTCATTGCACGTATCTGGCCCAGGGGCCATAGTTTGAGGACCCCTGATTTAGTGCAGTATAAAAAAATGCAAATAATTTTTCTGCGGACCACCAAAATTTTCTTGCAGACCACCAGTGGTCCACGGATCTAGGTCACGGTTGTCCGAAAGGTGTTTTTTTTTTTCCCCCAAAAAAGGCAACTGGAGTTTCTTGGAGGGTTTTTTCCTTTTGAAAACGTTTCATTTCCAGGGTGGATTTGATTTAAACCAAGTCGATTTAAATCATGATTTAAATCACTAGTAAAATGGCTTGATTTAAATCAACTTGAGTCATAATTTTTAAAGAGCAACTGTCATCTCTGTCCCCCAGTGGCTCTTCCTCTGACCCACTGCTGACTCACCGACAATCCCAATATTGTAGAATATACAGCCTCATGCTACATAACTAAGCTCCATTTCATGCTGAATAAACTAAATTATTAATGTATCTTAAGTAGAAAACTATCTTTAGATAGATTTTTACTTGAAAAGCATTTTATTAAAATAAATTTGATAAAAATAAAAAAATCCAATTTAAATTTTAAAAATCCAATTTAAATTTTAAAAATCTGACTTTTTTTTAATTTTTTTTTTTAAAAAAAATCATTGATTTTGATCCACCCTGTTCATTTCTCATCCAGAAAGCTTCTTCAGTTCTAATTCACTGGTGGGAAATGGAAGGATTTATATTCCTTGCAGCCTTCTGATCGTTGAGGCCACTTAGGGATTTATCTGTATCCTCAGAGTCACCTGAATCAGAGGCTAAATGAGGGTAGAACCTTCTTGGGACTGCTGAAAGGACTTGCATTGTAAATCCGGCCCCAAGAAGGTTCCACACCCATTTGCACTCTGATTCAGGTGACTCTGAGGATACAGATAAATCTCCAAGTGGACTCAACAACTCTCGGAGAACTAACAACCAGATAACCGGAAAGAATATAAACCCTTCCATTCCCCTCCAGTCAGTTAGAACTAAAGAAGCTTCTCCCATCTATTCGCTATCTATTTTATCTCTATGTACTTATTCATATTTCTTTTCTAACCGATCATAAAATTTATCCCATGTCTTGAAATACAATTAGAAAATAGATACCCAGATGATGCCAAGTAAAAGGAGAAAGGGGAGGGGGGGTAAAAGGGAAAAAAGGGAAATATTATAAAAATGTACGCAAATGATGAAATAAAAATAAATAATAGTTGAATAAGAAATTGAAATGAGAATAAAGATAATTAGGAAATCGGGGCTGCTGGAATACCATTTTAGATTGAACTGAAAAGGGAAACAACAGGAGAGAGGGGAAGGAGTAGAGAGAGATGAAGGGAAAAGAGAGGAGAGGAGAGAAGAGGAAAAAGAAGAAAGGCTAAAGGAGAGGAAGAAGAGGGAGGGGAAAGAGGAGTAGAGGAGAAGGTTAGAAGGGGGGAAGAAGAGAGAAGTGGGGGAAGGGAAGGGGAAGTAGGAAAGAGAAGGAGAGGAAGAACGAAGGAAGTAGGAGGAGAAACAGGGGAAGAGAAGGGGAGGAGATGAAAGGTTGGAGTAAAGGTAAAGGGTAAAAGAGCAACCCCGAAAAATTAAAAATGAAAGTTAAAAGAAAAGATGAATGAAAAATGATGGAAATGACTATACATGTAAATGTGTGTATGAAAAATAAAAATAAAAAACTTTATTAAAAAAAAGAACTAAAGAAGCATCTTGGATGAGAAATGAAACATTTTCAAAAGAAAAAAGAAAAAAACAAAAAAGTCTAGTTGCCGTTTGAAAAAAAGGGATTTTTTCTCTCTCTCTCTCTTCTTCATGCACAGTTTTAGTTAGTGAATACAAATACCAAATACAATTCGGTAGACTTCATGAATGATAAAGGTGATGCTGGATTCAAAGGTTGGGATCTGTCCAGTTCTTATTGGGTGTTTTTAGTTGCTTTCGGGTGACCCACGTCTCATCCTGTCTCTGGGCATGGCCTTCTGTGCCCATTTTTGCTTGGGCCGCAGGAGAGGCAGAGACACCTTCTTTAGCAAAGTCATCTGCTTATGGAAATGTTATGAAAACAGTGGGCCTTGTTTAATGACCATTCATTGAGTGACCATTTGAACTTACGACGACACTCAACAAGAGATTCTTAGGGTTAGTCCTTGAACTCTGTGGTCACACGCTCATGATCTGGGCCTTGACAACTGACTGGCGCTTACAAGCACTGCAGCATCCTTCCTCCTCTGGGGGAAGGAACAAGATACAATTTGGAGATGAGAGAAAGAGGACACCATTAAACCATGTCAGAAAAGGCATTGTTGTGTTCTTCTTCAGACAGGAGAATGAGGCCTGCTTTCCTCCCTCCCTCCCTTCTTGATCAGTCAGTGTTGCTTCCAGCTGTTTGCAAAGGACACATAACTTATACCCCTGTATCTTCTTATTCTACAGTCTGCAAAATCTGAATATCCTGAATGAATGTGCATGTGGGGAGTCTATGTGTGTGTGTTTTTGTTTTGTTTTTTGCCTTACGGTAAACTCCTTGTCATTTATGTGAAATTGATTTTGTTTGTTTGAATCAAATTATGCCGAGTTTCCATTGTGGTATTTTATATAAATATTCTGTTGCATCGTTTATTCTTGGGATTTATCCTCTGAGTTTATGTTCCTCATCGAGGCTCCAAATGCAAGTTGATATCCTCTCCTTTTTAGGTTTACTCTGGGGAAGCTAATCTGAAGTGGAATAACAGTGTTATCTAATCGCTGCTGGTTTTATTTTCAACTGATATTATTCTTAGATTTCTTTTGTGGTTCATCATTGGTTAAGCCACGTAGACACCACTTTCATGTACACATTGCATTAATGTATGATTTGTTTTAATCAAGGCTGGTTGAAAAATTCTTTACCCTGAGTGAGAAATACCACTATCTTGTGTGAACCCAGCACCCACTGTGGTTTGTAAATCAGGGTTTACTTGTTTGATTTATTTATTTGTTAAATATATTTGACGCCTATCTTGCCTTGCGGCCACTCTAGGTGGTTTACAACAATAAAAAGGAAGAAACGAAAAGAATGTAAACAAAGCAGAAGTAAAATAATAGAACAATAAAAAAGCAATAAAAAAACATATTGAGACTACATTAATATGATAACCAAAAAAAAAAAAAAGACAGATGGGTGGGTGGGTGGATGGGGAGCAGATAACAGAGGAGGTAGGAGGTGGAGTCTGCCATCAATCCATCAGCGTGGAAATCCCCCATTTGACACAAATTTGACATTTATGACTCAGCATATTGCATGAACCCAGACATGGGCTCAGTCTTCTTTGTCATCTTTCTCAAAAAGGTGAGGGATGCAGACTGACCCCAAAAGGAGAGGAAGGCAAATGAGTAGCAGTCACACAGAGTACAAACAAGAGAGCAGCGAGTTTGTTTGTCCCCAAAGCTCCCCAGATCAGCACTGTGGAAAGTGCATCACTGAAATAATAATAATCCTAGTGTACTGCTGCTATTCTTATGGACCAGTCTCTAGAGAAAAAGAACTCTCAAGGCAACCATATTCAGCCTGATTGTTTGTCTTGCTCTTGACATGATTTAAGGAGTTAATACATTGTGTTCTAAAAATATCCTAGCAGAGATTAGTGCATTTTCATTAATAGGACTTCTAGAAAGGAGTAGGGGACAGATACGATCGTGAATCAAGTCAACCCTTGTCAAGCCTTCTCTGTGGGGGCACCCACCCTCTGGAACAAACTACCCCCAGGAATACGACTAATTCCGGACCTCCGGACCTTCCGTCGAGCTTTGAAGACCTTCCTATTTCAGCAAGCTGGGCTGGCTTAAAATTTTAATGGGTTATTTTAAGGGTAATGAGTTTTAATTTTTGTGAAGCCAATTCGATTTAATTCTGTTCTTAAATTATTTTAAATTTTATATTGTATGTATTTTAATTTTGGCTGTTCACTGCCCTGAGTCCTTCGGGAGAAGGGAGGTATACAAATTAAATAATAAATAAATAAATAAATAAACCCACAAAAAATAAAGCCACAACTGGATAGTGCTCTTGGATGCTAAGGCCAGGTTGTTGTTTTTTTTTTTTGTTTGTTCGTTTTGTTTTGTTTTTGGCAAAAAGACAGCTCCCATTTGGGGTTGATGAATATTGCTGCATTGTGATCGTGTTTGGCTATTCTGTTATTCCTTTAGTAAAGTTAAAATTTATTGGAGAGAAGTCTGACTTGATCCCCTCCCCAGCTTCCTGGCATTATTATTAGATGTCAGCATTACCTAAAAACTGTAAAGACAAACGCCAAAGCCATTCTTTAAAGAGAGGAAACCCTGTTTTCATAAAGAAAAGAATTTGTTTTATTTATGTTGTGAAACTGGGGATGTAAGACAAGGGATCCCTTGTTGGCTGGCATATGAGCAATCTCTGTGCTCATGAATTGGCCAGAAAAGGCAAGTTATGATTCATGGCTGATTCTCTCTTAGCACTACAGAATTGCAAAGAGAGAGGCATGCCAGTTGCATCCTGGGCATCATAAATCATCTAAAAGGCATCCTCAAACCCTATTTCATTTTTATCGTGAGATCCAATACTTGGACAACCATAAAAGCCAAGTCACCTCTAAGTGCCTAGAATTTCCCCCGGAAAAGGCAACTGTTGTGTTTCTTGCCATTAATAAGACAAATAATCCTGACATTCATTGCACAAAAAAGTACTATTATATATTTTTAAACAAAGTTACCTGCAGAGAAAAATACTTTACCCATTTGAAAAAAGGCAAGCCACAAAATCTGGTGGACTTAAGAGCCCATAGTGGCTGATCAAGAGTTTTGCTAGAAAGTTGGTTAGATATTTAGGATAAAATCAGAGGAATAGGCTGATGTTACTGTAATCACTTCTTAATTGAAGTTCTGTATTAAGAGACCCCCTTTGAGTGCTTTAGTAGAATGATAAATAACTATTGAAAATAATTCTATAATATACATAGATAAGTTAGAATCAGTGTGATATAACACTAAGATAAGCAATGATTTCCAGATGTGGATTACAATTCCTATTATCTCAGCTACCATGGCTAGTGTTTACAGATCTCATTCCGAAGGTCAGCAACTAATAGGAAACTTCTTGTTAATTAAGATAGTGATGCTCAAGGACTTGGCAAGAGGCTGATTCAGCTTTTCTATCTGACTTGGAAAGGCCCCCTTTGCAGTGATAAGGTCATGCTGGCAAAGCTTCATATCTTCTCAACAGAACTTGGTTGTGGCTTTTTTGTTCTGAAAATTTAAAAGTAAGTTTTGATCCAAGTGACCATTCTCATTGGTTAATCAGAGTGCTGTGAGCTGATCTGACCTGCCAATTTTGGACTTGCACAGGAGGGTGAGCATTCATTAGCAGAAGAGGGAGCAAAACTGAGATGGTGGCTGGAGGCATTCAAGAAATTGAGCACTGAGAAAGTAAATGGATCCCAAGCAATATCTACAGTACTTTGCTCCAATGTGAAAGGGTTCAAAAGATGACCAAAATCATTGGCCAACTATTCATTCAGAATCCACCATTCCACTTGCATCCTGACATTTTCCATATATGGAAGATGCAACATTTTGTATTATATTTAATTCTAGAAGCAGCAATACCTGTTCTCAGGTATATCATAACACCTGAGGTTTCAGCTGGTCCGCAACACTGCTCAACTTGCAAAGCCTTGAAGACCTGCCTGTTTTCATAGGCATCGGGCCAGGAGAATAATCAAGCCCATGCTCCTAGTTAATGGTGTATTAGGGAACCACACTAGGTTAATTGGTTGGGAATGGTGCTTTCTGGGATATACATGTATTTATTGTCAACTCTGAAGCTAACCTAACCGGAGCCATATTGTATTTTGATTCTTGTTAGCTACCCCGAGTTGCATTAGTGAGATAGGTCGCTGTATAAATCAATAAAATGGTATGATAGAATCTAAGAAATCACATTTCATTCACACGTTGTCTTATGCTTTGTTTTGGCTTCACATATATGACTCTAGAGACCCAGTTTGGTGTAATAGTTAATGCACTATGTTAGAAATTGGAAGATCATATAGCCAATTGGATGACTTATGGCCAGTTGTTCTCTGTTAGCCGTAGGAAGAAGGCAATGGCAAACCACAGCTCAAAATCTTAACAGTAAAATACCAGGAGACAAGACTGATTTGAAGGCACTACATAAATAAGTCTAACTTATTCTACATACCTAGACTAATGTTAACTGCTCTCAGAATCTACTGAATATTTTACATGTTGATTTTCATTTATTCCTCTGCATTTTGCAATCATATAATCATAAACAGAACAGTGTAATATATTCAAGTATGCAGATGCAATGGTGTACTAAAGATCAACAGTCATAAGGCTGTCTTACCACAGTGAAAAAAGTCATTTAGTGTTAACATTTGCACACACCTTCTTCCTAAATAAAATGAAAATGTATACCTTGAATTTTACTCTGGTGTAGTATTTGTGAAGCTGGGAGTCCTCTAGAAATGTAGACTATAATTCCTAGAATGATCCAGTCAGAATTTTCATTTTGTGGGTTAATATATAAGACATAATACGCCTATGATATTTCCCCCTTTTTTTATTCAATACATAATGCAACACAAATTTTTGGTTTGGATTCTTGATAGCATTGCTTTACAGTTCATTTTTGCAGTACAGGTAGCAGCAATAAAGCATTCAAAAGCTCGAGTTAAAAAGCTTCTGTCCAGGCATTTTAGAATATTTTTTTCTTTTGACTAGTAAAGGAAAAACTTCCTGTTCCTGATTTGTCTCCCACAATTGAACGTGTGAATAAGGTCTCACATAATACTGTTATATTCTTGATGTTATAACCCAGAACAGAAAAACCAATCTTGAGAGTTTGTGCAATCGATAAATAGTCATGGGAAACCATGACATCTACTGGCAAAATATAGCTTCTGCAAGCATATCAGCCAAAGGCCTTGTAAAAGCAGAAACTAGCAGAAATCGTCCATAAAGGTTTCTGCAGCTGATTTTTTTCCCCGGCCTTCTTTCTATTGATTATATTATTCATTATTTCTTGATATTTTTTTGGCCAAATTAATCTAACTGACAGACCATCTCAGTTGTAGCTACTGCTTTAAGTGGCTTGCAAATATAAATAATTAGAAGTAAAACACTAAAAAAGAGGAAATAATAACAAACAATAGAAGTACCAGACCTATACATCAGGGAAACCAACTGGATCCATCACAAAACAGTACAGAAGATAGGAGTTGTGTCAGGGAACCATTCAGGGAGTTGTATCATAAGCCACTCTACCTGAGAACATTATTATTTATTTATTAAATTTATTTATTAGAGAACATCTGTCCATTCTAGATGAGTTCAAGTTACCAGGACCAGATGGATTACAACCCAAGATTCTGAAGGAACTGGCAGACATGATCTCAGAACTGCTGAACCATATCTTTCAAAGATCCTGCAGCACTGGGGAATACCAGAGGACTGGAAAAGGGCTGATGTAGTCCTCATCTTCAAAAGAAGGGGGAAAATGGATCCAGGATACTACAGACCTATGAGCCTGACATCAATACTTCAAAAGATTCTGGAAAAGGTAATCAAGCAATGAATCTGAAAACATCTAGAGGCAAACTAACCAGAAGCCAACACTGGTTTATCAAAAACAGATCATTCCAGACAAATGTTATTGCATTCTTTGACTATATGACAAAATTAGTGGACCAGAGGAATGCTGTGGATATAATTTACTTGGACTTCAGAGCAAGGCGTTTGATAAAGTAGACCACAGCCTACAACTTGATAAGATAGAAAAATGTGGGTTAGACAGCATCACCACCAGATGGATTAGTAAGTGGCTGACCAACCACACTCAACCCGTAGTCCTCAGTGGAACTGCATCTACATGGAGGGAAGTATGCAGTGGGGTACCCCAGGGCTCTGTTTTAGGCCTAGTACTCTTCAACATTTTCATCAATGATTTGGATGAGGGGATAGATGGGGAACTCATCAAATTTGCAGAAGACAGCAAGCTGACAGGAATAGTCAACACTCCAGAAGATAGATTTAAGATATATAGAAGAATCCCAACAGATTTGAACACTGGGCCCTATCTAACAAAATTAAATTCAGTGGTGAGAAAAGTAAGGTTGTACATTTAGGCAAGAAAATGCATAGGTATAGAATAGGTGGTACCTGGCTCAATACAGATAGTCCTCAACTTACAAAATTTATGTTTGGGCTCAATTATGTCCGGAAGAGTCTTTGCCCTTGCAGGATCCCTGCTCCTGAGATTGTTGGGTGTTAGTCTCTCCTCTTGAGGTTGGACTCAGGGGTTCAGTTGGGCTTGTTGCTGACATACCTGCCTCCCAGCTGCCTTACAACAGCTCTGCCTGTGCTACTAGAGGCAGTAGCTGGGCTGGCGGTGGAGTTCCCCAGGCTTATGGTACTGGGGGACTCTAATTTGCCATCACTTGGCAAATCCTCAGATGCGGCTCAGGAGTTCATGGCTTTCATGACAACCATGGACATGACCCAAGTAGTTCAGGGTCCGACTCATAGGGGGGGACACACACTTGACCTGGTGTTCTCTCAGGGCAGTGGAGATATGATCTGGAATTAAGGGGTATAGATGCTTCTCCCTTGTCGTGGTCAGATCATTTCCTGCTGAGGTTAGACTTCAGGACGCTACTCCTCCATCGCAGGGAAGCAGAGCCGATTAAGTGGTTCCGCCCCAGGCACCTAATGGATCCTGAAGGGTTCCAGAAGGAGCTTGGGGAGATACCTGACTCCCTTGTCCACAGTCTGGCTGAGTCCCTGGTGGCTGCTTGGAATAGGGCGGCATCTGGGGCACTGGACCGGATTGCGCCTTTGCAACCTCTCCATGGCGGTGGATCCAGGAAAGCTCCCTGGTTTACCGAGGAGCTCCAGGAGATGAAGTGCCAGAAGAGACATCTAGAGCAATGCTGGAGGATCAGTAACTCTGAATCTGACTGAACACTCTTAAGAGCCTTTATTAGGACTTATTTAGTGGTGATACAGGTGGCAAAATGTTCACATTTTTCCGTACATTTTGCATCCGCTGATTCGTGCCCAGCCACCCTATTTAGGGTGACTCACTCCCTCATTAATGCAGGTGGAGTGGAGGAGCCCTTTCAGGGTAGAGCTGAGAAGTTTGTGCAGTTTCTGTCAGATAATGTCGCTCAGATTCGGATGGACCTGGACTCTGATTGGGCAATTACCACCGAGATGACAGGGGCAGGTTTTAGTCCTATTGTGTGGGATGAATTTGAGCCTTTGACTCCTGAGGAAGTGGACAAGGCTGTAGGAGCAATGAGTTCCTCCACTTGTTTATTGGACCCGTGCCCCTCCTGGCTGGTTTTGGCCAGCAGGAGGTGACACGAGGCTGGCTCCAGTCTTTAGTTAAGGGCCTTCCCACAACCTTTAAAGGAAGAGGTTGTAAGGCCCCTCCTCAAGAAGCCTTCCCTGGATCCAGCAGAATTAAAGAACTTTCATCCAGTCTCCAACCTACCCTTTGTGGGAAAGGTTGTAGAGAAAATGGTGGCACTTCAGCTCCTGCGGTCATTGGAGGAAATGGATTATCTAGACCCTTTTCAGTCTGGCTTCAGGCCTGGCTACAGCACAGAAACTGCCTTGGTCATGCTGATGGATGATCTCTGGTGAGCCCAAGATGTGGGTCATTCCTCCATTTTGGTGCTACTTGACCTCTTAGCAGCTTTCAATACCATTGACCATGGTATCCTTCTGGGACGATTAAGGGAGTTGGAAGTGGGAGGCACCGTGTTACGGTGGTTCTCCTTCTCTCTCTGTGGTCGGTCACAGTCAGTGTTGGTAGGAGGATAGAGGTCGACCCTTAGGCCCCTCGTTTGTGGGATGCCTCAGGGCTCAGTCCTCTCTCCCCTCCTATTTAACATCTACATGAAGCCGCTGGGTAAGATCATCCAACGATACGGGATGAGGTATCAGCAATACGCTGATGATACCCAGCTGTACATCTCTACCCCGCGTCAATTCAGTGAGGCGGTGGATGTGATGTGCCAGTGCCTGGAGACCGTGAGGGTCTGGATGGGAGTCAACAGACTCAGACTTAACCCAGATAAGACCAAGTGGTTGTGGGTATTGCCCCCTAAAGACTATGTTGACTGTCCATCCTTGGTTCTGGGGGGAGAGAAATTGTCCCTCTCAGAATGGGCTCGCAATTTGGGTGTCCTCCTAGACTCACAGCTAAGATTAGAGCAACATCTGTCAGCTGTGGCTAGGGGGACTTTTGCACAGTTCGCCTGGTGCACCAATTGTGAGCCTACTTGGATCAGGAGGCTCTCCTCACAGTCACTCATGCCCTTGTCACCTCATGGTTAGATTATTGCAATGCACTTTACATGGAGTTACCCTTGAAAAGTGTTTGGAGACTACAGTTGGTCCAGAATGCAGCCGCGCGAGCTATCGTGAGTGCACCTAGGTACACCCACATTACACCAATTCTCTGCGAGCTGCACTGACTCCCTATTGGTCTCCGGTCACAATTCAAGGTGTTGGTTATTACCTTTAAAGCCCTACATGGCTCAGGGCCAGGTTATCTTCGAGACCGCCTTCTACCGCATAGCTCCCAGCGACCGGTAAGATCCAACAGAGTTGGTCTCCTCCAGGTCCCGTCAGCTAAATAATGCCAGCTGGCGGGCCCATGGGGGAGGGCCTTCTCTGTGGCTGCCCCGTCTCTCTGGAACCAGTTACCTCCTGAGATCCGGACCATCCCCACCCTATTGGCCTTCCGAAAAGCGGTGAAGACCTGGCTTTTCCGGCAGGCCTAGGGACCTTTATCTCGCTGTTGTGATCTGGCAAGATCCAGCCATGAATGGTGTGAATGGGTTTTAATTGTTTTTAATGTTTTAATTTTTAATGTTTTTATATATGGTTTTTAAATGCATTGTAAGCTGCCTTGAGTCTTCGGAGAAAGGCGGCATACAAGTTGAACAAATAAATAAATGTTGCTAAGTGAGACATTTGTTAAGTGAGTTTTATCCTATTTTATGGCCTTTCTTGCTTCTTTCTTGTTGTTAAGTAAATCATTGCAGTTGTTAAATTAATAACACAGTTGTAAATTGAATCTGGCCTTCCCATTGACTTTGCTTCTCAGAAGGTCACAAAAGGGGATCACATAACCCTGGGACACTGCAGCATCATAAATATGAATCAATGACCAAACATCTGAATTTTGATCATGTGACCATGGGGATGCTGCAACGGTCGTAATTATGAAAAACAGTCATAAGACACTTTTTCAATGCTATTGCAAATTTGAACAGTAACCAAAAGAACTGCTATAAATCAAGGACTACTTGTAGTAGTAACTGTGAGAGGTATCTTGGAGTACTAGGGGATAACCACTTAAATATGAGCAAACAATATGCTGCAGCTACCAAAAAAGCCAATGCAATCCTAGGCTGCATTAACAGGACAGAATCAAGATCACATGAAGTGTTAGTGCCACTTGATAAGACCTCACTTGGAATATTGCATCCAGTTTTGGTCACCACAATATAAAACCGATGCTGAGACTCCAGAAAGAGTGCAGAGAAGAGCAACAAAGTTGTTTAGGGGACTAGAGGCTTAAATATATGAAAATGGCTGCAGGAATTGGGTATGTCTAGTTTAATGAAAAGAAGGATTAGGGGTGATATGATAGCAGTCTTCAGAAGTTGTAGGTGCTCCTACAGGTTTTTAAGCAGAGTTTGGACAACCATTAGTTCCTGTTAGTTTTGTCATTCTTCCTATTCTTCTACAGATAGGAAGATGAAGATAATTTAAGAGAGAATGACAACCAGTTCAGAGCTATTAAAAATACGTTAGACTTTAGTAGTGCATGCTAAGAAATTAATAATCCTTGTAACAATTTTACAATTGAATGGACAAGAGGGACCAAGAAAAAAATTGATGCAACTCATTACTGTCAACCCTGAAGGCCACGTTTTTCTTTGGATCTTCAGGGCTGCCACACTTAGTGCTGTGGGAAACTGGAAGGGGGGATTTCATGTAGTAGAGATATCTAGTCATAATAACATTCTTTTCTCTGGGAATCAAGGACATTCAGACTGCACCTGGAGTGGCGTGACTGGGAGGCATCTCCAGTTGGGATGTTGAATTGCTTGGACCATGTGATGGACATGTGGGTGCAGGGGAAGGGACTGGGTCTTTCTTTTGGGTGGGGAAAACCTGAAAGGTTTCAGATTCGGGTTTTTCCAGATGTGCCAATATGACATCTCTAATAAAATGGAACTTTGAGGAGCTTTTAACCTCGGAGCCTTCTTTCATTGGGGGGGGGGGTGTTACTTGGAACTCTGACAATTACAATAAAATTATGAATTTACTTCATGTTATCCTAACTGACCTAAAAGACCATCAAACACATTAAACTGTAAAAGACTAGAAATACTAGAAGTCCTCATTCATGCTATAAATTTCTTAAGAAATTATATCTCAGAGACCATAAAAAGAATTTATAGTATGTTGTTCCATGGGGAAAGTGAACTCCCAAATATGTATTGCAAAGCTAGATGTTACCATTATTAGAATCAATCATATTAACATAATAAACACTTTTGTGTTTTCCAGAACACTTCATCAAACATATATTGTTTTTTTTTTTTAAATTCCAGAGTAAGTTGTTTTTCTAGGCTAATATTATTTACTTTGATACTAGAGAACTCTTCTTAACCATCACCTGTTTCCACATCCCACTTCTAAATTGGATAAAGTATTCTAAGGACTGAAACTGATGCAAAATATCCTGAGTGCAGATCACTATTCCACGTCGTTAGATGGATGTAAGTAATAGCATGCTGTTTTGCAAGTGTCATTTCCAGATTAGAAACTTTATCCTGCCTAGAAAAAGTGTAAATATGCTTGGACTTTGGACTGGATTTTGGTTGCACTTGTAGCAAATGACAGCTATGCAGATATCGATCATATGTGTAAGAGATTATAAGGATTTAGCAATTGTAATGTGTTAGAAACCCACTGGTTCATTGAGACTTTCTGAAGTAGCTTGAAATCTTTTGATGCATGTGAGTTCAGCAATCTTTTGGTCAACTGTGAAGCTAAAGTTTGTTTGTTACTTTGTTTTCCAAAATGACTGATTTGAGATCTGTAATAGAGTATCCTGGGAGCAGGGCCGGATTTTCCTATAGGCTAACTAGACTTCAGCCTAGGGCCTCGAGATTAAGAGGGGCCTACACAGTGGTGGGATTCTGGGGGTTCTAGGGGGTTTGGCCGAGCCCTTTGTTAAATTGCTGGCTCGCCCGCCCCTCGCCTCCCACCCGCACGGCGCCAGCCTACCGTAGCCAGGGGTGGGCAATTGTGGCTCTTTTACAACCTGTGGACTTCAACTTCCAGAATTCCTGAGACAGCTTGGCTGTCTCAGGAATTCTGGGAGTTGAAGGCCACAGGTTGTAAAAGAGCCACAATTGCCCACCCCTTCCCTAGCCTGAGTTCCGCTGCCTGGGATCCACGTGGGCTGCCACGTGGTTCCCCACCGGCTCCGGACGCAAGAGAGCAGGATGGAGAAAGCAGCTTCATGCCTTCACTCACCCTCACCCTCGCTCTCTGCTCTGCTCTGTTGGATTGCTGGCCGTTCGCTTACCCCGCCCACTCCCCATCTATTGCTGCCTCCGATGGCTAGAGAAAAAAAAAACTTCAAATTCTTGCCGCGGGGCTTCAAAGGGCCGCCCTAGAGCCAGTGGTGCAGCCGAACCCTTTGTTAAATTGCTGGTTTGCCCCGCCCCTCCGCACCACTATTTATTGCCAATAAATAGTGGGCGAGGGGCGGGGGAGCCAGCAATTTAACAAAGGCTTCGGTGTTGTTTTTGTAATTTTATTGGCCAACGGAGCTTCAGCATAGGCTCCCGGCTCTCAGCTGATTTGTCTCAACTGTTTTGCTCAAGGCTCTTCTTCCTTGCAAAGAGTGCTGATTTTTTCCCCCTACCTATGCTGAGAAATGAAAGTGAAACTGCTTTGCTGTTGCTGCAAGGTTGGAAAATTAGGCAGGCAGAATTCTTTTCTTTTTCCTCACCAAAAAAGGTAGGTGCAAACAACGGGAAATTTAGGGAAAAAGAGGAGAGTTCAGGATTTTAAAACACAAAAGAAAAAAAGCTCTATTTAACTAAGGAATGGTAATAATTGAGATACTATTAATTGTATATTTCTGAAAGCAGAAATGGTTAAGTTGTGGTTTGGAGGAATATATGGGGGAAATTATTTGGTTTATTATTATTGGTAAATATAATTAATTGATTTGTAAGAAATTGGATTGCATGGAAATAATTGGAATATTCATGTTCATATTGATTAATATACAAAAAAGGTAGTTATATAACTAATTGATTTATATTAAAATGCTGAATTTATATTAAACAACTAATATTACATAATTAACCAATGTGAGGATGGATATAAAAGTAAATGACAATGGGAAGGGGTATAATATAGAATAGAAGGGAAAAATTGAATTTGATTAAGATTAGAGATGAGGATGAAGGGTAATATTGGTTTTTTACAAAAATAGATGAGGAATAAATATGGCAAAAAGGAAATATAGAAATTGTAAATTTAGTTGAAATGACTAAACACTGTTTAAATTTGTGAACCGGCCAAATACTCTGTTCAAAAAAAATACATTGTATGTTTTTATGTGTGTTTCTAATTATTGCTATTTATTCATATTTGTTCTCTTTTATTCTTTAAAGTTTAACAATTCATTCTTTATCTTAATATCTTTATATTTGTTTGGAGTTGGCTTTCTTCCCTTTCATCTTTTTTATTGTACAGCAATCTTTCTCCTCAAACCTACCACGTTTCTCTTTTCTTTCCTTCTTACTTTCTCTTCCTCCCCCTCTTCTTCTCCTCCCTACTTCCTCTTCCTTTCTCCTTCTCCTCCTCTCTTCCTCCCTCTCTTACCCTCCCTCCTACTCTAATTTCCCTTCCCTTCCTTCATCCCTCTCTATTGCTGTATGCTTTTATGCATATGGACTACTCAGAGGGCTGAAAAAGTTATTTCTGACTGGTCCTCGCACTTTTGACCAGTCCTCAAACTTACGACTGTCCTCACATTTTACATTTTTGCCCTATCTTGTCACCATGGTGAAGAGAAGCAGTTGTGAAATGAGTGACATGGTTGTTAAGAAAGCTACAATGGGCATAAATGATGACCAGTCATAAGTGCGAAGACCGGTCAAAAGTGTGAGGACCTGTCAGAAATCACTTTTTTCAGCCCTCTGGGTAGTCCTTTTGTGCATATGGACTACTCAGAGGGCTGAAAAAGTTATTTCTGACTGGTCCTCGCACTTTTGACCAGTCCTCGAACTTATGACTGTCCTCACATTTTACGTTTTTGCCCTATCTTGTCACCATGGTGAAGAGAAGCAGTTGTGAAATGAGTGACATGGTTGTTAAGAAAGCTACAATGGGCATAAATGATGACCAGTCATAAGTGCGAAGACCGGTCATAAGTGTGAGGACCAGTCAAAAGTGCGAGGCCCAGTCAGAAATGACTTTTTTCAGCCCTCTGAGTAGTCCCTATGCACATAGCCACGTCCACCCGGTCACATGATGAGCTACCCACGCCTACACAGTCACGTGACCAGCTAGCCACGCCTACCCAGTCACATGATTGCCAAGCCACACCCCCAACTAAGCCACGCCCACAGAACCTGTTGATAAAAAAATTGAATCCCACCACTGGTGAAAGGGCCTCATAAGTGGAATAGCCTAGGGCCTCTTTTCATCTAAATCCGGCCCTGCCTGGGAGATTGAAATGCTCTGATATTTGTTTGTATGCATTTATAGATGAACATATAAAGAATGCCTGCGGTGAAGTTAGAGGTATGTTTCTGGGATCATTGATATATCTTTACTTTTATATCTGGATGATCCTGTGTTGTTGGCTGAGCATCCAAATGACTTGTAGCAAATATTAGTTGATATGAAGTAGCAAGGTATAGGATTTAAAGATTAATGTGTCAAAGACCAAGTTATGTTTGAAAATGGGAAAGTGAACTGAACTATTGCAAGTTATTCATAAATGGCAAAGAACAAGTATATGAATGTATAACTCAGTATATTTCTCGATTTCAAGACTCTTCAAAGAAAGTTAGATAGCTCCTAACATGCATCAGGCCTTTTGCTTCCCTTTCAAATCCACTGTCTGCAATTTCAAATCTATCTCTGCAATTCTAATCTTTCTGCTTTTTTCCCTTCAGATGAATGTTTGGCATTTGTGTCAAAAGAATTGTTGCTTCTTACATTGTATCTTTTTACTTAAAGTCAATATTTTAATCTTTTTAATTGTAGTTGCTCACATTTAGAATGTTTTCTTTTCTGAATTTCATTTCAATGGAAATAATTAAATCTACAACTAAACTTGAAAGTGTCAAGATTAAAGATTCTCCTGTATATTTTTGTGTACCAAAAGTGAGAGTATAGTTCAAACACATTCTAATCAATGCACCATTATTAAATTGTGTATTAGTGAGTCACAGGCAAACTCATTCAGTAGCATCCCTGCAAGAAATAGTCAGATGTTATGGGAGTAATATTTAATATTTTAAATGGAAGCTCTATTTGGCCACTTATTACTTCCAAATAAGGAAAAACAATCCCTTACAAAGCATATTACATGAATCTATCAGAGAATTTAGAAATATATTTTGTAATTTCTCACTCTACACACAGTTAATGGGAAATCTTCAAAACATTACAATATATCACCATTTCTTTTGGCATGGAAACTCCAATGCTCCATTACAAAACACCAATCTCCAACTTGATGTTCTCCAGATGGGTTCAAAGTACAATTTCTAGAAATCATGACCAACTTTCTGGATAGGATTGTTGTAGTTCTAACATCAACAGAGGTTGATTTCAGCAGGTTCAGAGGTTCTGACCAGTTCTGGAGAACCAGTAGTGGAAATTTTGAGTAGTTGGAGAACTGGTAGTAAAAATTCTGTCTGGCCCCGCCCCTATCTATTCTCTGCCTCCCAAGTCCCAGCTGAAATGGCAATTTTGCAGTAACCTTCCCCTGGAGTGGGGTGGGAATTGAGATTTTACAGTATCCTTTCCCTACCATGCCCACCAAGCCATGCCACGCCCACCAAGCCACACCCACAGAACTGGTAGTAAAAAAAATTGAAACCCACCATTGCTCTGGAGGCCATCAGGCTATGGGAGGTTGCCAAAAAGTATGAGAAGCACTCAGCATCACTTAAGCTACTCAGCTTTTCATCAAATTATAACACATCTCTCTTCAGAAGAAGAATTAAATGTTGCAAGATGAGAAGGAAAACATACTGTAATATATGCTGCAATGGGATATCTGCTATGAAAATCTGAGTTATTTTATCCATAAACATGAGAATGAATTTCCTATTTATAGAAAATGCTAATTCAAGAGGAGGGAAAATGCAAAATAGAACATAGGCAAGCCACAAACTTTATTAAATTAGATTTGTCTTCTCATACTAAGAAACCTCAGATACTTAAGTCACTTTACCGGATATTAAAAAGATATACTTCAGCAAAAATGAAAATATTTTTTTTACAATCATCTAGATGTGAATTTTAAACTGTCACATGATCTGGACAGCAGTGGTTGAACACTGCAGCAAGATGAGGCTGAGTTGGAATAATCGCACAAGGAAATCCTCAAAGGAAAATATGCAGTCAACAATTTAATTTGATTTAAAATATAAAATTGATTGTTTGTAAGGACAAACATACTGTAGACCAGTGGTTGTCAACATTTTCTTCACCACGGACACCCTTTAAATACCTTTTTGGCCACGGACTATGGCCATGGACCCTCAAGACTTACAGTAACTCAAGATTTAAATCATAACTGTGATTTCAAGTTGCCAATAACATTTCTTCAAACCTTCACATCCCCCCCCCCAAGGGTTCCCGGACCACAGGTTGAGAACCACTGCAGTAGACAATAAAGATCACCAATCCATTAGTATTCCCTGAATGCAGTCTGGCACTGATAAGCCTAATTATCTCAACACCGTCATCCAGTAAGTTGCCAATATTAAATGCAACACTAGTTTATATCAACTGCATTAAAAGCAACCCAAAATGCTAATGCTCTTTTCCCGATAATCATCAAATATCCTAGACCTAGATTATGACTAGATATCCTAGTTCTCTCCCAAGAGGTTCAGCTATAGTTCCCTCCATATCCAGAAAATGCATTACAGTACCCTTGGGCAAACGATACACATACACATTTATTATTTATTTATTTATTTATTTTCATCAAGCATATTAGATAACAGATATAAGTATAAACATAATTATGAGTACATGAAATGGATACGAATAAAAGGGAACATTAGGACAGGGATGGTAGGCACACTGGTGTGCTTATGCATGCCCTTAAAGACCTCTTAGGAATGGGGTGAGGTTGACAGTAGACAGTCTAAGGGTAAAGTTTTGGGGGTTTGGGGAAGAAACCACAGTCAGGTAGTGCATTCCGGGCATTGATCACTCTGTTAACATATAAATAAATTATTTAATAAATAAATTAATAAATATTAATATTAACATATCGAGCTTTATTAAAACAGGGAATAAATGCAGAAGTGGATGAATCACAGGCATCAGAAGTTGAATTACTTAGGAAATTTGACCTCAGATATAAAATCATCAGGAACAAAAAATGTATTTCCTGCAGAGGGCAGCAATGACTGAATTTAGAATGAGTTAGCTAGAGTTTATTGCAGTTGCAATGCTATAAAATGAATAACAATGTTTAGATGATCTTTAATAATAAGAAGGGGAAAGCATCCTAAGACTAAATTTGCTTAGAGTTGCATAACAACAAAGTTGCTCAAAAGTTCCCATAATTTTAATGCCTTTATAGATGCATTAAAGTAAAATATTTAATGTAATTTACCCATATTACCTTGACAATTTTTCCATTTATATATTAGTAACTTTCCTAGAATTCCCAAATTGGGTGTTTTCAGAAATTGTTCACTCTTCTTTGGTCTCCTGGTTTAATAGGTTATTTTATTTCCTCATTATTGGAGTCATTGTCATATATTTTTATATTTATACCTTAATATATATCTTATATTTATATGTACTTCTTGTAGAGAGAAATCAATAGATAAATGCATTTTGTAGATTTTATACTGCTCTTTTCTGGCTTTATGGATATAATAAATAATTCGATTACCATAGTTGACAAAAGAGAAGAGAAAATCGCAACATGTCATTTTCTTTTAATTAGCCCCAAACACACTCTCCAATTTAAATTCCATGCAAGATGTTGCAAGTAAACATAAATAAACAACTTTTCACTGAAATATCACTCTGTCTTCATTTTGTCTTGGTCATCTGCTGAAATCACAAAACAGAAGCAGAAGCAGAAGAAACAGAAAAAACAAATTCTGTACATAAACAGTTGTGATTTCTATCCATGGCTGCAGATGGAAAAAAATTTTATAGCCCACAGAAAGATTGGAGAGTGCTCCAATCAGCTCCAATCAGCTCTAACACTAATAAACTATAATAGTAGAAAATGTGTATCTTTTTGAATAATCATATTAACAGCAACTGGAGCAGTGGTGAAATCTCAAATTTGTTACTACCGGTTCTGTGGGCATGGCTTGGGGGGAGGGGGGGTAATGTGACTGGGTGAGCGTGGCCAATTTTTTTTTTTACTTTTAAAACCATTTTTTACATGTAAAACCATGTAAAAAATGCTTTCAAAAGGCTCTGACGATCCCAGCTGAGTTGCCTGATCGTCAGAGGGTTTTTAAAAAACCAGGAGCATTTCATCCCCTGAACTGGGGGAAAAACCCACTTGCATATCAGTATGATTCTCCCCTTTGATTCCAAAAATACATGCCCTTTCTAGAGAAAGCAGATTTTCTGTTGGAATTGGGGGGGGGGCGGTAATTCCATATAAAAACATACAGCTTAATTGCTGTAGTGGTTAAACATGCTGAAACCAGAGTGGCAGACTGGATTAAGTGTCACAATTAAGACTGGAAATGCCCCCAGTCAAGAAGTTAACTGGAGGACTCTGAGCTAGTCACTTTCTAAGGCCAAACTATCTCATTGGAAAGGCTGTTTTTACACATAATAATAAAAAAGAAGAAATCCTACTCTTTTCCTCAAGAGGATGGAGAAACCTTATGGGGAGAGATTTGGAACTAAGAAATGATAAGGCAAGAAGATAGTTTTTGTCTTGCCTGCCACTTTCCTGCTATTTATAAAACACCGTGTCATCAGAACTGAATCACACAGCCCAAATAGCAAGTAACAGTGCAAGCTTATTTAACAGCTTACCATCAGGATGTCTAGGAATGTTTCCAAATCAGGGAGTCATAATCTGAAACCAGAAATGATCCATGTTTTGCTAGTATAAAAAGTGTTTCATAAGGTTTTTTTTTTCTATAAATCAATTTATTAGATAGGGAATGAGCGAACAGTGAGAAGCAAAGCCAAATGTCTACTTCAAAGGAAAAAAAATAGTCTAGCATCTACAATACTTAAGTCAGCTTGAAAAACAACAAAAACAACAACTTTTCGTCCTGTTTTTTCTCCCCATATCTCCAGCTATGGCAAAATATCAAAATTTCACAAGCAGAGAGTATTGGTTGATTTCCCAGACAGATTTCATGAGCTAGAAATAGCTATCAGTTGTAAACATATATTGATAACTGCCAATCAGGGATTCTATAGTTTTCCTTTTTCTCCCAAAGTATATGTTCTGAATCATACTGTTTCTTTCCGTCAGTGTTTATTTTTGGCATTGGATATAGAAAAGAATAAGAAATACTCACCAAAGCATATTTCTGATTTGGGGGGGTGGGGAGTCTTTAAAACTATAAGATTGATTCCTTACTATGATTAGTTGGATGCCATTTTAGACTTTCATTTTTCACAATTTAAAAAATATTTAGGGCAGAATATTTATTAGGATATACCATTATTTCTGTTTCAAAAATCTGATATCCCTCACTTTTTTCTACCAGAAATAAATTCTGTGATCTCTAATAACTGTTTGTTCCTGGGAAATATGCCATTTATTTTGCCTTTTGGAGATTAATACATTTACTGGCTTAATAGGGTTTACTTCAAAGTAATATAAGAAACATAAAATTGCAACAGCAATTACTTTTTCTAGGAAAAAACAGGAAATACACAGCGGTTCAGACTGATGCATTATTCTAATCAAATCTGGAACTTCACCAGTTGTACATGTTCAGCCTAAAAACAACTCACCTTGTTTTTGAAGTCATTAGAAGATAGGCTGCTATAGCAGAGAATAAGGTAAGTACAGCTTTCAGTGAGTATGGGAACAAAGGGAGATGATGGTTCATGCCACCACCTCTGATTTTAGGGCAGATTAGAGTAATTTGGTTGCCATTTTATGTTGGAAATAGTAGCAGTCATGATCAAAGGAAATATCAGCAACTCGCATCCTTAAGAAGGATCCACACATTTTAACTTGGGGGTAGGTAGGCTGGATCCCAAACAGTAACTGGTTACCTTTGACATTTCCCATCATGCCTCTAACAAAGCTATCACCCACAGTTGGTGAAGGTGAATCAGTAGTGGTTTTCAATTTATTTGCTACCAGTTTGCTCACATGCGCAGAAGCGTCTGGGAGGGTGGGCGGAGCCTCCCGCCATCGCCGCTACCAGTTCGTCTGAACCGGGGCGAACTGGTAGAAACCCACCACTGAGGTGAATGGAAGACATGGGTGACCTTTAGGAATAAGGGTAAGAGACCCTGCCTAGGAAACAATCAGATAAAAGAGGCTTAATGGTCAGGGAAAGAAAGTTAGGAAGGACCTGCCCTAATGGATCTAGTAGTTAAAAGTGGAGGTGGGAAGTTTGTATTTTCAGATTTGCAAGATTCTGTTAATGTATTTGAACTTCATGTCTAGTTTACACTGGAAAGCTGGCAAAGGAGGAGGAGGAGGAGGAGGTGGTGGAGGAGGAGGAAGAGGAAGAGGAGGATTTTATCAAAATAAGAGTTTCTCTATTGACCATGACCACATTCCAGGCAATTTGAAAAGAAAAGAAAACATTTCCTCTCTTGGAATAGCAATTTCCAAATGAAATATGAAGCAGTTTTTCTTTCTGTTGAGTAGTGCTTGCGTAACATTTCAATCAAATGTATTTTTGCATAGCTATTCTGAAACCTGCTAGTTGACCAAAGTGACAAAAATATTCTGGATATAGATTTATTTTTATAATCTATCAAGAATATATTGGGGGTGCCAAGATAATCTAACAATTTAAACATTCGTACAGTGAAATAGACAAGCAGCTGTCTAGGACAGGTGCAATTGCCACCATTATTCTGAGGCCTCAATTGCTTTGTGCAATTGAAGAAACAAAGCTAAATTTCTAATCAGTTTCAACACCTAAGTATGATTTTACTGCAGTCATATTGTTGGTTATGTATGCCCTTTGCCCCCATCACTGGTTTCCTTCTCAGAGCCATCTTCATCACTCACAAGGAAATGAAATTGCAAATATTCCCTGAACATACACAAGACTAGAGGCAGGCAAAGTTATTAGATTACAGTATTTGTGTTCTGCCTCTTATCAAGGTTCTGACTAAAACAGGAGTGGAGAATAAAAGCTCTCAGTAGGCCCAGGCTGTGTGATCAAGGGTGAATGACACTGAGCATTCTAGATCAATAACATAAACAACAGCATGGATTTTCCACTCATATATAGTTATAATGGACTAGTTATCAATTGAGATCTATATTTTTGTCATTAATTTTGATGAAGAATACACTGAGCAAATCTTTAATCCCATGAAAATCTGGGCCTGTTATTTCTTCCTCTATCATCTCAACAGGCCAGGAAAGTTTTTCATACTCTCATTGCTAGTAACTCCTGTTACTTGCTATTACTTCATGTGACTAGTTACTTACTAGTGATTCATGTTACTTCCTGCTTTATTTGCTGAGGTGTGGGCTTGTGCATGGTTAACTCAAAAAACAAGTAACTGTTAGTTAGGCTAGTAAGCGCACACCCACTCCTCAGCAAATAAAACATGATTCTATATGCCTCCATTTATGGAAAGTAACGCCTGCTCCCTCACTCTCTCTTAAAAGCATGGAGTAGCTGAGTCGGCAGTGAGATCAGCGCTATGTATGGGAATGCCATTGGACAGCTCCGTTTACTTGTACTATAAATGGGCAGTACAAATGCCAACAGACTGCGCAAAAGGGGAAAAAATTACAATAAAGGAATTGAAAAGAAAATATGGTTCACCTACGCAATCTACATTTGGATATCACATACAATAATATACTTAATTGTACATGTGAATGCTGGAGAAAAGCCTCTAGGAACATAGCATATATAGAGTACTTACACATGAAATTCCCTGCATTTCTTCATCTACTGGGTATTCCCGAAGTGTGAAAACAGGTGATAGGTACTCTTGCAAAATGATTGGCCTGGTGAGCATGGCAATCACAAAAGACTCATTTACCAGATGGTATACTAGGGGTTAGCCAGTTAGAATGCTCCTCATCACCCCAGCTTATCTTTACTTATTTATTTTTCTGGGAAGATGGGGATATTCTCAGAGTAAGCATTGATCTGCAGCCATTCATCATTTATATTTTCTAAAAATACACGTGGTATTCATTTGGTGCTCAGAGCAAAGATAATTTTGGAGGGTGGTGCACTGCAACATGCCAATTTAGCATTTTAATTAAGGAATATAGGGCAAGACCAAGAGCAAGGGCAAGGTTTGGGTGCTGAAGAATGGAGTTTAGTGGGATTCCAGAGACATCTTGTTACATAGGGACCTTATAACAAACAGAATGACTTGTAATCATTCTATTTGACTTCTACACCCTATAGAGATTAACAGAGGGTTTCTATTTTAGGTAATAAGGTATTTATCCATTAATAGGATTGCCATTCAAATGTAATTTTAGTGAACTGTTTTTACTTTGTAAGCTTTGTTATTAGGAAATACGTATTTATAGTGCTTCTCTATACTTTATGAAGGCAAAATTGAATATACACCTCCACTTTAATCCATTTTGGCTATTTTGGCTATTTTAAAAAGATAAAAGAGAGGGGGAAGGGAGGGAGAGAGAGAGAGAAAGAGAGAGAGAGAGGGAGAGAGAGAGAGGGAGAGAGAGAGAGAGAGAGAGAATGAGTATTGGCCAATTAAGCCTGGTAAATTATATATTTTGAGTTGACATTTCTGTACATGTAAATAAACATTTATAACTCTTTGACTCTAAAGTGAAATGTTGCAAATGCTTTGATGGCACGGTGAAGAAGTTGGATGGAATTCTCTAGAAGCAAACATAGCAAGATCTGAACTGCTTAAAGTTCCATCCTGTGAAACCACTTCACAAATAGAAGTCTTCTGGCCCATTTAATGTTTGCCCCTCTGCTTCACTAATGGGAGGGGGGAATCCACTCCACTCTCACATCTTCCTATGTTGAACAAAGAAATAATGCTTCCAGCTTGCTCAGCTAGGAAGACAACCCACCTACCATTTCTGGAAAACAGGAGGACATCTTTAACCTACTCATAGCCTGCTGGGAGAGCAACCCCCGCCTATCTTTTCTTGCTCTGTGTCAAAAGCAGTGACTTCTGACATGTATCAAAGCAAGTAGGTTTGTGAGTCTGTATGCTGTATTTCATTTTGTCACAAGCAACTGGCTCTGCCCCAGTTGACTAATATGTCCTATGATGAACATGCCCCCTCCTCAGCCCCAGTCACTAGACACTCCCTCAGTGACATTTTTTATTCTAATTTTTATTTTTTATTATTGCAGGCACCATCCATCCGTCTTTCCCCAATGTCAAGTAACAACCTTGACACGGGGAGGGGAAAAGATGTATGCTTGGGTGTGAGTGAGTGGTATGTTCTGTGGCCACTATCAAACCCAGAACCACAGCAGCCAAAAGAATGAAGGTAGGGTGTTTTTGTTTTTTGTTTTTTTCTTTAGAAGGAGTGAAGGAGGCCGGGCGGAGGGGGGGTGGAGAGAAGCAATCCTTCCAGCAAGACAAAGCACAACATGGAAACGTGCAAGTGCTCCACACACTGGCCATTAACAGAGGAGAAAAAAGTAGAAGAAACCCCAGAGAGAGAGACTCTAAGACAGAGCAGGCTTTCTAAGAAGAAAATATTGCCAGTGATAGTAATAAAGACATTATTAGATGTCTTTATTACTTATTTATTTATTTATTTATTATTAGACAGTAATAAAGTATGGAGGCAACAGTAATTGTAATAGTCTAGGGAATAGTATAGAGCAGTGATGGCAAACCTATGGCACACGTGCCACAGGTAGCACGCATAGCCATATCGGTGGGCATGCAAGCTCAGCTCCAGCTGATTTTTGGGTCTTCTGAGCCCACCAGAAGTAGGGGAAACAGGCTGTTTCCTACCTCCGGAGGCCCTTGGGGTGGTGGTGGGGAAGGCCTGTTTTTCTCTCTCCCCAGCCTCCAGAGCCTTTCTAGGAGTCTGGGGAGGGCGAAAACAGCCTTTCCCAGCCCCACCCCCGAAAACCCTTTTGCCAACTTCCAGTCCCACCAGAAGTTGCAAATGGGCTGTTTCTGGCCTCCGGAGGGCCTCCGGGTGGGGGTGGGGAAGGCCATTTTTGCCTTCCCCAGACTCCTCAGAAAGGCTCTGGAGGCTGGGGAGAGCAAAAATTGTGCCATCGCATGCCAGGAGCGGGGGGGAGCATGGGGGGTCACGCATGCATGTGCAGGGGCAGGGCACATAGAATTATGGGTGTGGGCACGCACACGCGCAACCCACCCACCGCGCTCCTGGCACGTGATGGCAAAAACGTTAGCCATCACTGATATAGAGGAAGCACTGAAATGGTTAATAGGTAATACTATTAGTATTAACAGTGGTGGGATTCAAATAATTTAACAACCGGTTCTCTGCCCTAATGATTTCTTCCAACAACCAGTTTGCCAAACTGCTCAGAGAGGTAACTACTGGTTCTCCCAAAGTGGTACGAACTGGCTGAATTCCACCACTGAGTATTACTATAGTTATGTGTGAATATATGTAAGTTTCATACATCACTTTTATATCTTTGTTTACAAAGTAAAAAGTCTTCCCATCCCTTATAGCAGTGGTGTCTCACCTTGGCAGCTTGAAGACCTTTGGACTAGGTCCCAGAATTCCCCAGCCAACTCCTCTGGGAGTAAAGTCCACAAGCCTTAAAAATTCCTGTGCTTTTGTGTCTGGACCAATCTAATTGAGTATGCTTTTAAAAATAACCTGTGACATCATCCAAAGAAAGGAACCAATTTGATGCTTGCTTTCCTGGCATGGCTAATAGGGAAAAAGAAGTAGGAGAATTAACCACTGGGGTCCACATTGCTCCCAAAGATAAGGAATGGATTGAAATCTGCACAGCGTTTCTTAAACTGGATTCAGCTCCAAACAGATTCAGCACAGGAGGTCAGCAGCTTATGGCTATGTTAATGAGCCAAATTTTTTATTTCTACCATGTGCCATCTGAATATTACAGTTAACTGACGTAAAAGATAGCTGGTAAGACTCTCTAATTGGACACAAGAATACTTTCCCATATGTTGTATTCCCAGCGAGAGCAAAGCACAAGCCTATTAAACACATAAATAGAAACTAGTGTCAAACTAAATGGTCATACAGCTTTTAGGAATCCTAAATATAGCCAAAATATTTTTTCAGCTTTAAAGTTTTTTGTTTTAAAGTTTTAAGCCCACAGGGACTGTCACAAAAATAACATTTTCTGATTCTATAGAAGCTGTAGACTTACATGAATTATGTAGTTTAAGGGAAGTTCTATTTTATTTATTTATTTCAAGATTTATAAGGCAGCCCAATAGAGATAGTGTGACTCTGGGTGGCATGCAATAATAATAACAACCCCCAAATGATACAATCCCTTGACTTGATTGTGGGGCTTGGATGCCCTGAGGAAGATGAGAGCTGTGCCAGAGGTTCAACCATATAGTATGGATATCACCAGAAGAGCTAGAGGAAGAGTGTCTCTCCAATAAAACATATGGTAAAATGTAAATTACAGAAACCCATACCACACTGGTCATCTCCTGAATCAACAAGGACCATCCTAGGTGTTGGAGTTCCTGGACATCTGGTGACAAATGGCCAGCAGGACTCAGGACTGTTGGCTAAGCAACCAGGGCAAGCAGCTGCAGGATTACAGGAAAAAAAGTATTTACCCATTCCAAATATGCAAAGATTGAAAACAAAGAAATAATGATCTGTTATTACAAATCAAGTCGAATGAGAAAAGGATCACTGAAAAGAATGCAAAAGTTCTGAAAAGAGTAACATCCAGAATCAGAAATAACAGAATAGGGGCTAGCAGATCAACATCAATTTATAATGCAAAATAAAGTATTCACCTAAGCCAGTGATGGCGAACCTATGGCATGCGTGCCGGAAGTGGCACACAGAGCCATCTCTCCGAGCAAGCAAGCTGTCGCCCGTTGCTCTTCTGGATTCCGGCACGCTGGCCAGCTGGTCTTCACATGCATGGGAGTGCTGGAAATTGGAAGAGCAGTCACCCGCTGTGCATGCATGCACTGGGAAGATGCGCACCGGCCACCTGGTCTTCCAGTTTCTGGCATGTCTGCGCACGTGGAGACCAGCTGGCTGGTGTGCCTGCATGCGCCAGAAATTGGAAGATCATCTTCCCAGAGTGTGCATGCACACCAGGCAGCTACTCTTCCGGTTTCCAGTGCTTTCACACGTGTGAAGACCAGCTAGCCGGTGCACCGGAACCCGGAATAGCAACAGGCAATGGCTCGCATGCCCAAAGACATGGAGAGAGGATCCCGGCGATTGCTTCTTAGGAGAGCAAAGCTGTCAGCAGGGTGGGTGGGCCAGGACTTCTCTCCTTCCCTGCCTGAGCGGGCCTCTTGCACAGCTCCAGCCCTCCAGCCCATGGCACCGATGCATGTCCGCAGTCTGGAGCGCCTGGGTGGCTCGAGTGCCACAGAAGAGTGGCAGCGGCAGCCACAGGGCGAGGGGCAGGAGCAACCTGCCGGCCCTGCAGCCACTACCCCACCGGTGAGCCAGGCCCTCAGTGGCATCTCCATGAGTGAGGAGCTGGGCTCCCCTCCGGCCCTCCTGGGGCAGCTCACCTCCCTGATGGCAGCTCCTCCTCCAGCATCCCGGCCGGAAGCAGCTGCATGAGAACCGCTGCCGCCCCCTCACTCATTGGCCCCAGCCTGCCGCCCTGTCCAATGCACCAGCCACTAAATAATTGTTGCAGTCAAGATTTTCTTATAGCTATATCTATCTAATAACAAAATAAGAGAGTTCAAACAGAACTTGGAGGTCTTCTAGTACAATCCTCCGCTCAGGCAGGAAACCCTATACTATTTCAGACAAATGGTTATCCAATCTCTTCTTAAAAACTTCCAGTGTTGGAGCACCCAAAACTTCTGGAGGCAAAACCATTCCACTGATTAATTGTTGGAGAATATTGGAGAATAGGTTGACCCCTCTTCTATGTGGCAGCCCCTCAAATATTAGAATACTGCTATCATGTCACCCAGCCCTTCTTTTCTTTTTTTTAATAAAAAGTTTTTATTTTCTGATCAAACGAGTATACAATATAAACATTCGTTCAAACTATCATCAAGAAAAAGAAAAAAAAATCAATCCTTGGTAAACTCAATCTTCAACCCCTCCTCACCACCCCCCACCCCAACTTCCCAGAACAAAAACAGGGCATAGATTTCACCAAACATTCGCTAAAATAAACTAGCTAACTGCAAGATTTAATAACTCCCAAAACCCCTTAACTCCCCTTTTATAATTTCATCAACCTCCCTTTTTATAAACTCAAAATAGCGTATAATCCAATAACTCTAAGAGTTTTAAAACCTTTAACAAATATTAAACATTCAAACCTTAAAAATTCTCTTAATATATCAGTAAAGTATTCAATTGATTTGCAAAAACATTTTCCCGCTCTTACTTTTCTCAAAGTTCAGATATTTTGAAATCTCATAACAGAAAATAAACCTTAGGTATTCACTAATTAAATTTCTACATTTTTTAAATTTCTAAATTTCCCCCCTTCATTATTCCTCCCTCCAACTTTTAAAATTTTAAAAGATAATCATCAACATAATTAACCATTAATACATAAACTAAAAAACCAAAAAAGATTAATCTTACATTCAACCATTAATGCATCATATTTAAAAATCAATATTTAACTTTATACTTTTCCCCCCTCAGTAGTTATAACACCTAAAACATAATCATTTTTAACCATAAGTAGAACAACTGCAAAGCCAAAAGAAAAGGTTAATCTTCCATTCTTGCTTTCTTTTTATATTTTTTCCAGTCTTTCTGCATCCCTCCTACTTCTATTTTGAGGAGGTTTTTCATTTTAATTTGAGGTTGATGTAACTTCAAAGATTGTCCCCTTTTTGAGAAAATTTCCTCTGACTTAGAGCCCCCAAATCGCCTCTTCTTGCTTATATAAATCAGTTCATTCCTTCGCCTGTAGGACCAAAGTTTGTCAAGAGTTTGTGAAAAAAAGTTCAGTTGTTTCTTTTCTATTAAATGTATAAATGCCACTGGCAAATCTCCTTCATCTTCTGAAACCTCGAAAGTCTGGTCATTTACTACTTTTTTCCAAACCAAGTCATAATTTTGAAAGATTCTATCAATTTTTCCAAAAAGAGCAGAGAATAAGCTCGAAAATTCTTGAGAAGATTCTTCCACCTTCTCTGCTGCAATCAGAATATCTCCTGAATTGTCATCATGCTCCGTACTTGTTTTTGTCTCCTCAGTCATTTCTGTTGTTATCCCTTTAAGAATTGCTATTTGATTACTTATAGCTGCAGTATGATTATTCATGGCTTCTTTTATAAATTCTGTAAATTCTGCATCAAAATCCTTATAACTCTGTAAATCAGACAACTGTATTTCTGAGACCTCCAAATAGCTTCCAGCACTTTCAGGATCTCCTTTCTTAGAAGCCATTTTATTTTTAAAAGATTTTCTTTCTTCCCACAACCATAAAATCATAAAGTCAGAGCCATCCTTTTAAGCAGCTTTCAGCAATTTCTTTATAAATCACCAAACGAAATAATCTTTTCCCAAACAGCTCTTCAAAATCTATTCCAGCAACTTAAAGCCAGTCTCTGAGCACGAGTCTATTAGCAAAAACTTTCCTTTCTAACTTTCACTTTTAAAATCGCAACAAAGAAACGCCATCTTTACTTCCAGCTCAGAAAATCCAATTAGAAACATTGTATCCCCGGAGTTAAGTATTATACTTGCAAAAAGCTTGTCCTCCTGCTTCTGTTCCGCCTGCTTTTTTGAGATCATTTAATCTTCTGTTTGACAGCAGAAATTGGACGCAACGCCTAGCTCTGTAAAAAAAAAACAGAGTCCCCCCGGATCCGGAGCTTCAGTGGGCTGAACGGGGAGCTCTCGCCCTCCTAACCCCTGGAATTAATCCAGGGGTTTTCGGGGAGCTCTACCCTCACCCACCTGCTCTCCTCTCCTTCTTTTCCCGAAGGGGAGATTTTCAAGCCGTTTGACAGCTGATTAACGCTGTCAGAACGGCTCAACGGGATCGCGGGGGCGGCGGTCTAAAAAGACCGTCAATGGCGCTGCGGAGCCAACCCGGAAGTCCGCCCAGCCCTTCTTTTCATTAAACTAGACATACCCAGTTCCTGCAATTGTTCTTCATATATTTTAGCCTGTACTCTTTCTAGAGTCTCAATGTCTTTTTTTATATTGTGGTGACCAAAACCTAAAATAGGTATAGTCCTTCTGATTACTTTTTTGAAGTTGGAGTGCTCTGTAAAACATTCTAAATATTAAATTAAATTAAATTCCTTCTGGCTAAATAATAGCAGATTTGAGTAGGGAGAAACAGCATAGATAAAATTACAGTAGTCCATCTTAATAACTAGTCTAAATATAGATGAGTAAGAAAAATGTTACTCAGCCTCAGCCATGATGGACAGCAATGGTCTAAATGTCTAAGCCTTTGGGGAAATATGGGAGTGGGCTGAAGAAGATTTAGGATCCTGTAGAGCAGGATGTCCAACCTTGGCAACTTTAAGAGCTATGGATTTCAACTCCCAGAATTCCTCAGTCAGCATGGTTGGACACCTCTGCTGTAGACTGAGGGCTTCTTAGGGCTATGTCTAGATACATAATAGTCAAAGCAAAAGATTAATTCTTGCAAAATTAGTCTCCAGGTGACTCTGGTTTTTTGTAGCAAACAACACATTTGGACCCTCTCCTATCTATTTTTTAGTTGAGTGGGGATTATGACTATTTAAACAGGTTGTGAGTTTCCCCATGGGGTCTATAACAACTTGCCATGGCCAACTCGCCATGATGAACTCACTGCAGGACAACTCACTGCAGGACAAGACTTACACTAATATTAAGAAATAGTGGAATAGAATCATTAAAGAAAGAGCGCAAAAGAAGGGACAAAATGAAATGTGAAGGACAAAAATTAAAATATTTTTTTTATTTAGTTTAAATAATTAAAAAGAATTGTTAAATTGTCCTGCAGCGAGTTGGCTCACAGTGAGTTGGCTGTGGTGAGTTGGCCAGGGCGAGTTGGCTGCAGCGAGTTGAGTGTGGCAAGTTGCCCCATTCCATTCCCCATGATATCTAAATAGTCACCAAGCAGAAGCAGAGAGGAATATGATTTGGTCATCATTGCTTATCTTTACGTTTCATACTACTCACTATTTTAAATAATATTTCCTTTTATTTCTTCTGAATCTCTTATCATTCAATTTCATGCTACCATTGTAACTTTTCCTGAAAGAAAGTAGTATCATCTCTCCAATTATCTATTTTGTTTTCAGCAGCACAGTAATAACTTTTTTGAGTTGTGGCCAACAAAATTCTACCCAAAGTCCATGTGCAACACTTATTAAATGCCCTGGAGATTTTCAAAAGCAAACAAGAAAAGTGAACAAGTCCAATTCTAAGAAGGAAAACAAATTTATATCTCCCTATAGACACAAGAGGGTGATAAATATTGAAGCCAAATGGGCAGATCTTTGCCAAATAGTGTCATTCTCTTACTCTGAGGTTACATACGGTAAAAGTTAGAGGACTGTCTATCCCCTCAGTTTGTAACACAACCATGTTGAAACTAAGGGTATTTTATTTGTATATCTTCAGGAATCACTTCCCATGGAAATTCAATTTAACTTGTAGTAGTGGCTGTGAGTAAATAATGCTGAGTTTCTCAGAACAACCATTGATTGAAGTCACAATGCACTTGACCTGCATTGCCCCGTGAATGATGAAGTATTGCCAAGATCTCCTTAAGTGCCAGTACCCATTCTTGGCTATCATGAAACCTCATGCTCATATCCCTGTGGTTTCTGTAGCCACTCAGTAGGCACTGGCATATGCCCGAAAAATTTCCAACAACATGATGGTAAACAAGTCCGTCTCTTTGACTGCTTTTAGCAAAATATTTTCAGATTGCAAAACAAGTGGAAGGTAGACACATTCCCTTCTGTTCAAAGGGAAATTGTCTGGAAAATTAAGATGGGTCTTTTACGGTGTCATTAAGACTCTCTTCAAATATGCATACATAAATAATAAACACAACATTTACCAAAATATTGGTGAATGAATCTACCTACTGTTGCATACATTTAAAGAAAACTGTGATAAGAGCATGGGCACATCATGCAGTCAAACACATATGCTAGCCTTCTTCAGGTTGAGGGATGGCACCCTCCAGTTGTCTCAGCTCAAAGTTACAGAATTTCATTACCATCCACTCTTGCTGAGAATTGTGGAAATCGAAGCTTCATGCATCTCAAAGGCATTCATTCACACGACAGATAGCAGACCTATGTACTCAGGGGGTTAACCACAAACAACATCCAAATTCATACTACTGGTTATATATAGGCATTCCTTTTCTCCTCTCTTTATAATGTGCAAATATGGGCATTGAGACATTATATAGCTTGCCTTTTATACACTCATTGTACTGGTTGAGTAAATAAACATGGAAAGAGAATACAGGATGCACCAGGTTTTTCTCCTGTTCCAGTTCTTATATCAAGGCGATTAATAATAATTTCCTTGGATCCACTGGCCTTTTCCATTCCCATCTTTCAACTTAACAATCTCAATAACATCTCCCCATCCCCCAAATCTGGCAGCAGAAACATGTTATGGATCCCATTTGCTAAGGAGTTTCATCCGATGGAATAGAGGAGGAGGGCCTTCTCTGCTCTGGCACCTTGCCCTTTAGAACCTCATTCCACTGAGGTGAGATTGGCCCCGATCCCATTGACCTTCTGGGAATCTCTTAAAACTTAATTTCATCAGCAGGCTTGAGAATCCTAGGGAAATAGGGAGCTAATAAAATGTCCGTAAAGTTTTAGATGCATTCTCCCAAGGTTTTGTCTATATTGATTGCTGACACCAGGGGGTCTGGGGCAGTGGTGGAATTCAATTTTTTTTACTACCGGTTCTGTGGGCGTGGCTTGGTGGGCATGGTGTGGCTCGGTGGGCGTGGCAGGGGAAGGATACTGCAAAATCTCCATTCCCACCCCACTCCAGGGGAAGGATACTGCAAAATCCCCATTCCCTCCCCACTCGGGGCCAGACAGAGGTGATATTTGCCGGTTCTCTGAACTACTCAAAATTTCCGCTACCAGTTCTCCAGAACCTGTCAGAACCTGCTGAATTTCAACCCTGGTCTGGGATTATTGTTTTTATTATTTGTATGTTCTTTGTACCTTATTTTTATTTTTGTAAGCCACCCAGAGTCACTAACAATGAATGGGCAGCCACATTAATCTACAGTAATAGACAGATAGATAGACAGAGACAGAGACATAGATACATAGATAGGTAGACAGTTTTTTTAGTAGTCTTCTTCTAATGATTTAATTGTAGCTGGTTTGTTTAAATTGGGTCTTCTGCCCAAAGTCACATATATGAGATGTACAATAAGCTATGTAAATGTGATAAATAAATAGATCATTTTTTTTAAGCAAAAGAAATTCATTTAACCACTACTGTTGTGATCTTCTACCAGGACGTGGAAACACTCCTCTTCCCACAGGTTTTTCTTGTGGGTAAACAACTTATCAATAGTTTAATTTCTGTGTATGATTATGAGAATTTTTCAAACTTCATACGTCATAGTTAAATGAATAAATATATAAAATAAGTCAGAACAAGAGGAAGCACATCCAAATATATAGATAAGATTCTATATTAAATAAGTGTGCCTTTCTTAAATGACAAGGACAAATGATTTAAGAAGGTTGTGTCTATAGTAAGAAGAAGATGTGTGTGGAAATTAATGGAACACACATCCTGAAAAGGAGATGCTTGTATTGTTTTATATATTGTATTTTTATGCTGCTGCTACTATTAATGGGTTAGCAGCTGAAGAGGAATATAAAACAGTTTGGTGTTTTTCATTTCATGCCAGCTGTCAGAGCAAGACCAGTCCTCTTTTTTTTTTTTTTTTAATTTGATTTATATGCCGCCCTTCTCCGAAGACTCAGGGCGGCTTACAATGTGCTCAGCAATAGCCTTCATCCTTTTGTATATTTATACAAAGTCAGCTTATTGCCCCCACAACTGGGTCCTCATTTCACCTACCTTAGAAAGGATGGAAGGCTGAGTCAACCTTGAGCCTGGTAAGATTCGAACCCTGCAGTAATTGCAGGCAGCTGGTCTTCCCTATATATTTATAATTATAGACATTAATACAAATTTCAACTTATACTGTAGGGTTTGTAAGAGTTTACATTCAAGTAGATGTCACTGAATTGACTGCTGAATTGACTGCTGAATAAACAGACATTAGGATGGCACTGCTGTTATCCACAAGGTGTGACTAGATTTTGTACTTTGTTGCATAGTCTGTTTGCCCAAGGCTGTTCATATTATGTAAGAGATTAAGGAAGGGATGCAAGAGTTTGCATCAGAATTTATGATGTTCTTCCTCTTTTATCTGGCTCTTCGTGACAAGGAAAATGTGGGTAACATTTTGTTTAGCAGGGAGATATAATAAAGCATCGCATGCTGATTGTGCAAAATTTACAACCTGGCACATTGACAGCACTTGCCCATGCATGGTTGTTAAGAATTATATCCCAATGGGTTTCAGTGTGACAGTACACCACTGTTTGATAGCAGACAATCAGCTCTGCATAAAGAAGGTCTAGATCAGGGGTGTCAAACTCGCGTCTTCATGGCGGCGTCACATGATGTATTGTGACTTTTTTCCCTTTCACTAAACCAGGCATGAGCATGGCCAGCACAGATGAGCATGACACATCTGGCCCACCAGCCATGAGTTTGACACCCCTGGTCTAGATTTAATCCCTGGCATTTCCAGTTAAAACAAGAGAATCAGGTGGTGCCAGACCAATTGGAAATTGAAGAGCCCCTGCCAGTCAGAATAGACATCCTCTGCTAGATGGATAAACCACAGCAAAGCAGCTTCTTTGTTCTCCTCTTGGGTGGGGCAGGGGGGAGAGTTTTTCTCAGCTGTTGCTCTTGCATGTATGAAGTTTGAAGAAAGGGAGAGAAAATGCTGAATTTACCAAATCCCATTTTTTTTCAAAGGACAGGAAGAAGATTAAAGAAAAACTTAATGATCCTACAAGCTGGTTCACGGTTGCAAGTGTGAAACAACTGCAATGGAAAACCTAGCTTTCCTGTTGCTTATCTCTTATTCTGCTTCATTTGTCATGAAGAAGCCCAGTGAAATTTACTTGAGATTCAAAACCAGGCAGGCACAGGAAACATAAACTCCTCCGGGTGACAGGGAGGGATAGGAGGAGGGGTCATTTTTAAAGTGCCCCAAAGCGCAAACTCCAGTCTCTCTTCTCCTCGGTGGCAGCAGGTCACATTAGAATCTTCAATTGGTAGAACCGGGCAGATGACATCTGGACTTCCATTCCTTCCCCCTCTTTTTTTTTTGCTTTTCACAAGATATTCTCATAGATACTGCGCTGGGACACTCCAGGAAGCCTCTTTCCTGAAAAAGGGTAAGGAGAACCTAATCCTATTCTTTTTGAGATTGGCTTTAATAAGCGTTCATAAAGAGGGTTTTTCCTGCCTATGTTTATTGTCCAAATTTCATTTGACATGAATCTGACATGAAGCCCCAAGCTATGAGCAGAATACATCGGTTATAGGTGTGAAGTGTCCTTAGTCAATCAAGTTAGAGATATTTTTTCTGTAATTATCTTTCTTCCTACAGAATGTGTGCAATTTAATTTGATGGATGAAACTCCTCTCCTTTGGCTGATTGATTTCAAAAAACCAGCACTTGTCCCCAGGAACATGTCATGACTTAATCAATAAAAGGCTACCTTCTAAAAATATTATTAACTTGGGTTTTCTTTAAGTGAAGGTAATAGCCTCTTTGACATGTTGTTAAAGAAAATAAGATGGGGATATTTTAACATCTAAAAGAATAGATGTTTAGCAAATAGGAAATTTAAATGTACACTGTCCAAGTATTTCATCCTATCAGGGTGACTTAATCTAACTTTTTTTTAAAAAAAATTAAGCATAATCCCTATTATAAGTACCTGGGCAAGAAAAAGAATTCTGTTCTGAAGAAAGGCAGACATTTTAAACTGAATGTGTCTTAAAATGGCAAGTCATTTGAAGGCCAGGGAGCATGGCTATTCTTGGAAATAGCCCTGACAGGTTTCAACAGATGCAGCCTGAAGAATGTGGCTGGGGAGGGGAGATAAGGGAGGGGGGAAGGAGCAGCTGACCCACTGCTTTGGTAATGCTTGGGTTGGGGGATCTCAGATCCTTCTGGCATGCGAGCAACTTTGACACTTTGAACACAGATAGCTCTCTCCCTTGTGCCTGCATAGCTGTTCTTTGGGAGGAGTTATGAGAGCAGCTATGCTCCCCACAAGGAGTTTAGTTCTTCATTTGGATGCATAAAATGTTTAATGGGGCATATTTGAAGACTTAAGTGTGAAATCCTTAACAAGAGAGAAATGCCGCATTAGAGATTGTTTTGCAGGAAATAAGGTAACAATTTTATATTTACCACTTTGGCACTATGCCACCTTGCAACATGTCAGTGCTTACTTAGGTACCTCGATCTATTTGCTTTTATGTTTCACCAGTTATTTATTTATTTATTTGGTGCTTATAGAACTCCAAGATTTCCTCAAGGAAGATATTTCTTATCCTTTCTCTAGAATAGGCTAGTCTGAGTGTGAGAATGATTGGTCTGTGACCATTCAGATTCTTAGCTGAATGGAGATTTGAACCCAGTCCTGGCCCAAAACTTTGCAACTTCCCTGTAGGACATCACAGGCAGGTGTTCCAGTCTCTAATTGACTGAACACCAAAATGAAATATGAAAAAGAGCAGATTGTAGAGTCTGTATATTTGGATTCCTAAGATTTATACTGTATACTGGATTGTCTGTTGGGGAGATGATGGCTGCTTACCGAGTGAAGGTTTTTGTGCTTCTCACTATGGGGTAGAAAACATTGGTCCATTTAAAATAAAAATCCAATTAACATCCATCAAATGCATGAAAACACTATATTTTATAGCAGTTGGGAATCATGTTTATATTTTTATTATTTTTATTGTAATGTGTTTCACGGTATTGCTCATAATAGCAATTAGAAATGAATGTAAATCAGTCTTCCTGAAACTGAGCACCCTTCAAAAGTTTGGATCAACTCCCCAAATTCCCATGCCAGCATTTCCATTACTGAGAAATCTCAGTGTAATTTTATAATGTTGTTCCACTGCTGCTGGCATTTCAGTTAGTTAACAAAATATTTAGGGACAATGAAACAAAAAGGAGGTAAAAATGAGAAGTTTATTATGTTCACCTGAGAGCAAGATAAGAAGCAATGGATGAAAAATTATCGAAGAGACATCCAAACTAGAACTAAGGAGAAATTTCCTGACATTGAGAACAATTAATCAATGGAACAACTTGTCTCCAGAAGTTATGAACGCTCCATCACTGGAGGTGTTTAAGAAGAGACCAGAGCTCCATTTTTTTGGAACAGTACTGAGTCTCTTACCTGAGCAGGAGGTTAGACTAGAGGACCTCCAAGGTCCCTTCCAATTCTATCATTCTGTATTCTGTAATTAAGTAGCCCTAAACACTTGAAAAGCAGTAGCTAATCATTAAAACTGATCAAAATAAGGAATCAGATCAAACCAATGGACATTTTAGGAAACTTATAGCTTACACACTAGCAGCTTATAACATAAACCTAATTTAGCTTATCAGTTGCAGAAATAACTTTGAACATATTATACCCCAAACATTTTATTTCAGAGAATGCAAAATTAAAAATCGTATTATTCATCTGTTAAAACAGAGTTCTGGGAGGCATTTAAGCTGTAGCTGTATAAACCTGAACCTGTATTCCAGACAACTCAGGATTACATATATTATACACATTTCTAATATATGTAACCTCAGACATAGAATTCATCTATTAATTACTATTCTAACTTTCTGCTTAAAACAATGGTCATGTAGCAACCAAACAAAACGTTAATACATAACTAGATATGAGGGCATAGGACAGAAACATAAAAATGCCATTTGCACAAGAGCAAGACTTAATAATAGAATGACATCTACTCAGAAGATGCTTGTAATGGAATACAACACAATGGAAAATTAACTAGGTTATATTAGGACAAGTAACTCTTCTAACATGGAGAACTAATTCCTCCATTACTTCAAGTAGAATGATCCATTAAACTTTAA
Organism: Arizona elegans; assembly: GCA_022577455.1. Taxonomy (NCBI): domain Eukaryota; kingdom Metazoa; phylum Chordata; class Lepidosauria; order Squamata; family Colubridae; genus Arizona; species Arizona elegans. Next base: position 208,986,582 of record JAKOOJ010000001.1, on the reverse strand, counting down.
ACATAGTCATCGGGGCCTGCTAACCAAACCCTTAACTAGTTTGATCTAGTTCTTCAAACCTAAGAATAGCCCTGTTGGTCAGATCAACATCCTTCCAATCAGCTTCACGGGATGAGCCTTGAGCCTAATATTTTGAGTAATAGACAAAAAAGCCTATATACAATTTTTCCATGCCTTCCATGGAATCCATATCTCAATCATATGCTTTCTCAAACCATAGCGCCCAGAATTCTTCACCATTGGTTATGCTTTCCAGGGCCAATAGGAGTTGAAGTCCAAAGCAACTAAAATACCAATTTATCTTTCTCTCATCTGCTGCAAGGCCTTTATCCAAATATCAATGTTTTAAAGGAAAATAATTCCATTCCTGTAGGCTTCAATTAAGAAAGGAGAAGAGCCACCTGTCCTTTTATATGAAAGATAAGAATAGATTTTTAATGAACAAACATCCACATTGTTGTTCTTAGCTTTTTATTATATCTTTTAAAAATATTTGATCAACTCAAGGTAACAAACATGCCTAATACTCCTTCTGCCAGGGGTGAAATCCAGCAGGCTCTGACAGGTTCTGGAGAACTGGTAGCAGAAATTTTCAGTAGTTCGGAGAACTGGCAAATACCACCTGTGACTGGCCCCAGAGTGGGGTGGGAATGGGGATTTTGCAATATCCTTCCCCCAGGAGTGGGGAGGGAATGGAAATTTTGCAGTATCCTTCCCCTGCCACGCCAACCAAGCCACACCACGCCCACCAAGCCAAGCCCACAGAACCGGTAGTAAAAAAATTTGGATTTCACCACTGCCTTCCGTCTATTTTTTCAACAACAGCAACTCTGTGAGGTAGGTTGGGCTAATATGAGACTAACTGGCCCAAAGTCTCCCCACTGGCTTTCATGCCCAAGGTGATACAAGAACTCACAGTCTCCTGTTTGTAGGCCAGCACCTTCACTATAACCAAACTGGCTCTGGTAATTCAGAATGGAGTTGTAATTTAATTTAGTGGGTTTTGTATTCAAACAAATTAGGACTGTATGGGAGTCACTGATCTGCTCATCCAATTTAATCTGAAGTGAAGACTAATCTGAAAAATATCCAGTCAAATTTGCAATTGAATAAATATTAGAAAATTAACACGAGACATTAGTCCTTTTCAACCCTTACAGCTGAAGAGGTAATGTAAACAAGTGCGAAAGGCTCGGGATCAAGCGTCTCTGGCTTCACATTGCTCTGACTCAACCCACCTTTGTACTGTAACTTTTGTGGCAAAGGGAGGAAGCTCTGTACATGTTCCTTTTAACAGATTAATTCTATGGGATTTGAGGTTGGGTTATTGGTAAGGTTACTTGGATTAACAGCCAAGAGGACTTTTTTTATATACAAGTTAAATTGAATATAAATCCATTTCAGCATTCAGGATTGAGATCTGGGGAGACTGGGGTGACTCCTGCAAAAATGCTCTGCATTCATCCCATCTGAAGAAGGATACAAACTATGATTTACCAAGTGATAATTAACTGCGCAGGCATACCAACCAAATGCTGCAAATGTGTTAGTAATTATTCTCCCACTCTTTTATATTTCATTTCTTTGAGGTATGCTTATAGATTATAGCTTTTGGATCAACTGTAGAAAGATGTTTAAATATGGGTGTACAATTATTTATTTTTTCTTTGTTCTGGGTTTTTCATAGCAAGCTCTTGGCTGTGATATTGTATTGCAGTCATGGCGCCTAAGAAGAAGAATGTCAAAAAGAACAAGACGGATATCAACGAGTTGACCATCATAGTGGAGGATGGACCATTCAGCAAGCTCAATGGATTGAATACCCTCCTAGAAGGAGGCAACGGTTTCAGTTGTGTTTCCACAGAAGTTTCTGATGCTTTCTATAGTCCCAACCTCTTGGAAGGTTTGTGTAGGATGAGACTGGAAAATTTTCTCTGTGATTTAATAATTGGTACCAAAACCAAGTCTTTTGATGTTCACAAAGTGGTGATGGCATCATGTAGTGATTACTTCCATAATATCCTAAAGAAAGATCCATCAACTCAAAGAGTGGACCTTAATGATGTATCACCACTGGGCCTAGCCACTGTGATTGCATACGCCTATACTGGAAAACTTACACTATCCCTGTATACTATAGGTAGTATTATCTCCACAGCCATTTATCTTCAGATACATACCCTTGTGAAGATGTGCAGTGACTTTCTAATGCAAGAAATCAATGTGGAGAATTGTATGTATGTTGCCAACATTGCAGAGACATATGGACTGAAAACTGCTAAGGAAGCATCACAGAAATTCATTAGAGACAACTTCATTGAGTTTTCTGAATCAGATCATTTCTTAAAGCTTACTTTTGAACAGATCAACGAACTTCTTGCAGATGATGATTTGCAGTTGCCTTCTGAACTTATTGCATTCCAGATTGCAATGAGATGGCTGGAATTTGACCAAAAAAGAACTAAGTATGCTGCAGATCTTTTGAGCAACATTCGGTTTGCTACCATCTCTGCCCAGGACCTGGTGAATTATGTTCAGACTGTACCAAGAATGATGTTAGATACAGATTGCCACAGACTTCTGGTAGATGCCATGAATTACCACTTACTTCCTTACCACCAGAATACTCTACAGTCAAGAAGAACCAGGATTCGAGGAGGATTACGAGTCCTAGTTACAGTCGGGGGACGTCCAGCTTTAACTGAAAAATCCCTCAGCAGAGACATTTTATACAGAGATCCTGACAATGGATGGAAAAGACTTACAGAGATGCCTGCCAAGAGCTTCAACCAGTGTGTCGCCGTGATGGATGGGTTTCTCTATGTAGCAGGTGGTGAAGACCAGAATGATGCCAGAAATCAGGCAAAGCATGCAGTCAGCAATTTTTGCAGGTAACTGATTATATATAGCAGTGGAGACATAGCATGGACACAAGAGCTCCAGAAAAAGAAGGAGAAATATATGTATATATGTGGCGGGGAGGAGAAAGAAAGAGAAAATATATATTTCCGAGAGATAGAAAATTAATTTGGTTCTTTGCTTTAAAATTACTTTTCACAACCTGGAGACCTCCTAATGGATTGGATTACAACTATCATTAGCAATAGTCAGCAAAAGGGGAGGGGAATTATAATCCAATACATCTGGACACGACCAAGTCAGAGAAGTTATCCTGGAGTTGGATAAGAAGCCACTTTTTTCTTTCTCTCTTCTTTTCTAGGATTACACATATTAAAATAGTTAGTGCTATTTTATGCTAAGAGGTATGATTTTGCATGTTACTTTTTCATGGAGAAGTCTGCAGATCCTCTTTATGCTTTGGGGCAAAGCAGTCTGAGATCACATGCAGCTGCCCTAACTCACTTCGGCCTTGGAAGCAAATTCCTGAATGCTACAAAAATTCTTGCTATATTGTTACATTTGATCAATTCATAAAGTTGCCCAATAAATACGACCCAGGAGAGTGTATAGTATTAAAAACATCACATATTAACCAAAATACATTAAATTATTATATATTACCAGTACTGTACAAAAGGCAATTTTCAAAATTGAAAAAAATTAGAATTTTGATAGGCATAGAAACTCCCAAGCCAGTGTCTAAGAGGCAGAGCCTTTCAAAAGGAAACTAGAGCCATCTGGATTTGGGGTGGTGGGCATGCAGGAGGATGTTGTTACATAAGACAGGTGCAGTAATAGAGAAGAGACATGTCCTGTTAACACTGCTTACGTGTCAAGACCCAGAATATGCCCACCAGGTCAGATCTTATTGAGTAGGCAGAAATAATTAGAGACAGGCAGTCTTGCAAATAACTAAGCACTTTGCCAGCAACTTGAATTGCATCCAGGAGCCTACTGGTAACCAGTGCAACTAGTGAAGTAGCAGTCTATATAGCCACATAAAGGTAGAGATGATCATGAGTAGAACTCCCAATCTAGATTTTGTGCACAAGATGGATTTGTGCAAATTACATACTGGTTCTGTTATGCATACTGGGACCATCTCTAGAAATGAAGATAGAAACTTTCTGGATCCAGATAATCCCTGTCACTCAGTCTTACTATGGTTTTCTGAGCCTGTTCTCCCCCACCCAGAATCTTACAACTTCCAGATACCAAGACAATTTCAACAATATCACTTGGATGGCAAGGATTAAGATACATCACTGGGTTTCATCAATGTACTGATGATACCTAACTCAATGATGACAGATATTAAGCAGGGTTAGGAAGAAAATCAAGCCCTGAGGCATCTTACAAAGCAAAGGCTCAGGACTAAGCTGTGACAGCCCCATCCCCTGCCTCAATTAACATGAAACCAACCCTAAAAGAAGGAAAACCACTGTATCCTGTGCCTCTCACTTTCAACCTGCCGAGCTAATCATGAAGAACATCACAATCAATGTTACCAGAGGCCATTGAGAGTTCGAACAGTACCAGGATGCTCCCATTCTGTCCTAAAATAAGTTATCAACAAACAAAATCAATGCTGTTTTGGCATTCTATCCAGGCTTTAAATCTAATAGATTTAGATAATCTGTGACTTCCAGCACCCTCAGAAACTGCAGCTCAATCATCTTCTCAACAAGGGAAGTTTATGGTTTCTGATATGGGTCAGAAATTGTCCAACACCACTGGGCCCAGCAATAGCTTCTTGAGAAGTGGGTAGGTCATTGCCTCCATAATTGTAAATAGAATCACTCCTCCCTCAAGGATGAATTCATCACCACTTGGCTCTATATATACCATATGTCACCTCCTTGGAAGCCTTGACCAATCAGGGCTGACATGGATCTAATATATAGGTGACTTATATGTGGTTACAGTCTGAGGATCCTGTCCACTTTCTTTGGGCTAGAAAGTTCAAGCGTTTCCCAGATAATAAAATATTAGTAATGTGAGAAACTCTTCCCTGTTTTTTTTGCCAGTCAATACTACCAGTCTTACACAACCAGAGTCCAATTCAAAGTAAATCCAAGTATCTTTGTTCAATATATGCCTGAAATAATCCTCTGCAGATGCAATAAGAGCAAGCCACGCCTACCCCAGCTCTGCAAAGGGGAAAAATGTCACTATACATCACGTGACGGCAATGTGACGGTGTAAGTTTGACACCCGTGCTAAAGGGTAATAAAGGCTCTTATCTATATTGAGTCAGATTAGCTCTTTGTCTTTCTCCAGTGACATTCTAGCATCTCTTCTGGTGCTTCATCTCCTGGAGTTCCTTTGAGAATCAGAGGTCAATGACAGAATGCGACTGTAGGAAATTAATAAATTAATACATATTTGGAGAGCAATCATATTAAGTAGTTTATGTAATTAACGTTAATTCAATTTACATTAAATCAAATTATATTTTGTTCCACATATGCTAAAAAAAGAAAAATACATAAATATTCAGTTTCACTCATTTCCTCACCTCCTCAAGTACAGTTGATGATTGAGGAGCATAGTTACCATTATAAGAGCTGTGGTGACACAGTGGTTAAAATACAATATTGCAGGCTAATTCTCTGACTGCCAGCAGTTCGATTCTGAGTGGCTCAAGGTTGACTCAGCCTTCCATCCTTCTGAGGTCGGTAAAATGAGGACTCAGATTGTTGGGGGCAATATGCTGACTCTGTAAACCACTCAGAGAATGCTGTAAAGAAGCACTCTGAAGCGGTGTATAAGTCTAAGTGCTATTGCTATCATTCCCTGCAACAACAGAGTTCCATTATTTTAATCTGTTTCTTTTTAAATTAAAAAGAAAGTATGAGTGATTCAGATTGCAATTTGAGGATAGTAATTTTCATCTGCATAATTTTCTTGATAAAAATTATCCCATTTTACCAACACTATCCTTCTGTCTATTAGGGCAAAAGTGTGTGGTTTATGTCCTGTTATGGAATTCTTAGTGACTCTTTCATTTGTTTCAAACACGAAAGAACTTTTTGTAGCCCTCCATGTTTTCTGGAACATCCAGAACAATTGGGCAACTTCCAGGACTCCTGTTTGGCAGTAAACTTGCATGCCAGTACTTCCTTTTTTTCCATGACTATCCTGATAAAGGAAGAAAAATGATAAGAGAAGGGTATAATAGGGGATATATTTGCTGTGAAAGGATTTGTCAGAAGACCACTCAAGAAAGACATTTCCATTTTAGAAGGAAGATATAAATATACAGGAATTAATACATTTTTCACTATGGACATCTGCATTTCCTCTCTAAACAGTATTCTAAAGAGCTGAGGATGATACACACAATTTACCCTTTCAAGATTTTATCCTTACTTGATCCTGAGAAGCTGAATGATCAGCCCAGAGTATCATGAGCTTCATGAGAGCATCAGCATTTTAGCCCACTGTGTTAACTCATTACCACACATTCGTTATTATAATGCTCCATTCTTCTTCCAAATTGCTCACAATAATTTCTAGAGTCAGCCAAGATGACTTAGTTTCAATGCTAGAAATATATTATGCTGCTTACTTCTTATGGAATGGAAAGATGTATATGTTCCGTTTCCCACATATGTCTTGCAGCAAAGAAGACATGTACTATCCACCATGTATGCCAAATCATATATGGTTAGTTTTTCTCTTCACCACATCCTAATTATACACAGCCTGAAATCATATTTAAATTTGGGAAAGAATTATATCTCAGCACTATAAGTTTGGATTTACATGCAGAACATTCAATGTCTGGTTTCTGGCATGTCTTGAGAAACTGCCAGTCTATGTACGTCATTCTGACTAGAGAGTAGATTGTCCACGCATAAGTAACTTTCTAAAAATAAATCTGTGCATCACAAAATCTGTAAGAAGCAAGATGTCATGTTCTATAGAAGAATGGTGGAAAGCATTCCAAAATTTTGCTTTGTGATGCAAAGAATTGATTTGAAATTGGTTATACTTTAGGACCTCCTTCCTTCAGTATGCTGTAGCTGACTGATATCACTGAAATTTTTCATTTATTAGCTTCACATCTTTTGAAAATTCCCATCTAATTTTCTAGAAGGGACTCTGTAAGAAGAGTGATAGTAAAGCTAGTACAAAAGTTCTCCTTTTATAAGTTTGCGAAACAATTGGTAACATTTTAGTAATTATTTATAAGCATTTAAAAAAGATTTTTCCTCTTCTGAACAAAGAATGCAGACTTTTTTTAAAAAAGCATTATACATTTCTGGAATAATTTTGAGATTATCTTATCCAGGCTGGTCTATTAGGACAGACCTGCAACTGATTCAATTGTTACTTTCAAAAATATCTGTCATTGTTGTTATGGTCCATCAAATCAATTCTGACCCTTGGTGACTACAGAAAGAAGCCTACAGTTTTCCTGGCCACATTTTTTTAAAGAAATATATAAAGAAATAATTTCGTCCTTCATCCCAGAAAATACAAACAACATAAGTAATTTATGACCTTCTCTGAAAATACAACACTACCTTCCCATTACCTCATCTCTTATCTATAAACAATTTGTTAAAGCCTCATCATTTGATGCTAGTCAGGAAAAGTCCATTAAGGGTTCTCAGAAGTGTGTGTGTGTGTGTGTGTGTGTGTATCTTTGTATTTCTTCCCTTTACTTTGAACACCCTACCTTATCACTTACTCTGAAAATAGAAGAAAAGATCACTTCTTCCTATATCTCTTCTCTTTTCTATAAACAAATCTTTAAAGTCTCATCATTCAGTCCTGGTCAACAACAGTCCATTAAGGGTTACCAGAAACAATAATGTACACATTTTAACCTAGATCAAATAAATCATCTTTATATTCCTTCCCTTTAGTTTAAACAATCTTGATCTTTAAGTAGAATCCCAGAACTTGGTTTCTTTTCATTTTCTCCTTCTCTCATCCAAGAAAATCCTTGAAAACTTAAAAAAAAAATATTTTATAAATCAAAAATAAGGTTATCAAAGTCACTCTTCTGATTTCTTATTTGTATATCTCTTTTAATTATTAAGACTAAGTATAGAATTGTCTAGAATGGGCATAGAATGGGCATATAATTAATGCAGTTGTGTGGCATTATAAATACAAATCTTCAGTCAAAGGATAGTGACTTCAGTCAGTCACTATCTCACATGTTCATATATAATTGTGATAACTCGTACCCCTTAATAATTTTATAAAACCAGTGTCAAATCATTGTCTGTTGCCTTTCTATTTGTGTGATGAATATGTTGAACAATCAAATTTATTTTCTTCTTTTGAAGGAGCATTCTTTCAGGTACTCTTTCCTACTTTAGTACCTGTATATTGGTTGTCTAAGTGCATTAGCCAACTCTGCAAAGTTATTGTGGAATTTCATGTTTTTCTCCTTAAAAGATTTTTGATAGTAAAAGCAAAAATTGAAGTGTAATAAATCAGAAGAAGCAGCTGAAAAACAAGGAAAATATACTCTCAATATGGGAAAGATTTAAACCTCTTCTCCTCATTCTCAGCTCTTCTTGTCCCTAAAAGTGTTTTTACATCAAAGAATGGAGCATGAGATGCTTTAAATATGATTTCGATTAAGAAAACAGGAGACAGATGGAGAGGGGGTGGATCTAGGACAACTCACCATGGCCAAGTGTCCATGGCCAGTTTGCCCTGGCTGGGTTGCTGCTGCCAGTTCACCCTGGTCAGGTTGCTATTTCTGGCTCACCTCAGCTAACTAGATGCAGGACAAGTTACCCCAGCCAACTGGACATGGGGACAACTTGCCACTGTGGGACAATTTGAGGAGGAAGAGGGGAGGGGAAAAGGCACTTCCTCTCCCCCATCAGAAGAAACATGGGCCCTGGCTGATAGGACACAGGGGTGGGGACCACTCATGGGGAAGGGAAGAGAATGGTACTCTACACAGGATTCCCCTCCATGTGGGGTTGATTTTTATTCTGGTGGGGGGTGCCTCTTTCCCCCCCCCACCGCTTCATCCTCAAATCATCCCACAGTGGCAATTCCCTTCCCTGAAAGTTGCCCCCATCCCTGCGTTTCACTGACCAGGGCTGATGTTTTGTTCTGCTGAAGGGGAAGTACCTCTTCCCTTCCCTACTTTGTCCTCAAATTGTCCCATGTCTGTGAGTTGTCCACACATCCAGTTGGCCAGGGTGACTTGTCCTGAGTCCAGTTGGCCAGGGTGAGCCAGTGGCAGTGCCCTGGCCAGGGAGAGATGGCAGTGGTAACCCACCAGGGTGACCCAGCCACAGCAACCTGGCCAAGGTGACCTACTGAAAGATAAAGCCAGAAAATAAAGCTTCAACAATATAACACCTGTAAATGTAGCTGGTATTCCTGTGGCATTAATACTTCCTTAATTTTTTTCAGGTACGATCCTCGCTTCAACACTTGGATACATCTGGCCAATATGAATCAAAAGCGCACTCATTTTAGTCTGAATGTGTTCAACGGTCTCCTTTTTGCAGTTGGTGGTCGCAATTCTGAAGGGTGTCTCTCTTCGGTTGAATGTTATGTCCCTGCAATTAACCAGTGGCAGCTGAAGTCTCCACTGGAGATGCCCAGGTGCTGCCATGCTAGTGCAGTAGTAGATGGTAGGATCTTGGTCACAGGAGGCTACATCAATAATGCTTACTCCCACTCGGTTTGCATGTATGATCCTGCTAGTGACAACTGGCAAGACAAGGCCAGCCTTAGCACCCCGAGAGGATGGCACTGTGCCATTACCCTAGGAGAAAAGGTCTACGTCATGGGAGGGTCCCAACTGGGAGGGCGAGGGGAAAGAGTTGATGTGCTTCCTGTTGAATGCTATAGTCCATATTCTGGCCAGTGGAATTATGTTGCTCCTCTTCCAACTGGCGTGAGCACTGCTGGTGCTTCTACTCTTAATGGAAGAATTTACTTAGTGGGAGGCTGGAATGAAATAGAAAAGAAATACAAGAAATGTATTCAGTGTTACAACCCCGACCTTAATGAATGGACCGATGAAGATGAGCTACCTGAAGCCACCGTAGGAGTGTCATGCTGCACCATTGCCATGCCCAACACTAAGACCAGGGAATCGAGATCTAGCTCAGTATCTTCAGTACCAGTTAGTATTTAAGTTCTTTTTTTAATTAACCCCCCCTATGGATTTAAAAAAGCTATACTACATTTTTAAAACATTTCTTTCCCACTACTGGGTTGTAATCCCTTTTAAGAAGTGTCCCTATCAAAAGGGATTGAGGAGAGAAACATTAAATACTATTGGCATGTATTTCAGTTTTATAAAATGAAAAGTGGCCAATTTTCATGGAATTGAAAACACATGGTATGACCAAAGAAATTTAAATCTAATACATTTTATGCACTACAAATGTGCACAATGAGACAAAGGCCTCTGATCCATTGATCATAACAGAGCAAAGTACCTTACTTCCTGTGGGACCTCTTGTTCAGATTCTGCAATCGATTTAGAAAAACTTGTTTCCAAGCAGACGGCTCAAAGCATGGCTGATAAGAAGGCACCGTTCAGCTAAGTTTCTCTCCATAGAGAGAAGGTAAAATGTGGAACAATATATCAGAATTACAAATGGAAGACTAATATTTCTAAAGTCCATGGGCATCTGTAGTTGGGGGCAAATGATATCATGCTCATCATAATATCATAGGGCAAAGGACATGAATTATATAATTTGCATCAAAAATACAACTGAGGCCAATTACAGAATGCACATTATTTGCATGTTGACACCAGTTATATCATCCTGACTTCTTACAGACATCTCTATTGGAATCCTCTGCAACCTTCTGTGAATGAAACAAAATAATGAGACTTATCTGGAAGCAATTAGTATTTTAAATAAGGATTTATTCCCAGAATCCAATGCTTTGCTGTACTATGATTTACTGAATAAATCATAATTGGCTGAGCTACACACTAAGCTAAATCATTGTTTACAAAGCTTAGTGGCTCAATTCCCATGACATGCTAAATCACAGGCAAATCACATATAGCGAGTTATATGAATCCACCTATAATCTATAAGATGAAAATAGATTAACTCTGTAAATATGAGAAATATATATATATAAGTAAAATCTAAAACTCTTGTCATATTTCTGCAGTGCCTGGGGCCATGTCAACATTTCAGTAAAATGTTTACATGAAACAATAAATTTTACCCTGTGATTAGGCTTATGAAACTGTGGTTACGCTGACCCAAGGTCTGCAAAAAGTCAGATGATATGTCATCTGAATTTGGAAGGTAGGGAATTTAGCTTAAGGTTTAATTCACTTCCTTCCTAAACAGAAAGCAAGAATAGATGCACAGTGAAGCTACTCCAACCAGGGACCTCCTCACACAGTTTCTTCAACTCATGCATGTTGTGTGGAATAAGATATAGATGCCAGAGAAAAGGTGGTGGCTTAGCTTTTTTTCATTTTATATAAATGAGTCCAATCCATCACTTTAAAAAAAAATTACACCACACACATACATACACACACATCAGGAAATGTCTGCCAGGCATTTCACAGCTAAGATGGCAGGGATACTTGATGACATATCATCAAGGTTTCTTCATGGTATTCAATATCATCTGGTATGGCATATATACATATATGGTTAGCCCCAGGTGGTTAGAAAGTTACAGTAAAGAAATAGTACATCAGGTTTCATACATTGCACTAAACCATTATGTATTTAGTTCTGTCTTATCAAGCTCTACAAATCCAGCCAACTGTGCTTTATTCAATAAACCATAAATTCCAAAACAGCCATCTATGCAACACACAGTGTATGAGGACTGTCATGTAAGTATGTGCCTCAAGAAGTCTTTCCCTCCACTTTGTTCCTTATATATCTTGAACTCCCAGCCCAATTCTGTTCCAAAAACATCTATAATTCTCCAGAAAACAGTCTGAGGACGCATTAAAAGGAATGAGTTGCCTCCCACCATTTCACAAAGAAAAGCCCTTCTGCTCATGAAAGGTCTTAAATGTGCCTATCCAAAATTTCTGTTGACCTTAATATTTCTGAATTGTATTCTGAGAGTTTCATTTCTCTAATGCCTCTTTAAAAATAAGCACCATTGGGCTTAAGGGAGCTTCTTTTTAAACAAGCATACATAAAATTGCAGCTTTGATTGAGTTTAATGGTCTTTACTTCCAGGTAAGTGTGCACTTAAATTTGTCTTGATCATACCATGTAAGATTGTTTTAATGGTAAACAATTGCTTCATATTTGATCCATAACAAAAAAAATGTTTATATATTGTTTTTTTTAATCATTGTCCTCCCTATCATAGTCTAATGTAGTGGTTCTCAATCTGTGGTCCGCAGACCCCTGGGGGGACATGATGTTGTCACAGGAGTCCATGGAGGATTGGAGAAATGTTATGATTTAAATCTTGAGTTAAGTCTTGGGAGTCAGTGGCCATGGTCTGAGGCCACAAAAGGTATTTAAAAGGGGTCTGTGGTGAAGAAAAGGTTGAGAACCACGGTCTAATATATTTCTCTAATGATTTACCACAAGTAAGTTGAAATTTGGAAAATTATTTGGTCCAATAAGTTAATAGCATTGTTTAGAATATCTGACAGGGATCCAAAATCTTCATGTTAATTTATCAATGCTTTCATTTGAATTGCTTACATAACAAAGTATGGAAGAAGAAGAAGAAGAATGAAGATACAACTAAATTAGTCTGAAAGGTGTGCTGTTACTGTTGTTTGATACTTGAATGGCCCTGTCAGCGTGTGTCTGTCAAAGTTTAAACCAATAATGTAAAAATAGGAAACAATTTCTATTTCTTTACGAGCTGCAAAAGCAAAATAACCCAATTTGTTTGGGACTTTATTTATATTTGTGGGCAGGGACTGGGTGGGAAGGAACAAGATAAACCAGAAGTTCATATACATCTGGGTATGCACAAATGTTATCAGCCCTAAGTAAAACAAAAAGCACAGATGTTGCTAGACTAGACACTTGATCTGAACTGATTCCAGCAAGGTACTACTTAATAAAGCAATAATCCCAGAGTTATCAGGTATCTTTTATGGCCCTACCATTCCTGATGCCACTGGCCAGGACCAGTTTTTTCAAAGTCTAATTAGAGCTGGGGCACGCCATATCTTGTGAATAATTGCAATGGCACCTGCCTAGAACTCCTAAGTGATGTACCATTGATATCCTTTGATAGTAAGATTCATTATCAAGCGACACATTTAAGAAAGAAACAATTACACGAAGGAGTAATTCTCTACCCCCAGATAGGAAAGCATACTGACAATACTAGCATTATGCAATAGGGTAACAGGCTAGAGGCTTGCTTCATATCATTATCTCTGACAAGAATATATATTTATGATCAATATATATTTTATCTTATGTATGTGCCCTTTTTATTGTGATTTGATCAGGGGGTTGTAAAACAAAAACCTTACCAACTGCTCCTGATTAATGTAGTGTATGTGTATAAGTCCTACAATCGTAGTCTTCCTTACCCATTTTGAAGGGTAATGGTAACCTATTTTTTAAATTTGTTATATGAGCATAACATTCTCTTTCTCAATATTATATGGAACACCAATGGGAAAGGGTCGAGTTTCCAGATTTTGCATTACTCAGCTCTCTTGAATATATGTGCAATATTCTCAGTATGAAAATTAGGAGTAGCAAAAGAAGAGAATAGATTTTATACTTTAGTCTTATATTTTTATGTGGTCATTTTTACTACTTTGTTACTGTAACATTTCTCAATCCAGTTCTAAAGCCTGATCTGTATAGGTGTGCCTTCAAGTCAGTGCTGATTCTTGGCAACTGCCTGGACAAATACTGGCAGTTTTCTTACAAAGTTTTCTGGAGCAGGGGTCTCCAACCTTGGCAACTTTAAGACTTATGGACTTCAACTCCCAGGGAGTTGAAGTCCACAAGTCTTAAAGTTGCCAAGGTTGGAGATCCCTGTTCTGGAGTGTTCTGCTACTTCCTGCTTCCCAGGGCTGAGAGGAAGTCACTGACCCAGGGCTCCCAGCTGGCTGTGTGCCAAAGCTGAACTAGAATTCACAGTTTTCCAGTTTTTAGCCTGATGCCACCTGGTGCCTTAACCACTACTCCAAACTAGCTCCCAGATACATTGATACAGTATATTCACCAGATATCTCTTGCATAACACCAGTTTTTGTGTGTGTTTGAATGCCAGTACAGAGAAAGTGAAACACTTGGAAAAAGTAATATTCACATTAACAGTTTCTATGTATGACAAGATGTCCACTTCAATTCAGGTTGATTGCTTCACATAGGTTTCAGTTGCAGCTAAAAAACATGAGGGTAGGGTGAGATTAATTGGAACACAATAATCTGGCCAATTCTGACATAATGAGGACAACATTTTTAACATAAAGCATAACTGACATGTAGAATTCATTGTCACAGAATGTGACAATGAATATTGGCTTGGAGATTTTCAAAAGGAGAATAGACAGATTCAGGGAGCAGAGAGATTTGTTAACCACAACAGCAGTGGAAAACTTCAATATTTATTGACGCTAATTATCAGTTGCTAAAATATGGAAAACATTTACCTTCAAGTCCTTATGTGGGCCTCCAAAGGGCCTTTTGCCACTCTGGATGGTATCTGATTGGCTGAACTCTTATTTTCTTAAGACTACATTGTTTTTATCAGTCCTAGATAACAAGAGTTCCTTTAAAAGTCATCGAAGCATCCTTAAGTAACTCTTGGAAAATGTTTTGATGAAGTTTCCAAATGCACTAAGAAAAGAACAATCTAGTTCTCTCTAGTTTTACAAAGGTTTACAAGTAGATGGAGAACAAGGTGTGCATTCAATCCCTCTCCTTATTCTCTCAAATGTCAAACATTCAGCTTTGGGGGTCTTATGAAAGGTTGAACTTGCATTTGCTTTGAAGACAAGCACAGGTTCCTAGTTGTATAGAGAAATGTACTTCAGTTCAGCTAATTGAAAATGGAACCCTTTCTCAGATTTTCCAGCTGGACGTTGCAAGTCCAGGTGCATAATCCCATTTTCTAGCTACTTTCATGCCCTTATGCATTCAGGCAAACACGTGAAGAGTTTTTCAAAGTCACCGGCTTTAGGAATTTTGTACTACTTCTATAGCAATCTATGCATGATTGCAGTTGTGAGTAATCCCATTGATTTCAATAGGAATTATAAACAGTGCACAATTTCTTACTTGAGAGCTAGACATTTCCAAATTTATGGTTTCCTAGCAAAATATTTCCAGGTGAAGACACTGGAACTAACGATAATGAAACAATTTAAATATTGCAGATATGCAGAAACATCACACTTTTTGCTAAGGGTTATTATAATTAGAGCTGTGCAGACTTTTGGATTTAATTCCAAAGAGCTGTTACAAGTGAGATTGCAAATGGAGCAGTTACCAGCAATTCTAAAGCAGTCGTGTTTTTCTCCCAAATCCACTGCAGAGAACAGAAGCATGACCCTGGGAAAAAATATCTACAGATAGACACTACATTATTCAAAGCACCTCTTCTAATATGTATCACTTCTGGCACAAGTTCTCAACACTTATTACTAACTCATCTGTGCTACTACCGGAAGCCTGATTTATAGAAACTGGGCAAGTTAAGCTTTTCCAGGCATGAAGAATGAGGTTGTCTGTTTAAAGGAGGGATGTCAAACTTGCAGGCATGGGCTGGATGCATCACGCGTTAGTCACGCCCACCCCTGGTTTAGCGAAGGAGAGAAAAAAAGTTGTGATATGTCACGTGACAATGACATGACGACCCAAGTATGACACCCCTGGTATAAAGGCAGGGAATGAAAGGAGCTTCTGTCTGTTAATTTGTATATAATAGGAAGCAGCTAACCAGCACACAGAAGATAGTAGGCCTTACACCAGGAATGGATCATATGCTGACTTTAGCTCTCATTTTTGCTTCCAGTGATATAAAAATGTTCAGTACTGTAACTGCAATTACTTAAGTTGCTCATCCCTGCCTTAATAACAGAGAAGCTTCAAAATATTGAAAGAAGGTAATAAATACTGAAAATAAACAGGAATTACAAGATAATGTAATAATATTCACATGATATTACGAACAAAGAAAAATGAATGTCAGGTAAAGGTACATGTTATGTGATAACAGAAAGAGAAAGAAGTAATTGTTACTGGAGATTGAAAATTATGCTAATAAATTTACTGAGGATTTCCTGATTTGTACTGTATTGGATTGCAGGAAAAGGCTTATATATTTGTTAATGAGAATGTGAATGAGAAAAATACAGTATTGTGTGTAATACTTTCTGGTAATCATCTATTCCACCACAGTTATGCAACCAAGTAATTATAACTACCTGTATTAAATACTTTTCTAGTTTGTGAGGCACAAAACCTAGCTTAAAGAAGTATGCTTATTAAAAATAAACAGAAAAAAAAATCTAGAATGCAGAATGCAAAAGCTTAAAGGAATATTATTTTTTATAGAATGGAGTATAAATTCAATGTAAGATTCCTACTTTCTGCTGTATAAAATAGAGCTGTGGGAATATATGATGCAATGATTTGATTCAGAGATTCAGATGAATCTATGAGCTGAATTGGTTTATTCAAAACAACTATTTAGTTCAGTGCAAACAGTTCAAACAAATCAGGAATCTTTTAATCAATTAATACTAATTTGGATGGTTTTCTATTTTTTTTATATATTTTGAAAGAATATAAGAAAGAATATAAGAAAAAATATATAGCAGCAATATATAAAGATACTGAAAGCAGATTTTGTTCAATGGCATCCTTTCATATGAAAGTAATGATAAATGACTCCTACACAGGTAGTTCTCGACTTACGACCACAATTGAGCCCAACATTTTTGTTGCTAAGACAGACAGTTGTTATGTGAGTTTTGCCCTATTTTACGATTTTTCTTGCCACAATTGTTAAGTAAATCATTGCAGTTCTTAAATTAATAATACGGTTGTTAAATGAATCTGGTTTCCCAATTGAGTCAGTAGGTCGCAAATGGTGATCTCATGACAAGGACCAGGCACTGCAACAGTCATAAGAGTCAGTTGCCAAGCATCTGAATTTTTATCACAACCATGGGGATGCCATAATGGTTTGTGAAAAATGGTCATAAGTCACTTTTTTTCAGTGCCGTTGTAATTTTGAACGGTCACTAAATGAACTGTTGTAAGTTAGAACTACCTGTATTTTACCAAGAAAAATACATGAATAGGCAAGATAAAGTAATTGATGATATAATGTTAGATACCACTGTGTTAGATAATGAACCCCTCATATGAAATGGCACTTAACAAGCTATAGAGTAAGAATAGAGGATATTTTAGAGTATTTACGTTTATATTTTAGAGTATTTACGATCTAGCAGACTACCTGGCAAATTTTTGGAGAGTCTAGTTGTTGATGTTGCCATGCAGGGAAAGAAAACCAGAAGCTGTAAAAACAGAATCACAAAGGAACAAAGAATGTCAACACAGTGAGAAATAAATTGTTGGGTGGCATATATTGACTTAATGATAATAATGGATTGACACTTGATCTGAAAAAAAAATGGGCCCTGCACTTATAAGTGCTAAGAAGTAGAAAGAAAGAAATTAATAAACTATGCATACGCATCTTAAGCATCAGCAAATTGAAATTTCAGTCAAGAGATCATACTGTTTCCTATTCATGACATCAAAACAAATATTTCATAGTTAGGAAAGATATAGCAAAGATATGGCTTGGGTATATTTTTTTTCTTTTTTTCTTTTTTTAAATAATTTTTATTAAACAGTTTATCTTTCAAAAACAACACAAAAAACAATCAGACACATATAAAAAAAACAAGTCAAAACATAACCTATTGAACATTACATACCGTCAATGGTAATTTTACAGCATTCCATATTGACATATGTATTTGCTTTTGTAGTTCTCTGTTCAATCATTTTTATTTACTTTTCAACAGTAGTATAATTGCTTTACTCCAATGAATATATTCATACATTATAATATTCATTGTTCTTATCTACACATTTATATTCATTTATATTTACATCTCTTTATTTAATGTTATTCAGTTACTCCAATTTAAGTTTTATCAGTATTAAGTTAAACATTTTCTGTTCTGGTTTCTATTTTCAAGCCAATGTACATTTTATTCCATGTTTCATAATAGTCCGAATCTTCTCTCTCTTTTAGCTCCATAGTCATTTTATCCACCTCTGCGCAGTCTAGAATTTTTCCTAATTACTGTTTCGTCTGAGGATACATTGTTTTGTTTCCAATTTTTTGCTAATGTGATTCTTGCTGCAGTGAGTATGTGTAGTGTAATATATTGAAGGTTTTTGTTCATTTTCGGGTCCAGTATTCCGGCTTGGGTATATTTCAACCTATGACCAAACAATATCAATTAGTCTTCCCAGACAATCCTTTAATAATAATTGTTATCTAACTTCATGCTCCAACTATTGATGCAGAAAAAGAAGGAATTGATGGGCTTTTTGATCAAATTCAACCCGAAATTGTCAGAACGTACAAACAAATAAGATGTGCTGTTTATGGTTAGAGACTAGAATGCCAAAGCTGGAAATAGCAAGCAGGAAAATGTAATTGGACTGTGTGGCCTAGTTTTTCCACACAGCATGATTTACTACTTTTTGCTAATCCAATGATTTCTTCATTGCTAACAATGAATATCTTTTTAATTTAGACCACAAAATAATGGCTTACCTGGACACTTCTTAGGAAAGAAGTCTTTCTCCATGGCAAATATTAATTGAGATTATATAACCTTTTACTGTATTGTCAATACAAATTTTCCTATTCCAGAAATTAGAATGCACTAACGTATCATTATGTAAAGGAACACTAGAGGCCAGTAATGAGATTAGAGCCGTCTATTGTTGCACTTGCAGATTTTGTTCCAGTGGTATGGCAAGGAATGTTCAGTTGCTATTAAATCAAACGAAAGTTAATCTTCTTCTGATATTAGGCTGTCACTGTGGTTATAATTAGAGCCTTTCAGAGACATACAGTGGTGAAAATTTCTGGAGAAAGTAGGAAAGTTAGACAAAAAATTCAGGAACGACACAAAAAGTATTTTAAAACTGAATGTTAGGACTAGGTTTGTGCCAGCAGGATGAAAAGAAAAAAAATCCCGTAGGATTTAATTCCTTTCATCAAAATGACAAAATCAGCATCAAAGCATTGTACTGTACATTCAGACTCCGGTGGGCACGCAAGCAACCCAGTAAATGTGTGTGTGATACTTTTATAAGACTGACCCTCCTTCTTTACGTACAGATGCCACTGAAATGGCTCTGCAAGTTGCAATAGTACAGGTAGTCCTTAACGTACAACCACAATTGAGCCCAAAATTTCTGTTATTAAGTAAGACATTTGTTAAGTGAGTTTTGTCCCATTTTACGATCTTTCTTGCCACAGTCATTAAGTGAAACACTGCTGTGGTTTAGTAACATGGTTGTTGAATGAATCCATTTTTCCCCATTGACTTGCTTGTCAGAAAGTCACACAACATGATCTCATGACAATGACCAAGACACAACAACAGTCATAAACATGAACCAGTTGCCCAGCATCTGAATTTTGATCACGTGACCATGGGGATGCTGCAAAGGTCATAACTGTGAAAAACTGTCATAAGTCACATTATTCAGTGCTGTTGTAACTTTGAAAGGTCACTAAATGAACTGTTGTAAGTCGAGGACTACCTGTAGTATAATGTCACTTCTTGTAATTTTTATTATATTTTGTACCTCTGTTTAGAGATTTTTTTAAAAAATGATGAACTATTGTTAAAGGACTTTTAAAGTCCTTATATTAAAATGGGGGGAAAGTGAATAAAATGGTAGGGGGACAGCTATGCATCTGTAACTATGTTGTTCATCACATTGCAATACAATAGTACTCAGTCCTTCTCTGTACCAAAATACCTATGAAAAACAGTAAACTTCTCTTTCACAATTTCATTTCTCTTCCACCCAAATCTCTCTCAGCTGCCTTTACAAATGCTATCATTTTAAATCAATTGCACAAATTGATGTCCCCAAGGGTTACTGGCTTCCAGACAAGACTATGTCAAATTACTGGAAATGAGGAAAGTTGCAATAGGCATATCTACACAGAGATATGCTACTAATTTGTTAGTAAAGGATTAATTTTGCAAACTATTACAGGGAACTTTATGCATTAAAACAAGTATTTCCTTCAAAAGCCAAATACTGATACAAAAATATTTATTCATAAATTAGATTCAACCAGTTTTTAATGTGTAAAATTAGAAAATGAGTAACAAATTGTGTTTTGCAGTATACGTTACATATAAATAATAATAATAATAATAATAATAATAATAATAATAATAATAATAATAATAATAATAATAATAATAATAATAATAATTTTATTTCTATACCGCCCTTCTCCCGAAGGACTCAGGGCGGTGTACAGCCTATTTAAAAACAGAATAGACATCGAATTAAAATAATTAAAAAATATTAAATAATTTGGCTTAATTTAAAACCCCAAAAATTTAAAACATCCAATTAAAAATTATGTTGCTAACCCAGCCTGGCGGAACAATAGGGTCTTGAGTGCGCAGCGAAATACCCGGAGGTCAGAAATCTTACGAATTTCTGGGGGCAGTTCATTCCACAGGGCTGGGGCTCCCACAGAGAAGGCCCTCCCCCTGGGTGTCGCCAGCCGACATGACTTGGCCGATGGCACCCTGAGGAGACCCTCTCTGTGGGAGCGGACTGGCCTGTGGGAGGCTATTGGTGGCAGAAGACGGTCTTGAAGGTACCCGGGTCCTATGCCATGGAGCGCTTTAAAGGTGGTGACCAACACCTTGAATCGCACCCAGAAGACCACTGGGAGCCAGTGCAGCTCGCGCAGGAGGGGTGTCACGTGGGCGCAACGGGTTGCACCCATAACCACCCGCGCAGCCGCATTCTGGACCAGTTGGAGCCTCCGAGTGCTCTTCAAGGGGAGCCCCATGTAGAGAGCATTGCAATAGTCCAACCGGGAGGTGACAAGGGCGTGAATGACTGTGCGCAGGGCGTCCCGATCCAGAAAGGGCTGCAACTGGCGAATCAGGCGGACCTGATAAAAGCCCCCCTGGCCACGGCCGTCATATGTTCTTCTAAAGACAGCGGTGAACTATGTGTTTTGTTGAGAATGTTCCATATAGCTAGCATATTCCCTAATAATTCTTTGGAAGATCTATTGTGGTTGATAATGATGTTGCCAGTGTCAAGCCTTCTGCATCCCGATTTGTCAAAAGCTTTGTCAATGTTCACTAAGTCAGATTTATGGCCAATAGTTAACTTACTCTTTGCATATGGAATAATATCATTTAAAGCAGGCACATTCAACTGAAACCAACCTTTTGCCTTGCCTGGACCACCTAGCTCCCAGCGACCGGTAAGATCCCACAGAGTTGGTCTCCTCCGGGTCCCGTCAGCTAAACAATGCCAGCTGGTGGGCCCGTGGGGGAGGGCCTTCTCGGTGGCTGCCCCAGCTCTCTGGAACCAGTTATCTCCTGAGATCCGGACTACCCCCACCCTATTGGCCTTCCGGAAAGTGGTGAAGACCTGGCTTTTCCGGCAGGCCTGGGGCCATTGATCTCGCTGTTGCAATCTTGCGAGATCCAGCCATGAATGGTGTGCATGGGCTTTTAATGTTTTTAAAATGTTTTTATAATGTTTTTTTAATAATTTTTCTATATTCATTGTTTGCATTATTTTTGCTGTAAGCCGCCCAGAGTCCCTTGGGAGTTGGGCGGCATAGAAATGTGTAAATTAAATTAAATTAAATTAAATTAAATTAAATTAAATTAAATTAAATTAAATTAAATTAAATTATAGATGTTTATACCGCTTCACAGTGCTTTACAGTCCTCCCTAAGTGGTTAAATGCAATTTTAGCAATTGTGGGTGGAACAGGAATAGTTTTGATTCAAGATTTATATCTACAAATCCTTGAAGCCATTACGCCTTATTTCTTATTTTAATAACGCATTAAGTATGCTCATTTGCTTTCATCCTCAAGCCATAATAAAAGCATTTCATCAAATTTGCATGTACTTGGGTCAAATACATTCAGGACTAAATTTTCTTGAACTTGTTGATTTTTTTCATGTTAATTAAATCTAAGTTTATTGAAAACATTTTGTTCATACACTGCTCCATGCGTTGAATAGGTTGTTTCTGTTGTTGTGCACCCAGATTGTAATATATGCTTTATCCAGACATGACTAAGAGACTCAAATTTGATCTGGATACAGACCAGATGCTCACATGAAGCCTACCCAGAGGCACTTGTAGGGGTGAAATGCTACTGGTTCGCACCGGTTCGGGTAAACCGGTAGTAATAAATACCGGGCGAACCGGTATTTCTGACGATCAGCTGTGCTGCGCGATTTATGTTTGCTAGAAAGCAGGAAATCCTGCTTTCTAGTGAATCTAAATTGCGTGGCACAGCTGTTCCCCCCTCGCTGTTCTATTTACCTTCGTAAGACTCCTTTTTCTGCGCAAAGCGTACATTTGGCACGCATTGCGCATGCATGCACACGCAGCATGCATTTGTTGCGCACTGCATGCACGCATGCAGCATGCGTTTGGCGCGCACCGCACATGCAAGTGTAGCGAACCGATGATAAACCTCGGAGGATTTCACCACTGGGCACTTGCTCTGGGCAGAGAGTTTCTGGCCTGTTGGCAGAGCTATTGAACTATTGAGAAGGGGGTGGATAAGTAACTTGTATAAGCCATGGTTTGTGATGGTACAAGCCAATAAAAAGAGAAGAAATGAGCCATACAGAAGTGGGATGGGAGGAGAGGGGGCAAATAATTCTATTCTTGCATTATTTGCCCCACAGCACTACCTCAAGAATTTCTCAGCCAAAATCCAGAACACTCATATTCTAGATTTTTTCTCAGCCAGATTTCCAGATTTGGCTCTGCCCCACTCAACAACTAGAAAAAATATGTTTTATATATATGGAACAAAAGATGATTTTTTCATTTTCTCCATAAACTCAATTGCTTCCCATTTTTAAAATAAAACAATCTGCTATTAAATATGGCTGTACCCATTCTCAGCAGTGTTAATGACTGTTGTATTTCTTTCAGTTACTGTATTTTAATTTTTATAGATGCAACTATTTTTATTTGCACAACGATACGATTCACCATCTAGAGTTATTTGTTGGTTAAATTGATTGATTGATTGATTGATTAAAGGGGGCTTTATTCCCAGTTAAACAAATCTATTAAATTGTATTAAACTTTGTTTTAAGCAAGGGGGTTTGAATATTTTTCCCAAATTTAATAAGGGGAAAATCAAGTATTTTCCAAATCCTCTCCAATACTCTCTTGGGGAAACCTGATTTAGACCTATGTATGTGCCCTGCCATCATGATCTTGAAATTAGCAGGAGAGAAATTTATAGGGAAAAATATTCCCTCTAAATAACCCTCATATTATTTCTCCATAGCATTCTACAAGGTGAGGACTTGCTTGCATGTACATATTTTATCTGAGTCCCTCAGTTGCCACCAATTTTTGGTAAGTAAATTAAAATGAAAATTAGTAGCTTCAATTATGAAAAAGGCGGATAGGAGGAGGATAGATAAAGAAGAATCAACCTCTAGATAGGATTTAAGAAAAATGTGCCTTTTATTCTGAGCCCAAGTGCTGTTTGCACTGATTTCCTCTAACCCGCCTGACATAGAGCCTCCAGTAAACTCCACAAGACTCAAGAGCTCTTGGTTCAGAGAAAAAAGTACACCAAGATTTTCCTATATACAGCTATAACATAGACTGTAATTTGATTCTAAATGGCATGTTCAAAAATATGCTAGGTACATTCTTAGTGAGTGAACAAATACAAACAATTTTAAATAATAGGGCAATTATTTCTGTTTCCAAAACTTTCCTAAAGGCATTTGCAATCAGAAGTACAGCACAAGCAAAAGATTAATCCTTAATTACTGTGAACAAAGTTGCTGCATACCATCTTAGGAAAATTACATATACATGTACATTTTCCATGGGGAAATATCTGAAGTGGTTCCTCTCTCAACATTGTTATCTATCAAGATTCCTATATGAAGGGATCCCCATTATCACCTCCAAGCTCTAAGAAAATTTTAAAATCTCAACAATCCTGTTTGAGTTGCATAGAAAGTGTCAGAATTGCCAATCACAAGGCAAGGAAATACTATTGACGTTTTGCAATTTTTTACTTTGTCATACTCACGTGGCACAAGATTATAAATTAATGACTCTGTATTGCACAATCAAGAGAAAAGATGCCAATCATTCTCGTCTCAATGTCATATGAGGCAAGAAATATCATGTATCATTCTGCACAGCATATTTTTTCTGTTCTATTTGAGTACCATTTTAAACCTCTTGATCATTTTATGTGGACCTTTCTATAATAGTTCTGTAAAAGAGAAGCCACTACCAAGAAGTCTCTTAATTTTGTAAATGAACTATTGAAACCCCTCCCCCCCATCAGAGGTACAATGTCAGATTTTCAATGACTGTGATAGGGAACAAGGGTTTTTCTTGTTTTCTCCTTACAAAATGTCTAATTAACATCATTATTGGAACTACTACTCATTTACAGCCTTAGCTGCTTCAGAATTATATAGTCTTTTATTTACTGATTAGATCACCAATATTAAGGTGAAAATGGTAATACATAGGATCTAGTAGATACTAGATGTAGAATTTGATATTTGGAAAATTAAAAAACAGGTTGACAGAAGTCATGGTGAATAGACATTGTACAGTATTATCGTTAGTGATCATGAATGAACTTTCAGGAACTGAGAAGCAGTTCCTGACAGTCCTGGTGAAATGATGTACAAAGGTCACAAAAAGTAAGAAGTGACAAACAACCAAAAAGGTCACAATGAGTTAGAAATCATAAGCAAATGAATAACCACCACTGGTGTTTTACTGCATAACTCCCAGTAAATAGCATTTGTTCTTCTATTCTTGTTGAATAATATACTAGTGTATTAATTAGCATATTTGCATTTAAACAGAATTATTTTGACAGATTTATCCATAACATTAATTTGTTGTGACCATGCAACATAATGACCCACACATTAGGCATTCATATTATAACCCGATGTGTTGAGTGAATCCTGGCTGCATAGCTATACTTCATAGTGTTGTAATAACCTCAAAAATGGGATGTGTAAACTATGTTCAGTTATGTTTCTCATGCAGACCTAGCCAGTATAGTTATGACCCATATCATAAATCCAAGTATTCTATCCATGAATTTATATACATTGATTTTAAATAAAATGTTTAGCTATTCCAATACCTGGAATAGGTATTGATTAGCCACATGAAAGTAATCAAAGTTACCTTCTACCTACATTCTTAGTATCACCTTTGGTCTTACATTTAAATCAGTTGTTCTGTCAACTACGCAAAGTCAAACTGTTCTGAAATGATTATCACGTGGCATTGCCTAGAAAGTAATATAATTGAGAATATAAACTATTTAACCCAGTCCTAAGATTTCACTCATGGGACATGAAATATAAGATAACATTGGATTTAAAAAGAAATAAACTTTTTTTTATATTCATCAATAGTGAAGTTTATTGTTGTGTAAGCCAGTTATATTAATTTTAAATCAAAATATCTGCCAATTCAAATATGTGTGTGTTTGTTTGTGTGTGTGTGTCTGTGTGTGTGTGTGTATGTGTATGTGTATGTGTAGAGGAAGAGACCAAAAACATGCTGACCTTCCTGGATGTGCTGGTCAATTGCAACCAAGACGGGAGTCTTGACACACGTGTGTATCGGAAAACCATGAACACGGACCGTTTTTTACATAATGAGAGCAATAACCCCATGGCACATAAAAGCAGTTATATTCGGGCATTGTTCAGTAAGATAGGCACTCACTGTAAGTATACCAGCAGCTAAAGCCAAGGAGCCGGCATATCTTTATCAGCTCAATGGATATTCAATGGACTTTATCCAAAGGTGTGCTACATCTAGGGTTCAGAAGCCTATTGAAGGTGCCAGTGGAACTGCTATGTGGAGGATGCTCCCATATGTACAGGGGGTATCCGAAACTGCTGCACTTATCCTCTCGGCACATGGAGTCAAAGTGGCGCATAAGCTGGACCAGACACTGAGAATGAGAGTGATGCACTCAAAGGAAGCATTACCCAAGGAGGAGACATCTTCAATAGTTTACCGCATCAACTGTAGTAATTGTGCAAGCAATTGCATAGGGGAAACGGCCAAGCGGTTACGGACCAGAGTACATGAACACGAACTGGCTGTCCGATGCAAGGAACAGCGCTCCCAGATCTGGACGCATATGAAGGAGCACAATCACACATTTGATTTTCAAGAAGCTGAGGTTATTGCCCATGGTAGGACTAAAGGAGGACACCTACTAAAAGAAGCCTGGTTCTCCAATAACAATTCCATCAACAGGCATATCGAACTGCCATCAACCTACCAGGCTTTGAGACACCAGGAAAGACCCTGCAGGATGAGCAGAAACAGCTTTCCATCAGTGAGCAGGGATCAATGGCACCCACCCCCCTGTTGTGGCCCTGCCCTCTGAGCCTGTCCCATCGGAGGAAGAAAGCTCCGAGCATGAGGAAGAGGAGTCAGCCAGGCCTCCCTCTCCAGGCCCCTCCCCTCTGGCATTGTCTCAGGTGCCGGCCGAGGGAAAGGAGATCAGCAGGGAGACAGCTGATTCAAATCAGAGTGACAAAGAAACATCATTCCTGGACGCACGCCTCCGAAGGCGTGATAAACGATTGCAGCAGCTTAGGAGGCATGCTAGGGATTAGAACTGAGTCACTGGACCATACCCCAGAGACTATATAATAGAGGGTAGTGGTCAGGGATCCTTGTGACGAACAAAAGCAAACCTTGGATAGTCACTAAAGCCTCGTCCGGAACTGCTGAGAGAAAGATTTATAGTGTTGGACATTTGGACTCTTGAGTATTTATCTTTCTGTTTTACTGTGAAAATAAAGTCACTTGGCAGACGGTGTGTCTATCGCTGCCAAGTGGGAGATAAGACCTGGGTGCATTCCAAAGTGTTTTCTTAACCCTCGGCTGGCTGTGTTTGTGTGTGTGTGTGGACGGGGACAGATCACCCCCACCTCTGAGCATGCAAACTCAGCCTGTGAAGGCATAGTTAGTCCTGACCAAATACAGAGCAACCCGGCAGGGCTGTCTCAAACTGTAACAGATAGGATTAATGAGAAACGAACCTGGCCGACCACAAGGTCATGGACAAGGCAGCAAATTGCAATAGTTGATAGGCTAACATCATCCCCCATTGATAAGCAAGCTAGGAGGGACGAAACAGTAGGAATTAAGCCTCCATCATCCAGCATGACGACAGCAAAAACAACACAGCTAATTACAAGTGGGAGACAGCTGGAAGGGCCTATTACACATGCAATGGCCAAATTGATTATTGGCATATAAAGGCAGAGATCTCTGTAATTGTAGTTTAATACTCTGACAATGTCAGCAGATGGCTGATAAAAGCTTAGTAAAATAAAATTTTAATTATTTTAAAATTTTAAGTTCTAGAGCTCGCAGAATGTCTGCTTATTTCTTTGCATATACATACATACATACATACATACATACATACATACATACATACATACACACCATATTTTTCAGAGTATAAGACGCACCTTAGTTTTTGGGGAGGAAAACAAGAAAAAAGCTGATTGACAGGTGGATGGTCTCCCAGAATACCCCCAATCAGCTGTTCCCAGAAATGAATTTTAGCAACAGCTTCCTTGGTTGTGAGCTCTGTGCCTTGCTTTTTTTTTTTTTTTTTTGCTTTTTTTTTCTGCCTCTGAAACTTCTGAAACTCCATTTCAGAAAAAACTTTTTTTCCTGCCTCTGAAAGCCTTCGAAACAGAGCTTTAGAAAAAAAAGCCTCTGAAGCTCAGTTTGGGGGCTTCTTTTCTGAAGCTCTGTTTGAGGGCTTTTTTTTTCCTGAAGCTCTGTTTGGGGGCTTCTTTTCTGAAGCTTTGTTTCTGATGTTTTTTTCAGCCTCTGGAACCTCTGTTTGAGAAGCTGGCTACATTCAGAATATAAGACACACCCAGATTTTCACCCTCTTTGGGGGGGGGGGAAGGTGCGTTTTATACTCCAAAAAAATATGGTATACACACACACACACACACACACACACACACACACACACACAAATTATCCTTAGTCATTACTAAGAGAAAAATTAAAAATGTGTTTCAGAAACAGACACTAATACATGTTGGGCATAAACTTACTTTAGCTAATTAGATTTTCTTGTGGATAAATTCTGTTCATTCTTATATACTTTTATTGTAAAAAATAAAGATTTTTAAAACACATAAAACATTGTAGCATAGAAATAAACTATAACTGCCAAAATGAATAGATATGAACATTAGCTATGAATAATACAAATATTTAGCATTCTATACTTCAGTCTGAAACGACTTAAGTTATATCTACAGAAAATAAATATTTAATTATTATGTTTTCCATTGGATGTTACCAGAATTTTGGACAATGACCAGACACCTTTCAGTATTTGGTATTGAATAGTGATTTTTTTCCCCCCATGATTTTCAATGGGCAATACAGATTTCTCTCTGGCATTACATATGGTAATGCAGTTGTTTTGACCACTGAGCATGTTTGTAATTTTGAGAAGGTATGAGGGGGACTACCATAACTTCAGAGTATAGGCTTCATACAAAATGACTACCACACAGAGGGTTGCTATTTGCAAAATAAACATGCTATCTCCCCATAGAACAAATCTAATATTTATCTTCCCCTTCAACAATTTACTTAAATTAAAATTCCATATGCCTTTCATATCATAACTAGAACTATTTATGAAAGGAGTTATAATGAAAAACAATGCAAATTGAGTGAAGCAATTTGGATGGATAGATGGATAGATAGATGGATGGATGGATGGATGGATGGATGGATGGATAGATAGATAGATAGATAATGAAAACAATGTTAAGCCTACTACAGGATTTATATTACTAACTTCAGCTTATTTCCTGCTTCAAGAAGGAACACAACAGTTCCATCAGTTTTCAGCAATAGCAGTCAGATGTTCTGGAAGCTGAGAAACTAGGTTCAGAGATTATTTTCCTCAAAATTTTATCTTCATGAATGAAAAAAATTGCACCAGTTAAAGAACTCTGTGTTAGCTACCAATACTATGAACAAATGCAAGATCTGCCATGCTCAATTAAAGCAGATTATCAGCACTAGTCAGTAGCAATGAGAAAAGGTACTCTTTTTGTTGGCATGTCTCATCCTCTTACGCACTTGTGTCAGTGCTAATGAAAAGCACTTAGTTACTGTGGAAACAATATATTATTATTGAGACTCCTGTTTTGTTTACTGAGATACACAGTGATGTCTTTTAGGCTGGGATTAAAGACATGATGCTAAAGACAAGGATTAATCACTGCATGATTTAGCAAGATGGAAGTGCTGGAAGATTCTTCTACTCATTAAGTCATGCATGCGATAGTAAAGAAAAACTTGACTTGAGTCATCATACTTTCCTACTCTGTTGTTTTATACAGGATGCCAGGTGTGGTAACAGCAAGAAACATATCACAACTTTAGAAAGCCTTGATTTTAGGCAAAGTATAATTGTTTATATACAGTGCTTTTGAGGTTTGTCAGCATTAGTCTTCAAGTTATAGACCTCAAGTGAGAATCAGGAGCATCAAAACGAAGTTCATAGTTTATTTCTTTGGTAATGTTTCTTTATAAATTAAAGGTGAGATACTCATGGATAGAAGCAGACTGAGATAAATTCTCACATTGCACTAACATGATTCATCTTGCTTTAATGTTTCACAAACCTTTGTGATTTAGACTTTAGTGTTATGGTCTACAGAGTGAATTTTATCATCTCGACTCTTTCAACAAATCATGAAATGAAACAAAGACTACCTATATTCTTTGTTTCTAAAACATTTAGAAAATGAAAGTCGTTGTATAGCCCAAATATTGCTCCCATTTCAAAGGTTACTGGAGTTTTGAAAATTTCAGCTATTGCTAATGATTGACTTATTTTCTACCAGGTTAATATCAGTTTATCCTTTTGTGTTGTATAATCTGTGTTCTTGAAAACTTTTTAAAATGTTATAGGAAATTTTAAAAACTGCAATTAAAAGGCAGTCCTGAGCACTGTAACCTGCTTTACAACTGAAGCCAAATGCCCATAGTTGGTGTGCTCCAAATCTACTTTCTTCTATACTCCCATTTTCCAATACATTGGCTTCTAGTTATTACTATTTTATAAGAAAGCCCCTCACCTGGCAAGGGTTTTTGAGCCTAAACTGAAGTCAGCCTGTGGTATTTTGAACTACTGTTACATACCCAGTGTCCTGGCAAGACATGTTTTTTTAAGATGATGATACTTCTACAGCAAGATCGTGGCAGTTCTCTAGCAACTTGTGCTAATTTGAATATTGTTGTGGCTAGGGAAGTCCACTTGGGCTACAAATGTTGGAAAGAAACCCACCCCGCATTTAAATAGAAGGTTTTAAAAACAACAACCGCAGAATCATCTTGGTTCCCAGGATACACTAATTAACTACAGAGTTTATGATGCAGTATGTAACTTGGTTCCATAAAACTGGGTTAGGAAAATGGTAAAATTAACTAGTGAACTACTTCACTGCAGGCCTATAAAGGTATGCAGCTGGGTTTTTTAATCTTCCATTTAAATATTGTGGTTTCAAGAAGACATCATTTTCCCTGCCCTCAAGCTAATCTGACATAGTAGAGAGGTTCCAAATTCCCTATAATTACCGGTAAATCAATGAGGCAATAATGAGCAGGAAGTTCATGGGTTGGATAAGATAAGAAGTCTGAAAACAAATTAGCACAGAAAACAAGAGCTAAAATGAATTGCTCTGTAAGAATGGTGGCTAGCTTTATGAATGGAATTGGTACCTTATTAAAAAAAAATCAAAGCTGTCCAGACCTGAGACATCTTGGAAAATATAGGCACAGATTCATCTCTTGTCTCATGGAGGTGATGCAGATAAAGTAGAGCCTCTAATTCCTGAAGCCCAGAAGTGAGCAACCTGTGGCACTCCAGATATTGAATTACAACTTTCAACTGCCTTAACAACTGTGGCAAATAGTTCTGCCCCAGCCCATTTATTAACTGTAATCTACTTGTATAGGCAGACAAGAGTAAACTTTGGCCCACAACAAGAATAGGAAGAAGGATAAACAATGGATAAGAGAAGGGTAGAAAAATCCCCAGCTGCTCCTCTTATTTTGGAGGCACTGCTAACTGCCTCCACTTTCAAACTGCAACAGCGCTAGTAAGCTGCTTTAAGTGTCTGTTGCAGTTTAGAAAGATAAAAGAACTGTGAAAAAAACTTCCAGTTTTCAAGACTACACAATGAAAAAAGCATGTATGAATCTTTCAGATACAGTAAGTAAAGGGGCTCATATTTCCAGTCCTCCTCTTGTGACCACCTGCATGTTAACTAAATCAAAGAGTGTTTACTATCAGGTCAGGGTATATAGGATGTCAACATAAAATGTCTTAAAAATGCACTCTTATCTGGTTCAAATTAATAAATTCTCTATTTGCTTAAGTAATCACAAAGGGTGGAGTAAACCTAAACCATAACCCATAATTACCAACCATCTTTAGTTTTATCTTAGCATAATGTGTAAGTCCAGTTACTGTGATTTATTAAAAATCACAACTGCACAACACTGAGATGCAATGTGCAGTGGACCATATAAATATGAACACACTGAGCTTTATTCACATAACACAATTACAGAAACTGCAATGGCTGCCATATAAACTCAATTCAAGAATCCAACTTCTAGATACTTCTGGTTGGCACTGCGGGGATACAGAAGGGGAAATGGCGAGCTCTGTGGAGCTCTGCCAAAACCCCGTCTGCCAAGCTGCCGCCAACAGGTCTTCGGACCTCCCCTGTCTTGAAGGGACAGGGGGACAAGAAGGGACCCCTTGGGCAGCCGAGAGGAATGGGCAGGTTCCTCGGGGCCGGAGGCTTTCCCTTCACGCCGGCGGCAGTGGAACGACAGCCATGGCGGCTGTCCTGAAACCATGGCAACCGGGAACAAAGATCATGCTGGAGGAGAGGAGGAGAAGCAAGAAGTGAAGAGCAGAGCAGGGAGTTTGAAAGCCGGGTGAGTTGACTTCTGCCCAGGCGAGAACTGTCCATAAATGCTGGATTACAAAAAGTGTGCCCCAGCCTTAACAGCAGCTGAGAAACATCGGGGCAAAAAGACTCAAATGAATGGTGGAGAAAAGACCTGTTGATAGACAGTGTTAATTACAGACTTTTTGGAAATGACTTTATTACAGATTTGGATTTCTTTTTTTATTTTTCTAAACGAGATTGGATTATGTTTGAGAGAGAGGAAGGAGAAGAGGAAATAAATATGCTTTTAAAAGTAAAGATAAAAGACAAACGGAGATGGAAAAGATGGCTGCTAGCTGAAAAATGAAAGTGTAATTCCAGACTGCTTGTTACTTGAAAGAGAAACTTTGTTGCTTGTTAATTAAAGTGGATTATTTTGAGAAAAATTTCAAGAGGCTTGATTTTGGACATATAATCTGTGTATTGGAAGATACTGAAGACCAGAAAGAAGAAATTAAATGGAATAATGCAAACTGATTTATTAAGCGTGGCAACAAGAGAAAAAGGGAAGGCAGATGGCCTTAGTCTTTGTAGATGCCCAGAAGGCATTTGACAATTTAAATTGGAATTTCATGATTAAACAAATTAAGATAATGGGATTTGGAGCAAATTTTGAAAAGATGATAAAAACTATTTATGACAACCAAAGGGTGAGCATCTTATTAAATGGAGACAGGACCAAAACATTCCAGATCAGAAAGAGGGTACAACAAGGTTGCCCCCTATCACCACTATTATTTATTTTGGCCTTAGAAGTTCTGCTACGGAAAATCAGGAATAATGGGGAAATTAAAGGATTAACACTCAGGAAAGAGGTATATAAAACGCAAGCATTTGCAGATGATTGGCCTTGATTTTGGAAAACCCATTAGAATCTGGACAAAAAATTTTAGAGGAGTTGGGTAAATACGGAGAAGTAGCAGGATTCAAACTGAATAAAACTAAAACCAAAATACTAACTAAGAATGTGACTGAGGTACAGAAGAAAGAGATAGAAGAAAAATTGGGATTACAGGTTGTTAAAAAAATAAAGTATCTAGGAATCTGGATAACTTCAAGGTGTTCATCTCTAAAGGAAGACAACTATATCCCCTTAATCAAGAAAATAAAACAAGATTTGGATAGATGGAAGAAAATACAATTGTCACTTCTAGGCAAAATAGCCTCGATTAAGATGAACATCCTCCCAAAATTATTGTATTTGTATCAAACGATACCTGTAAATCTGGATAAGAAATTCTTTTTAGATCTTAACAAAAACATTAGGAAATTTATATGGGGTGGGAAAAGATCAAGGATTTCACTTAAAATCTTACAAGGAAAAAGGGATTTAGGAGGATTTGGACTCCCGGATTTGGAAAGATATTACAGGGCAGCCAAGCTAGTATGGATAAGGGAGTGGGTCACTCTGGAAAATGAAAGGATTCTAACGTTGGAAGGCCACGACCTACAGAAAGGGTGGCAAGCATATTTATGGGACACAGAGAAGAAAAAGAAAACATATTTTCATAGGCATAAAATTAGAGATACTTTAATACAAACATGGATCGCAATTAAACAGCGATATTATAAAAAAGTCCCAAAGTGGCTCTCCACGATGGAGGCCCTGATTTATCCTAATAGATGGGGAATGAAGAAAATGTGTAGATACAAAGACATACTAGATGAAGGAGGAAATCTTAAGTCTAATGATGTCTTGAGAGATCAAGGTATCAATTTAGACTGGTGGACTTATCTACAAATAAAGTCTAGATACCAGAAAGACAAGGAAGAATGTGGCTTAGAACTAGGATCTAGTGGATTCGATAAGGCTTTGATGGGAACAGAAAAAAAGATTTTCGCCAAACTATATAACTACCTACTAGATGAAGATAGAACAGAGGACACAATTAAAAACCAAATGGGAGCATGGGAGAAGAATATTGGACGCAGTATAAATTTTAACGAGTAGGAAGAGGCATGGAATAGGAATTATAAATTGACCAGAGCAGTGACTTATAAGGAAAACCAGTATAAAATGTTACACAGGTGGCATCTAGCCCCTGCTAGGCTAGCAAAGATGTATCCAAATATTCACCCAAACTGTTGGAAATGTGGTCATGGGCAGGGCACCTTCTTCCACATGTGGTGGGCATGCCCTGATGCAAAAAGGTATTGGAGCAAGATTTGGAGATGGTTACAAGAAATTATTGGAGAAGATATTGAATTGACACTTGAAATATTTCTCCTGGGAATAGTAAAGAGGAATTATGGAAAGAAAAAGATTTATTTAATTATACATCTCACCACTGCTGCGAGACTGGCATACGCACAATACTGGAAAGGGAAAGACCTGCCAACAGAAGAACATATAATTAGGAAAATACTGGAGTGCGCAGAGATGAGCAGTCAATTCAGAATTAACTTTATAGAACTTATAACTTTGAGGACATTGAAATGGAAAATAAATATACTCAGATAGATTGGAGAAGGAAAAAAAATGGAATATAAAGTAACAAGATAACAAAATACCATAGTTTGAATTAAATGGATGTAATGGTGTCTGGGAGTTTGATCTTTGAATAATTTTAGGAGATACTTTCCTTCTTCTCTGGGCTCTCTCTCAATTCTATTTTATTTTTATTTTTTCTTTCTTTTTTTTTCTTTCCTTTGTCCCTTTCCCCCTCTCAATTTTTTCTAATTCTCTTTTCAATTTCTTTTGTTATATTTCTATTCTCCTTCCTATTTGTATTGTTTTTTTTCTTTTGTTTTTATCTTAACTATTATTAATATTGTTACTATTCTCTCTCTTTTTTCACTATTATTTTTATTTAAGTTGATTTTATGAATATACAACAATTTGATTTGGAAAAAATGAGTATAAATGATTGAAAATTATGATTTTTGGATGTTTTAATACTTTTTTAAACTTGGAATTTTTAAGCTCTATTTATAGACCTAATAATTTAGAAGAAAATGTTCTCTAAGGTGCTGGATATTAAGAAGAATTAATTACAGATTTAATAATTATAGAAAATTGATTTTAAAGTGATTTAAAATGTTGATATTCACTGGAAATAAATATGGCACAGGAGAAAGCCTAGGAGAGAATAGGAGCTAAGATATTTGTCAATATACTTTTTTATTTTTAATCAGTTAAAAACATGGAGGAAAATGGATTTAAAAATGAATATTTTTAAGGAAAATTTTTAAGGAGGAAAATATTCTTTGTTAAGATTATGGATATTAGTTGTCATTTAAAAGAGGTACAAACTCGATGTAATGGGTCTTAGAAATGAGGAATATATATGAAATATTGATTGTTAAAATGACAAAGATTTGGAATGATGTCTATTTGGAAATAATTGTTTAGAATTTAGGGTGACATAGTAGAATGTTTAAAATCTAAATGTTTAGAATAAGATTTCTTTTTCTTTTCTTTTTTTCTTTTTTTTTCTTTTTTTTTTTAAAGAGGTAAATGGATAAAATTTGGAACAAAATTGGTTGAGGGAATGTATTTACTTTATACCGGATCAAATCCTTGCTCTAAAAAGATGTATTTTATGTTTCATGTTTTTAAAAAAAAAAAAAAAAACTTTTTTTTAAAAAAAGAATCCAACTTCTTAAAAACCTAAATACTGATAGTTTTGGATCCAGATAGCCCTCTGACCATTTCACCTTTTCAGAGTTTAATCAGCAGATCCAGTAACATCTGGGAGACTGTTGTAGATCCTACCACTGAACGAAATGTTCTGTTCCAAGATCCTGAACTCAAGCCTTCTCACAATGGCTTTGGAACAGTTTATCCCTTGATACCTAGAACTCCCCTTCCATACCACATTTTCAGAGAGGCATAAAAACATAGAACTTTGAAAAAGCATTTGCTATCCCAAATAGTGGCACATTAGACTAATTGTATTTTTTTTTACTTACAATCAAGGATCAGCTATATAAATAATCAAATAAAATGAGACAAGTAAAAAAGAAAATTTGGACTTTGATGTTAACTGTTTCCTTGTTTTGACCACTGCAAGAATACATTTGGCTCCCATGTACGTGACTGATTTTGTGCCATCAAGTCACAGTCAGCTCTTAGCAACCACATATATAGAAGTTCTACATAATGATTTGTTCTGAAATTGGCCTTTCGGATCTTCCAACATGCCACTTGTAACTGTAACTGGTTGTCCCGTCTTTTCGTTCCTTCTACCAGTATTAGAACCTTCTCCAGAGAGCGAGATCTTTGTATAATACGTCCCATGGACCATTTGAGCTTGAATTACTATGGACTACTTTTCAGGCTGGGTATAAAACGTATCTATTCTCTCATGTGCCCTTGGTTAAAAAAAGGGGGGGGGATTATCATGTCCCTTCAAAGATTCTTATAAAAGTTACAATTAAAAAGGTCCCAGTGGATTGTTTTGTCTTCCATAGAATCATAAAATAAAGGAATATTGGTATACCTGCCAAATAATAATGCATATGGATGTTGTACCTCGCTTGAAAAATCCTTTCCTTGAGTTAGAGGAAATACTTGTAAGGGCAAATATCTTGTAGATTCCCAGAAGCCTGCATCTAGCATACTTTTGAAACTGAGTAAACTGAATACAGACTGGTATTTCACATCATCCAATGTTTGTAACACCAGCTTTTTTACTTGAACATAGTCCAAAGTTAATAGGGAATCTGTAGGCACCTCCAATGTTCTTAATTTCTACTTTACTGCCTTTGTTCATAATGAGAGATAATTATCAGCTAAGATTAGCAATAGCAAGCCTATCGAAAAAATTGAATATACAATCAGTAAGACACTAATAGTCTCCAAGACCCGTGTTCAATTTTGGGTACCCAAGAATTGAGGTTGAGCAATCCAGAGTGTGACAAATAAAAATCTTAAAAATTTAGTTTGTGTTGTCTCCAGAGTGTTTTCTTCATATATAGGCCACCCTGAGCTAGATAGTGTTTTAACATCAAGAAAACTTTGATTTCTGGGGGTAAAAAAAAAAACAACAACACCTGTTGATAGCTAATGTAGATTTTCAGCCACTTGTTTTATATATACATAATGGGCTTTTCAGGATCCCATCATGAAATACTACTCCTAGATGTATAAAGCGGTATACATGTTCAATCTTGTTCTGTTCAATTATTCAGCTTTGTTGTTTTTCTTTGGCAAAAACCATGATTTCAGATTTCTGGTGATTGAGTATAGCAATGTACAATGATTCTCATTTTATGCTTAAACTCAATAGGTGTAGAAGAACTGCAGTTTCATCTTCATAGTGTAATATTGATCTAAATTTTTAAGTATGTGAAAATCTGGAGAGTCCAAAAATTCAACCATAGAGTTTAAAATTGAATAAAATGAATACCAAAATACATCCCAAAATACACACCCTTTCTCAATGGGCATGATGCTGGAGAAAATTCCTTGAGCAGTATATCTTACCTTGAGCGAAGCTCTTTGATTAAAAAACAACAACATCTTAATAATAGTACCTAGAAGCTTAACCCATAACAATGTCTGAGAGATGGAATCAAATGGTGCTGTCAAGTTGAAAAACATCACATAAAGAGCAGTCTGCACTTTCAAGGTATGTTTCTCAATCAAATGAAGTAATGCAAAAATATGATCCACCCTTAAGCATCCAGTTCAGAAACTACTTTGATCACCGCTCATCAAGCCTTCAGATTTGATTTAATCAAATAATTGTTCGATTTAGGTGTTCTACATATAATTTAGGCAAAGGTAAAGGTAAAGATTCTCCTCGCAGATACGTGCTAGTCGTTCCCAACTTTAGGGGGCGGTGCTCATCTCCATTTCTAAGCCGAAGAGCCATCGCTGTCTGATCACAATTTCATGGACATGTGGCCAGCATGACTGAACACCGAAGGTGCACAGAATGCTGTTACCTTCCCACCAAGGTGGTCCCTATTTTTGTACTTGCATTTTTACATGCTTTTGAACTGCTAGGTTGGCAGAAGCTGGGGCAAGTAACAGGAGCTCACTCTGTTATGCAGCACTAGGGATTCGAACCACCCGAACTACCAATAATTTCCTCATATAGTATAGTATAGTTTATTGAATAGCCCGAAGGCCTTTTCAAACAAAACAGAAAAGAAAAAGGGAAAAAGATAAAACAGTTACAAAAATAGCAATCTAAAAATATATGATAGATGACATTAAAATTTTACAATATCAAATTTCAATAGCTATGTTGCCAAGACTAGATAACCCAAATAGGCTAGCTCCTCTCTAACTGAGCTCATCTTCCTTACAATCGATAAAATGTTTTTTGATATAACTGTCTCGTATTGCCATCATTCTTTTAAGGTATCGAGTGATTGCTCTTACCAGGGGAGGAGAGTCAGCCCTCAACAGAAATGCTAATTTTTGGTTTATATTCCAGTGGGGAAATAATTGGGGACAGATATTGTTTTCTTACTTCTTGATAGAGACTACATTCAAATATTATATTCGCCGTGTCCTCCATGACGTTTACCCCACATATGCATATTCTTTTGTCATACGGGATTTTCCGATAGCGGCCAAATCTAACGTTGGTATCTAGAAGTTCAAATCTAAACTGTCTCTCCACTGATGGCATTTCTAAATGTAAATACTTTTCCAGAGTGAAAGTTGTTTTAACTGCTGTCAGCAGTTTAAGGGAATGATTAGTTGAAAGGGTTGCCATGTCCATTTGCCCATGTATATCTTTAATCCGTTGTTTAACTTGGTTCAGTGTGTCACACAACGGGAACCCTACGCCATATCGGTTCAATATTTCTGACAGCCGGGTTAGCCAGGAATACCTTTGAGGATTTGAAATCTGCTGTTCCTCTAGACATATTTTAGGGAGTCTGCTGGCATCCATCTGGGTCATTTTTAGCCAGTAGGCTACCGCCCTAGTGATTGTATAGGTGTACAGTGAGAAATGTCCCAATTCAGCTCTGACGGCTGCAGCTGAAGTGGAATTGTTTACCCCAAGCATCCTCCTTAACAAATTATTTTGAGTTCTCTCTAATATGGGGGCCTCTGTAAGACCCCAAATTTCAGCACCATAGAGCATGATCGGAACAAGTTTAGCCTGAAAGACTTTACGAAGAGGTAAAATGGAGGTTGGTTGGATTCGTTCACTTAATTTGGATACAAGGCTTGCTCCTGCTCTGACCTTTTGAGAAAGGTATTGATGGTGCGGAGTCCAACCTCCTGCACTGGAAAAAACAATTCCAAGATAAGTATATTGGGTAACTTGCTCAATTTTTGTGTCATTAATCTGCCAATTGTGCTTTTTATTCTTATTGCCAAAGACTAAAACTTTTGATTTAGCTACATTTATAGTCAAGTGGTTTGCAGTACAGTAACGTGTGAGCTTGTCAAGAAGTCTCCTCATTCCTATTTGGGTTCTAGAAAACAACACTAAGTCATCGGCATACATTAATACGTTAATAAATCTAGAGCCTATTTGGGGGCTGTGCGTCAGAAGATCATCCAGCTGTGCTGGGATATCATTTATATAAAGATTAAAAAGAGTAGGGCCCAGCAGGCAGCCCTGCCTCACTCCTCTAGTTGTCGGTATGCTGTTTGTTGAGGCCCCATTTGCTGCATATCTGACTCTAATTGCCGTATTAGTATAGAGAATCCTGATCAACAAAATAAGTCTGGGGTCCATCCCCATAACTTGTAGTTTCCTCCACAAGTGGTTCCTATCTATAGAATCAAAAGCAGCAGTAAGGTCAATAAAGGCGGTATACAGCTTTTTCCCCTGGGTCTTGTATTTATTAATTAAGTGGGAAAGGACAAAACAATTGTCTATGGTAGACCTACCTGATCTAAAACCTGCCTGCTCATTTGCCAGAATTTCCTTATCCAAGCACCAGTCCTCTATTTTATTTAGGAGATGTTTCGTATACATTTTTGAAATTATATTAAGAAGACTGATGGGTCGGTAGTTGGATGGGGCAGCTCTGTCACCTTTCTTAAAAATTGGAAAAACTATAGCTAACCTCCACCCTTCAGGGATTATCCCTACTTTATCGATATAAGTAAACAGTGCTACCAGCACCGGTACCCAAAAGTCAATGTTGGACCTAAAGAGTTCAGGAGGCAACAAGTCCTCTCCAGGGGCCTCCCCGGCCTTTAAGGATTGAATTATATGCTTAACTTCGGTAGGGGTAACTGGTGTCCATTCCGGACATTTCCTTAATTCTTGCTGGAGGATATCCAATTGCAAGACATTTGTTGTATTGTTACCATCAAATAAAGCAAGATAGTGCTTCTCCCATTTTACTGCTGATATATCAGTGTCCATAAATGGGGAACGCTGTTTTAATATACCGGCTATCTTATGCCAAAAGATCATAGTGAATTGGGATTTCGCTGCCATTTCTACCTCTTTCCACATCCTGGTGTTATAGCTA
Source organism: Arizona elegans (assembly GCA_022577455.1). Lineage (NCBI taxonomy): Eukaryota > Metazoa > Chordata > Lepidosauria > Squamata > Colubridae > Arizona > Arizona elegans. The sequence continues at coordinate 208,945,982 of JAKOOJ010000001.1, read as the reverse complement.
CTTTTCTTGTTTTTCAGTAGGGATTTGTATGCTCTCCTGAGTTGAACCATATTTGAATAATCACCATCCTGTCTGGATCGGTTAACTTTCTTAACTGCGGCTCTTAGATTTGACCTCAAGTTATGGCAATCATCATCAAACCACTTTCTAGAGATCCCATCTACTTTTCTATCATTCTGGATCATTAAGTTCTTAAGAGTAGAAGTTAGCTCTGTATAAGCTGGCATTGGGGTGTTGTCTCCGGGCTTAGATTGGGAGATTTCCCTTGCTAGGTGTCTGGCTTCGTCTGAGCCCAAATAAGTGGTGACAGATTTGACATCAAGTCTGTGCCAATATAACCTTTTATAGTTATAAACCCGGGCATTTGCTAAGGTGTCAATTTCCTCTCTTGAATGAGGCCTAACTTCTGAAGAGAGTGAAACCAGAGCCGTGATGGGAAAGTGGTCACTTTCCTCTCTAAATATAGCTCTTACTTCTGAAAAATGGTGTACTAAACTAGAGGAAGTGCAGATATACTCGATAGAGGTTGAGGTTTTGTTGGACGAGAAAGTATAGGGATATATATACCCATCACTCGAGCCACTAAGTACTTGCATATCATTCATAAACAGCAGGGAAATTAACCTCTGGGCATATTTATTGGTCCTCTTGTCCATTGAGAACCAAGTGAACTCATTATAAAAGTAACCAGTTGGTACCAGGCCTCGGTTAGCATAGCTCTTCATTGAGGGACCTAGTCTTGCATTAGTATCTCCAGCTAATATAATTTTTGCTTGGGGAAAGCGTCCCTTTAAGGTAGCTAATACTGAATCTAATTCATCCCACAAATCCCTTCCTAGAAGGTGGAATGAAAATGGAGCGACATCTAATAGGCAGAATATATTGGAATTGAGGATCTAAAAAAATTTCTTCACCCTTCCATCCCGTATCCCTTTTGACTAACGTGGTTAAGCCCCCAATTGCCCTCCCTCTTAAATTGACTTTGCCTGCCGGTTTATGCCATGAGGCAAAACCTGGTAAGCTGATCTGTGGATCATTAGTAGTCAGCCAGGTTTCTTGAAGGAGGATGAGATGATGTGTTGAAATCAATTTTATAAAATCCATCCGGTTTGCAATGCCTTTCCAGCCCGCTATATTCCAGGACAGGAGGGAAAGGCTAGGGATATAAGATACCCTAGTTGTTGGCCATTTGTTGTCTAGTCAGTCACCCCGAGGCACTACTCCTTGTGTCTCTTCCTCCACCCTTCTGGTGGAGGGGTCCGGAATTACTACCACCACCTTCTCTGGAGTGCCAAAGGAGTCAAAAGTGGCCTCTGTTTGTTGCTGAAGTGCCTCCTCCGTTCTTAAGGAAGATGAGACAGGTGAGGGCAGTTGCACTGTTGGGGGAGGGTGAACGTCTGCCGCTACGTTCATGGTCTTTTTTTCTTTGAAAAGACTTTTGCCTTCCCTTCTATCCCGCTGGACGGACTTAATGACTTTAGGCCTTGTCTGCACATGCTTTCCCCGTTCTTCTGACTTGGATAGCCTTCTCGTTGAACTACAGGCTTCTCCTAGCGAAGATCTTAATAAATCAAATTCAATTAACATCGACCTTTGCTCCTTTGGAGACAAGGAGACAAATTCGTTGATTATAACATTCTCTGGTTTGTCAGTGCTTGCCTTCATATGTGGGAACTCACTGATCTGGCCTGCCTCCATAGTTTCTCCGGATTCTGGAGGAAAGACCCTGGAGGTAGCAGAGTGGTTCCTAGGTACCATTTTTGATGTTTGGTTAAGTCCTTGTAAAAGCGGTTTAACAGGCCCACTCGAGAAGACTCTTGTAGGAATGACTTCAAATCTGAGCAGGGATCCTTTTCTTTTCATTACAGCGTTCGGTATAGTATTGCTGTCAAAATGCAGTATTAGTCGAACACAATTGCTATGCTGGGGAAGTTTTTCATATCTGAGTAGATCTATTAATAAAGGATCAGATTTCAATAGCTGTGCAAGTGAGAGGGTTATCCTTTCCTTTGAAGTCCATCGTCCTCTATTGCATGGGATTTTCCTTATCCTTAAAGTGATTTGTTTCTTTAACAACCTTCTTCCTTGATGAGGGTTAGCATCAGTACTTGCAATGCTTTGTTGTTTGGGTTGAGGTCTTACACCCTCCCACTCTCTTCGTGTGTCAGGACGGTGTGCAGTCTCACCCTCCTTAGCTGCGGAGTGAAGGCCATTTAAGAATTGGAAGATCCTCTTGATGTCTCTTTTGATCGATGTAAGTCATATATTGAATCTACTGTGTCCGCAGTTAACATACTCTGAGTACAGACGATCTCTCTGAGGTCTGAATATGTCGGAACTTCTTTTAAGCAGCTAGAAGTAGGAGAGGGGATAGAGCTTGAAAAATCACCCATTCTAGCAGGCGAGTTTGAATCTGAAATCCGGGAAGAAAACTCCCCTTCTGTATCTCCCTCTCCCAATGATACAGTCGACAGAGACAAAGTTCGAAGTTCAGATTGGGGTTCTGGATTACACCTCTCCATAAAGTCATCCAATTTAAGCTGTTTAAGAGGCTTGGAGTAATTAAGTTCTGTCATAGATTTTGGGGAGAGAGAGCAAGCTCTCTGCCTCTTACTTTTCTTTCCCATTCTGGTAGATAGTTGATCCAGTATCTCCCAGCGAAATTAAATATCGCAATAATTTATCCTCCCTCAGCAATCGTAGTTAAGGTAGGCCTTAATGATGGTCTCAGCCGAGGCACCACAGAGGTAAAAACCAATCTCCTTTCCAAACAATGGTTTGTCTTTTACTCCTACTTCTTTGCTATCATCAATTTACTCATATAATTTACTTATACTAAATATAATTTTATATATATAAATATTATATTTATTTATTTATTTATTTATTTATTTATTTATTTATTAAATTTGTATACCGCCCTACTCCCGAATGACTCAGGGCGGTGAACAGCCATGGAATAAAACATATAAATACAAAATTTAAAATAGATTAAAACGAAATTAAATAATTTGGCTGAACAGATTAAAACCCCAATAATTTAAAACCAAATTTAAAATTTCCATTTAAAAAGGGGAAAAAACTTAGGTCAGGCCGGCTTGGTGAAATAGAAAGGTCTTAAGCGCGCGACGGAAGGTATGCAGATCCGGGATCCTCCGTATCTCCGGGGGGAGCTCGTTCCAGATAGTAGGTGCCCCTACAGAGAAGGCTCTCCCCCTGGGGGCCGCCAGTCGACATTGTTTGGCCGACGGCACCCGGAGGAGCCCCTCTCTATGGGAGCGTACTGGTCGGTGGGAGGCTATTGGTGGTAGCAGGCGGTCCCGTAAATAACCAGGTCCTAAGCCATGGAGCGCTCTAAAGGTGATAACCAAAACCTTGAAGCGCACTCGGAAGACCACCGGGAGCCAGTGCAGCTCGCGCAGGAGAGGTGTTACATGGGAGCGCCACGTCGCTCCCATCACCACCCGCGCGGCCGCACTCTGCGCCAGTTGGAGCCTCCGAGTGAATTATAATTTTATAATTATAAAGTATTATAAAGTATTATAATTTTATAATACTAATTATAATTAGTACTATTAATTAGTACTATTAAGTAGTAATTATACTACTAATACTAATTATAATTTTATAATACTAAAATGCCTAATAACTTATCTGCCAGGTCCTCTTTGTTGCCTTCCTTATAAATTGGATCTGTTATTGCCAATCTTCAATCTTTGAGGGGATCAATATGCATAAAAGGGAAGACAAGAAAAGGTGCTCACCATCAGTTCAGTTTAGGAAGGATACAGTCTACCGGTGGCTTTTCCTGTTTGACACCTTCAGAGAGCTGGTGGCCACCCATCAATCTATTTTTGTTACTAGTGGTTGCTCAGAATGGTGTGGCATATAAGTAATAATAAATAAATAAAAGTAGAATTTATATATGAACTCTACAGTTCGTGTGGTAGCCAGAGAAAGCAATGCACAAGCTGTTTTATGATAGCACTCCTCACAAACTGTAACCTCATTTAGAGCTGTAGTATTATTCTAGTCATGTGAATACCAGACATGTCAGAGAATTGTTAACCTAAATACAAGGGAGCTTATCAGCATTAACAGTTCCCAGCAACTACTATTCTAAAATCCAAATCACAGAAAGATCCTCACCGGGAAGGGAAAGCAGTGCTGGCAGCTAACAAAAGCCTGTTATATAATGAATTTAGCAGACAAACAAAGGCGCAAACAGTGCAAATCCCAACCTTCAATATGTCCCCCGTATATCAGATGACAGTGAAAACATGTGTTGGGCCCATTTCCTTTTGTTCTTAGATTACTTGTGGCTCACAAGCTCTTGCACTATTCTAGACCACTGAAAGATTAAATTGGCCAAACGCCATGCACAGAGAACCTGACTCTTCAAAATTAATCATTTCCTGAAACAGAGAATCCCCATCTTAGCTGTGAGTACAGAAAAAAAAAGAAAGAATATTATCTCTTTCTAATAGACACAGAATATGATGGCCAGAAAAATGATGTTAGTTACTTCTGAATTCAATTTCTCACTGATAGGATATGACAAAAATTATAACCAAAATAGCTGGGTTTTCATAGACACAAAGACTGGATTTATACTTGATGCTACACCATTAAGGGTTCTGTTTGTCTTTGGTTTAGAATGTTGCATGAAACTAGACATGTGGTTTAATAGATTAAATAAACTACAACTTGACAAAATATGTGAATTCAGCCAATGGGTTTAGTTGTACAGCATACACTTTTGATACAGGTTTCATCCTAGTAATTCCTGGGTAAAATACACAGTATCAGAATACTCTGTGTAGCTATTAAAACTATACCATTCTGATGGGGGGAGGGGGGTATTTTGAGTTAAAAAACACATAATAATTGCTAATGGGAAATAATACTTGGTTTCCCCCAAAATAAGACATCCCCGGATAATAAGCCCAATCGGACTTTTGAGCGCATGGCAATAAGGCCAAGCGGTTATTTCAGGGTTCAAAAAAATATAAGACAGTGTCTTATTTTTAGGGAAATATGGTACTTCCAGATAGGCCAGTCATCATACCATCAATTTCCCCTATTACTGGAGTTTTATGAAGAATTCAGATTATTGTATCTTCAATTTTTCTTTTGTCTTTGATTGGTGATCTGGGAACCCTTTATTAAGTATATCCAATTCCCCTCCATAAAATTCATCAAAAAAACAGAATAATCATATAATCAATCAATCTCTTTAAATAACTTCATCAAACTACACACATTCATATTTATAAACTGCTCATTATAGGTCCCAATGTTGGTCAATAGCTTAAAAGATTAAAAGAACCAGTTCTTCTAAAACCACCCTGTCATATTGTCTCGAGGTAAATCGTATTATGACCTTCTAGTTTGATTTGCCACCTTGCACGTTATAAAGAAACAGTGTTATGGTGGTACAGTATGAATTCCACTTTTGCAGATGGAACGATGTATTTGGCACCTTCCTCCTCTTATTTTCCATGTAACAACATCCATGAGGTGGATTGGGTTGGGACCTGAGAGAGCGACTGGCCCAAAGCCCCCCAGCTGCTTTCATGGCTAAATTGGGACTTAAACTCACAGTTTCCTGCTTTCTAGCTTTATACCTTAACCACTAGACCAAACTGGCTTAAATATACCAGCAAATGTGAAGAAGAAAACATGTTAATGGCTTCACTTAAGTATGTTGATTTGACCACAATTTCCTCAAACCAAAAGATTCATGAATTGAAATTAAGATCTACCTTAAGGCAATGAACTTTAATGCAATGAAGGTGACTTTAAGCATTCTGCAGATTCAGTGACTGTTCTGTTGCTTCTGAGGAGTGGTGGAATTCACATTTTTTTACTACCGGTTCTGTGGGCGTGACTTGGTGGGCATGGCTTGGTGGGCATGGCAGGAGGATACTGCAAAATCCCCATTCCTTCCCCACTCTGGGGCTAACCATTATTTTAATGCAATCTGGTTAATCACACACAGAAGCACACTTCCAATTTGCAAAAGTGCAAAGGGCATGAATTTATTCTAGTCCAGCAACCTTTATAGTTTTAATTTTATTCTCAGAATAAAGAATATTCTCAGGTAATGTTGAAGAATCTTTGTGTATTGTCTGTTTTGTAGCATCTATTTCCCATCCTTTTTCCAGCAGTTTGTTGTTGACTTGGAGCCATTGTTTATTTTGAATCCTCTTAAGGAAATTATTTGAAAAAGATTGTCACAATTTAAATAGTTCCTTCACACACACACAAAGAGGAAGGGAGGGGTTGTATTTGGAGAATACAGGTAATTGGAACTTCCAAGTTACCTAACCTAGTTACCATCATTCACAATCTGATCTAGGAATCAGATTTTGTTTACAATTATACAAAGGGAGGGCAGCACTATCTTTCCCATATTTTGCTTTTCTGAGAAAAAAAGGGAAATCCTCTCCAAATGGTCTTGTCAAGAGATTTTTTACATTTAGGGGAGGTAAAAACAAAAAGGATATAAATGAAATCTTTTAGAAAGGCTTTACAATATGGGACCTTTATTGCAGCTGACTGTAAAATATAGCCTCAACTTTTTTGGGGGGGAGGGGGTGAATCTATAGCCTTAAATAGAGTGGGGTCTGCTTGAAACTAAAATTACCCCTTTGGGTTACCTATTTGGATAAATTGGCTGAAGTTAATTTCCTCCCTACCATGACTACAGTTAAGCATGCCCCGAGAACTGTAAACATACCAGGTTGTAAGTCAACTTGAACATACATCTTATACACACGTATACACACACACAATTGCATCATTATTGTTTGTTGCACATCATCCAGAAATTATTTAGACTGGGTTTGGCAGTTTTGTCTGCCTATCAAGGACCTGGGATGGGCAAGATACAGATTTTTTATTATGGCTTGTTGCAGTCACCCAGATGTCTAGACTGGGTTTGGCATCTCTGTCCACCTATGGGGTCCTTCCCAAGGACCTGGGATAGGCAGATGTGGATGTTTGATGGAGTTACAGACATCACTGAGTAAAGCTGCCTTTTGCAATTGACTGATGGTGAAATTTGTCAATATCGGTGTTCAAGTGGTGCTCCAGTTGTTTTGGGATCGCTCCCAAGCCGCCTATGACTAGTGCTACTATCTTTGTTTCTTTCCCCACAGTCGTCCTGTTTCTATTTGCAAATCTTCCCGCTGATGCTATTCTCGATGGTCCACATTCAGAAAGAACAATGGTATTTATGACCACCACCACCACCCCGCCTGCTTTGAAACTGGCCGACGGAGTGTGCTTGTATATGTGTGTGGTGGTGGTGGTATTGGTGTTAGACAAAACCCAGAAGAGCTCCTGGCAAAACCTGAGAACAGGTAACCTCAACCTCCCAACGCCGATTAGAAAGAACCCAAACGGAGCGGGGGGGGAGAGGCGCTGGAGCCAGAAAGTGCTGAGTCACCGCATGACGCGACGTCTGTCCCTATTACCTCTTCCTTCCCCCTCGGCGCGCGCGAACCAGAAACCGAACGCGCGCGCGCGCGCGCGAGAGAAAGAGAGAGAGAGAGAGACTATTCTCCGCCCTTCCTCCTCGGTCACGTGTCACGCGATTTCTCTCCCGGGACGGCCAGAACCATAGAGGCGGCTGCCGGCGCCCTCAGCCTTCTCGGGTTTCCCTTAAAAGTACCCGAGCGCGCGAAGCCAAGGCGGAGGATCTCCTCATCTCTCGTTTGGTGCCCGGCCGCTGGCAAAGCGGAGGCTCGGGAAGGCGGCCGGAGCGCCTTTTTTCCCACCCCCACTTCCTTTGCTCAGCCACCTGCCCCCCCCCCTACGCCTAGCTGCGAGTGGATTCTCCTTGCGTGTTTCCCGCCGCCTGAAGTAGTTTTTTTTTTTTTTTTTTGATCGGGGCGCCTGGCCCGCGCTGCTCTTCGGAGTTGTCACGGCAGCGGCCGCAGCTTGTCTCTTCCGCGCTCCTCCTCTCGCGCTCTCCCCGCGCTCCCCGCGCCTCCTCTTCCCCCGCAGAGCCATGGGGCTCCTGTCGCAAGGCTCGCCGCTCAGCTGGGAGAAGACGCAGCGGCACGCGGAGCACGTGCGCAAACACGGCATCCAGCAGTTCCTGCACATCTACCGGGCCGTCGGGGAGAGGCACAAGGACGTGCTCAAGTGGGGTGACGAGGTGAGCCGCCGACCCTCACGGAGAAGGGAAAGGGGACCCTTCGGAGAGCCGGCCTGGCTGATGGAGGGATCCTTCGGCTGCGTTGGGAAAGTCTCCCGGTTGAGATAGGCCGCCATTCCCCCTGTCTTTTCAGGTAGAAGGTCGGTGCTGGAAGAAGGGGAGGCTTCTGGCTCTGCGCCTTGCGAAATGGAGGGGACGGGGGAGGCTGGCGGGGTGGGGGGAGAGATTTAGTTAAATCGGAGTTTCCTTAAACGGAGCTCTTAGGTATGAGCCTTAGAAAACAGACAGGCAGCCGTCAAATCCCTTCCCTGTCGCTGACCTATCTGAGGCTGGTTTCACAAGCCAGCATCTCCCCTTTCTGTACCATTAACTGGAATGAATGAAGATAGATGATAGATAGATAGATAGATAGATAGATAGATAGATAGATATAGATATAGATAGACACACACACACACACACACACATACATACATATATACATATATATATATATATATACATATATATATATATATATATATATATATATATATATATATTCCAGTTAATGATAATGTAATGTAAATATATATATTTACAGACTGTACAATCCGAAGCTGGTGGGAAAGTAAATGTTTAAATGTTTATCCTCCGTTCTGTTTTCGTTTGCTTTTGCCCCGGACTTGGTTTGATCTTCAACATTCTTAGGAAAATTCCTTACATAGAAAAAAGCAATTAGTATTAGCTTATGGACTTCTGTCTTTTATGACTATTTTAACAGTTATAAATTGCTCCGTTTACTTTTTCTTGCCAATATCGGACTGCTTTAAAGCAGAGACCTTGCGTTTTTATGTTAGTAATATAAGTAGCAACTGTACCTGGAAATTTTACTTTGGAATATATGTTTGGATACCAGAAGGGTCAGAGTACAGATGCGCATGTATGAATGAATCTCTTCATCTGTAGGCAGTTTTATATTTATATTTCATTGCGCTCCATCCTATTAACAATTAATGCCCTGTTAGTATTATTGATTGATTGATTGATTGATTGATTGGACTTATATGCCGCCCTTTCTCCACAAGGACTCAGGGCGGCTCACAGCAACAAGTCCAAATTAAAATTCAAACAATAAAAGAATCTAAAATTCTCATTAAAACCCCGCCAGGCCAGGCCAGGCCAGCCTGTATGCTGTGTATTACTATAGTAAGGAAATCCAAACAGTTGTTTCTCTGAGGCCTCTATAATCTAGGTTCTGTGTTTGATATATATGTGCCTTATAATGAAAATCCAGTAGTATTTTAACAGATTATTGGGGTAGAGGTCTCACTTTTTTAATTTAAAGTATTTATATATTGCTCAAGAGCTGGGGATATTCTCAGAGGAATTGGCGTTACTGTACTTACTTGAGGCATCAAACACTAAAGTTGAGTTGGGTCAGGGGAAGGATACTATTTGAAAACAGTGGTATTCAAAATTCCCTTAATCAGTTAATTTTCCGGAATTGAATGGATTCATCAATTTTGTTTTATTTATGAAATGTATAAGCCATTTGTTTCCAGACACTAGCCTGTGATATAACATAGTTAATCCAGAAAGCAGGATATCGATACCTGCAAAGCATATTATTTCTTCATGTTTCATATGTTTTAAGGAATTTTCAACTGCTTTTTCTCTATATGTTTGCAGTCTGCCCAAAAAATTTTAGTAGGGAATTTATTTAACAATTTTGATATGATTTGCAAAAAACACATAAATAACTATATTTCCCATTGAAAATGACTGAGGTAAATGAAGCTAGAAAAAAACTATGAATTGAATTGGTCATTGATTTTATTGCTTGACAATGTAATTGAAGCTCAATTGTAAACCATTTCTAAATTCTCTGTAAAGTTTTTACCTAAAACTTAGAGCTGTGTGTAGATTAAGCAAAATAACAGCATGAACTAATTGCTGACATCTTTTTGTATATAATCTATGTCCAAAGAATAGAAAATGAGTTTGTGAAAATGAGCCTTTCTAAGAATGAAAACTTTGTGCTTGAATTATGTTTATGTAATATTCATAATATATGAAAATAACAATTTGGCTCATCAAATTCTCTTAAAAAGGTATTGACTTGAAGACAAACTTTCAGATACATTACCAATACACTTTGATAGTGACTTTTAAATACAATCTTGGACAAAGCCTACTTGAATCTTTTATCCAAATTGATACCTAAGAGGAGTTTTGAAACTCTTTTTCTTGGGATCGTTTTTCCTTTCATCCTCAAAGATTCTTAACTGTCAATTTACAAACTCCGAAATTGAAATATATGTTGTGTGCTAATACTGAGGAAAGCTTATTTTTTTACCATTCAATCAGTCTGAAAATATTCCAAGATTATATTACATACAGAAATAAATCTTAGAATCATTTCCAAGGATTTGGATTATGTATGCTTTAAAAAATAATCCATACAATTTTGTACGTTAGAGCTATGATAATTGCTCTATGCATTGTAAAAAAAAGATTTCATAAGACAACTCCAGACTTGTGATGCCCAGGGGCATGGTACATCACAAACACTGAAGATGAATGCCTGTAAAAAGTTTTTACATTAAAAAAAAATAGCTGTAAATATCTTTGTAATAAAGATAAATCAGGTAATTAAACTACAAATCTCACATTTAACAATATTGATGGGTTCAATTTTAGGTAGATTGCATTCATAGATATGTATTCAGAAAAAGGAAAAAAATGCACTACGTTACTGATTCCCGTACCTCAGTATAAACTTAATTGCTAGTAGTTCTTCTAAATATTATCATCTATAGATATCAGGAACAGAATCTGTGACTATATATTTGCAAAGCATATGCTCCACCAGCCAGCTATAACCTTTCATCAAGATTGATAGCTTTGTGCATTTGCTGTAGGTATAGAATTGTATAACTCTTGTATGCTTATTTTCAATTCCAGGAAATCAAGTTGCCAATAAAAAATCTTGAAAAGTTATATATAAAATGCATAGACATTAGTTTTAGAAAATAGCAAATTCTCACCAGGAGTAAGAAATAGTGACCATATTTTATTGCTTCTCTTAGTTTTCCTGCCTGGAACAAAATAAACTCTGAAACTTCCATTTGTGATTTGCTAAGCAATACATCTGTCTTGTTCTCTTGTAACAAGCCTGGATTATTAAGGAATGAAATATCAAGGGAAAAAAATTCCTAGTTTATGACTTTTGTATATTAAGAGAGTTAGGAATCCAGATATAATATTAAGCTAGTAAATGTTACCAAATCAGATCTGAAAAAAGCTGGTTGACCATTAAATGGTTTATCACTTTGTTCATGTCTAGTGATTATCCAGATTTTTACAGATCATGTCTGGTAGTTGTAATTAAATGCCAAGGGAGAGTTCCTGGTTTGTTAGCTGCTCTGCTGTCAGGAGGAGCAATTTTGAAGGGTTATGTTTGAACAGATTCCTTATATACATCCTGACTTGTCTCACCAAGAGACAGATCTTATAGATTGTTAAAACATGTGTTTTAGCCTGAAGACAGAAATAAAAGGATGTATCAGTTTTTGTAATCAGAGTTAACAATATTGCACAGGTCTTAACTTGGTTAAAACTATCAATACTAACTTGAGTGTAATCAAATTTCTAGTTTCTGTGATAGAAAAGTGGCCTAGGTCTCCTAATTTCCTATGCTTATATCTGCTATATTCGAAATACGCTAAATTGAAAGTTAAAATCTCTTAGGGATAAATTTAAAGTCTGTACAGATTATGTTCATCCCAGTTACTCAGAAATAGGCCCCAGTGTTTTTGGTAGAGCTGACCCCTAGGAAAGTGTATTGGATTGCAGTCCTCGGGTAAACCACTAAGACTTGTTTTTAATTGTGACAGGATCTAATTTTAATAAAATAAGAAAATTATAAAGACAAATTTTAATTTGTAGGGCAGTATGAGTTAAGTTTCAAAACAAAAATAAACTACTGACACACATTCTGCTTTTAATATATTTTTTACCTTTAATAAATAGTATTCAAGTTGTACTTGGTACAAATTATAACTTTTGTTAAAAGACATCTGATGTTAAAATGTATTTAAATGACAGGGGCTTACTTAACTGGTAGAAAATAGAAGTCTATTCTCCTAATAATGCTTTTTAGTGTAACATACCATATATTGTGATTTTAAGATACAAAAACCTCAGTATTTTTGTGTTTTATTTTATTTAAAAGAAAATGCAGATCTATACAAAAATCATAAATAGGAAAGAAAGAAACCTGGAGTTAAATTTTAAGATTTATGGAAATAGGTGGACGTACATACACATATTCTTACACTAGTATAAAAGATAAATCAGCTTTGATTGTTGAAACTGTACGTAGAGATAATAGACAGAGATAGATAGATAGATAGAATTCTTTTATTGGCCAAGTGCGATTGGACACACAAGGAATTTGTCTTTGGTGCGCATGCTCTCAGTGTACATAAAAAGAAAAGACACATTCGTCAAGAATCATAAGGTACAACATTTAATCATAGTCATAGGATACAAATAAGCAATCGAATCATACTAGGAAACAATCAATATAAATCATAAGGATACAGCAACAAGTTACAGTCATACGGTCATAAGTGGGAGGAGGTGGGTGATAGGAACAATGAGAAAATTAATAGTAATAGTAATACAGACTTAGTTAATAGTTTGACAGTGTTGAGGGAATTATTTGTTTAGCAGAGTGATGGCGTTCAGGAAAAAACTATTCTTGTGTCTAGTTGTTCTGGTGCAGTGCTCTATAGCTTCGTTTTGAGGGTAGGAGTTGAAACAATATATGTCCAGGATGTGAGAGGTCTGTAAATATTTTCACAGCCCTCTTTTTGACTTGTGCAGTGTACAGGTCCTCAATGGAAGGCAGGTTGGTAGTAATTGTTTTTTCTGCACTTCTAATTATTCTCTGAAGTCTGTGTCTGTCTTGTTGGGTTGCAGAACCAAACCAGACAATTATAGAGGTGCAGATGATAGACTCAATAATTCCTCTATATGGTAAAGTTGTTAAAGTTCTTATACTTTTATACATATCCAAGTAAATGACACAAATGATATTTTTCTATATTGCTCTTTTATAATAAAATGGGTTTACTGGTAGAATAATAATCTGAGTGGTATCATTAGATTTAAAAAAATCTAATAGTTTAGTTAGTTTTAAAAAATGTAGTTTAAAATGTAGTTAAAAATGTAGTTTAAAAAAATTCTTCTTTGTTATGCTTGAAATTTTTGCTTTTGTTAATCCTTAGTTTGCTGTACTGTACTGTGGGAAAATAACAACAATGCCATTTCTTGGTATTAAGATTACTGATTTCTCTTCCGCTCTATAAACTTTTACTAGATTAGATGCATCATGTTTGCTTTTTAAAACAAGACAAATTTGTGTTAGAGATCTGAAATTCAAGATTAATGTGAAACCTATTCTAAGTGGGGGGGGGGAGAGGTTTTAGGATCTTTTGCTGGTAGTACTCTCTCTGATCTACAAATTGATACTATATGTGATAAACACACCAAGGACCCCTGATAAACACTCTGCATAATCAAACTTTCAGCAAGCTGAAAAGACAAACTAACTGCTTCACCACAATCAAGTTTTGTTATCATTATCTGCCAATATGAAGAAAATGTAAGACCTTTATTTAACTAGAATTTGTGTCCTATTTGTCTTTTGGCTTGCTTCATACGTAGCTTCACTATTATGTTGACAAAACATTGTCTATTGACACTAGAAAGTTGATCGTGCAACACCTTTGCAGAAATGCTGCCTAAGGAATTGTTTGCTGAAATATTTGTATTTTAAAAAGTCAATAGTTAATCTAAAGTTACCCTGTTTCCCCCAAAATAAGACATCCCTTGATAATAAGCCCAATCAGGCTTTTGAGCGCATGGCAATAAGGCCAAGCGCTTATTTCAAGGTTCAAAAAAATATAAGACAGGGTCTTATTTTCGGGAAAACACAATATATCGTATTGCTCTTCTTTCTATAATTCATCCCACCTAATCAATCGTCAAAACCTCTAAGTTAAAAATTCTTTTTTTTTTATTTTTATGCAAAAAGTCAATGAAGCTTCCAGTCTTCATTAGATAAACATATATGTATTTTCTCTAATCAAAGAAATTTATTTATATTTCATATTTATTAAGTTAATTTATCCATTTCAGCAAAATTTGTCAACTTCACCAACCATTCTTCTATAGTGAATGATTCTACATCCATCTTTCTGCATATAGTCATCTCATTGCTATGATCATATATTGAAATAATCTTCCATGGCTTTTTTTCTGTTTATTCATGTGTATTTATAATCTTAAAAGGAAAAGTTCTGGCTTCCATTGAATTTTCTGTATATATCTGGATTCATTTTTTTATTAGCTTTTTACAAGTCTATGATAAAACATCCATTCATATTATTCACATTTCCAACATAGATTTAAGCTCCTCTGTACATTCCAGATAATTTTTCTGGCATCATGTGCCAACAAAACATCACTTTATTTTTAAAAAAATCTCTTTTATATCATAACACAGTGTAAAGTTCTACCCTTTCAATCACATGTTTTTCCATTATTCCATCTGTATACATCTATATTATAAACAAACTTCTTAGCCCATTTTATCATACATTCTTTAACTTCTTCCTATGTTTCAAATTTCAGCAAAAGTTTGTACATTTATAAATTATATATTCATGATCAGTACACAAATGTATTTCAAATTCTGACTTTTTTCCTTTGTTGAATGCCTCCAGCTAAGCAATGATTTGCTGGAAATGCTTTAATTTAGATGCCTGCACTGATCAGGGAATTGGATTTAATGTCTTACAAAGTCCCTTCAAAATCAATGGTTCTGTATTTTAGTGTTTTATCCAATAATAAACTAATGTTGGGTTTCTAAGATCTTTCATTTTTATGGTACTTTGCAGATTTTCAAATATTATGAATTCTATTTTGTTTGTGTCTGCACTGGTGAAAGTCAGAAGTTACTTGTTTTTTGTGGTTAATTTCCTTATTGACTGCATCCTCAATTGGCTTTTCCCTCCCGCCGCAATCCTTATTCAAATTCAAAATATACATTATGTATTCTAATAAAACTCAGTGAATGTATTATTATTTTCAAGTAGTAATTAAACAGGCTATGTCCTGAGAAAAATAAAAATCCTAGTTTCAGATGATCTGGGAATAACATTCTAGGTAAAGCAAGCAATATTTGCAGATTACTGGCAATAAAAATTGTTAACATGTACATTATTAATATTCATAATGCTGTGTTTTTCCTCCATTCTGTTTGCTGAACAGAAACAAAAGGAAACACGAGGATTTGTAAGTAGCTTTAATAGCAGCCCATACATTGAAATTATAACAATAGTTAGGAGACTAGAAGTAACCATCTTTTTCACTTAATTTCCTTTTGTAAATCTCTGTTTTGTGCTACCAAAATTGATACAGCTAGACCTTAAAAGTTACAGAAACAAGCTGAAAAGTTAATGTACATTAGTTTTTATAGAAAAGCTTAAGATTTTTAACTGAATAATTCACCAACCACATTAATGCTGCTAATAGCTTTTCCTTTCTTCCCTGCTTTTTTGGAAGAAGTGCTTTTAGAAGCAGTGGCTTTCTACTGAGTGAGCAAAGCAACGGAATGCCTCTCTTGCTATAATCAAATATAAGTTCTTTGCTTTATTCAAAATGCCTGGGATCATTTTCTCAACATTTTGCTAAAATACAATCAAAATATTTCAGTTAGATTTTTCAGAAGTGATGTATACAGTTCTGTTTTGAATTTGGGCAAGGTGACTGGATGTGGCTGCTAGGATTGACTTGAATAGCAGCTAAGTTCTATTTAGTTCAATTTGGTACAGAATAAATGTCCTGTTATTCTGCACAAGGACCACATTGTAAATAAATTGCATGTTGGAAAGGTCGATAAGAGTATAGCTTTGTCATTCCCATGAAGTCAGCAAAAAACCAGTCTTGAGTCAGCAAGTTTGATATAAAATTGTACTGAAAGGTATATAGTTTATATTTCCTAAGACATTTTATATTGTTAAATATAATATACATACATTTTTAATAGCCTCGTTTAAACTCTTGATTCAAAAAAGTATTAGGATGGATTTTCATTTGGATGTTTGCTATGTTTGTAATGCTGGATACTATAGTTTTCTATCATTCTCTTTAGTTGCCTTCTATGTTGTGAGTAGCTGCAGTCTTAAAAGTGAAAATTTGTGACAACAAAATCTTGAGATAAATTTAAGTAGAATGGATTGAAAGAGAAGCTTAGGCAGGCTTTCATCCTTGATCAAAACCATGCTGAGGAAACCACTGTGCAACTGCTGAGTAAATATTATGCTTTACTGATACATTGTGGGCAAAAAGGACTTGCAAAATTTGCAGCTTGACATGCAAAAATAAAAGATGTATTTTTAAATATCCCCATTTAGAAAACATTACCATGAAGTCTGCTTTTAAAAATTATAATTCCTCAGGTCACCAATTTGTGAACTTAGTGTTTTTCTGTTTTGTGAGCTAAAAATTATATTTGAACTTCTGTTGCCTTTTAGGTGGAATATATGTTGGTAGCTTTTGACCATAAAAATAAGAGAGCACGGTTGTTATTAACTGGAGAAGAAGTACTTCATACTTTACAAGAAAAAGGTGAAAGAATAAATCCAAAGTAAGTATCATCAGCTCATAGAAATACATGCTGAAATTTAGCCAGGTTATTAATCAGCATGTATTTCAATCTCTCTGTCTATTACAAGTCACTTTTGGCTCCTGCCTGGACAGGTCCATGGAGTTTTTACAGCAATGTTTTTGGAAGTAGTTTGCCATTGCCATGAGTGACTGGCCCCAAAGTTATCCAGCTTACAAATACAGGCCAAAATTTGCAGTCTCTCAGTTGTAACTGGTTTCTTTAACCACTTCACCAAATTGGCTCTCGTTTTCTAAACAATGGGAAATGTATTTTCATAAATAATACGTGTTTGCATGTACCCTAAAAGATCAGTGCTTTCAATTTGCAGCAACACAGTGGCAAATGTTTCTAATTTAATTATTTAATTAATTAATATTTAATTATTAAAATGATTAATTTTGTATTTGAGGAATGGCAAAATACAATTCGTATTTTATGCCAGCTATATTTTTAAATATCTTCATTTGTTTTGTTGACCGAAAGATTAATTATGTATGGTATAGTGCTGTTGTACTTACACTATTGCATATTTTCTTCCAAAAAGTTGGAATCCCTATTAATCATAAAACACATTCTAAGCCAGAGTTCCCCAGCGTTTCCAGTTTTGCGGACTGGTGGGGGGAGAGGGAATGTTTCAGCATGTGCACAGCTCCATTTGTGTGAGTGGTGTGCATGCCCTCCTGCTGCTCATGCAAATGGAGTGTGCGCGCACACACTTGCCCGCTACTTACACAAGTGTGGGTGGGTGCTTGCTGGCCATTTCCACAGCCTGGTTTCAACCGCCTCATGGTTCACTGGTTGGGGATCCCTATTCTAAGTAAATTAAGGTACTAGATTAAGCCATCCCCATCCTGAGTCAAGGTTTTTATCTTTGTTTGCATGGTTCAGAGTTAAAAGCTAAATTACAATTGCATGCTATGTAAGTATACGTTATTGTAGAAGATACTTTCAGTTTTCATTTGATTTTTCAGCCATCCAACATTATGGAGGCCAGAATATGGAAGCTACATGATCGAAGGGACTCCTGGGCAGCCATATGGAGGAACAATGTCTGAATTTAACACTGTACAGGACAACATGAGGAAGCGGCGCCAGGAAGCTGCTTCAGTACTAAAAAAAGATGAAGCTGTTTGCACTGTCACATCATTTCCAAGGTTAGATTCTGTTTTTCTAATAGTTTGAAAATATAGTGGTTTCAGATGGCTGTGACTCAGAAAAAAAGTTGTAATATTAAAGCTATTTTAAAAAGAGGAAGATTCACCATAAAATATTTCCCATTTAGAGCCACTGCTATTTAGTTATAGCTGCAGCAGTGCTTAAAAGTTTGTGAACCTGTTTGAATTTTCAATATTTATGCATAAATATAACCTAAAATATGATCACACAAGCCCTGAAATTTGATAGAGAATCCAATTAAGCAAATTAATCAAAGTATTACATTTGTTTGTTTATGCCTGAAATGATCCAAGCAAATCAAAAGGTTATTGAAAGAACATTCTGTGGATGGATCTAACCAAAATATAATTTTTTCACTTCAATGAAAACTGTTGTTTGACAAAAGGCAAAGACTGCATTCCAGTGTAAGAACCTTATCTCATCTGAGCAACATGCTGATGACAAAATAAATAGTCCTCAACTTATAACTGTAATTGACCCTGGAATTTCTCTGTTAAAAGTCAGACACCAGCAAGGTGGATGTGGGGTACTGGTATGGACTGGTGGTATTAAAGATGAGCTAGTTGGACCTTTTCGGTTTCAAGATGGACTCAAAATCATCTCCCAAACTTACTGCCAGTTTTTACAAGACACTTTCTTCAAGCAGTGGTACAGGAACAATTCTGCATCTTTCCAGAAGACCATGATTTTTATGCAGGACAATGCTCCATTGCATGCATCGAAGTACTCCACTGTGTGGCATGCCAGTAAAGTTCTTAAAGATGAAAGAATAATGTCATGGCCCCCTTCCCCACCTGACCTAAACCCTATTAAGAACTTGTGGGCCCTTCTTAAACAGGAGATTTACGGTAATGGAAAACAGTACACTTCTCTGAACAGGCTGTGTTCTGGACAGGCTTTGGGAGGCTGTGGTTGCTACTGCACAAAATGCTGATCATCAACAGATCAAGAAAGTGACAGATTCCATGAATGGAAGATTTATGACTGTTATTAAAAAGAAGGGTGGTTATATTGGTCACTGATTATTATTATTATTATTATTTTGAAATGTCAGAAATATTTATTTGTAAATTTTGAGTTGTTTATTATTTTCACTTTAACAAATTAAAATAAATGAATGAGATGGGGAAATGTTTGTTTTTCAATTAGTTGCTTAATCATTCTGCACACTAATAGTTGCCCAATAATTGTGCACACATAGATATTCTCCTAAGAAAGCCAAAACCTCACTTTTACTTTCTTAAATATTCAGGTTTGAGGTTTATTAACATTTTGGGTCGACTGAGAGCACTGTAGTTGTTCAATAATAAAATTAATCCTCAAAAATACAACTTGCCTAATAATTGTGCACACAGGGTATATATGCCAGCATTCCATGTTAAGAGTGTACAGCTAGATGTGTTTAGGAAACTCAGATAGGAAATTGACTTTTTTCTGCTACTTCTTCCTAGCAGCTAGTAATCAAATCATGCCATCTGTGATTGTAGAGATAGCAAGTAACATCAAGACTAAAAGTCATTCATACTACAATCCTCCATGAGTTTGGTCAGCCTCCTTTTAAATTCATTAAAATTGGTGGCGATCATCATGTGTGATGGTTTCAAATTTCTTTACAAAAAGTATACTTCAGTGGAGTATTATGTAAATTTTAACTTTAGCAATTTTTTAGATTTGATCTGGAGTTGTTTTGATTGAAACAGATTTCAAATGATTTGATGATTTCAATCAATTTGGAAAATGGAATAAACTTGATTCAGTGCTTTGAATATAAATGTCAACTTCATTTTTTCAAATTTTATTAGAGTTGATCCATACATTCTAATGTTTAGTTTAATGAGTGATGTTTAATACATTAATACATTTAATACCCTAGAACAGTGGTTCTCAACCTCACAAACCTGGGGGTCTGCGATGTCACAGGGTCTGCGAAGGTTTGAAGAAATGTTATGATTTAAATCTTGAGTTAACCCTTAACCACGGATATATTTTTTCAGCTGCGCTATTACAGACATGTGGTCATAATGACCACTCTAGCTGCTGGCCTTAGTTCAGTTAATTGTACTACAATATTGTGACTAGTGGTTCTGGATCTATTGCTTCCAAAAGGTGCAGAAGACCATTGAATTCGTTCTTGCCATATAAATGACGTAGATTGTACCTGGTCATCAATTTCATCTAGAGCTTCATCATCATTGATGTCAGAATCGGCGGCAGCAATGAGTTCTTCATTGTCCATTACACATTTTTTTTTATTGAAAAGTTTAAAAAAAATTTACACATATTTTCCCTTCCCTCCTCCCCCCTCCTGCCCCAACCCTCCCCCCCCCCGGACTTCCCAGAGCAAATACAGGATATAGCATTTAACAAACATATAAAAAACATAAGCTAACTATCTATAGATTTATCTCCCTTTTGCACTTTAACTCCCCTTGTTCATATCTGAATATAACTATTTAAACCAATTATTGCTTGAAAGTAATCAATCCAACTTCGTTCTTGTCCTTTCTTCAATAATATGCAAGTCTTCTTTCTTCCAGCATTACACAATCAGAGCCCAATTACAATTAACCATCACATTTCCAACCCTTACATATATTAACACATTAACAAAATATTTTAACCGATCTCAAATTATATTATAAAAACCTTATTTTTACTTTTTACCCCATAAACTCATATTGATTCTTCCTGGAAACATTCCTTACTTAATAGCTTTGCATAAACTTATTCGTCTTATTCTCTACAAATCCACTGCATATAATCAAATAACATCTTCACTATTTGATATCTATAAAAAATATTGTAAAAACCTTCCCTCAACCCTTGCACCACTTATATTTTCCTTATAACCCACAAGTTTACATTTATTCTTCAACAAAACATTCTTTAATATAATAATAATTTAATTTAAAACAAAGTATAAAAATTTAAGTAATATCCTTCTTCTAACCCATAAACTTATATTAAATGATCTGCACTGTCCATAACTTTTACATCCCCAATATTTTTCTTTTTCTTTTTTAACCCATAAGCTTATATGAATTTTTCAACAAAGCATTCCTTGAAATATAACTTTAGTGTTAATATACTTCAGGACAAAAGTGAAAGTTTGGTCAGTGGCCCATAACAATTCAAACATAACATTACTTAATACAACTTTTCAAGACAAATCATGTCCCTAAATATAAGTAAATCATTCATTTTCACTATAACATAACTTTTCAAAACAAATCATATCCCTAAATATGGGTATAGTCATTCATTTTCACTATTACTATCCTCCCCAGGCAAAAGGATTGTAATTTTTCCATCTCCATTTTTTCCTGACTTTTTTGCGAACCTTCTTCTTCAGTCTTATTCCTCCGCCTTTTATTTTTATAAGTTCTTGAATTTTCAACTGAAGTTGTTGTACCTTACAATCTTGTTCTCTTCGCAAAGTACTTCCTTTCAGTAAACACACCTCTTTAACTGCGATTGAGAGTCCGTTTTTGTAAAAAAGTTGTAAAATTCCACTTCAAATCCTCCTTCTTGTATTAAAAACCCCAACGCCTCCTGACAATTTTCCAGTTGACTGTATCAAAGCCTCTGGAGAAATCTCTCTCAATATTTCCTGGTTACACTCCTTCAAATCTCTCAGCCTTTCCTTCTTAATTTGAAAAACATCCATTCCATTTTCCAAAGGCACATTAAACTGGATTGTTTCTTCCACCTCTTCATTCAGCAACTCACTATTATATGGCAACTGAAATACCGATACAGTATCTTCACTTATATCTTTGTTTCGAACTTGAGTAAAATCCTTCTTGAAAAACCCTTCCATTCTTTCCACTATCACGGAGGTAAATGATTCTAAAATTTCTTTAAAGAGATCCACAATCAGTATTTGTGTATTTACTGATGTTTGTAATAGTGAGCCTTCATCACTTTCAAAAAAGCCAGCCATTTTTTTTTTTTTTATCCAACCATCTTGAACAATGCTGGGTGTTAACAGCTTTATTGAGAGTTAACTTTCGCTTTCATACCCTTTTAAGCACAAGCACCATTTTCTTCACTTCTTTAAGCAACTTCAAAAAGTGGCAATTTAAGCGTGGAATTAAGGGTTTGTTACTTGCGATTGTCTGCTCTCCTGTCTTCACTCCGTCTGCATAGATAATCAACTTAGATCAGTAAAGATTGCAGAAGTGGTCGCGATGTTTTTTTCTGCTTAAAGCAGAAGCGCCCTGGATCTCGGACTTTCACCGGACTTCCTGGGGAGCTCTCACCCTCCAAGCCCCCAAAACTTTCAGGGGCTTTCGGGGAGCTCTACCCCCATCCAATTACTCTCCTTTCCCTCTTCTCCCAGGGGAAAGGTTTTCCAGCCGCTGGACAGCTGATTTGCGCTGTCAGGGCAGCTTTACAAAATCGCAGTCCTGGCGTTCCGAGAGAGAGCATCCAGCAACGTCGGCGGTGCCACTGGAAGTCATCCATTACAAAATTTTTGTTGCAATCTGATTCCACTTTACTCAGATCACTCTCTGCTTCTTCATACCATGTTAGAACAGTTTCTCTGAAATTTGGATCACCAAATCACACTCTATTTGGCAGAAAATGTGGCCCTGACATAAAAAAAACATAAGTTAACAAAGATCTGCAGTCAAAATGACCGCAATTCAAATTTAAATGTCACTACAGAAAACACCAAGTAACTCACGCAAGTGCGATGCTGCATACACTCTTATTGGCGGGAAAACAAAAGTTATGTGCAACCAGAACAGTCCCATTTCTAAAAATAGGGATGTTCCGAACATTTTGGAAAATTGTTGTGGTTACTATGACCACGGGTCTGTGGTTATGTGTTAAGTCTTGGGGGTCCGTGGCCATAGTCTGTGGCCACAAAAGGTCTTTAGAGGGGGTCTGTGGTAAAGAAAATGGAAAACCACTGCACTAGAAAGCTTTCTACTTAGAAACATATTTGGTAAATTTCTTACCTGTTTTGGATCGGGTTTTTTTTGGCAGATTAACCTATTTTAATTGGTTAGATAAAATGTACATTTACTGAATGCCTGCAGCTGTTTTAATTACTGTCTATAGAAGAGTTGTGCCAAACACATAACTACTATTCTTAATAAACTTTGGTTTTTACTTTTGTTCTGGAATATTTCTAATATAACTTTACTAAATGAATGTTTGTCAACTAGAGATCTCGATTTGATTGAATTTGTAGATTAGGTTGTCCAGGATTTACGATACCAGAGTATCATCCAACACCTATTGAGACGGGAGCCTCAAAGTCTCTTTTCTTCCCAGATGAGGCTATAAACAAACATCCCAGGTTTAGGTAAGTTTTGAATAGGAATACAGATGTATTCAAAATGTAGATGATGTAAGATATGCTAATTCATAATAATAATGCAAATTTAAATTTGGTATGAGGTTCACCATTCATATTGAATGTAGTTATTCTTTCTATAGATATTATTTTAGTTTTATCAATGCTTTTAATAGGCTGACAAAACTCCCATCCTTTATAACATTAATTCCACAGGCAATGCTATTTAAGAAGAGATTCAGAGCTAGCTTATCTACTCAAAGTTCAAACCATTGCAGCCAGAGTGGATTTGATTTAAATCAAGTTTTTTTTTTTTTTAACTTGTATACCGCCCTTCTCCCTGAGGACTCAGGGCAGTGAACAGGCAAATAAAAACATCAAATACAAATATTAAAATACAGTTAAAAATATATATAAATTTGGCCCCATTAATTAAAACAATAAACAAAAACAATTAAAAACACTTAAAAAGAATTAGGCCAGCCCGACTTGTTGGAAAAAGAAGGTTTTAAGGGCACGGCGGAAGGCACTGAGGTCATGGATTCTCCTTATCTCTGGGGGCAGCTGATTCCAGAGGGTAGTTCATTTAAATCGAGCAAAAACGCCTGATTTAAATCAACTCGATTTAAATCATAATTTAAATTTTTAAAGAGCAACTGTCATCTCTGTCCCACAACAGCTCCTTCTCTGACCTGCTGTTGACTCACCAAAGTCCCAATATTGCAGAATATGCTACATAACTAAGCTCCATTTCATGCTGAATAAACTAAATTATTAATGTATCTTAAGTAGAAAACTATCTTTAGATAGATTTTTACTCCAAAAGCATTTTATTAAAATAAATTTGATAAAAATAAAAAAAAAATCTGTTTTTTTATTTTTTTAAGAAAATCATCAATTTTTATCCACCCTGATTGCAGCACCTCTGCAGTCACGTGATCAAAATTTTGGTATTTGACAGTGTAATCAACCAATTTCATTGTATACATGATGTACAATTACAATAAAGGTTATACTATACTTAAGATTGCAGAAGCGCTGCAATTCCTTCCCCACCATAGGCTAGAAGGCCTCAGCCACCTTAGCCTCCCTATCTCCACCGCCACTCATGGGAGACCTGCCACACTATGTCTAGTTGAGTTACTTTTCACTGCAGCTGCTGACAGATGTGTGCAGCCAATGTAAGGCATATGTAAAAGCTGACAAAGGCAATGTTCCTCAAATCTAGAGAGGCAACTGCTTTATCAAGGCTGACCAGAAACAGAAATTTCACTGGCTGACTTCTTATTCCTGGCCAGTTTTGAGAAAGATTGCTTCTATATTGCAGAGAAGGATTCTGTCCATAATAGCAAAGACAATCTTTCTCAAGGCTGGCCTGGAATAGCTCTACAAACAGTCCAATGTATTCTGCTTACTCTCTTGTAATTCCTTTCTCTCTAATCTCTACTCCGCAAGGCTGGGAAAGCAGATCAGACAAATTGCATACTGAAATAGTTTGTTTTTTATCTTTTGTTCCCTCTAGAACAAAAAAATTCATTGAAAAAAGTGACATGACCATTTTTCACACTTATGACCATTGCAGCATCCCCTTGATCACATGATCAAAATTCAGATCCTTAGCAACTGACTCATATTTATGACAGTTTCAGTGTCCCGGGGTCATGTGATCATGATTTTGCGACCTTCTTAAAAGCAAAGTCAATAGGAAGCCAGATTCACTTAATTATTACTAACTTAATAACTTCAGTGATTCACTTAATAACTGTGGCAAGTCATAAAATGGGGCAAAATACATTTAACAAATGTTTCACTTAGTAACAGAAATGTTGGACCCAGTGATCGTAAGTTGAGGACTACCTGTAATTCCTTGCAATATAGACAAATAAGTAAGGTATCTTCTGACATTAGTTCTCATAACACTCTGTATCAAAATAGTGTTGATGCTTCATATAATTCACTGAATACAAATAATTTTTAATCAGTGTAGTAGGTTAGAAAACCCATAATCCAAATATTAATCTAAAAAGTTATAAAACTATTGAAAAATGTTTGTTTTAAGGCAAAATCTCAGAATTTTTTTACATTTTTTTAGTACTTTAACGAGAAATATTCGACATAGAAGAGGCGAAAAAGTAATTATAAATGTACCAGGTAAGTGAAAAAAGCAATTCACTGTTAATTTTTTTTTTAATTAACCTTTTGAGAACCAAGAGTTTAACCTTTTGTCAAATGTCTTATTCAGTATTTAAAGACAAGAATACTCCATCGCCGTTTAAAGAAACATTTCCTAGTGATGATGGTGAAGCAGTAAGAGCAGCTAAACCCGATCATGTATATATGGATGCCATGGGATTTGGCATGGGCAATTGTTGCCTTCAGGTAAACTCACTTTTTTTATTATTATTAATTTAATTTGTATACCGCCCTTCTCCCGGAAGGGACTCAGGGCGGTGAACAGCCAAAATTAAAAAACATACAAATGCAAAAGTTAAGATAATTAAAAGAATTAAATCACTGGCTACCCAATTTAAAACCCCAAATCCATAAAATTTAAAATCCCAATTAAAGACCATTTAGGCTAGGCCAACTTGATGAAATAAAAACGTCTTCAGGGCTTTACGGAAGGTCCGGAGGTCCGGGATCAATCGTATTCCAGGAGGCAGCTCATTCCACAGGGCGGGTGCCCCCACAGAGAAGGCTCGCCCCCTGGGGGCCGCCAGCCGACATTGCCTGACCAACGGCACCCCGAGGAGGCCCTCTCTGTGAGAGCGTATTGGCCGGTGGGAGGTTATTGGTAGCAGCAGGCGGTCTCGCAAATACCCTGGCCCTAAACCATGGAGCGTTTTAAAGATGAGAACCAACACCTTAAAGCGCACCCGGAAGACCACTGGGAGCCAATGCAGCTCGCGCAGGAGAGGTGTTACGTGGGAGCGCCATGTCGCTCCCATAATCACCCGCGCGGCCGCATTTTGCACCAGCTGGAGCCTCCGGGTGCTCTTCAGGGGGAGCCCCATATAGAGAGCATTACAGTAGTCCAGGCGTGACGTAACCAAGGCATGAGTGACTGTGCACAAGGAGTCCCGATCCAGAAAGGGGCGCAATTGGCGTATCAGGCGAACCTGATAAAAAGCCCCCCTGGCCACGGCCGTCCTATGCTCTTCTAAAGACAGCCGTGTGTCCAGGAGGATGCCCAAGTTGCGAGCCCCCTCTGTGGGGGTCAGTGACTCGCCCCCAATAGCCAGCGATGGCACCAGCTGGCTATACCGGGACGCCGGCATCCACAGCCACTCGGTCTTGGAAGGATTGAGCCAAAGCCTGTTCCTCCCCATCCAGACCCGCACGGCCTCCAGACACTGGGACATCACTTCAAGGGCATCATTGGGGTGGTCTGGGGTGGAAATGTACAGCTGAGTCTCATCAGCGTACAGATGGCATCGCACCCCAAAACCATGGATGATCTCACCCAGCGGCTTCACATAAATGTTGAACAGGAGCGGCGAGAGGACCGACCCTTGCGGCACCCCACAAGCAAGGCGCCTTGAGGTCGACCTCTGCCCCCCTGCCAACACAGACTGCAACCGGTCAGAGAGATAGGAGGAGAACCACCGCAGCACGGTGCCTCCCACCCCCAATCCCTCCAGCCGGCGCAGCATGATACCATGGTCGATGGTATCAAAAGCCGCTGAGAGGTCTAACAGGATCAGAACAGAGGAACAACCCCTGTCCCGGGCCCTCCAGAGATCATCCACCAATGCGACCAATGCCGTCTCCGTGCTGTACCCAGGCCTGAAGCCGGACTGGCACGGATCTAGATACACGGTTTCATCCAGGAACTGTGGGAGTTGTCGCGCAACCACACTCTCCACAACCTTCGCAACAAAGCGAAGGTTGGAGACCGGACGGTAGTTTGCCAAAACGGCTGGGTCCAGAGAAGGCTTCTTGAGGAGGGGCCTCACCAATACCTCTTTCAAGGCGGGAGGCAAGAAACCCTCTCTCAGAGAAGCATTTATAATCCTCTGGAGCCAGCCTCGTGTTACCTCCCGGGTGGCCAGTACCAGCCAGGAGGGGCACGGGTCCAATAAACATGTGGTTGCGTTTAACCTCTCCAGGATCCTGTCCACGTCCTCAGGAGTCACAGGGTCGAACTCATCCCAGATAACATTCTCAAGACCAGCCTCAGTCACCCCGCCAGGATGTACCCAGTCAAGAGTCCAAGCCTTCCCGAATCTGAGCGATTTTATCATGCAGATATTGTGCAAAATCCTCAGCCTGCCCTTGCAAAGGGTCTTCCCGCGCTCCCTGATGTAGGAGGGAGCGAGTCACCCTAAACAAGGCGGCTGGGCGGTTATCTGCCGATGCAATAAGAGCGGAAAAGTGGTTACGCTTTGCCGTTTTTATCGCCACTAGATAGGTCTTAATATGAGACTTAACTAGTGTTTGGTCAGATTCGGAGCGACTAGCCTTCCAACCACTCTCTAGGCGTCTTTTCCGGTGCTTCATCTCCCTCAGCTCCTCGGAAAACCAAGGGGCCAGGCAGGTTCAGCGTCGGGTCAGAGGCCGCAAAGGCACGACTCGGTCCAGAGCACCGGCGGCCGTCCTATCCCAGGCAGCCACCAGATCTTCAGCCGAGTCATGAGCCAGAGTTTCAGGAACTGGCCCAAGTTCCCTCTGGAACCTATCAGGATCCATCAGGCGCCTGGGACGGAACCACCTGGTCGGTTCCGCCTCCCTGCAGTGGGGTGCAGCGGTCAAAAGGTCCAGTCTCAGGAGAGAATGGTCCGACCATGACGGGTTCAATAACTATATCCCCTATATCCAGACCACTCAGCCACTGACCAGAGATAAAAACCAAGTCCAGAGTGTGTCCTCCCACGTCAGTGGGGCCATGAATTAATTGTGTCAGGTCCATGGCTGTCATGGAAGCCATAAACTCCCGAGCCATCCCAGACGGCTCACCGGTAGACGGCAGGTTGAAATCCCCCATGACCAAAAGTCTGGGGGTATCAACCGCCACCCCGGCAATAACGTTGAGAAGCTCGGGCAGGGTCGCTGTCACGTGGCAGGGAGCCAGGTACGCGATCAGCAGGCCCACCTGCATCCCATGGCCCCACTTCACCAGGAGAGATTTACATCTGGCTATCTGAGGTACAGTGGCCTCCCTCGGATCAAGACCTTCCTTTATAACGACCGCCACCCCCCCACCCCTGCCCTGGGCCCTTGGCTGATGGAATGCGCGGAAACCTGGTGGGCACATCTCTACGAGGGGGAGCCCCCCCTCTTGGCCCAGCCAGGTCTCTGTAATACCTGCCAGGCCGCACCCCCTCCTGTATTAGCTCACAAATGAGGGGGGCCTTATTAACCACGGACCTGGCGTTGCACAGCATCAGCCTAAGGCCTGGGCTCTGAGACTCTGGACAGCCGGGGAGACAAGAAGAGTCATGGGGGCCGAGGCATGCCACCGCTTGGAGATAGCGGGTGCGTGCCCCCACCACCTGATGTGGCCCCCTATTCCCGCCATATCTGCCCCTCCCAACCACGGTCCCGATAGAATTGCCCTCCACCCTATCCACACTGAGCTCCTCCACACCCTGCTCCCCACCTTCCGTTCCATGCCCCTGTAACGAGCCTGACCTATGCCCCTCCGTCCCCACCCCCTGCCCTAAGCCCCTTAAAAGATTACAAAAAGACAATTTTAAAAAACCCCACAACCCCCTCTTTGCGGCATGCCACCTCTCGGGGTTCCAAAGCCCGTCATCGAGGTAGGCCCTCAATAGAGTGGAGGGCCAAGCCTGCGAGAGGGGGGAGTTTCGCAGACCAAGAAGCTCCGCTGCGGAATACATCTTGACCACAGAGGATGGGAGCAACCATATCCTAGGGGTCCATATAAAAGGTCCAGGGGAGAGACATGGAATGGGAGTCTCAAGAGCATTTTCAACAAGACCAGGTCCACTGTCCCCTCACAACAGAGGACGAAGTCAGGTTCCAGGTCAACCACAGTCCAAGGGGGGGGGGATAGACCCAACCACCCTCTCACGGTGGTCCGATCAACCAGTCGACCCCCTCTTGTGGTGAGATGGCAGCGATGCACCAATGCAGACAGCACAGCATCCAGGGCTCAGGTCCAAAAACCGCCCTCTCACGGCGGCTGGTCCGATGGTCAGGTCTCCTCTGCTGGCAGATGCAAGAAATTCAATATCATCCCAGTTCAGCCCCCAGGGGCCCCGACATCAGAGCCACCCTCTCACGGTGGTTTAACTGAGCCCAGCCCTCTCAGCTGATGGGATGGAGCCATGTACCAGCCCCCATTCAGATTTAAATAGTCCTCCCCGCAGTTAGGGAAAGTTCAGATGAAAATAAACTTGGCGTCAAGTGAGTCAGTGAGCTAGCCGACAATCCAAGGTGGGCATAGTCCCGGTAGAGAAGCATTGGGGAGAAACAGGGGCAGTTACCTCTAGCCCCCCCCCCAGCCCCCACATAAACAATGAGGCCTCCCAAGATCTAAGAGCGTCTCATGCCAGGTCCTCGCCCAACCCAAAAGGCAGATGATCTCCCGGCCTCGTTGCCCCCCCCCCCCATCCCCAGCTTCCTGGGGGTGGGTGTCTCCTCCCTGCCAGGCCCTCTGGACTGCCATCACAGCTGCCGTCGCTGCCATAACGCCCAAAAGGTCTGGCAGCGTCCCAAAGATCTTCTGGGAAATCCGGCATCTCCCACAGCACTCCGGGCAACCCCTCAGCCTGGGAAATCGCCGTACAGCAGCGCCCCAGGCAAAAACGCCGCCACGCCAATTCCGATGCCCACGTGGGCTCCAGCTGGAGGAAACGCTGCCGACGCCCAGCTGATGCAGTCTGCTGCTCCCAACATTGCCCGCTCTCAATGAATATCAGTATCATTAGATGAGTTAAAGGAAAAAGGAATGACATATAAGACAGTTAGATCTTGCAAAATATGTGAAAATGTTCAATAGATGGCTAAAAAAAGGCAATATTTTGCTCTTTAAATTTGAATACAAGTAGTCCTCTGCCTGCAAGCGTTCGTTTAGTGACCATTCAAAGCTACAACAGCACTAAAAAAAGTGCCTTACGACCAGTTCTGGCACTTATGTCTGTTGCAGCATCCCCATGGTTAGGTGATCAAAATTGGGGTGCTTAGCAACTGTCATGTATTTACAACGGTTGCACCACTCCAGGGTGATGTGATTGCCATTTGCGACCTTCTCAACCAGCAGAATGAATGGTAGAAGCCACATTTGTTTAATAACTGACCACTTGTTTAATAACCAAACCACTTAACAGCTGCAGTGGTTTGCTTAACAACCATGGTAAAAAGGTCATTAAATTGGACATGACTCACTTAACAACCACTTTGCTTAGCAATGGAAATTCTGGTCCCAGTTTTCACAAGTTGAGGACTACCTGTATTCAAATTGTCAATTTGTGATTTGGAACTGAACTCTTGAGTGAGTCTGCATAGGTACTTTTGTTTCGGAGGTAGTGTTTGTAACGCCTAGTAGCAATGAGATTCTGGAAGGAAGAAAAAGGGGACTTAATTCCCACTGTATGATCCCAGATCTGCAGGAAAGAAACAGTCTTGCAGTTAGAAATTCAGTGGAGCCATTTTTTATAATTTCTGGAAAGTGCAATAACATCGATACTCACTTTTAACATAAATCATCATAGATTTTTATTTATTATACAGGTAACATTCCAGGCCTGCAGCATTTTTGAAGCAAGATACCTTTATGATCAGCTAGCCACAATCTGTCCCATTGTGGTGAGTGAAATCATTTTATTGTTGAATACATTTTTATTCAGAGACACACTTTATTATATTTAAATGAGGATCCAGATTGTTGGGGGCAATATGCTATTTAATATACTGTCGATGGTTGTAAGCCGCCCAGAGTCCTTGGAGAGTGGGCGGCATAGAAATATGATTAATAAAATAAATATATACATATATATAAAAACTGTTTTAAAACTCTTTTAAAAAAGATTAAAAAGCATGTTCATTGAGGCAACCCTCAAAACAATTGGTATAAGATTTGTAAATTAGTGCTGATAGTTTACGTTCAGTAAGCTAAAATTTCCCATCCTTGATGAATTATATGGAAAGAATAAAAGAGATCAGAGAAATTTGCAAGCTGTTGCTTAGGGGCTGGAGGAGAAAATACAGTAAGAGGTAGTGCAATATTTGTTGCCATGCTCATGTAGCACATTTTACCTTGACATAATCTTATATCCTCAAAGTACTGTCAGCATAAGAATAACAGAATTTGGAAAGGACTTTGGAGGTCTTCTAGCCCAACTGCCTGCCCAAGCAGGAGATCCTATACTATTTCAGACAAATGGCTGTCCAGTTTCTTCTTAAAAGCCTGCAGTGATGGAGCATCCAGAACTTCTGGAGGCAAGCCATTCCATTGATTAATTAATGGTTAATTGTTCTCATTGTCAGGAAATTTCTCCCCAGTTCTAGGTTGGATCTATTCTTTATAAGTTTCCATCCGTTGCTTCTTATCCTATCCTCAGGTGCTTTGGAGAATAGGTTGACCTCTGTGGCAGCCACTCAGATATACTGCTATCATGTCACCCCTAGTCCTTCTCTTTGTTAGACTAGACATACTGAGTTCCTGCAACCATTCATCATGTTTTAGCCTCTAGCTCCCTAATTATTTTTGCTACTCTTCTCTGCAGCTTTCCTAGAGTCCTAACACCTTTTTTTAAATCATGGTGACCAAAAATAGAGGCAGTTTGCCAAGTATGGTCTTACCAAAGCAGTATAAAGTGGTACTAACACTCCGTGTGACCTTGATACTATCCCTCTGTTGATGCAGCGTAGAACTACATTGGCTTTTTTTGACACTGCTGACTCATATTTAATTGGTTGTCCATTAGGATTCTTAAATTCCTTTCTCAGTTACTGCTGTTGAGCCAGGTACCACCTATTTTGTACCTGTGCATTTGGTTTTTCTTGTCTACCTTACTTTTCATAGTTCTTACAGATTCATAATTTTCACTTCTCAAACTTGGGATATGCACTATATTGGGACTGGAGGGGGACAGTTTTCCAGTTAGAAAAAGAAACTAGAGTAGAAGATGCTGACTGGAGTGCAAATGGAGTCTGCTTGGCTAGTAAATCAATTTGTAGTATTGTAAATAAAGGTGATTTGATGAAGACGAGCAGAGCATCTTGTATTTCAGGATCATACTTACTTTATATGGTATTGCATTGATAATTCATTACAATACGTTCTCTCCGATTATTCTTTTAGATGGCTTTAAGTGCTGCAGCTCCTTTTTACAGAGGATATGTGACAGATATTGATTGCCGTTGGGGAGTTATATCTGCATCAGTAGATGACAGAACAAGAGAGGAGAGGGGTCTAGAGGTATGTGAGACCTCTCAAATGTAGATCAGTTGTTTCTCTAGTATGTATTCTTGGTTACAGAATTGCAAACCCATTTATTAAAAATGTTTTGATCATTCTCTTAGTATGATCTTCATATAAAATGCCCTGTGTTTTTACATTCTTCTGGTATTTCTTTTAATTTCCTAGAGGCAGAATTACCGATACAATTTTTTTGTCAATTTTTTTTTTAAATAAATGTACAAGAATGTGCATGTGATTAATCTTGTTCTGAAATTGGATTGAGCAAGAGAAATGAAAAATAGAAATATATAACAACTGAAATTATCTAAGGAATAGCATTCTCTTTGCATCAGGGGTTGTATTTTGCTTTTCTGAAGAGGAGGACATTCAGCAGCTGTGAGCAAAGCAGTTAAGAGTTTGCAAGAGTAGTTAGCCTAGGTCAGGAGTGTTAAACTGGTGGCCCACGGACCGGATACATCACACATAGGCCATGCCCACCCCAGCTCTGTGAAGGGAAAAAATGCCGCGATACATCAAGTGACAGCAATGTGACGCAGCTAGTTTGACACCCATGGCCTAGGTATTCATGCTCTCACACAAAAATATTTCTTCCTAAACTTATCTTTCATTCCTTGAAAACTTTCCATAATTTTAAGCATTTTGCTCATTAAGCATTTTTTTGTTATTTAAATCTATTTGAATGTAGAAAGTGAAGACATTTTTATATCTACTTTTCTTGACAATGCTAAAGGAAATGGTTTCCCAGTGCCTACTTTTGAAATACGTTTTGGCTTTCCCACCCCAATTGACAGTCTTGGTATTTCTGTAATGAATACCAAAGTCAAACCTTTTTTGCCTTCTAAGATGGATGAGGTTAATCAGATTAGGCCATCAAAAATTGAGAAATTGGAATACAGAGGTATTAAAACTGTTTCAGCTTTATGTATTCTGATAATTTTTTTTTAGATTAGATTTTGACGTGCTCTTTGTGTACAACTATTCTCATCAGATTTCTAATCAGGTTCTGAGTATGAAATAAAAAGTATTTATGTATATAAATATTCATATTTACCATGTATAATTATTGCCAATAGCAGGAGATAAAGTTAGTAAAATTAACCCAGATTTTGTTGAATTTTAGTACTTGCCTCTGATGTTTCATTATTCTAACTATATCTCTAACCTTTTCTAGCATGGCGATCGAGGAACTCTTATTGATTCATATCTTACTTGTTAGATTGTTTAAGGTTTTCCTTCATTGAGGTTTATTATCTCCCTCTCTTTACATTTTTTCTTTAGTAGATTTTACTTTTCGTATAATGCATTTGTATCATTTAATCATTTTATACTGTTCGTTAATGATTGTTAAACACTCCTGCCCCTCTTTATATGAATAGTCCATATTATTAAATAGTTAAATTATTGAAAAATATGTATGCAGTTTTGGTTACAATGCTACATTGACTCAGTGTTATAGTATCTCTTGCAGATAATGACAATAGGTACTAGACATTTTTCTTCTTAAATTACATAGCCATTGAAGAACAACCGTTTCAGAATCAATAAATCCAGATACGATTCCATAGACAGTTATCTCTCAGAATGCGGTGAAAAGTACAATGACATTGATTTGACAATAGATAAAGAAATCTATGAGCATCTAGTAAAAGAGGGTAAGTATTTAAATCAGTGTGACAACGAGGCTCCAAGCCTTTGTCTTGTTTTTTTTCTCCCTTAATCAGACACAATCCTTAGAAAGGACTACTTGTGATTAATTTAAACAAGCTGTTCTTGCGGAATAACACAAAGCAGCATTAGATGTGCTAGTTAATTTTCTCCCGTGATCCCTCATCTTGAAAGCAGTTTTTTTCTTGATTGAAAGAATGAGTCAACTACCACATTTCTTATCAAACTCAAAATATTTCATTCATGTGTTTGTGGTGACTGCTTCATCTCTCCTCAGCTCTATTGAGTTACTGCAAGCAAATAAATGTGCACATTGTATTTAATAAACTTGCTTTTTTAACAATGGATATCTCAATTTCTTGGTTTTGTAGGCATTGATCATCTTTTGGCACAACACATTGCTCACTTATTTATTCGTGACCCTTTGACACTGTTTGAAGAAAAAATTCATCTGGATGATGCAAATGAATCTGATCATTTTGAGGTTATATTGTTATACTAGTTTATATTAAAAAGTTGTACATAGTTTGTTTAATATACCATTTATTTTTTAATAAAAAGGATCAAAACTACAGCAGCACTTAATTATGCCAAATAATTATTTGCTGCATACGTGTTTCTTCAGTATTTCTTAAATGACAACTTGCAAGTATGTATTTCATTGCATATTTGAATACAGATAAAAATTCTGTGTTTATTCATAATGTGTAATGTGACAAAAATGTTCAATATTTACTCAGTTTTAAGAGTATAGGTCAATGTATAATTTAGGGAGTGTGATATGAGTTGACTCCATACAAAAATGTTGGAAACAAAAGTTGAAAACTGTATACTTGTTGGAAACATTGGTCTGCTCAAGTCTACCAAATTCTAATTAAGTATCTGTTGTGGAAAATCAAAAACAATGAGTACAGAAGTACAGAATCTTCCTGTTATTTCTGCTCATCCTATGATTGGACAGGGTTGGCATGATCCAATTTCTATCAGTACAGATAGCATGAATCTCACCTAATAAAAGCAAACAAAATCTGAGAATATATTTACATAAAGCTAGCCCTCACTTACCGACTACTTGTTCAGCAACTGTTCAAAGTTGCAACAGTACTGAAGTGATACTTAAGACCATTCCTAGCTGTTGCACCACCCTCGCAGTCTCATGATCATAATTCAGGTGCTTGGCAGCAAGTTTACAGTGGTTGTGGCATCCTGCAGTTACATAATCACAGTTGGCAACCTTTCCTGTTGGCTTCCCCCAAGCAAAGATAATGGGGAAGCCAGGAGGAAGGCTATGAGTTGCTCCAGTAAATTCTCCCTGTGCTTGCACGCACCCCACATCCTCCATCCCTGGACTTCCTGAGCTTGCGCCACACTGCGGCATCTTCCTCCCAAAATCTGTGTATGGCCTACATTGCGCCTCTTTGCTGGGACTCCCTCCACTTCCCACTTAACAACCCAGGCATCTTGAGATACAACAAAAACTGGGTCTGCTTGCAATCCAATTGCAGTCATAACTCAAGGACTACAATCTGTATAGTATTCTAAATATTTTCAGTACAAAGTCTCTCATGCTTTGTTAGTGCAATTGATGCAGTTTTGCATCTTATTGTTTTATCATGAGTTCTCAAAAGTATTAAAGTCTTACTTGCTATGATGACCACATAGAGTTACAGTTATAGCCTAATAACACCTATTTTGTCTCCTGTAGAATATTCAGTCAACAAATTGGCAGACAATGAGATTTAAGCCTCCTCCTCCAAATTCAGATATTGGATGGAGAGTTGAGTTCAGACCAATGGAGGTAAGGACTAAGCATGCTCAGTGGCTTATGTTATGAATGAAAACTGAAATACATATTTCAGTACATTTGCAACTTTTTGCTCATGCTTTCTATTTTGACATTTCCATGATACACATTTAAGAATCTTGATAAATTATGCAGTTTACCACCGCTACAAACAGTGATTGTCTGCCATAGATTCTAAGCCTGGGATAGTCTTAATTTCAACTGAAATTATAATCAACTCAGAAAGAATCACAAATTTCATATCATTCCTTAATCATGTTTTCTCTGTATAACGCTGCATTAGTTCTGAAATACCTATTTTAAAATATTGATGTGCAAGTGTTATTTTGGCTGTATCAAAAGTTAATATTGGTGATAATTGGCAATTTTGGAATTCTCAAAAGAGAACATGTAACAGCAGAATTCTATAGAACAGTGATTCTCAACCTTTTCTTCACCATGGACCTTTAAATACCTTTTGTGACCATGGACCATGGCTACAGACCCCCAAGACTTAACTCAATATTTAAATTGTAACATTTCTTCAAGCCTTCCCTGTGATGACATCACAGCCCTTCAGAGGTCCAGGGACCACAGGTTGAGAACCACTGCTATACAAGAATATCTAACCATACCATTAGTTGTTTTCTGGAATTCTGTTTTTGGAAAACTTGCACAAAAAGGTATAATCTTGATAATATTTAGCAAAAGATTCTAAGTCTGATATCTCACAGTCTTTATCAGAATCTATGATGTAATCTTTCTGTACTATGTGTGGGATATGTACAACATACATATGTTAACAATTCTAAAAAATACTTTTCAATTTCTAGGTCCAGTTAACAGACTTCGAAAACTCAGCATATGTTGTGTTTGTTGTACTGTTAACTCGAGTCATTCTCTCATACAAATTGGATTTTCTCATTCCTTTGTCAAAGGTAAGAGTGTTTGTATAATATTTATTTTTCTTCTGTGTTGTCAAATCATTAGTCTTAAAGAATTTTACAACACAATCAACAAAAGAATCTATATGAATGAAGGCAAATATACATGTCCTGGGATAATGTTGCACAATCCAATCTGGGGTGGTCACCGGGACCAGAGTTTTAGTCTTCCGAGCTTTTGGACTTGGCAACACAAGGAAACAACAGCCAACAACTTAACAGCCAGCTATCAACACCCCAATTAACAATAAAAAGTCACACACAACCAGGCACCGTATAAATACTGAGCATATAATACCCAAAGCACACATTCTTGTGAGAGAGAAGTTCTGGTTGAGGATAAACTCCAGCACAAGTCCAAAACCTGGAAGACTAAACCTCTAGTCCCAGTGACCAACCCAGATTGGATCCTACAAATGCATCTAGAACAGTTAAAAAATTCCTTGGTATATATCAATAAATTAAAGCAACCGAAGTTATAATAATGCAAAGATGACTTATAATAGTAATAATGAAAAATAAAACACAACAAAACCAAATAAAATAACACAAATAAATATAAATTCTGCTATTTAAAAAATGTTAAAGATAGTAGCAACAAACTGTTCAACTCAAATGTTCTTTGGCAAAAATTTATGTTCTAGCATGATAGAAGACATAGGAGAGAATACTCCACAAGGCCAGAGCTACAATTGTTAAGCACTGTCTCCTGCTAAATTGCAAACTTTAGTAGCAAGAAATTGTTCTTATTCGCTCAATTGTTTATACGGGTAGTCCTTGCTTTATTACAGTGATTGGGATCCAAATTTCTGTCACAAAGTGATGATGTTAAAACCTTTGTTCTGTGTGATTAATCTAAAATTCATAAAATTTGCTTTAAATGGGATTTTCTTAATTATTGTGCATTTAATTCAGCGAGGGAATAGCTGAAAGTTGACTAAATTGTTTCGAGGTTTAGGTATATGGAAAAATCATACTTAGCATGTTAGCATAAGATAGCATGTTTGAAGATAGATAAGATAGCAGTCATTCCATAAGACAATATCAGTTTAGAACTCCAGATAATCATAGAATTCTGGTTAAACCTAATTTTTGTTTTACATAATTATATTTAGTAGCTATATAAATCTATGCAAACCAATGCTATGCCGTAAAGTGCAATTTCTAAAATCTTCTGACTAGAAAGTTAACTACAATTTATTTCCATTTTAGCAAGAAACCCAGTGTGACATTTTCTCCTATTCCCCCTTTTTTAGGTGGATGAAAACATGAAAGTAGCTCAGAAACGAGATGCTGTCCGGCAGGGCATGTTTTATTTTAGAAAAGACATTTCTAAAGGTATGCTGTTTATTTTCTGGTTGATTTTATTAACATTTGAATATAAAATAAATGTAAAACAAATTGGCTTCTTTGGATGCTTGTGTTCTTCACTCAATCTGATTTCTTTTTAAAAGGTGGCAATGCAGTAGTGGATGGATGTGGTGCAACTCAAAATGGTACAGAAACAGATGTAGAAGAATATACGTTAATGAGCATAGATACAATAATTAATGGAAAGGTAAGATCAGCTATTCATGAAGTTTGCCATATTTTATAGATTTGATGAAGAGTTAGATTAAGAATCAGGGTTGTGATCTAAAGTAAGCGAGTACAAAATTCTAAAGTCTTTCCTTAGCTGAGGATAGCAATCATAAGAAAATGACTTATCTTGATTTGGCCTTTAAGAGATCTTGAACTAATTGTTATTTTAATGTGTTAATTTCAGAAATGAACTGAGGCGGGAAGGAATAATTTTAAATGACTATCCTGGAACCTAGAGAGTAAATACAGCTGTATATACTTACACATTCTTTTAAGCCTATGAAGTCTAGATATAAAAAAGGACATTATTGAGAAAAAAGAACTAGGAGGGGAAAAAACTACACAAAGAAACAAGAAACAAAATTTGTGAACCCTTTTGAATTTTTGACTATTACAAATAGTTTGTAAACTTTTCCAGCCTGGTGATCATCTACAACTATTTTCAGAGGACCTCAAAAATCTCCTTTGTTCCAGCCATGTCACACTTCCACATATCTGTGTTGTGAAGATCAGATTTTGGTAGTGAATACCCAAAATTTGATTCTTGAAATAAGGGCTGGACTTCTCACATTCACACCTGATTGAAATACCTGGCTCTAATTTTCTCTTCAAATGAAGTGATAATTCTAGAGGTGCCATATTTTTCCCTCACAAATATGTAGTTTTTGGCTCATTTTCCTCAGAAATAAATGAACAAGTATAAAGTTTCTGTTTAATTTGGGGGAGGGGTTAATCTAGTTTTAGGACTTACGTGGGGAACAGATAATGTTTTAGGCAGTATTTGTGCACAACCTGAAAATTCATAAAGGTTCACAAACTGTTAAGCACCATTGTACATAGGAAATATTCCAAATAAACCAGTAACATCGCTTGAGTAGCCCTTGGTTGTTATCTATGCTGGACCTCAATAAAGCTTGAAGGGAAATCAAGCAGAGAATTTTAGATCTTAATATATAAAAGGACTAGTTTAATATTTCAGACTTCTGCTACAATAGTCTCATTCTCACCTTTTACCATCCCCTAATATTTTTTTAATATCCAGGTGCTGTCCTATAAGGCATACTTACCCTGATATTCCACCTTGATAGTGGAATATCAGGAAGATATAATAATATGTCCTACCAAGAACATTTGTGCCTATATTTAGACATTAAAATTGAAACAGTTGAATTGGAATTCCAGAAATGCTCTTTCTTGGAAGATGGACCTAATCTCTCCTCCAATCATAAATTACTGGACTGACCCCAACAGGCAATTCTGCATTTCCTATTAAATTATCTTCTTTTAGGAAAAAAGGTCTTCCTAAAAGTGGCCAAATTCTATACCAGCAGAAGAGGTTAGAAACAAATGGATCTGAACATTTCTGCTTTAAAAAGGACTTTTATGGTAGATATTTTGTATTCTAGCTCTCTTTGGTTTACTATTGTGTATAAATTTAAAAGCTACCTAATTATTCTGGTGACTTATTATCTACTTAAACAAGGTATAGGTTTACAAAATATACTCATAGTTTTTTTTTTGCAGAGGTGATGATTGACAGTGATTATTTGAGCTGCAGCTTAGATAGTGTTATGTAAATGTCCTTTCTTCTACCTTTAATACTATTCTCATTATTTCATACAATGAGAATAAGTGAAAAGCAGACTCTTTTGAGAGACTAGGTCCGTGATGGCGAACCTATGGCACACGTGCCGGAAGTGGCACGCAGAGCCATGTCGCCCTGCACCCGTGGCATCGCCCATTCTTCTTCCGGGTTTCCAGGGCACGCATGCGCACCAGCCAGCTAGTCTGCTGGTTACTGGTGTGCATGCGTGTGCATCGATCAGCTGGCCTTAATGTCTTAGTGCACGTGCGCACTGGCCATGCCATCATTGCCCGCATGCAGCCCCGGAACTCCGCCCTTTGCCAGCCAGGAGCGCTGCCGTCAGTCACTCCCATGCACCCAGCTGCCTGCCTGCCCCGTCACCGCCACCATGAGGAAAGGCCCCGAAGTTGCGCTGCCTGGAATCCACGTGGTCTGCTGCAGGGGGAGGCCAGGTATGGCTGGCTGGACGCTGCCTGGAGCTGAGCTCGAGGCTGGCAGGAGGAAGAACATTGCCTCTTAGCCAGCTCGAACTGTCTGCTGCCGCAGCCTGCCACCATCCCTTCTCCCCTGCCAGCTGCTCCTGCCACTGCCAGGGAAGCAGCTGTGCAAGAACCGCTGCCTCCAAGGGTGAGGGGGCGGTGGTGGCAAGGATGGGCGGTCCGGGTCTTCCCTGTCTCCCTGCCCGAGGAGACTTCTAGCATAGCCCCAGGCCTCCAGAGGGAGGGAGGGAGGGAAGCCCCCGCCTGCTGCTCCTGCCACCGCCACCCCCCTTGCCCCCAGCAAGAGCGGTTGTCGTGCTGCCGCTTTGGAGAGAGAGGCCGGGGACAGGCTGTAGCTGTTCTTGCCAGCTAAGAGACAGGCTGCTCGCACAGCCTGTCCCCGCTCTCTCCAAAGTTCCCCACGGCAGAGGGGAACTTTGCTTACCCGCTGAAAGCCCAGCCTTGGCTGCTATTTCTGCTGCTTCTCCAACCGCCCGGCATAATTGCACTGCAACTTGCTTCAGGTAGCTGCCATTTGGACTCCCCCCCCTTCCTCCGTCTTCTCCTCCCTGAGTTGGAGCCTCGTGGTGTGACCGCTTCCTGGCTCGCACATTTCATACCACTTTCCGCGACCATTTCCCCACTGGTGGATCTCCATGAGTGAGGAGCTGCGCTCTCCTCCAGTCCTCCTGGGGCAGCTTGCCTCCCCGCTGGTGGCTTCTCCTTCTCCTACCTGCTCCAGGAGCAGCCTGTTACCCAGCGAGAACGGCCTGCCACCACTGCCATTTGGACTTCCCCCGCCCCCCTTTCCCCCGCCTTCTCCTCCTTGAGTTGGAGCCTCGCGGCGTGACCGAGGCTGAGGAGAGGTGGGTTAGTAGCTGCACGGATCCCCTGGTGCCGCCCATATCCCCTGCCCTGCAATGATGAAGCGGTTTGCCAAGGAAAGCTGAGTCTCAGGCTTCTCCTGGAGCAGCAAGGAGAAGGAGAAGCTGCCAGCGGGGAGGCGAGCTGCCCCAGGAGGACTGGAGGAAAGCGCAGCTTCTCACTCATGGAGATCTACCGGTTGGGAAGTGGGCGCGGTAAGAGGTGCGCTGACCAGGAAGCGGTCATGCTCCCTGGCCAGAGAGGGTTGCACAAACCTTTGCTGGAGTGAACATGCAACCCTCTCCTGCCAGGGAGCATGACCGCTTCCTGGCTCGTGCATTTCTTACCGCTTTCCGCGACCATTTCCTCACCGGTGGATCTCCATGAGTGAGCAGCTGCACTCTTCTCCAGTCCCCCTGGGGCAGTACGAGAACCGCTCTTGCTGGGGACAAGGGGATGGCGGTGGCAGGAGCAGCAGGCCGGGGCTTCCCTCTGGAGGCCTGGGGCTATGCCAGAAGTCTTATCGAGTGGGGAGACAGGGAAGCCCTGGACTGCCCTCAAA
This sequence comes from Arizona elegans, assembly GCA_022577455.1. Taxonomy (NCBI): domain Eukaryota; kingdom Metazoa; phylum Chordata; class Lepidosauria; order Squamata; family Colubridae; genus Arizona; species Arizona elegans. Next base: position 208,903,758 of record JAKOOJ010000001.1, on the reverse strand, counting down.
ATAACAACTTTCCAGGCCCAAAACGGGGCGGAGGGGTGCCCGAAGTGCTTGTGCAGGGCGCGCATGCGCAATGTGGGGCACATGCGCGGAGAGGGTCATGTGCGCATGTGCATGTGGGAGGGTTTGCATTGCATTATGGGTGCTGGCACGCACAGGAGCTGTTGCGCGCGCACATACACACTTCCGGCATGCCACGAGAAAAAGGTTCGCCATCACTGGACTAGGTGTTGCTTTGCTTCTTTTCTGATGCCCAGTAGCCAACCAGAAAATTATCCAGCAGCTGATCTAAGTTTCCTTGGACCCTGCTATTCAATAATAAGGACACTGATTATATGTCTCTAATTATGTCATAGTCTTCATCATCATTTTAGCCATTGTCTATCCACTGCAGGATGAAGGCCTCTTCCACATGTTTCCAACCCATACGGTCTTGAGCTTCCAAAGGCAGCCTGATTTACCCCGGTGATTCTTGCACCCTCTGCTTTCGGGCAGATTTTCCAGCTGCCATGGGTAGTTGCCCTAGGGCCTTTGGGGAATAAGGGCCGGTTGTGAAGTATTGGCATAAGGAAGGAATAGATCATAATTTGCCATGCTGGTCCAGTGTGGGTTGGCAGATGTGATTGGTGTTAGTCAGCGGTATCCATCATGATCTCTCCTATGACATGGGAGACATGTCATAGTATTAAGCATTATATGGAAAAGTCTTTATTTAAAAGATACATTCAATGAAAAACATAATCTATTTTATAGGCCTACCAGTGTTAGTTTTCATATCCTTTAGAGGGCACCCTTGTGCCATATCAAAAGACAAGGGTTTGTTATAATATTGAAGTGAAAAAATAAATATTTTAGCATTTTTATTTCAACATTGGTTTAATTTTTGTAGGAAGGAGTATTTCCAGGATTAATTCCAATTTTAAACTCTTACCTTGAAAATATGGAAGTGGATGTGGATACAAGATGCAGCATTCTAAACTATCTGAAACTAATAAAAAAAAGAGCATCAGGTATGAATAGACATTTGATGTTTTAGGCAGTTCTCGATTACAGCCTTTTCGTTTAGTGAAGGTGCAAAGTTATAACGGCACTGAAAAAAGTGGCCTATGACCATTTTATGATCATTGCAGCATCCCCATGGTCACGTGATCAAAATTCAGACACTTGGTAACTGGTTCATATTATGACTGCTGCAGTGTCCCAGGATCATGTGATCACTTTTTACGAACTTCTGACAAGCAAAATCAGCGGGAAGCCAGATTCATTTAAGAACTGTGTTAGTAATTTAACAAGCAGTGTCACTTAACAACTGTGGCAAGAAAGGTCATAAAATGGGGCAAAATTCTCTTAACAACTGTTTCGCTTAGCAACAGAAATTTTGGTCTCAATTATTCATTCATTCATTCATTAGTTCGATTTATATGCCGCCCTTCTCCGGAGACTCAGGGCGGCTTACAATGCTTTAAGCAATAGCCTTCATACTTTTGTATATACCTGCTTAGTAGGGCTTTTTGGCCCCCTTCTATTTTATACAAAGTCAGCTTATTGCCCCCACAAACCGGGTCCTCATTTTACCTATCTCGGAAGGATGGAAGGCTAAGTCAACCTTGAGCCTGGTGAGATTGAACTCGCAGTAATTGCAGGCAACTGGCAGCTAAATGCTACTTTAACAGCACTTTTAGTCTGCTGCGCCACCAAGGCTCTTTGGTCTTAAGTCAATTATGGTTTTAAGTCAAGGATTACCTGTATATGGGTTGTCGAGTAGGGAAAAAATGGTGTTCTAGAGATAGAATATCTAAAGCCCCAAGTCTGGAGTTTACATATTTCTGGTTTAATTTATTCCATCTCTTGTGTATCGGCTCCTATTTACAAATAAATACTTGATTTTCCCCTAAAAGCCTAATGATAACTTTGTTGTCTTTATTAACATTTTGTCCATTATTTTATTATTTTGTCCTTTATTTTATTTATTTTGTCCATTATTTTATTTACAAAAATAATACCCTTGACAAAAGTATAGGTAATACTCAGAAATTCTTGTTATTGTTGTTTCTTTCATTGACAGATCTGTGGTGAAAAAGTATTCAACTCATTGAGTTTACAATATAGTATAGTAACCTAATGTTTTACTCTTAGCACCATTGAATACTCCTTGTATGTAATACGGAAATTTAAGGTGACATTTTAATGAAGGCTAATACTTAAGAGAAAGTAAATGGAAAGTTATATAATTCATATGGGGAGATAATGAAGTAAATTTTAATGCATATCATATGACTTCTCCACTAGGCGAATTAATGACAGCTGCTAGATGGATGCGAGAATTTGTTGCAAACCATCCAGAATACAAGCATGATAGTGTGATCTCAGAAGAGATGAATTACAGCCTGATGTGGAAATGCAACCAAATTGCACAAGAGCAAGTTGAATGTCCCGAGCTGCTTGGAGTGGGCTTAAATAAACTAAAGTACAGTGGAATTAAAGCCGCTTCTTAATGAAAAGTTTTAATTTGATATGTCATCTGTAAAATATCTAAAGGAACACTAGTCACACTACTGCAGTTTCATAATGTGAAGATCAAATGGTTTTATTACATTATACAATGGCCAATCTCAGCTTTCTCTTAAAACTTCCTACAGTAGGTACATTCTTCTATTTAAGGTTTATACTATGTACATGTAAATAATATATATTTTTGATTTAATACTGGTGTATTTTAGTATCATACTAAAAGTCATTGTGAAACCAACTTATACCTTTTTACACATTTACGGTAATCTGGAAAAATGTACTGTTTATCAAACAGCTTTGTAAATGTAACATATTGATTCTTGTATATTATCTGCATTCCAGAGCTGAATGTTTATTCTGACCATTGTTGTCTGGAATGCAGTGAATAACCTACTGTATTTTTTTTTTAAATCAGAATCTGATTCATACTTTCCTGTTCTGCGGTACAAAAATGATGCAATCTTAATCTTGCTGAAATTAGTGCTAGAAAACTTAACTGACATCTCTAAAACTACATTTGTAGTCATAGCTAAATTCACAGGTTTGAATTTAAGTAGATCTTGGTCCCAGTCCTAGTAGGATTAATAAAAATACTTCCTCTTAAATAACTTGGGTGTAAATTAATATGTTCTTGTTGCTGGAAGCTCCTGTCACTTCCAGTCAGTAACGTTTTGCATTATGTGTTCTTAATTTCAATTTTCAAACTCTGGGAAAAAGACATGACCATGTAGATTAGCAATCTGAGATGCAAATTTATTCTGAATTAAAATCCACATGCTTTTGAATCAAAGTGCCCTTTTTAAAACATTATTTTAGCTCCAATGTGGTTTTTTTTTTTATATAATTCTATTGACTTGATACAAGAATTGACAAAGCACTCAGACCAGACTTCCATTCCACTTTTTGATATGTGAGGTAGCTGGTCCAATATGTGAAGAGGTCAAGTTATTTTTACTTATTTTAAAAGAAACATTGCTAAATCTGAAGCCTCAATGTAGCAGTTTGGATTTTAAAAAGCCTTGGTAGTACAGGGGTTTAAGGCACCCTGTTATTAAGCTGGTTATTAAGACCAGCTGCCTGCAATTACTGCAAGGTTCGAATCTCGCCAAGGCTCAAGGTTGACTCAGCCTTCCATCCTTTCTAAGGTAGGTGAAATGAGGACCCAGTTGTGGGGGCAATAAGCTGACTTTGTATAAATATATACAAAAAAGGATGAAGGCTATTGCTGAGCACATTGTAAGCCGCCCTGAGTCTTCGGAGAAGGGCGGCATATAAATCAAATTAAATAAAAAAAAAACCAAATGTGGCAAAACAACCAGCAGAACATGTACAAGCCTTTAACACTTCTTGTGTGGTATACATGTACTCTTCAAATTTTTCCCTACTATATAACTATGGAAAGAGAAATAATAAAAATGTATGAATGTTTTACGAATCAGGAATCAGAACTGTAGAAAAATACAGCCAGTTTCTACTGTTGTACATAAAAAAAAAAGATTTAACCCAAAGGTTTTTAATACTACATGCCTAAATGATGACAGAGTAGTGAGTAACTTTGCAGCAGCTTGTGGAATTGAAATCTGCGGTTAAAGTATGCTATGTATAAGAAAGTATTTTTTATTTGATCGTCCTAAACAGCTCATAACTCGATTTCCCATGCTCTGCTTCTTATAAGAGACAGCAATAAAATTCTTCCCCTCGTGTTTTCTTTATAGTATGCATCATTTTCATGTATCCCGATACTAGATATTTTTAATGAGAGTTTAAGTTTAGCATTTGAAGGCGGAGTCTTAGATCTTCCAGTGCCCCAACACAGCCATTTGTCTGCAGTAGAAGCCAAGAACTATTTCTTCTCCCAGGTTGTAATTCTAACAAACTTCGTACATCCGGAGTAAAATGAAGGTTCTGCCAACAAAAAACTCCAAACGATTCAAGTCTCAACTTGAGGTATTACTCACTTTATTAATGTCAGGTAAAAGTCATATATAATTATTCTGTCTGACATTCCAAGGAAGTGTTTGTTTTAAACAACATACAATACATGGAACTGAATGGAAGACGTTGCACCCTATAAATGGTGAAACATGATTTGGTGGAAGTACTAGTGTAACATTGCCAGAATAGAGATTTTCTTCACTCCCCTCATGGTACATATTTTAAGATACTTCAATCACATGACTGGAAGGTTGTAATAAATTTTCTGCATTCTGATAATTCTGCCATACTTTTTTCCATGCAGATATTCCTAATATCTTCTTTCATTATAAAAACTGGGCTATTCCACACTAAGAAACCTGTGTGAGAGCATTTTCTTTCCAATGCACGCCTTTGAGAGATAGTGATACTAGTATGGGTGCATTCGGGTACAAGCAGCCATATGTCTGAATCTCAAAAGTCACACTGAGTGTCAACTCTACAGGGTAGACCAGATAAAGAAGCGGCCTCTGCAGGAAAGCTGAACTGTACTGAGATACAGAATCTAGAAAGTCTGTGTGTTATCTTTGCTCCTTATGCTCCCATTGAGTCAGGAGAGAGTCAGCCTGAGCCTCTTCCTGATACCATAAGTAGTTCTCAACTTATGACTAATCACTTAGCATCCATTCAAAATTAAGATAGACCCTAAAAGCTATGATGTCATCCCAAAGTTACAGCCACTACCTGTCCTATCTCCTTTCTAAGGTTTGAGAAATGCTTGTTTCTTTAAGAGCTGCTGGATATTTCATTCAAGGCCATTTCTGCTCTGGTGTGAAAGAAACACTGGTCTAGGACAAAGTAAAATATAATGTGTTTTGCTTGATTTGTAGTTTAGCCAAGAGCCCATCTGGATTAGGTGAAGCCAGAAGGTTCACACAAACCCTTTTTTACAATCTTTTAGAAGAAAGGAGGAGGGGGTAAAGGAGCCCTTTAAAGGTGTAGCATTATCAAAATAAGGACTAGGCACCCTACACTGAGCCCCTTGAGCAAAAGGAAGCTTTGGTTCCATGGCTTTAATTGTGATTTAAGATGTGGTTAAAGAAATTAATGGTATGGGAACAACCTTGGAAGACAGGAGGAAAACAACAGTCTAATGCAGTGGTTCTCAACCTTCCTAATGCTGTGACCCTTTAATACAGTTCCTCATGTTGTGGTGACCCCCAACCATAAAATTATTCCTAAAACCATTGAAAATATGTGTTTTTCGATGGTCTTAGGTGACCCCTGTGAAAGGGTCGTTCGACCCCCAAAGGGGCCGCGACCCACAGGTTGAGAACCACTGGTCTAATGAAATCTGACTGAAGAAGGAGGGGTGGTGAAAGTGTCTCCCCTAGTTTTGGGGAATGTAAAAGTGAGGATCGGGAGAGGTAGTTTCAGACTTGCAAAATTTTATTAATATAACTATGAAAAAGATAAGAGCTAATAATTCTGGTTATGGTGCTTATCTGGACTACCTTGGAAGGCTAACAAAAACTAGTTCATTGCGATATGCAAATCTGATCTCTGTTAAAATATTTGACTCAACAGTTTATTCTTTGCTGCAATTTTTCTCTCTTATAATTACTGTGAAGAGTTGAGATTAAAGAAACACCGCCTCTAGCATTATGGTAAAATGTAATTAACGTATTCTAATAATTCCTGGAAGTAAACCTATTACTTTGTATGAAGTTACATCCAAAGCATTTTTTATATTTAACAATTCCACTTTGTTACAGATTGTTTTCACTAGATTGGGCCCGATTACTGCAAACAAACTGATTCCTTATAATAGAACAAGCATTTTATGCAATGTACTGAAAATAAATAAATAAACAAACAAACCCAACAAAAAGTCTTGACAAATAAACTATTTTCTTGTTCATCTTGGCCAACATTAAGCTAAACATTTGGAATTAGATTGCCTACTCATCATTGTAGACATTTTTCCTTTTGTGAGGCTCCAGGAATGCAAATTAATTTGCAAATGCAAATTAAGATAGTTTCACGTACAGTCTAAGAAATAGAAATTCAGAGATTGTTCCTGGGGTCATTTGTTTAATGTATGAGATTTGTTTAATGTGTGTGGGAGGGGGTGGTGTTAGACATACTATGAACAAATGACACAACAAAATTAAAGAAGACAGCAGTTTTGACATGTCAAAAGAATATCATGCCTTATCATTTGCAAACCCAACCTTTACCACATTTTAAATATTTAAATCAAATGAAACTGCTCTATAATTAGAATTGCTAGAAACTAGGGAGGTATCAATTTTCCAATTCTCCATCAGTTCAGTAGATAAAAGAGTTGGCCTGCTCCAAGTCCCATCCATTAAGTAAGATGATCTGATGTGATCTAGGAGGTGGACCTGTTTCAACACCTGCCCCCTTGAACAGCATCTTCTCCCTCCAGAGAATTGAGCAGTTTTCTTCTGAACAAGCCTCAAAAGGTCCAGCTCCAGGTGGGATGTAGCCTCCCTAGATCAGGGATTTTACTTTTGTGAAATCTTCTACATGTAGAAGATCACTGCTTTTCTTTCTAGTTTGTGCTTCTTGTTTTATAATCTTGTTTTTTTTTTAAGAATAATAATTCTGAACACTGTACAGAGTATCAACGAATTGAGTGACCTTAAAAAGGTGAATGGTATATAAACAAGTGATACCTTATAATAAATCAACCAAAACCATTTCCTGGTTTTCATGACCCCGACTATTTGTTTACAGCTTAATTTGCAGTTTACAGTTTAATACATTTGTTTAAACAGAAGGTGGGAGAGAGCTGCTGTAACTGCAAGAAAGAAATATTGTTGCAAAGGAAGCTTCATATTGATGGGAGCAACTTTGGCAATTTAAAAGAGGAGGGAGTCAATAGTTTCCCCTTAAATTCTTCATTTTATGGTCTCTTCGAAATAGATTAATCATACCAAATATGCAGCTAAAAGTACATTAATGGTTGTGTGTAGATGATTAATTTTGCCATCATATTTTTGAAATAGGCCCAAGCTGATTGTGCCTGGATGAATCAATACATTCACATGATGCTAACTGGCAGCTTTCTGGAATAGGGCAAGATGTTTTCTTCCAGTGGTGAAATGTAAAATTTGTTACTACCAGTTCTGTGGGTGTGGCTTGGTGGGGGAAGGGTAATATGACTGAGTGGGCATGGCCAATCTTTTTTTTTTAAAGCATTTTTTCTACAACCTCTTGGGCTGAGGTTTTTAAAAAATGCTTTTAAAGCCTCTGCCAATCCCAGAGGCTTTTTTCCCTTTTAAAAATATTTTTTCTATAACCTCTTTGGCCAAAGAGGTTGTAGAAAAAATGCTTTTAAAAGCCTCTGATGATCCCAGCTGAGCCGCGCGAGAGGCTTTTTTTTTTTACTTTTAAAAGCATTTTTTCGGCCAAAGAGGTTGTAGAAAAAATGCTTTTAAAAATTAAAAAAAAAACCTCTGATGATTGCGTGGCTCAGCTGGGCAATACGGCGGCGGGCAGGGATTTTTGCTACCGGTTCTCCGAACCACCCAACTCCTTCACTACCGGATCAGGTGATCCGGTCCAAACTGGGAGCATTTCACCGCTGCTTTCCTCCATTAAGTATTCAGGTTTCTAGATCTAGACTGCAAAAAAAAAAAAAAACCAGAGTTTTTGCTACAGTATTTCTTTGTTGGCACTTAGTGGTCATTTGGATTTTTACAGTCCAGATTGTATTGTCCTAGATATAGTAATAGTCTTAATATTAAAGTATTGACTAGTGACAAAATCTGGTAATGCTAAGGTGAACATATAAAAATTATACACATGGCAAAATATTACATTTTAATGGTCCACGAGTTTTTTGCTTTATTTTGGCCACTTGTGAAAAGCTTTCAACAGGTACCTGAAATAAAATAAGACCATAACTAAGCTCCAACATAAATATTAATATGCTCCAAATAAGATTTTTTTTGTCCATACCAGAAAAGGCAGGACAAAACATGCATAAACCGGGCATGTTTGTAACACTGCCATCTTTTTGCACAGAAGGCCACCCCTTCCATTAATCAAGAGAGAGAAATCCACTATTGTAGACAAGTTGATGTGCTTGAAAAAAAACACAAAAGACCTCTGGACTCCATCCATTGTGTGAGATGTTAATTAGAATACAATTGCCCATGCCATGGCTTCCATTCATGGGCAAAAGATATGGTCCAGGAGAAACAACTAAAATGGTCACAACATTTCATAAGCCTTTCAGACCATAACTAGGAATTGAGTTTCACTTCAGATGTTATTGGACAACTCCCACCATTAGTCACCATGGTCCATGGGATCTGCTAGATGTGGTAGTTCACTCTATATGGGGAACTGCAAGCTTTGCATCTCTATTTTATATAATGATGAGCTCATTAATTCCTTCCCAACCTCTTCCTACTCCATTCTTTCTATTAAATTAAATAAATTAAAACCTATTATCATTTAAGCAGTTTAGGAATTCCATAAAACATTTGAAAAATTAGGCACATTGTACCTGCATTAACTTCATGTATATTTTTTGCAAGTAATCTGTATGCATAATTAGAAATCTGTATTACTATTTATTAAATGTATATGCCGCCCATCTCACAGTCAAGCAAATCTGAGCTTCTTATATTATATTACATTATATAATCATGAGCTTATGATTGAAGTAGCATTTCTATCAATAGCATAAATGTTTAGACTTAAATCCAATATGCCTATTATCTGAGCATACTTAGTGTCAGCTTTCCAACTGATGAACCCAACCAAAGCAAGCACAGTTGAGATGTTCCAATCTCTGAATGCAAAACTTTATTGAGTACATCATTTCAGCACCAATGAGGGCAAAACAAGATCTAGCAAATTACCCACACAAACCCACATAATTAAAATATAGGGTTCTCCCTCCCCCTATTAGAGCAGGTCACATTGTCCAATTGAGTCTCTTTATATTATTATGAGAAAAATCTTTGGCAAACACCTGTTGAAATGTCCTTAGCTCTCACGGCTCGGCTTCCTGATGCCTGGAGCACACATTCCATCTCGCCCTTCCCTCTCCTCTAATTCATTGGCAAGCTGAGAAGCAATAATGGCTGCAACAGCAAAAATGTGGTTCAAGCTTGACAACTAGCTTCTTACATATGGAAATAAGAATTCATCCCAACAGCTAGTCCTTTACAGTTCAGCTCCATCTAATTGTTCTTGTCTACCGTATCTACAATACAATCCCCAATTATTGGCCATGTTCATTGAGATTGGGATTATGGGCCACAGCAAGGGTGAAATTCAGCCGGTTCTATCCAGATCACGCAATCTTGCAGGGCCGACTTCGTGAAGCCCTGCCCACCCGTGTGGATGTCATGACGTCCCTTTTTTGTGATGATTTTCAGTCTCTGTGCATGCACAGAAGGCTTTACGCATGTGCAGAAGGCTTTGCGCATGTGCGGACGATGGCACATACACATTTACGAACCGGTAGGGAAGGTAACTGAATTTTACCCCTGGGCCATAGGCCAGTAGTGGGTTTCAATTCAAGTGGGCCTCTACCAGTTCGCTCATGGGTGCACGCACACTCATGCATGCGCACGATGCTTCTGTGCACGTGCAGAAGCTTCTACACATGTGCAGAGACATCCGGGCGGGTGGGCACTGCCGCTAGGGCGAACCGGTAGCAACCCACCACTGCCATAGGCCAAAATGTCTAGAGCAAGGGACCCAGAGGTGAAATTTATTTATTTATTTATTTATTTATTTATTGGTTCGATTTATATGCCACCCTTTTCCGGAGACTCAGGGTGGCTTACAATGCGTTAAGCAATAGCCTTCATACTTTTGTATATACCTGCTTAGTAGGGCTTTCCCCCCCGCCCACAAGCAGTGTTCTTTTTTATACAAAGTCAGCTTATTGCCCCCACAAACCGGGTCCTCATTTTACCTACCTCGAAAGGATGGAAGGCTGAGTCAACCTTGAGCCTGGTGAGATTCGAACTTGCAGTAATTTCAGGCAGCTGACAGCTGATGTTACTTAACAGTGCTTTAGTCTGCTGCACCACCAAGGCACCAAGGATCCCAGTTCGGCCCGGATTGCCTGATCCAGTACCGATGGTGGCGGTGGTTCAGAGAACCGGTAGCAAGAATCCCTGTGCCCCCCACCACCATCATGCCCAGCTGAGCCGCACGATCATCAGAGGATTTTTTTTTTTACCTTCAAAAGCATTTTTTCTACAACTTCTTCTGCCGAAAAAATGCTTTTAAAAGTAAAAAAAGTCTCTTCCGCTGAAGAGGTTGCAGAAAAAAATGCTTTAAAAGTCTCTCTGACGATCCCAGCTGAGTTGCCTGATCATCAGAGAGACTTTTCAAAGCATTTTTTTCTGCAACCTCTTCAGCGGAAGAGGTGGTTTAAAAAATGCTTTGAAAAGGCTCTGACAATCCCAGCTGTGTTCCTGATCGGCAGAGGTTTTTCAAAGCATTTTTTTGCACTTGCAGAAAAAATGCTTTGAAAAGTTAAAATAAAAAAAAAAGTTGGCCACGCCCACCCAGTCACATTACTCACCACCACCAAGCCACGCCCACAGAACCGGTAGTAACCATTTTTACATTTCATCCCTGAAGGGACCCCAACCATCAGGCTCTGTTAGGAACCGGGCCACGCAAGTGGTGGGTGAGTAAGTGAAGTTTCATCTGCACATGCATGTGATATAGACTGTATGGGAAAACATCTCCCCCCCACCCCACCTCCCCTGATCTGTGGGAGACAAGTTTTCTTCTGAAATTAGTTCCTGGTGCCAGAAAGGTTGGAGACTGCTGGTCTAGAAGAATCCAGGTTACAGAGGAGTAAGGAATCTACATTAAAGCATCCTTGTAAACTCTAGCATCACTGAAGCGGTCATATCATCTACCTGATAGTGGCTAATTTTTATCAGCTAATAATATAACACTTCTTAAATAAGCTTCATTCTCCTAGAAATTTGATTCGGTCAGCATGTGAAGAACTATAGCCCTCTTTCCTTGCATCCTTCCCAAACTTTTCTTCCCTGAGAGATAATCCCCTCTATGCCCAACACAGTGAATTTCTCAAGCGAAGATGTTTTCTAAAGATGTTTACAATTAGATAAAACAACTAAAGCCAGCTTGGAAGCCACTGATTGTGTGGCTCACCAGACAGTCGGAATTAGCGTTATTTACAGATACGGGTAAAATGTGTAATTATTCATATGGAAGAAGCTGGCTACGCTTTCCAAGGTAACCTGTTCAAGGGTGCTTATCAAAAAGATTTAGAGTAATGAAGTATAGGGTAAGGCAATGGATTGCAACAAAAACTGTACAGAATCAACCCAGAGAAGAAGAATGATTCAGGTGTTGAACTTTCAGCCTTGCTAAATCCAACTTCACAGGATTGTTGTGTATGCCAAGAGCTTCTGTAGAGCTCTTAATCAGCGATTATTTACAATAATGACCCTTATTTCTATGACTCAGTCTGTCTTTTCTTCTAGAAGAAGAAGAAAGATGTAGAACAGGTCATGTGAGAAAGCTCTTGCTTTTACAGGCAGAAAGATGTAGAACAGGTCATGTGAGAAAGCTGAAAAAGTGACTACAGCATGGGTGCCAAACTCGCTGTGTCATGTTGCCGTCACATGGTATTTCATGACGTTCTTCCCATTTGCGGAACTGGGGTGGACATGGCCTGTGTGTGACTTATCCATCCCACAGGCCGCCAGTTTGACATTCCTGGACTAGAGTAAGAAACCTATCATTTCGAGATAGAATTGGCCAAGGCATTTTTCATTCTAGGAATCTTAAAGGTAGTCTTCAACTTACAACCACAATTGTGACTGGAACCTTAGCAATACAGACATTAAGTCAGTCATCACATGACTGTGCCCAATTTGGTCATTAAGTGAATCACATTGTTGTTCAGTGAATCTAGCTTCCCCCATTGACTTTGTTGGTTGGAAGCTGGATGGGAAGGTCACAAATGGCAATCATGTGACTCTGGGATGCTGCAACCATTGTAAACCCATGCTGGTTGCCAAGCTCCCAAATTGCAATCATATTACAGTGTAGACTCTGAGTGTGAGGACTTCACACCAGGGGTGAAATGCTCCCGGTTCGGACCAGATCACCCGATCCAGTAGCAATGGTGGCAGGTGGTTCGGAGAACCGGTAGCAAAAATCCCTGTGCCCCCCCCCATGCCCAGCTCGATCATCAGAGGCTTTTTTTTTTACTTTTAAAAGCATTTTTTCTACAATCTCTTCCAACGAAAAAATGCTTTTAAAAGTAAAAAAAATCCTCTGATGATCGCATGGCTCAGCTGGGATCATCAGAGGCTTTTCAAAGCATTTTTTTCTGCAACCTCTTGGCCGGAAGAGGTGGTAAAAAAAATGCTTTGAAAAGTTTCTGACGATCCCAGCTGAGTTGCCTGATCGGCAGAGAGGTATACCTCTCTGCTAATTAGGCAACTCAGCTGGAATCGTCAGGGAGGTATTTTTTAAAAAGCCTCTCTGACGATCCCAGCTGAGTTGATCGGCAGAGGCTTTTCAAAGCATTAGAAAAAATGCTTTGAAAAGTTAAAAAAAAAAAAAGTTGGCCACGCCCACCCAGTCACATTACCCCCCACCATCAAGCCACGCCCACAGAACTGGTAGTAAAAATTTTACATTTCACCCCTGCTTCACACATAAATGAAATTTTGATGGCTTTTTTCAGTGCCATCATAATTTTGAACAGTTGGTAAATGAACAGTTATAAGTTGAGGACTATGTATATAGGAAAAATAACTGCTTCCCCTTGCATAGTATGCTGATTTTTTCATTAAACCACTCTCTTCTCAGAAGCATTTACTTGATTGGTAGTTAGCGAACATCATATGAAGCAGGGGCAAAATATCTTCTATATAATAGGGCTGGAAAGGAGTTAAGAAAGAAAAGTAAAAAAACCTCCACATTTTATTCTCCATCAGTAATTTCTCTTTTGGTGCATTCTTTTTATAATGCAGGCATGCGTAGGCCAGCAAAGTCTGAGTTTATTAATTAGTAGGTATATATAAACGTAGTACAATCTGCATGCCCATTCTGCTGTGCTATAAATCACAAAAGAAAAAAAAAAATCTGTTCCCCAAAACATCTCACATACACAAAAACCCAGGAAAAAGATTTACTCAAAGTAGATGAACATGCGGCACATAAAATCGGACTGAGATTTTCGTGCTTCCATTGAGTCAGTCATGCCTGAGTCGAGAAGACACTCAGTAAAAAAATAATTAAATGCAGTTTTTCCATCTCATTCTATGAAAGGTAATATACAATATTGTGAGACTGTACCCTCAGGAGGATAAGTATGTAGTACCCAATGCAATACTAATTGCATATGGGCAGTGGTGGGATTCAAGTAATTTAACAACCGATTCTCTGCCCTAATGATTTCTTCCAACAACTAGTTTGCCAAACTGCTCAGAAAGTTAACAACCGGTTCTCCCGAAGTGGTGCGAACTGGCTGAATCCCACCACTGCATATGGGTGTGTTACATTTATAGCTTTCTTTGATCATTCAACCCTCTTCTAATCGGTCCTGTGCAGCCCTGAGTCGGCTGGCACCCTGCCCTTTCTTTTGCACATCATGGCTATCCATGTTTTGCCTTCCACCTGTATATTCTTACTAAATTCTCATATTTGGACAATGAATGAGATTCTAGCTCCCACAAACTGAGAAACTTCCTGGAACAAGGTCCGTCCTAGATATTCAAGGGACCGTCTAAGCCTTTTACAAAGCAATTTGGGTTGGTTTTTTACAAAAATTATTTTATGTATTATTAAATGCATATGCCGCCAGTCTCGCCTAGATGCAACTCTAGGTGGCTTACAACAAAGTAAAAACAAGATAAAACATATAAATATTAAGATGATAAATATTGACATTAAAATTAACAAAGATGACAAGGAAGGGTGGAGATGGGGTCTTATCTCAGTCCATTAACCACCTCTAGAGTGATACACCAATTGGCAGACCCAGGTTTTAAGGTGCCTACAGAAAGCTAAGAGGATGGGTGCAGATCTCACCTCAAGGGACACAATGTTCCACATGATGAGATCCACTGTGATGACTCCTCCAGACGGTTTCCCAAATTCCTCTCCAGATGCCAGCTCAGAGGAGGATGTACCAGTTCCAGGCACTTCTGGAGGGGAGTTGGTCAACAGCTCTGAGCAGCTGTCTGAGTGGTTTGGCTGAAGCACAGCTGCAACAGGACAGCCTTGAGGTTTGGGGGGTGGGGAAGCATGTAGCTGCTGCCGGTCAATAATGATGAAGAGGAACTGCCTTCTGCATCTGATCCAGGAACACATAGGGCAGAGAAAAGGCAGGAGCAGTGAAGGTCAGCCCAATTATTTGTGAGGAGGCAGCCTCGCCCTTCTTGATGGGCTGCACCAGAAGCTGGCTATTTAGCACAGCAGATGGAGGCGATGCTGGGAAAAACTTGTTCATTTCCTAGCTGCTTGTTTCCTGGTTGTTGTGATTCCTGCCTTGCTTTGAGTGACACTGTGTCTCGACTTGGATTGTGCCTTGTGGACTCTGGGCTTTTCTTGCCTTGTGAACCCTTTTGTATTGTGGATTTAATTTTGCCTGGTGGTTTTATCTTGTTTGGGAAACTTTCAAGTGTCTTGTGGATTCATCGGCTGTTGCTCTGTGGACTGGCATTGGTCTGTTTTTGGCTGGACTTAATTGGCACAATTCTGGGGTTTTGGTGAAGGGAACTGCTGGGAAATATTAATAAACCCATTAAACCACTGTTTTGTGTGTGTGAGAGAGAGAGAGAGTAGTGAGACACCACATCCACCATAGAAAATCCTCTTCTCCTGGACCCGGTCTGCAGGAATTCCTTGACCAATGTGGTTGACAACATTCCCCTTCTGCTGGCATGGGTAGGCAGGCCAGTCCCTTTGGGGTGAGACAGTTCCTTAAGAAACTTGGTTCAATGCCATAAAGAATTTTAAAGGTAATAACCAACACCTTGAATTCAACCCGGAAGCAAATTGGCAATCAGTGCAGCTCACGGCAACAGTGGTGTTACATGTGTCACCCGTGAGGCCCTAAAAACTGTCCACATGGCTGCATCCTGTGCCAGCTGTAGCTTCCAGATACTCTTCAAGAGTAAGTGCTACCCTTTTTTCATGTTTTTTTCTCGAAGGAGGCCAGTTTTATGGCTCTGTTCATATATCACTCTAAGCTGCAATAAACCACAGTTCATTCAGTCAAATTCAACCCACGCTATGGATTAGTAGGCTACGTAAATCCAAGGGATTACCTATTGTGGGTGCAGAAAATTATACGATGCTACACTTCATAAAAATGAAACTTGGCCATTCAAGATGTCATATTAGATAATGAGCTCTTGTACTATTTACCCCCCTGATCCTTTAATGGTCTCAAATGCAAAATCAGAATCAAGGCCTACCTTCCTCTCTATGGACTTATGCAGTAGAAATACAGGAAGTTGCTCTGTTCCAAGTCTGACAATTACCAGCTCATGGGACTTTTTCACTCTGCTTAGAAATATTAATATTTAAAGGGGGGGGGCATTGGCCCAAAAAGCACAAGTTTTACCACTATGTTCCAGTCCCTTCTGAGTAAGGTCATAAGAGGTCACCCATCAATAGTTAGAGCACCTGCTGAACCACTTATGATTCGCAAATGGGCCAAAACTCACAATGTGGGTGTCTTTGCTGAGTAGATTTAATATGTGAAAGAAGCAAAACTCATCTGTCCAAAACAGGGTCACCGTTGCAATTGAAGGACAAACCAGGAAATAATCCTTTTTTTAAAAAAAATGGAAATAATTCCTCTACTGAAAAAGCAGCATTCTTTAGTGCTCAAAATTGGCACTGGAGCTTTAAAAACAAACACGTCTATTGGCATCCAGCATCTGCTTTTCATGTGCGGTTTCCATTTCCCTTAAGACAAGCAATGTCTGTTTTTTAAATAAACAAATCTTGCCCCCACTTCCAAGCGAATTCTCCTCATGACTTGTCCAGATTTTGTTGTCATGAATCATTATTTGTCCCAAGCAACAGAATTGCAGGGCATGGCTTTTTTTTTTTTAACCCACGTTGGCTACGGCTGTCAAAAAGCAAACAGCTCCAAATGGGCCTCTTTGCTAGCCAAAAGGAAAGTGTTGCCTTTAAGCATCAGGGCCGGGACTGGAAGGCTTCTCTTGCTAAGCCACTCTCTTATCCCTTAAAGAGAGAAAGGGGCCAATGGAGTCAAAGGAGAATATGGAAGGCTGGTTAAATCCTAATCCCAGGAGCTGTTTCTGAATGTGAATGATTGGCCAACATGGTGAAAGGCCTGACATGTGTGGACAGTACTTTGCCCTTCTCTTCAGTGGAGCAGGAAGTTTCATCCATGAAGTGAGATGTCCTGCAGGAACTACCAGTCAAAAAATTTCTTTGTAAAACTGAGCTCTGCATTTTTTTTTACCTTAAATTAGGGGTGGGGAACTATGGCCCCTTTATGACCTGTGAACTTCAATTCCCAGAATTCCTGGCTGGCTCAAGAATTCTTGGCGTTGAAGTCCACAGGTCATAAATGGGCCACAGTTGCCCATCCAAATCTTAAGTCTACAAAAGTGCATATTGTGTTTTAATTTTACAATGCAAAGTGCTGTACTGTACTCTCTAGGGCTCACAGAAGACCTATTATAGCGCTTGCTCTCTCTCTCTCTCTTTCTCTCTCTCTCTCTCTCTCTCTCTCTGTATGTGTGTGTGTGTGTATATATGCGCATGCGCGCACACACACACCAAAACCAACAAAAAACATAAACAAAGACTCTCATGTAGTTTGCAGTAACGGAATGCCTTGAATTGGTACATTCAGATATTTAAGCAGAATCCCTTCCAAGATATACAGAAATGCATTTTTAGATTTTGACCTTTCCAGTTACCATATATTTCTAGTTGCATTTCAGTTGGTTATATTTGGGGAAACAAACAAGAAAAAAAACCTTGCTTTTGTCTTTTTTCAGGATGTTCCCAGACTAACAATCATTTTAACATTTTGCTTAGAGCTACTAACACATTTTAGTTTTCAAGAATTGAGAACTGGGTTCCGTTTAACTACTAACAGACGTGATGCTGAGCTCTGAAAAAATAATGGTAGATGTCTGGGAAAGCTGTTTTTATTGTAATGTTAGCATTAATATTATATTATCATTTTCTTATACATGAAAACTATGTCAGGAGAAACATAAAAACTAAGGTGAACGTACTAGGATGTGATGTACTTGTAGTTATGATGAAACCAGGGGAAATGGGGTCAAGAATGAATGGGTGATGGATGGTAATAGATTGATACAGAAATGTGTGACTTGGTGCTCTCTGAACTTGGTTGTTTTCTTGCAGATGTTTTATTAACCCAAATAGGTAACATCAATACTAGAAGGGAATGGGTTTGCTCTCTGTTTATGAACAAGTGCCTTGTCCTATGGGCAAGTAGTAGTAGCAAAAGTATATTAAGGGGACTTGGTCAAAAAAAGGGAATTAATAAGGATCAAATCAGAAAACAAATATATGAAGGCAGAGATAATGGGTGGAGAAAAAAAATGGGATATTAGACGTGGGCTGCTGCAGCTATGTATCACCACAAACCCAGACATTCCTCTTTGCTTCTGTCTGATACTTACATTGTGGAAGATTGTGAAAGTGTGGCTTGATGGAATTGATAATTCTCAGGATTCTCAAAAAGAGAAGGCAAGATTTCAAAAACAAAATACAGTAACTTCCTGACCCCTGCATTTTAGGCATCTTCTCTATCCAGTTGAGTCTGGTTTATGTAAGCCAGTAGTTCATCTTTTTTCTCAATTTCAGAAGGCTATATCTCTCCATATTTGGCATGAATTCTCCAACCTTTATAATCCCGGCTTGGCATTGGGATTCTTGCACTGGGATAGCTAAAATCCAATCACGGGGAAGAGATGGGGGGGGGGCAGGGGGAATGAAAATAGGTGAAATTTCAAACCACCAGCGTTCCCTCAAAAAAGAAGTTGGTTAAACAAATATGTCAATAATGATAGTAGGCAAGCAATATGATAGCAAAAATTTTGACACAACTTACTTTCCTAAAAGTAAGCACTAACAGGAATAATTAAGGAAAAAAACCAGAACAAAGATTTCCCAATATACATGAAGTTTTAATGAGATACAGATTTTACTCTCCTTTATTTATTTATTTATTTGTTTGTTTGTTTATTAATCAAATTTTTATACTGCCCTACTCCCGAAGGACTCAGGGCGGTGAACAGCCAAGATAAAATACAGATAATACAAATATTAAAAATCCCTTAAAATTATTAAAAATTTTGGCCGAAACACAGATTAAAACACCCAATTTATAAAATCACGAATTAAAAATTTAAAAGAGGAGAGTTAGGCCAGGCCAGCCTGCTGAAATAAAAAAGTTTTGAGAGCATGACGAAACGTGCGTAGGTCTGGGATCCTCCGTATCTCTGGGGGGAGCTTGTTCCAGATGGTAGGTGCCCCCACAGAGAAGGCTCTCCCCCTGGGGGCCACCAGTCGACACTGTTTGGCCGATGGCACCCTGAGGAGCCCCTCTCTATGGGAGCGTACTGGTCGGTGAGAGGCTATTGGTAGCAGAAGGCAGTCTCGTAAATACCCCGGTCCGATGCCATGGAGCACTCTAAAGGTGGTAACCAAAACCTTGAAGCACACCCGGAAGACCACCGGAGCCAGTGCAGCTCGCGCAGGAGGGGGGTCACATGGGAGCACCACGTCGCTCCCATAACCACCCATGCGGCCGCATTCTGGACCAGCTGGAGCCTCCGGGTGCTCCTCAAGGGGAGCCCCATGTAGAGAGCATTGAAGTAGTCCAGGCGGGAAGTAACGAGAGCATGAGTGACTATATTTAACGAGTCCCGATCCAGAAAGAGACGCAACTGGCAAATCAGGCGGACCTGATAAAAAGTCCCCCTGGCCACGGCCATCATGTGCTCTTCTAAAGACAGCCATGAGTCCAGGAGGACACCCAAGTTGCGAACCCTCTCCGTGGGGGCCAATGACTCATCCCCAATAGTCAGTGATGGCACCAACTGACTATATCGGGATGTCGGAAACCACAGCCACTCAGTCTTGGATGGGTTGAGCCTGAGTCTGTTTCTCCCCATCCAGATCCGCACGGCCTCCAGGCACCGGGACATCACTTCAAGGGCATCATTGGGGTGGTCTGGGGTGGAGATGTACAGCTGAGTGTCGTCAGTGTACTGATGGTACTTCACCCCAAAACCATGGATGATCTTACCCAGCGGCTTCACATAAATGTTGAACAGAAGGGGCGAGAGGACCGACCCTTGTGGCACCCCACATACAAGGGGCCTCGGGGTCGACCTCTGCCCCCTTGTCAACACGGACTGCGACTGGTCAGAGAGAAAGGAGGAGAACCACCGTAGGACGGTGCCCCCCACCCCTAACTCCTCTAGCCGGTGCAGCATGATACCATGGTCGATGGTATCAAAAGCCGCTGAGAGGTCTAATAGGACTAGGACAGAGGAACAACCCCTGTCCCTAGCCCTCCAGAGATCATCAACCAACGTGACCAATGCCGTTTCCGTGCTGTACCCAGGCCTGAAGCCTGACTGGAACGGATCCAGATACGATGATTCATACAGGTACTGGGGGAGCTGTCGCGCTACCACACTCTCAACAACCTTCGCAACGAAGCGAAGGTTGGAGACTGGACGATAATTTACCAACACTGCCAGGTCCAGGGAAGGCTTCTTGAGGAGAGGCCTCACCACCGCCTCTTTCAAGGCAGCAGGGAAGACACCCTCACTCAAAGAAGCATTTATAATCCCCTGGAGCCAGCCTCGTGTAACCTCCCGAGAGGCCAGCACCAACCAGGAGGGACACGGGTCCAGTAAACATGTGGCTGCGCTCAGTCTGCCCAGTATCCCAGTATTATCATGGAAATATTCAATGTTCTTGAGCAGGATAAAATACAATACTGTCAAGTTCATGTTTTCTCTTTTGATATAAGGATTAAGATATTATGAAGAGACTATGCAAAAAAAAATTGCAAGCTACACATTAAAGTCTCCACATAGGATAAGCAAGTTCTGTGGCAATCTCCCTTAAACCATTTTTTTCCAAATATATTGAGCCACAGGCTGAATGCAACGATAGTTGGCTATGCTAGCTCAGGATAATGGAAGTTGCAATACACTCACACCAGGGGTGAAATCCAGCAGGTTATGACAGGTTCTGAAGAACCGGTAGTGGAAATTTTGAGCAGTTCGGAAAACCAGCAAATACCACCTCTGGTTGGCCCCAAAGTGAAGTGGGAATGGAGATTTTGCAATATCCTTCCCCCAGGAGTGGGGAGGGAATAGGGATTTTGCAGTATCCTTCCCCTGGGGTGGGGCGGGAATGGAGATTTTGCAGTAACTTTCCCCTGCCATGCCCACCAAGCCACACCCACCAAGCCATACCACGCCCACCAAGCCACGCCCACCGAACCAGTAGTAAAAAAAATTGGATTTCACCACTGACTCACACATCTGGAAAGTACCAATTGGGGAAAGTTTATTGAGGATGAGAAGGCAGGAGAGAGAAGATTTTATGTAAATGGAGACAGTTCTCCTAGCAAACCCCTTAGGTAAGACTAGCGATATATTGTATTTAGTTCATACCGATTTCACTAGGAGCAAATGCTTGAGCTTGTTGTAACTCAAACCTGCCCTGTGCAAGAGTTATGTTAGGCGCTCTCAGACCTGCCACATGAAAGAGTTATCTTAGGCGCTCGAGTTCCTCCATGAAAAAATGCCAGTAATATCACCATCCAACAGTTGCCTAGTTTGAAAGCTGAGAAGTACAAGGATGGAACGTCCATTAAGGACAGGAAAGAAATACTGCAATTAAGCGGCAGCACATAGAACAAAGATTTCCCCTTCGTGATGACAGAGTGCAATCCACTGCCTAACCTTAGCACATAATAAAGATCTTTATCTAGCTGCGCTGCCATGGTGAGAGAGTGAGTGGCTTCTATTAATCCGAATGAGGAACCCATACCATGAGTCCCCCTTGGAACCAGCAGTTTCAGCCAGTTAATGGGAAACTCATTTCCAAATTGTTCATGGGATTCAGAATACAGATATGAATACAGTATGAATAAAAGAAGGTGTTGACTTACAGTTGCTACTGAGGGTAATTCAGTTAGGGAAATAAAAATAAATGCCAAGGAGATATAGTCATCTATGAGTCATTTTTGGAGGTCAGAAACTTTTTTTATCTGCCATGGCAATGTAGCTGTTTTTCACTGCTGCCATAATCCTTCCTTCTCCCATCCAGGAAATATTTTTGCCTGAAGCATGTCACTGAGAGTAATGCCAAATATAGATGGCAAGTGCCCGCGTGGAAAGCCAAAGCAAAGATTGCAAGATACAGCAAATGCAGATATGAAAAATGCCCAGTTAGACCCAGATGCTATGTTTGGTCTCACAAGATGGTGCTTGTTGGACCCTGCACCTGTGGGGAAAAACATTAAGATGATGATGATATCACTGAGAGAAATTTACAAGCCTTTCCATCATATTCAGATTTGAAAAGTTTCATGTGCCAGAAAGAAAACTGCAATGAGTTTGGACTCTTGAAATATTAGCCTTCCCCAATGGGGAGGTTTTCAAATGGGTTGTACTACAAGTCCCATTATGTCGGTCAATATTTAGATAAGAATGATGGGAGTTATAGTCCAACACATTTGAAGGACAGCTGATGTAGACATGCTGCTGTATACTACACAATGTATATAGTTTAAGGATTATAATTGCCTTGCCTCTATCCTAGTATTTATGCTATCAGACAATAGATGATAATGAATATATCATCCAAACTAGTATCTATCATTGCCTCAATAATCCTAGCTATCCAAACAAGGCTCTGTATTAATAGAAGTTATGTATGATGTATGATTGTGTTTTTTTTTATGAACTAATTAATAGATATGTTTTTTTCATGAACTAATCACTAGATGTGGTATCCTGAGGCGTGCCACATTTGATGTTCTTCACCAAAGTCAGATAGCATTGGTCAATGATTAAAATATCAAGCTACCTGGGATTTAGGATTTAGAAGATTTGGATTTAGGTCTTCACATGACCATGAAGACCACTGGATGCCTCTGGATCAGATATGATCTCAGACTAAACCACCTCATCATATGCGGATAGAAAGGGATTGTAAAAGCAAGATCGTCCACCTTAATTTCCTAGACAAATACTAGGATGTTAAGTGTAATAAAGGTATAATAAAGAAAAGCATGAGGGGAGGAAATGGAGATTGAAAATCTTCCAAAAATTTGTGCCTATGTTTACCTCGGTTATCCGGAGTTATGTGAAACTTCAGGATGCAGTGCAAACTAATGCATTGCATTGAACTTGGCTTTCAGATAATGATCTGAAAGAAGAGAGAGACAGAGATGACATTATAAGGCCAAAGATCTCCAACTGTTTTGGATTAGTGAGCATTTATGATGTTTGAAGAGCCTGGGATGGGCATTCAAACAATGATTGCCACATAAGAGCTTTCCAATTTGTAGAATGGGTGCCAACATAGAAGGCCAGTCACAAAAGACGAATTTAACCAAGACAAAATTATGAAGTTGTTTCCTGTAACATCACCCTGGATACTCAATTGATTTCCCATTTTCCTTATCTTTTTTTTTTCCTTGATAAATAAGCAAGTTTACAAGCATTGGGCTAGAGTGATCCACTATTTTTAATCCCCATGGAAGCCCAGTACAAGGCCAATGTGGAATTCAGTGGGCATTCCTGACCAAAGAAGCAATTCTGGAGGATGATACTTTGCTTGACAGCATGCCATTTTTGTTTTCAATTTTATTTCAAATTAAAATCAAACAGTTTGCAACCCTAGTACCTATGGCACTGAGTTAAAGATCCCACATACAGGCATTCAAGGAAATTCCACATATGCAGGAAAAAAGATAATTGGTTTTTATAAAGGAATTATTTGGACCACATCAGTAACAGAAAGGTCCCACAGCAAAAAGTGGGAGCAGAGCTACCCAGGGTTTAAGGGGCTGACATTTTCTTATTGGGCAAAAGGAAAAAAAATATCCCATTTACAGTAAGTAAACTTGAGATTTTACACTAAGTGACAGTTAATCTCCAGGTCACTTTGTTCATTATGTGTGTTAGGACAATTGCTTGTGTTTGCCAAAAGTATATTATGTACCTGATTGAATAAATAAAGGTGTGCTCTTTTGCTGCTAAAACCTGAGCCAGGGATCCCAGCTTTGCAGAACATGTACCAGCAGAAGATAATTGGGAAAGATCAGAGGCTGGATCAACACTCTTTATTTTTCAGTTCCTCGAGTCCCCACTTTGAGCTTTTGACTGTGGCTCAGTACAGAGGCAATCAATTTATACTTGAAGTCTAGAGCAGTGATGGCTAACCTTGTTGCTGTTGTGTGCCAAAAGTGGGGGTAATGGAGGGATTGCACGCATGTATGCCCACACCCATAATTCAGTGTGCCCCATCCCCCCACGCATGCGTGCATGACCCCCCCTGCTCTCCCCCCCACTTTTGGCACACAATGGCCCGGTAGGCCCATTTTTTTGCCCTCCCCAGGCTCCAGAGCCTTTCTAGGAGCCTGGGGAGAGTGAAAACAGCCTTCCCCACTCCCCCGAAGGGCCGGAAACAGCCCATTTCCCGACTTCCAATGGGCCCAGAAGGCCCGAAAATCAGTTGGCCAGCGTGCACATGCGTGCTGGACTGAGGTAGGGCAACGCTCGTGTGCCCACAGATATGGCTCTGGGTGCCACCTGGGCACCCGTGCCTTAGGTTCGCCATCACGGGCCTAGAGTTTCCTTTCACAGCATCCTGCCACAGCTGATTCACAGAAAGTGCTCCAACTATTTAACTTCCCTTCTTTTAATAGGGGGGTTGACTTATAAACAGAAGCTTTCTACTGAGTGATAGTTGCATATATCTCTCTTCAGTAGAATGGAATATTACACGCCCTTATATTGTACAAAATCAGATGACCATTTTCATCTGTCTAATCCTCCTCTTCTTCCTTTTTCTTCTTTCTTCTTACTCCTCTCCATCGGGGGGGGGGAGGAAGAAACAGAGAAGGCTGTCACCTTCTGCAGGGGAACCCCCTCCCCCGTTGTCTCGCATATGCCTTCTTCAAAATGGCTAATAGGCTTTTACTTTCACAAAAGTAAAAAGATTCACTTGTCTGCACCTCTAACTCGCCTCGGCCACTTTTTCCAAAATATCTTTACTCCAGAGCCACTTTTTCTTTAGCAAGAGCGGCAAATTAGTTTTTGTTACTTAGGCCTTGCATTTAGCAAACCTGTAGCTTTCAAGTGTATTAACATTCATATATTTAAATTAATATTTATATATTTTTATATTTTACATTTAGCATATGTAATATGTTAAATATATATTTACATTTATATTATATTAATATATTAATTTAATTTACATTAGTTTATATTAATAAAAAAAATTCCCCCACTTCATTCACTTCACTTATGTTAACTTCTTAGTGGGGGAATTTTTTTATTAATATAAACTAATGTAAATTAAATTAATATATTAATATAATATAAATGTAAATATATATTTAACATATTACATATGCTAAATGTAAAATATAAAAATATATAAATATTAATTTAAATATATAAATGTTAATACAATATAAATATTAATATTGAATTAATATTAATTAATTAAAATGTTTTATAATAATAAAACATTTTATTCAGGGAAAAAAAAAACCCGTCGAGAGAAAAGGGTCCAAACAATTATGAGGGAAGGCAGGATAGCAAAGGCATCATAGCCTCAAGTACAAGTCAGCCCTCACTTTCAAGATGGCTGTTGTACGGTAAGAGTTTCTTTTTTCTCTTACCAATGATCTGCTGATTTCACTGCTAAAGCTGGTTCTTTGGCAGTGCTGCTCCCTGGTTTTGAATGGGAGCGCTTAGAAGTGATCCAAGATGACTTTTGGACGATTGTGGACCCAGTAGGCAAGTCGGCAAGGAGGGTCTTGAAGATTCCAATTCCCACTGGAAGCAGTTGAAAATCATTGGGCGCATCCATCTTCCTGTCAAACAATTTTGTTTTCTAAGCACGCTGGAATTATATCTTTTAATTTTTGATTTCATTGTTTTATTTTGTTTATTGCTTTAAAAGTTGATTAACAGTTGGGTGCTGGTTTATCTCTACCACTTGCAGAACTCTTTTTGCTTTTGCTTTCCCCCCCCCTTTTGATATATATTGTTTTGGATAACCTCTGTCCCTTCCACGTGGAAAGCATGGTAATGTTTGGGTGGAGGTTAAGTTTTCTTAGACTCTCACCACTGGATTCTGTATTTTTTGAATTTGCAAAACACCTTGAGTTTATTTCCATTAAACTTTTGTTATAATCTTGGATTGATATATAGAGGCAAACATACTTTTCTTTGTTCTTTGGCTAAATTTCACAGATTACAATGGCTGAAGAGTCTCTGAAATCTAAGAAAGGAGAGTTGGGAGATGTGCAGTTTTTAGCTGAATTCCTTTCTCAAAAACTTGATCTAAACTTTAATGATTGTTAAAAGAATGTTAAGATTTGAAGATTTATCTTTGGATGTGGATGAAGATACACAAAATGACTTTCATTCAATTCCAGATCAGAGAGATAGCCTCACAGCTGGTGAACCAGCAAAGTGGATTTAATCTGCGGTTCCGATTTCATCTGCTTGTTCCGAAGACACATTATTTCAACGTTATGGCTTTGACTAAAAAGGAAAGAGACAGATTCAGACCTTTACGAAGTCTGAGGGAGACTGGACGAATTTATTATAATTGACAATTACCTGTGCTTGCACTTTGATCAGAAGGTAGACGTATTTTGAAGACTGAATTTACTACATTTAATTAAACAACAATTGACTAGAGATGATACTAAGAAACAAACATGGATATTTGACTCAGGACAATTTTATAACTTTTGGGTTGATATGGAATAAATAAGATGCCATGATAAATTTTCTACAAGTGGATTATAATAACAATTTCTTAACCGAGAGTTTTGAAACTCTAATTTTCTTTTTTTTCACTAATATTATTTTCCCTGGTAACTATTTGGTCATTAATATGACATATAGAAGACAGGTCAACAAGGTGCAAATAGATTTAGTAGTTTAAAATATTTTGGAGGACTTGTTTTGCAAAGGGTGGGAACTAATGTTGTAGTAATATATTAATCAGTATTCATATAGAGTGGACAATATATGTACAATGTCTTCTTTTTGATGCATATTTTTAATGTTTTGACTTTTGTCTCGATTTTAATTTTGAGTTCTGTATTTTGTCCTTCTCGATTTTAACTCTGTTTTGAATAAAATAAAAATAGGTTTAAAAATATACAAGAAGTCATTCTTCGGCAGCTATTTCAAACATTACCAAAACTATCCCAATTTAATCTCCTGTTTCCATGATGCTACATTATCTGGATACTAAGCTTCCTTTATGCAACTTTACTCTCTATTTTCTGTGGTGGAAAATGCCAAAGGCACAGTACTCAAAAGTAACAACGGCCTGCAAAAATCCCTCCATTATGTTAGTTGCTCTTTCTATATTGTAGGAAAAGTTGGGTTCAACAAAGGATCACTAAGGAAGCTAAGCTCTATAAGGGCTGAATGGAGGAGTCAGCACAACTGAACAGCCACACTAATGGCTGAGAATGCCTAACAAATGTGGCATCCCAGTAGGTGAGTTAATGTCGTCAGGAAAACTCCACCAGGTAGAAGGGTGAATAACTGACATTTTAAGAAAGAAAAATATGCAGCCCTTAAATACCCAAGGACTTCTTTGTTAGTTTCAGAAATGCTGTGCTGTCTTTTTCTTTTGTGTGTGTGTGTGTGTGTGCTGTGCCTTCAGCTATGATATTGGCACAGGGAGAATAATTGTTCTTGTTCTCAGAATTTTGTATGCTTTGTTCAAAAATGCAATCTCACTGTTTTCCAAATGCCTACTTAGGAAAAGGGGGGGGGGGGAGGAAGGTCGAAGTTGAATAGCATGTAATAGGCCATTTTATCAAAGATCTAACAATGACTCGATATTTAGAAACGGTCAGAGGAGGTTGAGAGGGGCAGACCATACCAAAGGAAGTATTTGCAGTATGTTTTAGGAAGATTTATTATTTCAGACTGGGGCTTGCGGGTCAGGTGGAGTCCACAGGTAGCCTAAGGTGAAATTGTCTATAGAGATAAGGACTCTTATAGTCCAACTTGAGCTAAATACAGTATATATCCAACTGGAAAAGGTTGAATTAGAATAAATCCTCTCCATTAATCTATAATGTGGTCTAGCAACATTTCCTTCTCCCCACAACAGGAACAAAACGATCTCCAGCCAAAAATTCTGACACAAAACCAGTTTTCTTTGGGGAAGCCATGTCCCTTCAGAAGATATAAGAAAAACTGACACAATTTAATTGTGGAGTTGGGCTTTGGCTTTGCTCCTGAAGCATTTTGACAGTTCTATTAGGGCCACTGTGACATTATTGCTCTTTATATCTGTACAAATGGTAGCTGAGAATTTTGGGAGATGTAGAACTTTACAGAACTTAAAAATTGCTGACAGGGGAAACAGTGATTTAGAACTATTATTATAGCAGTGTTTCTCAGCTTAGCAGAGTCCATGTGAATCAGACTGTAACTTGCACCACCTCTGGCCAGTTTAGCCAACTCTGGGAAGAGCTGATGATTTGTTGAGTCCTGCGATTTGTTGAGTGTTGCAAGCCACCAGAAAAGTCACAGGTTGGGGTAGCCAAAGGTTCAAACAAAATATTGCACAAAACCCAATTTTGCTCAAAGGTCATTTCATTTACTATGATCACAGAGCCCTATGACGTTTTCAAGACACATTTATTTGTCATACTGTGTTCATGGCCTCAGTGTGAGAATAAGAACATGTGCTTCATCCAGTTACGTTAAGGACTTCTGCTTTTGTTTTAACCAATTTAGAGGGAGGGAGGAAGAACTGAACTATCATTTGTCTGAGACATACCAGAATTTGAAAATTGAACTAACTTTTTGGAACAAACAAACGAGCAGGCTTGCAATATACAGTTCTATTTTTTTAAATATAAAATTATACATAAATGTGAAGGATGAGCAGCCTTCTCAAACCTTCTTAGGTTCGAGTGCTGCAACATTTGTATCTTTTAAAAACACAGCACTGTCTTTGTGCTTCTGCAAACCCCATCTGCTATATACAGTTTATATAGTACATCCCTACATTATGGATACTTGAAAAACATCTTAAAGCAGTTTTATCTTAACAAATCTTTGGCCCCACATGACTGCTTGGGGTCTTGAGTTTACTTTTGGTTTCTTTCTTCTTTTAAGTTTTTTATTTTTATTTTGAAACAAACAATTCATCATTAATCAATTAGTGTAACATTTGGGTACAAAAATTTTTGTGTCATCATATTCAACATTTATCATCATTTTCTTAGTACATATTTATCTTCCTTCTTACATTTAAACTTAATGTATTACAACATATTTTTCCCATGTTTCTTATTTTTACATTGTCTATTGTTTATATTCAATCTCTATCCATTGATAAAATTGCTCCCATACGTTGTAATACTCCGATTCTTCCTTCCCTCTTATTGCTAATGTTAATCTACTCATTTCTGCACATTCTAATATTTTCTTAATTAGCTCTCCCTTTGTAGGAATTTTTTCTGCTTTCCAATATATATATATTGTTCAATACCATCCAGACTGAAGCAAGTTATAAAAATATAATCAAATACATAACTAAAGAAACCAGTCAAATCATAGAATGGCTTAGCATGTGATATGGATCAGGTGTACATAACATAGGGGTTTGCGATGATTTCTAAGAAGCCTCAACCAAAGGATGAAAGTAGAAATCTGAGCATCTGCACTCCATGACTTCCTCTTACCTCCATGCGTAACTGAAGACTAACCTACAAAGTCCTAAAAATGTATCACAGGTACAAGAGTCAGCATGTCCTCAACATTCCACCATTAATCTTAAGAATAACCTAAGAATTCTTTCCACCTACATTCAATTTAGAATCAGGAATAACTTTTGAACTGTACTGTTAGAGCTTCATTTATGAATGGAATGAGTGTCTCAACAGTGACTTTCTATAAACCACTTTTGTCAGGCCCTTTGTACAGTCTCCATTTGTTGTTTTGTAAACAATCTGAAGGAGAGGACCTTGACTTTCAGATTTTATTTCAATCAGGAAAAAGTCACGATATATTGTATTTGCACAACCGTTCCAGAACTCTTCTGTTCATGGAGGCAAGCATGTACATTACCTTTATCTTATGCTAAACCAATGATTTATTTAAACAATGATTAGCTGAACAAATCATAATCACCTGATTCAAATATCATGCCAAACCATTCTCCAGGTTTGACTAAAATAAAATTATATTATGGCTTGGAGGGTTGAGAGTCTGTTATGGATGCCAACAAAATGGTTTCCATAATGGCTTTTTATGGAAACATCCATTTATCCTAAAGCAAGTCAGTGATACTTCTCCTAGCATCTGCTTTTCTACCTCAGCTAATTTCTGTGGAGATTTTCAGTCATCCAGGTCATGGTTGTTCCAAAGGTGCTTTTTTAAAATTGAAGAAGCTTCTTGGATAAGAAGCAAAACATCTTCAAGGAAAAACTAAGTCCAGTTGAAAAGCATCTTTGGTTCAGCTAATTTCAATTTTCCAAGGAGAAAGTTAAGTGGAGCACTAACAGTGTGTCCAGTCGCAAAAGCGGTTTTGGAAAGTCCTAGTTTAAAAAAAAACCCAATAATAATTTGAAAAAGTACTTTCAGAGGGCATAGTCCTTGTATGCTCTAGTGAGGATGTTTCCTGACACACGAGTACATGGAATGTCAAATTAGACAGTGAGACTTCTTTTGATATATGAGCTAGCAAGGGAATATGATAATGCACATTTATTGCATCTGCCCACAGTCTGTAATGGGAGATGAAAAAATAACATTGGCCGTCCAAATTTATACATTATTCTAAGTCCTAGAATGGTGCCTTTGTGTCTGACTTGCCATGCTAACCTAGCTATTCTGGTTTGTAAACTACGGTCTTACAGCTGGGGTAGACAATATTTGGCTGGCTGGGGGACTCAGAACCATTGTTGGGGAGCAGGAGAGCTGAAGAGGGGAAAGTGATTTACGTGGACAAAGCCAGGATTTTCTGTATACCTTGAAACTGGACAACAGATTACATGTGGTAGCATATCTTTAAATAAAGTAAATTAACCTCCTGAAGAGATTTAAATTACCCTTCTCACTTTCCTACGGTCACTAGAAATTGGTCTGGGGTGGTGCATCCAAGCTTGATATCTCAAGTTGCTCAGTCCTGGCTGAGATTATTATCTCAACTTGACTATGATGTTTTCAACAAACCAACACCAGTATAAACTATGGTTTCTTGCATTATATGAAACTACTTCCATTTTAGTACTTATTTATCAAACTTGTAAATTGCTCTTTTCATCTGAGTGACTCCGGGTGGTTTACAAATAAAAACCAAAGAAACATAGTAGAAAACAATGTTGAAAAGAGAATTAAAACAAGTTTAAAAAGTTATAAATCACAAGAATCAAAAAAGGAGATGGGGAGTCAAGTCACCAACCACACCCAAGGTTGTATGACACTCTTCCAGCCCCCCGCCCCACCCCATACCAGTTTGCAGCCAGAGTGTAATACTGTACACAACCCTATTTATTTGATTTTTATAAGATTACAAGCAACTCAAAGTAGTGAATATACATAATACTCCTTCCCTCTTTCCCCAACAATAACCTTGTGAGGTGGGTTGGACTACAAGTGGTTGACCTAAAGTCATACAGCTGGCTTTCATGCCTTAAGGTGGGACTAGAACTCCCAGTCCCCTGGTGATTGACCCATTGTCACCCAGCTGACTTTCATGCCTAAGGTGGGACTAGAACTCACCACCACCTCTTGATTTCTAGGCTGGCACCTTCCCTACACCAAACTGGCTTATTACATTTCTGTCCTACCTTTCATTTAGAAACTCAAGACACAAGGTGCATAGATCCATTCCTTTCCCACAAACACCCCGTGAGGTTTGCTTTTTCAAGAGGCAACTGGACTTTCTGGTTTTTCTTTGAAGACCTTTCGTTTCTCATCCAAGAAGCTTCTTTAGCTCTGACTTCACGGTGGACTGGATTCTTGGATGGGAAGCGAAATGTCTTCAAAGAAAAACCAGCAAGTCCAGTTGCTGTTTGAAAGAAAAGCACCTTTGGGACAACCATGACCTGGATGACTGAGAATCTCCATAGACACCCTGTGAGGCAGGTTGAAGTGAGAGTAATTGATCCAACCAATCATCCAACAACTTCCATACCAAAGGAGGGACGGTGAACCTGGGTTTTCCCCATGCTAGTCCAGAACCCATATTGACTTTGACCCTAATACTCCCTTTCACCGAATCTCTCGTTATCCTGCCCGAATAATGTCGACTGAAAAGATTTTTTCAGTATTTTAAAGAGAGACCTTTTTCCTGCAAGCGTTTATAAGCATTACGGAAACACTCCAGGAAGGTATGTTCTTTTTTTTTAATCCTTCTAAGGTTTTCTTTCCCCTTGGCGTTAACACGGGGGAGAAGCGGGTTATAGTCCTTTGGTCGACTCCAATAAAAAAAAAACAAACAAACAGGCGAGGCACCAGCTGAAGTCACCTCATCCTCTCGCCGGCTTTCAGCGCGTCAAACCCGTCGTCCGAGGTTGTTCGGTCAAAGCAGGCGAAAGGCCCGCCTCCTCAAGGCTCGAGGCTCCGCCCCCTTCCGATGCCCACCTCCGATTGGCCACGTCCGCTGCCGGGCAAATGGGGTGACCCGCGGGCTGCGCTTTGCCGAAGGGAAGCGGAGTTGGGAGGGATCCGCCCTCGAGCCGGGTAGAGAATGAAGAGAGAGGTTTCAGCTTGGAGGGGGATTCGGGCAGGGTCCGCCCATGATCTCCTTGGATGGTGCTTTGAACGCGAGGGCGAGGGAGGTCGCTGTTTGTCCTAACAGTGAGGACAATTAACCAGTGGAATAGCTTGCCTTTAGAAATCGTGGGCGCTCCATCACTGGAGGTTTTTAAGAAGAAACTAGACAGCCGCTTATCTGAAATAGTATAGGTTCTCCTGCTTGAGCAGGGGGCTGGACTAGAAGACCTCCAAGGTCCTATTCTATTCCATTCCGTTCGCTGGGCTTCACGTCGTACATCAGTTTGCAAGCATTCACGTCCTTGCACACGTCTTTCTTCCAATACGGTGCAATTCTGTCCTCGCTTCGAGCCTCCCACTTTTTTTTCTCTTTTTTTTAAGCGGCTGGCAGACGTTTGGTGCACTCAGACCAAGTCGCTTTTTGCAGCCGGCTGAGTTTCCCGCGCTGGGCTTTTTTTGCACGACACCTCTTTGCCACCTCGAGCTGCATTCACGCAACGCGCTCCACCCATTTGCTTCATCCTTTTGGGGAAGGGGGGGATTTACACGGATCATCGATTCACAAGTTAGGCCAACGGGCCGGAGTCACACCAGGTGCCAAAAGCAAGGTTAGCGGTAAATTGGCTTGGCACGTAGAGCAAGCCTATTATAACGATTCCTAAGCGATTGCTAGGGTTCGTATGAACGTAGCCTACCCCATGCAAGACGTGCAATTGCTGGTACCGATTTCGGCGCGCCCCGAAACCTAAGTTAGGGTCAGATCAGATGCACGCATCGCTTTGCTCCGTGTGTGCGAACAGCCGACGTCCTTGCCACTAAAACCTTTCTAGACTGCCCCAAAGGTGGGTTGTTGTTTTTTCTTCCAAGAGGCACCTGGACTTTCTGGGTTTTTTTTTTTTTTTTTGGAAGAAATTTCGCTTCTCATCCAAATTTGGATGAGAATCATCCAAAACCAGAAAAGTCCAAATGACTCTTTGGACTTTTCTGGTTTTGGATGTCAGAAAGCACCTTTGGGACAACCGTGACCTGGATGACTTGAGAATCTCCATAGACTTTCCTAAACCGCGTTCGCCAAAACTGCCAGCTTTGCAGCCGCAGCGCCGAACAAATGACCCTCAACTCTTAACCCTACCGTCTTTTAAGGGCAGCGAAGGGTGCAATCGTTTTAAGAACAGCTGCGAAGGCGTTGAAGTTACTCTAAACCGAAGGAAAGACGACGGCTTTGACTTCGGAGCAAGTCCTGTGAACTTTGTGAGCTCCTCCTCCCCCCCAGCCACCCCCCCGCCCCGAAAGCATTGTAGGGCACCGCTTGCAAACCGTGCATAAGGGTTGTTTTTTTTTTCCTCCCCTTTGATCTTTCCTTTCTCCCGGGACTTTCCATTGTCTTTCAAGTACCCCCTCTCTCCTCCTAGCGCCACATCGCTGTGACGTCATAAGTCCCCCCCCCCTTTCCTATAGATCCCTTCCCATTTTGCCTCCAGCCGCCCTCGCTACGTCACCGTCAGCCCACAATTTAGCGGAGCTCGCGCTCTCCTCGCCTTCCCCTTCTTCCTCTCCACGAGCGGTGCCGGAGGAGCCCGCCGCCGCTTAAGACCCGCCCCTGGCCCTCCTTCCCCGCCGGCCTCTACAGCGTGACTGAGCCGCTGCCTCTTCCTTCTCCTCCTCCGCTCTCGTCTTGCCGGGATCCATCGCTCGCTGCCTGAAGTTGCCCGCGGCGGCCGAGGACGCGAGGAAGCTGAAGCGCGGATCCTGCCCACGAGCCCTTCGCGCAGGAGCCAGCCAAGGCCAGGTGGACCTCCCGGGAAGGGGAAGGGGAAGGGAGAGCCGGGGTGAGGAGGATGGGCGTGCAGCTGTTGATCGCCAGGGCGGATGCTCCGGGCTTCGGATCTTCCTCGCGGGGAGTGGGGGTGGGGGAAGCCGGATCGGAGCAGCGCATCTCCGGCTACTTTGCAGCCCGTCGTCCTTTGGGCGGGCAAAGTATCCCAAGGTAGGAAACCTCGAGAGCGGCCCCGGATCCCGGCGTGGAAAGGGAGCTGAATCCCCGCCGAGGGGTTCACTCGAGAGGCGCCTGCCCGGGTGGGGATGGATGAAGCGGGGAGGGTTCAGGCGGGGATTTGTGCAACCGGGAGAGAGCTCCGCTGCTGTGCGGGGTTGGCTTCTTCCTTCCCCTTCCACCCGCCTCCCCTCCCCGAAGGGGCCTTTGGGACGGGCTCCACGTGCATCCGCCCTTCCTTCGCTTTACCGTTATTGCAGGCTGGGCGATGGCAAAAGGCGGCCTAGGGCGAGTTTCGAAAGGGAAGCCTGCGCGAACCAGTTGCTCCTCGTTTTGCTTTCCTCGGCAGGAGCGGCCAGAATTGCAACAAGTGCTGCATGCAGCGGCGGCGGCGTTCGGCGAATCTCTGCCGCGGCTGGAGGTTAAGTCGGCCGCGGCTGGCTGGCACTTTGCACGCGGGCTGGTTGCACTCTTTAAGCGCAAGGGGAAAGCGAGCTCGGGTTTTTTTGGAACCACAATTCCCAGCAGCCTTTGTCGCTCCTCGGGCTGGCTAGGGCTGATGGGAGGCGAAACCTAAAACATCTGGAAGGGGACCCGGTTGCTTCTTCTTGGCGTTAGAAAATTGCAGTGCATGCATGTCAGTCTTCCTTTGAACCAAATCCCTGTTGAAACTCTGGTTGTGTGTGTGATGAATGTGCACCTTGAGGGTGGGTTGGAGCAGGTAGTTTTGGATTGGCGCTGGCTAAGGTGACTTTTGCTATAATGAAGTCTTTAGTTAGAACTGAACTGAGTTTTGCAATTAAATGTTTGGATGTTATTTTCTGTTCTAGATCCCAGGCCAAACGTTGAGGATAACCTATAGCAGTGTTTTTCAACTGTGTGGACTTCCAACACGCTCAGATTTCCCCAGCCATCATGCAGGCTGGGGGACTCTGGGAGTTGAAGTCCATGCATCTTAAAGTTGCTGAGATTAAGAAACACTGGTCCCTCATATTCCCTGTAAGAATATATTCATGTATGATCTTAACGGTTGCCTGCATCCATTCAGTCGCTCAGCTCCTTCTACAAGTCATTGAGCAAACTCTTCCAGGATTTATATACCTGTAGTCCTTGACTTACCACCATTCATTTAGTGACCATTCAAAGTTACAATGACACTGAAAATTACTTACTTAAATTTTTCTACTTAAGTCCATTGCAGCATCCTCATAGTCACATGGTCAATGCTTGGCAATTGGCATGTATTTATGACAGTTGCATTGTTCTTGGGTCATGTGATCACCATTTGTAACTGTTGCAGCTGGCTTCCAACACGCAAAGTCAGTGGGGAAGCCAGATTTGCTTAATGATTGCATGGTTCACTTAACTGTGGCAAAAAGGTTGTAAAATGGGGCAAAATCACTGAACAGCTGTCTTGCTTAGCACTGGAAATGTTGACCTTAATTGTGATTGTAAGTCAAGGACTACTCGTATATGAATAATTTTCCTTGACTCTGGCAAATATCCTTAGTCAACCAACCCATTTAGATTGCAATAGTATCCACATTTTTCTGGGTTGTGCCCCAGTGACTGACAAGGAATTGCATTTAAATGTGCATATTGTTGCTTTTTGAAACTTTAAAAAGTATCTTTCATCTAATTTACTCTATGATTACAAATTGGATATCACTCATGTTAAGTTTAGTTGAGCTCATGTTAAGTTTTGTTAAGGTATCCAGCAAACATTATTCTATGAGCAACAATACTTGTAAAACTTATTAAATACTTGGGCTCAGATTGCAATCTCCATCAGTCAGAAAATGCAAAAAGGATTTCCTTAAGATGTACCTATGGAAATACAGAGTTAAGTTAGTCAGTCAGTGCTGTGTGATTTAGATGAAGGCAAATATCACCCCTGCTTTCCAGCAAAGAAGAATTCTTGATTGCATCAGGGGTATAATCTCATTAGACTGCATTGAAAAGCAAATTAGGCTGCATTGAAAAGCAAATGTGATCTATCCCTTCTCCAAAGGTGAATTTCTGCATTTTGTAGATCTGCTACTTAGTTCTACTTAATTGGGGTGTTATATTGATTGCGTGTTGGAGGAAGCGGGTTAATTTTTGAAGCAACAACATAATTATTTGTTGGTTGGCAGAATTGTGTAAACATCTTGGACTGAATGTGTTGGTGCAAGTATATCAACAAATTGGTAATTTGTCTTAAGATTTTATGTTTAATTGAGATATTGTGATTATGATTAGGTAGATGGTCTGTAAAGTCTCTGAATTACTTTTCTTTGAGATTTACAGAAATAGTCTGCCCATAAGGGTGGCACCACTTATTAAATATTATGCTCTTGTTAGATGAAAAGATAGAATTCTCTCTCCTTGGAGCTTAATTGCACCTGGACTCTTGCAATGCAAAAAGTTTGGAACTGCATGAATCACCGTTTTGTAGTTTTGAAAGGTAATACCATTGCTTAGTCAGCAAGAAAGCTTGGTCTCATGATATAAGATGTGTCCTGACTTCTTTAAGAGAAATCTGCTGATTGTGGAAAGTTTATGTCAATGAAAGAAGAGACCAGTAAGATAATATATTATAGACTTGAGCGCTGATCTTGGGGCCCTGTTACACCATAAACACCAGAATAACAGTATTGCTCATGGTTGCTACTGTGCTTAGGTAAGGAAAAAACACAAGAATTGTTGTAATGATAAGAGAAACTTGTGGTAACAGTAGATATTATATAGTCTTATTCCCAGTAGTTCTAAAGATACCCCACAAGTCATGATGTTATGCAAGGATTACTTCCATATTACTTGTGGCTGGAAAATGATACTTAGATATTGTGATGGCACAAGGACTCTGGCTGTCACCTTATCTCAAAAGAGTGCAACCTGTAATCTGAGGACCATGGGCACCGCTAGAGATTCAGTTGTAGAACCCATCTGTCCAGATACTGTTGACCACAAGTAACAAACCAACATCCTCTGCCTCATTCTATCACTTTGATGTGTGTGTTCACTTATTTTGCTCACATTTATTTATTGTTAACCTGGTAATTCATGTATAAAGTAATGTCAATCTTTCAAGGTTGTCTGGATCAAGAAACAAACTCCACAAGAAGACTAGTACTAAGTTAGTGGTTGTGTGTGTGTTTTGAGATAAGCACTTACAACAGAATCATGCAAATCTGATTGTGACTTTCCTCCTCTCCTCACACCTGCATTGAGTCAGGGAGAAACCGGCCTAAGGAGGAATATTGTAGGAGGAGTAAGAGACTATTGTAGAAGTCTCTTCCTAATTCTGTCTCCTTTCCCAGGGTTCAAGGAATGCTTTTTTTTTTTGTAATGTCTTGTGAATATTTCCTCAAGGTCATCTCCAAGGTCTCTATCTCAAAGAGAGAAAGTTGCTCTTGAGTTTAAGGTAGGTGAAAAATAGTAATTCAACAGCTAATTGCAAAAACATTAACGATCAATTGCACCTTTGTTTCTGTCACCCTTTAAAGCATTTTGTGTGGCTACACCCTCTTTTCTAGTGCAGCTTCCAGCATGATGTAGCCCTCAGCTCAAGAACATTTGCATACTTCTGACCTACTTAGGGAGTTCTTTCAGGATCCAGATGATAACAGGCACCTTAAAAGATCCATGCTTGGTTTCTTTATCAAAGATATTTATTAGATTTCTGTCTTTCATTCTCAGAAAAGAAGATATGGTTTCCTTGAATCTATTTCTGCTTTTCTGTTTCCTATCTCAGTGCACTTTCTGGTTGGGAGCAACTTTTAAGATATGTACTTGAAGTAGTTTAGCTACTGAGGAGAAATTACATAATC
Source organism: Arizona elegans (assembly GCA_022577455.1). Classification (NCBI taxonomy): domain Eukaryota; kingdom Metazoa; phylum Chordata; class Lepidosauria; order Squamata; family Colubridae; genus Arizona; species Arizona elegans. Next base: position 208,865,467 of record JAKOOJ010000001.1, on the reverse strand, counting down.
CCAAAGTGATTATTATTTGCATAAAATTTTCATAAGAGGTTCAGAAGGAAATAATGTTTTTGCCTCCAGCTTTGCAGTTGCATAATCCGTTTCTTAGAAATAAATGGCTTCATTTCCCCAAGTCTGGCTTTGGAACAAGGATTAATAAAGTGGTATATGGTGCAAAATACTTAGCTGCTGATAATTTTGTAATGCCATACTTATTAAGATAGAATTGCACATATACCGATTAGGTAGGCTAAATAAATAACACAAGATAAGTGCAATAATTTGTGAGAAGAAATCTTCACAGTGTATATAGATCATGTGAATAATTTGATTTGTTGCATTCTATTTGAATTTTAGCTGTTATTCATTCGTTTGGCATTAACCTAATTTATGATAATGTGTTTTGAGTTAATATTAGCTTGTTATACGTTTTCTTTCTATATGAATGACAGGAGCAGAACTTTTTAAAGAGGTCTGCCTTTTCACAGAATATAAAATTGAAATGAGGCATTTGAAATACAAATTAATATTATGGCCTACCTGAATTTAATAGAAGAAAGAATTTGAGTAGTTTTCTTTCACCAACGGAGAGACTTTTCACCCTTACATTGACATCAAATAAAATGTAGAGCAGGACTGGTGAGATGTGAGGAAGAGGAGAATTGCTAAAACTTAGCCGGGGGATGAACTGTACTCTGTTTCTGTACAAATCAAAGTCACTTTAAGCCTTTGAATTTCTGCCAAGGAATAGTGAATGTGGAATTTAAAATGTGATCCTTTCTAGCGCCTAAGCTTATCCGGAGCTGCCAATAGCAGTGGCCCAGATCACCTAAATTGCTTTGTAATGCACTGGATATAAATAATAATATTGACTTGACAAGAATTGGGAACCAGATGACAGTACTTTTGGAAATCTACATTTGATTCAGATTTGTGTTTCATAGTTCGGAGGTAATGAAAGCAGAGATGACACATAGGAGGAAGGAGGGAGGGAGAAGAAAAGTGAAAAACTTAAGGGGCATTAGGAACTGTAAGCACTGTCAAACCTTGCATGAAGTTATTTGAACAAGCTGGCTTCTCTTTACTACCTTTTCAGACCAGGCTTTCTAAGACAGTTTTGATACTAGCAACAAGATTCAGGTGGTTCTTTTTGCATAATACCCTGTTTTCCCCGAAAATAAGACATCCCCTGATAATAAGCCCAATCGGGCTTTTGAGCGCATGCACTGAAATAAACCTTCCCCCGAAAATAAGCCCTCCCTGAAAATATTTAAACACAGAGCTGGAGATCAGGTAAGATAGCAAGAGGAGCCCCATCTTGCTCCACGCGCCCCAAAATAATAAGCCCTCCCTGAAAATAAGGCTAAGCACTTATTTTGAGGTTCAAAAAATATAAGACAAGGTCTTATTTGGGGGGAAATACGGTAGTAAAAATGTGATTCACTTCAGGTAGTTCTCAGCTTAAGACCACAATTGAGCCCAGAATTTATGTTGCTAAGGGAGACAGTTGTTAAGTGACCTTTCTTGCCACGGTTGTTAAGTGAATCACTGCAGTTGTTAAATTAGTAACACGGTTGTTAAGTGAATCTGGCCTTCCCCATTGACTTTGCTTGTCAGAAAATTGCAAAAGAGGATCGCACAACTGCAGGACACTGCACAACTGCAGGACACTGCACAACTGCAGGACACTGCAACAATCATAAATAAATGCCAGTTCCCAAGTGGCTGGATTTTGATCATATGACCATGAGGATGCTGAAAAGTGATCATTAGTCACTTTTTCAGTGCTGTTGTAATTTTGAATGCTCACTAAATGAACTGTTGTAAGTTGAGGATTACCTGTATTTGTTGTCTTTTTAGCTGTTACTCCCTTTACAATGTATTTATTTAGTTATTATTTATTTTATTTTATTTTTATTTTTCACATTTTTTAACCCCTTGTCTCCCTCAAAGAGAGACTCTGCAGAATACTGTATGTATGTATGTATTATAAAATGTATAATAGACAACGAGAGTTCATCCTTCAAGATTGTAATTACTGATTCCGAGTGGGTTATATTTTTAAAAATCTTTAAGAGAGCTCTTGGTGAAGCAGGGGTTTCTTTCATAGCTTATTAGTGTATGACAATTATGGTTCTGTGAAGGCCTTATGTTGCCTCCTACCTTTATTCATTCATTAAATTACTTTATATGCCACCCATCTCACTTACATTGAAATACAGAAGCTTGGGAACCAGGAAAAAGTTTTACATCTGGGTGGAGGAGAGAAGAAACCATACAGGTAGGCCTTGACTTAGAATCACAATTCAGCAAAAAATTCCATTGATAAGCAAGACAGTTGTTAAGTGAATTTTGCCCTATTTTGGGACCTTTCTTGCCACAATTGTTAATTGAATCATTGCAGCTGTTAAGTTAGAAACACAGTCCTTAAGTGAATCTGGCTTCCCTGTTGACTTTGCTTGTCAGAAGGCTGCAAAAGGTGATCAAATGACCCTGGGATACTGCAACAGTCATAAATACATGCCAGTTGCCAAGCATTCGAATTTTGATCATGTGCCCTGGAAATGCTGCAGCAGTCATGTGGAAAACTCTCATAAGGAACTTTTTTTTCCAATACCTTTGTTAACTTTGAACGGTTATTAAATGAATGGTGGTAAATAAAGAACTACCTGTACAGTTCAAATAGAAAAGGCATTGTCTGAGCAGATGATGTCATCTTTTTTGAAAGGGAATTTGAACCAAGAGTAAAGTGTATTCTTCTTAAGGAATTATTGAATGTGTTCCATAGAAGCAACATTGCGGAGCCTTGAAATTCTGGGAAAGAAATGTTTGATGCATAAGAATGCAAGAAATACATGCCAAACAACTTTCTATTCCGGGGAATGTTGTTGGAGTAATGATGAACTCTCAGGCAGATACTATTAGAAGAAGATTGTCTTTATTAAGCGTAAGACTTGGGGTGATATTTCTTTCTTTACACAAAAGGTTTACATATCATCATGCTAAAGGATATCTACCTTTTTTTTTTTTTTTTTTTTTTTTGCTTTAGTATGTTGTATGCTGTATGAACTCAGCCATGGGGATTTTTAACCCATGGTTTTGGGGCTTGTGCAATGTGTGGCTGGCTAAGTGTTTATTTAATTGATGGTACAGTATATGCCAATGATGGCTAACCTTTTCTGAACCGAGTGCCCAAAGCGTGCCTGAAGCCCCAAAATCCAATGTGCGTGTGGTCCCTCCTCTTGTACCCTGCTCCCACGCATGGCTCCATGCATGTACCCCATCCCCATGCATGCACGTGCACCCCCATGTGCTCTGCCCACCATGCATGCACATGTGCACATGCCCCGCCCCCCGCGCATGAATGGCAGATACCTGAAGACCAGTTGGCTGGCAGGGGCATCCTCACATGCACGGCAGAGCTGAACTGGGGCGACAGCTCACGTGCCCACAAAGAGGGCACTGTGTGCCACCTCTGGCACGCGTGTCATAGGTTCGCCATTACGGGTATATGCCATCCATCTCTCTACCCTGAGCGACTCTAGGTGGCTTACAATTTATTTATTTATTTATTAAAGAGATTTATATGCCGCCCTATCTCCAGCCGGACTCAGAGCGGCTCACAACAGTAAAAAACATCTAATGAAAAAGTTAAAAAGAAATTAAATCCAAATCTCATAATTTAACAGTTAAAAGTGCAATTAAGATTAACAAGTTAAAAATTAAGACCCCATTAGTCCAGGCCAGTGAAACGAAACAGCCACGTTTTGAGGTCGTGACGGAAAGAGCGGAGGTCGGGGGCCACCCGGAGCTCCAGGGACAGTTGATTCCAAAGTGTAGGTGCGCCCACAGAGAAAGCTCTCCCCCTGGGGGTCGCCAGCTGACACTATCTGGCTGACGGCACCCTGAGGAGGCCCTCTCTGTGGGAACACACTGGGCAATGGGCAGCTGTTGCTGGCTACAGATGGCCCCCCAAATATCCCGGGCCTAAGCCATATAGGGCCTTATAGGTAATCACCTGCACCTTGAATCTCGGAGGGCAACCAGCAACCAATGCAAGTCGCATAGGAGAGGTGTAACATGGGAGTATCGAGATACTCCCATCACAACCCGCGCGGCCGCATTCTGCACCAGCTGAAGCCTCCGAGTGGTCTTCAAGGGCAGCCCCATATAGAGGGCATTGCAGTAGTCAATGCAGGAGGTGACAAGCGCATGAGTAACCGTGTGTAGGGCATCTAGGTCCAAATAGGGGCGCAGCTGGCGCACCAGGCGAACCTGGGCGAATGCCCCCCTGGTTATGGCCGTTACATGATCTTCCAAGTTTAGCCGCGAGTCCAGGAGGACAGCCAAGTTGTGCGCCCTGTCTACAGGGGGCAACACCTCATCCTCTATGACCAAAGGTGGAATCTCTTGATCGGACCGAGATGCCGGTACCCACAGCCAGTCGGTTTTAGCAGGATTGAGCCGAAGCCTGTTCCTCCCCATCCAGATCACACCGCTTCCAGGCACCGGGACATCACATCGAGGGCATCGCTGGGTTGGTTTGAGGTGGATATAAAAAGCTGGGTATCATCAGCATACTGATAATACCTCACCCCAAAACCCCGGATGATCTCACCCAGCGGCTTCATATAGATGTTGAACAAAAGAGGAGAGAGGACCAACCCCTGGGGCACCCCACAAGTGAGAGGCCTCGGGGCCGACCTCTGTCCCTCAGCCAACACCACCTGCAAACGTTCCGAGAGGTAGGAGGAGAACCACCGTAAAACAGTGCCTCCCACTCCCAACCCCTCGAAGCGTCGCAGCAAGATACCATGGTCGATGGTATCGAAAGCCGCTGAGAGATCTAATAGGACCAGGACAGAGGCGCAACCTCTGTCTCAGGCCCTCTAGAGATCATCCACCAGTGCGACCAATGCCGTCTCCGTACTATACCCGGGCCTGAAATCCGATTGGTACGGATCCAGGTAGTCCGCTTCATCCAGAGCCAAACGGGAGTTGATGTGCCACCACGCTCTCAACAACCTTTGCAACAAAGCGAAGGTTGGAGACAGGACGAAAGTTGTTTAAAATAGCTGGGTCCAAAGCAGGTTTCTTGAGGAGGGGCCTCACCACCGCCTCTTTCAAGGCGGTAGGGAAGCTTCCCTCACCCAAAAATGATTAATCACTGCCTGGATCCAGCTTTGTGTAACCTCCTGAGCCGAATAAACAAGCCAGGAGGGACACGGGTCCAATACACACGTGGCAGCACTCAGCTTACCCATGATCCTGTCCACTTCTTCCAGAGTAACAGGGTCGAACTCCTCCCAAATAACACGACCAGTCGTCTCCTCCCCATCCGACCCTGCCCAGTCAGAGTTCAGACCGGCCTGGATCTGAGCGATCTTGTCCAGCAGATGTTGACTAAACTCCTCAGCCCGGCCCCTCGGAGTCATCCCCTGCTCCCCGATTCAAGAGGGAGCGGGACACCCTAAACAGGGCAGCCGGACGATTATCCGTGGACGCGATGAGGGCAGAGAAGTAAGAACACTTCGCTGCCTCCATTGTCACAAGATAAAACCTCGTAAAAATCTTAGCAGTGCATGGACTAAATCGGAACGACTGGATCTCCAACAGCTCTCTAGGCCTCTCCTCCGGCACTTCAACTCCCAGAACTCCTCAGTAAACCAAGGGGCCAACCGGGATCTGCACTGGGTCAGAGGCTGCAAAGCACGACACGGTCGAGAGCCCCGGCAGCCGCCATTTCCCAGGCCTCCACCAGGGTTTCGACCGGGGCGTGGGAAAGGGAGGCAGGCATCATCCCAAGCTCCATCTGAAACCTATCAGGGTCCATCAGGCGCCTGGGGCAGAACTAGTTGGTCGGTCCCGCATCCCAGTGGCGAGGAGTGGCATAATGGAAGCCCAACCGGAGGAGATAATGATTAGTCCATGAAAGGGGATGAATAACTGGTATTCCCCCACCGAACTCATCATGCCACTGTCCCGAGATAAAAACTAGATCGGTCGCGTGTCCCCCCCCCCCCCCATGAGTCGGGCCCTGAATTATCTGAGTCAGGTCCATAGCTGCCATGGAGGCCATGAACTCCCGGGCCGCCCCCAACGCCCCACCCAGATTAAAGTCCCCCAGAACAATAAGCCTGGGAAACTCAACCACCAACCCTGATATAACATCGAGCAGCCCGGGCAGGGCCGCTGATACGCAGCTAGGAGAAAGGTATGCAATCAGCAGGCCCAAGTGCCCTCGAGGGCCCCATCTCATGAGGAGGGACTTGCACCCGTCTATCTGGGGGACAGTGACCTCCCGCGGACACAGGGCCTCCCTAATAACAACTGCTACTCCCCCGCCCCTACCCTGGGCCCAAGGCTGGTGTAGCACCCGCAAACCTGGCGGGCAAAGTTCAGTCAGAGGGACACCTCCCTCAGAGCCCAACCAGGTCTCCGTAATGCAAGCCAGGTCCGCATTTTCCTCCTCAATCAATTCACAGATGAGGGGAGCAACATATAATAAACAATGTTTATTATATGTTGAATTGTGGCATATCCTTGTTAAATCAAATCATGCCATGGTGTGCAATGTGAGCCAAGTTGTGCGTCCTGTCAACATTTGAGAAACCCTTGCCAGCCATACTTAACTTTGAACCTAAGTTGTAATGCCATAGGTCTGATACTGGTTTAGTATGTTGCATTACAAAAGCGTGGTTTATTGCTGAACTGGCAGATTATGATTTATCTAGATTATGATTAAACTAAACATAGCTTAATATTGGGTCCGGCAGGATAAGATACATGTCATCCCTCAATGGCATTTACTGACCTCAGGGATTTTAAAATAAAAGCTATTGAAATTGGAAGAAATTGGAAATATTGGCTGCTTATGTAAAATCTCACTCAGTACCTGCTTAGTTGATAACCCACATCACATTTAAATGTTCTTTTTTAAAATATCGGCTGGTAACCAAGATAATATATTTTCTTGCTCTAAACAGTTCTTTAGATGGAATTCCACCTCCATGTGACAGCCTGGATTACCAGTAGGAGTTTGTTTTATTGCTATTGTGTCCAATGTCCCACTTGTTTTAAAGCTGCAGGAACTGGTAGATGCGACCATCCCATGATAGCACATTAAAGTTGTCTTATTCTCTTACGTGCAGGAGAACCCCCAGGTAGCTAATGAAGCTGATAGTCATGATTTTCTTACATTCACTTTTTCTCCTTAACAATAAACGGCAAGTTTTTACTTCTTAATGATGCCTCTGTGAGTATTGTTTTTGATGTGTCTACCTTTCCCTTTTAAAAAACAGCATGCACTGTCTTCATGGTAGCTGCGATATATTGGCTACCCAGTAAGTGTCCCAGGACTCCTTGTTTTGCTGCGATTCAGTAACATATCTGCAGCTCTGAAAATTATAACACATAACAGTGTTTCGGTTGAATAAATTCATTGCAGAGAATTGAATTGTTCCTACCCTGATTCGTAGAGCATGCAGCACTTCAGATTCAATTGCAAAAAGGTGCTTCAGAATACATGGGGTCACAAACACAGCATCTATCTACTATACAGCTCATTAAAGCTGCTGTGTTTTTTTCCGGGATCATGCAGCTATTCCCAGGACTATTTAGGATACAGGCTCCTAAACTTTCTGCCATCATGCTTCCCTTTATGTAATGACAATGTACCAACTACCCTAAAAATCCAAATACATGCAGTCCTCGGCTTACAACCATTCCATTTAGTGACCATTCAAAGTGGAAAAAAGTGACTTACGAGTGTTGTTCACACTTGTGACCGTTGCAGCATTACCCATGGTCATGTAATCAAAATTCAGACATTTGGCAGCTGGCTCATATTTATGATGGTTGCAGCATCCCGGTGTCATGTGATCACTTTTTGCGACCTTCTGACATGCCAAATCAATGGGGAGATTCACTTAACTGGGTTACTAACTTAACAACTGCAGTGATTCACTTAGCAGCTGTGGCAAGAAAGGCCATAAAATGGGGCAAGCTCACTTAATAACTGTCTTGCTTAACAATAGACATTTTGGGCTCAATTGTGGTTGTAAGTCAAGGACTGCCTGTACCCAAATCAACACTGGTGATTAAAATGGACCCAAATCTTTTGATTGGGTATTCATGTGGTGTCTGCCTCTTGCACTGGTTAATAGCACAGCTGTCACATTTGCTTCTCAGCTGTTCTTGTGGACAACACATTGCAGGTTTCAAAACTGGAAGAAACCAAGGTCTCATTGGATCCAACTGGCTCAGGAGGTGTCGGAGTTCTCTTTCATCTCTTTCATAATTCATGGCACATCTATAGAAAGAGACACCTCACCATAACTCCAAGGATAACCGAGGATCCAGGAGCAACTTCAGAGAGGAAGCCTGTTCTTTCAAGGAGAAACAGAAGCCTGCTATACCTCCATTGGTTGAAGTCTAAACATGAAAAGGAAGCCAGTTGGTCTTCCCTTTAAGTCATGGGTGTCAAACTCACCGCGTCACATTGCCATATTGCAATGTTTTTTTTTCCCTTCGCAGAGCTGGGTGGGCGTGGCCTGCTCATGACACATTTGGCCCACAGGCCACCAGTTTGATACCCCTGCTTTAAGTAAACAATGTTTACAAGGTCATTCCTATTCGCTTGTTTCTTGGCAGTGGCCTGAAAAGTTAGGAAGACAGGACTTGCTTACAGCAGGGATCTCCAAACTTGGCAATTTTAATACTCGAGTTTAACTTCTAGAATTCTGGGAGTTGGAAGTCCACAAATCTTAACGTTGCCAAGTTTGGAAACCCTTGAGTTAGACAAAAGGATACCCATCTTCACATGCTTTTTAAGAACCTGAATTTGGGTTAGATGACTCTGGGAGTTCTAAGAAATTTGGACTGAATTTTTTTTTCTCCCTGAATGGAGGGAGGAATTGCAAGAATCATGCTTGCATTTATTTAATTTTATAAAACTGCCCAGCGACATCTAGAATAGAGCAGCCTATAAGTTCACTACATCTATAAACTCTTGATTCTTCTTCAAAAAAACATGTCCCCAGGTTATGCAAAGATTTTTCTCAATCTCCCTAAATTTTCTCAATTTAGCATTGAGATTCTCAGTGAAGACCAAAAATACCTCCAGGACGATTTAATCTTTTTTTTCTTTCCCTGAAGACTTACTTAGAAACCAAATACAGGTTTATTAATTTATCAATTAATCCATTAAATACAGCTTAATTTATTAATTAATTTACTTGTTTGCATGCTGCCTATTTATTCCCAAAGGCTTTGGGCAGCTAACAGTATCAACATATAAAACAATTCCCCAATCCCAAATGCTTATAAAAATAAAACAACAAAATGGATACAGCCTCAGTGGCGCAGTGGTTAGAGTGCAGTACTGCAGGCTACTTCTGCTGCCTGCCTGCAATTTGGCAGTTCAAATCCAGGGTGGATTTGATTTAAATCAAGTTGATTTAAATCACAATTTAAATAATTTTTAAAGAGCAATTGTCATCTCTGCTACTCCTTTGACCCATTGTTGACTCACCGATAGTCCCAGTGTTGCAGAATATACAGCCTCATGCTACATAACTAAGCTCCATTTCATGCTGAATAAACTAAATTATTTATGTATCTTAAATAGAAAACTATCTTATGATAGATTTTTACCCCCAAAGTTTTTTATTAAAATAAATTCAATAAAAATCAAAAAAAATCCGATTTAAATCAAAAATATCCGATTTAAATCAAAAACATCTGAGTTTTTTGATTTTTTTAAAAAAATCATTGATTTTTATCCACCCTGTTCAAATCCCACCAAGGCTCAAGGTTGACTCATCCTTCCGAGGTGGGTAAAATTATGACTTAGATTGTTGGGGGCAATATGCTGGCTGAACTGCTTAGAGGGCTGAAAAGCACTGTAAAGCGATATATAAGTGCTATTGCTATTGCTACAGCAAATACAAGCCTGTACCCATGCCTTTCCAATTACCCCATGCCTTTTCTCCTGTGCGAGACAAAACATGTAGATCTTTACTAGTTTTCCTAAAGCCTAAAAGTTGGTCAAATTCCTGCTATGCGGGAGTTTTAAAGCAGGGTCAGTAGTTGAATATACTTGATTTGAAGGTCCCATCTGATGATAGTTCCATAAGAGTGGGACATGGAAAGACTTGAAGTTTTTAATGTGATAGGCAGGCAAGTGGATAAAGAAGAAAGTGGTTGCTTAGATAGCCAGGAGATATGTACGGTAGGACCTTAGAGGTTACAACCTGCACCTTAAATTGCACCTGGTAGTGGGGTGGCAAACAGTGTAGCTCCCAAATCAATACTCTTCTCTGGGGAAGGGAATGGCCTTGAAGGACAGAAGGAAGAGTGGTTCCTTCGGTCCTTCAAGGCATTGGTTAGATAAAAGACACTTGATCCCAGTTCAAAAAAGTAACTTGAGAAAACATCTCAGAGAAGCCCTTCCCTAGTTCACAAGGAAGTAAAAAGGAAGAAGGGTGAAGCACTTTAGTCCTGCAAGATTCTGTTACTAAATTACTGTTGTAATAAAAGTAGTACTGACCAGCATGATATTTCTTACTTAGACTCTAAGGGCTAATGGCATATGATACACCAGTCATGGTTTGGACAACCATTTTTATACCACTATAATTTCCAAATGTTCAAGAGTAGCCCAACGTAGAACACACTGCAGTAGTCCAAACAGAAGGTGGATTAGGACATGAGTACAGTTTCCCAGTTACGAGTAGTGTACAGATGTAACTCTGCAAAAGCCCTCCTAACAGAGGTGATATTCAGCAGGTTCTGACCAGTTCTGGAGAACCGGTAGCAGAAATTTTGAGTAGTTTGGAGAACCGATAAATGCCACCTCTGACTGCCCCCATCTATTCTCTGCCTCCCCGAGTCCCAGCTGATCGGGAGGAAATGGGGATTTTGCAGTAACCTTTCCCTGGAGTGGGGTGGGAATGGAGATTTTAGAATATCCTTCCCCTGCTACACCCACCAAGCCACGCCCACCGAACTGGTAATAAAAAATTGTGAATCCCACCACTGCCTCCTAGTCATACCTTCCACCTGCTTCTCAAGCAGGAGCTGTGGATTTATGGATTTGGATTTAAATCCAAGTTAGAGAGGCTGTCTCTGAGGGGGGAATACGATTCATTGAGAATTAGAGATAGAATTTCCTTGGAATACTTAGGCCCACAAACTCTTTTTGAAAGGATGCATTTGGTCTGTTTCTCCCCATTTAGTCTCTGGCAGCCTCTATTCCATCATCTTTAGTCCAGGGATGAGATATATATTAGAGTATCATCAACATTTGGATGATACTGAATGGTCTGTTGATGGGTGACTAATCAGATGTTCAAAAAGAAAGGAGAGAGGCATTTCACAGTAGAGGTCTCCAGGTAAATCCCTTCTATCACCGTCACAGTTGAAATCAGGGATAGTTCAGAAGGTTACCCTGGCTGATGGTTTTAAAGCTGCTGAGAAATCAAGGAGGACTAGGAGGATCCAGTCCATAAACATAATCCACAAATGGAACCAACACTTTCATTCTGTATTCTGGCTGAAGTCTGAGAGCCAAGAATTGAAATAATCGCCTTCCTTAGGGTCCTTTGCAATTAAAGGCCCATCACTTCTCCTTCCCCTTTCTTAGAAGGGAAATTGGAGACAGGCCTTAAGTTGTCCAAGACGTCTTGAGTAAGTGGCATATATAGTGTCCTTCCATCTCCTACAACCATGGGAGACCTTAACCAGACATGAAAGGCAGTGATCCAACTGAGATGTCAGACTAAAAGTGTAGAAGGCCCTATTCAGTTCCTCTGGACTCACACACTCGAATGCTCCTGGTTCGGATGGGATTGCCCAATCCAGTAGCGATAGAGGCAGGTGGTTCGGAGAACCGGTAGCAAAAATTCCATGCCCAGCTGAGCCGCGCAATCATCAGAGGCTTTTTTTAAAAAATTTAAAAGCATTTTTTCTACAACCTCTTCAGCTGAAGAGGTAGAAAAAATGTTTTTAAAAGAAAAAAAAACCTGCTGATCAGGCAACTCAGCTGGGATCGTCAGAAGCTTTTAAAAGCATTTTTTCTACAACCTCTTCGGCCAAAGAGATTGTAGAAAAAATGGTTTTAAATTAAAAAAAGGGGGGGAGTTGGCCATGCCCACTTAGTCACATTACCGCCCCCCCCCCCCACCAAGCCATTCCCACAGAACCAGAGGTAACAAGTTTTACATTTCACCACTGTGGCAAACCTTAAAAGTTCTGGCCATTCCAGAATCTCCATGGTCTCGTGATTGCAATGTGGGTAACCACCTTGCCCTTTGAAGGATTGCAGCATCCTGCATTCATCTGATCTCTGTTTGTGACTTCTGCTCATTTGCATGTTTTTGAACTAGGTTGGCAGAAGCTGGGGCAAGGATGGGAGCTCATCCGGGCTGCTGGTTTTCCATTCAACAAGCCCAATGTCTTAACTGCTGGCTCTAAGTGAGAATGACCTGTATTAAATTTAGTAATTAGTAATTTATCTGGAGTATCAGCTGACCATATTCTTCCCCTGTACATAATGCAATCAAGGCTTGATGGAGTTAATTATGTTTTTTGTATAATGCTTGAATGTAGCATTCCTCTGTAGTAAGGTTATGAAATTCCTGGGATTTTCTGCTAATCTGTGCAAGCCTTTAAATGTCACGGAGTATAAGGAAGCAACAAATTACATAAATAAGAACAGTGCACTGATGTGCCTCTGTAATAAGCATTGGGTTGCTCAGTTACGATTGGTGTCAACTGCTTTCTTTCCCCCCCTCCCCATGTCAAATTGGACTCTGGTTTTAAAAAACCCACAAATTCATTTTTCATTGGTTCTGGTCTAAGCAAGAAAGACCTCATTGTCAGGCTTTCTAAGCAGTGTACATTGGCCTTTTCTGTGTAGTATAGTTTTCTATCCTGGAGATATTGTTGAGTGCCTAATAGAGAGACTTGGCAGTATTGCATCACTGAAAATGTACAAGTGGGATTTGTTCCGACTGCACCGTTTATGCAAAAGTGCTACGCTGCAGCCTGTACTGAACGGATAGAGGCATATTGTTGCCTTCTCAGCTCGAAGCCTGTAAATAATTTTTCAGATTTTACATTGCTTCCTTAAATTGCTCAATTCCCGAGAATCACTGGAGGCCAGAGGGGAGGGGAAATGCACAGAGGTAGAAAGGAAGAGGTCAGGAAAAAAAATGGAAAAACTTGTAGGAATTTATCCAGTCTAAATTTAATCTGTCCAATGTTGCAGGCATCTGTATAGGGGTAGGAGCAGTGATGTACCACAGTAGCTTGCACTACATGGTGCTGTCCTCTCCGTCCTTGTTAAACATTATTTTAATTAAAATATATTTTAAAAAATAGGAAACTGGCAGATTGCAAAGGAAAACTGCCTCTAACAGCATTTTTACTGTGGAACGCAGATGATGGTCAAACGGACTCCACTAGAACAGAAAGCAGATTTACTGGAGTGATAGATGATTAAATCCAGTTTTTGATAGATGGGGCCTCAAGATTGGCCATGCTTCTCTGGCAGACGTTTTTGTGAAGAGGCAAATCTCCCATGACATCTGCTATGGGAGTGTTGCCTCACAAGACCCGTAGATTCTAAAAATTGCCTTTCTTCATTGATAGTTGAGTAAATTGGCCATACTTTGAAGCAGGGTGGATAAAAATCAATGATTTTTTTAAAAAAATCAAAAAAATCAGATTTTTTTTTATTTAAATGGGATTTTTTTGATTTTTATCGAATTTATTTTAATAAAAAACTTTGGGGTAAAAATCTATCATAAGATAGTTTTCTATTTAAGATACATAAATAATTTAGTTTATTCAGCATGAAATGGAGCTTAGTTATGTAGCATGAGGCTGTATGTTCTGCAACATTGGGACTATCAGTGAGTCAACAGTGGGTCAAAGGAGTAGCAGAAATGACAGTCGCTCTTTAAAAATTATGATTTAAATTGAGTTGATTTAAATCACGCCTTTTTACTAGTGATTTAAATCATGATTTAAATTGTGATTTAAATCAACTCGATTTAAATCAAATCCACCCTGCTTTGAAGTGTGCCAAATGGCAGGTTTAACCTTCTACCGAGCTGTCGTATTGATATTAGTTCCGAGCATTCTGGTTAAAACAGCACTTCACAGGTTTTTTTTCCTTCTTTACCCCAAACCAGCTATGAGAAAGTCCTTTTTACCCAGTGTAGATAAAATATTTTTCAATCAATGTAAATGTCCTTGTTGTGGTTGGATAATGGGTTTGTGTGTCATTACCCAAAGAAAAACCACTTTTATCCAATTTTGGGTAATTTATCAGATTTGACAAGCACATTGAATTTAATCAGCTCAACTCAAAGTTTCAATCAATCACGCAGAAACACATACCAGATTTTGTAGGAACAATCAGCAGCTTTATATTTTTCCTCTGCCTTCATAGTGACTTCTTGCAAGAACTTACCAGTTCCCTGCCCATCAGAAGGTTGGGTCTGTTCCACTGTGGCTTTGATGGAAGTTTGCATGGTTAGTTTGTTGTTTCTTTTTGGTTGTTTCTTGTTTCTTTTCTACCCCCATCATCTTTCTGTATTGTTGTTGGCTAATATAGGTACTGTATGTAAGCTGGGATGACCTTCACTACTCAGCATACATACTTGGTGTTCTCATTCGTCCAGCCCAGGAACATCCCCACCATCATAAATGGGATTTGAAATGGGAATGTAGCTTCATTTCCCATTAAATATTCACAAAAGACAATTCTGATTGGTAGACTACTGCTTTATTTCAGCTAATAGAATGACACAATCACTTTTCTCAAAAGTGGTGACTTCGAGGTGTACTTGAGGATAATTCCTGCCATGCTCCTCTTCGAATATGGGTCTGTTTTTCCTAGGCATTAGAGAAAATATTGTGTCTTCTAACAGATTCCCCCTGATAACTCTTCACTACCTTCTGCTTTTTTTTTTCTTTTCTTTTTTTTTTTTTTTGAAATGCAATTTAAAGTCTAGCAAGGTTGAAAAGTAGTACCCTTGGGATACATAGCAGGCTCAATTTTCTGACTTTCTTTCTTTTTCTTTTTTTTTTCTTTTTTCTTTTTTTTTGTACCTCAGCCTCTTGAAGGCAGATCCACAGAAACATGGACTTTGACCTGTCCTCCAAGAACTGCCTGGGAGATTGATGATTATGAACCACCACACTGTTTGCTGACCTTGAGAAAAGGGAGCCACTTAATGGATAGCTTTAGTGCTGATCTGTTTTCAGGGAGAAGTATTATCCTCAGAAAACTCATTCTGCTCTTTTAGTATATTTATAGTAATACCTCAGGTGATACCCAAAGTTAGAGAGATTTTGGATGTATAAAGAGGCTGCCCTGCTTCTGCTGACCTTGAAATTTCCACTGGTTTGCTCCCTTCAGGGCACAGTTGACCCCTTGTGCTGTATTGGAGAAGCCAAGTTACTTCACTTGACCTGGGGGTTGACACCTATAAAGCCTCTTGCGGTACTGAAAATACTCAGACAAGATATATATGTTATGTTCTTGGGTAGATGCTTGTAATCTAAAAGCATTGGAGGAGTGTTTTGTACTCCCTCAGAAATCGCTTCTAGCTTCTGCAAGGGATCGAGGAGGATTATGAACAAATCAAAGCCATTTCACACAACTTTAGTACTGAGCCATAATGTGGTTTGTTTGGTTTTGGCTTAGAATGTCAGCTAATGGCTTAGCCAAGAAATCATAAGAGGAAAGTCATGGATCATGTAAGCAGATAATTATTCTTCAAGAATTACCTTTCTCCCCCATCCCCCCCAGGAGTTGAAGTACAGGTAGTCCTTGACGTATGACCACAATTGAGCCCAAAATTTCTGTAAGAAATTTCTGTGAGAAAGTTGTTAAGTAAGTTTTGCCTTTTTCTTGCCACAGTTGTTAAGTGAATCTGGCTTCCCCATTGATTTTGCTTGTCAGAAGTTCGCAAAAAGGATGACATGACAACAGAACACTGCAACTGTCATAAATATGTTGCCAAATATCCAAATTTTGAACACGTGATCACATGCTGTAATGGTTGTATATGTGAAAATAGTCATAAGTCACTTTTTTCAGTTCTGTTGTAACTTCGAATAGTTACTAAGCAACTGTTGTAAGTTGAGGACTAACTGTAACCAAAATGCTAAAATGTTCATACTTTTATAGGAGTATTGGAACTGTTTTTCCTGTCAATATGTTCCATGCCAGTTAGCCATAATCAAACTCAAGTCAAAAGTATATGTGTATTTTTTTAAAAAATTAGAGATGTTGCCAATTACAATTTTATCATACAGATAGTCTGAGATGGAATAATTGCCATTTGTCATAATTACCTCATGAAGACATTTTATATTTTAATTTTTCACTCCATTTGGTTCTTACTTGGAAATAAGCATCACTGCATGAAGGTTTTTACCTCTAAATAAGGATGCATAGGGATTGCCAATTGGATCTTATAAATGGTTCAGTTTTACCACTTTTATTCTCATTTTTATAAACAATTTAATGTAAAATTAGTAACTTATTTATTTACTTACTTGTCATATTTATTCGTATTTAATTTTTTTTCCATCAAAAAAAAAACCTAATACCTCTTACCATAATTTTGGAAAAGGACATCAGTTAATGTACTTCCTCATCTAAATTCTTTAGCAGATATTGATTTATAAAGGAGAAAAATTAGACATTGAGGAATATTGATCTCTCAACCTCAGTGTAAATAGAGACGTCTACTAGTAGTTGGCTTGCAAAGGTATTGTAGTTAATTGAACATGACCATGAGGTTAAAATTGATCCAGAAATTATGATGCAAAGCTGTAATTGCAGCTCCCAGAACAACTCTTATTAAAATAACTATCTGCATAAAATATCTAAGATGCAGCACACTGCTGGCTGATGCTGATATGTAGTATAACAGGACCAGATCCATATCATGTATTAGATATTTTGTGGCTTAAATTAGAAAAGGTTATAGCTACTTATTTTATAAAGGCTAGAGACGCATATCATTTAATAAAAGCCTAGTATTGACTGTCTTGTACCTGGGTATCTGGTTTGTCATAACCAAGTACAAAATCGTACATTTCTCACCAATAAAATAAAATTTTATTGAATAAGGCCCAATATTGAACCTTGAGCCTGTCTTCTGAAGTATTAGCAATCTCTTCCTCACTGTGTGGCATCTACCGTAGTAATAACATTCATAGCTCATTCTGCTAAGTTTCACCAAATCAGTAATAAAAACCTTGTTTAAGTTTACATTTCTTCTTGGGGTTTTATTAGAAACACAAATCATTTGAGATCGTTATTTTGAAATATCTGTCTTACTTAACATTAGCATGTCCATTTCCTTAAGCTTTGCCCAAAGCATTTCCTCTTTAGACCTTTATTTGGTAATATAAATGCTTGGGCCTCTATGTGACTCTGTTCTGAACTATATTTGTACAGTCTTGAGAGCTGGCAGTTCCTCTTAAATATATGCCACGAGGCTAGTAATGCCTTTGTCATTTATTCTCTGGTTGAGACTGGTACCAGACTGCCAGTTGCATTAATTTTACTTTAATTATACAGAGAAGACTTGCAAGAACGTCCAGACCACCCCAATGATGCCCTTCAAGTGATGTCCCGGTGCGTGGAGGCCGGGCGGGTCTGGATGAGGCCCTGTAACTTGGGCGTCCTTCTGGATGCATGGATGTCTTTAGAAGAGCATATGACGGCCATGGCCAGGGGGGGCTTTTTATCAGGTTCGCCTGATACGCCAGTTGCACCCCTTTTTCCTATGCGCTGCTCCCACTATCCAGGAATGGGTTAATGCTTCAGCCTTTGGCAAACAACTGAGTGTTAAAAAGTACTAAAACAAAGGACTTCCCCTTTCCCCTCTGCCTAGCCACACTCCCACTCCCATGATACCCCAGTCTTCGCTCAGTTGTTTGGCAAACGCTGACGTGTTTCTCAGGAGCTCCTGGTTCTAAGGTATTTGTTCTCCTGCTTCCTTGTTTTTTTCTGTCTTTCTTTCTTTTTCCCTGCCTCAGGGACGCATAGGACTTTATTTTATTTTTGAATATTTCCTTTCCCGGATTTTTTTCTCTTCAAATTCTCTGCCTTCCTTTCTATCGCCGCTCGCAGCGGCAGCGCTAATCAGCTGGGCGTCGGGAAAGCCGAGCCGCCCACACAGCGCTTTGCTTTCGTGCCTCGCAAGCCGGCGCCAATTTCAAAACTGCTCCAAGCCCCAGGAAGAAGCATCAGCTGCCGCGTGGGGCGAAGAGGAGAGCGATCAGCCCGAACTTGTGCCGATCGCACCGGAGAGCAGCGTGCAGCCGCGGTTCGCCTGGCTAGCCCTGCCAGCCGCCGCTATACTACAGAAAACGATCGTTTCAAGCAGCGATTAGGCACGGCAGCTGGCTGGACCCTCGGGCCTCCAGCATAAGACCGTAGCTGACAAAAGGCACCTGGCCCGCACCATGTGGCGCCCGCCATCTTGTAGACCACGTGGGCCGCCATTTTGGGCCTAAATTTACTACCAGGGCTCAGCTGAGCCATCTCCCAAGTGGGGTGCCTTTTGTAATAAGGGTTTGCTGGTGAGACCTTCGGGCTTTCAGCTACTCTTATTTCACCTTGCGGAGCGTATTGGACAAGTCTCTGCAGAATCACACAAGAGGAGAGGGGCGGCCTTCCTCGCAGCAGCCACCATGTCTGACTCCCCTTTCTCATCAGACCCTGAGCTGGAATTGAGCCCACCTCACAAGGGGGCTAAATCTTCCAAAAAGAGTACCAGGAAGCGGTTTGATGCATCTGGCCACAGGTCCAAATCTGGGACAGGGCTGACTTTTCAAGACAAAGACGCTCAAAGACGCCATCAGGTGCTAGAGAGGCAGTGCGCCAAGGCCCAAAAGGCACTGGCTATGTCACTCACCAGGGGGCTGAGACCAGAAGGAGCTGCTCCGCCCACACCTAGGGGATCAGACTCAGCGATGGCCATCTGGACAGATTTAACACAGACCCCGGCGACCCCGATCCTGACTGAGAAGGGGCCCCAGAGGGACGGAACTCCCGCCCCGCCCCGGAATGAGGCGGCACCCTTCTCACCTACGGGTTCATCACGCAGCCCGGCCCCGGGCGCAGGAGCGCAGGCGGGCCCTCCACCACCATCACAATTAGACTTTCAAGCCATGTTCTCCAAGGCTCTGTCATCCTTCCTGGCCGCCAGTTGGCAGCAGGCAGTACCACCACAGCCAGTACAGCTCCAGGGGTCTCATCAACAAGTCCGGAGCAAGACAGCTGCTCCCTTAGCACAAGAATCCTCCTCTGAGGAGTCAGATCAAGCAGACGACGCCCCAGAAGACATCGAATTCTCAGAGGATGAAGGGCTAAACCCGGACACACCCGCCTTTACCGGACTTTTCCGTCCAGCACTCTTTAGGTCGCTCCTTCACAAGGCGCGACTCACGACTAACCTGGGCGTTCCGGGGGACATAGACTCAGCCCCTCCTTCCGCAGCGGGGCCCCACGATGCCCTCTTCAAATCATCCAAACAGGAAAAGGACAGCATCCCCTGTCCACAGCTGTTCTCCGATGTCATCCAAAATGCCTGGGGGCAACCAGCATCTCAAACTACACCGAGCAGTCTGGACAAGAAACTCTACTGCTCGGCTCCGGAACTGGAGGATCTTCTACTCCTCCCGACTGTGGACCAACCGGTCGCAGCGCTCTCATCTCCATCGCTAGTCTCCACAGAGGCTCTGGTTGGGCTCAAAGTGGAGGAGAAGAGAACGGAACAGGCCTTTCGTAAAACACACCAAGCAGTGGCCTGGGTGATCAGAACATCCACGGCTACGTCCTTTTTCAATAGAGCGGCCCTCATCTGGCTACGCCAGATGCAAGAGAGACTCCCTCCGGAGGACACCAGGTTGCAGCAAGATATCAACAAGATCATTGCAGCCACCGAGTACACTTCTGATGCCTCATTAAACTCGGCAAAGTTCGCATCAAGGGCCCTAGCCTCCACTGTCACAACTAGGAGGCTGTTCTGGCTCCGCCCCTGGAAATCGGACCTTAAGGCTAAATGGAAGCTGGCCGCAGCTCCCTACAAAGCACCGAATCTATTTGGAGCAGCCCTGGATCCAGTCCTAGTGGAGGACAAGGATAAGAGGAAGGTACTGCCATCGGCTTACCGGCGCCAAGAACGGAGGTACTCTCCATACCCAGTTCAACAGCCCTTTCAGCCTGGCCCAGGGCCCAGGGGGTCCTTCTCACACCGATCCAATTACATGGGAGGCGACAGATCACACGACAGGCATCAGTTCCGAGACCGGGGCAGGAACCAGCAATCCAGAAGATCTTTCCGTGGGGCAGGCTCCAAACCCGCCAGAAGAGGCAAGTGACTCCAAGACAGAGGGGCCCATAGAGGGAAGACTGCGTCTCTTTCGCCAACAATGGGCCCGGTGGACATCGGACTCATGGGTAAGGCACACCATCTCATTTGGACTATCAATAGAATTTGCAGGTCTGCCGCCTCAGCGCTTCGTGAGGTGCCCGGTCCCACAGTCCTCCGAACTACAGACCCTAATGACCCAGGAACTGATCCACCTTCGGGAGATCAGAGCCATAGAGACAGTACCACCAGCCCACCAGGGCTCCGGGTTCTATTCAAGCCTGTTCCTAATCCCCAAGAACTCGGGGAGCTGGAGGGCCATTCTGAACCTAAAGAAGCTGAACCTATCTGTGCATTATCACAGGTTCAAAATGCACTTGCTTCAATCGATCCTAGCGGAGGTGAGACGGGGGGACCTTCTCCAGTCAGTCGACCTTCGGGAGGCCTACCTCCGCGTCCCCATTCACCCGGACCACAGACAGTTCCTGAGGTTCGAATACGGGGGCCAGCATCTTCAGTACCGAGCCATGCCCTTCGGTCTATCGTCAGCACCCCGCACCTTCACCAAACTGGTGGCGGTGGTGGCAGCCAAGCTTCGAGCAGAATCCTCTGCTACGTAGACATCTTGATATTCTCGTCGACTCACGACCAAACAGTCAGGGACTTGCACCTAGTCCTAGATACATTTCGAGACCACGGGTTTATAATCAACCTCGAGAAAAGTCACCTTCAACCTTCCTCTCGGATTCTCCACCTAGGCGCTGTAATAGACTCCTCCAAAGGGCAGGTCTTCCTATCCCCAAACAGGGTCCAGAGTCTTCAGCAACTGACCCTTCAGATTCTGTCAGGGAGGAAGGCCTCCCTTCTGCAACTATCATGCCTTCTGGGGAAAATGGTCTCCTGCTTCGGCATCGTACCGTGGGCACGCAAACACTCGAGGGCCCTCCAGTGGTTCCTGCTCCCCTTCCAACGCTCGGGGAGGGCCAACTCAAAACGCAAAGTCCACCTCACCCCCAAGGTGCGTTTCTCCCTCAGATGGTGGACATCCACTTCACTCCTCAAGGACTCAGAGTTCCTGGACCCAGACAGACTGGTCCTCATCACGGACGCAAGTCTTCGAGGGTGGGGAGCCCACCTACTCAACGGGGTGGCTCAAGGCCAGTGGTCCACGGGCGAACAACGCAACAGCATCAACTTGCTGGAACTCCGGGCGATCAGATTAGCCCTGCGTCACTTCCAGGCCATGGTTCAGGGCCGACACGTGCTGGTCCTGACGGACAACATCTCGGCCAAAGCGCACGTGAACAGAGAGGGAGGCACGAGGTCTCGCACCCTGATGCTGGAATCCAAGGTCCTATTCGAGTGGGCGGAAAAACACCTCCTCTCGATCAAGGCAGACCACATTTCAGGGTCAGCCAACGCAAGAGCAGACTGGCTCAGTCGAACAACGATAGACCAGGCGGAATGGCAACTCCACCCTCGTCTCTTCAGAAAGCTCGCCTCCAGGTTCGGGAGACCAGTGGTGGACCTGTTTGCGTCTCCAACCAACGCCCAGCTCCCTCGATTCGTATCACGCTACCCGATGCCACAAGCAGAAGACCACGATGCCCTTCACTGCAAGTGGCCAGCAGGCCTCCTGTATGCATTTCCACCAGTCCCTTTGATCCCTCGCCTGGTTCGGAAGTTGCTGGCAGAGAAGGCCGATCTGCTCCTGGTGGCCCCAAATTGGCCTCGAAGGTCGTGGTTCGCCAACCTGGTGGCCCTGTCAGTGGAGCAACCGTGGGTGATCCCGCCACATCAGGTGGTTCTGTGCCAGGGCGAGGTCAACCACCCAGAACCTCAGTGGCTCCAATTAGCCGTCTGGCACTTGAGCGGGTCATCCTGAAGGACAACTTGCCTGATAGCGTCGTCTGCACTATTCAGGCGGCCAGACGCCCGTCAACAACTCGTATCTACGAGGCATCCTGGAAGGCCTTCTGCAGCTGGAGTCCGGGGCACCATGTGGATCCCACCACGGCAACGATTCAAGACATTTTACTGTTTTTACAAGCAGGGTTAGACAAGGGGCTGGCCCCAGCGACCCTAAGGCGTCAGACCGCAGCCTTATCGACGGTCATCTCTTGTGCTCCATACCAGACTCTATCACATCATCCACGTATCAGAGGGTTTCTTCACGGGGCAACGAACTTACGCCCGCCGGCAGTGCACTGTTACCCGACTTGGGACCTGTCTCTAGTCCTACAGGCCCTGACGGGCCCTCCCTTCGAACCGCTAGACTCAGCCACCCTCAAGCACTTGACTCTCAAGGTTGTTTTCTTTCTAGCGATTACCTCAGCGAGGCGAGTCTCAGAATTAGCAGCGCTTTCCGTGCGCAAAGACATCTGCATTTTCAAAGCCTCCTCGGTGGTCCTCCGGCTGGACCCGACCTTCATCCCAAAAGTGAACTCCTGGTTCCACCGAGCCCAGGAACTCATTCTGCCGGACTTCTGCCCGTCACCAAAGGACCACAGAGAGAAATGCTGGTACACCCTTGATGTCCGGCGGGCGATTCAGACATACATACACAGAACGGTGGCCTTCCGTCGCACAGAAGCCCTCTTGGTCTCCTTCAACCCGGCGTCCATGGGCCAGAAGATCTTGGCCCCCACGGTCAGCAGATGGATCAGGGCCTGCATCGAGCTAGTTTACAACTTGAACTCCAAACCCCTACCGGGCAACATTCTTCCCCACTCAACTAGAAGTGCGGCCACGTCGGCAGCCTGAGCTACCCAGGCCTCTGTTGCTGATATCTGCAGAGCAGTGACTTGGTCCTCCGTGTCGCCTTTCATTCGGCACTACAAGATCGACGCTTACGATTCAGCTGAGGCGGCGTTCGGTCGCCGGGTGCTCCAGCGGGTCGCGACTGGAGTGGACCCTGCGGGCAGTCAGCCCCCCGCCCAGGGGATTTAAGCTTGGGTATATCCCATTCCTGGATAGTGGGAGCAGCGCACAGGAAAATGGACGTTGTCTTACCTGAACGTCCCTTTTCTGGGCGCTGCGTACACTATCCAGTCCCGCCCGTTTATTTGGGCTACCTGCCCAGTAGGAATTTTTCCCGTTATACAGTTGAACATGTTGAATCTGGTTTGTTAATAAAGTTATTACCTCATCATGGTCTTGTCACTGGCTGTTTTTCGCCACACCTTCGCTCAGACTGGGGTATCATGGGAGTGGGGGTGTGGCTAGACAGAGGGGAAAGGGGAAGTCCTTTGTTTTAGTACTTTTTAACACTCAGTTGTTTGCCAAAGGCTGAAGCATTAACCCATTCCTGGATAGTGTACGCAGCGCCCAGAAAAGGGACGTTCAGGTAAGACAACATCCATTCTGAATCGAGACTCCTTATGCACGGTCACTCATGCCCTCGTTACTTCCCACCTGGACTACTGTAATGCTCTCTACATGGGGCTCCCCTTGAGGAGCACCTGGAGGCTCCAACTGGTCCAGAATGCAGCTGCGCGGGTGATTATGGGGGCGACATGGCGCTTCCATGTAACACTCTCCTGCGCGAGCTGCACTGGCTTCCGGTGGTCTTCCGGGTGCACTTCAAGGTTTTGGTTCTCACCTTTAAAGCACTCCATGGCTTAGGGCCTGGATATCTACGAGACCACCTTCTGTCACCGATAACCTCCCACTAGCCAATACGCTCCCACAGAGAAGGTCTCCTTAGGGTGCCGTTGATCAAGCAATGTTGACTGGCAACCCCCAGCGGGAGAGCCTTCTCTGTGGGGGCATCTGCCCTCTGAAACGAGCTACCCCCAGGATCTCCGTACTTTCCGCCTGGCTCTGAAGACTTCCTTGTTTCAGCGAGCTGGGCTGGCTTAAGATTTTAATTGATTAATTTTATGGGTAAGGGGTTTTAAAATTGGAAAGCCAAATTGGATTTAATTATTTTTTAAACTATTTTAATTTTCATATTGTATGTATTTTAACCCTGGCTGTTCACTGCCCTGAGTCCTTCTGGAGAAGGGTGATATAAAAATTTAATTAATTAATTAATAAGAAATAATGGAGGAAGAGGAGGAAAAATCTAGATAAGTCAGATGAGTAGGAAGCACTAAAACTCACTTTGGATCTATTTTATTATACAAGTTGTTCTCGACTTATAACCATTTATTTAGTGACTGTTCGAATTTAGAAAGGCACTGAAAAAAGTGATTTATGACTGTTTTTCACTCTTACAACTGTTGCAGCATCACCATGATCAAGTGATCAAAATTTGATCGCTTAGCAACTGGCCTGTATTTATGACAGTTGCCAAGTCCTGGGGTCATGTGATCAGTTTTTACCACCTTCTGACAAGCAAAATCAATGGGGAAGTCAGATTCACTTAACAACTGTGGCAAAAAAGATCGTAAAATGAGGCAGAATTTACTTAACTGTCTTACTTGGTGAAAATTTGGGCTCAATTGTGGTTGTAAGTATCTGTACTCTCTTGTAAATTGCCTGTAGATTTTGAAAGGTGGGATATATAATTGTGTCTACTTAGTGGTTTGCAGTTATATTCACATCATTTGAGTAGATTTTACAAATATAGTATAGATATGACTCCCAATTATTAGAATACCTTTTGCTAGTGTAGACTTACAGATCTATTCTCAAGGTTCAGGTTTAATAGGCTCTGTTATTTTTTTTATAGATTAATAAACTTTTATAGATTAAAGGCCTTAGTCGTTCAACTTAGTTATATAGACCTGAAACATGTTTTATTTATATTTCACTGTTTTATTGAACTATAGAATATCCTGGCCATTTGAATCAACCTAAAACAAGTTGATTCAATAGATCCTTTAAAAAAATTGGTGAAAGTTCATTATAATTCTATTTCTAACTGTGTCAAATAAGGAGTAAATAGCTGTTAAACAGTCCTAGAGAAATTGATGTTATAGTAGGAAGAGAATGCCTGAGATCTGGCGTCAAAGATATATAAACGTATAAACTTGACTTTACTGCACTTTTAAAAAGTCTGGGATAATGATGTTATATTGGTAATAAAGTATGAATAGTTGTAGGCTTTTAAGTCTATATCTGCCTTAACCTATTTCTTAACTGACATTTATCCTCCATTAGTATGAAGTATTTCTGTAATGGGAATAGTAAATTATGATGGAGTTAAACTGGTGAACAGATCAATACATATATGGTGACAGAATACAATTATTAAAAAAAAATTGAATTTAATATTCCAGATGTGCCATAGGATTATTATGGTCAATCACATAGCCATAAATTTAGACTGGTTGGCATTTTAGTCCACCTCTCAAATCCTTCCCAAGTATCCTGATAGGTAAAAGTTGTTGCTTGATGGTGTTAAAGATACCATGGCAGGATAAAAATTGTTCCAAGCAAAACTGTCTTTTGCAATTAACAAGTGATTTAGTCAATGGTGAAAGTGCCCTGGTGCTGCTCCAGATGTTTTGGGATTGTATTCAAGGCATTTACTATTGCTGGTACATCTTGATTTACTTTTGCCACAGTCATTATTTGCAACTATTGTATCTTGTGGTTTTTCTCTAGTTCTTTTTCTTCTATTCTGTTTTCTTACGGTACTACAATGTCCACTATCAAGATTGTTTTTCTTTCCTAACTGACATTTGTTAAATCTGGGGTTTGAAGAGCTGTGGTGGTGCAGTGGTTAGAATGCAGTACTGCAGGCTAATTCTGCTGGCTGCCGACTGCTACAGTTTGGCAGTTCAGTTCTCACTGGCTCAGCCTTCCATCCTTCCAAGGACAGAAGCCGTTTATAAATCTAAGTGCTACTGCTTAGATGTGGCAGGTGTTTATCTGTTTGAATTCTAAAGCCCCAGAACACTTCAGCTTCTTCATTTTTTATTACTTTCTCTAATTTGTGGTCCCACCAATTCTTGCTTGCAGGCAAATGGTATTTCTTGCAGATTTAATCTACCCTTGTCCACTACTTGTCATGCTGTTGTTGGTAGTCAACCTGTACGATCTTATTGCAGCTAACTAGGTAGCTTCTGTTTCTTTAGCTTCTTTGCAGAGATGGCCTTTGCTATCTGTTGCTGTCTTCTCAATTCTGGCTTTGTATACCTTTATTTTTAAGGCTTGGTCTTGTGCAGCCAGAATTAGCCCCTCGGTCTCCTTTTTCAACTTTCCTGCTGTAAGTATTGCCAGGTCTTTTTATCTGCTTTGCTTGTTATTTTTTTTTTATGTACTAACCATTCTAATACTTTGCCTTGCCATGTCTCTTTCCTATCCTTCATTTGGTCTTTCTTGTTCGGTCTCTCCTGTATCCAGTAAAGTTTCATTACTACTCCTCCTCCTCCTCCTCCTCTACCATGTTTCCCCGAAAATAAGATAGAGTCTTATTTTCTTTTCACACACACCCCAAAATAAGGGCTTGGCTTTATTATCGGGGGTGGGGGGGTGGGGTGTCTTATTATTTGGGGTGCAGGAGGCAGTGAGTGTGGGACTGGATGTCCCGTCCCTGCTGTCGCCTCCCCTCCCTGTTCTTCACACTGGTCGAGCGGCCCAACACATCCCACCCCACCCCAATGGCAACAGCTGCTTCCCTTCTCCACCGTCTCTTTATCGAGAGGGGTGGCAGGTGATATGAGGGAGAAGTGAGACGTGGAGAGAGACATGGCTTCCCATGCTGTCTCTTCTCTCCCCACCCTCGCTGGCCATGGCAGGACTCCTGCCCCTTGCTTAGCCACCCGCCCCCTTTAGGGATGCAATTTGGGGGTGGCAGGTGGGGCAGGTGAGAAGCGGGACGCAGGTCTTACCTTTCAGGCTCCACCACATTCCTCACTGTTGTGTCCAGGGGAACATGCTGTAAAAGAAAACCTTCTCACGAGTTCAGTCAAACTTCTCAAACTCACGAGAAGGTTTTCTTTTACAGCATGTTTCCTTGGACACAATGATGACGAACACTACGGAGCTGGAAAGGTAAGACCCTGCCCCACCTGCCACCCCTCTGGATAAAGAGACGGTGGGGTAGGGAAGCAGCCAGGCTGCTGTTGCCATTGGGGTGGGATGGACGTGTTGGGCCGCGAGACATGCATCTTACGTTTCAAGCTCCATTGCTTTCCTTGCCATTGTGTCTAGGAAAACCTTATCGCAAGTTCAAGAAGTTTGATTGAACTCGTGAGAAGGTTTTCTTTTACATCTTGTTTCCCTGGACACAATGGTGAGGAACGCAACGGAGCTTGAAAGGTAAGACCTGCATCCCGCTTCTCGCCCGCCCCACCTGCCACCCCCAAATTGCATCCCTAAAGGGGGTGGGTGGCTAAGCAAGGAGCAGGAGCCCTGCCATGACCGGCGAGGGTGAGGAGAGGAGAGACAGCATGGGGAGCCATGTCTCTCCACTTCTCACTTCTCCCCCACACCACCTGCCACCCCTTTCGATAAAGAGATGGGGAAGGGATGGCAGGTGGGGCTGCTGTTGCCATTGGGGTAGGGTGGGACATGTTGGCCTGCTCGACTGGTGCGAAGAACAGGGAGGGGAGGGCATGTTGCCTCCCCCCCCCCCGGCCTCACCTCTTAACTCATTTTGGTTGCATGGCAAGCAACCAGGGGAAATGGCAGGACTGGCTGTGCACGTGTGTAAGTAGTTGGTGGGGGGGGTTATTTTGCAGGGGTGGCTTATATTATCGCATGCGCTAAAAAGCCCGATTGGGCTTATTATCCGGACATTTCTTATTTTCGGGGAAACACGGTACTACTATATTTTCAATCCTATCTTTATTGCCTAATACTCCTTCTCCATATTTTCCCCACAACAATCTTGTGAGGTGAATTGGACTAAGAGAAAGTGATCGGCCCACAGTTGCCCAGCCAGCTTTCATAAGGCAGCACTAGAACTCACACATTCCTGGTTTCTGGGTAACACCTTAGCCATTACCCAAGCTGGCTCCAAATTATTTTTTTAAAAAAGATAATGCTAAAATCCCCATTGGCCTTACTATCAGTTTCTGATGGCTTACTTATAGAAGCAGCACATAAAGAGTTACTGACTTTTTTCCTGACAGCTATCTGCCAAGTGCCATAGGAAGTTACAAAATCTTAATGAATATACACTTAATTAATCAGATGAAGATAAATAGAAATATCAATTTTAGGGATAATGTGTCTTTAATATGATCAATATAATTTATGTTTATTACTGTAATAGTGAAGTTAAGAATATTGAACCCCCAATTATCCATAATGATTTATTGGCTGATTTGTTGGGGTATTTATGGATAAGGGGTATATTAGTGTTAATTGTATAATTATTAGCAGTTTTTATGTAATTTAATATCGTCTATTTTTTGTTGTTGTTATACTGATGGATCTTAAACTACCGTACTTTATTGGATTCAGTGGTGTTCATTTTCTGTTTCTTCTGTGTCTGAGCATGAGTTATGGTGTACATTATAAGGCTGATTATGTTTGTTTATAATACTCTATTTTTACCATTGAAAATACGTGTCTAAAATAAGAAATAAGAATAACAAAATGATGTATTGGGAAAATCAACAACATAAATGAAGCAGGCAAGCCATAGAAAAGGGAAGTCTATAAAGTCCCTGTGTGTAACCAATTTTTTATTTATTTCAGTTTTGTTAAGGGCATCCAATTTCAAGAAGCCTCCTGGCAGTGTGCAATAACTCATAAATTAGATAAATAAATAAATAAATAAATAAATAAGCAAGCAAGCAAGCATCCAATTTGACGAAGCCTCCTGGCGGTGTGCAATAACTCTGAGTGAACGAACAAACGAATGATCAAAAATACTTCCTGGACCAAGGCAACATTCAGGAAAAAATCAGCAACAGCTTAACTCCAAACCTAGGAATAGAGCCAGGTGTTATGCAACTTGGAAACCAAGGACCGTGGCAGCCATTATTGCGTTGTTGTTCCAGAGGTCAGGGACTACAATAGAGAAGGCATGCTTCTTCAGTCCCATAAATGAAATTTTTAGTTGATGGGATGTGGAGCACTCACTCTGCCTGAATACCCTGGATGGGTGGAAACAACTGGAGAGGTCCCTCAAATAACCAGGCCCTGTGCCTATGAATGACTTCGTAGGTAATGACCAGCACCTTGAATTGCACCTACAAGTCAACCTATAACTAGTGAAGCTCACATAGCAGTGATGACGCATGGGCATAACAAGAAGCTATGCTGTTGCATTTTGAGCTGTAGCTTCGGGATGATTTCCAAGGGCAGATCATGTGGAGCGCATTGTGATAGTTCAGTGGCGAAGTGCCTAGTACATAAGTGACTGTTTGAAGGTACAGCAGTCTAGTGATTCCTAACCTGTTGTTAAGAGGATTAGCAAGATCGACATTGTTATCCATAATCTCACAAGATTCCAGGTGGGAACTGCTAAGTGACATGAGAGGGGATGCCTGAACCTCTTTGTTCTTAGTGAATATGTTTTAAAACGATCGATTTTAAAACCTAGTTTCATCCAAGGTTTTCACACACTCTGACATTCAGAGTGGCTGGGAGGCAAGCGGAGAATTGTAAGTGGATGTTGACCTAACACGTTGCACATGATAATGTGTGGTTTTTAACAGCCTAGCAACTGGCTTAACTGCTTCCTGATTGTGTGGGCAAGTAGAGCCCCAGAGCTATCTGAAGAGTTTTTATCTTGTGATCTGAGGAGTCAGGTCTCAATAGTAAAGCCTATTTTATTTTATTTATTTTATTTTATTTTGAATTTGTATACCGCCCTTCTCCCTGAGGACTCAGGGCGGTGAACAGCCAAGTAAAAACATCAAGTACAAATATTAAAATACAGTTAAAAATATACATATATAAATTTGGCCCCGTTAATTAAAAACAATAAACAAAACACTTAAAAACGCTTAAAAAATTAGGCCATCATCTATGTATAAGGGTGATTTTTTCAGGGAATCTGAAAGGTGAAACTTGATCACCTTCAGTAGGAAGCAACCCGTTTGAGCCAGCTTCAATGGGTTGGCCCCCTTGCCTCAGTTGATGCCATCTGGTTTATGATTTTAAATTGAGTATTAAGAGATAAAGGCAATGGTTGCAGAGAAATTGCAGTGCCTTGCTATCAGTGGTGAAATCTGAACCGATTTGCTAGCCACGCAAACGCACACTTGCATGCATGCACAACGCACACCAAACCCGCACTGCATGCAAACCAAACACGTACTGCATGCATACACAGTACACACCAAAAGGAGGCTTGGGAAGGTAAGTAGAGCAGTGAGAGACGGGATCAGCTCTGCCACGCAATTTAGATTGACTAGAAAGCAGGATTTCCTGCTTTCTAGCAATTTTAAATCACACAGCACAGCTGATCGTCAGAAATACGGGTGCAGAGGAACCAGTAGTTTGTTTTTTTTTACTACCGGTTCACTTGAACCGGGGAGAACTGGTAGCATTTCACCACTGCTTGCTATGGAAGAATTAGAAACACAACTAGAATGGAGGGAAGCAAGATTACATCTCCTACAGCAGGGGTGGGGAACCATGGGCCTTTTTTGACTTGTGGACTTCAACTCATTTGTTAAGTGAGTTTTGCCCCCATTTTAAGACTTTCCTTGCCACAGTTGTTAAGTGAATCACTGCAGTTGTTGAGTTGTTAAGTGAATCTGGTTACTTCAATGACTTTGCTGGTCAGAAGGTCACAAAAGGGGATCCCGTGACACTGGGTACTGCAACTGTCATAAATATGAGTCAGCTGCCAAGGGTCTGAATTTTTAATCACATGACCATGGAGATGCTGAAATGGTTGTAAGTGTGAAAAACCAATTATAGGTCACTTTTTTCACTGCCGTTATAACTTCGAATGGTCACTAAAATAACTGTTGTACGTTAAGGACTATCTGTACTCTCTGTTCATCATTTGATTTGATCTTGTGCAGGGTAACGTATTCAAGAGTGGTCATACAACCCAAACAAGGAAAGAATGAGCAAATAATTCCCATTCTTCCCCCCTCCCCCCGCCCATCAGCAATAAGATCTAAATTGTTAAGGATGCGTAATTGCCTTTCATCATCTGTGTGTTCAGATGTTGACCGTATTTCAGTTGGAATCTCTAGTAAACCAAAGCTGCTCTTCATGCACACATATACGTAGACCAGGGGTGTCCAACCTTGGAAATTTTAAGACTTGTGGACTTTAACAATGCTGGCTGGGGAATTCTAGGCGTTGAAATCCCCAAGTCTTAAAAAGATGCCAAGGTTGGACAGTCTTGGTGTAGAACATAGAGAACAGCCTTTGAAACAGACATACAGGCCTTCCAGAAGACCTAGCATCTTAAAGACTTCAAGAAGAGCTGCTTGTTGAGCACTGTCAACCTTTCTGAATAACTTTCAACGTCAGGCCTCACATTCATACAGAGGTTTGCTCTAATCAGATATGGTATGGAGCCCGTTTGTGAGCCCCAAAGGAGCAGTAGATACATGATATCCTTCTACACTGTATTGCTATGCAGGTAGTCCTTGACTTACAACAGTTCATTTAGTGACCCTTCAAAGTTACAATAGCACTGAAAAAAAGTGACTTATGACCTTTGTAGCCAGCCCCATGATCATGTGAAGAAAATTTAGAGGCTCACGTTTATGACCGTTGTTGTTTCCCAAGGTCACGTGATCAACGTTTGTGACTTTTTTGACAAGCGAAGTCAATGGGGAAGCCAGATTCATTTAACAACTGGGCTACTAACTTATCGATGCAGTGATTCACTTAAAAACGGTGGCAAGAAAAATCATAAAATGGGGCAAAAATCACTTAACAAAGGTCTCACTTAACAAAAGAAATTTTGGGCTCAGTTGTTGGTCATAGGTCGAGGACTACCTGTACTTCCAACCAGACTTGGCTGCTGGATTTGAGCTCAAATGTGGAAAAAACACCTGCTGGGATGGAACAGGGTATTCTAAATGCATTGAGCTGTGCTCCCTTATTGTGCACCCCACTGTGACTTCTTAAGGCCAAATGAAGTATTTGGGGGCAAAACGTCGGCTGCTATGGAACGAACAAGTCCACAAAACAGTTGGGAGACAGGATTTGTTTTCTTTTTTTGTCCCTAGGAAAAAACTACTTTAGGCATTTTTTAAAAAGAACATAAACTCCTGGCTTCAAGATGGTAGGTACGCCAGTGATGGGTTTCAAATTTTTTTACTACCGGTTCTGTGAGTGTGGCTTG
This sequence comes from Arizona elegans, assembly GCA_022577455.1. NCBI lineage: Eukaryota > Metazoa > Chordata > Lepidosauria > Squamata > Colubridae > Arizona > Arizona elegans. Next base: position 208,832,905 of record JAKOOJ010000001.1, on the reverse strand, counting down.
GTGGGCGTGGCATGGCTTGGTGGGCATGGCAAGGGAAGGATACTGTAAAATCTCCATTCCCTCCCCAATCCAGGGGAAGGCTACTGCAAAATCTCCATTTCTTCTCGATCAGCTGGGACTTGGGAGACAGAGAATAGATGGGGGCAGGGCCAGTCAGAATTTTTACTACCGGTTCTCCGAACTACTCAAAATTTCCACTACCTGTTCTCCAGAACAGAACCTGCTGAAACCCACCTCTGAGGTATGCTGCTAATTTTGCACACAACTGTGGCCAAAAGAGATCTGAAGACTACAAGGGAGGGCTTTGGATCTACATGCCTTGGAGCTACAATTCCCTCACACCTTTCCATATCTACATTTAGCCTTGAATGAAAGTCCATACAAACAACGCATAAAATCTGTTTATAGGAAGTGCAATATTTGCTCCTAAGTGCCAGTAATGAGGAAGCTGACAAAGGAGAAAGCAAAGCTTCCTGCATGTAAAGCGAATTATGTACCTCACCTCAAAAGGCGAGACACGAGACTTGTTTAATTCTGCTGTTAAAGATAGAATTCTGTTCCTATTGGGAAAAGGCTGAAGGGCAGGGGTGGAGAACCACGGCCCTTCTGTAACCTGTGGACTTCAACTCCCAGAATTCTCTCCATGGTCATGTGATTAAAAATTCAAACACTTGGCAACTGACTCATATTTATGACAGTTGCAGTGTCCGGGGTCATGTGATCCCCTTTTGTGACCTTCTGGACCAGCAAAGTCAATGGAGTAGCCAGATTCACTTAACAACTGTGTTGCTAACTTAACAACTGCAGTGATTCACTTAACAACTGTGGCAAGAAAAGTCTTAAAATGGGGGCAAAACTCACTTAACAAATGTCTCACTTCGCAACATAAATTTTGGGCTCTGTTGTGGTTTTCAAGTTGAGGCCTGCCTGTGTGTGTTACCATCTACATCGAAGTTGGTCGATGGAAGCGTTCATGATCTGAATAACAAATCATTAAACAAAAGAGGTCTAATCATCTTGAGTGGCAGTGGCAATCCCTTCTTTCTTCCTTCCCCTCATTTGTCCCCAGCCTGCTTTACTTTTGGAAGGTATCTTGGACTAATTTTAGCAGTTTTGGAGAAACAAAACTTTTGTTTTGTAATAGAGGATGAAAATGGGATGGCTTTTTTCCCCTTCCTTGTAATTTTGAGCACTTCATTAAAATGACAAGAATTCAAATGTGGGGAATAGAAAATAAGAAAGTACTTCATGGTTCTCTAGGGTCTTCATATTCACAACGGACTTATTCTTTTGCAATTTTTATTTTACAAACTTTTTGCATGAAACGGTTGCTGCAAACATTGTATTGCATGAGCAACTCCTTCGTTGGAAAAAACTCAGTACTGAATGCATTTTTCTTGGAATGTGTGAATGGTATTGAATAGCAACTTTGTTTTTGGTTTTTGTTTTCCTTTATATGCTTTGGTTGCTGAAAGCGGTGCAGTTGAAGGGTTTTGAATGCAAACTTTGACATTGGGTAAATACTGAAGTGCTTATAGAACTGTATACCTAAGAATGCCCTGCCTCGGTCAATGACAGTATTATGTAACAAAATCAATTGCTGTTCTGATTCAGAGTCGTTCATCCAAATGATCACATGGTTTAGGTAGCAACCAGATGACTCACTTGGGAACTCTTAAGTATCCCATTTCAGCAGGAAATAAAAATATCATCTATATCTGTATTAATTTTCAATGCAACCTTTATTACAGCTGTGTTAGCATAATGTGTTGTGTGTTCGCCTTTGAGTCAGTCTTGACACTTGGTGATTGCCCAAACTAGTCCCTGCAGTTTTCTCAGAAAGATTTTTAGGAGTGGTTTGTCCTTGCCTGATTCCTAGGGCTGAGAGAAAGTGACTGTGGCTCCAAGGTCACCCAGGTTACCCAAAACTCATGGTTTCCAATCCAATACCATTAACCATTACACCAAACTGGGTTTCCCATTATCTGTACTTAAAATTTATTAAGCATAGTTTACAGAGCTCAATTGTACCCTGACCCACTGCGCATATCACATAACTTGCTAACCTAAAATGTGATTTCTGTGATTCATGATGTCTTACAGATACAGCCCGTGACACACTGCATGACTTATCCTAGAAAATTCATTCTACATTCAAGTGTGGACATGCATCTTACATTGAACTAGGCATCCTGTCCCATACCATACTTGGCTTGAGCTAGACCAGAATATTAATAAATAACAGTTCTCTGTGCATATTAATAAATGTAAAATATCTTCTCTCCCTTAACTTTTTTTTTTTTTACACAAATCAGAATATATTTTGACCATTTAAGTCTTTATGGGGGTTGGCCATTTTTATTTTCATTTTCATCTCCAAAGGATTTGCAAGTATCTTATTTTCTTATTAAGGAAGTGATGTCCTGTATATATTTGATGTAAGAATTTCAGGTATTTCTGTCTTGAAGGAGATCCAGCGTATTAATCCTGCTAATTTCAACTACTTTATTTTGAAGAATCTTATGTATGTTAATGGAGAGCTACTAAATTACAGGTGTCAAACTCAATCGTGTCACGTGATGTATCGTGACCTTTTTTGCCTTTGCGGAGCCGGGTTAGGCGTGGCCTGTATGTGACACATCTGGCCTGCGGGCCGCCAGTTTGACAGGCCTGTACTAAATATATTTTCTTCTTAAAGGTAGTTAAAATCTAGGTACAGATAGTCCTTGACTTGACAAGCAATTTTTTAGCAATCGTTCAAAATGGTACGGCACTGACCTACAACCATTGCCTATCCCCATGATCATGAGTTCAAAATTCAGAGACTAGGCAACTGACTTGTATTTACGATGGTTGCAGCGTTCTGGGGTTGTGTGAATCATTACTTGCGACTTCCCAGACAGCTTCTGACAAGCAAAATTAATGGTGGAAGTCAGATCTGCTTAATAAATGTGTGTTTCACTTAATAACTGCAGTGCTTCACTTAACAACCATGGCCAAAAAGGTCATAAAATTGGGTGAGACTCACTTAACAACTGCCTTGCTTAGCCACGGAAATTCTGGTTGCAATTTTGGTCACACCTCAAGGACTATTTTTTTTTTTTTTTTTGCTTTAATTTATATGCCGCCCTTCTCCGGAGACTCAGGGCGGCTTACAATGCGTTAAGCAATAGCCTTCATACTTTTGTATATTTATACAAAGTCAGCTTATTGCCCCCACAATCTGGGTCCTCATTTCACCTACCTTTGAAAGAGGATGGAAGGCTGAGTCAACCTTGAGCCTGGTGAGATTTGAACTTGCAGTAATTGCAAACAGCAGATGTTAATCTGTTAATAACAGTGCTTTAGTCCACTGTACTACAGGCGCTTACATTTGTATTCTAAACTATATGTATATCAAATATCAATTTTACAAGTACCTTAAATCAGCAGTTCCCAACCTTTTGGGCACCAGGGATCAATTTCATGGAAGACAATTTTTTTCATGGATGGGGGGGAGTAGTACGCAACCTAGATCCCGCAGATGCGCAGTTTTGCTCACCCACCACTCACTTAGAGCTGTGCGGCCCAGTTCCTAAGAGACCACAGACCAGTATCAGTTTGTGGCCTGGGGGTTAAGGACCCCTGCCTTAAAGGAAGTTATTTAAACTCTGCTTGCTTTGTAAATACATATGCAGAAGATCTCTGTTAAAGGTAATGTTTCTTCCAGTAAGGTTCATTACTTGGTGAGTCCATGATATTATGGTAGTGCCATGCAACATTATCAAAGTCATTTGACACTACCTTTTTCATATTGTTTTTTCTTTTCAATCATTTAAAGTCCTATCATTACCTGGCAGTCTCCTGACCAAATACTAATCGGGCCCCACCATGCTAATAGTTTGAACCCAACCTAGATTGGGTGAGGGCTGCCACTTGCTAAGAAAGACCTCTGTTATGTCCAAGAGAATGTATTAATGTCTGGATTAAAGACCCCCTTCTCCATTGAAAAACATTCATTGGCTGTGTTTGCACAACATGCTAAGTCATAGTAAAATTACTGTTTACTCAACTTGACTTTCTGGGTTTGCTCATAAACCAACTGTATGACATCAGCTCTCAAAACACGTTAAGCTAAAATACAATAAGGCTTGGTTCTGTTGGTAATTACAAACACAGTCAGTATGTCAAAGAGTAATGTTACTGGGCTCAAGAGTAAGGAGAATGAAAGGAATATGCTGTATATGTATAATTTTCATAATTTATAATTGATTCTTTTTACAAAGTTAAAATCTACAGAACATGAAAAGAAAAAAGATATAAAAAGTGAAACAGAAAAGATAGAAGAAAAGGTGAATGACAATAGAAATGAAAGAAAGGGAAGAAAGAAAATACTTAAAGAAACAATTTCCTGTTCTCTTTGCAGCATTTACAAACACAGGAGTCAAAAATCACTTGATGGCCCCTAATCAATCATCATTGCTTGATTTTTTTTTAAAAAAAATCTAGTATAGACTTTATTATAGCTTAAAATTTTTAAGTAATATTTCTGTAGAAGATAATTGTATTTTCTGTTTTTATTCCTTCATAATTTTTTTTGCTTTGTCAGTAGGCTGCTCTGACAGCCTGAAGGCTTATAATAAATATTCAGAGTTATCACTAGTGGAAAGTATTTTTTTAATCCAGTCCAGTATTATTTATGTATGATCCTGCTTGGCAAAGCAGAAATCCTCCCAGTAGCACCTGACATTGGAAGGCTAAAGTGAAAGCAGGCCACAAAGCTTTCCCATTATTAGACTGGGAAAAATACACCTTCTGAGGTATATTTTTGACCACTGGGTCACCGCCCTTCCCTGTTTACATAGTCATAAGATGTAAGCCTTAGCCAAAATTAATTTGACAAGGTCAGCTCCACTCGCCTAAGTTGATGAGGCAGCTTTATATAAAGTCACAGATTGTTCTCCTGTGTTATAGTTCCGGAAGATCAAGCTGCTCCTAAGATTCGTATGAGAGCCCTCCATTAATTTAAATACTGCAGTGCACTGTCCATTCACTAAAAAAAGAGAAAAAAAGACAGAGGTGAGTCAGAATTATTTATAAAACGGAGAATTTCAAGCTTCAACTTGTCAGTCGTGTGCCGGTGTTTGAAAAGAGTATTTTCAAGAGTATTTTCTTATTTATTTATTTAGTAAATTTGTATGGCGGCCTAGCTCATACACATAACTCTGGGCAGCTAAGAAAAGAAATAGGAGCAAAATAAAACAGCCAGTTGATCAAAAACGTAAATAATTTAAAACAGCATTGAAAAGCAGCTGAGAATAATCAAACTCCGCACAGTCAGTATAACCAGACAATGGGCTCACCCAACTATTGTTGCATTAAAGATTAATTGTGTTCAGCGATGTTGTGTTCAGAAAAGTGGTTTTACTAGCTTTTCTGTTGTTCCCAATTACTAGATTGTAAAATACCTTTGCTGAGACACATCACACTGTTAATTACGCATTTAAAAGTCTTTAAGAAGATTTCCCCCCCCCCCCTCTCTCTCTCTCTTTGCAAAGGTAGGCAACCTGATGTTCTCCACATTTGGCTGCCCACCCTTCAGCAAATATCAATGTACGATTAATTAAATCTTTTTTAACCTTCACTAAAGAGAATCCTTTGTAAATTCAGTGTACACCTTAGTTAGAGCAGGTCCTAACTTTGTGTTTACTGTCAAGGGAAACGCAGCAAGTACAGTTAGTACAGAAAATACAGCTACCTAATGCCAACTGTCGTCAAAGTAGAAAGACAAAACAAAAACTTATGATGGCAATTCCTATAAAACTGCATCAGATAATTCAGAACTATAGTTAAATCTTAATTGGGTCTCAGTCAGAGATCGTCTATGGGAAAAGTAAATGTTTTTTTTCCTCTTTCTTTCTAGGTGTTAAAATGGAATCCCTGGATACAACAATCAATAGCTACCTGGATGTTTGGCTTGGGCCAAGAGGTATGTAGCTAATTTTCAAATATTTGAACTGCTAAGATCCAGACAGGGCCTAGTCTTTGTCTGCTTCAACTGCGACAGCTTCAAGCAGCTAGAAGGCTGCTTTCCTTTAAAGTTTTAGCCTCTATAGTTTGAAGGAAATAAACTTGACAGCTCCTTTACAAACAAGCAGTTGTTACTCCATGCATTTCTAAACTACAAGAAAATAAACTCCCCCCTACAGGTAGTCCTCAGCTTACAACCATATTTGACCCCCAAATTTCCGTTGCTAAGAGAGACAATTGATGAGTGAGTTTTTGCCTCATTTTACAACCTTTCTTGCCACGGTTGTTAAGTGAATCATTGCAGTTGTTAGTAACACGGTTGTTAAATGAATCTGGCTTCCCCATTAACTTTGCTTATCAGAAAGATGATCGCATGATTCCAGGACACTGCAACCATCATAAATACAAGCCAGTTGCCCAGCATCTGAATTTTGATCATGTGACCATGAGGATGCTACAATGATTGCAAGTGTGGAAAAATAGTCATAAGTCTCTTTTTTTCAGTGCTATTGTATCTTAGAATGATCACTAAATGAATGGTTGTATGTCGAAGATTACCTATACATCTTTCTTGATTCTGGCATGTCTCAGTCAGACTGTAAACTCTTTTCTGCTGTAACCATTAGATGGGGCATTTAATAACAGAGAGCCAGTTTGGTGTAGGAATTAAGAAGATCTCTAGAAACCAGGAGACCATGAGTTTAGTTCCACCTTAGGCATGAAAGCCATCTGAACTGCTCTGAGTCAATCACCAGGAGATTTTATTTATTTATTTATTCGTCCAATTTATATGCCGCCCTTCTCCATAGACTCAGGGCGGCTTACAATGCATTACAGCAATAGCCTGCATACTTTTTTGTATATACCTGCTTATTAGGGCTTTCGCGCCCCCCCCCCCCAAAGTGGTGTTGTTCCATACAAAATTGGTTTATTGCCCCCACAATCCGGGTCCTCAATTTACCTACCTCGAAAGGATGGAAGGCTGAGTCAACCTTGAGCCTGGTGAGATTCGAACTTGCACTAATTGCAGGCAGCTGGCAGCTAAGTGCTAGCACTTAACAGCACTTTAGTCCGCTGCACCACCGAGGTTCTTTCACCGAGATGGTGAATTCTAGTCCCACCTTAGGCATGAAAGCTGTCTGAGTGACTCTTGACTAGTCCTTCTCTCTCAGCTCACCCACTTCACACAGTTGGTGTTGTACAGCAAATAGGAGGAAGGACTATTAGGTATGTTCCCCAGCTTGAGTTACTTTATAAAAAAATAATAATAAAGGTGAGATTAAAAATAATAGGGAAGAGTGGACAGCAAGGCATTTCTTCCTAACTGATTCAGTCTCTTGACTTCTACAAATAGGGCGAAATAAGTACTTGCTGTTGCCTCTTAAATGCACTTCATAGAATTCCTCAGATGTTTATTAGTCGTCTTCTGTATCCACAGCCAGCTCCGAGTCGGCTTAGCATAATCAGCGCAGCATTTATTCTGGGCATTCAGACTGCTGCATAGGATTAAAATTCAGTAGTGCCACATTCCACACTGACTTTGGTATCTGAAATATTTGCATGGGAAGCAACAGCCACTTAGATGCTTTCATGCTGAAGGCAGAACTCAAAGTCTTCTGGTTTCTAGCCTGGCCCCTAAGACCAAACTGGCTCTCATTAGCTTAATTGTGCCATCAAATGAATGGGAATTAAGACGAAGCCCCAGTATTCTTAAATATGAATGGATAAAAGTTTAAAATTCTAACTCCTGGAAGACCACTTTGAATTGATGAGCTAAAGCAGTTCTTCCCAAGAGAATTCAAAGATGATTGTTCAAAAATAATATTTAATACTCATTATTTCGCTGCACTGCTGGCTGTTTTCATCAGTAAAATTGCAAGAACAGCAAATTGAACGGTGAGTTGGACACTTTGTCTCATTTAAAATCCTTCTCATTAAAAAACATGATCCCATAATGGGATGGGGGAGATCAAATTTAACCGAAAATGGAGAAATAAAAAAAACAACAGGGGCTGCAGATACTTCGAATCGGGATTTTAAAAACAAATACAGTATGAAAAGTGGCATATCAAGTGCTCCTTCGTGGAACAGCATTTTATAAAGTAAAGAGAACATAATTAGTTGTACTTCACTTAGCAACAGCACGGTTAAATCAGGCCTCATATGAGAGGGGGAGTGTTGTTGCATAAATAAGAACAAAAGACCTTTTAAGTGTATTTACCAGCTATTATTCCTTCAGTTTCTATGACTGAAGCTTTTCTAAAGAGATGGGAGAGGGAGGTGTTGGAATCGAATGGGCAGCTATTTGCTAGGGTTAAATCCCTGTTGACACAAAACACAAATAATAGTAATAAAAATTGTTTTCTATTTCAGATCCCAGAGTAAAAGGATGGTTTCTCTTGACGAACTACAGGCCTACCTTTCTCTTCTCTGTCTTATATTTATTAATTATATGGCTAGGACCAAAGTATATGCGGAACCGACAGCCATTTTCATCCAGGGGAATTCTAGTGGTCTACAATATTGGACTTACTCTCCTGTCCCTGTATATGTTTTATGAGGTAAGAAAGGAAAACGTTATGCCTTACAGTAGCTCAGGCCTTGCAGGATGAGGGTGATTTTTATTTAAGCCTGCAAGACAGGACAATTCTTCAAATAAAACAGATGCTATACATAAAGAAAAGCATCTACTTCTGCTTTATTGACTATGCTAATGCCTTTGATTGTGTGGATCACAACAAATTGTAGCAAGTTCTCAAAGAGATGGGAGTACCAGAACATCTTATTTGTCTCTTGAGAAAACTATATGCGGGTTAAGAAGCAACAGTGAGAACTGGAACGGAACCACTGATTGGTTCAAAATTGAGAAAGGAGTCCGGCAAGGCTGTATACTGTCACCCTTCCTATTTAACTTATATGCAGAGCACATCATGATAAAGGCAGGGCTAGATGAATCACAAATTGGAATTAAGATTGCCAGGAGAAATATCAACAATCTCACATATGCACATGATACTACTCTAATGGCAGAAAGTGAAGAGGAACTAAAGAGCCTCTTGATGCGGGTGAAGGAGGAGAGTGCAAAAGTTGACTTGAAACTCAACATTAAGAAAATTAAGATCATGACTCCCGGCCCTCTCAATTCCTGGCAAATAGATGGGGAAGAAATGGAGATAGTGACAGATTTTATTTTCCTGGGCTCCAAGATCACTGCACATGGGGACTACAGCCAAGCAATTAAAAGATGCTCCGGAGGAGGAAAGCTATGGCAAAGTTAGACAGCATATTAAAAAGCAGAGACATCACCCTGCCAACAAAAGTGCATATAGTCAAGGCTATGGTTTTCCCAGTTGCAATGTATGGTTGTGAAAGTTGGACCATAAAGAAGGCAGAGTGTCAAAGAATTGAGGCCTTCGAACTATGGTGCTGCAGAAGACTCCTGTGGGTTCCTTGGACTGCAAGGTGATTAAACTGGTCAATCCTAGAGGAGACCAACCCTGACTGATTTTTAGAAGGCCAGATCCTGAAGATGAAACTCAAATACTTTGGCCACTTAATGAGAAGGAAGGACTCACTGGAGAAGAGTCTAATGCTGGGAATGATTGAGCGCAAAAGAAGAAGGGGACGGCAGAGAATGAGGTGGCTGGATGGAGTCACTGAAGCAGTCGGAGTGAGCTTAAATGGTCTCCGGGAGATGGTAGAGGACAGGAAGGCCTGGAGGAACACTGTCCATGGGGTCGCAATGGGTCGGACATGACTTTGCAACTAACAACAACATACATAAATTGTATGTTTGCCATGCACTTGCAGTATTTTAGGAAATGATATTTAATTTTGGCAGAACACTATCATGCTATTTCAGGTCAAGGAGGAAACAGGTCAAAAGAATCAAGATCATCACATGTTACAAGTGATAGTAGAAATTCACTGCATATAAAGTAGAGTTTTCTTGATGCTCACCATAAGATAACTCTTCAGAATGAATTATATTTAGCTCCTTAATATGTCTCTGAAATGCACTTTGAAACATGTCTGACCCAGCTATGTAATTTTTATGTTTCTAAGACGACAAGCTTTATTTGTCCTTCTTTATGCTGAAGCCCTGCGGCTTTGTTTATCCCTACAATTTGCTTTTTATTTAGATATTCCAGTCTTGAATGTGTTCGTCTTCTTTATTTGTATATAGACCCCATAGACTTACCACTTTAAGAAAAAAAGGCTACTGAAATGTCATTTATGAGTATTTAAAGAAAATTAAAGGTATGGGGCAGGGGTGAAATGCTCCCAGTTCGGACCGGATCGCCCGAAGAACCGGTAGCAAAAATCCCTGCCCCCCCCTCCCCCCATGCCCAGCTAAGCCGCACAATCATCAGAGCCTTTTTTTTTATTATTATTAAAAGCATTTTTTTTCTACAATCTCTTCGGCCGAAAAAATGCTTTTAAAAGTAAAAAAAAAAAAAGCCTCTGATGATCCCACGGCTCAGCTGGGATCATCAAAGGCTTTTAAAAGAACCTCCCCCTTTTTTTTTCTTTTAAATGCCTCTGACGATCCAAGCTGAGTTGAATCCCACCACTGCTCACAGCCAAACCAACCTCCAAGGGTTGTTGCTGTGGAGAAAATAGGAGGAGGAAGGCCTATTAGATACATTCTCTACCTTGAGTTATTTACAAAAAAATTAATAAAGTTGGGACAAAAAAAAATCTAAAATAAAATTAAAAATAATTGATCCCAGAATTACAGTCATAAGTCGAGATACCCACGTAACCAGAAATATGCTTCATTTGTGATGATTGTTAACCAAACACTGCATTCATTAAGAGAAACCATTCATTTGAAGGGCATTTTTTTCAGGGTGGATTTGATTTAAATCGAGTTGATTTAAATCACAATTTAAATCATGATTTAAATCACTAGTAAAAAGGCTTGATTTAAATCAACTCGATTTAAATCATAATTTTTAAAGAGCAATTGTCATCTCTGCTACTCCTTTGACCCACTGTTGACTCACCGATAGTCCCAGTGTTACAGAATATACAGTTTCATGCTACATAACTAAGCTCCATTTCATGCTGAATAAACTAAATTATTTATGTATCTTAAATAGAAACTATCTTACGATAGATTTTTACCCCAAAAGTTTTTTATTAAAATAAATTCGATAAAAATCAAAAAAATCCGATTAAAATAAAAAAAGTCTCATTTTTTGATTTTTTTTAAAAAAATCATTGATTTTTATCCACCCTGATTTTTTTGCACATGTGAAAGGGTAGTTTTTTGGAAACTGGCAAAAAAACATTGCAAATTGCAGTCATATGAGTGCAGAATGCAATGAGTCTACCGTGTAAAATCAGGCCATATGGCTGCAAGAGTACACTGTGACCATTAATGTTGGCTATGGGTGTGTTACAGGCTGTAAAGCACCCGTTCTATAGCCATCATAACTTTGAATGTTCGTAAAATGATCAGTCATTAAACAAGAATTACTTGTAGAGGAGTCTAAGACTTGAATGAGGTCAGGTGATTTAGGAGCATCATAGCTGATTGGGATTTGACCATGGATCTTCCCTGTCATAGACTTGCAGTCTGATTTATATCACATAAGACAGGCTCCATGCAGTTCAAATCAAGTGCAACTAGCTGTGCAACTAGTCCCAAAGGTGCTTTTTTCAAGAAGCAACTGGACTATCTGGTTTTTTTCTTTCTCATCCACGAAGCTGAAGAAGCACCTTTGGGACAACCATGACCTGGATGACTGAGAATTTCCATAGACGTGGAACTAGGTTTCATAAACTGTGAGCTGTACCAGGGGTCCCCAACCCCCCGGCCATGGCCCATTACAGGACCGGGAGCTGCTCAGAACTAGGCTGCCCAAAGCGGAAGGGCGAGCATGTGTTCTTGGGTGCATTACCAGTTGCGTGAGCAGTGGACAAACACATGCGTGCACGCTTGCCCGTCACTTGCACAAATGGAGCTGTGCACACACTTCCACTCATGTAGAACTATCCACCCCACCCCACCCCCATGCGGCTGGTCCGCAAAGCGCAAAAAGTTGGGGAACTTGTGAGCTATACCACTCTTGGAAAGGGACCCACAGAGTCCAGGGGAAGCGTTGAAGAACCTTTTAGTTAATACTGCTACAATAAAGCCCACCTTTCACTAATGTCATGGTATTGTTTTCTTTGTTCATTTGTATTCATTCTGGTGCTTGGATTCTTAGGGCAGGTGTGTGTACATTGATATTACACTAAAGGGAAGTGTGATGGCCGAACGTTTAGGAACCCCTGATCTCACAAATTTAGGTTAATGGATAGAAACAAGTTTATGCCTTCTTAATGTAAATTGCCTCAAATATTATGGTTAATTGTTTTGACTCCTTTTGGAGGATTCTAAAAAGAACTAGAAACATTGATATTGACCTGCAATTAATTTCTGGGATATTTTGCTTATGATTAACATCAGCTGGGGAACATCCAATTTAAAATTATAATTATTTCCTGTGCAAATCAGCCAAGAGACTTAAGGTTAATGGGAATAGATTGGAATATAAACTGTCATTCTAAGAGAAACCTGTATCACATTAACATACCAAATTGTGTGTTTGAAAAGGTGAGAATTAATTGTGGTACGTTTCTAGTCCTCCTTTTTTTTTTTTTTTTTTTTTTTTTTTTTTTTTTTTTTGGTAAATCAGAATGTTGTAATCTCCTACATTTTGAAACCATCAGAACCTGTTTGACATAGGCATCTGAAGCATAAAAGACTCATGTATAAGAAATGGAATATTTTAGTGTTAAGTAATTGCAATATCCTAAAGCCTATTTAATTCCAACTTATATTAAAAACACTTTTAGTGGGGATTGCCTTTGGCCCTCCAGCCAAACCTTCCTCCATGTAATATCAGAAGGTTTTTGTGAGCACCAGTTCAGACTTTGCAAGGATTATTTGTCCTTCCTCCGACTGCTCTTCAGAGGGAAAGAGAACAAGAAGATGTGACAAAAAGATAGAGAAAGGGTGAATCTCTCTGCTTTACAGATAGTCCTCAACTTGCGACCACAATTAAGCCCAAAATTTATGTTGCTAAGCAAAATATTTGTTGTGAATTTTGCCTCGTTTTACGACCTTTCTTGCCACAGTTGTTCAGTGAATCACTGCAGTTGTTTAGTTCGTAACATGGTTGTTAAGTGAATCTGGGTATCCCATCAGAAGGTCATAAAAGGTGATCACATGACCCCATCATAAATATGAGTCAATTGCCAAGCATCTGTAATTTAATTATATGACCCACGGGGATGTTGCAACGGTTGTGTAAAAAACAGTCATGAGTCACTTTTCTCATTGTTGTTGTAACTTTGAGTGGTCACCAAGCAAACTGTTGCAAGTTGAGGACTACCTGCATGGGGTAGGTCAGGGGTCAGCAACCTGCAGCTCTGGATCCGCATGTGGCTCTTTCACCCCTCTGCTGCGGCTCCCTGTCATTCAAAATATGTGTCACAACTGCCAATGTGCGACACCCGCCAGCACGCAATTTATTGAGCTTTTCAACCCCTGGTAGGCCAACCATGGATAAATCCAAGAAAAGAAAAGTTTCAGAAGAAAACAGAATGTTTAATTCAACTACATATGCTAGTTTTGTGGCCACTCAAGAAATAGTCAGGTACAGGAAGGGTTTTGTGGCTCCTGGTGTTTTCTTTTTTGTGGGAAACAGGCTCTGGTTGCAGACCTCAGGGGTAGGTCTACCCCCACAGTCCTTCTTTTTCTGGGTTGACCTGGATATGATTTGGATTTTTTCATGATTTGATGGCATCACTTGTAAGCACCTATGCAGGTCCACTACTGACTACTGACTAAATGTTTATTTTGCTCTAGCTGGTGACGGGAGTATGGGAAGGAGGATACAATTTCTTCTGTCAGGATACACACAGTGGAGGTGAAGCCGATATGAAGGTAACGTTCTAAGCTGACCCTGCTGCTTTACTTTACCTCTTGAAGAAGATAGATCCTACAGGTGTGAGCGTGCTTGTTTTGGAAGGACACTCTTCTCGCTCTGCCCTTTCTCAACCTGGTGTTTTCCAGATGTGCTGAGAATCCACTCCTCCTCCAATTCCAACTAGTAGAGTTGAAGTTTACTTTATCTGGAAATCATCAGTCGAAAAAGGCAACTGGGCCTTTAATGTCTGTTGCCTGCTAATGCTTTGCAAAAGGAAGCGATGCTTGTGCAAACATCTCTAAATAAAGACCCATCATAAGAGTTGGAAGACGAACGTTTGCAGAAGGTGTATGTAGATTTCTTTTTTTCATTGTTCAAGCTATTGAGGATTTAGCAGTAATGTAGCCCGTAATAGGCCTTGAACGATAACTTAATTTCTCTTCCTTCAATTGGGATTGTGGATGTGTGTGGCTCTTGCATGGGAAAGATTTACAAATATGTCTTGGCTTATTGATGTTGGAGAAGTAGGTAAAGTAGTCTGGCAAAAAAAAAAAAAAACCTTGCTTGGTTTGCTTATAAATTAACGGGAAAAAAGTCAGAACTGGCTGCTTAAAAAGCAATATGACCTGGGTGGTACTACACTCTAAATCTACGGATTTCTTTAATTTATTAGCTTTTCTATTCAAAAATATACCGTGTAAGTTGTTCTGAAGCACAATTTTACTATTGAAGTGAAATTTTAATAGTAGTAGTAAATAATAATATTTACAATAAGTCAATGGCTTTAAGCACCGCAGTTTCCTAACAACTATTATGAGTCTGATTTAGATGGAAGGGCTTGATAGGTTATTCAGTGTTTTAAGACTCGGTGAAGAATGGAACCTGGGCCTTCCTGATACAACTCTTAATAAATGCTTCACCTTCAAAAATGTTCAGAGCAGAAACACAATTATTGGAACCAATTATTTTGTCTACAAGAAATTGAATGTGGAATGTTTCTGGAATACCCAGAAAATTTTTGGTTACAAAGAAAACTCTATTAAACAACAACTCTAAGTACTGGTAAATCTGCAGTTAAACAAATAATCCTTTTTAAAATGTGATGTCCCTGTTTAAAATTTGCCTTGGCTCACAATATACTGCCTGAACATAATATCATCCATGAAAACCTGCAGGAATGCATTAGAAATTCAAGTGTTACTCCTTCATTTTCAGCCCTTGTGTTTCATGATGCACTTCTGATAAAACACAGGTATTTGCATGTAACACTTCAAATGGAACAATACTTGGAACTAGTGGCAGGGAGTTAAATATCTCATACTCATTTTAAGGAAATGGTGCAAAAAAATCTCTAGTATATGCTCATTATCTAATCTGATAAAATTAGATAATCCCCAACCCTAACCCCAATCTCTCCCCCTCCCCCAAATTAGGGAGCTCATAACAGTTTGGCTGCATTGCAGAAATGGGGAATACATCCTAATTAAGATCTCCAAGGTCAGGGGTGAAATGCTCCTGATTTGGACCGGATCGGGTGATCCGGTAGCGATTGTGACAGGTGCTTCAGAGAATCTAGTGATGGTGGTACGAGGCTCCGCCCACCCACCCGGGTGTCGTTACTTCCGGCTTTTAAAAGCTAAAAAAAAAAAAGGCTCTGACGATTGCAAGGCACAGCTGTGATCGTCAGAGCCTTTTTTTTTTTTTTTTAACTTTTAAAATAATTTTTGTTACAACCTATTCAGCCGGACAGGTTGTAAAAAAAATGC
Source organism: Arizona elegans (assembly GCA_022577455.1). Lineage (NCBI taxonomy): Eukaryota > Metazoa > Chordata > Lepidosauria > Squamata > Colubridae > Arizona > Arizona elegans. Next base: position 208,817,205 of record JAKOOJ010000001.1, on the reverse strand, counting down.
TTTAAAAAAAGTTGGCCACACCCACCCAGTCACATTACCCCACCCACCCACCAAGCCACGCCCACAGAACCGGTATTTTTAATTTTACATTTCACCACTGTTCAAAGTGTTGAGATGATTTGCTTTAGGAAAAATGCTTTTAACCCCTTTCTTGCTCTCCTTTGGAATATGCACTTCTGATTTCCACTTCTGATTTATCTGTTTTGTGGATTAATATCTTGAAAGAAGACAGTCTTCCATATATGTAAGGTTTTTTTTAAGGATGAAGAGAGAGGTCAGAAAGTTTGAGCAACCCTTGCTGAATTTTCCTTGAGGACTGATGAACTTCCATTGGGAGCTCATGCATTCCATCCAATCCTCACCCCTGAATCCATTCTATTCTAAAGTTCAAACTTTTGCTTTTCCATTTATTCCTGAATTTTTTTTAAACTGTATTTTGAGGCTGCTTTCTCGCTTGTAATTGCTATCATTAGTGTTATCATTTTTTCTATGTGTCTCCTTGACAGGGCTCTATTCTAAAAGTCAGACTAAAAATAATTGTAATAAAATACATTTTTAGACTTTCATTTCAATAGTGATTCCAGGAATCAATAGACCAAGCTCATCTATTTGAAATGTTTACCCTTTATTTTGTGAGGTTTTAAAGCCTCCTTTAATCTGATATGGCATTTAGAAGAATCATTGATATGCTCCTAATGGTTCTTTGGAGGCTGTAGATAATCATTGAGTACTGCTATTTTTTTTAACTTCATTTTAAAATGAGCACATCAAAACAGGCTAAGTTGGAACTTGGATATAAGCCATCTGTGCAATATTCAAATGTGTACTTTCCCAGTTGTAATCTGATCAATGTCATATCATTTCAGCAGATATTGAAATTTCAGTATCATTATCCTTTTTTAAAATTTGCAGAAATGCCATTTAGGAATTTTTAGATTGATTTGCAATCCGAATCTTATAGACCCAAAACGATTTAGGATCCTATAATTTGTCTGTCCTCCCCATTTCTATTATGTACTTGGTTTCAGTAAAGGAGCCAGGTTGTTTCATCCTTGTTTTTTCGTGTCACACTTAACAAGGAAGTACCAGCTCAGATCTTCTTCCCATGTTAAAATATTCACTAGAAATTATCTGACTCAGATAATTCCATTTGAATTGAACATCTTTATCCTGCCTTTCTTCCAAACAGAGTACTGTATCATACAAGGGGAATATGTCAAATGTCACAACTATATTACTGAGAGTTGTAATGTTCAAAAGACAATTTTGTGACTGAATAGTTTTGGAACTCATAGGTAACCAACTACAATAATCTTATCACTTGTGGCTCTTGTGGAATTGCATGTAAAAAGCTTTTCAAGACTGTAAATGGTGTACAGTTGACCTCTTAATCTGAGACTCTCCAGTTGTTTGAGACTCAATCCCATCCATTTCTTTCTTTTCATTACCAGGTATTGAAATACTTCTCCTAAGTGGGGAAAAGAAGATTGTGCAATCTTGAAAGGAGTGGCGGTCAGGGAATGTTTTTTTTAAAAAAAAACCTGAAACCTTAAAATGAAGAGAGTTAATGGTTAATTCTCTACTTAAAGTTACATCAAGTGCCTCTTAGGTAGTGATAGGATAGCCCACAGAATATATTTATCTTAATTTTGTAAGAAATGAGCAAGCAATACACATCACAACTTACTGAAAGCTAAGTAATAAAGCAGATATCCCATAAAATGTTAAAATTGCAAAATTCCCCGAACAATTGAGCCTAAAACATCCATAATCCTGGATAATGCTAAGAAAAAGAAATTAGTCTTGAAGCTTTTCCTAAAAGCTTGTACTGCATTCTTTATTTTGGGGTTTCAGCCAAAAAGACCCCCTTCCCTCAGATACCTATCGTACTGTTGGAAGAGGGTCAATCTTCTCACCTAATTCTGGCATTTGTTTGCAAATTTTTCAACCTAATGATTCTTTGTCCTGTAACTTAGTTTTAATTGAGTCAGATTTCGACATGGGCTACCGAAACAGGCTAGCTTGCTATTTCATAAATATGCTTGCCTGTAGCTTGCTCAAAAACTAGTTATCTCCCTTCATAATCAGCCTTCCTCTGGATCTCAGTCTCTCCAACCTGGCAAAAGCTTAGGGAATACAATAGCCTTAACTCATGTTTGCTCAGATTGTTCAGGGATCTCTGTAGCAATGTGAGGATTAAACATTTCCCTTGTGAGTTTTGATGCACCTGAGCTACAGTTTAATCAGCATAAAATTACAGTGTCTTTTGCTTTAGTCACAGCTTCGGTTTTATACCTATAATCAGGTAGCTACTTCAAACATGCCCAAAGTGTTTGGACTACACAGTAGAGCCACCTCTCTCTTTCCTTTGAACAGCTTTCGTGTAAGATTGAACACCTGGCTGTGAAATGCTCCTGTGTTTGGAAGCCCAGAACACTACTGAATGAGGCTGCGTGGCACAGTGCTTCTAACCTTGGCAACTTGAAGATCGGTGGATTTCAACCACTAGAATTCCCCAGTCAGTGTTGCTGACTGGGGAATTCTGGGAGTTGAAGCCCACCAATCTTCAAGTTGCCAAGGTTAGAAACACTGATGTAACAGACAGTGGCTCAGAAGGAACACTGATCCACTAGGATCTTGTCCAACTAAGATTGTCTTTGAGGCAGAGAATATGCCCCAAAGTTTTATTTTACATGTATTTGTGGATCAAAGATCTGAACTATTTCTCCTCTTCCCAGATTATACGGGTCCTCTGGTGGTATTACTTTTCAAAGTTCATTGAATTTATGGATACTTTCTTCTTTATATTACGGAAAAATAACCACCAAATCACCATTCTTCATGTGTACCACCATACAACTATGTTGAATATTTGGTGGTTTGTTATGAACTGGGTGCCTTGTGGCCACTGTAAGTATTCTTGTGACTCAGGATGGGAAATTGACTATGTGTGTATGATACTGTATATACATAATAGACATGTATGATTCTAGAAGATTTTCATTTTAAAAGAAAAGATACCGTATTTTTCGGAGTATAAGACAAACCGGAGTGTAAGATGCAGTTTAGTTTTTGGGGAGGAAAATAGGGGGGGAAATCTGCCTACTAGGTATTCATCTGGATAGCGTCCTTAGTCTGGTCAGCTTCAGCACATTAGTTTGCTTGTTTTTATCCCCTGCTTGGGGATAAAAAACAGCTACTAAATCACAACTGATCTTTGGAGAGAGAAAATGAGAAAACCAGGCAAACCACGGAGATCGCTTCACTTGCTAGTGCCTCGTTAGGGCTGAAAAAAGTTTCGAAAAAGCTACATTTGGAGTATAAGATGCACCCAAATTTTCAGCCTCTTTTAGGAGGGAAAAAAGTATGTCTTAATACTCAAAAAAATATGGCAATATGTGTACAGGTAGTCCTCAACCTATGACCAGAATTGAGGCCAAAATGTCCATTGCTAAGCTATTGAGTTTTACCTCATTTTACCTCCTTTCTTGCCAGAGTTGTTTAGTGAATCACTGCAGCTATTAAGTTAGAAACATGGTTAAGTGAATCTGGCTTTCCCATTGACTTTGCTTGTCAGAAGGTCGGAAAAGGTAATGACATGAGTCCAGGACACTGCAACCACCATAAATACATGCCAGTTGTCCAGCATCCAAATTTTGTTCATGTAACCATGAGGATGCTGCAATGGTCATAAGTGTAAAAAAAAAAAAAAAGCAGTCATAAAGTCACTTTTTTCAGTGCCATTGTAACTTCAAACGGTCACTATATGAATGGTTGTAGATCAAGGGCTACTTGTATATGTATTCTGTTCACTCACTAGATTGAAAAGCTTTTACTTTTAATTGTTTATAAGGCTGATCGTGATTATTATCGAAGCCGCAGTTAATTTGGTGAAACTGTTTTTATTCTCAGTCACAAAAGGTGAGGCCAATCGATAAAGGTTAAACTCCTTCACAATAGTTAACCTTTTGTTCTTGTTTGCTACTTCTTTGTCTTACTTTTTTAGCTTTGTATTTTGCCAGAGGTTTGTCCCGTGCCAACTTGCACTGTGTTTAGATGTTCTGAGTTACAATTGGAAGTAGGTATCCAGACTATCAAAAACAACGCCAGACAGAAACTATCAAAAAGCTTTTCCATGCAGTAGCAGCTGTACCTCGATGTCACACTTAGATGACACCACACTATCGTTTAGATGTTCATGCATTGTGGAGGCTTCCATCAGATGCACGCAGCACTCACGTGACATAACTGCATCTGTTTGCACCAGGGTGGTAAATGAGAGAGATGAGGAAACAGTCACTGTGAATTCAAAATTCACTTCTGATAGATGCAAAGTATGATGTAAATAGATGTGTCCTCTGTCTCCATTGTTATGTAGATTGACTGCTGATTGTAATAAATGTTGATGTATATAGCTGAATTATGGCTTGTAAACAAAGTCAGTGTTCTATTACAATTTGTAGCCATTCCCTAGAAACTACAATCTTAAGTAGCTTTAGGAGAAACTTCTTATAATTAGCAAGTTATAATTACAAGCAGTTCAGATATGACATTAAATTACGTTTCTTTAGTGGCTTCAAGATTTAATTCTATTCTAATCTTGGATTAAGTTTTAAAGGTTTGTAAAATATTAATTTTATAATTGACGTAGAGCGACTTTTAAGACAACCCCTTTCATCATTGTATTTTCCCCTCTCTCCTTACAACCTACAGCATATTTTGGTGCCACTCTTAACAGCTTTATTCATGTCCTCATGTATTCCTACTATGGACTGTCTGCTATCCCATCTATGCGTCCATATCTCTGGTGGAAGAAATACATCACTCAGGGGCAGCTGGTGAGTTGTAGTGACTGTGGTTGCTTTTTTTCTTTTTCTTTTGAACAAATATGAGTAAGTTCGTTTTGTGATGAACCCGTTTGTATGACATCTTAACCCATATGGCCACAGATCCTATATGCTAATTAAAATTCCTGGTTTCTGATTGTAGTTAAAGCTGTTTGCCTTAACCTCAATCTTAGCTGCGGACTGTATTTGCACATTGTATTAAATCTGAATGCACCCAAATTCATTGTATGACCTGATAGTAACCTGCAGAACTCCAGGAACACTTGTCCAGGAGAGGAAAAATTCAGTAGACTGCCCTATTTGATTTTCACAGCAATTTTTAGTAGGTGCAGAAGCTCCAGTCTATGCCCCACCCTTTAGTATACAAACAAAGGCCTGTACAACTGAAGAGCTCCACTTGACATACAGGTAGTCCTCGACTTACGACCACAATTGAGCCCAAACTCCCTGCCGATAAGTCAGACAGCTTTTAAGTGAATTTTGGCGCATTTTACGACCTTTCCTTTGGCATTGTTAAGTGAATCCTTATACTTAAAGTTAATAACATAATTGTAATGTGAATCTGGCTCCCCCATTGACTTTCCTTGTCAGAAGGTGGCAAAAGGTGATCAGGCAACATTGCAGTCATCATAAATACATGCCAGTTGACAAGTGTTTTGATCCTGATCACGTGACCATTGGGGATGCTGCAAAGGTTGTAATTGTCAAAAATTTTTCAGTGCCATTGTAACTTCGAACAGTCACTGAATGAATGGTTGTAAATCAAGGACTCCCTGTACTGCAACAAACATAGGGATCTTGATGAGGACACTGTCAAGTGAGCCACTTTCAATGTGTTCATTGTTTCTGGCCTCTTGGAGGAATTACGACCAACCAACTTGTTGCTATGCTAATCTTACTCCTGAAGGCAGTCGCTTAGCTCCTTTCCATTTCCTGTAACAATTTCGAAACGATATCTTGAGACTCATGACAAAATATCTTTAAGCACTGCTTATTTGCACAACAGTCACTTTTATTTTTTCGGTAACCTCCCTTCGTGTTTTACACACTAGCTCTTCAGTTTGGTTGAATATCAGAAGTATCTGTCTCCCAGTTAGCCTGAACTTTTTGGAATGGAGTGCCATTTTCCTTATGGAATGACTGGAAGTTGTGGTGCAGATTTTAAGAAGAGCATAGGAAGTGATTGATTGATTGATTGATTGATTGATTCCTGCTCTGCTTGGCTACCACAACAGTGTTGTTTCCTTAAATAACCATTTTCTTCTCTTACCCAACAGATTCAATTTGTTCTGACAATCATCCAGACAAGCTGTGGGGTCGTTTGGCCTTGTCGGTTCCCTATGGGATGGTTATACTTCCAAATTGGTTATATGATCTCCTTGATTATCCTTTTCACAAATTTCTATGTCCAGGTAAGTTAAGTTAGGTATTTTCCAGAAGAATGGGAGTGGGATGTTCATCACCAGTCTGTTTTTTCAATTTGTGGACAGTTGGATTTTAATGTGGGAGAGAATTTCATTCTATCAGGACTGCATTTATCTATAGATCTTTAAGCCAAATACGTCTTCTCCCAGTTTCAGGATCATTCTGGAAAACAACACAGTTGCTTTAAGAATTTATAGGCAGGTCTACTTTTGTGCCCCCATAGACTCAGACTTTTTGGCCTTCAAAACTGAAACATTGCAGTCCTAGTAGGCATCTGAAAATGTAGTATAGAACAGAGCTCCCCAACCTTTCCAGCTTTGTGGAATGGTGGGGGTTGTGTGTGTGAAGAACGGATGGTTTCGCACAAGCGGTGGGCAAACACATGTGAGCGTAACTCCATTTGCACAAGGGGGGGCACCATGCAAATGCATGTGTGCTCGTCGGCTGCTCGCACAAGTAGGAATGCGCGTGTGCTCTCACTCACTCCTTCTGGTTCCAAATGGCTCACGACCTGGGAGTTGGGGACCCCTGCTATAGAATTACTTAAATTTTGTTCTAAAAGGTATGTCAAACTCAATTTCATTGAGGGCCGCATCAGGGTTGTGTTTGACTTCAGGGGCCCAGGGTGGGTGTGGCCAGCTCAACATCACTCGTGTCGGGGCGCCCGGGGTGGCCCAAGCGCTCTGCCAGCAAAAACTGGCTGCCAAACTCCATTTTTGGCTGCAACGGCCTCCTGCAACCCTCTTCCAGTGAAATAGGAGCTCGGGAGGGCCTCCCAAGCTCTGTTTTTGCTGGCAGAGGCACCATGGGCCTGCCTTTGCTGTTTCCAGGGCAGCCCCGCGGGCTGGATCCGGCCCCTGTGCCTTGAATTTAACATCCCTGTTCTAAAAGATTATACAGTGAGCTAAATAAATTTCTCTCCCCCCCCCCCCCCCAGTCGTTAGTTTGGTGGGGATCTTAAGTTGTTTTCAACTCGTCCCGGTTCTGTGTCCCAAATTTAGGAGGATGAGATAACATATTGAATATAGTGAGGAGCACCTTTGGATCTCCCTGAAATTAGGAGAGTTGCATGAGCATCCCCCTACCCATAGGCTGTACGAAGAGAAAGTTCTGTTCACTTTTTACAATAAGCTATAGTTTATTTTTCATTGTTGCAAGGGACACTGTAGTTTGAGCAAATTTTAATTCTGATCACAAATCAGACTCCGCCCCTTAAGGCAGTCTGAGTAGAGGAAGGTATTTATGTATTTTTTTAAAAAAAAAAAACCTGATCTCCCCCCCCACCCCCTTCTCTTTGGTACTGTGGCAAAAGCTATTATTGACCTGACTTTCTGTGTGTTTGTGTTGTTGTTTTTTAAAGACTTACAACAAAAAAGCAGCCTCCAGAAGGAAAGAATATCAGAATGGGTCTTCAGCTGCTATGAACGGGCACACAAATAGCTTTTCTTCTTTTGGGAACAATGTGAAGCAAATAAAACAAAGGAAGGATTGAAGACCAAACTGAAAAACTATTCTGATATCCCAGGCAACAACAACAAAATCTGATTGTAAGCACAATATGTGTTGTGCACTGATAACTCTTGACAGCTACTGTAACTATTCCTGCCTAGAATAGTGTCGATTTATGTAGGATTTAACCAGTGCAAAACATCCTAGAAACTATCCATAAGCTAAAGTTGATGACGTTGATAATCCTGGATGATCATAGACTGAAGCATAAAATGTGGAAGGAAGTATTATTGTAGTATGACAGACACTGCTGTTGCCTTACTAGTTGATATAATAGGTGCTGAATTAGGATTCACGATTCCAAAACTGTAATTCAGACTCATATTTTTAACTGTAGATAGTGCATGTTACTGTAATTTGTATGACAAAATTCAGTTTGTTTGTTTTTTTCCAGTAGTTTAAAACACACATGCCTTAAATCAAAATAAAAGCAGGGCCTAAAATCTAATTACCAGTTTGGAAATGTATGGAACTGTTTCATTCTAAGAGGGCAGCTTCTCAAATGGCATTTTATGCCCTGGTATGGATACCAAATGTTGGAGAAGCACAGGGTCATTAATGAAAAGTTCACATACATGTATACATGTGGGTCTCCCCTTGTGTTCAAGCGAATAGCCTCATTTCCTGTGGAGGGATTATATTTCCAAATCGGCGATAGGATCTCCTTAATTGACCCTTTTCATAAATGGCTATCTTCAGGTCTAGAATATAAAAATGTCTATCTACCATACAAGTGGTAACTCAGAAAGGTAGGGCAATCCCGTGTAAACTCTTCACACACGCAGTATGCTGTGCATCTCCTTCAGCCCAGGTGCAACGTTGTTTAATTCCTTTCACAAATCAAAAGAGATGCCGTGGGCTGTCTAGGACGTGTGAAAGTGGACACGCTCAAAGGCGCTCACCTTTCTATATATGCTCTGTTTGAAATGACACCAGTGCTAAAAAGAAAAAAATATATAGCCATTTAGTTTGGTCAGGACTTGTTCTTTTTCTTGTAACAATTCTGCAGCAGTTCACCTTTTAAAAGTAATTTTTTTCCCCTCTCCATTAACTTCTAATAAGTCATGGAAACTGTGTGTTTGCTTTGGCAGTGTCTAGAATAGGATGCTGACTCTCTCTAAGCATTGCAAGATGCTTAGGGAGGCTAGCCTGCTACCTTTCTCCCACCAAACGTTCCCAGTGTTGCATCCTGAAAATGGTTGCTTGCTCTTTTCAAAATGACTGGCGACATCTGAGATGAAACCAGCTGCCTCGTTCCCCTTGAGGAAGGCCCAGCGGGTTCTTTTCCCATTTCATCGCCGAGTCTTTCCCTCGCTTGAAAAAAACCATAGACTGAGTCTTCAGGTTGGACCGTGGTGAGCCAAGGAAAGGGATCGTGATTAAATTGTGAAGCAGATCTCTGAAAATAGCAGATGTTGAGCAACAGATTCTCATGAACTGACAGCATTGTTTCAACCACACTTCAAATCTGTTTCTGGGCAAATCTAGCCCTTGCCCTGTTTTTCCTAGTTTTTGCCAATTGGTTGTAATTGCAATTTTAAGAAACCTTTGGGATGAACCCTGGCTTCCCTCTCCCCCTCTTCCTCTGCAGTATTGAAGCCAGAGTTTACTTGAGAATGAATAGTGTGGAGAAGAGAAGGCTACATCTGTTAAGGGAAACTTTTCTGCAAAATAGGGGAGCTGTCCCAGTGCAAATAGGAAACCTTCCATTCATAAAAGCAACTCCTGGATCCAACTCATTGACTTTAGAAATGTGCCTCTAGTAAATGTTTTCCAGTTTTTGCCTTTTCAGAGTGTTGCGTTAGCTCATATCAGATTATAGTTATATGACAAATTCTTGGAACAAAATGAGGTTTGTTTCCTTTTGTCCATTTCTTCTCTGGTTCCTTGTGTCGTCGAGCATTTGTTTGGGAAATGCTTGTTGAAATCTCTGTTGTAACTGTTCCCTCCCACACACAAACCACACAGAGATATATACAGTGTTGGTTGATAAGCAGGTATCTGTAAAGAAATATACTGTGTAGAATGGTGGCGTTTTAATCTGTTAACATGCTAATCTGTACTTTGTATCAAGCCATTCCCGCTGTTCTTGTCTGTCCAAATTTATATATTCAGAGTTTTATGATTTTATATTTATACAGATATGAGTTTACCATGTTCTTGCTCAGCTAATGTTTGAGACTAATTATTAGTTCTCTTTATTAGCTTTGCAGATTTGATTTGTTTCTTCTTCAGTCAATCCCTCCCTTTCCCCCCCACCCCCTCCTGTTTCTGAATGAGACAGCACTGATTTACTTTGTGTGTGTGCCTCTAAGTGTGTGTGTGTGTGCGTGTTTAATGTTCTCAAAACTTATATGTACATGTCTTGGTTTCTAGGTATTGATTTACAAAGTTTTCACATATTTCATACAGCAGCTTTACCATTCAAACAAAATATGCTGTCTAAATATGTGTGTGCTAAAAATAAAAAAAAAACTTAAGCTTGTCAGAAATACCTGCATTGTTATGTTTTGTGTTTAATCATTAAATCATTCTTGATACTTGTGTTTGTGTTTTAATATATTGACACTTTCATAGACCCAATGCAGCGTTGTAACTCATCTGTTATTTAGTACTTGTATTTTTACATGAGATATTCCTATCTTACACACCACCAATTACCAATGAACATTTTTTTCCCTTTTTGGTAATTCCAGGAATACATAAGCCACAACTTAACTTTTGAAAGGAAAAATTAAATAGCATGCAGCAAAATGATTTTAAAAATGTCTCAGTTTTATTTTTTTTCATGTGTTTTTCCCATGCTCCCCTGTTTGTTTGCACAGAGAAGAACGTTCCCACTGGCATTCATAAAATCATTCCAATTATGACATGCAGGCAGAGGAAAAGCATTGAAAAGGCCTCGTGCCTCCCTGTCCTGGTTTGAAGTAGTGATTCTGCACTGGGGGTTGTCATCTGAGTCAGAAACTGGGTCAAGTACAAAGCCAAAGAGATTTGTAAACTGCAACTCACAGGGGGATCTTTATTGATATCCAGACCTCAAGCAGAAGTTAGGAGTCTTATTTAGGCCCCTCTCCCTCTCTCTCTCTCTCTCCCCCTCTCCCTCTCCCTCCCTCCTGATTCATATTTAAAAGACAAGCTATTTTATAATGCCAAAAAACTCACTGAACAGTTTTAACCATCAATACTACAGTGACAGATAATTGCCTACACTATATTTAACTGATGTTTTACTAAAGTATTTTAATAAAAACGTAAAAAACAAAAAACTCACATTGTTTTTTACCCTTTAAGCTGCAATTCCATATCCACTTAACTTGGAGAAGGTCTGACAGGTCCTTGGTCAGGTTTACATCTGAGTAGGCACTGAGAGAGGCTGTGTTCCTGGGCAGAGGGGAACCTTGTTCAATGGCGATGCATACTTTAAAATAATTACTGTTTCCTTCCATTGAAATTGTTTCTAAACTGATAGAAGGGGGATATTTGTAGCTCAAGAGTCGAACTGGAGGATCATCTGTGCTCTCTGAGCTTGGTTGTTTTCTTGTAGCTATTTCATTACCAAATAAAGTAACATCATCAGTATTAGTGCTGGCAGGGCAAGCTACTGTATATAAACAGGCAGTAAACCCGCGCTCACTGATACTGATGATGCTATCTAATTTGGTAATGGCACACCTGCAAGAAAACCATCAAGCTCAGAGAATACCAAGGACCCCATAGTTCCTAAACTGCTCAAGAATTCCATTTACAGATGTGGAGAGGCTCTTCCTTTATAGTCTTAAAAGAAGTCCTTCCCAAGCTGACCTCATGCCCCAGGTGACATCTTCCCTAGAGGACAGAAACCCTTCCCCTTGGTTTAGCTAGCGATGGCAGAAGAATCCTTCGCGCCTTTAGAGCGTTCTTTTCCCCTTCCAGATATTCCTTTGCTTTGCCTGGTCAATTGAGAGAAAATACAAGTGTTCCTGTTCACTTCCTTGCCAGATTGCAAATTCATCATTGCCACTTTCTTTCATTCTATGGCAATTGGATCTGTAGAGTGAAACAGCATTTATATCATTTCAAGTCTATTTCTGAAAACCTGCTGGGTCATTACTCATATCATGGATAACGTATGTACCAATTAATGTTCCTGCACAATACTGCAAGGGGTGGATTAATTTATGATGAGGCATATCACAATATTGGGAAGGAGGTAGGACCGTTTCTAACAAAGTGAGCACGACAACGGATAATTGCCACCTGATCAGCTGATGTTTTGCTAAAGTATGTTAAATAAAAATTTAAACTTTCCTGTTGAGGCAATGGATGAGAAATTAATAACACTGTTGTGATCAACCCTGACCAAAATTCCAGGATTAGATGGCAGCAAAGATTTTACAGAGGCTTTTACCTTCTTCACTGTCATTTGGAGATCTGGAATATGGCAGAATATCCTTTTTCCTTGTTCCATTTATGTACTTGTGGATGAATCCACAGACATTGTGTGTGATTACACAAAGGATAGATGCTTTGCATATCTTTCGGAGATTAAATACATTTTCACAAAGGCAAACAGCAATTTGCATTAAATTTGCATACATTTCATTTGATGTTTGTGTCATTAGCCATCTTGTGCCAGTTTTCTCCAACATGTTATATGAACTGCTGCTTACTGTTGAAGGACAATGTCAAGGTCCCTGTTCTAGCTAAGGGTCTTTAATCAAATTTCAATGGGGGTTTGAAGATGTGGCATCCTTTCAAAGAACACGCCTTCTAACAGGACTGTCGTCTCCATAAAATAGCAGGCACACCAGGGATCATATTTGCATGTTCCCAATAGGTTTTCTTGGCTCCTACATTACACTGGTGTTAAAAACACACATCTGGAAGGTTGAATGAATTTGAGCTGATCATTCATGTGGCAATGACAATAGTTTCTGTTATTAGAAGGTCACTAATTTCACCTTATGGAAAGGTTTCATTTCTGAGGAGGAAATGAAGTCGGGAACATAGGCCCACAAAGATAATGCTGTTCAAGACGAGTATACTTGGTGGGGAACCATAATTGATAGCTTTAAATCTGTGGCCATTTTCCTGCTGGGCATATTTCAATCAGCATACTCCAGATGCACAGTTGTTGTTTATTGATACAAGACGCATTAGTCTATTGTTAAAGCTTTTAGGAGAGTTTCAGTGGGGTGGAGGAGGCCACTGTGGTATTCAGCACTATTGTATTCCATCAAACGGATTCATGAGCAATCTTGATTGATGTGATTTTTTTTTTAAAGCGTGCCCATTAGAAATGCCTCTGGACAGAAAGCAGTGGAGACCATGAGTTCTGGTCCCTCCTTAGCCGTGAAAGCCAGCTAGGGGAACTTGGACTAATCACTTTCTCTTAGCCCAACTCACCTCACAGGTTTGTTGTCAGCAAAATAGGGAGAGGAAGAAATACTAAGTATATTTGTATATTAAAAAATTAAAAATCGTAACCTGCCTGATAAGGGCTGCGATTCTATGGGTCCTTGGACAAACCTAGTGAAGAGCTTTCTCGTCAGGCTTCAAAAACCAAGAAAGACACACAGTGATTCTTCCAATCAGGTGTCTTTATTGTTCTCCACCTATAGACAGAATCTTGCCAAACTGAAACAAACTACTATCTAGTGAAGCATGTACTATTAGGAAGGGGCTGTCTTCACCCACTTTCTGTCACACAAATTATCTGGACTGAGTTGTTTCTTGCTCCTCTGGAATGCCCACTCCCTCCCGGGAATCCAATCTGATGAAATGCCCCTTTGGGGCAAGTCCCACATCTTACTGGAGTTTCCAACTCCTTTTTTGTTGCTTTCTTTTCTCTGGTTAGCACAGGAGACCAGGACAGCAGAGTCTTGAATGTCCTTCAGCCCCATAACTACATGCTTTATTTCATATTGCTCATGGTGTGATTGCTCATCACAGTTGGTTGAGTCCAAAACTAATGGAGTATTCACCTCAGTTGAGAAGGGACATGTTCTTTCGTCTCGTGCTGGGAACAAAATTCATCTTTCCCAGCTCAGGGGCACTGATGTTCTTCTAAAGCCATCAATGTACCTGGAAATCGTCATTAAAAGGCTATTAGGCTAAAAAAAAAACCTCTTTGCCAATTTTATGTTGCCTTTAATCTACTGGAGTGGCCATTGCTCTTGCAGAAAAAAACCACATGCATAAAGAGTTTTATTCCAAGTGTCAGGTTTTACGGATTGTCTGACAAAAGCATCGCTTTAGTGTGTTTTCCATCCTTCAGTAATCAATCCACTAATCCAGCTCTCTGTTATTTCTATCTCTGTAATGCTAACTTTTTAAGGTACCTCAAAAGTAATGAAATGAATTTTGTAACTCTACTACTATCAGGTGTGGATTGCAAAGTTTCTATAGTTCCGGTAACTAGTCAGGATTGGAAAGAGCCCAGTGCCATCTAATGGCTACAAGGATTTGTGCAAACATGAAAAACAATAGGTTCCAAATTCAGATTTTCAAAATAATCTATGTTGAATAGTCATTGGTAATATTCCTATTGCACCAAATGCTGAAAACGCACTTGATAAAAATGTGATGCTTCCCATATTGTAGCAACAATTTTAACAGTTGGTTGAAGAATTTTTTTAATGTCTTATTCACTTGATCTGGTATCAATAACAGATATTTAATAAGATTCTTTTCTGTAACAATGGAGATTAACCAGGAGAAACCTAAATGAATTCCTATAAACAATGCTGCCATTTTCTATGAAAAGGAAGAGATTTGGAGCATGTGGTACATACATGAGTTTCTGCCTCAGTTTCATGGATTTTCCCAGTCCTCCTGCAGAGTTGCTTAAGATTAGAAAAATATAGAAAGTATACATTTATTAATGAAAATAAATTGTTGGTATTTGTAATGTAGACAGATATGTAACAGTTATTTTCTCAAGACTGATTAAAAAGCATAGAATCACTTTATCATCTCTGAACATTATCTTCTTTCTCACAAGGAGAAAAATTACACAGATTTCTGGAAATGATTATACAAGGGACACATTGTTCAAGGGTTACACTAGAGTTGCAAATAGAGAATGAAAGAAAAATAAAAAATGAAAGCATTCCTTTCTCTTCTGCCGAATGCCAAAACCCACTTAGGGTTAGGGTTAGGTCCCCATGAACCAGGGGTGAAATCCAGCAGGTTCTGACAGGTTCAAGGAGAACTGGTACTGGAAATTTTGAGCAGTTCGGAGAACCGGTAGCAGAAATTTTGAATAGTTCAGAGAATCGGCAAATACCACCACTGGTGGCCCCAGAGTGGGGTGGGAATGGAGATTTTGCAGTGTTCTTCTTTGCCATGCCCACCAAGCCACACCATGCCCATCAAGCCATGCCCACAGAACCAGTAGTAAAAAAATTTGGATTTCACCACTGCCATGAACTCAGAGAGCAAAATGGATGCCGCCAATGAATTCACAGTGCATTGGTATGCTTAGGAGGGGGCTGAGTTTTTCAGCCGACCTTTTCTACCTGTCCATGTTAAATACATGAAAAAATCCCATTGGAGGATAAACAGATTTAGGGTTAGAGTTACACCCCCATAAACTCAGGGAGAAAAATGGATGTCGCCGATGAATTTGAAGCGCATCGATATGCTTAGGAGGAGGAGGAGTGTTTCAGCGTACTTTTTCTACCTCTCCATGTTAAATACATGAGAAAATCCCATTGGAGCAAGAGTGTCAAACTCAATTTGAGGGACGCATCAGGATTGAGGTTGCCCTAGGGGGGTGGGGGAGCATGGCCTGGATGACCGTGGCCAACTGGGTGGGCATGGCCAGGTTGGGTGTGGCCAGATCAATGACACTCACATCGGGGGTGGGGCCAGGGTGAGGGCTGGGGCCAGATACACTGGAAGAGCCTCGCCAACATTCTCAAGCCACGTGGGGAGGCCCTAGATGGCAGAGTGGACTGTCCGGGGTGCCGGGACCCCACAGCCCGGTCCTGTTTCCCCTAAGAAATGCCCGGACGCGTTTGCCTCCTCCTCGAGGCTGTTGCTGCTGTGCTCACTCTCCTTGCTCGGGCAATAGTGAAAACTGACGGAATCAAGATGACCTATGAAATAATATCAAAAAACTGAATGAAACTATCACTATAAATACCTGGGCATCCTTCAAGATGACAATATCAAGCACAAAGAAATAAAATAAAGTTAGAAATGATACATCAAGAAAGTGAAGATCTTAAATCGAAACTCAGTGGACATACAGCATCAAGGCAATCAACACCTGGCCAATTCCAGTCACTAGGTACCCCACTAGAATAGTTGAACAGTTCGAGCAGAACCAATGGCTTTGGATAGGAAGACCAGAAAAATAAAGAGAATGAATCTTGAACTTCATCCATGCAGTGAAGTTGACAGACTCGTCCTACCAAGGAAAATGGGTAGGCATGAAATGAGCAAGTACATCAGATGATTGAAAAGGAAAAAGAGGCATTGGAAGAATATCTGAAGGACAATGAAAAATAGGCACTTCAACTGGTATACCAGAAAGGCATGCTGAGTACTTGACAGTCCAAACTGGCCAACAAGAAAGATCAAGAGAAATTAGGCATGCAAAGACAAAACATCTGTTACTGTTACATCCATTTTTTTCTACGAGTTCTCTCCAATGGGATTTTTCCATGTATTTTACCTGCAAAGGTAGAAAAGCCTGACTGAAAAAGTCAGTGACCTCCTAAGCATACTGATGCTCAGCGAATTCATTTGCGACATCCATTTTCCGCTAGGACTTCATGGGGACCTAACGCTAACCCTAAGTGGGTTTACCCAGCAATGGCATTTTTCCATGTATTTTACCTGGAAAGGTAAAGATCCCTGACTGAAAAAGTCCACGCCCTCCTAAGCAAACTGATGAGCTGTGAATTCATTTGCAACATCCATTTTGCTCTATAAGTTCATGGGGACGTAACTCTAACTCTAAGTGTGTTTACTCTCCAATGGGATTTTTCTGTGTATTTTATCTGGAAAGCTGGAAAAGGCTGACTGAAAAAGACAGCATCCTGCTTATCTTACCGATGCACTGCTAATTCCATCCATTTTGTTCTCCAAACTCAGGAGTACCTGACCCTAATCCTAAATGGGTTTATCCTCCAATGGGATTATTCAATTTACTTTACCTATGCGCTGTGAATTAAGTCCACCTTTTCTAACTTTCCTGGTAAATTGTGCAGTTGCTGAGTGAATCTGGCTTCCCCCATTAACTCTGCTTGTTGGGAGCCAGCTTCAAAGGTTAGAAACGATGACCAGATGACCCTGGGACAGTGCAACCCTCATAAATAACATGCCAGTTTCCAAGTGCCCAACTTTTGATCACGCGACTATGAGGATGCTGTAATGGTCATAAGTGTGAAAAACAGTCATAATGTCATTTTCCATGCCATTATAACTTTGAACAGTCACTGAATGAATAGCAATAGCACTTAGACTTATATACCGCTTCACAGTGCTTTACAGTGCTCTCTAAGCGATTTACAGAGTGAGCATATTGCCTCCAACAATCTGGGTCCTCGTTTTACCCACCTCGGAAGGGTGGAAGACTGAGTCAGTTTTGAGCCTGGTGAGATTCAAACTGCCAAATTGCAGGCAGCTGGCAGTCAGCAGAAGTAGCCTGCAATACTGCATTCTAACCACTGCGCCACCACAGCTCTTGAATGGTTGTAAGTCGAGGACTACCTGTATGTCATTCTCATTACTTGCATCTGCATTGGGCTCTCAAATCAGCATCTGAAAAAAACTTTCATAGAAGGCTAGAAACATAGCTTCAAACGTATCTGTGAAGCCAGAAGATATTTGAGCCTACAGTGCAAGAGCAACCTAAAACAGTGTTGTGTTTTCATGCTCTCCAGAACATTTTCCCCCCGCTATTGCTCACCCAGTGGGATCTTTTAAACATCTCTTTTTCTTTCTTTATTTGGAAATCTCCTTTATTTTCAGAAGTGATTTGTCATTTGGCATAGATGCAAATCTGAATCCTAGAGGTTGCAGGGCTTTAACTGAGCTGTGCTTTGGCTGTAGAGTTTCATGCCAATTCCAAGAGTCCGTTGTGGATCATATCCTTGGGGAAGCAGTTCCAACCCTGACATCAAACCACTTGCTGCTTGATTGCCATCTGCCTCCCCTTCTCCGATGGTGCTGGCAAGGGAAAGTGGGCCTCAAAGCACTTTCAGGAGACTAAAGGCCAAGAGCAAAATGAATTTTAGGGCACGTGTTGTCAGCTGGATCTCCAGCATGGGATTCAACTTTGTTGCATGCTTGCTATCGGCTGCCATAGTAAAGAGTGGGGACATGGCATCAAGGAAGTGAGCTGGTAAGGTGAAGTCCCATGTGAATTGAAAGGGAGCTTTGCTCTCAAGAATTATTGCGCTGCTGAGTGGAGTTGTTTACTCCCTGTCAAGGCCAACTGTCCTAGGACACCAGATGGGTGAAATACCTGAAGATGAGCTTCACACAACATCTTACTGGACATTGATTGGACCCTCAGCACTGGACCCTGGGGGGAAGGATTTGGGGAAACTTTTAATCTATAACTTTCATGCGTTTTGAATCAGATCTTGCCTTGCTTTCGCTGCTATCATTTCAAACTCAGTAAAAAGTACCTCTTCTCTATCTCAATGGAGTTAGGGGTTTTCTTTCTTGGGTTTTGAGTGGAGGCAGGCCTGACAGGTGTGTTTAGAGGTAAATCTAATGGAGTTTAGATGCCTGAACAATTGGAAAAGCCTTCCAATTGACCTTCGATTCCATGAGATTGATTGACAGAGAACAATGAGAGTCTAGAGGTAAAAAGAAAAAGTTAACCCAGCCAATTTTCCATCTCTTTTTGCCTCTTCAGCAGGGAGTCCAGGATCTTTTTGATAGGCTCTGTGAGGTAAAAATTCTGCAACCTCCTGCTGCATACAAATGCACAGACATATGGCCTACTTTCGTAGACTTCCTAATTAAGTGCAGCAAGATTTTGCTCCTCGTGAAAAAGTTTCATTCTCCAACTATTCTCTTTTATTTCTCTGTCTCTACCTCATCCTTTTCTAATTTAAATACATTGTTCTGGTTTTCACAGGTTTCTGCCTGTAAAAATCCAAGCAGTGTGCTCCTGTATGGACTCTTAAGTATACTCAGAATGAAGCAAAGATTGATTTTGAAAGCAATGGTGAGGGAAGGTTGATAAGCGGAGCTCCAAATCTGTTTGTCCTCATTCTTTTGGAAGATAGGAGAACTCATTTATTAAGGCAGAACCCGAATATTATGCTTTGTTTTTGTTTTGTTTTTCAGACAAAGGAATCAATGCAGAAAACAAAAGGCATTTGGCTGAGGGAAAGAAAATGTTAGACCTCACTTGATCCAGAAATACACTGAGATTTGTCATTTGTTTTATTTGGCAAATCTTTATTTAGCTAGAAGAGAAAAAAATGTTAGCCTCAGTCTGTCTGTGCTTTAGAAACCTTGCAACAACAACAGCAGCAGCATACTGAAGAAAGCCTGGAAAGGAAAGCTCCCACCGGATCAGACCAAAGGCTCATCTGGTTCAGCATCAGTTTCCCACAGAGACCATCTTAAGGCTGTGAGAAATCCACCAGCAGGAGATGAAGGCTGCAGTGCTCTCCTCCTGAACTTCCCCATCGGCTGCTATTTAATAGCATGGTCTTATGATCACAGACTGCCTTTGGATGCCTCAGCAGAGATGTTCTGAATTCCCAAACTGTCAAGAACCTTTGAGAAGTATTCCCTGGTGAAAAAAGAAAGCATTGACCCTCTCAGAGAAATTGAGATTGAAGAGCTAGTTCTAAAATTCTACAATCCCTTAAAACAAGGGTATCACACTCACGTCATCACGGCATCGTCACGTGATGTATCGTGACTTCCCCCCACCCTTCACTAAACCAAGCATGGGTATGACCAGCACATGACACATCCAGCCTGCGGGCCGCAAGTTTGACAGCCCTGCCTTAAAAGATTCCAGGTTTATGTGTTGCTCTAAGACAGGGGTCTCTAGGGGGTGGCTGAGGAATTCTGGGAGTCCACAAGTCTTAAACCCAATGGTGCTTTTTCAAAAGGAAACTGGACTTTGTTTTCCCTTGAAGATATTTTGCTTCTCATCCAAGAAGCTTCAGTCACAAGTCTCAAAGTTGTGCCAACTTTGGAGAATCCTGCTTTAAGCCAAAGGCAGTTCTATTGTGCTTATTAAATGCTTTGCAACCACTGAATTCATACTACATGCTGAGATAAAAATGACTGGATTCATTTCATGTTAAGCTGTGATGTTGAGGTCCTACAGCAGCCATGGTTTGCAAATGATAGTGTGTAAATCCAGCTGCTGTGGTTTATCAACCATGATGTACAAGGGAACTCGGAAGTTCTTCTTTGCTGAGACTGGTGCACAACTTAGGGGATCATCCTGGACTCACAGTTCCCGATCAAAGAACATGTGACAGCTCTGGCTGAGAGGTCCTTTGCATAGCTATCCATCATGTGCCCGTTGTGCCTTTTCCAGGACTGGGAGAGCCTTCAGAGAGTTAGTCACACACTATTCACCTCACAAGTGGATTACTGAAATGTCCTCTACATAGGACCATCTTTGAAAACCACTTGGGAGCTACAGATGATCCCTGAATGTAGCAGTGCAGGCAGTGCAGATCATGGCTTGTTGTGTCCCTGTGATTCCACTCCTCTGTGAGCTAGTTACCAGTTGGTGTTGGTGTATAATTCAAGTTCACTTACAAAGCCTTTCATGGCATGGGTCTGGTTATTTGAGGGACTGCCTGTCTCCAGTTGTTTCTGCTCATCCATGCAATCAGGCAGATTGGGTGTTTTTCAAGTCCCATCAATTGATGGGATCCAGGAAATGTGTCTTCTCCATCCCAGTGCCTGCCTTCTGGTATGATATCCCTTCAGAGCTTGCCTGCATAAGTTGTGGGTGCTTCATCACTGGAAGTTTTTAAGAAGAGACTGGCTGGTCACTTGTCTGAAATGGTATAGGATCTCCTGCTTGGAGATCTAGAGCTGGAAGAGACCTCCAAGGTCTTCTGATTCTGATTCAGAGATCCAGATAGATCCCACCCTGATCATATTCAGGAAGCTATACTGTTAAAGACCTGGCTCTTCTCCCAGGAACTGTGGCAAATGAAGCTTGAGCCTGCTGGATGGGTTTTCTTTGGTTATAAGGTGTTGCTGGAATCATTCATGCTTCTTTTTTGTGTTTTACATGTGATACTTCTCATCGTAAGCCACCCAGAATTGTTGGGTATCTAGCAGCCTATAAAGGACAGGAAGGCAGGCAGGAAAGCAGAGTATAAAGTTTAGGAATGTGGATGGATTTGTAGCCTCTTTTGAGCTCAAGAACCTGAGATTTTAAACATGTATTCTACACATTGTTTGAAGCAATTGCTGTGAACTCATGTATTTTGTTTATTCATTAAATTTATACAGACAGTCCTTGACTTATGACCACAAGTGAGGCCAAAAGTTTAAGCAAGACAGTTGTTAAGCGAGTTTCCCCCATTTTATGACCTTTTTGCCATAGATTTTAGGTGAAACATTGCAGTTGTTAAGTGAGTATTGCAGTTGTTAAGTGAATCAGGTTTCCCCATTGACTTTGCTTGTCAGAAGATGGCAAAAGGAACATGACCGTGGGATACTGCAACCGTCGTAAATACACGTCAGTTGCTAAGTGTCCAAATGTTGGTCACGTGACTATGAGGATGCTGCAATGATTCTAAGTGTGAAAAATTGTCATAAGTTAGTGTTGTAACTTCAAATGGTCACTAAACGAATGGTTGTAAGTCAAGTGTTATTTGTACTCATCTTTATATTCATTTCAACATAACAGGGAAGGTCCCAACAATAAAAACACAAAATGCACAATTCTGGGCAATTGGAGTCTTCTTAAGTGAGCAGGACTCAATTATGACATTGTGGTTTGTTTACAGTATTTATTTTAGCTATTGAGCAGAGGCAGCAAAACGAAGCGGGCACCTTGAGATGCCATGGCCTAGAGATAGAGGGGTCACAGAAAAAGAGGTTGTGTTGTAGCCTGTTGGCCACTAGCCAGGCAGCTGAATCAGAGAAGGAGGTGTGGGAGTCAGTGTCAGCATCAAGGCAACCGGAGAGTTCTGAGGGGAAAGTGGGAGTGGAGCTGCCAGAGAGAGAGAGACAGAGGCAGAGCCTGGGCCATCCATCAGCCCTCAGATGGAGAGTCAACAGCTCCCAGGTCTGGAGGTGGCTGATGAGAAAGGGGAGGAACAGCTGGGTCCAGTGCCTGACGTGTGGATGCACAGAAGGCAGAGAGGAGAGCAGTGGAAATTCATGGGCCGATCTTTGGGAAGAAAGAGCCACTGCAACAAGCAAAGCTCCACCCTAACTCTGGGGATAAAAGGCAGGGGGTAGAGATGAATAGATGTGGCAGACAACTATTCATCTCCCTGCCAGATGGATTTGTTAGCCTGCGATGAGAGAGAAACTTTTTTGCCAGGGCTGCTGGCGCTCCTAATAAAGGAATCTTTGAGTTAACTTCAGAGGGTTTGTCGTGTTTGGGAAACTGGGACAAAACAGGTTGGCACAGATGAAGCAGCAATCATAACTCATAAATATTGGCATTGTCAGGATTGTTTAACCTGGCAGCCATTCCTTTGTTGTTGAGAAACTTAATCCTGCCTCATGATGCAAATGTTACATGTGCTTATTCAGAGCTTAAATCTGAAGCCCCTCTTCGGAGTGCTAAGCTGAGCAGCCAGTTATGGTGGCAGGATAAACACAGGGACATCACATAACATGCCATTAACACATGATAAACGTATGAATATCAGTCTCAGGGCACAGCCAGATGCATTAACCTGGAGTGCCAGAAAAATTGGCATAAATTGTGCTGCTCCCTCATTTTGCCTCGGTCATGAGAATTATGTAAACTGGGCAAGAGGGAGGGGGGCAACCTTAGCAACTTTCAGACTTGTGGACTTCCACTCCCAGAATTCCCCAGCCAGCATGAGTTGAAATCCACAGGTCTTAAAGTTGCCAAGGCTGCCAACGTTGCCAAGGTTGCACACTCCTGATGTACGCAGTTCTGTTATTAGTTTAAATGTAGAAGAAGTGGAAGAAAGTGATTGATGGATTCTCTTAGCTACCTTCTACCCACCCCTGTGCTATTGAACTTCATTGGACAATGGAAAAAGCTACCACCAATTACTTTCCTTAATGTGTGGTGGAGGCCTGGAGTTGTGGATTGAACCATCTTTCAAGTAGCCCTAGCAACAGGCCCTGGATGCAAAGGTACTCCACATTTTTCTCTTTCATTGGGGATATTTTTTTTGAGAAAACAGGTCTAAGCACAAAACAAACACTCTTTTAAAGAGTGCTAAAGCCATCTCCAAAACAGATCACCACCTCTGAGGAAGGGCATTGGATGAAGTAGGTGATAGGGATCGATCATGGTCAAGCCCCTTCTTGACTAGTTGCAGTAAAAGAACAAAAGTGCTGATTACAAGTAGCCATGTCACCTGTGGAATAGGCAAAATGTTGCTATCACTCCCTCCAAAACAAAATAATAAAAACATGTGGCCACAAACTTTCCTAAAGAAAGCTGAAGAAAACTTACAATCCAATGATAATGCGATCATTGGTAATAGCATCAGCAACATATTACTCAACTCACGGTCTTTCCCAATTTAAATCAACCTGTGCAAAAATTGGATTCGCTTCAAATGACCACTTGATTCATTTAACAACTGGAGTGATTCATTTAATAACCTTTACAAAAAAGTCGCAAAACCGGGCCTGGCTCACTTAACAAATACCTTGTTTAACAACAGAAATTCTGATCCCAATGGGGATCATAAGTCAAAGACTACCTGTTGTTAGAGAGATGTGGGGACAAGCCCTCAGAGCGTCCTTCATTTCAATCAAACCCTCCACATTTTCCACAAAGGGAAGTAAAGTTGCAAAATTGTACATTGTCTATCACAATCCCCAAAGCACCAGAAAAGACCTCAGAGCCCCTTTCCATTTGCGCTCCATTTTGATTAGCAAATTTACTTCAACGGGATCTGATGGCATTCCGTTTGACTGAAGCTTTGCTGAATGGAAGGCTATCAATTCCCACATGAGTATTATTGCTGGGAAAACATTCAAATCCCACAAAACCTAATTTGAAACATAATCAAAAACAGCTTGCTTTATGCTACCCAGTAATATGGAAATGCTTTGCGAATGAAAGAAGAAAATAAAGGTATTTGCTGCCATCTGTTGCTGTAAATGTTCGCTGAGGCAAAGCACAGTTACAAGAACTCCAAAGCTGTGTTTTTAGCACCAGAAATAACTTGCAATGAGATGTCGTAATCGCAAAGAGATCTGGGGATTCTTGGTGCTCTGAGCACTCCCATAGCCAGCCATAGCCAGCCCTTCATAGCCCCTATGAAGGGGCTACTTATTTTTCAGTTGATTCACAAGGACTCCCTGATTGTTATTTCACTTAAGGAATGAATGTACTAACACAGAAGTAATCAGAGAAGGAAAATAATTTCTAAGTAACTTCTAAATTCTCCTACAAAAGCCCTGTATGTGTCTGGCCAGATGTACCCCTCCTTCTTATTTTATGTAAGGAGTCCTGATGCAGCTAAAAAGAACATACAGTAGTGTTTTATTATATTAGTATTCAGGGGTGGGTTCTACTTACCTTTACTACCGGTTCGCATTATGCCCACATGCTCTTCTGCGCATGCACAGAAGCTTCTGTGCATGTGCAGATCACCTATGATGACGTCCGGGTCAGTAGGCGGAGCCTCCTGGTGAACCGGTCCGAACTGGGGGCAACCCACCATTGCTAGTATTACTCTAATATACTGGGGTCGGGGGAGGAAGAAAAGAAAGGAACATAATTCAAGCAAAATGAACTATGATACATATTTTAACCAATCAGCTCAGTTTTTAAAGTTATTAATCCATGATCACTAGAAAACTGATTGGTCTTTCCATTACATCGATAGAGCCTGCTCATGAGCAGGGAGAACATCTGAGAGAAATGGACGGTTAAGAAATATGAAAAATGAATGAATGAATAAATAAATCAATAAATCAATAAATTTCATTGATCCATGCCTTTACATTGTAAAATGTGGTATTTTTGTTTTGCACCTCTCCAAAACTAGGCAAATCCTTCACTATTCATTTTGAAAAATGATGTTTGGAAACATAATGCAAAATGACATCCATATTTTTAAATCTTACCACTTGTCCCAAAACCATATTAACAAACTTACGAACACAAACTAGAACAAAATAATAGTGGGGCTGGTCTATATTATCATACAGATTAGTCCTTGAATTATGATCTTAATAGATGCCACAAGTTCGGTTGTAAGTCATTATGGTCATAAAGTAGGTCACGATGTGACAGCGCCTGATTCTACGATTTTTTTTGCAGAGGTTGTTAAGTGAATGCGGCAGTTGTAAAGCGAAACCATTGTTCACTATGGGGCATTTTTTGCCAGAAACTAGAAGTAAATGCCCATTTCTGGCAAAAAAAAAAAAAAAAAAGTCATAAATTACAGTCACATGTGCAAGGAATGATGTCAATGGCCATAAATTTGGGCAGTATTATATCACTTTCGATATAATAATTTTGAGAACCAGCTTTTTAAAAACAAGTTCTGACATGTCCATGAAAAAAAGGTCAGCTTAATTTCATTTTAAGATCATAAAAAACAGACTTAACATTCTTCAAAATCCATCAGTCTTGATGTGTTGCCATGGGGTGGGGCATTGCAACTCTTTGTTGCAAAATTTTGCAAGTAAGTTCGAAAAATGCTTACATTTGTAAGCATGTTTGCTCTAAGGTCTTTTACATTCCAAAAATGGAAGGCCACATACTTTTCTAAAACCCTGTAAATTGCACACACAATACGGAGGTGGAGGGGAATGGAGGGAGGGAGGGAGGGAGGGAGGGAGGGAGGGAGGGAGGAAGGAAGGAGCAGATTCTATCTCCCACTGCTACAACTTCAACCAAACCAAATTATGGTGTATCCATGACAAATGGAGGCAAATATACATGTGTCTCAGGTTAATGTTGCAGGATCCAATCTGGGTCAGTCACTGGGACCAGAAATTTAGTCTTCCAAACTTTCTGACTCATTCTGGAGCCCATCCTCAGGGAACTTCTTTCTCTCTACCAGAATGTAGAGAGAACTATCTCTTGAATCCAAGTCCCCCTCCCACTCATCAATCTTACATGTTTTACTATTAGCTAAGATAGGTATGGGGTCCAAGAGAGGGAACAAGAGCTGCCATAATCCTTTTCATCGTTTTTGTAACAAACAGTACAACAACATCTTAAGGCACATTATTTGAGAGTGAATTAAATGTAAAATAAGAGAGAGTTCTGATTCCTTAAATTCTAGAACAATGGAAAGGACTTCTGCTATAGACTGCTATTAATGCCATCTCCCAAACACCACATTCTTGTCTGGAAGCTACAGTTTCCATTGTCTTTGCTGCTTGCAAAACTTTTAATGGAACGGGTTTTTCTAGCAAAAGAATACTGATTTTATCTTTAATGAGCAACCTATGATTTAGCTTCGGGAAATTGCTTCTTGGCCCTAAACTGCTTGCTAGCTGGGACTGCCATACCACTTCAAAAACTGACAGTGGAGACTGTTCTTGTTACATCCAGGGGACAAATCCTGACATGCTGAGAGTTGCTGCTGATGTTAGCATGGAGCAAGAAAACTTGTCTTCTAAAAATGAGGACGTTCTCAGCTGGGATATTAATGACGTCAAACTTCCCAAGGTAGGTAGCTCTAACATAATGCTTATTTTACACCATCATAAATTATTATTTTTCCATATTAACTTTTGCAGAAACCATGGTCTATCTTTAGTCGCTATTATTAATGCAGCATTTATTGGTATTATTCCATATACTACTACATGCATCAGAAGTTAAGTGGAGTTGAACCTACTTGGTATTTGGATAAGAGACTACCTGGTAGGCTAAAAGTTGAAAACTTCTTCAGAGAAAGCAATAACAAATCATTTCCATTCTTTTTTCAAGAAAATTACATAGACATGTCCACTAAATCACTAATTTGATTCAGAATATGCTGGAATGGGATGGGATGGGATGGGATGGGATGGGATGGGATGGGATGGGATGGGATGGGATGGGATGGCATGGCATGGCATGGCATGGCATGGCATGGCATGGCATGGCATGGCATGGCATGGGATGCATCTGAACTGAGAAAGATGGCTGTGTGTTGAAACTAACATTGTTTCCGTGGATTCATATTAAACAAGACTAAGTAAACCATGATATAGTCTTATATGTGATCCATTCAGTACATTGTTTCTTGAACTAAGCAGAATACATTTCTGTGTATATACTATTTTATTTAAATCTGTATTGATCTATTTCAGTGTTTCCCAATGCCAGCAACATTAAAATGTCTGGACTTCAACTCCCAGAATTCCCCAGCCAGCATGCACATCTCAAAGTTGCCAGCATTGGGAAACACTGATCAATGGGATTAGTCAACATCCAATCCATTGTCAACTTTACCATCCAAAGCTAACATGTAATTCAAACCTCCATTTGAAACCTCTGAAACTCACTGGTTGATCCTGATGTTACAGAAAGGTGTAGAGAATTCATCAAATATTGGTGAGGCCCTATTAAATTGGTCAAAATGGGCTTGGCAGCTTGTATTCTTGTTCCAGCAATTGTTGCTGTATTATTGCAACATATTTTTTTTTTCTATTCTTTGACCAAACTAATAGTCACAAGCTAATGTGTCATTTTTCTGAGGAAAAATGCTGCATCAATTTGCATTTCCCCTGTGCACACATGAATTAAAACCACATCTTGCAAGAAGACAGATATATTTGGAATTCTTGAAGATGAGTGTAATTAACATTTCCCCTCCTGGGGAATGTAATTAACCTAGTTCTGTTATTCTTAGACATCCTAATATTTAATGGCCTGAGGTCAGCAAGTAATAATCCATGAATTAAATATAGAAGTTAATAATGTATAAAAACCACCAAAAAAAAGGGTAGCTTGAAACCTACTTTTGTCCTTGTACCTCCATCTCATGATATTAAAACAAGACAGATATTGTGGCTTGAACATAATTAATCAGTCCTGAAGCTGAAGAGATATTCACTCATCATGCTTAACTAAATTTCCATTGATTTCAGTGAAACATCCAATCTTATTACTGTATATATATATGACTAAATATATATATATACTACTGTATATATATGACTAAATATATATATATATGACTGTATATATATGACTAAATATATATATATATATGACTGTATATATATGACTAAAGGCTAAGGGCCATGGATGGGAAGTTAATGCCTAAATATTTTCTCTGCCAACCTTTTGCAAGTCCTCTTTCTGAATGTGTAGTCTAAACTTTTCAAAATCATCTCAGCCTGCATCACAAACTCAGAAATCTGCAGAATGAAAAACAGCTGTATTACTTTTTCTCTCTCTTTCTTCATTTCAAATGTAAAATCCTTTGGCTTCCTCACAGGATGTGAAACAGATAGACTGGTTTCAGGAATGGCCTGATTCCTACGTAAAATACATCTACAGCGCAGATGATAAAAATGCTCAGAGGCACCTGAGTAGCTGGGCCATGAGGAACACCAACAATCACAATTCGCGCATATTGAAAAAATCCTGCCTTGGTGTCGTGGTCTGTGATAGTGATTGCTCCACTTCAGACGGAAGGAAGTTGTACCTGAGACCAGCCATATGTGACAAAGCCAGGCAGAAACAGCAAAGTAAGTAGGGACAAGATTCTTCATCTATGCTCCTTGAGGTGGCTTCTTTTGCATAGAAAATATTCTCAAGCATTATCCCTATAAGATTCTTTCTACTTGCAATCCAACTAACTTTAATCACAAAAACCAATCTAACCCCCCCTTGTTTTTTGGTTTTTTTTCTAAATCTGCAATCTAATGTTAAGCTCCTTCAAAAGTTCAGTGGAGATTCCACTGAAATAAATTAATGCAAAATTGTCAAGATGATGCACCGAGTAACAGTAAATCATTGTGCTGGGGGAGGTGGGGTTTAACCTCAATTGTTTTGGCAGTGGAAACCGAAGTATCCAAAATGTAAGTACAGCCCATCACATCAAGAGACACCAAAGTTTTTTTTTTTTTTAGGTGACCACAAAACACTTTCTACAGTAGTTGCCAATTGGTGAATTTGGGGATCAAAGTTTGATGAGAATATCCTGAAAAGAGCTTTGACTCCCCACCTCAGGTGAGACCAGGGACTCATGGACAAGAGGCAGGTCTTTGATAGACACATGTGATGGAAGTGTTTAACCTCAGAGGTTCATGTAATTCTTCCACCTCATGTTCAAAGTTCCTTCCTCCTAGTGTTCATAAAGCAGTTTAAAAAATTCTCTTTTCCTATGGTTTTCAATCAGTTGATAGTTTGAGGGCATACATCTTCTTCTTATTGTTGTTGTTGTTAGTCTCCCAGAAGCTACAAATTGGAGCAGATCTCCACAATAGTGATGTTTAAAATTAAACATAAATAAATACTAGAAGAGCAGGAGAAACCTTGTTCTTTCTCTGTCTGTAGATTAGCTTTAGAAATCAGAAGAGGACTGCTCCTTTATTTTTATTTTTTTGAGTTGTACGAGGCTAACACTTGTGTTCTGAAGTAGCTTCATTAAGAAGATCCTCTAAATGCATCACAGAAAATAAGAAATGAGATCCCATAATTTACACAATTACACATTTTCCCAATTTCTTCAAGGAAATTTCCTTAAGGGCGTTTGGTAGTTTAAAAAAAAAGGATAAGAACCACAATGAGTAGTGTTATAAAATTTCCTGACATGTACTGGAGACAGGACTACATGAAGATATTCAAAGACATGTCAGTGGTGAAAGATTTTTCCCTTATTGACATATTCCTCCCCTATTAACCCATTCTACTAATATATGGAATAGGACTAAGAGAATTTGTGAATCATTATTATCTTCAAAGCACCTTTGGGGAGCTATTGTTAATCTTTCGATATTTGTTTTGATCTACCATATGAAATGAGAAAGGTTTCCAAACTATTGTGCTGATGATTCCATCAAATATCTACTCCCCAAGAACTATTATCCAATGGAATGGAAACCTCCTTCTATTTAAACAATTAGC
Organism: Arizona elegans; assembly: GCA_022577455.1. NCBI lineage: Eukaryota > Metazoa > Chordata > Lepidosauria > Squamata > Colubridae > Arizona > Arizona elegans. The sequence continues at coordinate 208,787,229 of JAKOOJ010000001.1, read as the reverse complement.
CCAAGGGTAAGCAACTTTTGGGGATAAGTGTACTTAGTTGAAATTTAAGAGCTTGTTGGGATTGTTTTCACAGACTAGCTGTCATGAGAGAGGCTTACACGTATACAGAGTGATTACATGTAATGTATACACACTGACCAAAAGATACACTGCCAAGATTCCTCCTGCCCTCCTCTCATTCTCCCTCCCTCTCTCCTTCCCTCCCTTTCATTTTTAGATCAGATGGACACACTTTCAAACAAAGCCCTGTTGTGCAGTCACAGTCTCCCATTTTATTTTATTTTTAAGGATGTCTGTCGGATATACCTAGGTTTAAAAAACATTTTTGTAAGTAACAGGAGTTGACGTCCATATTCCACCTATTTATATTCCATATACCTCTTTTAAATATAAGAATCCTCCTGGAGCAATGGAGCAGAACATGAATAATTGCTATAAAATTTACTAGCGAAACGTAGAGAATTAAATAGGATAGATAGACAGTGTCAGCAACATTTGGACTGAAGGACCTACAGGTAGAATAGGAGATCCAGGTGAAGCCATTCACCATTCTTAGCTTCTGCAAAAGAGAACCTGAAGAAAGATCAGGGACAGAAAAAGATCCTATGAAAAACAATGCAGAACAATAACTCAAGGAGGAAAGGAGCAAAATGGTTGTCAAAACAAATTATCATGACAAACAAAGAAAGATGGAGGATGAAAAGCTTGGGCTACAAGAGAGATGCTGAATGCAGACTCTCAGTGTCAAGCAATAAAGGTCAAGAAAAGATACCTCAATCAAAAGAATCAATAAATAAGAAATAAATAACGGGAAAGAATAATGAAAGTGATTTTTAAGATGATCCCAAAACTATAGAAAAGTTTACAGTTAATGTAGGGATACTCAAGACTAATCACAGTGGAGATCTAATACAAGAAAATGAGGTTCCAAGAAGTTGGAAAGATTATACTGAAACTCTTCACAAATTGGACTATAGAATGAATAAATATATAAACTAAATTATATATAAATTGCCATATATATCACACATGATAAAAAGCAGTTCTAGAAGATATTAGATTCTACGGTAGCCACTGATGTACCTGAGGTGGCGTTTCTGGCTATGGGACATAATCCATGAACTGCTGTGATTAGTCTGCAAAACACATCAGTCAAAATGGACAGGAGTGTTCAAGGCGATTTAAAGGGAAAAAGAAGACTTTAAGATTTCAGCAAGAAAAATGTGCCCAAAGATCACATTTGTGATGGAAGGGAGATGCCTGCCCTCCAAAAGTGATTGCTACTCCAGTCTGGCGGGAGAGCAGCTAGGCAATGGAGGTAACACCTGAGACAAGACCATGAATGACATTTCGACATCAAAGATGAGAATAGCTATGGTAACAGCCTTTCCAAAAGTAACATGATTATGAAAGTTGGACATTAAAAAAAATGTGAGAGAAAGAAGACAGAGACATTGGTTTGGAGATGAATATTAAGTACTACAAGGTTGACTCAGCCTTCTACCCTTCCGAGGTTGGTAAAATGAGGACCCAGATTGTTGGGAGCAAGAGGGTGACTCCAGGGGTGAAATGTAAAATTTGTTACTACCGGTTCTGTGGGTGTGGCTTGCTGGTGGTGGAGGTAATGTGACTGGGTGGGTGTGGCCAACTTAAAAAAAAAAAACTTTTCAAAGCATTTTTTCTACAACCTCTTCGGCCGAAGAGGTTGCAGAAAAAAATGCTTTGAAAAGCCTCTGCCGATCAGGCAACACAGCTGGGATCGTCAGAGGCTTTTCAAAGCATTCTTTTTACCACCTCTTCGGCCGAAGAGGTTGCAGTAAAAAATGCTTTGAAAAGCCTCTGATGATCCCAGCTGAGCCGTACGATCATCAGAGGCTTTTTTTTAAACTTTTAAAAGCATTTTTTCGGCGGAAGAGATTGTAGAAAAAATGCTTTAAAAAGTAAAAAAAAAAAAAAAGCCTCTGATGATCGTGCGGCTCAGCTGGGCATGGTGGGGGGGTGCGCAAGGATTTTTGCTACCGGTTCTCTGAACCACCCGCCACCATCACTATGGCTCCTGGTTCAGACCGGGCGATCCGGTCTGAACCAGGAGCATTTCACCCCGTCTGACTCTGTAAACAGCTTAGAGAGGGCTGTAATGCACTACGAAGTGGTATATAAGTCTAAGTGCTATTTTATTACTACTATGGACTGCAAGAAGAACCAATAAGTCCTGGATAAACTAAAACTGACTAACTGCTTCCTTGAGACTACAATCAGCAAACAGAAAATCAAATCTTTCGGGTATCTGACGCTAACAGATGGTGGCCCATGCTGGGCAATACTGAAGAATGTAGAAGGCAGAAAATTCAACAGGTGAAGTGGATGGGTGGGATAGAACAGATTACTAAAATCTTCTTGGAGGTATACAGATTGTTGCTGGATCTACCTTTGTTCCTCTCCAGGTCTCCAGGATTTGAGCCTGACTTGATGGCACCTACAGGTGGTCCTTGACTTACAACCATTCCTTTAGTGACCGTTCAAAGTTACAACGGCAGTGAAAAAAACGACATGACCGTTTTTCACCTTTATGACCATTGCAGCATTCCCATGGTCATGTGATCAAAATGTGATTATTGGCAATTGGCATGTATTTATGACATGTGATCACCATTTACAATCTTCCCAACTGGATTCCCACTTGCAAAGTCAATGGGGAAAGCCAGATTCGCTTATTGACCACATGGTTCACCTAACAATTGCAGTGATTTGCTTAATTGTGACAAAAAGGTCATAAAATGGGACAAAACTCACTTAACAGCTGCCTTGCCTAGCAACAGAAATTTTGGGCTCAACTGTGGTCATAGGTCAAGGACTACCTATAATTAACTAATCTCCTTCTCTTTCCCCACTTGCTTTACAGATGTGGTATAATATGCTTTGCTATTATATTTGAAAAGTATTTTAAAAATGTTAAGTAATGTAAAGCATACTTTTACAAGCTGATGCTTATCGTTAATAGTGTTGTAAAAAATATTGCAATGGTAGAGAAAGTCAGATAAAGTATAACTTTCTGCTACTAAGTTCTTTTACAAAACAACTTGAGGCAATTTTGGAATGCTGTAAATAGATACTTGTTAAATATTATTGCTTGGAAAAATATGAACAGTTATATTTATTGAGGCTGTAATCGTATGTCCATTGATTTCAAAGGGTTTTCTTTCTGGGTAAACATAATTGGGTTTATGTTATGAAATCATGCATAGGTGGACTAGACTAGACTAGACTAGACTAGACTAGAACAGAACAGAACAGAACAGAACAGATCAGAACAGAACAGAACAGAACAGAACAGAACAGAACAGAACAGAACACTTTATTTGGCTAAGTCTGATTAGACACATAAGGAATTTGTCTCCAGTGCAGAAGCTCACAGTCAGTGGAGAAATCCAAATTTTTTTACTGTCGGTTCTGTGGGTGTGACTTGGTGGGCTTGGCTTGGTGGGCATGGCAAGGGAAGGATACTGCAAAATCTCCATTCCCTCCTCTCTCCTGGGGGAAGGATATTGCAAAATCTCCATTCCCACCCCCTCTAGGGCCAGCCAGAGGTGGTATTTGCTGGCTCTCCGAACTACTCAACATTTCTGCTACCGGTTCTCCAGAACCTGTCAGAACCTGCTGGATTTCACCCCTGCTCATGGTGTACATGCAAAGCGTGTACTGGATGTTTGTAGTTTTTAATATAAGGGCCAAATTTTTAATATATTTTAAACTGTTTTTTTTTAATTTTGTGGGCATATGTTGTTTTAATATGGCTGTACACTGCCCTGAGTCCTTTGGGAGAAGGTCGGTATAAAAATTTAATAAATAAATAAATAAATAAATAAATAAATAAATAAATAAATAAATCAGCAGAATAATAATAATAGGGCTTTGGTAGTACAGTGGTCTGTTATTAAGACCAGCTGCCTGCAATTACTGCAGGTTTGAATCTCGCCAGGCTCAAGGTTGACTCAGCCTTCCATCCTTTATAAGGTAGGTAAATTGAGAACCCAGTTGTGGGGGCAATAAGCTGACTTTGTATAAATATACAAAAGGATGAAGGCTATTGCTTAGCACATTGTAAGCCGCTCTGAGTCTCCAGAGAAAGGTGGCATATAAATCAAAATTTTTTAAAAAAATTATCATCATCATAATACAAATAAGAAGGGGAAATAAAGAAAATAATAATAAGAATAAATGATAACATACAGGTATATTACATGGATAAACATACATAGACATCAGACACTGTGAGAATTAGGTATTCAGCAGAATGAGGGAAAAAATTGTCATCCTGAGGGGAGGAGTTGAAACAGTTTATGTTCAGAATGTGAGGAATCTGTGGATGTCTTCTCAGCCCTCCTTCTGACCTGCGAAATATACAGGCATTTATTTTAAAAATGCATATCTATAATAGTGGAATAGCAAAAGTTACAGTTTTATAGACTATGGATGCTTTTTCAAAGGAAAATCCTTCCCTAGTTAGGGAGGATATTCCCTGCTAAATGGGCATGGGATTGAATTTTGGAAAACAAATTCTATAACTTGTATGACTGAGACATCTTTTATTTCTAGAACGAATATTTAGGATTTATAAGCAAGTAAAAGTTGAATAGGTTTCAATGATATTTAATGGACAGAACAATGGATAGAAGTAATTCCATTTGTTTCAGTGGGCTCTACACATTGTTAAAAAGCCGAAGTCCACTTGTAGACTCCTTTTAATCCAATCCCAGATAGGGCCACTGCTGAAATTTCTGGCACTGTAGTCCATATATCTGGTGGGGATCCAGGTTTGGGAATTCTATATTAAACTATGATTTAGATGCTCATGATGATGATTATTGCTATATGACCTGAAGATCAGATTAATCTTACACTATGTTTTGAATGCCATTAAAGAATGGTCTATATATCCTTCAGGGAAACCATGTCCTAATTGTAATGGACCTTTGAAACTGATCCCATGTCGAGGCCATGGTGGATATCCTGTAACAAATTTCTGGAGACATGAAGGACGGTTCATATTTTTTCAGGTAAGCAAAACCAAAACAAATATTGAATTCATTTAAAGCAAGTGCATTCACATGGACCTGTTTATTTATTTTGATGATGAGCATTGCATGATATTGAAAGGGTAGGAACAAAAATCTGGTAGGAACAATGATGAAAGAGGACTACACCCTTTGGTTCTCCTTGGAAGCTTCCAATATCCATCTCTTTGGCCATAGTGGACCCAGGATGTAAACCAGGGGTCAGCAACCTGTGGCTCTGAAGCCGCATGTGGCTCTTTCATCCTTCTGCTTGCGGCTCCCTGTCACTCAAAATATGCATCACAACCACCAATGTGCGATACCCACCGGCACACTATTTATTGAGCTTTTCAACCCCCGGTAGGCCAACCATGGATAAATCCAAGAAAAGAAAATTTTCAGAAGAAAACAGAACATTTAATTCGCCTACATATGCTAGTTTTGTGGCCGCTCAAGAAACAGTCAGGCACAGGAAGGGATTTGTGGCTCCCGGTGTTTTCTTTTCTGTGGGAAACGGGTCCAAATGGCTCTTTGAGTGTTTAAGGTTGCTGACCGCTGAAGTAAACTAATCAGATTTTTGTCCATCAGGATGTTCTTAAACCAGGGAATGTTTGGCCTTATGTTCTGCAATGGGGGTTCCAGGAAGTCTTTCTAATTTGGAGCCAATTTATACAAGTTGGATCATACCAGCAACTGCCAGACGTTTTTTGAAAGAAATGATACAGAATTCGGCACAACACCCCCAACTAAATCCAGAAAAGCTTCTAAATTTCTGTCTTTGTTCCCTGATCTTCAGAGACCTGGCCATAATGTGTCTCCATTAAATCATTAGAACCATGTCCTTAATTATTAAAGGTAAATCCCATTGGATTATATGGTTATATACAGAAAATTCCTTGGGTCAACATTTCCACCCAAACCTTGGATCATTTAGATTAGAGGCCCCATTCTGGAATTTACACCTCTTTCACTGATTTGCATGATGCTATAAGTTGCTTCTTGTTTTTATATCATTATGCCTCTCTTCATTTATTTGTTAAGTCAAAGGGAGCTCATGATCACCCAAGACCAGAAACCAAATTGGAAGCAGAAGCAAGAAGGTCAATACAAAAAGCGTATATTTCAATTTCTCCAAGACTGAAGAGGAACAGAGAGATGGAGGTAAATTTTCATAGAATCCAATACCCAAATGACCATGTACTGTTATCACAGATTGGGTTCCTGAAGCTGAGCATCCAGTGAGGATTCAGCATGTAGTGGGGAATTGATTGAAGGTTTGGTATTAGTATAGCCTTAGTAAAATTTGCCCTCCCTGTAGTTATGTTCCTCAATTGGGATGGTTCCTTTGGTGGCAATCAAGTGACAAAAAGTGGCAACCATTTCTTTATAAGGTAATAATCCAAAGAGAAGTCAAGCTAAGAGACAGCGGTTAGTCAAATTTGGCTAATCTAAATAAATAAAAAACAAAACAAAACCACAGAGTCACACTAGTTAACACTATTGTTAACTGTTAATACACTGTTAACTATTGTTAACTGTTAATACAGTTAATACACTGTTAATACACTGTTAACTACAGTTAACACTGTATTGGAGACCACAAAAAACAAACACCAAAACTATCAACTGGGAAGTCAACATGTCAACTTCTGGGAGGAGGCAATGGCCAACCCCTTCCATATTATTATGTTTTATTGATTTATATCTTTTTGCTACATTGCCCAGAATCATTTTTTTTATGAGATGAGCAGCTGCATAATTTGATGTGTAAATAAATAAATTAATATTATTTCTAAGACACCCAAAAGGATATTTACATGGAATCACCAGGATTCAAGCTCAATGGAAAGGACACTTTCCCTGTAAATTTATTGTTTTTTAAATATGAATTTATTATCTCTGTAATGTTATTGTTTTTTAAAATATTATTTGTCGTTTTGTCATAAAAAATAAAAGAGAAGAGAGAAAAACAAACAAAACAAAAGCATACATTCAACACTAGCAGCAATAAAAAAAAGAGAAAAAGTAGCATACAAAAAAAGAGGAAAAAATTGATCAAATAAATTTAACATTTAACATGTAGGATCCACCCTGGCTGGGTGCTATAAAAAAGAAAAAACAGTAAATTCTCCTCCCCTTTTTAATTTATTAATTTCAAAATCCATTCTTCAACAGTTGGCATCCCTTTTCCTTTCCAGTGTTTGGCAAGTACAACCCTCACAGCCATTACCATGTGAAGGACTAGCACCCCAAATTGTTTTTTCAATTGGCTTGTCCATCATACCTAAAAGAAAAGCTTCAGGTTTCTTTTTCTTTTTTTAAAATAGTTTTTATTAAATTTTCCAACATTTAAAACACATAACACAAATTTACACTTAGAACAGCTTTTCCATATCAGTATCCATATCTTTCATAGCAATCATATTAACAAAAAATTCTATTCCTATATATCACTATCCTATATTATATCCCTATTTAAACTATAATAACATCTACTCACAAATCAATATCATATATTTCTTATAAATTGTACATACTATATATTATAGCTTCAGGTTTCAATAATATTTGTATCTTAAATATTTTTGCATTGTAATTCTTATGTTTATTCAGTATGTTTTCACATATTTGCAAGGCCTCCAAGTATGATAAATTGAATCTGGATTTTGACGACATTTCCAGCATGTATTAGAAATCCCTTTATACATTTTCACTAGTCTATCTGGGGTCAAGTACCAATGATACATCGTTTTATAAAAGTTTTCTTTCAAGCTATCATTTAATGTAAATTTTAGCCTATTCGTCCATGCATTTTCTGATTTATCTAGCGTTATATTATATGCAAAACGTTTTGCCCAAAATTTTGGGTGTAATAATGTCATTATTAAGTTAGTTATCAACTCCCTTAGAAAGGAATAGTTTCATTTGCTGGGGCTTTTCTTTCTGGCTCTATTTCTAGGGGGAGGAAATTTTACATTTTCTCATTAATCCTACTCATAAGCAACTTATTGCTCGGCTAAAAAAAATAATAATACAGCAGATGTAACCATCCAGCCCTGAAAAAGACAGGATCCTGCTTTAAGGTCAAGATAGATGTAAGGAGAAAATGAAAAAAGCAGAAACATTGAGTTAAAAGTTCTTCCTAATGGAGAACATGACTCCCTCTCTGGGTTAAGTTGACTGATCCTATCTGGCCTTCCCCCTCCCAAACTGTCAAATTTGCCCTTTTCTGAGTTTTCACCATCTGTGTGAGAACTGATCTTCACAGTAACTGAGAACATTCAAAAAGCTGAAAAGTCCAAAGAGCAGAGTGACTTCACATTATAATTTGAGTAGTAACTTTTGGAGTTCAGCTATAATTTTGCTTTGAGAATGAATGGATCTTTATTAGAGCTGAATTGTAATATGATGGATTTTTCTTAAGTCCCTGACAGGAGAGATGCAAAGTGATGATACTTTATTTTTAATTGTTCCCAAACATGAAGAGCAAATATCACACAGTAGCTTCAATGGATACTTCAGAGAGAACCCAACTCAAGAGCTAAATAATTGCTTGACTTTCGCCAAAGGCTTCAGTTCCAGAAAGTTGCCCTATGTATTGGAGCACACTCAAGATATGGGCTACAGCAAATACTTGGACATGTACAAGCCAGTTGGAAGTGGTGAATATGATGGTGGAGACCCAGTGGAATTGTTAGCTTCCGATTGTTCTGAATACGGGGAACCGGAAAGCTGGAATCAAAACCTTGACTTAGGAAGGCATCTTCCATATGTCAGTGGCTCTACTACAGTTCTGCCAGGTCTACCCAGCGAGACACTATCTTCCTTTAACACAGTAGATTTAAGTCCCCAGCATGTTCCTAGTAGGTGGGATTCCTCAATGAAGGTTGGTTACCACTCCTTCAGATCTTCTGAGAATATACTTGGGGAAGATATATCTGAAATCAAAGCACCCCTGTTTGGTAACAGTAACCATTCCTTTTGCCAGCTGTCTCCAGAGGACCCTTACCTCGCTGGAGACACTGCCCATCAATATTACCAGAATTCCTGGCCCCTCAAAAGGAATGAGTGGCCCAGCGAGGAAGACCCAAAGTATACAAATCTCGACCACTGTAACAATGAGAAGTTTTTCAACTTCTTTCCTTTGCGGTGAAGCTCTTCGATCATCTCCCCCAAGTTGTGAGACAAACATTGTGTTGCCACTCGATTCTGGATGTCACTTAAGTTACATCCCACATGAGTATTCTTTTACATTTTGTAGTTGAATTTCTTGATTCAACATTTTGTGGTTGAATGCGTGCAGCAATTTGGGTGAAGTATTTCACAGCGAATAAGTTGGCTATATTACGCCTGCACTCATGGATAAATCATGAAAGCACAAACTGAGAGTTCTACTGATTGGATGCACTCCTCTGCACGCAGTGAGCCCAGGTGCTTCACCTACTTGTGTATCCATCCCGTTTTAAAGCTATTTTTTTCTTCTTTCTCAGAGTGAGAAATAACTTTTAATAAAAATATTGAACTAATTTTATTCAAAATGATCATTTACAAGTAGACGCTCCTTAGTCTGTATCAATCTGGCATGAGAAATGAGACCTACATGTGTTGTGTTCAAACTAACTACTTTATTGTTTTCTGCCTACGGTACAGGAATCTCCACAGGTTGGCAGCTTTCATTTGATAAAGACCAGATCAGGGTCAGAGGCATTTGGGGAAGGGGGTGGTTGTCAGACTTTGTGCTCTTGTATTTATGTAGGGAGTCCGGGACCGGGCTGATGTCTTGCTTGAGCCCTCCTTCCATCCAGGATGGTTGCTCTCCAACAATACAACTAACTTATCATGTTTTCACCTTTTCCGTTGAGTAGCAAGATGTAATTTCACAATGGTATTTTTATATTCTAGAATTCCAAATACTGGTATTCATTGCTGTTTTGGTGTTTTGATTATGATTAAAAGGATATTTTTACACCTTAATTTATTGATTGTCCATGAAATTGTTATAATGACCTCTGAATATCTCACATTAAAAACTGCCCTGGTGGAGACCAAAATGATTTTAAAAATGCTCATTTGAGTCATTCTTTGTACACAATAGAAGACTGTTCCTTCACTTGGAAAATGGAAACTCAAAAGTTGGCAGAGGGAAAATAGGGTCAGATCAGCCTGTATCAGGGGTGAAATCAAGCAGGTTCTGACAGGTTTTGGAGAACCGGTAACAGAAATTTTGAGCAGTTAGGAGAACCGGCATATACCACCTCTGGTTGGCCCCAGAGTGGGGTGGGAATGGAGATTTTGCAATATCCTTCCCCTGGAGTGGGGTGGGAATGGAGATTTTGCAGTATCCTTCCTCTGCCATGCCCACCAAGCCACGCCCACCAAGCCACACCCACAGAACCAGTAGTAAAAAAAAAATTGGAATTCATCACTGGCCTGTATATTTGGCGAAGATAGATTGGCAGATCTTTCATCTTTTTTATGCCCTTGAATTGCTTATCCTACCGTCTTATGGAATGCCTTTTCTTCTTTCATTTTTGGGGGCCAATTACTCAACAGAAAGCAACTCCCAAAAGCCTCATAAACCAACACAGTTCTTATCCAACATGTACTTAATGGGATGGGTACACATTTTGCTGCTAAAACAAATAAGTTTAATTAATTAGTAGATGATTACTACAAGGATACCCAGAACTACTGTATAACATTAGTACTTACAACAGATGTTGGAAGAAGCCAAAGATTTTAAGAAATCAAAGATCTTGGTGTGATGGAACTGCATCCCATAATTCTAGCTGAAATTATTTTAGGTATCCACATTTACCATGTGCCTATCTCCTGTAATGGCTGCCAGGAGGTGATGGCCATGTACATCATATTTCAGCTGCCTTCTTGGTTCTTCATTTTTTTTAGTGCAGGTGGTTTGAATGAACCTTAATGATCTGCTTGGTGTCCTTGGAACCCCAAACAGCAAATGGCTGCGGAGATTATACTGGCATACATTGGATTGCAGGCTGCTTACCATAGCATAGTATTTCTATTTGCACTGTAAAACATGTTACAACTAGGATGAAACTGGGCAAGCACATACATGGCTACAAACATTCAATTTATCATTCTTGAATGATACATTCCAGGTAAAATGTTGCTCAATGCCAAGTAAATGGATAACAGCACTTTTGGTAGGATTTGAAATTGAAAACTGTACATATTCAGAGGTTTTTTTTTAAAAAAAGAGCAACAAGATTCTTCCTGTTGAATTCTGCATTTGCTCAGGATTAACCCATGGAGGTTGTGCAGATGAAGATGAAGATAGTTTTCTTTTTTCTGAACTTTCTCTTTTCACTCCTTCCATTTCACATTTCCATTCTCTCTCTCCCTCTCTCTTTTCCCTGACATAATCTTTCCCTTCCTAACAACATGGTGTAAGGAACAGATACTTCTTCTAAGAAGCCTTAAATTACCTTGCAGAAAGTTTTTGAAATTTAAGCCAAAAGTTTCATGTGTGCCTAGAGACAGAGTTGCTCCATTCTGCTTTAAACCGACTATCCAGAAGAAGCCAAGATGAGAAATGAATATTGGACTGGAGATGTAATGGTCCATTTAATAATACATTTCATTTCAGTTCTTGGAGAACGTAGCGAGAAGTTGACCACAATTTCTCTCAGCTAACCTTTTATGGCTATAGAGTACAGATCTCCAAACCTGGCAATTTTAAGAGTTGTGGACTTCAACTCCCAGAATTCTGAGAGTCAAAGTCCACAACTCTTAAAGTTACCAAGTTTGGAGACCCCCTCTATAGAAGAGTTTCTTCATCAAGGCTCTTTGGATCATCCTGAACCCATAGCTGGTATTTCCCTCAGCTAGAACATCTTTTGTGCATGTATTGCACTCCCGCAGAAACATCTACTGGCTCCTGGAAATGCTGGATGAGGCCTCAACAAGAAAGCAAGAATTTTCAGTTTAGATGGGCTCTTGGAGGTGATGCGGCTCTGTGAAACAGCTTCAAGAAGATGCTGCACAAAAACCTCTATGACAAGATGAAACCTCAACATTTTCAGAGTTTGTAAATGTTTATATTAAATGGATATATTAAAATTATTGTTATTATCTATTAAGTTTATAGATAACTCCAGTCATCCTTGACTCTGAGTGGTATACATACCCAACTCTATAAATTGGGTTAAAATAGTAACAGAAATTAGAGTAATGAGGTAACAATAGCAACATAAATACAAAAGTTAGGGAACATACCATGTTTCCGTGAAAATAAGACCCTGTCTTATATTTTTTTGAACTCCGAAATAAGCGCTTGGCCTTATTTTTGGGGAGTCTTATTATTTTGGGGTGTGTGGAGGAAACCAGAGGAAATGGTGGGGACCGGCTGCGCCTGCATTTAAATATTTTCGGGGTAAAACAAGGATGTCTGCTATCGCCCCTATTGTTTACAATCTCATTGGAAGTGCTTCTAAACGAAGTAAGAAAGGAAGAAGAAATAAAAGGACTGAGGGTTCGGAAAGAGGATTTTAAATTACAGGCCTTCGCAGATGACATGGTTTTCATAGTGGAACAACCAGAAGAAGTAGGAATTAAATTATTAGAAAAGATAGAAGAATATGGCAAAGTGGCGGGACTCAAAATTAACAGGCAAAAAACCAAAGTTCTGATTAAAAATATAACAACGACACAGGAGGAAAAATTAGAAGAGGAACTAGGAATACAAATTGTAAAGAAAGTAAAATAGCTGGGAAACTGGCTCACCACAAAAGTAACAACTATTAGAGAAGACAATTATGTTAAATTGATGAAACAAATTAAAAAAGATTTGGAAAGATGGAATAAGGTACAACTGTCATCTCTAGGTAGAATAGCGTCAGTTAAAATGAACATATTACCAAGACTCCTCTACCTCTTTCAAATAATACCAATTGGCCCAGGAAAAGACTTTTTTAAAGATCTTAATAAGACAATAAGGAAATACATTTGGCAAGGAAAGAAGGCCAGAATTAAAATAAAATGCTTACAGGACACAAAGGAGAAGGGAGGCCTTGGTTTACCAGACTGGGAGCTATACTACAAGGCGGTGGCGCTAAATTGGATCAGAGAATGGATTGACCTATCAAACAGGAGAACTCTATATTTAGAGGGATTTGACTTGAGTTGAGATTGGCATGCCTTTCTGTGGGAAGGCACAGACAAGCAACATGGGTACTTTCAGAGACACTTAATCAGAGGTTCACTATATAAAACGTGGCAAGGTATCAGAAGACAACACTACAATAAAATCCCGCGATGGTGGTCGCCCATGGAAGCACTAATCTACCCAAATACTATAGAAATAGAAAAGATGAGGAAATACCAAGAGCTGCTGAATAGTGAAGGAGACCTATATACGAGACAAGAATTGGAAAGACGGGGTATAATTATCGATTGGTGGCCATATCTCCAAATAGAATCAAGATTTACGGCAGACCGGACACAATATGGATTCCAAAGCAAACCGAACGAATTGGATAAAATATTAAAAGGCAAGGATGAGAAAATGATATCAAAAATTTATGGATATTTAATAAAATATAAATTAGAGGAGGAAACGGTGAAAGAAAACATGATAAGTTGGGCAAGAAATATAGGTCACAATATAGAATTGGATAGATGGGATAAACTATGGGCAGAAAATCTCAAGATGACAATGTCAAACCCATACAAAGAAAATCTATACAAGATATTTTATAGATGGCATCTCCGACCGGCACGTTTGGCTAAAATGTTTCCAAGTACATCACCAATGTGTTGGAAATGCAAGACACAAAAGGGGAAAGCCTACCATCTCTGGTGGTCGTGCAGGAAGGCACAACACTACTGGCAGGAGATTAAGAGAATAATTGAAGAAATAACAAGACAAAAAGTAGAAATGAAACCAGAATTTTTCCTATTTGGAATGACTACACCACAATACACTAAAGAGATAAAATATCTTACCATCCACATTTTGACAGCGGCACGTATAGTGTACGCTCAAAATTGGAAATCCGAACTATTACCAACAGAAGAAAAAATAATTGTAAAAATAACTGAATGTGCGGAGATGGACAAGCTCACTAAGGAGCTTCAAGAAAAAGAGGATACCGATTATTATTTAGTTTGGCAAAGATGGTACCTATGGCTAGAGGGAAGGATAGGGCCAACAACATAGGATATCAGGAGAACTCAAATTAAGAAACATAGAACTAGTCACATGAGAAGAGTTGTATGATGGTATAAACAAATGGTTAACATGACTGTAGAAAGATACAGCTCAAAATGTATAAAGTATATCAAAGTGAAAGCAAACTAATCTGAAAACTGTAAGATAAAGTAAAAATAAGGGAAATAGAAATTAACCACTGATGCGAGAGTTTCTTAAGAGCTAGTCGATAGACTTCTTGTTTCTTTTTTGTTTTAGTACTGTGTTAATGTATATGTGTTCGTATGTATTTGTGTTTTACGTTTGTTCATGTTAATAAAAAAAATTAAAAAAAATATTTTCGGGGAGGGCTTATTTTCAGGAGGGGGCTTATTTTAGCGCATGCGCTCAAAAGCCCGATTGGGCTTATTATCAGGGGATGTCTTATTTTCAGGGAAACAGGGTAGTAGAATTGAACAAAGAAGCAAACATCATACAGGCAGTCCTCAACTTACAACAATTCATTTAGTGACCATTCTAAATTACAATGGTAGTAAATAAAGTGACTTATGACTGTTTTTCACACTCACGACTGCTGCAGCATTCCCTGGGTCACCTGATCAAAATTCAGATCTTGGCAACTGACCCATATTTATGACGGTTGCAGTGTCCCAGGGTCTTGCGATCGCAGTTTGTGACTTTCTGACAAACAAAGTCAATGGGGAAGCCAGATTCATTTTACAACTCTTAACAACTGCGTTGATTCACTTAACAACTGTGGCAAGACAGTTCGTATAATGTAGCAAAACTCACTTAACAACTGTCTTGTTTAGCAACCAAAATGTTGGGCTCAGTTGTGATTGTAAGTTGAAGACTACCTGCACTGTCCGAAGCAACATTACAATATCTCTGCCCCACCCAATGTTGAAGATACAAGAGTCGCACATACACACACCCCAGCAGTTTTGTGATCATATTTGTGGTGCTTGGCTACCAGGTCACCTTTATAGGCATTTGCAGTATCTCACGGTCACATGGCCACAATTTTTGATGGGTTGTATTTTTTTTTTCTGGTTTCTGGTTAAAAAACACCAGTTGGGTAAATTTGAGTCAACTGCCACAAAAGAAGTCATAAAATTGGATCCAGTGACCCACTTAACTACTGCAATGACTACCTATACTGCGTAAATCTAATCTATGCCAAGAGTTAACTTGCTCATTGTTTTAGTGATAAGGGTACAACTGGAGTGAACAAATGCACATATAGCTCAGATGTGTTGGACTTCAGCTTCTTTAATCAACGATCTGGGTTCTCCAGAATTATTGTATCTGGAAGGTGCTAGGTTGGATAATTCAATAACTATGAAGCCTATCGGGTCATCTGTATTTTTTCATTCCACAAAGGTGGGGAAAATAGGGAATGGGGTTCCTGGGTGAAAGTACAATCAACAGTGCTCTTTCAGTGGGAGGAAGACCTTGTCTTGCCACCTTCCTGATAAGCTTTGTGGGTTGGGGTAGCAGTTTCTACAAGACACTGAAACCATTGATAGCTCCAATGCCATCTGAAAGGCAACCCATAGCCATTTCCTGGTGTGTAGAGAATGTCATACAATCTTTTAAGAAGGGCCACATTAAAAAATAATCTATTTCATTGTCTAGATTTCCCAACTAGAAAGAAGAAGGAGAGGGGAAAGAAGAAAGGGGAGTGAAAGGAAAGGAAAGGAAAGGAAAGGAAAGGAAAGGAAAGGAAAGGAAAGGAAAGGAAAGGAAAGGAAAGGAAAGGAAAGGAAAGGAAAGGAAAGAAGGAAAGAAACTTGGTACAGAATTTTCAATTCTTAGATATTGGGAGGGCTGGAGTCCCTTCCTTCCTTCCTTCCTTCCTTCCTTCCTTCCTTCCTTCCTTCCCTCCCTCCCTCCCTCCCTCCCTCCCTCTCTCCTTCCCTCCCTTCCATTTCTTTTTCTTTCTTTTCCTTCCTTCCTTCCTTCCTTCCTTCCTTCCTTCCTTCCTTCCTTCCTTCCTTCCTTCCTTCCTTCCTTCCTTTCTTTCTTCTCTTTATTGGGAAGAAACCTGATCTCAAGGTGGCTCTGATCACAAGAAAAATTGTGTTTCCTGAGATTCAGGAAAAGTCAATTTAGAATTTTGAAAGGAAAAAAAAAACACATTGAATCTGTCTTTGAAACAAACCACAAGCCAACAAAACTGTTTTGTAAGAGCAAAATATGACTGTGCCAGTTGATATTTATCCAAAATTCTCAACCGATAAAGATGTTTAGCTTGTTGTTAGCTTGTCTTCAAAGACAGCTCTACATAAAGCCTATGAAAATAATTAGAACTCACTTGGATGTGAAAGGTGATAAATAGGAGTTACGCTTTATATGATCATTTTGGCAAGAAGACAGACAGTCAACTCATCTTTTGGAGATCACCAGGACATGTCCACATACATTAATGGGCAAATGGTTTCTCTCTCTGTTTTCTGGAACATTTTGTGAACTTCCCTAACTGCCTGGGGTCTTAGTAGTTCAGTGGCCTTCCCTTCAAGTACTCATCAAGGCCTGCTCTGCTTAGCTTTTCTGAGATCAGCCAAAGTCAGATAGATCAGAGCCCATGGTGATATTCAGGTCCTAGAGGGCCATGAGCTATAGATCATTATCTCTTCGTGTCAATAGAGCAACAGATATGCAGAAAAACAGAGTTTTAAGTGCCCTGTCCCATCAGGCTGGTCAAGGTGATGGAGAAATAGTGACAGGTTTGTTGGTTGGTTTTTAGTGGAGCAGTTCTATAGATTGTCATACTAAAGTGGCTCGAAATACCATCCAAGGACAAAAGGTCCTCTTTCCAATGTCCTTAAAATATTTCCATGCCCCTGCAGAGTGGCCTTAAGCAAGGACTTCAGTTGCTGTAGGCTTTCTTCAGTACTCTGGAGATAATCCTATTGACCCAATTTATAACCCTTGGAAGAATCTTTTGAAAAATCACTAGATAGATTAGAGTCTCACCTCTTAAGGCACTACAGCTTCATGCAAACCCCCACCAGCCCTGGGTGCCCCCCCCAAAGGCTATCCAAAAGTTGCCACTAACTATGCACAATATTCTTTTTTTTTACATGACAGCAAGAAAGCATGGAATACACAGTAATATTCAGGCCAACTGAATTCGATAAAAAAATTTAAAATTTAGATTATATATGTTAAATAATTGTACTTCTCCTGACAAGGGCTGCTTTTTTTGAAGGTGGCCCAGGGCTCAGAATGGTCTTTAACTCACAAAGATGCACACACCTAATAAGGATGTGTACATCTATTGTTATTGCCATTGTTATGAGTGAACCATATTTTTAAATCATAGTTCATTAGAAATGCCGTTGCAGAGTTCTTCTGCAGAGAATAAACTTCTTTCCTAATGGATACACACTTGTTTGATGAATTAAATTTACACGGCTAATATTATATTCCAAAGTTCAAAGGAAAAGCTAATAATGAGGAAAGACTGAAGGAATGTGGTGAGATGGACAGTAAAGAAATTTAATAAACAAACAAATAAATGTTGAGTCTGAAGATAAAAAGACTTAATAGGGGAGACATGATGACCATGTTTAGGTGCATAAGGGTTGCTTACAGGATGATGATCATGAACTATTTTCCATACCATAGAAAGGACCAGCAATAACAGGTGTAAGGGCAACTACCTAGTTTTCTTTTAAATAAGAGGAGAACCAGTTCGGTCTAATGATTAAGGCACCAGGCTACAAAGCAAGAGACCATGAGTTCAAGTCAGTGGTGAGTTCCTCCCGGTTCCGCCGTGCCAGTAGCGGTGATGATATGACATCACCGAACCGGTTCTGGCCCCCCACCCATCCACCCCGCGTTATTCTTACCTTTTATTTGGCCCCACCCCCAATCTATTGCTGCCTTCTGAGTCCCAGCTGATCGGCTAGAGGGAAAAAAACTGTTTAAACTCTTGCTGTGGGGCTTCAAAGGGCCGCCCTACAGCTGATCAGTGTTAAAAGAAAACAAATGAGTAGACCGGTGCCTGCAAAAATCAATGGGTAGACCAGTGCCTGCAAAAATACACGAGTAGATCAGTGCCTGCGAAAATAAATGGGTAGATCAGTACAGCTCTGCAAGCAGTTAAAAGCCTGGTAGACCAGTACCTCTGCTAAATCCTAAAGAATTGTCACATGACCATCAAGCCATGCCCACAAAATAAGTCACGCCTACAGAACCGGTTGTAAAAAAATTTCAAACCCACCCCTGGTTCAAGTCCAGGGGTGACATGCTCCTGGTTCGGACTGGCTCAGGCAAGTAGGTAGCGATGGTGGCGGGCAGTTTGGAGAACTGGTAGCAAAAATCCCTGCCCCCGCCCCCCATGCCCAGCTGAGCCACGCGATCATCAGAGGCTTTTTTTTCTTTTACATGCCTATCACGAGCCAAACTCTGACGATCCCAGCTGAGTTGCTTGCTAATCAGGCAACTCAGCTAGGATCACCAGAGCCATGTAAAAGAAAAAAACTTTTTCCTTTTAAATGGCTCTGACCATCCAAGCTCTGATGACCCCAGCTGGGTTGCCTGCTAATTGGTAACAAAAATCCCTCCCCCTCCCCCCCTCAGCTTGCTTACGTTAGCTGCTGGTCGCAACGCCTTGCTGTAATCACTGCAATCCATTTCAACAGCAAGCAACTGAATCTCCCTGCCTACAATCAAGCAGGCAGGGAGTTGTGGACTTCAACTTCCAGAATTCCTCAGCCAGCAAAGCAAAGCTGGCTGAGGAATTCTGGGAGTTGAAGTCTACAATTCTTAAAGTTGCCAAGGTTGGAGACCCCTGTTCTATTGGGTAAGTTTTTCCCCCCTTTGGGAGCTTTAAAAAAATAATTTTAAAAATTTAATTGGGGGTTTTTTTTAGTTGTTCTTTTTTTAGACTAGCCATTTAAAGTTTAGGAAGTTTTAAATTTAGCTGCTTTTATATAAAAATAAATTAAAATAAAATAATATTCGTGCAGCTTTCTGAGATTTAGTATGTTTCTGTAGTGTTTCACTCTAACTACACAAACACACAAAATCTCACAAAGCTGTATGTGGAATTTTGTGTGTGTAAAGTGTGAAAGTTGTTTTTTTTGGGCTTTTTGTGGCTGTGTGAGGTTCCTGCTTGTTGCAGGGGCCATTTTGGGTCTAGCACAGCTGCTTTTACATTGTGGATGAGCCAGTTGTGTTGTGTTGTGTTTTGTAGATTAAAAAAGGGCAAAGAAGTGACATTGACTTGGCCATGCCCACCCAGTCACCTTACCACCAAGCCACGCCCACTAATTAAGCCACACCCACAGAACCGGTAGCAAACATTTTTAGATTTCACCCCTGTTCAAGTCCCATCTTAGCGATGAAAGTCAATTGAGTGACTTTGGACCAATCACTCTCTCTCAGCCCAACCCACCTCACAGGGCTTTTGTTGTGGGGAAAATAGGAGGAGGAAGGAGCATTGGATACGTGTACCACCTTGAAGTATTTATAAAAACAATAAAGGCGGTATACAAATGAATAAATAAATAAAAATCTCCCCAATGGTAAGATCTGTAGAGGATCAGTCTTCCTATGGAAACTGGAGGTTTGTAAGAGTAGGATGGTTTCATGTTTTTTCAGTACGTTGCAGAGGGATGAACTAGATATCCTTGTGATCCCTTCCAATCTACAATTCTATAATTCTAATCATTTAAATTTTGCCTGTGCAGAACACATCCAAGCTTATGGATCTCTTCTCTATGATGGTCTCAAATGCTGCTTTGTTTAGAGTTTGTCTGATGTATCTAGGCTGAGTTTTTTTCCTTAACCAGTTACTCTAACTTGTATATTATTTGTAAGCTATTTGGAAAATATCTTTCGTTGCATAATACACAACCTACCCCATCCATTCTTTCCCTGAGGACAACTGGTCATAAAGAGAAATTTTCAAGGACATAAAATCATTTATATTTACAGCCTGTAACTTTCTGTCCTTACTGGCTTAACCGAATCTAAGTTGAGCGATCGTCTGTAATTGCCATATTTCTGCTTAAACACCAGTGCGACTCAAGCCTTGTTTCCTCAATTCTATGCAGCAGCACAGAAACGGACAAGAGAGAAATAAGGGAAATTAAAGTCGGCTGACCACCATGAAGCATTTGGAGTATCGTCCCCTTTTCTTGACCAGTGCAAAGTTTTGCATCGACCTAGTTCTGAAATATTAAGAATATTTCGAGTTTAGCAGTCTTTGAGGCTGAACAGGGAAGAGGGAAAAGAAGCTTTGGACATGATGTTGCCCAAAGAAAGCATCCTTAAGTACAGTTAGTGAGCAAGGTTATTTAACACTGAACTCTTCTACATAAGATTCAGGAGAATGTTTTAATGGATGCCAGTTTTTAGCCTGAAGTGTTAAAATGACAATTTTTCATAATTTAGAGCTCGTAATCTGTTAACATTAAAAAAAATCTGCCTCTAGGGAGAATTTTTACCTTCAAAAATATGATAATACACACTTATATTTACTATCCCATATATATTATATCATAAAAAAGCCTTTTAATTAAAACTCCAAAAAAAAAAAGAAGAAAAACCAGATTGAAATCATCTCTGTTTTGTCACATATCCAGGCAAACATTCATCTCTTCTCTTCAAATTTTCTTTAGCTTTTCAGGTTTAACTAGATTTTTCCAACCATTGTCTTTAATAAGCAATCTTACAGAGAAGAAGAGAATAGTTAAAGTACCGTGTGTTGTTTGTACATATATGTGTCTGTGTATACATGCACGCCTACACAAGTGAGTCTATAGTCAGAGTCACAAAATCTACGGTATTTTCCATAACTTTTTCATTTTGACTCCAGCTGTCTGTTATTGATGAAATCCAAGTATGTAGTGAAGTTTTAACCTACGATTCATCAACCTTCTGCCTGGCTAAAGACAAAATACATTGCAAAGGAGTTGCCCAAGAATTTCCTGGATGCTATTTTTTAACCAAGGACAAAAGGTCCTTTGCCAAGGAAGGAGCATCTTGTGGACATTTTTTTTTTAATTTGATTTATATGCCGCCCTTCTCCGGAGACTCAGGGCGGCTTACAATGCATTAAGCAATAGCCTTCATTCTTTTGTATATTTTATACAAAGTCAGCTTATTGCCCCCACAAACTGGGTCCTCATTTCACCTACCTTAGAAAGGATGGAAGGCTGAGTCAACCTTGAGAGATTCGAACCAGCAGAAATTGCAGGCAGCTGTCTTAATAACAGGGTGCACTAAACCACGGTACTATCAAGGCTCTTTTGGAGAATTTGGAGAAAAGAGAAGGAAAAAATATGATTACACACTTCCTTTTCTCTAACCCATTCCCCACTTTCCAATGCAATCTCTGAGGCTTTTTTTTTTTTTTTAATCAGGTGTTCAAGTATCTCTAGTGTGGTGCCTGCTTCATCCTTTCATGTTCACATGCTTCCCACAATTTACTCTGAAGGAAAATGAAAGTCTGAATTTGATCGAATTGATCTTTTATTCATCAAGTTAATCATCTCAAATTAACTTGACTGTTCCTATGATTAGGAAGAGAGAGAGAAGAACAGTGAAAGTAGATAAACTTTAGATTCAACCTTTTAATTGTATTGTAACTAGGAAACAGTAAAGCTAACTTCCTTGGGATTTCAAAAGAGTACCAAAAGAACTGCTTTAGGATTTAAATTCTCAGGAGATCATGGCCTGCACAATGGCTTTCTTAGTGCCTGGCAAAGTGAATAGTGGTTTACCAAATATTGCAAGTACAGAAGTACTTGGAGTCCTGAGTACTCTCTGAGCTTTGATTGCAGACGTTTCATTACCTGACTGAGTAACATAATCAGTGTTTCGTTGCCTGTTTATATACAGTAGCTTTCCCTGCCAGTGTTGGTGGGGGTGTGGTTTTCTCCTTAGGAAGGGATTAAACAGGGATTAACAGACAAATGATCAAATGGAAAACAATACTCTAATGAAGGAACTACTAAGAAGGAAACCACACCTCCACCAACATTGGCAGGACAAGCTAAGGGCACTCCTAATCAACCATATTTAAAAATATGGTTCGCTCATAACAATGACAACAATGCATCCTTATTAGATGTGTGCATCTTTGTGGGGTACAAACCATTCTCAGCCTTGGGCCATATCTGAGAAAAATAAACTTGAAGAGAATCCTATATTGTTCCTTTTGGGGAACTCCAGAAGGCAGAGATTGCTAAATTGTATTTCTTTTTTGATATTTTGTTGTACAAACTTTACCCATATAGTTATTTTATGGTCCAATATCTTGTGCAAGTCCAAGTCACTGTGATCATTCTGTGAATTATGGCTTAGTGTGAATACAACCTGAATTATTGCACTGTTTCTTTAAATTCCTTCTCCTCTCCCTTTATACAATCTATATATAACCTGTCTTCATACATGCCACATTTCTCACCTGCTTCAAGTCTAACTGTGACTCTGACCCAAGATTCTGGCTCACTGAAAACTATGACGTCTAATATTAAGGTGACCAATCGTCCTCCTTTAGGGAGGACGGTCCTTCTTTTATAAGTTCTGTCCTCTCTTGAAAAGTGTCCTCCTACATGTCCTCCTTTTCAATATTTGAAGACTAATCTATAAATCTCCATATTCGATCGATGCCGATCCGATCCGTTGCGTGTGATGTGATATATTTGTATTTGACATGAGGATTCATCAAGGCTCAGTACAGTGTGGTGAGACGCGATTATGAGATGCATGCGCTCCGCACAGGAGTTGTTTTGAGAGAGTGTGTCGCACGCAAGAATGCGCCACGTGCCAGTGGCTTTGTTTACTTCTTACCGAAACATGACACGGCAATACGCATACATTACACTCACTTTTCTTTTTTTTCTTCAATTTATTTGTGTCCTCCTCCTCATCGTAAAAAAGTTGGTCACCTTACTAATATGTCAGTTGAAGAACTAGAATTCTCTCAGGCCTTCCCAATTTGGTGCCTTTCAGATTTTATGAAGCCCTAAATCACACAGTCCTTAGACTTCACAGGGGTGATGTCCAACAGTTCTAAAAGATTTTACACTTAGGCAAG
This sequence comes from Arizona elegans, assembly GCA_022577455.1. Lineage (NCBI taxonomy): Eukaryota > Metazoa > Chordata > Lepidosauria > Squamata > Colubridae > Arizona > Arizona elegans. The sequence goes on along the minus strand of JAKOOJ010000001.1, from coordinate 208,763,936 downwards.
AAAAACCAAATACACAGATATAGAATAAGAGGCACCTTGTTCAACAGCAGTAACTGTGAGAGGGATCTAGAAGTCCTAAGGACAACCACTTAAATACGAGCCAGCAGTGTGCTACAACTGCCAAAAAAGCCAGTGCAGTCCTAGATTGCATCAACAGAGGGAATCAAGATCGTGTGAAATGTTAGTACCGCTTTATACTGCTTTGGTAAGAACATACTTGAAATACTGAGTCCAGTTTTGGTTACCATGATACAAAAAAGAAGTTGAAACTCTAGAAAGAGTGCAGAGAAGAGCAACAAAGGTGATTAGAGGACTGGAGGCTAAAACATATGAAGAACAATTGCAGGAATTCGTATGTCTAGTGAAAAGGACTAAGGGTGACATGATAGCAGTGTTCCAGTATTTTGAGGGGCTGCCACAAAGAAGAGGGGTCAACCTGTTCTCCAAAGCACTTGAAGGCAGGACAAGAAGCAATGGATGGAAACTAATCAAGGAGAGAAGCAACCTAGAACTAAAGAGAAATTTCCGGACAGAACAATTAATCAGTAGAACAGCTTGCCTCCAACAGCTGTGATTGCTCCAACACTGGATATTTTTAAGAAGAGATTGGACAGCTATTTGTCTGGAATGGTATAGGACAGTGGTGGCGAAACTTTTACTCACTGAGTGCTGAACAAGTATGTACTTTGTGCACTTTGCGTGCTTTGCGCGCTTTGCATGCTTTGCACGCTGTGTGTGCTTTGCACACACATGTGCCATCCGCGCTAACATGTGGTTCCTCCCCAGTGCGCTGCACGAGCAATCACACCATCTGTGCATGAATGTGGTTTTTGTGTGTGCAATGCACGCATGCGAATGCAATCTGTGCATGCGCATGCTGCACGCAAGTACTGTCACACACATGCACAAATGTGTGTGCATGTACAGGAGAGCTCCGAAGACCATCTGGGTCCCCTGAATTGTGCGCATGCGCACCGGAGGCCCGAACACCAGCTGGGGCACGCGCACATGCGCAGCTGCAGGTGAGTTGGGCGACAGCTTATGCGCCCGGAAAGATGGCTCTGTGTACCACCTCAGGCATGCGTGCCATAGGTTCACCATCGCGGGTATAGGATCTCCTGCCTGAGCAGGGGATTAGACATCCAAGGTCCCCTCCAACCTTATTATTCTGTATTCTGTTAGAAGCCATCAAGTTCCCAAGGAATGATGCTGAGCAGTTATATTAGGTGTCTTTAAATCATAGACTGCCATCTACTGGCAGTTTATATCCATATTTATTACAAATCAGCTCTGTAGTCCATTTTATTGACATCCAGCCACATCCTTATTTTTATTGGGCTAGGTGACTGATGAGAGTGAGGGTTCTTTTTCGAACTTGTGGGTTGGTTTCCAAACGTTTCATTACCAGGCTAGATAACATCTTCAGTGGAGGATAAGGGGATCCCTCATTGTAAACCCAAGTTACAGATATTCACTACTATTGCATAGGTGACTGATGTTAAGATCTCTTTCTGTGTAAACTCATTTACCTTTGTTCTCAGTTCTTCAGTTTGATTATTTATTTTGTATATTTTGTATATATTCTTGTCTTGCTACTTACATTTCTTGGTTTTTTAAAAAAAAGTTGAGCTCCTAATTCCCTCCATATTGTTAACATGTTAATATACCCAAATATTATTTGTAAATATTGTTTCTTAATACATAAGTTGTCTAGTCACTCAGCTGGTTTTCTTGTCACTTCAAATAAATTGGGAGGGGACTTCTGGTTTGGCGTCGCAACGAAACAGTCGGGGAAATAGCGGGCTCTGATGAGCCTCGCGAAAACCCCAACTGACGAACCGCCGCAATGGGTCTTCGGACCGAACCCATCTTGCAGGGACGGGGGAAGAAGAGGGGTGCCTCGGATGGCTGAGAGGAACAGGCAAGTTCCTTGGAGGCCAGAGGGAACCCTCTGAGTCGGCGGTGGGGGATGGCAGCCATGGCGGCTGCCACGAAGCTGAGACAAACCGGGAAAAGAATTGTGCAGGAGGAAAGAAGAAAGAACAAGGTACTTTGAAGCCGGGTGAGTGACACCAATCCTGGCAGGAAGCAACACTCGAGTATGGATTTTTATCAATAAGACCCCCAGCTTTAAATAGCGGATGTAGATTTGTGGGGCATGAAGATCTGACAAAGTAATAAAGGAGACAAAGACCCATTAAGAAATTTGGCTTGGTACAGGCTGACTTGCTAGAATTGATTATTAATATACTAGAAAATTGGGTTTTTCTTTTTTTTTATTAAAAAGTTTTTAAAAATTTTTACAAATGTTTTCCCATCCCACCTCCCACCTCCCTCCCCAACCCTCCCCACCCTCGACTTCCCAGAGCAAAATACAGGGTATAGCATTTAACAATCATATACTAACATATGCTAACTATCTATAAACTCCTATCTCTCTCTTGTACTTTTAACTCCCCTTTTACATGACTAGATTTAAATACTTTCTAAAATATCTTTATTCATTCATAAACTGTTTGAAACTTTTAATCCGATATTTGTTTTGAATATAGTCAATCCATCTTCTCCATTCCAAAATATATCTTTCATTTGAATGGTCCTTCAAATACGCTGAAATTTTAGCCATCTCTGCTACGTTTACTACTTTTAATGTCCATTCTTCAATAGTAGGCAAGTCTTCCTTCTTCCAATACTGCGCCACCAAGTCTTGCTGCGGTTATTAAATTTAAAATCAAGTTAGTCTCTATAACCGTAAAATCTGTAAAGCAAAAACAGCTGTGGAGTAAACTTTATCTTCTTTTTAAGAATATTTTGCATAATCCACCATATTTTTACCCAGAATGCTTTGGTTTTTTTTTACATGTCCACCATATATGATAATACGTGGCATCATCACACTCACATCTCCAACACTTGGATTGCAAACTTGGATACATACAAGCTAACGTTTTAGGATCTAGATGCCATCTATAAAACATTTTGTAAAAATTTTCTCTCAAATTTTGGCTTGTGTAAATTTTACATTTCTAACCCATATTTTTTCCCACATTTCCATCATTATTGGCTCCTTTATATTTTGTGCCCATTTTATCATACAATCTTTAACTAACTCCATTTATGAATCTATTTCTATCAATGTATTATACAACCTTTTTATATGCATTTGGCTCTGATCTCAGATTTGTTTTACCAAGTTTTCCTCATTTTGCATGATACCAATTTTCTGATCCTCTTTCCATCTAGCTTGTAACTGTCCATACTGAAACCAAGTTTGAATGATCCTTTCTTCTTTTAATACATTCAAAGACTTTTAACTGTAATGTACCTCTTTCCATATTGAGAAGCTCTTTATATGTAGCACCAGTTTTTATTTGCTTTGAAGCCATTTTCTGAATTTCAAATTACACTTTTTCCACAGCCAAATCAACAAGTCCAATAAGTCCAATTAGTTGTAAATATTATACTTTGTAAAAAGTCAATACTATATTCTTTAGTCTTTAAATCTTAATTCTTCTGAGGTAAAGTCCATTAATTTTGAACGGGGCTGCCAGCACTAATGAGCACTTTCCTCTTAACTTTCACTTTTCCACACCCCTCTAAGGTTATGGCACCATCTTCCTTTCCTTTTTTCTTTTCTCCCTTTTAATAATCTCAGAAGGAAGTAATGTTCAATCAGAGTTAAAGTTTAGTACTTGTGGTTATAATCACTCCTGCCTTTGTTCTGCCTGTTTTTGAATTGATGTTTTTTAAAAAAATTGTTGCAGGGGTGGTCGTGGCGTCTTGTTCTGCTTAAAGCAGAAGCATCCTGGATCCTGAGCTCTGTCAGGCTTCTAGGGAGCTCTCACCCTTCGAGCCCCAGAATTGTTCCTGGGGGTCTTGGGGAGCTCTACCTTCGCCTGGCTGCTCACCTTCCCCCCCTTTTCCCGAGGGGAAAGTATCCAAACCGCTAGACAGCTGATTTGCGCTGTCCTAGCGGTTTTAACGCGATCTGGGGCTGGCGCTCCCAAAGGAATGTCTTCCAACGCCTGCGGTGCCACTGGAAGACTCAAAATTGGGTTTTTCTTTAAATTGGAATTGATTTAATCTTTGGAAAAAGAAAAAAGCAAAAGCGATAACTATGGATTCAACACCTTTAAAAGTTAAAAGAAGAGAGACAAACGGATAGTTACATAATGGATACAAAATGGAGATTGCTGTGACTAAGCGAAAGTGTGGATTGTAGAGATTCACCTTCTGTTTGAAAAAGAAATATTCTGACTTGCTACTTGGTTTGGATTACTTTGAAAATAATTATGGACTTTTGGATTTTGGAGATTTCTATTCTATCTATGGATGAATTGATAAAGAAAGAAGAAATATAATAGAACTATTAATAATCAAAACTAACTGGCGTAGGAACAAAAGATGTGGCACAGGAACAAAAGAATTCGCTGATGGATTTTATATGGAACAGATGTTACAAAAGAATTAAAGTGACTTATAGAGTTTCAAACCTGGAAACACGGATTCTGAAATGGAATGCTTATGGACAGATAGGGAAATGAAGAAATAAAATAGATAAAATTAAAATGTAATGTTTAAATGACTTTTAAATATAAACAGGAGGTGCTTATAGAATAATAAAGATGGAGAATAAAAGAAAGTAATTAAAATAGAAAACTGATGCAAAGGTGGTTAAAAATGAGGTCTTTATAAAAATACAAGAGTATATACTAATATGAGATAAACCTAAGAGAATTTATTAGATTATGAGAGAATAAGAAGAGATTATGCCTGATATGTTTTAATTTTAAATTGTAAACAAAGTTGAGAATGGTAAATATGATTAAATTTGAATGATTAATGTATATTGGATGATAAAACAAGATATACAATTGTGATTGAACTTAATGTATGCTAGAAATGATTAATATTAAGAAATATGCTGGGAGTCACCCTGGAAGAGTATGTTAGGAAAAAGTTAAATAACAGATTAAATATATTGAAAAGAAAACAGTTAAAATAAGATATGCTGGATATCAGCCAAACAAAAGGTGGAGAGGTGGAGGAGAATATGCTGGAAATCAGCCAAAACAAAATATGCTGGAAATCAGCCAAACAACAGTTGGAGGTATGGAGGCGAATATGCTGGAAATTAGCCAAAATAAAATATGCTGGAAATCAGCCAAAAAATAGGTGGAGATACAGAGATTATGCTGGAATTCAGCTAAAATAAAATGTGCTGGAAGTCAGCCAAACGAACAGTTGGAGATATAGAGGAGAATATGTTGGAAAATACCTAAAATGATACGGGGTGAAAAAGAATATGTTGGAAGACAACTAAAATGAAGTGAAATGAGTATGAGATGAATTTGTATAAATTGAAATGTTTAAGACTTAAAGATTTGATGAAATGGGTTTAGAGATTAAGGAACATAGATAAAATTTTGATTTATAAATTGAAATAAATTTATTTGGGAACATATTTGGGAATTAAGATATGTGATGATAAAATAGTAAGGTAAACATTTAGATCAAGATGTTAGAATTTTTTTAAAATTTGTGTTTTTGATTTTTATATTAAAAGATGTAAGGGAGGGAATTAAGCTAGATAGAATTTTGATTGATAATTGGATATAAAAAATGAGTAGAGTTTATTTGAAAATTAAGGTTTTGGTGATACAATAGACTGGTTTAGAATAAGATGTTAGAATTTATGTTAAAAACTTATGTTTTGATTTTTAATTTTAAAAGATGTAACGGGGAAATTGGGAATAGAGCTTGTTAAAGGAATGTAAGTGATTGTACCTATATATGACCGGATCAAGACTTCGTTCTTAAAAGATACATTTTATGTTTGGAAAAAAATAAAAAAATATTTAAAAAAAGAATCGGGAGGGAGGGAGGGAGAGAGAGAGAGAGAGAGAGAAAGAAAGAAAGAAAGAAAGAAAGAAAGAAAGAAAGAAAGAAAGAAAGAAAGAAAGAAAGAAAGAAAGAAAGAAAGAAAGAGTAACATAGGCCACAAAGCCACTTAATCTCATGCCCTTCCTGTGATCTGAGAGTCTTTTCATTAGACTTCATTAGACATTAGAATCATTAGGGCAGAGAACCGGTTGTTAAATTACTTCCCGCCACTGGTCTAACATCATTAAAGCCCTGCCCCCTTTTAGCATGTGTTGTATTGTGCGCACATAATAAGGTGGGGTTCAGATTGATTAGTCAGACTTGAATCTAATGACCATTGCTACAAAGACCCTGCAAGAAACTGTCCTTTCCCAAACTTGGCCAGTGCTAAGTCATGTTAGTACAGCCTAAGATCAAACATGAAGCAAATAAAGGTAGAGATTAGGAAATCTCTCTAAAGATTGAAATTTAGCAGGAAGCCCACTTGAGGGATCACGGAGCCTGAAACTTTTCATTACAGTTAAATAAAATCCAATGTTGGGCCACAAACAAGGCTTGTTTTAATTACTTTTTTTTAAAAAAGAAAAGAACTGGAGCTATAGCAATAAAAACTGACCTGAATTTTCCAGAACAAACCATTTGATATAATAAAAACTTAATCAGAGTGCTGCTAAAAGCCCGATGGCTCTATTCTCCAGAACACATTCCAATAGGGCATTATTTTCCCCCCAGATATTTTATTTCACAACACATTATTTTGTTATCAGTGAGACAGAAATACACATGCTTTTAAGGAGAAATACTTCACATTAATAAATATTTCTGGTAACATGGCATTTGTAGCAGTGAAGCATGAAAAAACATTATTTTCACTTGTAAAAATGTCATTCTGATAGAGTTTCATTGCTGATTAATTTTTTGTAATTATTCTGTATTTTTATTTTGCGATAAAAAGGTACAAAACTTACCAGCTTACTGTTTTTTATTATCCTGTAGGGTCATCTGATAGCAGTGACAAAAAATGAGGGCTCCTTCATCCCAGACCTTTAAGAATCAGGGTCACTCACCTCATTTAGGAGCAGCATTTCCAGCCCTACTACTCTTTTCAGTCTTTGCCCTTTTCCCTCCCAATTTGACCATTTGGTCAACTGTCGATCTTGGAATAGGTGTAGGAGATTCAGAAGATAGATGAAAGCAAACACACTGAACCAAAATGATCAGTGGCACAGGCTCACGTACCTTGTACTCCGAATACAAACTGATGCATGCCATATGGCTCAATGTATTGTATCTTACTCAGAAAAGTCACGAAAGATGGCTAAACCTTTTGCAATATACATTTAGGTGTTACTGAAGGTGATCTGTATTAGGTGTGTGTGCACGTTGGTTGTTTCACCTCAAAATGGTCTTCATGTTTACCAGGCTACACATTTTGCCTTTAGATATTTTTTCATCATTCTAAGACAGGAGTGTCCAACTCAAGGCCCGTGGGGTGCTTAGATCTGGCTTGTGGGGCTGTCCTGGAAACAGCAGAGGACTGGCCCATGGTGTCTCTGCCAGCAAAAACGGAGCTCGGGAGAGCCGCGCACAGCCATCCCAGGGTCGGTTTTTAGCCACAACAGCCTTCTGCAACCTTCTGCCAGTGAAAATGGAGCTCGGCTCCATGTTCGTTAGCAGTGAGCTAGCAAAACAAACTAAAAACTACAAAAGGAGAAATGTTTCCCCTTTTGCATTTGAGCATGCAAGAAGGGACAGGAAAGGAGAAAGGGAAAGAGGAAAGAGAAAGGAAAAGATGGGAAGAGAGTAAGGAAGGAAAAAAAAGGAAAGAGGGGAAGGAAGCCCTTCCCTGGGAGCAAAGCCTTGGACGACCTGATCTGTCCCGAAGGCCTCAAGGAGCTCCAGAGTTTCCATGCGCCTCCACCAGCCCAAGTGCCCTGCCCTTCAGATCTCAATGGGACCAATGCCTGGAGGTGGCGGCGCTCTGGGCGGGCGGATATTCTGGGGCGGAGCAGTGGTCTCAGCCCTAGCGTGGGATCTCTGAGTGGAGGGCAAGTGAAACGGATCGATGAAACAGATCATGAAATGCCTCGATCCGTTTCACTCACCCTCCCCTCCGCCTTGGGTCCCTCATCCAGCCCGCGACAGGGGGATGTGCTGCTTCTGGGCCAGGCTGGCCAGTGGGTGGGCAGGCAGTTCTCAGGAGAGACGCCACGCTGGGGCCAAGACCAGCCACGCCCACCTAGTCATGGCGACCCTACTGCAACCAGCCAGCCACACCTACCCAGCCAAGTCCACCTGACTGCTGAGTCGCCATAGTCTTGCATGCAACTGGCCCTTTGAGGGTAACCATAATGCTGATGTGGCCCTCAATGACACTGAGTTTGACACCACTGCTTTAGGACAAGTAATAACTCAGCTGAATCAAAAGATGCCATGCATTTGGTTCTGGATTTCAGCCAAGACAAAATCTGGAGAAATCTTACAAATGGAGGCGGCCATGGCTAGTGGCCTTACCCTGTTCCTCTACATTGCATGTAAACAGGGGTGAAATCTAAAATTTTTTGCTACCGTTTCTGTGGGCGTGGCTTAATTAGTGGGCGTGGCTTGGTGGTAAGGTGACTGGGAGGGCGTGCTTGTTGGTCAGGTTGGCGTGGCCAAGTCAATGTCACTTCTTTGCCCTTTTTTAACCTACAAAACACAACACAACACAACTGGCTTACCCACAGTATAAAAGCAGCTGTGCTAGACCCAAAATGACCCCTGCAATAAGCAGGAACCTCACACAGCCACAAAAAGCCCCCAAAAAACAACTTTCACACTTTACACACACACAACACAATACAACTGGCTCACCCACAATGTAGAAGCAGCTGTGCTAGACCCAAAATGGCCCCTGCAACAAGCAGGAACCTCACACAGCCACAAAAAGCCAATTTTCACACTTTACACACACAAAATTCCACATACAGCTTTGTGAGATTCTGTGTTTGTGTAGAGTGAAACACTACAGAAATACACTAAATCTCAGAAAGCTGCACAAATATTATTTTTTTATTTTTATATAAAAGCAGCTAAATTTAAATTTCCTAAACTTTAAATGGCTAGGTCTAAAAAAAGAACAACTAAAAAAAAAACCCCAATTAACTATTTTTTTAAAGCTCCCAAAGGGGAAAAAAATTTACCCAATAGAACAGGGGTCTCCAACCTTGGCAACTTTAAGACTTGTAGACTTCAACTCCCAGAATTCCTCAGCCAGCTTTGCTTTGCTGGCTGAGGAATTCTGGGAGTTGAAGTCCACAACTCCCTGCCTGCTTGATTGTAGGCAGGGAGATTCAGTTGCTTGCTGATGCAATTGATTGCAGGGATTACAGCAAGGTGTTGCGACCAGCAGCTAAGGTAAGCAAGCTGGGAGGGGGAGGGGGAGGGATCGTCAGAGCCATTTAAAAGGAAAAAAGTTTTTTTTCTTTTACATGGCTCTGGCGATCCTAGCTGAGTTGCCTGATTAGCATGCAACTCAGCTGGGATTGTCAGAGCTTGGCTGGTCAGAGCCATTTAAAAGGAAAAAAAGGCTCTGATGATCACACGGCTCAGCTGGGCATGGGGGGCAGGGATGTTTGCTACCAGTTCTCCGAACTGCCCGCCACCATCGCTACTTACTCGCCCGAGCCGGGAGCATTTCACCCCTGCATGTGAACCTGCTAATTCTCTCAGTGCCTTATTCCCCTTAACCCTGTATCTGTTCCTCATCAGGCTTCTTCCCCAATCTTCCCAACAGATTAGTTCTCAGGGACTGATGGCATACTATGCAAATCGCTTATCGGTCCTGCTGTCTTTATTACTTTCACTTTATTATTTTCATGTGGTACTATGAGCCACAGTGGTGCAGTGGTTAGAGTGTAGTACTGCAGGCTACTAGCTACCTGCAATTTGGCAGGTTGAATCTCACCAGGCTCAAGGTTGACTCAGCCTTCCATCCTTCCGAGGCGGGTAAAATGAGGACCCAGATTGTTGGGGGCAATAGGCTGTAAACTCTGTAAACCAGAGAGGGCTGTAAAGCACAGTAAAGTGGTATATAAGTCTAAGTGCTATTGCTGTCTGTTGGCTGATTTTTCTGCAGGCTGGCTAATAACTGGCACTCAGCATGGCAGACAACACAGATCATGGAAGTTCAAACAAAGTGATCTTTATTTCAACCATATTCTCCCCCAAAATGAAAAAATGACACAACTTGGTAAAAGGAAAACATTTAGAATGGTGAGTTGTATGTGTAAATACATATTTATGATAGGTGAAATACAGCAGTCGCATCCAATTCCCAAATGACATATGCAGGAAAAGCCGCACACAGTACCTGAACATCTGTAGGAGTCCCAAAAGAAAAGGTTAAGTGTCACAAAACACCCAAGAGGTGTACAGTATTTTTAGCAGTTAGAAGAGCTAAAAACAAAGCAAAGCAAAATGCAGCCCTGTTTGTTTGCATAAGAGAATTCAGATGATACACTTTAGTGTGCATTTCCAGGATCCAGAAGACAAAGGCAACCAATCCAGCAATTGGCTGTCCTGTCATCATCTACTTTAAACCTAATAACATCTGAAGTGATTATGATTATTTAAAACGAAACCAGGTAATTAAAAAAAATGACATCTGAAACTGAACTTTCACCTTTTGCTTTTTCTTGTTTTTTTCATAAACCTGTAGTTTATACTGAAATCAGCATCTCTTCCTGAAAGGTAATTCCAATACATGAAATTTCTATTATACATTTATAGGCCACACACAGATGCAGGACAAATTCTTCACATTTTGAGCCTTCCCCAAGCACGCACACAATGTTTTATGTACAGCAGTATGTTTATAACAATTCCTGAACTTAAGGTGCATAGGCAGATGAAGCCTTACTTTGTAAAGAGAACAGCTTATAAATTTTGCTCATAAAATGAGATGGCAAAAAATGCCCTGTATCTTACAAAGTCTTTTCACAACATAAACAAGTTTAAAATAAAGCGTAAATTTGACATCAAAACCAGAAAGATAACCCTGCCACCCTAAATCAAAAGTATTTCCAGTATATATTCTTCCAAAAAGATCTCCCAATTTTAAAATAAAATTCATATATATATATATATATATATATATAGTGTGTGTGTGCGCACACGCATGTATATACACACACATCCATCCATACACGCACGCACTCACATTTATAACTTAAGTGTTGTTTGCTGTAATTTCTTTCATGCAAGAAATATGAGCTTCTTAGAGAGGCCTTTCTGAAACTGCAGTAAAGCTCTTCACGCGTGCAAAGAACAAAGGGGTGTACATCTTGTCAATGTCAAAAGAAGAGACTGCTGTCTCACCAGTAGACCTAAAAAAGAGAAAAAAGTGATAAACATGTCTGTCTTACTCCTTGCTTAGAAGGAAGAAAACTGGCTTGAATAATAAAACTTGTACCTATTCTCTCTGCATCCTATCTGAGAAAATATTTTACTTGAAATCAGAGCATTTTTACATATACGGCTATTTTGCAAAATGGAATTGGACACCAAAGTTCTGCAGACCTTAAGGCTTTATTGGGGAAAAAACCCAGCATGGTTCCAATATAATACATGAATGTATAAGTTATACTGCAAAGAAATGGTTGTGTACGATTTTCATGGTTAGAAGAGACTTTGAGGCATGAATGCCATTTTCCTATGCCAATGATTACGAGAATAACTTACAAATTATTAAAATACTGCAAAATAATTTAAGAATATCATACTAATTTGTTTAATTCAGTATTGTTTATCTGATCTGGCAGGCTGATTCGAGGTTCTTTGATTAAACAATATCAACTGTCAAGACTTCAGAAGCCCACATTCCCTGTGGGCTCCTGCTCTCTGGAATGGCTCCCATCTTAGTGTTGTTACAAAGGGTCCTGAAGAAGTGGTTCTGCACCCAGGCCTTTGTCAAGGGTAACTGAAGCCCCCTTCATCTATTGTTCCCATCCAGTTTTGTCATTTTTGTTATCTTTATTTTATTTTATTTTTTTGTTTTTCCCTTGTTTTAAACATTTTAATGATTTGTAATCTACCCAGAGACACTGAGAATTGGGCACAACATACATTTATTATTATGGTTGGTCATACAGTCAGCATGTTTACACTGGATTTGGTATTTTTATCTATCTATCAAGTCCTTCCCAAGGAGCTGGGATAGGCAGAGGTTGTTGTTTGATAGTGTTAAAGATATTGTTGCAGAACATAAGCTGTTCCAAATAAAGTTGCCTTTTTGTAATGTTAAGAATTGCACCCAAGGCATCTATTACTATTGACATCATCTTTTCTTTTGTAATAGCATCTAATATCCAGACTTTTTTTGATTTTGTTACTGATAAGTGTTAAGTTATGCAGCTGTTTGAATTCTAAAGTCCCAGAACACTTTAGCTTCTTCATCTTCTATTACTTTATCTACTATACAATACCACCAGTTCTTGCTTGCAGGCAAATTATATTTTTGCAGATATTCTAATGCACTATTGTTGCTACTTTGTCATGCTATCATTTATAATCAGTCTGTATAATATTCTTGTAACCACTAATAGGTAGTCCACTATTTTTTCAGCTTTTTTGCAGAGCTGGCATTTGCTTTGTTCTCAATTTAGATTTTCCATGCATTTGTTTTTAAGGCTTGGTCTTGTGCAGCCAGAATTAGCCCAGGATTTTAGTTCAGCTCTAGTGATTGGAATTGCACACGTGTTAGCTACCTTGATGGTGTTTCCTTCACTGAGTTTAGACTTTAAGATCTTCTTCACTCTCTTGATGTATTCACTTCTAACTTTCTTCTTGACTTCAGTGAGCTTAATGTTACCAGCTTGAAGGATGCCCAGGTATTTGTCTTCATCCAGTGTTGAGCAGCAATTCTATTCTGGATGATGTTTTGACATAGAATTCCAAATTGTCCATGTAAAGAAGTGAGTTAAGTCTGGCAAATATTTTTGATGTTTGATCGCCCTGGCTAGATTTGTTCAATATTATTGACCGAATTAGATTTATTTGCCTAGGAAATTGAAATTGGTATTCTGCTTCATCTATGAGTAAATATCTAGCAAATATTTCAAACTATCTAATTAATTACAAAAGGATTTCAATTCACTCAATGGAATTTCCTCTTCTTCTCTTCTTCCTATATATTGATGTACAACCAAATTCCTCCATCACTATATTCTGCTGGCAATATTTGTTTGGCTAGTTGGATGGAAACAATTGGAAATAATGTGATATTATGGGAATTCTCATCTTTCAGATAGTTGCATTTATATTTATGTTATAAAATTAACTCTAATTTCTAATCTTACAGGCTCCAGTTTAAAATGTAGTGATACAAACATTTCTTATTATATAAGTGGTATGATTATGTGCTATAAATGTTCATATAATTCCTTCTGTTGCCAAGTTTTGTTACATGTTGTATGCAGGCATAAAAAAATCTTGTAAAAAAGGAAGAAATAAAATATCTTCTATTAGTTAGGACTGAAAGATTAGGTTTCAAGGACTTTTACAGTTTTTTTATAGCATTTGGAAAAAGAACACCTTACTTGTAAGTTATGTGGCAAGAATGATGAATCCAAATGAGTTTATTAAATTTCTGACGGCCACTGGAATTCAGCTGTAACCCTATATGAAAACTGTGATCAGTTTCTTGCACAGGGACACGACAGAAATATCTGAACTTGTGATAGTCAATTGGTTTCTACATAACAAACAAGAAAGGAATAGGCTGTCAAGAATATGCAGCAAAAGATAGCTACTAAATCTATATCCTAGTTAAAAGATAAAATGTTACATTTCAAAGACATTTTCATTTCTACAAAATATTCTGGTACTAACCAACCATAATCAGCAATATCCTATGCTAATGTATAAAATCAAAATACAATGTCCCTATTGTGAGAAATAATAAATAATAATTCCAATCTTCTATGCCTCTAGAAGGTAGGAAAAAGAAAATCCATATATAGATTGCCAAATAATCAGTCTTCTTTTTAAATCTATAGCTTGCCTTCGCTAGTTCAGGGCAGCAGGAAGCAGAGCAATTAAAATTATTAAACTATGTCCGAAGATGGATGCAGAATTCTATTTCACCACCTTCTAGATGTGCAAGAGTTTTTAATTTGTTTTTGAACTCTTCCAAATTTAAAAAGAAAAAAATTATGCCAAAAGATAGTTTCCTTTAAATTCAGAATTTAAGAATATTTGGAGAGAGTATTTTGCAGAAAGAACTACTCCAAAGCTGTATTTTTACTTAATAAATTATCCTAAAGTGCAATACTTATTTATTGTTTTCTTGTTCTATTAATCAGTTGATTACTGTTGACCATTAATATTTTCTTACATAAATACCTCTTCCTTCTTCTTTGTCATTACAGCAAATACTTTGGTTTGATTGTCTGTATCCTGGGAAAGGCGATAATGTCCAAGCAGGATTGCATCAGTTCTGAGATTTAGAAGGAAAACATTTCATGAAAATATATTCATTCAAGTGCTAATAAAAACACTGCTGATATTAAATTAGGTCCAAGAATTAATAGGATTTAAATGAATAATGTCCAATTTAAATCTCTATGATTCAAAGAGTTTACTGAAATTATAATTAACTTTAGATTGAAACAGTTTTCTTTCATTAAAGATAACTTTAAGTGTAGTTTTCAAATCACTTGATCAATGCATTCTTTAGCAATGAAAAATAATAGTAGCTTTACTGTTTACCTAATTATTTTTCATTAAAAATATCAGGATCCCATGGACATTCTTTATTATTCTGTAATTCTTTATTACAGATGTTGAAGATACCTTGTGTTTTTAGTCCGTAATCGAGGAACAATAGACTGAGGTTCTTCTGGAGTTGTTAGCATCATTACTTGGCCATCTGGGAAAAATCTCAGGTACCTAAAAGAATTGTTCAACATTTTCCCAATTAGGGTTTGTTCACAAAAATGTATTAAAAATAACAATAAAATAAAGAAACATCTTTCCCAATATACATATTTTAGTTAAAAACAAATATTAATGTACAAATGATAAATGTAAGGATCCAAAGGGCCTTGTACTAACTTCTAAATCTATCTGAATCCATCAAATCTTGCTCACTTTCATACAGAAATCAGGTTAGTTGTATGTCAGCCTATGCCTGAATTACCCACACTATACACGTATTACTCACACATGGGCACAATGAGCAAATTGTCATGTATCAATCTTAATAGAACACACAAATGTGGGACTCAAGCTTTGTCCACCAAAAAAAAGCCAGATAATATATGAAGTATTAATCAATACTTGATTGATTAATCAATCAATCAGTATTAATCAATACTGATATTAATCAGGAGTGTTCTGTGTCTTCTGGGTACAAGGGAAAGTCAGTTTTTCATGTGGCTTTTCCCAAAGTGTCCAAGTATGAAGAAATTAAAGTGAATGATGTAGATATGCAATTAGAAAAAAGCTCTGAAACCTCACGGCATATAAAGGATCTTATCACAGAATACATGTTAACAGGACCTCATTAACTATGATGATTCAGTTTTGTTACTGGAAGTATTCCAGTATTGGGATATTAGCATGAAGATTAAATACTAGAGTATCAAATTATGATTCAAAAGCAGCTCATTTGAGGATTTAATTTACATACTTTAAGCTAGCTCTGTATATTCATAGCCTGGGAGTCATGGAAAAGTCAGTTTGGAATCCCCACACAATTTTCTCCTAGTAGTTTTTAAATACTTTAGGAATGTCTATAAGCAGAATTATAAAAAATTTAGTCACAAAATACATGGCTCCAATTATCTAAACCATTATTACTCTTTACACACAGGTAATCATTTGAATTCACTGTATATCATGGTTTGCAGCACTATACATGAACTGCATTGGAAAGAAGACAAGAGAGATAATTAACTCATTTTAAGAGGCAAGAGAGATAATTAAAATGTCTGTACCTGTAGTAGTCCACTTGGTGCCATGCCCGATAGAAACCATCAAGAGATTGTTCTCCTTGACGAATGTATGTCGTCTTGCTGATATATACCCCTATAAAATATAGTTACCTGCTTTTTATACTTTAAACATTCAATTATGTATATTTTAGGATTCTGAAATAGAGAATGTATTACAATTTTCAATCTTCTTTGCACACATTTATCAATTATAATCTCATTTATTGCAATTACTATATAATTGCATTTATTTTTATCATTCAATTACTATATCATGCATTGAAAAAGCATGATAGTTTTTTTTTTCTTCCAATTATCTTTAAGTTGGAAAATCTTGTTATATTTTTTTTAAATAAAGACTGTTGTGCAAACAAAGATGGTAGGAGAGATATAGAGCATCTACCTGCAAATCATACAAGAAACTGAATTCAACAGAGGCAGGAGAGAGAAAGAAGGATCCTTGGTGTTTACACACAGATTAGTTCTTACTCTCAGTGAGACAAGAGTTATGTAAATAGTTCCTCCTCCTCTCATCCTCCACTACAGACTCACCTCAACATGTGAAGGGCAAGAATGGGATAGGTGGGACTAGTACAGTTTTGCACTATTCTCCTTTAAGTGTGAGGAAATGGTCACATATAGAATAGACATAATATCTAAACAGGGCAAGTGCTAGGCATACTTGGCTGGGAATAAAGTATTACAAATTACTAGAAGGCACACATAGTAATCATTCATGCACTCATGCCTAAAGGCTTCTGTTGAGATTTCTACAATCTTTTTCTTGTGTTTTCTTCCTTGCACCCCCATCTCTGAATTAGTTTGTTTCCCTCCTTCTCTCATTTCACTTTTCTTCATTTCTTATTGTAAATGTTTTTTTCCTTCCTGCCATTTCCTCTACAGTACTATATCTTTTTTGTTTCTGTTGGAAGAAACAGAGGGTTTCTTCCAACAGAAGAATACTTAAGTGTTTGCATACACAGAAAAAAGTGAATTAATTTTGCAAATGGGGCACTTTATTTAAAAGCAATTGTTTTAATGAATAATTCAATTAACTAACTTGTTTTCATGATCCTATCTTTTATTACAATGCAGCTTCTGGATACACACCAGTGGTGGGTTTCTACCAGTTCGCTCTGGTTCGGACGAACTGATAGTGGCAGTAGTGGGAGGCTCCGCCCAGACATCATCACGGACGCTCTGCATATGCGCAGAAGCGCCGCGTGTGAGCGCTCACAATTCCGAACCGGTAGCAAAGGTAAGTGGTACTGATACACACACAAACTGAAACATCCTTATTCAAAAATTTCCTTATTATCCAGGAAAATTGTGTCCTTGCCACTTTGTTTTTGGGAGTTTCATTAGCAATTCCTGGAATGGTCCTTCCAAGAGAATAGCTCATCAAATGCAAATATCACAATTATTCTGTTCAGTAAAATAGAATAGTAATAGTAAAAAGGTGATTATGTGTTTTTTAAGTCGGACTATGTTATAAGGCCAAAGTATATATTTAGAATGCCAATAATTGTTAGTAATCCCAAGTATACTCCAGTCACATTTCCAACCAATCTTTCTATTTATAATCAGAAACTATTGCTGCTATACAGCCCCTGCCTTTCCTGATTAGCATTACAACATTGCTGTTTCTTACCATCAAATCGAACTCTAGGTCTTTTCACAAACATTTCCCTCCACGAGGTATAAGGAACCATTTTATTACATGTCCTACCCCAAACCTTCAAACATGCCTGACGCCAGATTTCAGGGTCCCTGGAAAAAAGAAAGTGTAATCCGATTATTAAAATGTTAACACAAACAAGAGTATCAGAAATATTGTGTGTTACTGGTTATCAACACTGCAAATGATGGTTGTATAGTGTCTTTAAATGAGATTTCATTATTCAGTTTTGAATAAATTCTGGAAAATTGCACTTTGATAAGATTTAATTCACCCTGATCCCCCATTTATCAGTTTTGTATTCTGTGTGTGCATGGACATATGCTTTTAACTTAATTAGACCAGAATCAGATATCACAATCAATGCTAGAATTATCTTTAAAACTCCCCTCTTTCTGAATAAATGACTGCATAAGTGTTATACATGCCAAATCAGAATAACAGAGCTTCTCATGCAACAAAACCTTATGGAATACACTACAGCAATAGGCTCAGCACAGTTTTATTCAGAGGTTTAATTCAAAGTCACTTTTATCAAATATTTGAACTGAATCAAACTGCATAGGAAAGTCAAAACAACTTTTTTTCCAAATAGATTTGAATAGTCAAATTCAACTAGCTTAACAGATGGAATGAAATCAGCTATTTGAAATGGAACTAACCTACAAACCTCCAATAAATTTGTCAGAGGAGAATCCAAAGGCTACTTAGAGAACTAAGAAATTGCTTCAATTCTGTTCCATTAATGGAAACATATAACTACTTTCCACCACTAATCTTCAAACTTTCATAAGTTTCTGGAGTTTTTTAATACTTGCTTTTTATTTCATAATTTTTTATTTTTATGATTTTAAAACTATAATCTTAGGGTGACCTTAGTTTTTCAGAACAAAATTAAAAGAATTAGTCATTGAATAATTTACATTTATAAGAGCATTACTTAACTGCAGTAATAGTAATTCATTTAAACATTTTAAAGGAATTTTTAAGAATGCCTGATAAATAAGTTTTTAGTTGGTTAGTGAAGCTTCTTCTTTAAAAATACTTTGTATTATTAGTTAACTGACCACATCTTTTACCTAAAACTTCAAAAAACTCAGTAACTTTAATAAAGACCTTATTTTTATAACCACAAAAAATTGGTTGTCACCACTTATTTCAAATATCCTAAAATTACTCACTTTTATCCGGATAAATGAAATTTTTATTGCATGATAGTTTCAATTTTACCTGGCACAAATGTAAAAACCTCTGCAGACCAGTGATAACTGTTCTAAAGATCTCAGGTCCAGATCACTGGAAACTACCCATCGAAAAATATACATTAACAGCTCCATAGGCAACACTATGGAAAAAAAATGTAAAAATTAGAATAATTCCAGTAGTTTGATTTGGATCCATGCTAAAAAAAAAAACCCAATGTGGGGGAGGCTCTTGGCATCCAAATTACTGGTTTGGGATGGAATGGTATGCTGCTATTAGTTCTACTCCCTCTTATAGCCCTTGGCACCAAAAGCAAGCAAGCAACAAAAAGCAACTGGATAATCACTGAACTCTCCAATTTCGGGGGATATGAGAGGCTTTAGGGAAAGTTCCCTTCTTACTTCCAAGGATGAACAAAGGATTCCACACTTAATGTGGTACTATATTATACTAAACAAACATCAATGCATCTTCAAATCTAGTGTTTTTAAAAAAATTACATTAAGTATGATATTTTCATCCAAATCGCTATTTTTGCAGGTGGCTGAATCTTTCATAAATCATTCATTTTACAAAAATAATTACTCTGCATGTCAACATGTTTACATGTATTCTAATAACAATGGATGTGAATATCAAAAAATGAACTTTTCTTCTTTCAATTTCAGATAACAAAATATAGTAACAGCACATATTTTATATTTTTAATTGTTAGATTTAGAATTCTAGAACAAGCACTTACAGCAACTGTCACAATTAACATTCTTTTTTATAAATTGGCATTCAGTTAGGAACCCAGTGAAATTTAGTACAAAACGTGAATTACAATTTATAAGATAACTTTAAATAAAAAAAATTCTACAGATCCCTATTTTTAGAATAAATTTCTTATGCTAAATGTATTTACTACTAGGAAAGCATTATGTTAAGCCTGCAACATATATGAATTATAACAATGAAGAAGGAACTATTTTATTGCTAAAATCTATACGGTTCCTATTAAACATCTCAAACTGTTTTCTCCTGTTCAGCATGGTTTCTGAACATCCCTTTCATGATCTTCTATATTAAAATATGCCCACTAATTTCCTATAGAAAATGTTCTTTTACCAGAGATATGAGTCTGACTCAGATCAAGCTCAGGCTGACATAGTTTGATGGATGATTCCTGAAGAGTGAGTTGTTGAAAGTAAGAGAGAAGGTCAGCCATTTTGCTATCGTCTTCATTATCTTCAATGCTACAAAACACAGGCGTAATATGAGACCAGAAAATCATAATATAGTACAGGTAATCCCCAGGATACGAGCATTCCCTTAGGGAATGTTCAAAGTTACGCGATAAGCGCCCCCTAGCATTTACAAACAAGTCCTGAAACTATGAATCTTGCAGCACCATGGCAGTTGTTCACCCTTTCGAACAACCGCAGAAGCTCTGCAACATTCATCCTGCACGTTGCAGGTTGAAATGGAGCTTCTGAGGGGCGGATCCACCCCTCTCATGCTCTGTTTGGGTGTCCACGGGCCTGCTCAGCCCGTTGCAGGCTGAAATGAAGCTTTGGGAGGGTGGATCCGGAAGTTCCATTTCGGCTTGCAGTGGGCCGGGGGAGCCCGCAAAGGCCCGAATGGAGTGTTGGAGGGGCGGATCTCAGGTGCACTTAACGAGCCTCACATTCGATTAGTGAATGCATGGGCAAAAGGAGGGAGTGATCCTGTTCAAGGTACAAGATTCACTCCAACGAATTCTCAGGTTACGAATGGAATGGGCAGGCTCCATTACATTCATTACATTCATAACTCGAGGACTACCTGTACAACAGATGAACAGACTTGTTAATATTAAAGCCCATTAATGTCAATTAATTTACATTTACATTTGAACTAGTATTTGGCAAAGGAAATGTTCCCAAACGTGAAGTCAAGAACACACTGATGCATATAATATTGTCTTAACAGCTTTCCAGAATTGCAAATGAGACACAAGAACCAGTAAAAGAGAATGCTATAATGGTTTTCCCAACTGTCATTTTTTCCAGTTTTAAACTTTCAAAGGATTTTCTTTTATTACTACAAAAGGACACATTTAGATTTTGATAGTGGGAGAAAGAATATGATCACAATTGAGCCCAAAATGTTTGTTATTAAGCAACAGTTGTTAAATGAATTTTGCTCCACTTTACAATCTTTCTTCCCATACTTAAGTGAATCACTGCAATTAAGTTAATAGCACAGTTAAGTGAATCTGTTTCCCCATTGACTTTGCTTGTCAAAAAGTTGCAAAAGATGATCACATGATCCTAGGATACTGCAACTATTTAAATACATGCCAATTGCCAGGCATCTGAATTTTGAACATGTAATCTTAGGGATGCTGCAACGGTTGTGTGAGAAATGGTCATAAATTACTTTTGCTGTTGTAATTTTGAATGGTCAGTAAACAAATGGTTGTAAGTCGAGGGCTACCTGTATTTTCTAACTGTGATAGGAGAGTTGGCTCCTTCAGTTCATATTGGATTTCCCGTATTGGAATAACTGTGTATGTATCACATTGTTTTTGCCTTGTTTGGGGATACTACCTTTCCTTCTTCTAGTTTCTTCACAAATAGTATAGGACAAAGTAAATTCTGTTAGAAAAGTAGTAATTTGAGACCTAGAACATCCTTAAAAATTCTGATGATTCAATAGAGTTTTTGGTTTAAAAAAATCAATCAGACCAAAATATATATGTAACAGTAAGCCTTTGGATACTACTTTAATTGTGCAGCAGGATAGTTTTTACCAAGTAAATTCAGAAGAATATCTTCTATACTTGAGCTATTTGTGAATTTACACTCTAGTAATAGTCTAATCCACTAAGATGTGGATTAGACTATTTACTGTCGTCATGTCCATCTAACATCACCACTAACTATATATATATGAAATCCAGTATATACCGAGTACAACTTTTTCAAATAATACATAGATATATATATTCTTATATACTTACTAGTTTTTCCCAATACTGTCGCCTTCTGGAGATCTGGTATAGGTAATTTTAAACTCAATATCTGGGACCAATTGCATAGCCAGACGGTAAAATTTAATAGCTAAAAATAAAAGCAATGGTTATTTAAATTGATTGTTCATACACTTTGGAATAACTATTTAAAATGAACTTTTAAAAATCAGTGCATTAACAGAGTTCTTATGCAACTTTTCTTTCTTTTGTTATTATACTATTAATTCAAAACATATTCTGCAAAAAATGATGATAGGAGAGTACAATCACTGTAATTAATTAAAGGCCATTTTAATAATATAAATATTTAACTATTTCCATACTTTTTTACAGGTATTCATAAAATGTGGTGACCAGGCTGTGGGGAGTGGAGCAATGGATTGAATCAGCAACAAGGATCATTGAGTAGATAGACAGGGCAAGGTAAGTACTCCGAGATTGAAGTGTAACAATAAAACTGGCATAGTTGCTTGGGCCAGTTAGCAGATTTGAAATGTTGAGAACATATTTTGGCCACTGTCTTCATTAGTATGATCAATCACCAAGCACCCATTCACTAGAGGATAAACTGGTAAGATTGTGGCCTTATAATATCACCTAATATCACAAGACGCTTGTTTGAATATATGAGGACCAGAAACATTATTGGAATAAAGACTGTAAGGTTACTTGGCAACATACTCCCCTCCCATTAAAAAAAAAGAGAGAAAAAAGATAAATCAGAAGGGACAGGAGAGGGGATTTTGTATACATTAACCATATTGCTGTCTTTATTAAAAATATTTTAAAACATCCCAAAGTCCATTTATCACAATACTTACTTCAAAATTACTGTGCCAGTAAAATGGTTTTTTATAATATCCTTCACAATTCAAAATGTTTTCAAATAAATTTTAATCTTTATAATAACCCTGTGGGTAGGTTAGTCAGAAATCTTTATTTTCCAAATGTCTAACTAATTCAACTCAAAGTTGAGCACAATTTTGAATATGGTTCATCCATGTCAAAACTAGCTAAAGTATGTGATCCTCTGACCTACTGTGACCCATCTTTATTTTTATAATTAAATTATTTAGTCTGCATTTGAAAAAACAAATATAACTCTCAATCCATTCTATCCTCAATACATATTATACTGTGTGCAGCTTGACATGCAGCTAAAACCATCTATCCTTTAATAAACCAGACCATGTGTGTAGATCTAGATGTTTTATTAAAGGAACAGGATAGTGAGACTGAGTGAAATAGAAATACATACAGTGAGAACCCAAATACAAAATAAGCAATGTTGAGTTGCTGGTGAGCATAACAATTAACAAATACAGATAAATCTACAGTACATTCAGAAAGTATTCAGACCCCCTTCACTTTTGCCCCTTCACTTTTGTCACTTTTATCAATTTCTGCAGCCTGATTCTACAGTTGTTGAAATTTGTTTTTTTCTCATCAACCTACATTTAATACCCAATAATGACAAAGTGAAAACAGAATTTTAGAAATATCTGTAAATTTATTAAAAAGAAAAAACTGAAATATCACATTGGCATAAGTATTCAGAGCCTTTGCAACATGTGAAATTTAGCTCTGGTGCCTCCCATTTCTCTTCATTGTTGCTGACCTGTTTCTTGATTGAAGTCCACCTGTGGTAAATCTAATTGATTGGACATGGTTTGGAAAGTCACACACCTCTCTATAGAAGGCTGACAATGCATACTGTAGCAGAGCAAAAGCCATGAGGTGAAAAAAACTGCCTACAGAGCTCAGAAACAGGATTATTGCAAAACACAGGTCTGAGCAAGCCCATTTGGAGTTTGCAAAAAGGCACCAAAAGGACTCTCAGACTGTGAGGAAAAAACTCTAAGCAGGCTTTCATGTGTTTTGCACTGAAGAGAGGCTTCCATCTAGCCACTCTGTCATAAAGCCCAGATTGGTGGAGGGCTGCAGAGATAGTTGTCCTTCTGAAACTCTGTCCCATCTCCACACAGGATCTCTGGAGCTGTCAGAGTGACCATTTGGTTCTTGGTCACCTCTCTTACTAAGGCCCTTCTCCCCCGATTTCTCAGTTTGACCGGGTGACCAGCTCTTGGAAGAGTCCTGCCCCAAACTTCTTCCACTTGAGAATTATGGAGGCCACTGTGCTCTTAGGAACCTTCAGTGCAGCAGAAATGTTATTGTAGCCTTCCCCAGATCTGTGCCTTGCAATAATCCTATCTCTGAGTTCTGTAGGCAGTTTCTTTCATCTCATGGCTTTTGCTCTGCTACAGTATGCATTGTCAGCTGTGACATCTTCTATAAAGAGGTGTGTGCCTTTCCAAATCATGTCCAATCAATTTAATTTACTACAGGTTGACTCCATTCAAGGTATAGAAACATGTGAGCAACGTTGAAGAGAAATGGGAGGCACCAGAGCTAAGTTTCACATGTTGTTGCAAAGGGTCTGAATACTTATGCCAATGTGATATTTCAGTTTTTTTCTTTTTAATAAATTTACATACAATTGAATCCAAAGCCCTACCCACCATCCAACCAAAATTTTGAACATGCTACATTGACGACACCATCATCATCACCAAATGCTCCCAAACACACCACCTACTCAATAACATATTCCCCAGGATCAAATTCACACATGAAGAGGAAACAGACAAAAGACTCCCATTCCTTGATACTGACATAAGGAGAATAAGCAACGAAGCACTAGAAACCCGTGTCTACTGCAAACCTACTCACATGGACCAGATCCTCAGTTTCGCAAGCAACCACTCCACCGCACACAAAAGAAGCTGTGTTCAGACCCTTTTTTAGAAGGGCAAGAACACACTGCAGCACCACAGCACTAAGGAAGGTGGAAGAGAAATGACTGCTTGATGTCTTTCAAATGCACTTGTTTTTGGAAATAAGTGATAATGGGAAGATGGATGCCTTAAAGGGCCAGATCAGTTTTGAAATAATAAAGGATTTGTCTCCAGCTACTAGATGGGGCTCAACACCTCCCAGAGAACAGTATATACACAAATTATATGCTGGGAGCTTGACAACCACTTTGCCTCTTAATAATTAATCTCTATATTGCATTTTTCACTATAACACTAAATGGTTTCAGCTCATAAGGGCCCTGGTCCAAGAAATTAATATATGACATTACATCAGAATGTTAGATTACCTTCATAAAGAGCTCCATTTTGC
Source organism: Arizona elegans (assembly GCA_022577455.1). NCBI lineage: Eukaryota > Metazoa > Chordata > Lepidosauria > Squamata > Colubridae > Arizona > Arizona elegans. The sequence continues at coordinate 208,739,014 of JAKOOJ010000001.1, read as the reverse complement.
TCTTGTTCCACTGCCTTCAGGAACAGTTCTCTTGCCTGCACAAAAATTAGTCATTTGTTTTTGGAATCCCTTACATGTAAGCAATGAAAATTGACTTAAATTATGAAATACAACCTTCTATTAGTATTTTTTTTAAATACTATTTTTTTTTAAAAAAATCAAAAACAGTTTTTCCATGGCTAATTAAATTTTAATAAACAACCTAATTATGGACCAAAACTGATTACTTCAATTTTAATCATGTTAAAGCACTGCAATCTTTTTTTTTTTTTACTTCAATATCTCACTGTGTTTTTAATCATATTTGTGCCTTTACTTCCTTGAACATAAATCCAAACAAATGTACAGGGAATTCAGGACAAGTTTTTTTTTTCTTTTAATACTGAATACTTATTATTTCAATAAAATAAGATACAGCTCAATTGTAAGAATAGAAATAAAAAAATAGGTTATACTTTATATATACTGAAACACTAAAAGATGAATGTTAAGTTTAGAAATAGCAATAGCAATAACAATAGCCCTTAGACTTATATACCGCTTCATAGTGCTTTTACAGCCCTCTCTAAGCGGTTGAGTCAGCATACTGCCCCCAACAATCTCGGTCCTCATTTTACTGACCTCGGAAGGATGGAAGGCTGAGTCAATCTTGAGCCAGTGGGAACCGAACTGCTGGCAGTCAGCAGAATTAGCCTGCAGCACCACCATGGCTCTTAGGAGGTTTAATTGTTTACCTTTTCCTCTTTTGCAAGTTCGAGTTTCCCTTTGGTATCTATGGTCTTTAATAAAGACCCTCTTGTTCTGCAGGATCGAGTTTCCAGACCTGTAGAGCTCCCCCCTGGGGTAAGTTCAAACATCCACTGGGCTCTGAACATCTGAAGCTCTGCCTAAAAATCCATTTTTGAAGAATGATCAATAAACATTATAAAAAGCAGCAGCTGAAGTTCTACAGATAGAAAGAAAAGGAATACTGCATTTCTAGGGATGTATGTTCCTATCAAGAATATAAAGTATTTCTGTCACATGGATAGAAATATTTTTCTACTACCAGTAAATTGATTTTTCATGCTCTCTAATAAACAATTATTCTTATGAAAAAATAATTATTTCCAGGATCACTGCAACTGCATTCCCCAAAATAAAACTGTTTCCATTTAAAGCTAATATACAGGAAAGTTTTAAAGTGTGGAGACAAAAGTACAAAGGCACATGGAATAAAGAATAAAATTGTATATATACACAAGTGAAGATAAAACAGCATACCTCAAGATTTGCTTCACCAGAATTGTCATTGTCATTCTCCTTTACTATGTCAGAGCAAGAATCTTCTTCTCCTTCTGCCTAATAAAGATCAAGTTAGTATTCCAAGTCATTATATATTAGTATCGTAAAATCAAATATTAACAAAAAATTATTAGAGATGGTCCATTTTAATCAGTTGCTGAGACATTTGCAACGTTAATGAAAAGCCCTAAACAACTGTTACCTAGGTAATTGCTTCAATATAAGCCTAATCAATCCTTATATTCATGATATATTAGTGATTCTATGGCTTTCTGAAATTCCTTTAATGATGTTATAGAGGCAGGTGTTTCCTGTGGTATATCCACTCTGGGGATAAATTTATTTTGAAGATTAGGAAATCTTCCATAGTGCAAAGGTTTTGCCATGACCTGACAATGTATCTATTCTCCTCTAGATTTTATCAGGGTAATTATTTATTTCATTAATTTTAAGGATTTTTTTATTGCTTTACTTAAAATTTCAGAACTGTTTCAGATGTTTGAGGTTTGCATTATCACAATGTAGGAAACCCAACAAATATTTCTGAAGTTCAGTGTATATGCATTCAAAATTTTGCCAGTATACAACTGGAAAACTGATTCCAAGATGGAGCAAAATTTCATTGTCTTGAAGCCAACTCTATAATCCTGCTGACAAAATAGTATCCACTAGTGGCATGGATGGGAGATTGCAAACCAAACATACTTTTTTGGAGCTATTGCTTTGATGCCCTACAAGAGGTACCACAGAGTAATCTTCCAAAAGGCCTCATTATCTTACTAAATGGGAAGATTCACAATAACAAAGGCAGTACCTCAAGTAATCAAGCCTAATACAAATCTTTCACTACAAGCATTGTCTGATCTTTGTACCTTGTATCAGATAGCAACCTATCTATTGCATTTTTGCACCAATTACTATTTTCAAGTACACTTTAAGAAGAGCCTTAAGATAAACATATTGCAGAACTCAGACAGGTTGTAACCAAAGAATAGATATGTTATGAGATAGCCTTCACCTGCAGATTCAGGATTGCTGCCAAATGGCAAATCTGCTCCTCTTGAGGGAGGGCAATCTCATCTAAAACAGGTTTTACCACACTCTCCAAGTCCAGCTTTCTGTTTTCCAAAAGCACCTTTGTTTTGTCTTGATTTAATTTCAACTTGTTCTCCCTCATCTGTTATCAAGTTTAATGTTGACGAAAGCTAACTTATTCCTTGGAACTAGATAAGCAATAATAGAGATGTACATCATCCCTAGTTTAAAAAACTGTTCAGTTAAAAGGCCCATCCAGTCTAATGTTCCCCACTCCCATGCTTTTCACTCTCTATATAGAGAATATTGTGTTGCAATTATTTTATTTCTTTAATCAATCTGTAAAACTGTCCCACACTTCTCAGGATTTCTTCAAGGCGGATGCCTGAGGAGGCTATGTGCAAATTAGATCCTTGCTCTTCAATGTGAATTTCTAACAAGAACTGGAGTACATGGATTCAGCTGATAAATCAATGCACTACTAAAGGAGGACGGGGCAATGCCTTCAGCCATTAAAGAAGCTGTGCTCTCTTCTTAAAAATGCTTCCCTGGATCCACTTATCCAACCTACTACTGCTTGAAAAAGTTACAGAAAAAGTAGCTAGGCTTCAACTACAAAAGGGTCCTGGATGAGACAAGATTATCTGGATCCTTTCTAAACAAGGCATGAAATAGAGCACTTGTTTTTGTAGATACAACTTGAAACAGCTGTGATACTCTCTCCTTTCCTGTAGACCTCTCTGCAAGTTACGGTATCATAACATGGTATCTTTTTGAGCTGCTTGCAAGAGAGGGGGATTGGAGATAGTTTTGAAGTAGTTCCACTCTTTTCTGAGAGGGTGGTATCAATCTGTTGCTGTTGCAGAAGAGATGTCAAGCCCTTGGATACATTTCTGCTTGGGCCTTTATAACCTTTGGAACAGTCTCCTTCATGTAAAATCTGCACTACGTTCATGATCTATTACAGAATGGATACCCCAGATTTTTTTTGGGGGGGAAGGGAGATGGGACCCAGAGGCTTGATTTTCTCAGCAATAGACCCTTTCCGCTGGAACACCTTGCCCAAATCAGATGTGCCTCTTCCATGATGTTTCAGAAGATGACAAAAACAGACCTTTTAAAGACATCTATATTTACTGGTTTTACTAAGGCATTTTATTAAAATTTTATTTCGTATATTGTAAGCCACATAGAATTGGCAAGTGGGTGGCAAAAAAAATCTCAATATCTGCACATTCACTACAGTTGTCCAACCAATTGCAGTTATTATTATTATTTATTATTATTTATTCAATTTATATACCACCCTTCTCCTACTGGACTCAGGGCGGTGCACAGCCAAGGATAAAAAACATACCAATACAAAATTTAAAATCAATTAAAAGAATTATACAGCTTTGGCCCACAATTTAAAACAATCCAATTAAAACCCAATTTACACTTAAAAAGCTAAAAAGCTAAAAAGAGCTAAAAAGGGGAGGGGGTTCACGCCAGCCCTGCTTGATGGAAAAGTTTTTAGGGCACGGCGAAAGGCCCGGAGATCTGGTATCCTTCGTATCTCCAGGGGCAAATCGTTCCAGAGGACAGGTGCTGCCACAGAGAAGGCCCTCCCCCTGGGGGTCCCCAGCCGACATTGCCTGGCTGACGGCACCCTGAGGAGTCCCTCTCTGTGGGAGCGGGTCGGTGGGAGGCTATCGGCGGCAGAAGGCGGTCTTGCAAATACCCAGGTCCGATGCCCTCTTGCTCCCATAATCCCCCGCTCAGCCGCATTCTGCACCAGTTGGAGCCTCCGGGTGCTCCTCAAGGGGAGCCCCATGTAGAGAGCATTGCAGTAGTCCAGGCGGGAAAACATGCAGTAAACTGCATGTGCCCACCTAATTTTCTCTTGTATGATTCTGTCTGATTGTTTAAAAAACAAATTACCTTTGCCAAAGTTGTTAAGCTGATGATATTCTTTCTTCTTCTTGGAAACAACCACGTGAAAAAGAGAGCAGGCAGTGCAGATGTCACGCTAGTCTCTTTGCTAGCATTTTCCAGGGATTTGCTAGAAACAAGTGCCTAGTTCTATTCTGACATCCCGAACCGCATTCATCCAATATCTTATTCCAACTGTTTCTGACATCAGGCGGAAACCGCTTATTTAACTAAAGGCTTCAGCACCTTCTGGCGATGGACGGCTAATGTTTGGTCTTTTCGATCGAATCTACTTAAAAGACTTGCTGCACAGCTTGGCCTTGTAAATCTTTTAAACTGTATGGCGTGCTCACTTGTGCACCTTTCGCGTTTTTTTTAATCTATCTATCTATCTATCTATCTATCTATCTATCTATCATCTCCTAAAGCTACCTTGCGCACTTTGTTAACGAGAGGCTTCTTTATTCGCTAAGCACCTTCAAATTATAAGCCTATAATTATTCCACAAACATTCAGTGAGAGGCCGAACTGAGGCGACTGAGAGCCGAGCGTATCCGCCGCCTCGCCTCCCCCTCACGCGTCGCTCCCTCTCGAGGGCGGGGCTACCTATCAGCTTCGGCGACAGTCCGTTAAGAGCGCGAGACCCCCACCAACCCGCCCTTCTCGCGCTCTCGTCACGCGCATCCGCTCCGCAGCCCCTCCCCTCACCATGCTGAGGCCGAGGCTGAGGCAGCCAGGCCGTCCGTCCAACTGTCACTCTCGTCAAACGGCAGCGCTGTGGCCGTTTCGAACTCGGGCGGCCTGTCCGGTTGGTTGAAGGTTTCCGCCGCCTCTCAACGGCTGTCGGGTCTCTTTTTGGACTCTTTATTCACCTCCCTCTCGAACGGGTACCAAGCAGGGAAGAAAATTTAGCAGAGTTCTCGGTCAGAAAAGCGAACTACGCAGCGGGAGTCACTGCGAGCGCGTCGTACGGCAGCCATTTTCTCAAGACAGCGAGGAGCGATTGCGAGCGCGCGAGGGAACGTCAGCGACCGAACGAGATGGAGCAGGCAAAGCGGCGGACCGCGCATGCGCCTAGACCAACATAAACAGAAAAGGAGCGGAGACCTTCACGTGGACTGCGCTTCCCAGAAGGCTGCGCGCGGTCCCTGTGACTTATTCCCTTCGTATTTTGCGCTAGGAAACGTAAGCGTCGCAAGGGACTCTGGGAGCTGGCCAAACCAGTCGGCGCTGGGATTGGCTGGTTTAGGGCTTTCGAATTTAGAAAGTAGGGAATGTTTTTTTTTCCTGCAGTTACGGCTATGGAAGGGCAGCCCCAGTTACAAACTTCTTGTATTTTGCCTCCTTAACTCCCAGATGAGAAAGAGGAAAATAGGGGAAGCACTCTCTATATTGCCCCAGGACTCCCTCAAATGCCACTCTTCAGTTTTTAGGTTGCACGCATCGGGGTGGGGGGGTGGGGGGGGTGGTCCCACCTTGGCCACTCTAAAGACTCGTGGACTTCAATTCCCAGAATTCCCCATGCTGGCTGGGGAATTCTGGGAATTGAAGCCCACAGGTCCTTTTAGTGGCCGAAGTGGGACACCCCTGCTCTAGATGATCTGTCACAATTTTTGCAGACAAAAGCAGAATAGCATAAAATGTATACGTAATGCATTTACTAGACACACTTCCAAATAAGGATGTACATACCGAAGTTTTATTTTCTCCATTTTTTACTAAAGCTAAGATTTAAGTATGTGGACTGCAATTTTATCCCATCGTTATTTTTGACACTAATCTTCTTGTTTGGTGTCTTTCTTAGATTGCAGTTCCTACCCTGTTTGTGATTTATCCCATGTTCCTAAAACATGGGATATCAATGTTCATAGCACAGAATACAGTTTATTCCTGGTCTGTGCAATGGTAAAATGCATATCGGTAAAGAATGGGTACCGAGCCTTAAATCTGTATTTAAAAACTGGGTTGAGTTCAAATCTGCATTATGGTACCTGCAGTAACTCATTGATAAATATATACTATTCTGTATATGTGGTAAGGCCTTTTCTCACTTATATACTGGAGATTACAACCCCCCCCCCTTTGAAAACAAGTGGAGAATTTTCACAGACGGTACTTCTAGATCAAACTTAAATTGAGTTCACTGCTTCTCAAGGGGTGGGGGGGGTGGCGGGGAATTACACCGATCTCCATGCAGATTTAATGAAAGTCCATATGGGGGAGCTGCGGAGTTGCTTTCACCAGAGAAAGCTCCTGGTTGTTCTCCAATGTGGCTGTATTTTCCTTTTGTGTATGCATTTTTTTCTTGGGCGGAAATATTGTCGTTACCCATCTGAATGTACTGAATCCTTCTCAGCTTTGTTTTCCCTCTGATGGAAGAATTCACAGCTTCTCTTAGCACGGTTTGTATAATCTTTGAGATTCCAGTTACCGACGCTCATGTTTTCTTTCTTTCTTGAGGATGAATTCCTTAATTGTAGCCGTTGCAACCTTCTAAATGTGGAGGTTGCATGTGCTGTAGAACTAATAGACTTCATCTGGAGCACTGATGTAAGCTTGTTTACATCATCCTCCAGATATGATAGATTTGGGGCTTCAGAAGCTCAAGTTAATCCTCCAGCCTTTGTTTATGCTCAAAATTATTGAGATTGCGTTATGTCGCTGGGCTTGACTAAGAAATTGGAAATGGAAACTTTGTGGGATGTGTGTGTGTGTATATATATATCTAAATAGTTAAAAGGGGATTTATTTGCTAAATTGAAGATTTTCATGTACGAAATTTGGCTAATTTGGATTAGATTTCTATTAATAGATTCTAAAGCTACTGCTTTTAAACAATTGCAATCTTTAAATATATTAATTTGCTACTGATCTGTTAATACAAATGCTTCTTTTGTTACTAGACTAGATATATCACTGGATGAACTTTCAAAATATAAATCTTTGTTTAATGATAAATGCACTTTACCAAGAATATTGAGATAATAGTTATTAAGCAATTTGATCTGCCATAATTTCTATTCTTTTAACAAATGTTATTTAAAGAAGAGTTATAGGAGGTATTACCTCCTATACTTTGAATATTAAACAATCCTTCTACAATTTCTAGAGTTGTGGCCCAAATTTGTGACTTCATAATCCTAGGATAGCTTTTGAAAGTCATCCATTTCTTCTTCCAGGGATTGGGAAAGAACTTCAACCACTATCAGCCACTGAGATTGGTTTCTTCCAGTGTCAGGAAAGGCTGATGTCATCAGAAGGGTCAAAAAGGAAGCGATGGTTCTGTAGAAGATGGACTGAGATAGTTTGCATTTGCCAAATTTCTAAGAGACCCCAGATTCTTTGCTGATTCAGAACTGGAAGAGGTTTGGATATATGTAAATGTATCCCTTTTCATTTGATTCCACTCCTTTCATAATTGGAAATCAGTAAAAGAATGTGGAAGAAATTAGATGCAATGCCTACCACTTTCATTTTTGTGAGATTTGATGTTCTTTTGATTTGGGCAATTTAGTGAAACACCACCTCAAGTCTTGTTTGAACTATCACAATTTTCTGATTTATTAATTATGTGTTTTGCACCTATGGTGATCAAGATCATAGTCCAAAGTATTTTTGTAGTTTTTTATAATAAAAACCATAATTTACAAATGCCAGAATGCATGTAAATATATACATTTTTCCTTGGGGGAAAATGCCTTTTTGTCTTTATATCTGTACAGTTTATTTGTCTATACAGGTACTGTAGTTCTCAACTAACCACCACAATTGAGCCCATAATTTCCATTCCTAAGCAAGACATTTCTTAAGTGTATTTTGCCCCCATTTTATTATCTTTCTTGCTAGAGTTGTTAAGTGAATCATTGCAGTTTTTAACGTTAGTAATATGGTTATTAAGTGAATCTAGTTTCCCCATTCACTTTGCTTGTCAGAAGGTTGCAAAAGGTGATCACATGATCATGGGGATGCTGCAACTGTCATAAGTGAAAAACAGTCATAAGTCTCTTTTTTCAGTGCAGTGCCATTGTAACTTTGAATGGTCACTAAATGAATGGTTGTAAGTCGAGGGCTACCTGTATTATACTCCTCAGTGCAAGCTACCCTGGCTTCTAATTTCTTTCTGGATGCAATTCAAGGCATTGATTATCACCTTTGATAAACCTTGAATGGCACAGGACCAAATTATTTGTGAATCAATTCCCTGAGGTCTTGCCCATACAACCACGTCAAATAGGGTGTGTGTACGTCAAGTCTCTTCTCTTAACTTGTCATCTAGAGGGACCTAAGAGGTACCCCTTCTATATAGTTGCCCCTGCCCTGTGGAATTAGACTCCTTTCTGACTAGGCCTCTGCTCTTTCAGTAGGCTGTGAAGTGCTGCCTCTTCCTCAAGGCAATGCCTACAATGAGCTCAACAAATGTATAAGAGTGTTGCATTTGGGATGCCATGAGGTATAGTTATGGTGTTAGGTTTATTCTTTTCTGTTGTGTTGCTTTTTCTGTGAACCACAGAGGATTATTGTACCCATATAAGTCTCTTAAATATATAGACTCTTTGACAGAAGAGTGGGAGAGATAGAAAACTGCTACTCTAGAGAAGAGCTAGAAGAATATATCTACTGTATTACTAGGAAGATCTGACTAGGCTGTGTGAGCCTTTTACCATACACTCTTATTCAAGGGTTGGCTATAGCTTGATTCTTCTATTTAGCAGACTCAAAAGAATTCAGATGGTAACCATCAAGAAAAATACTGTATGAGCCTTCATACTGTAAGGCATGCAAAGTGATGACAATTTCTCTGTATTTTCACAGACCAAAAGAGAATCCCTGAAAATATGAACTTGGCAACATTTACAAAATCCTGGATACTTTTGGGTTGTGCTGCCATTAGAAAAACTGGCTTCACTCTGAGGGGAAATGCTTCATCCACAGCAAAGAGAATGCCAAGGACTGAAATGAGATTGCCTTCTGGAGGATCCCTATCATGAATCGATACACAACTATCAAACAGCTGGGAGATGGGACATACGGCTCTGTCCTCCTAGGAAGAAGTATTGAATCAGGAGAGCTGATTGCCATTAAGAGGTAAGGGACCTTTCTGAATTGCTGCCCTTTTAACCCTACATATCACATTTGAGCATCAGATAATGACACATGTTCATATATTTGAAGATTGTGGTTCAAACTTGTTCTAACACAAGGATATCGCTTCAACTTTTCAAAGGCAAAGTTGATCCTTTAGTTGGGAAAAATTAGTATTTCATTTATTTTGAAACTACTAAATAAAAACTCAGATTTTCAATTGTACTAACCTTGAGACTGATTTTCAACCACTTGGGAATACAAAATAGCTTTTTGACTGTTTCCCCCTTACATAATTAGATTTTCATATTACACAAAAATCTGCTTTTGAAAATTCTTTTCTTGTTAGAAAATGAAAACAAATGTTTGAGAAACAACCAAAAAAAAAAAAAGCATAGAGGTACAGAATGAGTTTGTAGATTTTTGGTTGTTGTGGCTTTGAATTTATTTCTCCAGTCTTATGTCACAATGGAACTGGAGCACAAATTGTGCCTAATAATAGAGTTCTTATTCCTTTTGCAGAATGAAGAGAAAATTTTATTCCTGGGAGGAATGCATGAATCTTCGTGAAGTCAAGGTATTTTACACTTCCTTCTGATTCCCTGAAGGAATTTCAGTTTTAAATCAGCTGTGTAGTATTGTAACCTACTTACTTTGTTTTTCTAAAACCGTTTTTTTCCTGAAAGTAAGACAGACCTATGTTGTTTGTGTTTATAAATGATGCAAGAAAGCTAAACAGGCTTTCTTGAGACTACTTCAAAGGTAAAAGTTTAGTGCTACATTTAAATTGTAGGTGGTGACTGTTATAAACAGACATTTGATTTGGGCAATCAGTAGTTGATAGAAAAGGCAACAGGAAATTAGTGCTAAAAAACCACAGTAGCTATACAAGGGTTTTCATCTCCAGTGTGACCATGTCCATGTCACTTTTTCTAGTATTACCTTGAAGTTATTTTGCTCTTCAGATCAGAGCTATTTTACGAACGAACTGAGGCAGGTTTGGTAACATGCTTGGTCCTTCTCTAGCTATGAAAAGGGAGATCTATTGACAGGCCTTCTAAGACTGTTGTGAAACTGACTGACATATCCATTGCCCAGCAGTTGGCATGTAAGCATCTAAATAACAAAACAATTGTGAAAATCTATTGTAAGTATAATGGGAAGATGTGGAAGAAAAACCTGAGACTGCAGTGTTCATACTGCCTTTTTCAGAGCTGGAAGGAGTGTTAATCAAAAGCTTATGGTTAGATGTTGCATTTCGCTACATGAAGATCTCTGAAGAAATTGGCTTCCTTGGTGCTGAAAAATGAGTTGTGCGAATTACCATCAGCACACAACTTGAAAGACTGGGTCACTGCATACATCTAGTTCTAGAGATCCGATTTTGTTTGTTGAATGGGGTCATATTTAAATTTAGCTGCATCTTAAATTACATTTCTAGAACAAAGATTCATTGTCTCTTATCTTGAAGTCTGCTGTGTCACAATGTCTGTAATTGTTTTCTGTTTTTTTTCCCCAGTCCTTGAAGAAACTTAACCATGCCAACGTAGTGAAACTAAAAGAAGTTATCAGAGAAAATGATAATCTGTACTTTGTATTTGAGTATATGAAAGAAAACCTTTATCAATTAATGAAAGAAAGGTATGTTGTTTTTCTCACAGACACAGTTCAATGGCATAACCTAAGAAAGAGGGAGAGATCATTTGGCTTCCCAGATGTTATTAAACTAAAACTCCCAATAGCTCTCTGCACTTAGGCAAAGGAAGATAAGAATGATAATTTGTAGCGCTCTGAAGGCATGTAAGAAACAACTAGTTCAAGGATCAGCAAAAGCATTAGGTTAGAAGATAGAATGAGAAGTTTAGCTTTCCACTACTACGAGTTCTCAGCTATGCTTTCTGCTGGAGAATTACTTAGTGAAAACTGCTTGTTTATTTGTTAAATTTATTTGCTGCCCATCTCATATCGAAACAATGCTGTGTGGCTTACATCATTAAAACATTAAAATCCTAAAATTTAATATTTCTGAAACAATAAAAATGGAAAGCATATATAGTAGATATAGATATAAAAGCTGTGATAACATAATAAAAATTGAAGTAAAACTTCTTCATCATCAAATATATATTTTATATACAACAAATGCCGCCTCTGCAAAGAAGTTGAAATAATAGACCATCTAGTTAGCTGCTGCAAGGTCACACAGACTGATTACAAACAACATGACAAAGAATCAATAGTGGTGCACTGGAATATCTGCAAAAAAATATCATTTGCCTGCAAGTAAGAATTAGTTGGTCTACAAAATAGACAAAATTATACAAAATAAAGGGACTAAAATAATCTGGGACTTTAGAATTCAAGCAGACAAGCATCTGTCACACAACATCCCAAACTTAGCAATTGTTGATAAGAAAGACCAAAGAGTCTGGATTGTAGATGCTGCATTACCTGGAGACAGCAGAATAGCAGATAAAGAACTGGAGCAGAATCACAAAACACAAAAACCTGCAAACGGAAGTAGAATGACTGTGGCAAAAGAAAGCAAAGGTAGTAGTATCAATAGTAAAATGGGCACCTTGGGTGCAATCCCAAAACATCTGGAGTACCACTTGATACCATTGGCACTGACAAAATCACCATCAGTCAGTTGCAAAAGATAGTTTTACTTGAAACAGCTGACATCTTGCAAAGATACCTTTAATAATATTAAACAATAACATCTGCCTATCCCAGATCCTTGGAAAGGAGTCAATAAGTAGACAAGAATGCCAAACCCAGTCTAATCATCTGGCTAACTGTGACCAACTGTAATAGATCTGATACTTCATGTAGCCAAGGCACAATGGTATTCTTGGGGTTTACTTTAAGTTAGCATTTCTGAGAAATAGCAACAGCTGGGTTGAACCACCATTTCAGTTTTCCATCATCCTTGGAGTCCAGAGGAGGGATATTTATTTATTTATTTATTGGGCATACAGCAACAATGGGTTCTGCTTTAACTTCACCACGTGCCCAAGGATACCAAGAGCTAATGCCAATGCTTAACCAGTAGGCTGGCACTCTGACTAGCATGGCATTTGCATCCTTGTTTGTTTTTTTTTAATTTGATTTATATGCCGCCCTTCTCCAGAGACTCAGGGCGGCTTACAATGCACTAAGCAATAGCCTTCATACTTTTGTATATTTATACAAAGTCAGCTTATTGCCCCCACAAACTGGGTCCTCAATTTACCTACCTTAGAAAGGATGGAAGGATGAGTCTACCTTGAGCCTGGTGAGATTCGAACTTACAGTAATTGCAGACAGGTGTTAATCACAATGCTATCAGTCTGCTGAGCCACCAGGCCCTGAAGCCCTTGTTCTGAAGCTGAGTAAGTTACTGTGAGAATCTTTTTCTCAGTTGCTTATATGACATCAATAACAGTAAAGCTACATGTGAGTGTCCTAAATACAGGTAGTCCTCAATTTACAACCACAATTGAGCCCAAAATTTATGTTGCTAATTGAGAATTGTGTTAAGTGAGTTTTGTCCCATTTAAGACTTTTCTTGCCACATTGGTTAAGTGAATAACTGCAGTTGTTAAGTCAGTAACACAACTGTTAAGTGAATCTGGCTTCCCCATTCACTTGGCTTGTCAGAAAGTTTCAAAAAGTGATCCCAGGACACTGCAGCCCTTATAATGTGAACCAGTTGTCAAACATCTGAATGTAAATCATGTAACCATGGGGATGCTGCAACACTTTGTAAGTGTAAAAAATAGTAATAAGTCACTTTTTTCCAGTGCCTCTGTAACTTCAAATGGTCACTAAGCAAACTGTTGTAAATTGAGGATTATCTGTAAATAAATAGAAAAGGACTTGTTCCAGAACCAAACGATTTCAGAATGTCTGAGCTAATTTGCTTGTGTTCTGATCTATTTATAGCCTCCCACTATATCTGCACTTCGGAAATGATTGCCGATAAAAAACCTCATATGTGAATATTAACTTTTGAGTTCTGTTTCTGCTTTACAGGAACAAATTGTTTCCAGAGTCCACTGTTAGGAATATTATGTATCAGATTCTTCAAGGCCTTGCATTCATACATAAACACGGTAAGATTTAAATGACAAATTGGATGGTTCTCTGCGTCTGTATGTATAACACAGAAGGAATGTCTCAGATATATGTGGACAGAAACTTCTTGTTTGCGTTCAGGGAACTAAACAATATTATCATCAAGGTTTTCTGAAAAGCCCTGTTGTTAAATAAATAGTTACTTCTTAATGATAGTTCTGAATCCCATAGAAACCAAAGGAACTGATTTCAGGTCAGCTGACATAGTGCTGCACTGATATAAAATGTGTTATTTATATCTGTTCTTTTATTAAACTGATCTATCATATAAAAGGATTAAGAGTTAATCCCAACAGTGTTCTCATTTTTAAGTCAGGATATTTCAACGGGAGAATATATAGCAAGTTGTGTTACTATTATTGTTTCAGGCTATAACAGTAACACCATGTTAGTATCATTCCAAATTTTAACTATTTTATCCATAAAACCCAGGAATCTTTCATTTTATGATTTTCGTTGTTGTTGTCCAGTCACTATGTTGTGTCTTTGCAATCCCATGGACCATAGCACACCAGGGGCCCCTGTTCTCCACTGTCTTCTGGAATTTGCCTGATCTCATGCCCACTGCATCGATGACACTATCTCATCCTCTGCTGTCCCCTTCTCCTTCCATCTTCCCCAACATCAGAATTTTTTTCCAGGAGTCCTCTCTTCTCATTGGGTGGCCAAATATTTGACCTTTAGCATCAGTATCTGTCCTAAAGAACAGTCAGGGTTGAGGTCCCTCAGGATTGATTGATTTGATCTCCTTGCAGTCCAAGGGACTCCCAAGAGTCTTCTCCAGCACCACATTTCAAAAGCATCAATTTTTTCTTCAGCTGTCCTTATGGAGTCTATATATAGTCAATGTAACTATTTTTGCTTTCTATTCAGAAATACTAATTTTCATGCTTACTTTTGTTTAGTAAGGTTTTTGTTCTGATCTTTACCTCCAAACTTAAAGCACAACCGAATAACTTTTTTTCTAATTTAAAAACTATAAGGTGAAAATTAAGCAGAAGGATGAGAGAAAAGCCTAACCAGTGTTTGTCTTTTCACACAGGTTTTTTTCATAGGGACTTAAAACCTGAGAATCTCCTTTGCATGGGACCAGAACTTGTGAAAATAGCAGATTTTGGACTTGCACGTGAAATTAGATCCAGACCTCCCTATACAGACTATGTTTCGACACGGTGGTAAATACTTAAGTTAGAGTCTTATTAGTTGGATTATTAGCAATAATTATTGACACTTCTATTTGAATTTTCTTTTTTGTATCTGTTAGGTAAATAATGAAGTTGAATCCAGCTTTGAGCATATGCAACAGGGCTGAAAAAAAAAGAGCACTACTTTCTGTATCAATCTCTCTAATGCAGGGCTTCCCAACCATGACAACTTTTAAGATGCGTGGACTTCCACCTCCTAGAATTCCCCATGGCTGGCTAGGGAATTCTGGGAGTCGAAGTCCACATGTCTTAAAGTTGCTAAGGTTAAGAAACCCTGCTCTAGGCCCTCATTACATGGAGGATCAGGAGGCCCAGCTGAATTGGTTGGCTATAAAGAGAAAAGGTAGACCCAATAGAAACACGCCCATGTCATGACTTCACTAATTCAAAATCGGCTCGATGTCTCTAATCACATGATGTTAAGCTGTTCTTGAGAGCTCTGCCCATACGTTCTTGGCTTAACTATAGTACATTTGAAACAGCTGCCATTTTATCTGGAATAAAACTGGCATTATCTGCGTAAAGGGCACGATGGAATTTTATTGGCAGAGATCTTTGCAGCACATCTTGAAATGAATGAAGGGTAGACCAATCACTCTAGCAGTGATGAAGCTCCTCTGTTCATGGAATTGCTTGTTTGGACAGAACTTCCTGAGTTTTGCATAACTCTACAGTATTTTGCAATTGTAGATGGGAGTAGTGTTTCTCTGTATGGAGAAAATTTTGAAGATTCTTTCAGCAACAAGATTTTCTTGACTTCGTATAGGGGCTTCAGCATTTTCAATAGGGATACATTTATTAACTTGTAGTGAATCCAAGGCATTTTATACCTGCTCCACATTTGTACAGATAGTCCTCAACTTACAACCATAATGGTGCCTGTCCATCACAGTTGTAAGTCGTGACTTGTTTTGCTATGGTTAGGTGAATGCTATGGTTGTTAAGCGAACCAGTGGTTTACTCTGGGCACAATTTTGCTAAAAACAAAGTAAATGCCAGTTTTGGCCAAAACTGTAGCACAATGCAGTCGTGTGACTGCAGGACACTACAAACAGTAGTAAATGCAGCCCAGTTGCAAGGCCCCTGAAATTTGGTTATATGACCAGGGGAGGGTGACAATTAGAACTTCAACTCTGGGTCGTAAGTAGGCCTCAGGTAAGTCTGTCATAACTTTGAACAGTCATTAGCCAACTGGCCGTAACTTGAAAGCTACCAATTGGCTCCACTTGTTTTATTTCAGCCAGGTTACATGGAATTGATTAATTAATATGTGTCATCAAGTTGTGTTTGACTCTTAGAGACCCCATAGATTTTCCTCATGACTATATGAAAATTAAGGATGATTAAACAAATACAGATGCATAGTGATTCATGAGTACTTTGTGTTATACAACTTCAAAGGCTGTGTTCATTCATTGTCTTAAGCTATGTTTTGCTTAAGTGTGGTTTATTGAATAAACCACTGTTGTTTAGTTTTACACCACAGACTGAATCATGAAACAGAGTCCAACTAGTTCATTGGATACATTGCACAACCGTCATCCAATTTGACCAGTTTGGGCTTAGCACAATGCATGAACCATATATAGTCTTTTCATAAATCCTGTTTTAATACCTTGATAGATAAGAACTGTGGGTGACTCCAGTGAATAGCTTAACGCAGTATATGTAAAAGGCAATCCAATGAGATAAGCAAACTCATGAGCCCTGATAGAACACTTAAGGTGCATCTCAGTGTAATTGCTATAGAGTCTTACCCTGAGAAAGGAGTGGGCAGTGACAACTGAACCCTCACAATGTCTGAGTCCTGTATTAGCAGCTGATTTAATTACTATAGTTCATTTTTAAAAAAAACACTGTTTTGCTTATTTTTGGCTTTCAGGTACAGGGCTCCTGAAGTGCTCTTGAGGTCCACTAACTACAGTTCTCCCATTGATATCTGGGCTGTTGGTTGCATCATGGCAGAAGTTTATACCCTCAGGCCACTCTTTCCGGGGAGCAGTGAAATTGATACTATTTTCAAAATTTGCCAAGTACTGGGAACGCCGAAAAAGGTATCTAAATGAGATCTGGGCCTTTGTTGCATATGGAATATTGCAGACCTGAATATGGATTTTGTCTTTCTCTCAGTGCATTACAGGTCCCATTATGCTGTGTTGATATCAGATAGACAATTAAAATGACTCCAGGTTTATATTATCAACAGCTAAACAATAGCACTCTGTATGAAGAACACAAGATAGCACATATCTCTTGATCATGTGTATATTTACTTGAAACTAAGTGAGCTCAGTGGGACTTAGCACTTGGGAAGAAGATATGCCTAGATTGCTCATATTTGTCTTTATTATTCTTTGTTTTTAAGATTATTTCCCATTATAGTTCCTATAACTCCCCCCCCCCCCCCCCCGGCCCGGTAACTTCTGGGCTATTCATTGTTTCCCAGCAAGAAATTCCAGGCATAATATTCTTTCACCACTGTGTATATGTTTTCTTCATATATGTGTACTTGAATTGTTACAAAGATAAGGCTTCCTTCATCTGACAAAATGCCCACTTTGAAAACTCAAGTATGCCAAGAATGGATTTCAAATGACAGAAGGATGAGGTGATATATACCTGTAGTATACATAGACTTGTACAATATTGTGTATGCATAATTTGATGTGATATTGTACCTTGGAGTACAATCAATCAAATTTTCATCAACAAAAACATTTTCAAAGATAATGTGTCCCAGAGTTAGGGAAGATGAAAGCTGTATAACAAGAAAATTTGGATGATTGAAGGATACTCATCTGTCTTTCCCTTAGTGTTCAGTCAAGCCTAGATGAGGTATCTTTTGGTTGTAGTATAGATCCAGTTGATCATACTACAATAATTGGCCCACTCTTAAGGTAAATTGCATTGTACCTTTGTTCTTCTCCTCCAACTACCGTATTTTCCGGCGTATAAGACGACCCCCTACTTTTCCTGTTAAAATATAGGGTTTGGGCTATACTCGCCGTATAAGATTACCCCTCTCCAACACACACCAAATAAAAATTTAAAAACATCAGATTTGATTTCAATATGGTAATTTTAATTCAAATGCTTATGACACGCAGGTACTTAGCAGGAAAACTGTCACTTATAAACATAAGGCTGTTTGTCATCAAACATGTAAACATAAAACAGTGCAATTGGATTAAACTTTTCCTAATTCACTCTAAAACTGAAAGGAAGGATAAGACAATAAACCCATGGGAGCTGCCATGCTGTTTGTTTTCTAAGCTGTCAACCAAACTGGAACTGATGATGATAGGAGGAAGATAACAAACAATAGAGGGCAAGTGCCAGGCAAGTCCCTGGCGAGTCAGCAACGCCCATCATAACTGCAAGCTATTTTTACAGGTTTTGCTGGTGTGACAGTTTCCCTTTAAAAGCCTTCAAAATCCTCCTGTTCATCATCTGATATCATAAGTACATCAATAACATCTTGTGATACATTTGTAAGGCAGTCATCGTATGGATCTAATTCCGTATCAGATGGTGTGGTCTCAGCTTCGGCTTCCTCTTCACCTTGCCACAAGTAGTCGTCCTCCATACCATCTAATGAATTTGATATACCGCACTTCTTGAAAGACTTGATTACTGTTTCTGCATCAATATCATTCCAGGCTTTTATGGCAAACTTGCACAAAACATCCAACTGTGGAGCATGCATGTTTCTTCCTTTTGTGAATTACTTTTCGCTGCTAACCATCCACTCATTCCACTGTTCTCGATTGCGATCTTTAAATGGCTTGTTTAGGCACACATCCAGTGGCTGTACCAACGATGTCAATCATGCAGGAATAACTGCCGCATCTGTGTTTATTCTTGCAAGCCTTTGCTTGGTGGGAGTTAAATGAGCCCTGAACATATCCCACACCAATAGACTACGTTTTTGAATAAGTCCACCTGGTCGCCTGCTCCATGCATTATCAAGCCATAGCTTTACCCCTTCTTCATCCATCCAGCCTTTTTCATTCACATGTACAAAAGAACCAACAGGGAACTTGAGTTTCGGCATTGTTTTTCTTTTAAAAATAATCATTGGTCTCAGTTTGGAGCCATCAGCTGTGCATGATAATAATAATAATAATAATAATAATAATAATAATAATAATAATAATAATAATAATAATAATAATAATAATTCTATTTCTATACCGCCCTTCTCCCGAAGGACTCAGGGCGGTGTACAGCCTATTTAAAAACAGAATCAACATCAATTTAAAATAATTTAAAAATATTAAATAAATTTGGCTTAATTTAAAACTCCAAAAATTTAAAACATCCAATTTAAAATTATGTTGCTAACCCAGCCTGGCGGAACAACAGGGTCTTGAGTGCGCAGCGAAATACCCGGAGGTCAGAAATCTTACGAATTTCCACTGTACCACTGTAAAACTGGACTTCTCATGTCCTGTTGTTTTAATTAAAATTGTTTTTTCACCTTTTGGATGGACAGTTTTATTTCCAATCATATCAAAATTCATTGGAGTTTCATCCATATTTCCGATATTACTTAACGCATAGCCATGTTTATTGCACTGTTGTATTACGTATCGATGGAAACTATTTACTTTGGCATCAAGATCTGCAGGTAATTTTTGTGCAATTTTTGTCTTTTGCCTCAGTACCATATTATGCCTTTCCAAGAATCTAGTACACCAGGATACAGTGGCCTTAAATCTGCTGCTGTGATCTGGGTTAGATTTGGCCCACTGAAGTGTAAACAAACGTATTTTATTTCGTGTCACTACATAACCGTTTTGGCGATGCTCATTCACCATGTCTGCTACATGTTTTTCGAGTTCTGACCAATGTGAGGTGCCTCTTCTTAATGCACACTTACCCCTTGGCATACTCTTTAATGTTTTTACCTTTGCTTTCCAGTCCCGAACCATCTTTTCTGTTACTCCATATTGTCTTGCAGCAGCACAGTTATTATGTTCCATGGCAAAGTTTACAACTTTAAGTTTAAAACTGGCTTCATATTTCTTTCTTCTTGCTGATGGAGCCATGATGGGGTCTTGACTGTTAGCCATTTGTATACTGTGCTGTATGTACTGGTGCTGTACTGTATGAACCTGTTCTATTCAGAGAACAAAGCAGGATGGCGTAACACAGCTCTTTATTAACAACAAGCTAACTTTTAATAAGGCACACAATTGACAACAGGTGGCCGACTGACAGCTGCTTAAATAGAAGCCAGCAGGGAAGGCCACAAGTCTCCCCTATCTGCAAGCCATCTCTCAGCCCCTGTATGCCCATGCCATGTCAGCCACTTGTATGCCTTCACATTCCTTCCACAACCTGCACCACATCCCTGCACATCTGACTCATGCTGAACCGCTGCTCACCCTCTCCAACCCATGCCATTCCTCTTGTGCATCCTCCCTAATCCACACTGTGCCTCTTGTCTACTGTCTCACATTTTCCTGACCCACGCTGCACCCTCATGCACCATGCTGCACCTTTCATGCACCCCTCAAACTCTTGTACACCCTCCCCACCTCTCACCATACCGCCAACGCACCTCCTCACTCCCATCCCCACCCAACAGCAGCAACTTATCTGTCTTCCAGTCTGGGACTTGCAATTTCCTGCTGGCTTCCCAACTCACTGCTTGTGGAAAGCCAGCAGGAAGTTGTCTCGCCTACCAACAGTGAGATGTGATTAACAATATCAACCCAGATTGCAGGCATTGCCATTACTAAAGTGATGCAGTCAGTTTTACAACTACATCACTTAGCAATGAAAATTGCAGTCCTAATAAATCCAGCCGTCACAAGTTGAGGATTACCTATAATATGCATGTAAGGCTGTAATAATATTACAAATGTTCCCTTAATATCAGTCCTCTTTAATCCTTTTCAGAACGATTGGCCCGAAGGCTACCAGCTCGCAGGAACCATGAATTTCCGGTGGCCCCAGTGTGTACCAAATAACCTAAAGACCCTCATCCCTAATGCCAGCAGTGAGGCCATCCAGCTCATGAGAGACATGCTGCAATGGGACCCAAAAAAGCGGCCAACTGCCAGTCAGGTTTGATATTCTTTTATTAGCAGCTCTTTATAGATAATACTTGTTGATAGCATAGCACATTTTCTCCCTCAAAACTGAAGGAACCATCAAAAAGGAGAATATGCAGAATAGTTTTTCCTGTTACTGCTTCTAATCTTCGTTGATTTCCTTTTGCTACAAGCCCTAAATCAATGTCCTTACTATGCAGGGTGGGCACAAATCTCTACTGCAGGGGTACACAACCTTGGGACATTGCCCATTAGTGGACCATGAGGAGTTTGCAAATAGGCTGCGGAAACGGCTGGCAAGCGTGCACACTCATTCTCACTTGCACGAGAGCAGGCAACTGCACACTCTATTTAAGTGAGAGGCATTCATGCATGCACGCTGCTCGTGCAAATGGAGCTGCGCACAAGTGTGCTTGCTGGCCTCTCATGCAGAACCATCCCCTCTCCCCCCTCGCCAGTCCACAAAGCCGGACACGTTGGAGAATTCTGCTCTAAAATAAATGTGCTGTTGCTGCTACTGTTACAACATATTCTTCAGTTCTTCATGCAGTTGTTACATTAACACAGCATCTCGTTCTCTGAAAACATACGATGAGGTTTGCTACCTGACTGAGCATACTTGTTTGATTGCTTGGCCTTCTTCACTGAATAATGAATTTTTCCCTTGGATTTTAGGCACTTCGATATCCTTATTTCCAAGTTGGCCATGCCCTGGGCCCTTCTCAGTGTATTCGGGAGCTGGGAAAGCAACAGCGAGACCTTCTTGAGAAAGGCCAAAGCCACCTTAAGCCCATTCCGCCAGCAGCACCCCCACCTAAAGCACAAAGTGGCCTCTCATTGAGACCATGTCCGCAGAGCCATTCCTCCCAATCCCTGACCTACCCACACAAAGCAGACTCATCAGTGAGGGACCACTTAAAGGAAGCCAAGCCAAGTCAGGTAGTCTTCCCAGAAATTCACGCCAAGCTTTCTCTACAGGTAAGAAGCTTTGAACACTTTGCATTTTTAAAACAGGTGCAATTATTACAGATTAACAGAGTTGTAAGGGACCTTGTAGGTCATCTAGTCCAACCCCCCGCCCAAGCAGGAGACCCTACACCATTTCTGACAAATGGTGGTCCAATCTCTTCTTGAAAGTGTCAAGCGATGAAGCTCCCACAACTTCCAAAGGCAAGCTGTTCCACTGGTTGATTGTTCTCACTGTCAGAAAATTTCTCCTTATTTCCAGGTTAAATCTCTCCCTGTTCAGTTTCCATCCATTATTCCTTGTCTGGCCTACAGTTGCTTTGGAAAATAGTGTGACCCCTTCCTCTCTGTGGCAGCCCCCCAAATATTGGAACACTGCTATCATGTCTTCTCTGGTCCTTCTCTTCACTAGATTAGCCATGCCCAGTTCCTGTAACCATTCTTCATACGTTTTAGTCTCCAGTCCCCTAATCATCCTGGTTGCTCTTCTCTGCACTTTTTCTAGAGTCTCAACATCTTTTTTATAGCGTGGTGACCAAAACTGGATGCAGTATTCTAGGTATGGTCTTACTAAGGCTTTATAGAGTGGTATTAGTACCTCACTTTGTTCTCTCACTCTATTACTTTCCCTCAGACTAGCTCCCCTCATCAGGTTGCTTTGAGGAAGTAGAGGGGGAAGAAGAGGTTGGTTACTTGGAGACTTCCATTTTCACCAGGAGTTTGCCTTTGTCCTTGGGGGATCTGCTCTCGCCATACTTAGCACTCCATCAGCAGGCAGTATGCAGTTGCTCAGAGGCTATTCTAAAGCAGTCTTGGGGACCACCTATCAGAAGATGAGTTGTAGTGCATTAGAGTTGAATTACTACAGATCAAGTGGAATGAACTTCACTATGTTGAAGGGTATTGATTACTGAGCTACACCATTACAAACAATAAAGTTTCTGCTCAGTTCAGTTGCTGAGATAATGTGTGTAATCCTTAAATGGTCAAAGGATGCCTAATTTTAATGAAAACAGTTGTGAAGCAGCTATTTGAGACTATGTTCCAACAATTAAAACTATATTGCCTCGATTTGGTTTCTGATGTGTATCACCATGAATGTATAGATTAGAAATAGTTCAAAGTTACAACAGAACTCCCCCCCCCCCAAAGGGACTACTGATCTGGATTTAAACTGCACCCACCCACCCATTCATAGCTACTTGCAACACCCCAAATCAGATTATTGTGATTTATGTTAGCTTTTTTTCCCTCGAAACCAGCATTTACTCTTAGTTTCTATCAAAAACTGTAGCGAACGATAGGTTTGCTTAATGACCACCACAATGAAACTCGTAAAATTGGACCTAGCTGTGTGGTGATCTGCTTTACAACCATCACAATTTACCACCAACATTTGAGGCTCAATTAGGGTTGTAAGTCAAGGACTACCTGTATGTTTCTTCTCAGCTCACATGCTTTGATCCTTTCAGATTTATCTAGTGCCAGTACATGGGGGAAACATTTGAAAAAGCATCCCTAAATCAAAGTTTACTGTGGGCATGTCCAAACTTTATGATCCGTTCCAAAGATTTTACCTGTGGTACAGATTGCACTATTCATAGCATTCATTTTGCATTCATACAGTTGTTATTTATACATGCTAACTAGGAAGGATTGAATACAATTCTACTTCTCCACACGGGAACTAGAGAACTATTAATACGATAGAAACACTGACAAGATTGTACTTTGTCTCCTCAATCCAAATCAGAATCTTTCTCATCCTCTTGTCCCACTTTATCTTCTACTTCACAAACCCTTTTTTGTGTTTATTTTTTGTGTCTTCCTTTTATTTCCAGTAGGATTTTTCTATAGACATGACTTTTTCATTGTTATTTGCAAAACCACTACACAAATATTACTAAAAATAAGAGCATACAAAAGAGAAATATAAAAAAATCTGTGTATGAGATAACTTTATTTAGTTTTTGTGGTAACTGCTTTTGTACCCAACTTTGTTTACTGTTTTTAACCTTCTTTTATAAGTTTTGTTTTCATGCTGCTTCATATCTGATCCAATATTAACTATTGTTGCCATTTCAAATGATGTTCTATTCTTTGCAACGCACACCTGTGGGATACTTTATCTTGTAACAAACCTGTCTATCTAGCTAAGCTTTTTTCTGTTGGAGAAGCTTTCTGTGATTGGAATAAATTATGCATATCTGTTTTTTGTGTACATTGCATTCTGTCTGAATCATTGCTTTCCTATCATTGCAATATCTTCATTTTTGAGAAGGAAGTAGACCAAGAGAAGGAACTGACCATGGGATCAGACTCCAGCAGCTATAGGAGAATGAGAAATCACAACTGGAAGCCGATCACATGCTCACAGAGAGTAACCCCCAATTTCCTTTCATTTACAAAGCGGTTTAAACTCTGGCATATTTTTTATTTTGACAGAGAACCTCCATTGCCACAGAAGAAGCCAACGGTGATCTCAAACCAAAGAACCGACATAAATGGGGCCACATTACTGGAACACTAAAAAGTTCTGAGGAGTGGGATACTGTGGAAGAGAGTGCTAGGAAGTCTTCCCTCAGCAGAATGGATTTTAAAAACAAAGGGCAGAGTGATGATGCTCTTTGTAGGTAAGCTTTTAAATTCCTGTGTATTTGGACTTCAACTCCCAGAATTCCCCAGCCAGCCAGCCATTCCTATCCTAACGATATATTTTAAAAATAAGGATGGGCAACATATGGCTTCTCTGATGATGGAGGACTATTAGCCATGTTGGCTAGAGCTGATAGGAAGTTCAGACATCCTTGTAGGGCTGCATATAGCTGCTCTCTGATTTTATAGGCTATATTCCATTCCTGCTTAATGTAAGATCAATTAAAAGTTGAACTTAGTAATATCCTTTTCTTTGGAAATATGAATGCACAAATTGTATTGTCACCATGTGTGCAGCCAGTTTGTACTCCTACAGAGCGCAAAATCACATTTTCAGTATCCTGTATAAATATGCATTTGTGTGTCATGTGGTGATTTTGCTCAGTTAACATACAAAGATCTCTTGATGTTAAGGTAAAACTGCCTCATCAATAGCTATTCAGACTGTTCAATAGCTATCTAGCTGTTTGTTCACATATTTATTTAGAAATCTATCTAAATTGGTTTAATGGAGCTTACTCTCAGAGAAGAACAACTTAGTGACATGTCTATTAAGACACATCACTAATTGACACATCACTAATTATGTGCCTATTTCCTTCACTGGAGACTCCTGTCCTTGCATAACAAGTATGTGGTGGAGCAGGGCAAAAGTTATTCGAACATTATGTCTCTTTTTCTATGTGACCTTAATTAATCATTTTAGGATGTAGTTACTTTTGGTATTCGAGCATCAGAAAAACGTGTGTTGGAATTTGCACTGAACCTTTAGTTTTCATTTTAGATTTTTATCCCACCTTTTATTTTATATGCAACTCAAGGCAGGACTGCCTTCTACCACCGAATGCCTCCCACCGTCCGATACGCTCTCACAGAGAGGGCCTCCTCAGGGTGCCGTCGGCCAAGCAATGTCAGCTGGCGATCCCCAGGGTGAGAGCCTTCTCTGTGGGGGCTCCTGCCCTATGGAATGAGCTGCCCCCGGATATAAGAAGGATCCCCAACCTTCCGTTGTGCTCTGAATACTCTATTGTTCAATCAAGCTGGCCTGACCGAATAAATTAATGGGTTTTAATTGGTTTTAAAGGGGTTTTAGCTAAGGGTAAATTGCTTTAATTTATTTTAACGGTTTTTAATTTTTGTGATGGTTTGTTTTAATATGGCTTTACACTGCCCTGAGTCCTTCGGGAGAAGGGCGGTATAGAAATGTAATCAAATCAAATCAAATCAAATCAAGGCAGCAACCATACCAATACTCCTTCCTTCTTCTGTTTTCCCCCCACAACAGCAGCCCTGGAACGATTCAGTTGAACCTTCTTTTAGTCAGGGGGAAAAAAAAAGCATGTGAATTCATATAGAGGGGTGTATTGTGAGCGTCTGAAGTGGGTTATTTGTTTTTGGTTACAGATTTGAAAGTATTTTGGATCTGAAATCTTCAGCCTGCATAGGGACAGGAAACAGCGCACCTTCCTATCTTCAACAGGACATGCCAACATGCCAAGTTTCTGCAGCCAAACAACATTACTTGAAACATTCTAGGTATTTACCTGGTTAGTAAAACAAGCAAACCCAAACCATAATCTTTACTGTAATATTTCATAAGAAATGGCATTTAGATTGGGAGGGGGAGGAGTACCATATGAATTCACAACCTCAAATTGCTTGTTGTGTAAATACTTGTTTTTGTTTCCTTTGCTCATGTGTCCAAATAGCAGCAGATATTCTAAATGGCTGACTTTTCAAAATGTTATAAATTTGCTCTACCATGTGAAAGCAGTATCTTTATTGTGGGCTTTGCGGACAATATTTTCCAAGATTAAATTCTATTCAGTTTATGAACTGTATGATTACTTAGGCCATCCTTCCTCCACAGAGCTCAGTCTATTTTTTTATAGTAGCTGGTTTACTTTCACAGAAATCCTGTGAATTATGCCAGATTTCAAAGGAGCAAGTTGCTCAAACTGTTGAGTTTCAAAGTTCAACATAAATTGGTCTTGTCTAAAACTTGAAATGTATCACAAATGATTTCCCCCCTTTGTAAATTGTCAAAATATAGCTTGCAAAAGAGGCAGGCAACATTAGCCTTTCTGTCGCTCCCAGAAAATATACCACCAAATGAGCAAACAGAAACTGAATTTCCCATCAGTTTTTGGTAAAAAGCATTTTAAAGGGATGTCAACTTTTGTTGCCTTAACACACCGAAAACCAAGCAAAATAATTCTCCCCTCTAATCAGACAATGATCTCTTTCATTGTGGCTCTTAACCGCATCCTTCAAAAATATAAAATAAAATAAACAAAAGCCTACAATAATTAGCTGGTGGAAGGTTGGTCACCTTGCTCTATAGGGTCAGCAACTGCAATCAAACAGCTTTTCAGACAAAGCAATGGTGATATCCAAACTAAATGGTGTATCTATCATAACTAGACAGAATGCAAACTTGTGGTTTTGTGTTGAAACTCAGGAGGACATTGGGAAGTCATCATCTGGTTGAAAACTAAGAATGCCAAAGAAAGATCTTTTGTGCTAATTAGTAGTGGATTAACTGTCCAAATGTCTGGATTCCTTCTAAGAAGAAACAAACTTCTAAGAATATTCTTATTCTGAAAAGAATAATCGGCACCAATCAGCAGTAACATTTGGCAAATAAGTTAGTTGGGAATTACAATAGCACAGAAATAGAAGAGAAAAAGATATATCAATATATAATATATCTGTGGCATTTTAACAGCTGTCTTGTTTTGACTTTAGGAATAAGTCCAAGAAATAATTTGGTATCTAGTTCAAGCAAAGATTCTGTCCTACCAAATCCATGGCCAAGTTCTAGTTTGCCTAGAAAGACGTCGGCAACAGCAGGCGGGATCACCAGGCTGAATACCAGTAAGAAGTATTACTGAAACGTCTGCAGGATTTACTAAATTCATTCTGATCCCCACCATTACCAGTTTTCTGAATGGGATACTTCTAAAAGATCCCTGAACCAAGACCTTAAAGGCATTCTTAGTTTGACTGAGTTCATTGTGTACTTTCTTCCTAATAATTCTGGATAGAATTACAGTCTTTGATTTCCTATGAATTGGACCTTTAAAATTATTATGACAAAAAAAATCACTCCTTTTTAAAATTAACAGCATGCCTTTCACTGTCAGTTCAGAAAGTCTGCTGGCTATAGTACAATCTTGGCCCATTGCTAGTGTATTATATTTCATTCAGGTTGCTGCTTTATGTAATCTTATCAGAGAAATGAAGCTACCGTTATGGCATCATTTCATATGGACCGGGGTTTATTACAAGGATAACAGCTTCCAATAAGCATCATTTTTAACGAAAGAAGTGGGGATAGTGTTCCTTTAGAGCATGGGTGTCAAACTTGCTGCATTGCTGTCATGTGATGTGTCGCAACATTTCCCCCCTTTGTGGAGCTGGGGTAGGCGTGGCCTGCGCATGACACATCTGGCCAGCGGGCCGCCAGTTTGACACCCCTTTTTTTTTTTAATTGCAAAAGTTTTGCAATTACATTTTCACCCCATTTCCCCCCCCCAGCCCACCCCAAACTCCCCAACCTAACCCTCCCTAACCCCCCCTAACCCTCCCCTCCCCCCCCAGACTTCCACAGAATATACTCCCATCAAAAAACCCCTTTATATGAAACTTGAACCCCTCCATCCCCCATATAATTTTTCATCTTCACAAAATTGAAATATTTCTATCTTAATATAATACTATCAATGAAAAGCTATTTGATACTTCCTAGTTTGATATTTGTTCTGCACATAATCTATCCACTTTTTCCATTCCCATTCATAAGTCTCTTGTGAACGATATGCTGAGATCTTTGCCATCTCTGCAAAACTGGCCATCTTCAAAGTCCATTCTTCGATAGTGGGCAAAGGACACCCCTTCTTTAGAGATTGATGGCATGGGTTTTTTCCCCATAGCTTATTAAAACAAGACCCTTAAAATATAGCTCAAAATATATATAAAATTGGGGCTTATTATGCTGATTGAAATAATGTTTGCATTTGAAGTTATGTTAATTAAATGCCAGTGTCTAACATATTGGATTAGGCATTAACTGATGTTACTTTTAAAGAATCAATTGCAAATGGTGTATGGTGGCTAAGGAATGTTTATCTTGACCTTCTGCATTGATGCATCCCCTTTCTTTTTGTAATTTATTTTAGATTGCACAGGATCAAGTGGCCTACTGGGTGCTTATGTCCCTTCCTTTCTGAAAAAAGAAGTTGGCTCTGCTGGCCAGAGAGTGCAGTTGGCACCAATTCTTGATCCGTCTCCTGCAGATTCATCTTCTCGTAAGCTCTGTTTCCCTCTGGAAATGATGATATGCACTATGATAGTAAAGCCACCACTCTAGAAACTCTGGCATTTCGTTTGAGAAATCCTCACAGTTCACAGCTTCTTGGGCTTCAACTCGATGTTAATTGGGCAACCAGCCAGGCAAACCTCATGTTAATAAGTAACTGCTTTGAAAGGATCTTTTCTTTTGGAAACTTTTGACTTTTTGTGTTGGACAGTCAAAAACAACAAGAAATATAGATGCTTATATTGTATGTTCTATTGTGCCTTGCACTGTTCTACATAATAATGTTCTCTTCCAGTAAAAGAGGATATCCGTAGCTCAGAGTTGAATGGTGGAGTGCTAAGTGGTCTCTGAGCTTGGTTGTTTGCTTGCAGGTGTTTCATTACCCCACTAGCAGTGCTAATGAGTACGGGGCTTGCTCTGCCAATATTGGTGGGGGTTGGTTTTATCCTTGATAGTTCCTTGATTAGGGCACTGCTTTTAGCTTGACTGTTTGTCAGGTGTTAATCCCTGCTTATCTGGGTGTTGACTGCTGGAGAATATATGTTCTGGTCTTACTGTTTCCTTTTTAGGCATTTTTATTGTCTCGTTTGAATGTTATGTATTAAAATTTAGATAAACTGGGATTAACATTCAACAAACAAGTAAATAGCAAAAGAACAAAACCAAGAATCAGAAAAACATAACTAATCAGAAAATGTTCTCTTCTTCAGTAGAGAAGTGTGCTCTTGAATATGACCAGTGCTTTTTCTATACTTGGAACTTGGGAATTCATCTTGGTTTTTCTTTCTCTTTTTTAAAACATTTCTAGTTCTTACAGTAGCAAAGACTGCTTAGACAATGCCCAAATAAGTCTTCATAAGGCAAAAGAGGCTTCTGCCTTATGCTCTTCTTATGACTATGCTCTCCTTATGACTATGGGTACTACTAATAGAATAAGTTATAGTATGAAAGGTCCTTGGTGTTCTTTGACTTTGGTTATTTATTTGCAGACATTTCATTATCCAAACAAGGTAATATCATCACTATATGATGATCCTAGCATTGATGATGTTACCTAGTTTTGATAATGAAATATCTGCAAGAAAACAACCAAGCTCCGAAAGTACCAAAGACCTCTTATTTCAACCCTGGGCTACAAATATTCTCCTTTGTTGATAAGTTATTGTATGTTAACCAGAGATTGTCATTTGGAGGGGGGGGAGTAGGGAGGGGCTTTTTGAAGCAGAGGTGTAAGGAATGTGTTTTTGTTTTTTAAAACTCACCTCTGGGAGCTGCACAGAATAAATTGAAAGATTCAGTGGAGAGATTTTAGTTTAGTTTGAAGAAAAATATATGGATTAAGCTATGTCGAAACTTTACACAGCTATTGCATTGTTGAATTTCTCTTGAGCTTGGCTTTTGTGGGGTAGATGTTTCATTGCCCAACTGCTGCCTTTTAGGGAAGTGAGGTTCATTCATTGGGAGGGTTATGCCTGCTCTGGTCCTGGATGGATGGTCCTATTTTAGGACCATTATTTCAAGTGATTGGTGGTGATTATTTATTTAGCTGAGAAGAGTCTGTCTTATGGGCATGTTGGTTCTACCCTATTGTGATGGTATGTGGGAATGACCTTAAGCGGCAAAATGAAGACCCCCCCAGCCCAGTCTGATAACCAGCAGCTCAGTCTGCAAGTGGAAAAAAAAACATAATGAGAAGCATTTCAGGAGGGACCTTTTCCAGAGACTACAACAAGAGGAGATTGCAAGATTTTGCTTAATGTAACCTTACAATAAAGATAGTGCTGTTACTACTGGTTGTGCTTCTTGTCTAGACTACCTCACAGGGCTAACACCTCTGTGATCAACACCTGTGTAATGGAATGCCTATAGACCTATCAACACCACCAATCACACAGGATGCAACATACATGCAGATAAGATAGAACCACTACCAAACTCTTGTAGTTTTTATAATTAAAAAGACAGCATTTTGCTTTCCTGTTGATTAAATTGTTATTAGGAGAGGAACTCTTTCCTACCGTTCCCTATTCTGATATAGAATATCACCCCTCCCAACTATATTTTATTTGGGAAGAACACTGTCAAAATCTGAATAGATTTTGGATGAACCAAGACCCAACCGTGTCTTCTATTCGCAGAATTCTGAATCCAGTGCTTTAATTTGAAATAGGATGCTTTAATCCGAGTTCCGCATCTGACTGTCACCTTGACTTGCTCCTTCTTTTTCATGTTCTTCTTCTTCATTTGTAGATTACAGTTCCATGAAGACTATCAGAGCTCATATTGTGAGGCCATCATTTAACATATCTATGAAAAGCACACCAGGGTTGCTGCCGGCCCCACCTCCTGTTCAACCAGTGCATGGAAGGATTGACTGGTCTTCAAAATATGCTGCTCACCGCTGAATGATGGGATGGAGCATGCCTTCCATGACATTGGCTAAACATCCAGTCTCCTGTAACATTTCTTCTGTCCATTTTTTCTATGACTACAACATTTCAGGACCTTTTAAGAGAGTTTACTTTTTAGTTGTATGTATTTGAATGCAAAGTTGTGTAACTTTTGTATTGTTCTTATTTTATGATTGAGGCATTTATTTTCATAGGACCAATGCACATTTGTATATCAGCATAGAATTGTGGAATTTTTTTTTTTTTGTTCTGGGGGCTTTTCTAAATAACTTTTAAAATTCACATTTTTAGAAAGAAAAGGATTTTTTCTTTTCTTTTTTGACCACATTTTATATAAACGAATAAATGTAGCAATAAGGCAGTATTTAATATAATTACGATACGGTTCATACTGTAACGACACTTACCAAATATTCTATAAGTTAAGTTTCTGAATATGGTATGCTGGGCAAATAACCCACTGAGTAGCTACCTTCTTCTCTAACTCCATAACGGAATAGCCACAGTGATGGTACAAAGCTTCACTTTTCTGTAGTAAAATATGAGATGGGCATTTTGTTTTTACATGACTGGGAATTATTAGAGCCAGTGTATAAAATCAACAGAGCACAATCTTGACCCCGCCCCCCCCCCCCCATTGTATAATTTTAGGATATAGATGGTAAAATGTTCTTTTGGCAGGGAAAGAGGCATGTTCTTTAATTATATTTTGAACAGTATTTGGTCAGAGTATCATATCTCTATGGCAGAGGTCTTCAAACTTGGCAGCTTTAAGACTTGTGGACTTCATAGCATAGCTGGCTGGAGAATTCTGGGAGTTGAAGTCCAGAAGTCTTAAAGCTGCCAAGTTTGAAGACCTCTGCTCTATGGAATTCTAAAGTTACTGGTTGGTACAATTCACCATAAGCATTACAACATGATTCTGCTCATTGTTAATGGCAGTGAAATATTAAAGTAGTCATGTACTAGGATGGTCACATTTGGACCCCATGCCATTTCATACTTAACACTAGCCTCGTTTCACAGTGAAAACTAAATTTCTTATAGGGGATCCTGCTTCAGTTGCGAGCAATATGTTTTGTAGGGTAGTAAGTCTTGGAAACTATTTAAAGCAATATTAAATATGACAAAGCTGGGTTTGTAGAGTAATATAATGAAGTATAAAGTATTAAAATAAGTACCAGCGGCAGCATCAGAGTTGAAGATTTTTATATATTCATAGCCTACATTTTATTTTTAATTCCTTAGCTTTCCTTTTGCCCAAATGCAATTTTGTTGCTTCAGTATAAAGTGAGTAAAAAAATTTCTTTTATATAATTAAGGGCTTACTTTCAGGAATAAGTTGACATTGTTGATTTTTAGAGTATTTAGAAGTAAATTTCATCCCTTCTAGAAATCAACATAGGGGATTGGGGTTGGTTTTTTTTTTTGTTTTGTTTTTTTTTTTTTTGGTACATCAGAAGTGGAAATTTTGGAGCTTTGGGATGGAAAAAGGTAATAAAAGTTACAGTGCATTATTTTAAAGAAAAAGAATCCAGGTGTTGAAGTTCAGTGGCCCTATCTCCTCTTATGCTGGAAAAAAAGAGGAAGAATTAAACTCTATGCATGTCAAATCACAGAGAAGGCTGGAGGCTGCATCTTCTCAGGGAGAAATAATAATCCCAAATAAGCATTCCAGTTAAGTCTTGGATGTAGCATCCATCTCTCTTCTGTAGTGCTGTTTTCTAGACCCCTCAGTCTGTTGCATGCTATTTACTTCTCTTTTTCATAAAACTGACACTGTAGCTACAGTTTGTATATGTTAAGTTCTCCCTATTAAGACAATTAGTTCAATAGCTAATCAAGTATCTGTCTTTTGTGCTGGATCTGAAAACTGCAGATTAAAGCTGGAAAAAAGCACTCCTTTTTTCAGACACCTTGTTGCATACCTTCTTCCTCATTGGTTGCAGCAGAGTTTTCCTCCCTGGTGCTGCTCAACTTGTGAGAAGCGACAATGTAGCAGAACTGTCAATATAAATCAGAATTGTTCAATCGCAGTTGATTACTAAAGGCAACAATGTCAAAGACAACAGAAGTGCCTTGGAAAATAACATTTTCAACAAGGCTAGTCCAATATTATCCTAAGAGAGCAGGATCCCCCCCCCAAACGGATGTGCTATATAAATTGATCAGCATTTATGCTGAAGACAAAAATATGCAAACTCCTCTAGCCATTTTCACTGGTGTTGGATTTTATGCTTTTTCTAAGTTGTAAAAAAATCTGCAGTGTTTAAAAATATCTCATTGTCTAAATTGAAATTATATACCAGCTATATTTGGCCATTAGTTATTTTGAGAAACCACTAAATAATATAATCATATAGTGGAATATGCACAAAAGCTATCTATGCCACTATAGTCCTCCATAGTTCTTTCTGTCTGGAAGGAAGTAACCTGGAAAGGAAAAAAAAACCCGGAGCCATTTTAAAAAATTCTATCAAAAACGTGAGATGGTTTAAGAAGAATGCATGCGTAATTAGTGGTAAAATTAGATCTGTACCAGATAAAAACTGCAAACTCATTCATATACTCATGCAGCAGATCAGAACTTGAAAGATAAATGCTCCCTTTATCCTATTTTAAAGTAACGCAAACCTATCTATTTCTCATTTATTTAAACCATCCTTAATATAATTACTCATTGTAATACATTCCTGGGAAGTTACTTATGAGTAAACAAAGTTTCTGTCATCCTATTGAGCAATACTTATTCATAATATTTGTTGAGGATATAAAAATAATTCTGTTAATACTTCTGCCAGTACAAATTTATCAGTGTTGAATGAGGTTACTATATTGCCATCAGAAATCTATGACTTGCAGATCATTGCAGCCATAGAAAGCTTTAGATATTTTTTAAAATAAAAGTATTGTGTCCTGTGGTTGAGAACAGTAGGTATAGAAAGTATTAAAATTTAATTTGAATAAGCAGGTGTATCTGACAAATGAAAATTGTCCATTTTTTCCTCCTTTGTGTTTGTGCTTGCTTCTTTTTCTATCTCAGAAAGTCCTTTCCAAAATAAAATTATTTAAACATTGTTTGATTACTGTTTCATAATTTCTGCAATAACAAATGTGGTGGTTATTTCCTAAATACTCTTTGAAAAGAAATACACTTTGAAGTCTTCTGGTTGCTGTGTAATTGAAAATATATATCACATTTTTCCAAGGTGATTTATTTGCTCTTAGGAAAATAATGATGTAAATATTTATAATCGAAAAGTGAAAAGCTAAGATGGCTCTCAAAATTAACTAGCTAAGAGCCAGTTGTGAGTTTTTATGATTGTGAGAAATTCTGTACAGTATTAAGTATCAGAAGTACTCAGAGCATGCAATAATTGCCATTTTATTAGTAAACCAAATGTTCTAGCTGAACAAGGAATATGGCAAGAGAAACTAGCTATTCCTCTAAATGAGATTTTTTCCCCAGTAACTGCATGTAGTGTAGTGTATAAAATATAGTGCACAGTATAGAATACGTTTAAATGAAAGAGGCTGCACCAGTGGTGGGTTGCTACCCTGGATCGGGCGAACCAGTAGCGGTGTGGGAGGCTTTGCCCACCTGCACATGCACAGAAGCGTCGCACATGAGGGTGCTCGTGCCCACGAGCAAACCGTAGCAACAGGTTTTGAAACCTGCCCCTGGGCTGCATATGGCTTTTTTAAGCATTAAAAAAAAACCTCCTTTGAATGCATACATTTGGATGCATCTATGTCTGTATCTGTATGCATATAAATAATCTTCAAAATCTTCTACTTCCATAGCTTTACTTCTATAAAACACAAGAACAAGTCCTTATGTAAAATTAACATTCCCCCAATCGCAATGACAATTATATAGCTGATAGAAGAAAGGGCTGCATTTCTCAAAAAGATGGGGGCATATAGGAAAATAAACCTTGAAACTTCCACTCAAAAGTCTTTCCCTTTGGTTTAAAAAGAAAAGAGCAAAAGAAAACCCTGATACTTCAAGTAAAACTCGTCTTTTGTTTGTTAGGTCCATTGTGAGACATTGAAATTCCTGATATGCTCAGATACTTCAGATAATAATACAGAATATTTACCTGGGCATGGAGAAATCTGATTTTTATATTTCTATTTTTATTCCTCCCTCTCACAATACCTTGAGGCTGTTAAGGGCTGAATGGGAATCAACAGAGCAAGAAACAAACATCCCTGGCAAGACAGAATGGGTCTGGGTTTGGACTTTTATGGTCCATGGAGAATTGCCCTCTCTGGTCTTAGATAAGATCACACCACCCCAGACAAACCTGGTGGGTAATCTGGGGATTCTCCTGGACTCGTACAACTCCTGCTCAAGGAGCAGGTGGCAATTGTGGCCAAGAGGGCCTTTACACAATTGAAGATTGTGCATTAATTATTCCCTTTCCTGGATCAGCAATCCCTGCTTACAGTCACTCCTATTTTGACTGCAATATGCTCTACGTGGAACTTCTCTTGACAAGTATCCAGAAGCTACCATTGGTTCAAAATGTGGCAGCCTGCATGGCTCTGTGCAAGTCTAGATTTGCTCATGTGTGATCTTTCCTGCAGGAGCTGCATTGGCTACCAGTTTGCTTCTGGGTCCAATTCAAGCAGCTGGCTGTCACCTTTAAAGACCTACATAGCTTGAGGCTAAGTTATTTGAAGAGCCGTCTTTTCCCAGTTATATCTACCCAACCCACCAAAGCAGGGAGGCAGGGTATGTTATGGGTCCCTTCTGTTAAAGAGGTCCATCTGGCAGGGCCAAGCAGAAAGGCTTTCTCCATGGTGGCTCTCTCCCTAATGTGGAACATCATCCCTGCTGGAGTAAGATTGGCTCCCATTTTGACACTCTTTCAAAAGGACCTGAGGACACGGTTTTGCCAACGAGTCTGGGGACCTCAGTATGGAACCCACTGAGTAGTTGGTTTGATTGTTGTCACCATGGGGGGGGGGGGGGTTTATTGGTTTTTGCACTGGAGTTTTATTTTTTTAAGCCACCCTGAGTCACTGTAAGTTGGATGGT
Source organism: Arizona elegans (assembly GCA_022577455.1). Taxonomy (NCBI): domain Eukaryota; kingdom Metazoa; phylum Chordata; class Lepidosauria; order Squamata; family Colubridae; genus Arizona; species Arizona elegans. The sequence goes on along the minus strand of JAKOOJ010000001.1, from coordinate 208,702,913 downwards.
CATACATTTATTAATAAATAATAAATCCCTAAATACATTTTGGGTGTCACATAATACTTTTGTTGGTTGTTGATATTTGAGCTGAATTTTCACTATTTCTAGATTTTTGTAACTTCCATCAATGGTTCAGCACAAACAATTGAATGGTTGGGTACTAATGCAATGCAGCACTTTATCCATCAGTAATTTTGAAGATTTTTTCTTTGTTTACAAAAGACTTTGTACAATGATCATCTTAAGAAAGCTATCAATAGAATCTAAGTCTCCATCACCACTGAAGCAGCCTCTGCATTTACAAAATGAGGTTTTCCCAATATACACTGCTCAAAAAAATAAAGGGAACACAAAAATAAGACATCCTAGATCTGAATGAATGAAATATCCGTAGTAAATACTTTGTTCATTACATAGTTGAATGTGCTGACAACAAAATCACACAACAATTATCAATGGAAATCAATGGAGGTCTGGATGTGGAGTTACACTCAAAATTAAAGTGGAAAAAAACACTACAGGCTGATCCAACTTTGATGTAATGTCCTTAAAACAAGTCAAAATGAGGCTCAGTAGTGTGTGTGGCCTCCACATGCCTGTATGACCTCCCTACAGCGCCTGGGCATGCTCCTGATGAGGTGGCGAATGGTCTCCTGAGGGATCTCCTCCCACACCTGGACTAAAGCATCCCCCAACTCCTGGACAGTCTGTGGTGCAACGTGGCGTTGGTGGATGGAGCGCGACAAGATGTTCCAGATGTGCTCAATTGGATTCAGGTCTGGGGAACGGGCGGGCCAGTCCATACCATCAATGCCTTCGTCTTGCAGGAACTGCTGACACACTCCAGCCACCCAGGGCCAACCGCACCAGCATATGGTCTCACAAGAGGTCTGAGGATCTCATCTCGGTACCTAATGGCAGTCAGGCTACCTCTGGCGAGCACATGGAGGGCTATGCAGCCCCCCAAAGAAATGCCACCCCACACCATTACTGATCCACTGCCAAACCGGTCATGCTGGACGATGTTGCAGGCAGCAGAACGTTCTCCAGGGCGTCTCCAGACCCTGTCATATCTGTCACATGTGCTCAGTGTGAACCTGCTTTCATCTGTGAAGAGCACAGGGCGCCAGTGGTGAAGTTGCCAATCTTGGTGTTCTCTGGCAAATGCCAAACGTCCTGCACGGTGTTGGACTGTAAGCACAACCCCCACCTGTGGACGTTGGGCCCTCATACCACCCTCATGGAGTCTATTTCTGACCGTTTGAGCAGCCACATGCACATTTGTGGCCCGCTGGAGGTCATTTTGCAGGGCTCTGGCAGTGCTCCTCCTGTCCCTCCTTGCACAAAGGCAGAGGTAGCAGTCCTGATGCTGGGTTGTTGCCCTCCTACGGCCTCCTCCATGTCTCCTGATGTACTGGCCTGTCTCCTGGTAGCGCCTCCATGCTCTGGAATGGAACTACGCTGACAGACACAGCAAACCTTGCCACAGCTCGCATTGATGTGTCATCCTGGATGAGCTGCACTACTTGGGCCATTTGTGTGGGTTGTAGACTCCGTCTCATGCTACCACTAGAGTGACAGCACCACCAGCATTCAAAAGTGACCAAACCATCAGCCAGAAAGCATAGGAACTGAGAAGTGGTCTGTGGTCACCACCTGCAGAACCACTCCTTTATTGGGGATGTCTTGCTAACTGCCTATGCTTTCCACCTGTTGTCTATTCCATTTGCACAACAGCATGTGAAATTGATTGTCAATCAGTGTTGCTACCTAAGTGGACAGTTTGATTTCACAGAAGCGTGATTGACTTGGAGTTACATTTATTTTTTTGAGCAGTGTATATCTCAGGCTGTCACAATAAAATTGTTCACAGGTGTTGCACTATCTTAGGGGCATTATATGTTTGACCTCTAACATAAATTATTACATCTTCCAACATTAGCACTTTCATGAAAAGTATCTCCTTATATAACATTAGAGGATTTAAATTTCTATTACTTTATTCTTTCTCTATTTTTTCGTAATCAAAATAGTTTAACTAGTTTTCACAATGTATGAAGAATTTAAAAGCTTGATGAATTCTTATAGTATATATGCTGCTTGTTTTTTTCACTTTGGGTTCGGTATGGCAAGCATGGCTTCAGTTCCAGTGAGTTCTCACTGATTATTTTATAGTTATTTCAGTTAAAATTAATGACAAAGTTTCAGCACACATTATGCTCTGAAAACATATTCACATTGAAAAGCCCATTTGTTCTTTGTGCACTAATGATTCAAAGCAATTACAATAGGAAGGTTCACTAGCTTCTTCATCAAGCTAGAATCTCAGGGCCCGAGCCTTAGGCTGATGTATGCAACGTCAGGTCCGCGGCTAACAAAGCTCCCCTCATTTGTGAACTAATTCAGGAGGGGAAAGCGGACCTGGTGGGTATTACAGAGACCTGGTTGGGCCATGAAGGGGGGGTCCCCCTTGTAGAGATGTGCCCACCAGGTTTCCGTGCATTCCATCAGTCAAGGGCACAGGGTAGGGGTGGAGGGATGGCGGTTATTATAAAGGAGAGTCTTGATCCTAGGGAGACCACTGTTCCTCAGACAGCCGGATGTGAGTCCCTCCTCGTGAAATGGGGTCATGGGTTACAGATGGGCCTGCTGATCACATACCTGGCTCCCTGCCACATAGCAGCAGCCCTGCCTGAGCTCCTCAATGTAATAGCTGGGGTGGCGGTTGAGACTCCTAGGCTTCTGGTCATGGGAGATTTCAACCTGCTGTCCATCGGTGAAAAGTCTGAGGTAGCTCGGGAGTTCTTGGCTTCCATGATGGCCATGGACCTGACCCAGTTAGTTCATGGCCCTACTCACACGGGGGGACACACTCTGGACTTGGTTTTTGTATCTGACCAGTGGTTGAATGGTCTAGATATAGGGGATATAGTCATCGAACCCTTGTCATGGTCAGACCATTCTCTCCTTAGGCTTGTCTTTCTGTCCGCTACACCCCACTGCAGGGAGGCGGAACCGATTAAGTAGTTCTGCCCCAGGCGCCTGATGGATCCTGATAGATTCCAGATGGAGCTTGGGCCATTTCCTGAGACTCTAGCTCACAACTCGATTGAAGACCTGGTGGCAGCCTGTGATAGGATGGCCGCTGGTGTTTTGGATCGGGTTGTGCCTTTGCGGCCTCTGACCCGGCATCGAAGTCGCCCGGCTCCTTGGTTTTCCAAGGAGCTGAGGGAAATGAAGCACCAGAAAAGATGCCTGGAGAGTAGTTGGAGAGCCAGTCGTTCCAAATCTGACCGAACACTGGTGAGGTCCTATATTAAGACCTACTTAGTGGCGATAGCAGCGGCAAAATATAATTATTTTTCCGCTATTATTGCATCGGCAGATAATTGCCCAGCTGCCTTGTTTAGGGTGACTTGCTCCCTCCTCCACCTGGGTGCACGGGAAGACCCCTTACAAGGTCAAGCTGAGGATTTTGAACAATATCTGCACGATAAAATCGCTCAAAGTCAGGAAGGCTTGGACTCTGACTGTGTAGGTTCAGACGAAGTGATGGAGGCGAGTCTTGAGGATGTTATTTGGGATGAGTTTGACCCTGTGACCCCTGAAGACGTGGATAGGTTACTGGGGAAGTTGAATGCAACCACATGTTTATTGGACCCGTGTCCCTCCTGGTTGGTACTGGCTTCCCGAGAGGTTACACGAGGCTGGCTCCAGAGGATTATAAACGCTTCTCTGTGTGAGGGTTTCTTGCCTTCCACCTTGAAAGAGGCGGTGGTGAGGCCCCTCCTCAAGAAGCCCTCTCTTGACCCGGCTGTTCTAGCAAACTACCGTCCTGTCTCCAACCTTCGTTTTATGGCAAAGGTTGTTGAGAGTGTGATGGCAGAGCAACTCCCGCAGTACCTGGATGAAACTGTCTATCTAGATCCGTTCCAGTCCGGCTTCAGGCCTGGTTACAGCACTGAAACGGCATTGGTCACATTGGTTGATGATCTCTGGAGAGCTCGAAATAGGGGCTGCTCCTCTATCCTGGTTCTATTAGATCTCTCAACGGCTTTGGACACTATTGACCATGGTATCTTGCTGCGCCGACTGGAAGGGCTGGGAGTGGGAGGCACTGTTTTACGGTGGTTCTCCTCCTATCTCTCCGACCGGTCGCAGTCTGTGTTGGCAGGAGGGCAGAGGTCGACTTCAAGACACCTTACTTGTGGGGTGCCGCAGGGGTCGGTCCTTTCACCTCTTCTGTTCAACATTTATGTGAAGCCGCTGGGTGAGATCATCCGTGGTTTTGGGGTGCAGTGCCATCTTTATGCTGATGATACTCAGCTGTACATCTCCACTCCAGACCACCCCAATGATGCCCTTGCAGTGATGTCCCAGTGCCTCGAGGCCGTGCGGACTTGGATGGGGAGAAGCAGGCTCCGACTCAACCCTTCCAAGACTGAGTGGCTGTAGCTGCTGCCATCCCGATATAGCCAACTGATACCATCATTGACTATTGGGGGTGAGACATTGGCCCCCATGGGGAGGGGTCGCAACTTGGGTGTCCTCCTGGACACGTGGCTGTCTTTATCAGGTTCGCCTGATTCACCAGTTGCGACCCTTTCTAGATCGGGACTCCTTATGCACAGTCACTCATGCCCTCGTCACTTCTCGACTGGACTACTGTAATGCTCTCTACATGGGGCTCCCCTTGAGGTGCACGCGGAGGCTCCAACTGGTCCAGAATGCGGCTGCGCAGGTGATATTGGGAGTGACATGGCGCTACATGTAACACCTTTCCTACGCGAGCTGCACTGGCTCCCAGTGGCCTTCCGAGTGCACTTCAAGGTGTTGGTTCTTACCTTTAAAGAGCTCCATGGCTTAGGACCTGGGTACCTACGAGACCACCTTCTGCAACCAATAACCTCCCACCAACCAGTACGCTCCCACAGAGTGGGCCTTCTCAGGGTGCCATCAGTTAAGCAATGTCGACTGGTGGTTCCCAGGGGGAGAGCCTTCTCTGTGGGGGCACCTACCCTTTGGAACAGGATACCCCCAGGGATACGGATGATCCCAGATCTCCGTACTTTCCGTTGTGCACTTAAGACCTTTCTGTTTCACCAAACCGGGCTGGCATAAATTTTTCTAATTGTCTAAATTTTATGCTAGAAGATCTTAACTTAACTGATGAGCCAAATTGGCTTAATTATTTTAAATTGCTTCTATTTCACATTTATATATATATATGTTTATTTATTTTGACTGTTCACCGTCCTGAGTCCTTCGGGAGAAGGGCGGTATAAAAATTAAATAAATAAATAAATAAATAAATAAATAAATAAATAAATAAATAAATAAATAAATAAAATAAAATAAAATAAGCAAGGAATCTTCCCTTAGGCTTTCAATGACTAATCAGCACTTTGCATTGGTCTGAAAGCATGCTGGCAGTTGATGCTATGACTTCACAACTGGCAGGATATGTCCACTAGTAGCTAGTTTAGTTGTTGCACCCTGCACCAGCTGGAGCTTCTTGGTCATTTCCTGAAGCAGCCCCATATGACAGTGGTCCACATGGGTTGCAGTCAGGACATGAGTTTATTGTCAACCAGTAACCGTTTAGTGCCTGTATATTTTGGTTAAATTATTAATTGAATTAATAATTCCATTTTATTTGTTTGACTTGTTACTTACATTTCCATGCCGTTTCACTCCAACATTTCTCGGGTATTGTTTACTCAGTGGAAATACAAGTGTGACTTGTACAAAATCACGACAAACACAAGTCAAATGTGACCCTTATTGGGAGATGTAAAAATCAGAAGAATTGGTGCTGGCTGGCTTTGGCATCATTAGGCTGATCTGGCTGGAAATGGAAATGGTTGTGTGTATACACACACACAAACACATGCACACACCCCTACCTACCTCCTGGTAGAAAGCAAAGTAGAGAAAGGAAACTGGATGGAAGAAGAAAGGATAGCTATATTGGGAAGGAAAGAAAAGGGAAAGGAGAGAATGAAAGCAGATGGTGATGGGGCAAAAGAAAAAAGTAAGCCGGGAGCAAGAAAGAAAAAGAGATTTATCTAGATTAGGAGATGACTACGTTGTGACCCAAAGGATGGGTCAAACGCCTTATCAGTCTCGAGTACTTTTGCACTCACAAGAGTGAGTCCAGCTCACCTGGAATTCCATTGACTCCTTTTAGATCAGTGGTTCTCAACCTTCCTAATACCGCGACCCTTTAATACAGTTCCTCATGTTGTGATGACCCCATAAAATTATTCCTAAAACCATTGAAAATATATGTTTTCCGATGGTCTTAGGCGACCCCTGTGAAAGGTTGAGAACCACTGTTTTAGATGAAAGCTATTCTCCTCAGCCACGGCCATGGCCACAGCCTGATCTGTCTTGGTGAAAGTTGGTAAGGAGGAAGAAACTTACGAATGCAGCCATAGAATCAAGAGAAAAACATACATTATATAGCCAAAGAAAACGTAAGCTTTACAAAAAAGTCTTATAAATGCTGCTTGAACCTGAAAAAAAAGACAACTTAAAGCAAGTCTGTATCTAGTTCTGGGCTGTTTAGTTAGGACTAACTGCTCTTACATACAGTCAGGTCCAGAAATATTGGGACATCGACACAATTCTAACATCTTTGGCTCTATACACAACCACAATGGAGTTGGAATGAATCAAACACAATGTGCATTAACTGCAGACTGTCAGCTTTAATTTGAGGGTATGTACATCCAACTCAGGTGAACGGTGTAGGACTTACAGCAGTTTGTATATGTGCCTCCCACTTGTTAAGGGACCAAAAGTAATGGGACAATTGGCTTCTCAGCTGTTCCATGGCCAGGTGTGCGATATTCCCTCATTACCCCAATTACAATGTGCAGATAAAAGGCCCAGAGTTCATTTCAAGTGTGCTATTTGCATTGGGAATCTGTTGCTGTCAGCTCTCAAGATGAGATCCAAAGAGCTGCCACAATCAGTGAAGCAAGCCATCATTAGGCTGAAGAAACAAAACAAACCCATCAGAGAGATAGCAAGAACATTAGGCATGGCCAAAACAAGTGTTTGAAACATTCTCAAAAAGAAGGAAAGCACCGGTGAGCTCAGCAACACCAAAAGACTCGGGAGACCACGGAAAACAAGTGTGGTGGATGACCGAAGAATTCTTTCCCTGGTGAAGAAAACACCCTTCACAACAGTTGGCCAGATCAAGAACACTCTCCAGGAGGTAGGTGTATGTGTGTCAAAGTCAACAATCAAGAGAAGACTTCACCAGAGTGAATACAGAGGGTTCACCACAAGATGTAAACCATTGGTGAGCCTCAAAAACAGGAAAGCCAGATTAGAGTTTGCCAAACAACATCTAACAAAGCCTTCACAGTTCTGGAACAAGATCCTATGGACAGATGAGACCAAGATCAACTTGTACCAGAGTGATGGGAAGAGAAGAGTATGGAGAAGGAAAGGAATTGCTCATGATCCTAAGCATACCACCTCATCAGTGAAGCATGGTGGTGGTAGTGTCATGGTGTGGGCATGTATGGCTGCCAATGGAACTGGTTCTCTTGTATTTATTGATGATGTGACTGCTGACAAAAGCAGCAGGATGATTTCTGAAGTGTTTCGGGCAATATTATCTGCTCACATTCAGCCAAATGCTGCAGAACTCATTGGACGGCGCTTCACAGTGCAGATGGACAATGACCCAAAGCATACTGCAAAAGCAACCAAAGAGTTTTTGAAGGGACAGAAGTGGAATGTTATGCAATGGCCAAGTCAATCACCTGACCTGAATCCCATTGAGCATGCATTTCACTTGCTGAAGACAAAACTGAAGGGAAAATGCCCCAAGAACAAGCAGGAACTGAAGACAGTTGCAGTAGAGGCCTGGCAGAGCATCACCAGGGATGAAACCCAGCGTCTGGTGATGTCTATGCATTCTAGACTTCAGGCTGTGATTGACTGCAAAGGATTTGCAACCAAGTATTAAGAATGGAAAGTTTGATTTATGATTATTATTCTGTCCCATTACTTTTGGTCCCTTAACAAGTGGGAGGCACATATGCAAACTGCTGTAAGTCTTACACCGTTCACCTGAGTTGGATGTACATACCCTTAAATTAAAGCTGACAGTCTGCAGTTAAAGCACATTGTGTTTGTTTCATTCCAACTCCATTGTGGTGGTGTATAGAGCCAAAGATGTTAGAATTGTGTCGATGTCCCAATATTTCTGGACCTGACTGTATTTATATATTATAAGATAATTTATATAATGTAACAAAGAGGAAATTGTAGCTGTGAAAGCTGAAAAAAAGAATGGCAAACTGCCACATGCAGCGCCTCACTTGGATGTGTCTGGAGTCTTGGAAGCTTGACTACCCTACGTTCTCCTACAAATGGACCTTGAGCTTGTTTGGAGGTTCTAGCAGGGGAGCGCAGCTATCGTATACCCTTGACCGAAGATCGGTACACTCCTTCTATCTGGGATGGTCGTCCTCTTCCACCGAGCGCGCAGCTTCGGGAGGGACGCACATGGAGCGGTGAGGGAGGAAGGGGACACCCGCCTAGCCAGCCAGATCAGCCGAATCAACCCTGGCGATCAATGGGGTGACAGATGTCGCAGCCAGATCGCCCTCACATCCAAAGAAAGAAGGAGACCTCGTACTTATATGAAGAATAAAATACTCCTACCTTCGAGGTTATGGTGGTACTAACTTGGCAGGTTTTAAAAATAAAATATATAGTTATTCGTTCGTGCGTTGGCAAAAAGACACCGTGAACAAACAGCGATGATTGTGACTTGCAAAATCCGTTTCAGCCGTCCTTAAACGCGTTCCCAAAAGGCTTTGAGAAAAATGCAAAGTAACCGTCTTAAGCACCTCCTCCTGGAGGCTCATCCCCGCCCCCGGCTCCAATCTGCTGCGGCGGAGGCGGGAGCCGGCTCGGAATAAATGGGATCTGCGACGGCTTCCGAAAGTTGAGCAGAAGCGCGAAGGAGAGGCGGATCTTGCGTCTCCGTTCTAAGACTGGTCGGAAGCTGAGGCTGGGAAGGCTTGGGAGGGGACCCGCGAGGTGGTCTTCTGCTTGGAGAGGTATTTGATCCTATGGAGAAATCAAGCACTATGAATGGGCTTGAGGAGGGTGATGGCTTGCTGCGATCGCTTGCTACACAGTTGCTTGATTTGATCGTGGGAAGTGTTTTGTTTGAGCGAAGGTAATTCTTTTTTGGGGGGGGCGGTGAGAGGGAGCTGCAAAAAACAGAACTTAGCCGGGGGGGGGCTTCATCCCTTTGGGCGTCCCAAAACGGCGGAGGGTTTCTGAATTAGGAAACCCGAAGTGATCATGGGACGGATCTCTGTGTGTAAAAGTGAAGGGGGCGGAACACGGTGCAGACACCAGAGTGCCTTCGCGACAATCGGCAGGAGTTTTGAAAACTTTTTTTCTTAGAGTCATCCTTTGGCTGATTTCTCCCTCCCCGTCTCCCACTTCTTTCTTAAGAATTCCCTGGGCACCGAATCGGTTCAAAAGAAGTGAAATTTCGTTTCTGAAAGAGAAGAGAGGAACTGGGCTGGGTTTTTAGTGCAAACTCACAGCACTGTATAATTGGTTTTATCAATTCGCCCAAAGCAAGCACCGCCTGTGTTTTATAATATTTTTTTTTTTTTAATGAAGTGAGCGATGACCTTTGTTTGCAGTGCTCAGTTTAGCATTCCATTTAGAATGGAATTTACCCTTCTGTTCCCTCTGACTGCCCACATAATTTCAGTTGAAGTTCGTAAAAGACCCTGAGATGCGTCAAGACTTTTTGTTCGTGTGTTCTCTCGCCTTGTAAAGAATACAGTAGTTAAGATCTTATCTGGAGTTTTGTAGATACCACACTGGCTATGCTCAGCCCTGCAGTCAAATTACTGTAGAGGTTACACACAAAATCATCTTTAGTTGCTCCCCCATAAAACAGCTAATTGGGCTTCAAACAGTGCAATACTTTGGCCTTTCTAGTTTGGCATAAGAAGATATTTGCATATTTCTACAGCCGGGCAGCCAATTCTAAAAATAAAATGCAATTTCATGAGTTAGTTCTCTCCGTTGCCCTCACTCTTGTCCATGAAGATGATAGGAGCAAAGCAAACATCCGGCAGGCCAAGTGAGAGACTTCAGATCTCCTTTTCAGAACTTCCTTTCTGCTTGTGAATCCTCCTGCGACTGATCTTTATCTTTCTTTTTTTTTAAAGCTTCAATAGCCACCTCTTCCACTCAGATGGGAATGGAAGTAGTTTGTCTCACAGAACCCTGGCACTCCTGTTTCCAATCTTAAATTAACCCTTTCCCCGTCAAGAGAAAATTGTACTTTCAAAAATGAGTCATTTTTTTCCAGCGACTGGATCTTAAAAGGATTTTCTGAGGCTCCCCTGGACCTTAAGTAGTGGCAGACCACTGATTACTGCCTTAAAGCTTCTGCTGCTTTGCCACCTCATTGTCATAAGTATCACAATTGTAATACTTGTTCATTGTTCTTCAGAAATTATGTAACTGGATTGATTGATTGATTGATTGATTGATTGATTCAAAGCCTCCCATCTTACATATGTAACTCTGGGCAGCTGATACAATTGAAAACCAAAAAGGAATAAAGAATTATAACTCAATAATTAAAAACTATTAAGGAAAAAATTTAAAGCAATTCAAAATGTAATTTTCCAGAGCGGATAATCTGTATAATATCTAACAATACAACTAGCAAACTGGTGCCATAAAAACATTTTCCCCACCCCCAGGCCTGAAGACCAAACCATGCCTTAAAGAGTCTTTCAAAAGGCCAATAAGATGGAGGCCTGCAGCAGAACAGGTTCTCCTCCTGGATCCCATCAGATGACATTCCTTTGTAAATGGGACCTGTAGAATGCCTTTCCTGCTAACCCTGATAGGAAGGGTAGATGTAATTGAGGAGAGATGGTTTCGCAGATAACCTGGCCCTATGCTAGGGGATTACCGGCTTCTTGAATTGAGCCTGGAAGCAAACTGGCAACCAGTGCAACTTGTAGAACAAAGGTGTTATCAGGCACTGATCAAGGAGTACATATAACTATCCCCCACTACTGCATTTTGCACCAGATTGTCGGGAGAGATTGGGTGAGCCAGGGGCAAGAGTCAAGCGGGTAATGAGTCTGAGAAGATGAATGTTAGATGTGAACAACAAGATTTTCCACACATGAAGAGTTTGATTAGCTATTTTATTGCTCATGCCTTTTACACAGAAATCTTCCCAGATTGGTAATTTGCATCTGGGTCAGACTAGATATGGTTCATTCAAGAGGGGGAAAGGGGGTCAGACTTTGCCCTCTTGTACCTACATAAGGATTCCAGACTAATTCCCTGCTTGACTTCTCCCCCTGGCTTGCCGGTCTCTCTCTGAGACAGTTATAGCTTGCAGATGTTCTTCAAGGGCAGCCCTATGAACAGCATGTTAGAGTAATCCATTCTGGAGAGGACCAAGGCATGAGTGACTCCGAATAGAAATTCTCAATCCAGGAACAGGTGCAACGGTGCACAACCTGAAATTGTGCAAAGCCCTTCCTAGCAATGTTTGCCACTTGCTCTTCAGACAGGTGTTATGAATTCAGAAAGACCCACAGATTGTGCAGCAGATCTGTTTGGGACAGTACAAACCTATTCAGCGCCATGGACCCCAAACCCAAAGCCATTCAGTCTTGCCAGGATTGAGCTGAAGTTTATTGTTTCCCATCCAAATCCACACAGATACTAGGACCGGATATCAACAACATCCCTTAGTTTGCCAGGTTGGTGATGTACAACTGGGTATCATCAGCATACTCACCCAGTGGCTTTACGTAGAAGTTCAAGAGGAATAGAGAGAATACTGAGCTTCGCATCATCCCACAGAGTAGGGATCGAGGGACCTCTCATTCTGTTCAACACTGACTGAAACAGCCCTGAGAGAAAGAAGAGAACTAGCACAATACATTGCCTCTCACCCCCAACCCTGGTCCAGTAGGATACCATCATTTCAGCAATACTAAAGGCCATCAAGAAGTCAAGAAGAGCAAGGATGAATGCAGTATTCCCATTCTGCTCTCAATAGAGGTTATCCAAAAATACAACTAATGTATTTTCAGTCTCTGAAAAGGAAAGGTTGGATACAGGATGAAAATTGTCCAGTATGGTTGGATCCAGTGATAGCTTCTTGAGGACACAATAAGGGTGGAGATGTATTTATGTTTTACCACCTTTACCTCTGCAAGGTAAGCCTTAATAGTGGCTTGGTCACATTTACCCCTTGTTGACTTCCAGAGGCACACTAGATGTCTCTTAGCTTATTTCATTACCTTCTGTAAACCATGGGGAATGGCAGGATCTGTGAGAAAGGAGAGGCCACATAGGCATGACCTGATCCACGTCCTCACTAGGTTATGCAGCACAGGATCCACCAGGTTATCCATCAGGAACAACCCCCTTACTACTTACCTTTACTACCAGTTCATAACGGGTATCAATTATGATGTCCGGTCGGGTGGGTGAGGCCTCCTGCTGCTTTTACTACTGGTTCGCAAGAACCGGACAGAACCGGGAGCAACCCACCACTGCCCTGTTCCCTTTGGGACTCATCAGGGTCTATCAGTTGTCAGGGCAGATAAATAAAAAAATGTCTAATTTCCCACTTGGGGAGGGCAGCACCAGAGAATCTCTTGATTTTTAGGGAGTAATCAAACCATAGATAGGAGCTATGGTTTGATCACTTTTGAGTAACATAAGATAGGAGCTATCCCCCAATTCTGGATCCATTGCAAGAAGAAGAAAACTAATTCAAGTGTGCATCCAGCCCTTTAGAAGAGGGATCTCCAACTTGGCAACTTTAAGACCCGTGGGCTGAGGAATTCTGGGAGTTGAAGTCCTTAAGTCTTAAAGTTGCCAAGTTTGGAGATCCCTGCTGTAGAAAAGTAGATTAAAATCCTTTCCTTTTTTTTTTCTTATACTTGTTTCAAAGGGAGTTTCTGCTTTTCCTGCAAAATCTGTAAGAAAAAAGAACTGGAGGAAGTATTTACCTGGCTTAGCTAGAAATTTACTAGAATTTCTAGCTAAGCTTTCCAAGTGAAGTTCATACATTTTTATGCATTCTCCCTTCCTTGTTATCTAGGCAAGTCTCTGCCAAGCTTTGTAAATCAGTGGGCTGTTGTCATACCTTTCTTATCAGAGAGCTCTAGGGGAATGAATTTGCTTTCCAGTCATTCAGTCTAGATGGGGCTTTAGAAAATGGCGGGCGGGTTGTCTTTTTTGTGACATTTATGCTAGATTGATTAGATGACCAATCACATTATCTGTAATAATTTGGTTATAATTTGAGATTGGATGGCTGATGAACATTGCTGTGAGTTGCAGGAGAGGGAAATATACTTTTCCCTTTCCTGAATCATTCCTAGTCATTCCGGATTCAGAAAGATGGGGAATTTCAAGGACTTTCAGGAGGGCAGCTGTAATTCATCTGGACATATGCCAGTTCTCAACATCATGGTAATGGGTCAATGATTTTTTTAAAAAAATTAAAAAAAATTTTTTTGATTTAAATCGGATTTTTTTGATTTTTATCGAATTTATTTTAATAAAATACTTTTGGGGTAAAAATCTATCATAAGATAGTTTTCTATTTAAGATACATAAATAATTTAGTTTATTCAGCATGAAATGGAGCTTAGTTATGTAGCATGAGGCTGTATATTCTGCAACACTGGGACTATCGGTGAGTCAACAGTGGGTCAAAGGAGTAGCAGAGATGACAGTTGCTCTTTAAAAATTATGATTTAAATCGAGTTGATTTAAATCAAGCCTTTTTACTAGTGATTTAAATCATGATTTAAATTGTGATTTAAATCAACTCGATTTAAATCAAATCCACTCTGTAATGGGTTGAGTCTCCGACTTGAACACATGCAAAAAGCCTCGGTTTGCATTGCTTAAGTATTACAACACATTTGAAGAATATACATTTCACCCACTAAAAACCAGAGGTTCAGATTCCTATGCTCAGTTTAGAAAAGGCTACTAAAAAGTAGGTGTTTGACCATGTGGAGATTTAATCAAATCTTGTAAAAGAGATGGCTTTGAGATGGGTCTGCCCTAAATCCATATTTGGACAATTATTGTTGGGTTAAATGAAGTTCACACAAAATATTATGTCATATGTTGACCCAGAGGCCTGGATCAAGTGAGAAATAAATTACCTGGACATTACTTCTGAATTAGCAGTTGATTTATTGAGACCCAATTCTGGGTTAGCACAATGTTGCATTAACTGCTGTTTTCTACCAGGTTTCTCTGAATATGGAAATATGTAAACTGTTTTGTATGCTAGCATTGTGGTTATGTAAGTAAGAGTGTACTTACTGAACTGCCCTGCATTCTGTCAAACCATAGATTTTCCTGTACTGGGAGCTATGGGACTGGGACTTATGCCTCCTGCATAAACAAATCAAAGATTATGTTAAGTGGTATCAGTATATCTATTAATAAAACTATATTTCAGATGTGTGTCTGATGAAATATCTTGACCTGATCAATTAGCTTTACTCTGCCCTGCCTTTCCTGTGTTCGTGCAACAGAATGGTCTCTTCATTACTTTTTGTTCTTTGTTTTGTGCCCTCCTCAGGCCCCCATCCCAGGAGATTAAGAAACAATGGCCGAGAAACCTAAATTGTATTATTTTAATGGACGAGGCCGAATGGAACAGATACGATGGTTGTTAGCAGCTGCTGGCGTAGAGGTCTGTGTTTCCTTATTTATAGACGCAGAAGGCTGTTGGAATATTTTTGCCAATTTTTTTTTCTCCGAAAAAAACTTTCTGAGCAATTTGGTGAACTGGTTGTTGAAGAAATCATTAGGGCAGAGAACCAGTTGTTAAATTATTTGAATCCCACCACTGGATGGAGGTAACATCGTGGGGATGCGGCAGGGGGAAAAATGGTGTTACAAGGGCATGTCTGTGCCATGGAGAAAGATCAAAAGTCATGATTTGAAGTTCTAATCTTGGGGGATGGATGGCAAAGCCTTCAAAATTGCTCAAAATTTAAGCCAAGATTTCTCACACTAGAGAGCTTTGTTGTAGAGAGTGAGAGGATAGCTACAACATTTCCAAGTTTTGGGGTGGGAGCTGAGAACATGTATTGGCTACACTTGCAATATCACTGCTGAAAAGCATTTGCTCATTACCAAAATGGTAGCCAAGGCAACATATATATATGACACAATGTCCTGATTGTCTTTTTTCTCTCTTTACCAATATGTGCCCAAGTAACCAGCATAGTTAATGATTCTAACTAGATTTCTGCCGGATCCCAATGCTTTCCCTTCTTTTTCTCTCGTAGTCCTGTATGAGTGGCTTTTAAAGCTCAAGTGATATTTTCTGCCTTCAGTTTGTTGAAATTTCAAGTTTATACCTAAAGTGTTAGAAATATTTTGTAAAGTCCCCAATACAAGTAGTGCTCACCTTACGACATAATTGAGCCAAAAGTTTATGTACAGTAGCTAAGCGAGACAGTTGTTAAGTGAGTTTTGCCCCATTTTATGACCTTTCTTACCACAGTTGTTAAATGAATCATTTGAGTGGTTAAATGAGTAACACAGCTGTTAAGTGAATCTGGCTTCTCCAATGACATTGCTTGTCAGAAGGTTGCAAAAGGGGATCGCATGACTCCATACACTGCAACCGTCATAAACATGAGACGCTTGCCAAGCACCTGAATTTTAATCATGTGACCATGGGAATGCTGCAATGGTCATAAGTCTGAAAAACGGTCATAGGTCACTTTTTAAAGTGCCGTTGTAACTTCGAATGGTCACTAAATGAACTGTTGTAAGTCGAGGACTACCTGTACATTAAGATTTTCCTGAAGGTTTATGAGCTATACAAAAGACTTGAGAGTGGAGTGAAATGGGCCATGATATGTGCAGTCTTTTTTCTATTATTCAGTAATGCGTTTAACAGTGGCAATTTTGAGGATCGTGTAAGAGGCTGAAAAGTAGGATATGCATTTTGAACCTCACAGTACATGATTTACAAAATTAATAATGCACAATTGCATCTTTTTGTCTTGTAATGCGTGTACTTTACTACTGTAGCTTTTTCTAGCTAATTGTGTGGATCTGACTTGCATAACCCAAAAAGTGAATATCAGAACTCTTGGTTGTACTGCAGAGGAAAGAGTCAGATTTCAAGGCACTTGAATTACCGTATTTTTCGGAGTATAAGACACACCGGACTATAAGACGCACGTACCTTTTTTGGTGAGGAAAACAAGAAAAAGAAATCTGCCTCCCAGCAATTTTGTCTTGTTTCAGCAAACAGCCTGCTTTACTTTCATTTTCATTTTCAACATAGTTTGATTAGCACAAGAAAAAAAAATCTGCTCCAGCAATTTACCTCCTAGCAGCAAGCAGCAGAGGCCGCGCAAAACAGCTGAGATCAAAACAGCTGAGAGTCAGGAGGCCGATCCAATCAACTTGTGCTAATTAGGCTGTCCTAAAGCTGAAACGAGCTGTTTCTTCTTGCTGTTTGCTGCAAGGTGGTAACTGCTGGGAGGCAGAGGCCAAAGGGTTACAGTGGGTGGGCAGGGCTACATTCAGTGTATAAGACGCACCTAAAGGTATGTCTTACACTCCGAAAAATATGGTACCACATGAAACTTTGTTTTTTTTTTAAAAAAAAAATTCTATCTTACTGAAAGTTACTTTTTTCAAATATACAGTACTCAGTATAAATATACAAGCTTCCCTAAGAGGTAATTCAGTTCTGTTCTGAGATATTTGATATTCAGATACGGTTATTTGTAGGCAAAAGTTCAGTGATTCTTCTCAGTAGATTGCTGAGTTGAGTGGATTGCTATGTGGATTGCTACTGTATGAACTGAGTTCTAGAATTCTGAAAACAATTCCCTTTGCATCTTTTTTTCTGTCTTTTAGTTTGAAGAGGAATTTTTTGAGACCCGAGAACAATATGAGAAGCTGCTTCAAGGTTATTTGTGGTGAAACTGCAAATATTTGGTTGTACCAATGGCACTAAATTTCTACTTGGATGGAAACAAACAGATGTTGTAATTCTTGAGTGATGGAGAAGAGCTACAATATGGCCTTGTTCCTGAAGAACAATGTATAATAAAAAACGGTTACCTTTTTACTCAGGCATAATCCATCATGACCCAGTGCAAGGTTGGGAAGCTGTGGCTGCCTAAGCCAGGGATTGTCCAACCTTTTTAGACCGCAAAACCTGTTAATTTAAAAAAAAAATTCCCAATGTCCCTGATTAAGAGGAAAAACGCTGGTGATGGGAAATTTGCTCCATTTTAGTGAACTTTTTTGGGGCTTTAGTCTCTCACAGAACCCCTTCAAGTTTTGGTGCGACACAGGGTATATCCATGGATCATGGCCTGATAAACCCTGTTCTCAGCATTACTAATGCATGAATCCCATCAGCACGGAAAAATTGTAGTTATTCTAAATATAAAATCTTGCAAATTCTTAACATCTGTTGATAGAAGCTTCAGATAATACCATCATAAATCTAAGAAATATAGATTTGATGTGGATTTTCAAGGGCAGGGATCTTGTGTCCTTCCAGATGTTGAGTTACACTACACTACATCTTTGAATGAGGGTGTCCTGCTGGCCGCCTTGAAAGAGGCGGTGGTGAGGCCCCTCCTCAAGAAGCCCTCTCTGGATCCGGCTGTTTTGGCTAACTATCATCCAGTCTCCAACCTTCGTTTTATTGCGAAGGTTGTTGAGAGTGTGGTAGCGCGGCAGCTTCCCCAGTACCTGGATGAAGCTGTCTATTTAGACCCGCTCCAATCCGGTTTCAGGCCTGGGTACAGCACGGAAACGGCATTGGTCGTGTTGGTGCATGATCTCTGGAGGGCTCGGGTTAGGGGTTATTCCTCTATCCTGGTCATGTTAGATCTCTCAGCAGCTTTTGATACCATCAACCATGGTATCATGTTGTGCCGGTTGGAGGGATTGGGGGTGGGGGGTAGGCACCGTTTTATGGTGGTTCTATCTCTCCGACCGGTCGCAATCTGCCCTTGAAAATGTACATTATCCTACATTTGTTGGGAGAAAAGGATCTGTTTCTGCAGGTCGAATCTATGTTCCTTAGATTTATGAAGGTACTATCTGAAGCCTCCATCAACTGATGTTAAGAATCTGCAAGATTTCGGGGACTTCTGGTGGCACCACAGGTGCTGAGGACACTCTTTTCTTGAGCGCCAGCCCCGAGATCTCGTAAAGCTGCTAGAACAGCGCAAAACAGCTGTCTAGCGGCTTGAAAACTTTCTCCCCAGAAAAAGGGGAGGAAGAGAGCAGGCGGGCATAGGTAGAGCTCCCCAAGGAGCCCCAGGAACAATTCTGGGGCTCGAAGGGTGAGAGCTCCCTGGAAGCCCGACAGAGCTCTGGATCCGGGACGTTTCTGCTTCAAGCAAAAGACGCCGCGACCACCCGTGCAAACAACGCTTGAATAAACATCATTCGGAAGCAGGCTGAGCAAACTCAGGAGAGATGAGATCTGCAAGTACTGAACTTTAACTCCAAATGTGTATTACTTCCTTCTGACTTATTAAGAGGAGAAAGTGAAACCAAGATGGCAACTGTGCTTTAATGGGGCGTGAAAGCGAAAGTTAAAAAGGAAAGTTTCTTTTAGTGTTGGCAGCCCCTGTTCAAAATTAGAGATTTGTGTTTTTTTAAAAAAGGAGAAGATTAGAGATTACAGCAGTGATCCTTTAAAAAAGGTTTGGTATTATTTAAAGACTGATTTCTGGATTTGGTGGATCTACTGTTCTGGCAGCTGACTAAATTTAAATTGGAAGCTAAAAATGGCTTCAAAACAAATTAAGGCTATTGTCCCCAAAAGTGCTGGGACTTCGCCAGCTCAAATGTCCAGATTGCAATCTCTCTCTGTTCCAACAGAACCAACAATATTAACATTTGAAATGTTGCAGGAAGCCCTCAAAACACAAGCCTCTGTTATAGAAAAAAAATTGCTTCAATGTTTCAGGAGCAAACTCGAGAAGTTGCTGAAGAAATAGCTCAGGTCAAAGAGACTATTCAAAAACGAAACCAAGAAATTAGAGAAGATATTATTATGGCAGTACAAGGATTGGCAGGACACATTGAAGCAATAGATGAAAAAGTGGGAGAAATTAAGCAGTCTAATGAGAACTTGGAAAATAAAATGAGGGAGGTCCAGGACAAGATGGAAAGAGCAGAGGTGGATGTGATAATGATACTATATAGAGACATGGAATTTGCTCTGAGAATAAG
Source organism: Arizona elegans (assembly GCA_022577455.1). Classification (NCBI taxonomy): domain Eukaryota; kingdom Metazoa; phylum Chordata; class Lepidosauria; order Squamata; family Colubridae; genus Arizona; species Arizona elegans. Next base: position 208,683,605 of record JAKOOJ010000001.1, on the reverse strand, counting down.
AAGCCTCAAGGAAAGGTTCGAATCTCGCCAGGCTCAAGGTTGACTCAGCCTTCCATCCTTTCTAAGGTAGGTAAATTGAGGACCCAGTTGTGGGGGCAATAAGCTGACTTTGTATAAATATACAAAAAGGATGAAGGCTATTGCTTAGCACATTGTAAGCCGCCCTGAGTCTCCAGAGAAGGGCGGCATATAAATCAAATTTTAAAAAAAAATAAGCAAGAGAATTTGTTGTAATGATTGTTAAAACTTTTTTTTTTTAAAAAGAATCTGCAAGATTTTATATTTAGAATAGCTACAACTCTTATTTGCTGATGGATGTTCTTGCAGTAACTGAACGTGGTGTTGCCCTGACTTTGGAATGCAATTCTGGCTCAATGGCTTAATTTGACTTACTCATTTAAAAAAAACAAACCATTTATAATAAGAGTATTAACTCTTCATTTTAATTATCTGTAGTGCCTGTGTCTCTTTGTATTGTTTCTTTGTCTTTTAAATATCTCTGGTTTTAATTCTGGTTTTATGTTTTATAATAAATCCAGGGAGAGAATTGTAATACAGATGGAACACTATGTTGTATTCTTTCTAGCCTTGAATGCTACACTCACTGCCTTATTTGGACAACTTTAACTGAATATTACTATGTGTTTATTTTTCAAAACACTGTTTGCAGTTCTAGTTGGATGACCAGTATGACACAGAACATATGTTTTTTTTATTATGCTAAGGTTATTCTAATAACAAATTGAATGAGACTGTAGGAGAACATAAGCATCTGCTGCATGCATTTCCACATTTTTAAATTGCAAACAGAATGGGGGAGAAACTCTGCTTGAAAAATGAAGGAATAGATAGCCCATTTCAGAAAACATCTGGGAACACATGGAAATATACAGGTGCATTTTTGTCCTGTAATTTTTTAAATAGGGCTCTTATTCTCTTGGCTCGTGACTTAAATCAGCTGTGTTAAAATCCCAAATATGAGTAGACAGCTGTAAAGTTTAATGACACTCTCTTTTTGTTTAAACAGAAATCTGGGAACTGGGAAGGGGGATTTTTTTTTTAATTTGATTTATATGCCGCCCTTCTCCGGAGACTCAGGGCGGCTTACAATGCGTTAAGCAATAGCCTTCATTCTTTTGTATATTTTATACAAAATCAGCTTATTGCCCCCACAAACTGGGTCCTCATTTGACCTACCTTAGAAAGGATGGAAGGCTGAGTCAACCTTGAGCCTTGGAGAGATTCGAACCAGCAGAAATTGCAGGCAGCTGTGTTAATGACAGGGTGCACCAAACCACTGTACTATCAAGGATTCATGCAGTACGTTGAATAATGATATTATTTGTTGTGTGAAATACGTTGTGGCTTGTAAATCATGTTTTATGCCTTAGCATATTGGATGAAACCATCCTTATTGCTTTATTGAGCATAATGAGGTCTTGATATATTGTGCAGATCTAATAATAGAAAGCAGATCGGTTGAATGAACCATTTCTTTATATCAGTATTCTAGTAATAGGCCAGAACAAACATAAAATGACCTTGACTTCTCTTGGCTTCTGTTGTAAAGTAAATATGTGCTTTGTAGGCAGAATGTTTTGACATTTGCTATGTTTTTCTTCTTTCCAAAGATGGCTTCTTCCTGTTTCAGCAAACACCCATGGTGGAAATTGACGGGATGAAGCTGGTACAGACACGGGCCATCCTCCGTTATATTGCCACGAAGTACAACTTGTATGGGATGAACATGAAGGAGAGAGCATTGTAATGTCACCACTGTATCTAGCTAACTTGAAATTTCAGCTGGAGTCCTGTCTATTGTGCCTGCCTTTGATTCAGTCACATAAGAGCATCCCTCTCACTGAAATAAATTGTGGCCCACTCCTCAAAATACTACATGGGCTAGTCCACCATGTTAAACCATAAGGCTTGTTTAGCAACACATGCTAGTTTTGCTTGCAGGCCCATGCATCTAACCAACGACCTGTGATTTTGCCAGCTAGGCTCTATCATGTTTGTTTGTGTGGGTCTCCCGATTCCTTCCGGGAATCTGGATGGAAGCATAGCATGTATGACAGTTGTTGGTGGAGCCATTGGGCAGAGCTATGCATGTCTGTCACTAAACAAACTTTGTGGCTTAACACAATGTACAGGTGCAGCTTCTCATATTGGCATGCAAGTGCCTTGGTAGAAGAGCCTTGGTAGTACAGTGGTCTAAGGCACCCTGTTATTAAGCTGGTTATTAAGACCAGCTGCCTGCAATTACTGCAGGTTCGAATCTCGCCAAGGCTCAAGGTTGACTCAGCCTTCCATCCTTTCTAAGGTAGGTAAATTGAGGACCCAGTTGTGGGAGCAATAAGCTGACTCTGTATAAATATACAAAAAGGATGAAGTCTATTGTTGAGCACATTGTAAGCCGCCCTGAGTCTCTGGAGAAGGGCGGCATATAAATCAAATTAAAAATAAAAAAATAAAATAAAATAAAAAAAGTAACTCAACCATTGGGCTAGGATTATGCTTCAGAATACTTCTTTGCTCAAACCAAAAGAAAATTTACCAAGGCTGGTCCTTGAAAAGCAACTTTCCTTGTGTGTGTCTATAGTTATTTGAATTAGAGAAACTGAAGTGGTATGAATTTCTCCCAGTGCTATGCATAGCTACTATAGCCATCCGCTATGCATTTGCCACTGGTCACCTGGAATCCAAGGAAGGATAAATGTCTAGCAGCTGCAAACCAAGTTTAACTCCTTGATTAGATATTACTTATGACCAGTAAAGCTATCTGGTTAAATACATTTCCTGAAAAAATTGTTCATATATAGCCATTTAAAAAGCTAAAATTTGGATATTCAATTTTTTAAAAACTAGAGTACACCTATTTTAGGATTTTACTGCAGTCATTATGTGTTCTTTTCTTCAGCATGATGGCCAATTGGTGATTTTGCTTAGAGGGCATTCTGAAAAAAAGGACTCAAGAATTGGAAGTCATCCACACTTGATAGATTGTAAAATAAGCACTCAGACTGATGCAGGATGTTCTGTCTTCTTAGGATTGACATGTATGTGGAAGGAACAACGGACCTGAGTCTCTATATTTTGTCCTTCCCTTTCTTGACACCAGAGGATCAAGAACGCCAACTTGTTACTATTAAAGAAAAATCAACAAAAAGATATTTTCCGGTTTATGAAAAGGTAAGTGTTACTAAACAAATGTTTTTGGTTCAAGGATCACCCACCATAGCTTCCAGATCAGTGGTGGGTTCCTCCTGGTTCGGCCTTGTTCCCACAAGCCGGTAGCAGTGACGATATGACATCACCGAACCGGTTCTGCACCCCGCCCCCCACGTTATTCTTACCTTTTATTTGGCCCCACTCCCAATCTATTGCTGCCTCCTGAGTCCCAGCTGATGGCTAAGGGAAAAAAACTGTTTAAACTCTTGCCCTGGGGCTTCAAAGGGCCACCCTAAAACTGATCAGTGTTAAAAGAAAACAAATGAGTAGATCGGTGTCTGCAAAAATAAATGGGTAGACCCAGTGGTGGGATTCTAGTTCAGTAGAACCGGTTGTTAAGTAGTTAAGTAGTTAAGCTAGTGGTTCCCAAAGTGGGCGGTACCATACCTTAGTGGGGGGTGATAAGAGGCAAGGGGGGCGGCAGGGGGGCGCTAGAGGCAAAAGGGGGCGACGGGGGCACTAAGTGGCAAGGAGGGTGGCCCCCACCCTTTGGCCTGTGCCTCACAGCAGTTACCCCCTTGCAAGCAAACAGCAAGAAAAAACAACTTTCAGCTTCAGCATAGGTTAATTAGCCGTTGATTAGATCTGCCTCCTGACTCTCAGCTGATTTACTCTCAGCTATTTTGTGCAGGGCCCAGCTGCTTGCTGCAAAGAGCTAAATTGCTGGAGCAGATTTTTTTTTCTCCTTATGCAAATCAAGCTGAAAGTAAAGCAGTGTGTTGGTTGTTAGGTTGGAAAATTAGGCAGAGGCAGATTTCTTTTCTTTTTCCTCACCAAAAAAGGTAGGTGCAAACAATGGGAAATTTAGGGAAAAAGAGGAGAGTTCAAGATTTTAAAACACAAAAGAAAAAAAGCTCTATTTAACTAGGGAATTGTAATAATTGAGATACTATTAATTGTATATTGTGTTGAAAGCAGAAATGGTTAAGTTGTGGTTTGGAGGAATATAGGGGGGAAATTATTTGGTTTATTATTATTGGAAAATACAATTAATTGATTTGTAAGAAATTGGATTGCATGGAAATAATAGGAATATTCATGTTCATATTGATTAATATACAAAAAAGATAGTTATATAACTAATTGATTTATATTAAAATGTTGAATTTGTATTAAACAACTGTAATATTTAACCAATGTGAGGATGGATATAAAAATAGATGACAATGGGAAGGGGTATAATATAGAATAGAAGGGAAAATTGAATGATTAAGATTAGAGATGAGGATGAAGGGTAATATTGGTTTTTTTTAAAAAATAGATGAGGAATAAATATGGCAAAAAGGAAATATAGAAATTGTAAATTTAATTGAAATGACTAAACACTGTTTAAATTTGTGAACCAGCCAAATGTTCAAAGAAAATACATTGTATGTTTGTATGTGTGTTTCTAATTATTGCTATTTATTCATATTTGTTCTCTTTTATTCCTTAAAGTTTAACAATTCATTCTTTATCTTAATATCTTTATATTTGTTTGGGGTTGGTTTTCTTCCCTTTCATCTTTTTTATTGTACAGCAGTCTTTCTCCTCAAACCTACCACCTCTCTCTTTTCTTTCTTTCTTACTTTCTCTTCCCCCTCTTCTTCTCCTCCCTACTTCTTCCTTTCTCCTTCTCCTCCTCTCTTCCTCCCTCTCTTACCCTCACTCCTACTCTAATTTCCCTTCCCTTCCTTCCTCCCTTCTCTTCCTTCCTCCTCTCTCCTTCCTTCTTCCATCTCTTTTCTCCTTCCTTCATCCCTCTCTATTGCTGTATCCTTTTGTGCATATGGATTACTCAGAGGGCTGAAAAAGTTATTTTTGACTGGCCCTCACACTTTTGACCAGTCCTCGAACTTACGACTATCCTCACATTTTACGCCTTATCTTGTCACCGTGGTGAAGAGAAGTAGTGGTGAAATGACTGTGACGGTTGTTAAGAATGCTACAATGGGCATAAATGATGACTAGTCATAAGGGTGAGGACCGGTCAAAAGTGCAAAGGCCTGTCAGAAATCACTTTTTTCAGCCCTCTGGTCCTTTTGTGCATATGGACTACTCAGAGAGCTGAAAAAGTTATTTTTGACTAGTCCTCGCACTTTTGACCAGTCCTCGAACTTACGACTGTCCTCACATTTTACGTTTTACGCCCTATCTTGTCATCGTTCTGAAGAGAAGTAGTGGTGAAATGACTGACACAGTTGTTAAGAATGCCGCAATGGGCATAAATGTGAGGATGGTCATAAGTGTGAGGACCAGTCAAAAGTGCGAGGACCTGTCAGAAATGACTTTTTCCAGCCTTCTGAGTAGTTCCTATGCACATAGCCATGGCCACCCGGTCACATGACCAGCTAGCCATGCCCACCCAGTCACATGACCTCCAAGCCACGCCCACAAAATAAACCACGCCCACAGAACCAGTAGTAAAAAATTTTAGAACCCACCCCTGTTCCAGATATTTTACAGGTGCACTGAAACTCCAACAATCTCTTGCCTGGGTGGAAGTGTTGGAAGGATAAAATATCAAGTTCCTCACCTTTGCTTTACAGCAGGGATATGTAGTAGCGTTTTTTATCTGTGGGAAGCCTGGACTTGTCTTGAGAAGTGTGCCAAGTCCTGCACTCAGAAAAGATGTATATCCTGGAATGGAATGGAATGGAATGGAATAGAATGTAGAACGTAGAACAGACCTTGGAGGTCTTCTAGTCCAACCCCCTGCTTAGGCAGGAAACTATACCATTTCAGACAAATTGTTATCCAATCTTCAAGTCTGTCAAAATCCTTCTATATCTTAAGCCTATCTTCTGGAGTGTTGGCTATTCCTGCTAGCTTGGTATCATCTGCAAATTTGATGAGTTCCCCATCAATCCCCTTGTGCAAATAATTGATGAATATGTTGAAGAGTACTAAAACAGAGCCTTGGGGTACCCCACTGCATGCTTCCTTCCATGTAGATGGTTTCATTGAGGATTACACGTTGAGTTCGGTTGGTCAGCCAGTTACGAATCCATCTGGTGGTGATTCTGTCTAATCCACATTCTTATCAAATAGTAGATTATGGTCTACTTTATCAAATGTCTTACTGAAGTCCAAGTAAATTACATCCACAGCATTCCTCTGGTCCACTAGTTTTGTCACTTTGTCAAAAGAATGCAGTAAGATTTGTCTGGTATGATCTGTTTTTGACAAACCCATGTTGGTTTTTGGTTATTACTTTGTGTGCTTCTAGGTGTTCGCTGCTTCATTAAATTATGGAGGGGTATATAAGTCTTAAGTGCTATTGCTATAATGACAAGGGGAGAAATATGGCTATGGTGTGCCTTCTGAGTAATATATGACAGTGAAACCATCATTTCGATACTTTTGTTTTGCAAAACAAGGGTCGTTCATTTCTTACTTTACTCATAGAAGATCTCTCCACTGGAATCTTGGAGACCACTGAGTGGCTGCTATTAGATATGGTCTATTCGTCTTGCCCTTATAGGTGCTGAAGGATCATGGACAAGATTTCCTTGTTGGCAATCGGTTTAGCTTGGCAGACATTCACCTCTTTGAAACTATTTTAATGGTAGAGGAAAAACTCCCCACTATCCTGAATGAATTTCCTCAATTGCAGGTATGAGAAAATAAATAAAGTCTTAGTATTCCTTTAAATTTAAAGCCTATGACATGAGCTTTGAACAGGGTTTTATCAAATGGATTAAACATGGTTGGTATTACATGTGTATATTGAGACTTGTATCATAATTGTAGCTTTTTAATTGTTTAATGCTAAAGTCCAGTTGATGAAAGTGTTTTCATCCTCCCCGCTAGGCTTTTAAAACAAGGATCAGTCACATTCCCACAATTAAGAAGTTTCTGGAACCAGGAAGCCAGAGGAAACCTATCCCTGATGGTAAATACGTGGAGACAGTGAGAAATGTTCTCCAGATGTATCACCAGCTGAAGCCAAATCCTTGAGATTCTATCAAGTTGTTCTGATGATTTCACAGTTACAGAATTTAGTAATACGCGCAAGACAAAAACCATGCTTTCACATTGGAGATACACAGTTTGCAATAGTATCGCGCAACCTTTGCAAAGTGGATTATAGACTGTGAAAATAGCTTCTTCTGAGATGATAGTGACAGTTGTAGCAAAGGAGGAGGATCATGATTGTAAAGGGATTTGATATAAGCATTATGATTGATTAAGATCAACATTCACTAAGAGAATCATATTTTTAAGAAGCGGTGTTTTAATTCTAGACTATCTGTAATCTCTATTATTTATTTTTTTTTGGCAACTCAATAGCATCCCTGAAATTATACTATTGAGATTTAGTAAACAATCTCCAAAATAGGAATTCCACACGTTTTGGTAGAAAACAAAATGTGGGTCAGTCAAAAAAGTTAATTCTCCTAATAAATAAAGCATGCAATCCTTTTGAAGAAACTCTGTCCCACCATTCAGCATAATATCAAAGCATAGTTACCCAGGCCACTGCAGTCTTTCCTCATCACCACCAACATTTTAATGTTTTTTTGGTAAAATGTGATCTATCAAAAGTTGCCTGCTGTTTTAAAGGGTATTGTGAATCATTGCATTGTATGAAATAATATTTTTACTAGTCCAATAAAATAAAGCTTAGCAAGAAACGGGAAAAAAAAACATTTTCTATCTAACATTGTATTTTATTAACAAAGGTTTTTTGGTTGTTCAAACCTCCTCCTTTTTCCTTTCCCCAGTCTTTTTGTTCTTTCAAACCATAGTGTGTTCCTTGATTTTGATTCAAAGTGGTTTGCAAATTTAGCCATTTTGACATATACAATGAATAATGATTTAGCACAGTGTTAAATATAATATAGCGTAAAAAGTGCTCAAATTAAATACGTTTAGGATTGAAATATACATGTCCAGGTTTCCATAGTATCTTATCAATCTCTTAAAAGGTATACATGTCAACATTTTAGTACATTTACGTTTAATTTGTGGTGTTCATTAGTATAGTGACTATTTTTTATCATATTGGCCTGTTGCTACCGTGCTTTGGAATTTTATTCTGTTTCTAATGAGCTGTTTTTCTTGTACAGAAAAATATTATTTGCCTGATTACCCACAAAGAACGCTCATTTCTGATTTTATTAGGATCTTTTGATCTTGTAATCTTTTTATGAGTGACAATTATAGATAAAACACATACTGTACTGTAATTTTTAGGAGCATTCATTAAACTCTCTGAATGCAATTTACAATTTTATAAATCAAGTATACCTTACCTCAGGTGAATATTTTAGAATCTTAAGCTTAATGCATAGGATTTCCAAGAGTGTCATGATTCGAGGGTTAAAATGTAGGATTCCTTTCACACAATTTACCAATGTAACAAATGAAGAAAATAGCTTTCAGTTAAAAAAAAAAGGAAGGGTAAAATTAAGGAAACCGCAAAATCCATCATCTAAAGCAAAAAGGGCCTCTTGGAGAGCCAGCAAATCCAGTCTTCTTAGGCTGGATTTTTCTCCTAGACTCTGCCAGCTCTCTTACTGATTAATATTCTGGTTAAATTGGTTAAAGAAATATGTGTCTCTAAGAATAACATAACTAGTGACACAGGCTCTGTCTCACACATTTGTGCACACACACTCCCACTACATTTGTTTTTAAAAATCTACATTAAAAAAAAAGTTATATCTTGTGAAGTTACATGCCAACAATACAGTTTGGCACTTAGGAAAGGAATGAAATGCTTAATAAAATGTAAGGTCTCTTATTTGGGGGTGGGGGAAGGATGTGTGTGCCTTTGAGCGAGTGTCAACTCCTCCGGATTGTCTGAATTAGTCCCTGCAATTTTCTTGCCAAAATTATGGAAATGGCTTGCCATTGTCTCCTTCAGAGGGCTAAGAGGGAGTGACTGGGCCAAGGTCACCCAGCTGGCTTCATACCTAAGGCAGCACTAGAACTCTGTCTCCTGCTTTCTAGCCGGGTGCCTTAACCACTGCACTATAATGTCCTGTTGCCATCTAGTGGTTAAAAGATGACATTTCATGATTAAGAACACTAATATCGCATAATTTTAAGCAAAAGTATTTCATGCAGTGCAGTCATATGATGTGGTGCTTTAGGACCATGTTACTTAGTCACGGTAGTTCTAGTCCCAATTGCTGTTAACTAAGGATTTTATCTGTAAAAAGAAAAACAAGCAAATGCACTGGAAGAGCCTTGCTTAATACCTTCAATACTGACTGGCTCCCATTTCCATTCAGAAACATCACAGCCAATTGTCCAGAGAGAATTTGCAGTAGAAAAAATGATCAGAGCCAAACGGCTTGAACAAGATCATTATCCTGTAGTCCACAGAAATGTGTAGGGATATTATAAATTAGTATTAACCCACTTCCTTAAAACATTTCTCAGAATGCTCACTGTTTTTCTGGTGCATCAAAATATTTGATTTCCTGTCTAGAACAACCCTTAGCCCTAATATTGACCACCTGTGGTCATGATGGAAGTCAACAAACTCAATTCTTGCTCTCTCTCTAGTTTATATAGAGGAAATATAGAGAAATCCTGTTCAGACATTTCTCAGGACTTAGCCAAGATACCTATTGTGGGAAGTACACCCCAAAAGGACAGTGACAGAAACCTCATAGCACCAGAAACTTCAATAGACAGTGCAAAGAAACAGGCCAGTCCCTCCCTCTTTAAGAAAACCCCAGGCAGAAGCACCAGCTGAAAGAAAAACACAAGAGCAGCCCTGCTAACAGAGCTGACAATAGAAACACTTAAGTAGAGCCATTAAGATAAGGGGAATCAGGCTAAAAATAACTCACCTGGAACTTCCCTTTTCCTCTTTCCTGGCAGAATTAACCCCCAGGATAGAAAAGACAAAGCGCCAGGAATAGGACTGACCCATTACGGCAGGAAGGTAGGATCCAAGGCAATCACTTTAACTAGAGGCACGCAAATAAACCCATCAAGCTGCAGGAACTTCAAAGGGGAATTAAGCATAAAAGGCTCAAGTCACACTTCCAAGTCTTGCAACCAAGGAACACTTGAGCTGAGTCACTTTTGCTTCTTGCCTTCCTTCATTAAAGAACCCCATTTTCTTGCAGCTGCTACCTCCCAGCTGGGAATGAACCGGAGAAATTTCTTCTAACAATTTACTGTATTACAATCACTTTAAACTTGCATGTTGTGATTTCATGTTTAGATTGCACACTTAGGAAAATGTGACAAAATATTCAGCCTATTTTAGGCCCTTAGAGCAATAATTTTTGAAATTCCTCCCGTTAAGAAAATTTTGCAGCCAGCAATCCAAAGGAAGCCACCATCAAGATGGAAGGTTTGTAGCAAAAATGAAACATTGAAGCTTTCCCCCAAACATTGAATGTGTACCAAAAGAAAATTAAACCCAAGGCTGGTTTGAGATTATGTGCTAAGAAATGTATCATTTCATAACAAACTAATAGTCATAAAGAAATACATATTGATTTACTTATTTATTTAAACAATACTATCTTATTCCACATCAAGACAACTAACAATACAGTCATTTTATTTCAATTTTTTTGCTTTAATATGAATATGTACTGTTTTAAAAAAATATAAAAACCAAAATGCACCTAAAGTATAAAAAGTATCATGCAAGTATATAGAAATAATTATACAAATATCAGTTCTAGTGAAATAGTATTGTTTCAAAACAAGATGTTAACAGAATGCTGATAGAAAAAAAATATTTCATACCATTTAGATGTCACTCAAAAGCATAAAATATTGCATAGTTTTGTATAAAAGCCAGTCTGCATAATTTATATGCAGAAACTGTGACTAGAACTATGTTACATTGTTATTTTTTTAATGGAAAGTTACTACACATTATTTGCTTTAAAAAAAATGGATTGTAGAAAGTAACCATATTATCACAAAATTGTAAAGTAGGATTTTTGGCTTATTATAATAATCAATGGTTCTCCTGATTCATAAATGTAAAGAACTTAGTGTAGTTTTTTTAGTTATAGGGAACATTTTAAGGCATATTTCTAAAAGATTGTATCAATATTCTCACTTAAGCTCCCTTGTAAGGTCTCTGCTTTGTTAACATGGTAGTATTAGCACGATCAATATGATTTATGGATAATACTCTACTTGTGAATATATTTTACAAATTTGGAACTTATTATGAGTTATAATTTTATTGGGCATGGGATCACCCAAAATCCAACTCTCTGATGTTGGAAAGGTGGTATGATCCCAGATATACAAATGGATCACCACTATCTATTTGCTCTGTTTATGATTTGGCTATTGATGTAATGGAAATGCTGTCAATATTAGTGGATATGGCAGCTGAGAACTACCTGTAATTTATAAAGTTCATTCGATGCATATCTGTGGAATCACAGACAGAAATGCACTAGCAGTTTGGAGATGGCTACCTATTCTTACACTCTGGTGCAACACACCTCTCTGTGCTATGTGTCAACATTTAAACCAACAGATGTCTGATTGCCAGCTGCCTGTCAGTCACAGATTTTATTTTGGTGTGAGACTAATCTTGATGCATATAAAACAGAAGATCCTATCTATTGAAAGATGGCATTGTTGTATAGTGATGATCCATTGCACAGAGTCAGTAGGAGCATTTTACCAAGACTTCTAGACACAGGTTTGAATAAGAGATGCCTTATATTTATTCCAGCTCCCCTTAAAGGCATTTATAGCTAAAGCATGTTCCCAGCTCTTGCATGGCATATAGTTTGGTCCTTGTGACAATTACTGAAGATAGAAATTACGCAATCCAGATTATTAAGAAAAACCCTCCAGTGCATCTCTAATGTTGTTCTCCATTCTGACACGGGTTCAATTAAGATGGAGTTGAAGATCTGGGTAATCTTCCCATATTGGCTGAAGTTTATTTTTCTCCATAGGACTAAGCTCCTTATCATTAGCAGATAAAATACTTCCTAGATAAATGGTACATATATGGCTTTTTTCAAGAGACTCTCCTGTCCTTGTAGTATGAACAAGCCAAGGGCATTCTGACACAACATACATTCTGGACATGGAAAGCAACAAGACTAGTTGGTCCTGCCCAGAAAGTTTTCCTTAGTAGACAACCATATATTCTCAGACCAACAAGGTATTTAAATTAACATCACAGTATCCAAGTTGAGATAAGCTTCAACATTGGCTCGATATAATCTGCTAATTGGGGACTCACAAGGCAGATATATTTTACTCTATTATATTGATGTTTTTATACCCTGTTTTCCCGAAAATAAGACATCCCCTGATAAGTCCAATCGGGCTTTTGAGCGCATGCACTAAAATAAGCCTCCCCCAAAAAATAAGCCTTCCCTGAAAATATTTAAACACAGAGCTGGAAATCAGGTAAGATGGCAAAAAGAGCCCCATCTTGCTCCACGCGCCCCAAAATAATAAGAACTCTCCGAAAATAAGGCCAAGCATTTATTTCGGGGTTCAAAAAAATATAAGACAGGGCAGGGGTGAAATCTAAAATTTGTTACTACCGGTTCTGTGTGCGTGGCTTCGTGGGGGGGGGGCAATGTGACGGTAGGCATGGCCAACTTTTTTTTAAAGCATTTTTTCTACAACCTTTTCGGCTGAAGAGGTTGCACAAAAAAATGCTTTTAAAAGCCTCTGACGATCCCATCTGAGCCACACGATCATCAGAGGTTTTTTTTTTTACTTTTAAAAGCATTTTTTCGGCCAAAGAGGTTGTAGAAAAAATGCTTTTAAAAGTAAAAAAAAACAGCCTCTGATGATCGTGCGGCTCAGCTAGGCATGGGTGTGTGTGTGTGTGCGTGCACGCAGGGATTCTTGCTACCTGTTCTCCGAACCACCCATCGCTACCGGATCAGGCGATCCGGTCTGAACCAGGAGCATTTCACCCCTGAGACAGAGTCTTATTTTCGAGGAAACACAGTAGGAATATTAGAATTGTTAGGCATAAAGTATCCAACTCATTCTGACACCTTCTATATTCAGACTCTTCTTTCTGATCAAATGGATTCTACCTTCCTGGAGTTTGCCAAATTTGGTTATACTGACAGGAAGATAAAAACAAAATTTTCTAAGTCTCACATTCCTTAATATAGCAAAACTGGTTAATCCTCAAATAACTGAATAAGTACATACTTCTAGAGCAGGGGTGTCAAACTGGATTTCTTTGAGGGCCAGATCAATATTGTAGTCCTTCTCTGTGGGCCAGCCTGGGGGGAGGAGGAGATGGGATGGACGCCTCCTGCAGCACCATCGGCCAAAATGGAGCAGGGGGGGGCTGCACGCACCCCCCCGTGCCCCGTTTTGGGCCTGGACGGCCTCCTGCAGCACTTTGCCGGCCAAAATGGCCCATTCTGGCCAGCAGAGTGCTGCAGGAGGCCGTCCAGGCCCAAAACGGGGTGTGGGGGCTGCACATGGCCCCCCATGACCCATTTTGACTGCCAGAGACACCACGGGCCAGATTTAAGCACCCCGCAGGCTGGATCTGGCCCATGGGCCTTGAGTTTGCTACCCCTGTTCTAGAAGATCTCACTTTTTGCTCATTCCTTTTAAAATCTTAGTTTTATGTCACAATGTAAGTACTAAATTCAAATGACAGCCTGCTTCCTAGTTTATAGACAGTTTATATTGGTAACAATGATGTATTATTATTCTATTCTTTCAGTTTGTATTTCCATATCTGGTCTTCCTCTTCTACTTTTAAACAGTTTATTGATTGTTTTGTTCTTTACAGGTAGTCCTCAGGTTATGACAGCAATTGGGACTGGAATTTTCATCACTAAGAAATGCAATTGTAAAGTGCTATGTCACGTGCCCACATTGCTTAGCAACAGCTATCCCAGCAGTCCCCATTGCTAATGTTAAGTGAGAGGATCTGATGTGACCATGATGTGGAAAGAAGCAGAGGCAGGCTAGTAAATGAGAGCTAGTAATGGGCAGGCAGGTGTGTGGGGGAGTGCCATGAGTAGTGCTACAGAATATGGACAAATGGGTGCTGCAGTTGGACATTATAGAATGTAACCAGGTGTGTGGGTGCCAAAGGCGGGTGCTGGAAAGTGGTAATGGAAGGACAGTTTGGAGTGTCAGTGGGCAGATGTTGGGATGGGTGCTATAGAATATGTACATAGAATAGCAGTTATTTATGAATATTTATTCCGGTTCCACATATTTGTAATTATGCATGTTTAAGTGATCTTTTGAAAGAAGTTTCCATGGTAATGTATGTTTTAATTTAATCCTGCCATAAACGCCTCACTTTTTCCATAACGTAACTGTTTCAAAAGAGATGGTTCCCTTAAAACTGATAAGAGAGCCTGACAAATTTAGGATTCCAACCTAAAACAAAATAAAACAACAAATAACTCCTTTGGTACTCATTTGCAACAAATGTTGCAGTCTGAATTGCACCACATCACACAATTGTTTCCTAAACCTGTTTTCTTCTACTGAAATAAAAACTAGCTACTAAAGTAGCAAGAGGAATATACGAAACACAAATAATAAAATTAAACAAGACTTTCACTTTCACTCCATTGATAATTGACTTTTTAAACATGTCTTTGTTTCAGTCAAAGGACCTGAAGAAATTCTGAGCAGATCATTGCAAAAGGCTCAAGTGAACTGGCTCCTGAGACTTTTTGACCTGAAGTTTATAATTTTAATTTTGCAACTAATTGTTCTGCCTTATTAAACCAAAAACAGCCAAAGGAGGAATATTAGTCTAAACACAGCCAATGACAAGTACGTAGCCATCTGAAATGTGCTTGCTTTGACATGGCACAATACATCACTCTAAATATTCAAAACTTTCCTCCCATAAAATTTGTTACTAGATTTTTCCATTAACCTGAGAACAAAAAGTCAAACAGTGAAGCAGATGAAAATGATCATCTACAGAATAATAAATACATTATATAATTTTAGGACAAATATAAAAAAACAATTAGTTTTTCTTTACATACTGGAGTAAAATATGTTTAATATTATTTTAAAAAAATCTCAAACCTGATCATTTTATATCCTTTTGTATCAAGCACTTTGAGCTTTTGCAAAGTCAGCAAAAACTGGACATAAGAAGTTCAGAAAGATTTTTAAAAGTCTTTCATTTTTTTTTATTCTAATATTGGAATCATGACAGTTTCCCTTTGTTGTATAAAACAACGTATAAAATAACATCCCTTTTCCTACTAGATACAGGATAGAGAGATGCTAAATTTTATGAAATTGTATACTGGTATGTCTCCAAACAGTGACAAGAAATGTTCTTGTGCAAGTAAAATATTAATAGAATATTTTCCACATTTCAAACCACAGACCTCAAAACCCAATCTCAATCTCCTGTTCATCAGAAGCACACATCAAGTGCAAAAAATTTCAAAGTATCCAAAAGTAAGACTGAATTGTAATAATTAGACTGCAATTCAGGATTATGTCGAACAAAGGCACATATTTTATATTTTGGCAAGAACATACACATATTCCTCATTTCCATAAAATGTACTTTTCATGCACAGCAGCATTGCTTACTTCAGTTCATACTCATTTCACCAATAACATTTTCCATCTCTAATGGTTGTTTCACAGTTGGTTTATTCTCAAGTTGGACTGCATGTTTTTCTCCTTAACAGGAAGCAAGCCATTGTACATGAAGCAGCCTGGCTAAACAGGAACTTGGAATATTCATGAACTTTTCTGGCATTTCTTAACTGGCAGTTTAGCTGAAGTGTTCTAGAAATTTGGCAAACTTATAACTGAATGAGCCTCAGTTAGTGCATTATCTATTTTGAATATATAATTACTCATGTACAAGTTTAAGGTGTTTAAATAAAAACTACACTTTGTGGATTTAAAAGAAATATAAAACTGAAGTTAACTAGCCTCATAACAGGATCAAAATTTTGTTCACTTATTAAACTCATCTTTCCATAAAGACTTTTTCACCTGCTTTTTTTTACAGCCTGTGCTTGAGCAACTTTTCAAAACTGAAAAAAATACATCTAGATTCAAATAGAGAAGAAGGTATCAGTAGAAACCAGTTTAGTTTTTAGTTTATAATGTAAGAGCTTTTGTAATAAACTAAAAAGCAGAAAACCTTGTCAGAAATAAACCATTCACTGCTCCATTTGAACCAGTGTAAACACATACAGTATATGTTATATGTAGGTGGTTACATAGTCATGGAAGAAAAATATGCTAAGCCTTTATTATCTCCTCTGTTCTTCTCCAAAATCAGAAACATAATTAACTTTTTGTCATAACCACCATAACGAAATTAGATTAACAGTGTGTTGATACAATATTCAATTGATAAGATTTTATTTAAAATTTTAATATAAATTTAGGAAAGAATTTAATGTGATGTGCAAAGCAAGAGAGAAAAGCCACTGAATGAAAGTGCAGTTTTTATGCTTTAATACTGACCCAGAGACAGCCTAATAAGCTCCCATATATCCATGTTTTTATGTAAAGTTTCCTTCCAGACTCTGTCAGTAGCATGCTGGCAGTCAAACCGCTTAAAAATAATACGGATGGCAATGTTTTCTGGAGACTTAGTTTGGTGTGAACACTTTTCCCAGGGAACCTATTTCTTCTTTTAGAATCCTTTGCATCATAAAATTCTATTAGCAATCTAGGAGCAAGGAAAAAGTTTAAAAATGAGATTTATTTATCATATGCTTTTGGTTAAAAGCTTTTATACAATTCTCTGATTATCTCTGATAATTTATCACAAATACTTTCCTCCAAGAACCATGACTTTTGGCCTGAAATTCTTTCTTTCATACATCAGGGACTGAATTTTTAAATCTTCATCTGCAAATAGCACAAATTTTACTACGGTGTGTAATTTGGCCAGACTTATTTTTAGGGCTGTACAAAGCATTCAAAGAGGTGTGATACGAAGCAAGTTAGCACAGATGCAGCATCTGTCTCTGAAATGTTCAAGCAGTCACAACCCTTGGAAGGAATATTGCCAGCTGCCTCTGTGTAGGCATAGACAATTTTGTTAGCAATTCCAATGGAAGCGTTCATGTCTTTTTGAAGCAGCTGCTTAAGTTTCACAAAGGATGCAGCTGTTTTACCCTTCAAAGAGAGCCCTTTGTTCATACTGATGTGCTTTGTGAAGGACCAATTCTGAATACTCTGCACAGCTCTATTTTCCTTAAGTAGGTAAATGTAAATAATTAAAGCTGCTAAATGGACTTAAATGAAAATGACTATAGAGTTTTAGCTAAGCTATATGGGTGCATTTATTGTAACAAATAAACCCAAGATTTGTTACAAGTCACAACTAGCTAAATATACACAGCATTCAAGACAAAATCAATTAACTTATAGCTTATAGAGAAGGCTAGCCTGCTATTGAATCCGTATGGATTGTGAATATCCTTTAGTCTCACCTAGTCAAATTTGAATCAATATATTCACATCTATAAAAAAAATATTTTACAGATGTGGGTATACTGATTCAAACTAGACCAGGGTTTTTTTTGGCCTGTAAGTAAAAGATATTCACATCAATATTGATTCATAGTTACAATCACAAGTACAGTACCACAACATTAGTTTGAGTGATATTTCCCACTCTCATAGTCATTGATCTTATTACCTTACTCTACACTTTCCACACTCAAATTTTCCCAAGTGCAATATAGCATATAACTCATACATCACAATTCTGTAAAATGTTAAGCTAGCAACATTTATTATTAATACAAGTAATAAAGATAGCTCCTTTTTATTAAAAAATAATCAAATGCTATAGATAGAGCCAGGCCTTTTACCACTTACTTGTCCTTGACTTCAAAACGGTCATGAAGCCATCTTCTCATAAACATTTGTTCTCCTGGAATGTCTTTTAGTTCAATTCGTTCAATATGGATATGAATTCTTGGACACTCCTTACAAAGAAATTCTAAAATCCAGAAGGACATTATAAATACTTTTGTTATAACATGATTAATTTCATTTCAATTTTATTTGTAAAATTAAAAGCTAACTTATTTATTTAACAATCTTTAAAATCTGGATTTTTAGACTCTGATTTTAAACTGCTTTTTTAAGTCACCTTAGCAAATCTTTTATTCTAAAGGGCTGCATGTATTTCTTTTAAAATAATTTTTTAAAAGTGTATAACAAAATCTATGAGTTTTTAGACTATGTTTAAATATATTAATTGCTAACATTTTATATTAAACATTGAAAATATACAGGAAAAATAATTTCTCACATTCCCATGTGACTCTTTACAGTATTGCAAATGCTCACAGGCCTCATTAAATGGAAATGACAAAACAGATTGTTGGTTTAATTTAGTTTAGATGGAGATAAAGAACAAAAACAATATGAAGTATATTTTTTCTTTAAAGATACAAAGAATATAATAATTTCTTACACTTTTATCATTAAATGAATGGGATGAATGCATCCTATTTTATTTTTTACCTCATATACTGGTATGAAATGAAAGTATCTATGTCTTGTTTCAAATAAATTCCTGGATTCCACTTTCAAAAAATGTACCTATTTTTAGAACATTGTTCTTAAGATTACAATTAAAGAAACACAATAGAAAAATGACAATTTTTCTATAAAAGTTAAATGCAAAATTACGTTTACTGAGAATTAAGTATGTGCCGAAGCCTTATTTTCCAAAAACCGTAGACATTAATAAATGTTGTTTTTCTTAAAAAGCCAGTATTAATAAAAACAATAAAATAGGATACAATGCTATCCTAAGAGCACATTGGAAACTAAAGAAAATAACATTTTCTGAGGGAAAAATGGCAGGTATACATATACACATACATAGAAATAACCAGCTACTTCACTGCTTGCTTCTTAAGATCAGAAATCCATTCCCCATCTTCCCTCAATGCACTGAGAACAGGGATGGCTATTACTTGATGTGCTGCTCTGGGCATTATTCAGTCATATCACAAGACTTCATTGTCTATAAAGTCTGTGGTTAAGGAAGGACATGTAGCTTGGGTAGGCCCACAGGAAATATGCAACTCTCCAGCTTTCTATCGCACCTTTCACGCTCCAGCACTCCGAAGTCCCTCTTCCAAAGTTGGTGGCAAATCCCCAATTATTAAAGGATAAATATGGGTGTTTATGTAAGAGATATAAACACAGAAAGTTCAACGCAGTGAAATAGGAAACAAATGGACATGTTAAATATCAGCAAATTCTGAAGACCTGGCTTTTCCGGCAGGCCTGGGGCCGTTGATCTCGCTACGGCGATCTTGCGAGACCCGGCCATGGAATGGAGTGCATGGGTTTTTAACGTTCTTTTTTAAAAAATTTTACGGGATATTGTTTGCATTTTTTTTGGTGTAAGCCGCCCAGAGTCTCTAGGGAGTTGGGCGGCATAGAAATGCCACAAACAAACAAATAAATAAATAAATAAATGGATAGAAATTGAACACTTTCAGGAGATCCTACTATTACTCAGGACATACTGTAAAAAAAACAAAGAAGGAAGAGCAGATTTTCACAGTCAGAAACAATAAAATAAGAACGATACTTGGCAATGTATTGTCTGTGATACAATGCAATCACAGACCAATTACATCAATTAGATTTTGCAGATAACTCTTTAATCTGATCAATATATTATTTTGATTATTTTAACTTGTGTTCCAACCACTGATACGAAAGAAGATAATGTTCGTGAGTTTAATGGTTACATTAAATTTGAAGTGGGTAGAATATTAAATCTTATTTAATTATTATCTTATTGCTTAGCACATTGTAAGCCGCCCTGAGTCTCCGGAGAAGGGCGGCATATAAATCAAATTAAAAAAAAATATCTCAAATTGAAATTGATGTGCAGCTTGTCATTGGAGACTGGAATGCCAATGTTAGAAATATCAAAGAGGAAAATGTACTTGGACTCTCTGAGCAGAGGAAAGAAGAATGGTTTGGGGAAGAAACATCAATAATGTGTGTTGTGCTGATGATATTATACTCTGAGTGCTGAGATTGCCAATGAACTGCAAGCTCTAACAGTGAAATCAAGCAGCCTGATGACAACAAGTGAATAAGACTACATGTAGCCTTAGAACTACAAAAAAAGACAGTGAAGTGGTGGATGGCTTTTGGATCGGCTATCACTAATAAAATGACTAATCACTAATGAAATAGCAATAAAGAAATATGCCACAGACAAGACTTGGTTAAATAGAAATGAAAACTTGTAAAATACATTCAGATGTCAAAGGTCAGAGGTGTGCAGGTAATGATTTTCTCTGTGATACGCTATGGAAGTGAAAATTGGATTTTGAAGAAGCAGGATGGAAACACCATTGATGCTTTTCATATCTGATGGTGGAGTAGGCTCCTGAGAATACTATGAATGGCCCAGAAAACAAAGAAATGGATCACAGAACAAATCTCACTTGAGGCAAAAATGACCAGGTTCAAATCATCCCGTTTAGGACACATTCTGGGAAGAACTAGCACTCTGGAGGCGGCTCTAATGCTGGGAAAGGTAGAAGGGAAAAAGAAGATAAGCCGCAATAAGATGGGTGGACTCAATTACTGCAGCAATGGGTACATGGCGGGAAAACCTGGAGAATGCCCATCTATGTGGTCACTAAGTGTTGACACTGACCTATTGGCACATAATCAATGAATGTGCTTGGTCTGTGTGGATGAAATGTTCTATTTTTTATTTCTTCCCTTCCCCTCCTTAAATCCATTTGAAACACATTTGGCCTCACATGTGGTAATGTTAGTTCTGATATAAGAGGTAAGATCTCACTCTTGCCCTGTTAGGAGAGACAAATCATGGAAGTCACAAATTATGTCTGCCTATACACATTCAAAAGTAAACTGCTGTTCTTAACATAACTATATGCTAACAAAATATAAATGATATTATATACTGGTAATTAAAATATATTTATTTATTTTATTTATTTGTTCAACTTGTATGCCGCCTTTCTCCAAAGACTCAAGGCGGCTTGAAACATGTATATAAAAAAAAGAACAAAGAACTCTCCTCCCCAGTTTAAAATCCAGTGCAGCAATAAATCAAGTTAAATGCTAGCTTATGTAAACAAATGTATTTGCCGGCCAATAGAAAGAGAACCTAAAATAGAAATAAGAATTAATTAGAAATTTAGAAGTCAAACAAAAATCTGAGCCCAACCATATATCATTTGGAGCACAGAAAAAGTTCACGTTGAATGTTCTAGAAATTCCATGAAGGATGTGGATTCTTCCAATTTGAATCAGGCAAGAGAAGGCTTTTTAAAAATAATTCAATAACACCTACTCACCGGTCATGGTTGGCGTCGGTTTTCTTTGTCCTTTATGGTCTGTAGTGCCTTCGTAGGCTATTGTAATATCATAAACTGCATCTAAGTAGCTTTTCATTGAATCAACAGCAACATAAGTGGCCTTCACCCGTGGAGTAAGGACATGTTTCAGTACTGTGAGACCTAACCAAGAGGAAAGGCAGAGTGAAAAAGATTTAGTAGGTTGCCCAGGAAAATAGTAACATCTCTAGATCCTGTAGGTGACATCTATAAAACCAGCCACTGATTCTGATTTTCTCTAGACCCAAGCTAGTGTTTTTATTTTTCCTTCTTATTATTGAGGAGAATGATCACATATCTACCCAGTATCACAGATCAATTCAGTGAATCATAGGGCTTATTCTAAATGCATGTAAGTTCATGGCATTCACAGTGGTCCATTAAGCCTCCATATCTCTCTAAAACACACATTTAATTTGCAGAGAAGATATCCAAATGTTTTCTGATCACTGAACAAAGAGAGCTGTTGTGGCAAAAATATTCTTCAATAACTAATCATGACAATTGTTTTCCTCATCATGGAACACAAAATATGTATCCAGAGTTCAATCTGAACATAATAAATAAGTGACATGTGAATGCAATTTAGTTACAAATCTACACCCTTCCAAAACTGCGAAGGAATATAAAATATTGTCATGTGTTGCATCCATGGCACATAAAATTAATTTCAAATCAACTTTATCAACTCCAAGACTTGGAAAAAATTGTTAATGGGTTCTTCAAACCCTAACACACTTCTTATATATCCTTTTATAAACTTTTAGACATTTTATATTTATTTATTTTATTTTATTTGGAACATTTATATTGCTGCCTACTCACTCACCGCAGCTCACAGGAAATACAATCTTATATTAAATCTTAACCAGTAAATTGTAACTCAACTCAGAAATTCTTTCATTCAGTCTTTGCTTCCAGAACTTTTGTTTATGCTCCAGAGGGCTACTTTTAACTCTCTACCTTGCTTTGACCATTCAGTAATGACACCAATGTCCTGATTGGGTATTTGAATTGTCTCTCAAAATGTCAATGCAGGTCTTCCAGTTGAACTTCCGGTGCCTTCAAAAGCAAGATCCGCGACCTCCACAGGTCCATTCCGAGCTCACCCTGTCGGGGGCTTCTTTTTTTTTTTTTTTTAAATAGTTTTTATTGAATATAAATATTTAAAAAGACATACGTAACATATACACAACGAACATTTATACAACATATACACAAAAAGAATATAATTTCTTCTTAAGCATTTTTTCAGAGTGACGTTCTACAATTCTACTTATAATATATTCCTTCACCTTTCTGTAATCTAATAATATTTTTATTATATATATATGTATCAATCAGTAATATATCCCCTATATTTTTTGTATATTTCTAATTTTTAACCAATTATACCAATTATTCCATATTTTATAATAATCTGATTCTTCTTTTTCTTGTAATTCTTTGGTTAACCTATCCATTTCAGCGCATTCTAAAATTTTCCCTATTACTTCTGTTTCACTTGGTATTTTTTCTTGTTTTCAATTTCTTGCGTAGGTTATTCTTGCAGCAGTTAATATATGAATTGTAAGATATTTGATATCCTTAGGGTATGATTTGTTAAATATTCCTAATAAAAATGTTTCTGGTTCTTTTTCAATCTGTGTTTTTGTTATTTGTTCCAACCATTTTTTGATGTTAGACCAAAATTTCTTTGCTGCCGGGCACGTCCACCATAAATGATAGAAAGTCCCTTGTGCCTTTTTGCACTTGCAACAAATTGGGCTATTTTTAGGTTGTATTTTTGCCAATCTGGTTGGAGACATATGTCACCGATAAAACATTTTCAGTTGGTTTTCCTTGTACGCCGTTGCTTTCGTTAACTTTAGGTTTACTTGCCAGAACTTTTCCCATTTTTCCAAAGGTATTGTGTGTTTGATATTTTGAGCCCATTTAATCGTTTCTTTGACTCTCTCTTCTTCCAATTTATAACGTAGGAGAAATTTATAAATTCTACTAATTAATTTATTTTTTGAATCTAATATAATTTTATCTATTTCTTGTTTTTGATTATAAATTTCATATGTTTTTATATGCTCTCTATATTTGGATTGTATTTGAGTGTAAGTCCACCAGTCTATTCCTCTGTGTAAATCTGTCTCCAATTGTTGTTTTGTCTTTAGTTTGCCTTGATAGTCAATTATATCTTTATATCTAATTATTTTTGTCTTATCTGTTAAATTTGGGTGTCTAATTGATTCAGCTGGTGCTAGCCAATTTGGTATCTTCATATAATGTTGTTTTTTAATTTTAAGCCAAATTTGTAATAGCGAGTTCCTTATTGTATGTGTTTTAAAATATGAATGTGTTTTGTATTTCTCATCCCACATAAAGGAGTGCCAGCCAGTTTGAAGTTCGTGTCCCTCAATTGTTAAAGTTCTAGAGTCCTTTAATTCTATCCAATCTTTGACCCACGATAGTACTGCTGCTTGGTAGTATATCTCCCAGTCAGAGAGTGCGGCTCCTCCTCTATCTTTTGTATCCTGAAGCAGTTTAAATTTTATTCGTGGCCTTTTCCCTTGCCAAATAAATTTAGATGTTATTTTATTCAGCTTTTCAAAAAACGGTTTATCTATTTTAATTGGGGTGACCTGAAACAAATATAAAAATTTAGGTAATATAATCATTTTGATGGCCGAAATTCTTCCTAGGAATGAAATGTGTAAATTTTCCCATTTTTCCAAGTCTTTGTTTGTTTGTTCTAGTAATTTATCATAATTGTTTTCTTTAATTGCTGATGTTCTTGTAGATAAGCAGATTCCTAAATATTTTATTTTTTTTTGTTGTTTGAATTTGTATATTATCTATCAAATCTTTTGTTTGGATTTCCGTAAGGTTTTTAACAATTAGCTTCGATTTACTTTTATTAATTTTTAGTCCAGCCACTTCTCCAAATTCTTCTATTTTTTGGAACAAATTAGGTATAGATTCCATAGGATTTTCTGTCAAAAACACTAAGTCATCAGCAAAGGCTTGAACTTTGTATTCTTCTCTATTAATCCTTAAACCTTCAATTCCTTGATCTTCTCTATTTTTTTTCAACAGGGTTTCCAATGATAGAATATATAGTAAGGGGGAAAGTGGACAGCCTGTCGGGGGCTTCTTTTAAAGCCATAGCCACCCTGTAGAGGTGGTGAAGCAAAGGGGTACTGCTTTGCATGTTGAGGGGAGCCGCATCTCCCCTCCCTGACTCAGAAAACTCCCTCATCCGAAGACTAGGAGCAGCGGCAGTTAAAATGGCTGCCATGAAGCCAGGGAACAGCCAGAAACAATAAGTTTGTGCAGCAGGAGAGAAATGGTGAATGGTGGGTTATCTGGGTAAGAAAAGATTTACAGCTGAAGCCAGACTCCCCCCCCCCAAATTTAAGGGGAATACCTTTTAGAACAATTTGTTACAGCGGCATGTAACTATTGTGAAAAAGCATATTGGAAATTTAAAGAAGTAAATATTTGTTTAAAAAGAAAATTGAGTTGGAAATGGAATCCCCAAAACAAAAGGCGTGATATTAAGGCAGCATATTAAGATGCTGGAACTATAAATCTACCTTTTCTTCAAATAATTTGCCATAAGTAACAGAGCTATAAGTTAAACTAAGCAAGAGAAATAAATTGGACTTGTCAAAATAAAAGCAGAGAGGTAGCAGAGTGAAGTAAAGAGCGCCATCTGCTGATGACAGTGAATTTTTGCAATTTGGGAGTAAATATTGAAATGAAGGGAAATAACTGTTGAACTATACATATTTACCTTTTAACCACTGGAGACTGGAATATTAAAAAAGAATTTGTGTCTGGGGATCCGTAAATACTATTGGAGATACAAAAAGACTTGAGGAGTGGAGGATCCCTGAAGTAACCAACTGATTTGATTGAAGATTGATGAGACATTTAAATTTGACTTTGAGTTTTGGTTTCTGAATTGACGATTGTGGAGACTCAAACGGAATGGAGTTAATGATTCAAAACATTAAGAACATTAGGGACCTTATCCTGGAACTACACAAGGACATAGTGGAAATATTTAATCGTAAAGATCCGTGTTGGCGAACCTGTGGCACGTAGAGCCATTTCACCTGGCACGCGAGGCGTCGCCCATTCCTGTTCCGGGTTTGTGGCACACGCATGCACATTGGCCAGCTAGTCTTCTGGTTACTGGTGCGCATGCGTGTGCGACGATCAGCTGACCTTCACATCTGTGGCAGTGCCAGAAACTGAAAGATCCTTTGCTTTGTGGCGAAGGTTGTCGAGAGTGTGGTGGCGCGACAGCTGCCACAGTACCTGGATGAAACTGTCTATCTGGATCCATTCCAGTCCGGCTTCAGGCCTGGGTACAGCATGGAAATGGCATTGGTCGCGTTGGTCGATGATGTCTGGAGGGCTCGGGACAGGGGTTGTTCCTCTGTCCTGGTCCTATTAGATCTCTCAGCGGCTTTAGATACCATGGACCATAATATCATGCTGTGCTGGCTGGAGGGGTTGGGAGTGGGAGGCACCGTTCTACGGTGGTTTTCCTCTTATCTCTCCAACCGGTCGCAGTCCGTGTTGGCTGGGGGGCAGAGGTCGACCTCGAGGCACCTTGTTTGTGGGGTGCCGCAAGGGTCGGTCCTCTTACCTCTCCTGTTCAACATTTATGTGAAGCCACTGGGTGAGATCATCCGTGGATTTGGGGTGTGGTGCCATCTGTATGCTGATGATACTCAGCTGTACATCTCTACCCCAGACCACCCCAACGATGCCCTTGAAGTGATGTCCTGGTGCTTGGAGGCCGTGCGGGTCTGGATGGGGAGGAACAGGCTCTGACTCAACCCTTCCAAGACCGAGTGGCTGTGGCTGCCGGCGTCCCGATATAGCCAGCTGGTGCCATTGCTGACTATTGGGGGCGGGTCATTGGCTCCCACAGAGAGGGCTCGTAACTTGGGCATCCTCCTGGATGCACGGCTGTCTTTAGAAGAGCATATGACGGCCGTGGCCAGGGGGGCTTTCTATCAGGTTCGCCTGATATGTCAGTTGCGTCCCTTTCTGGATTGGGACTCCTTATGCACGGTCACTCATGCCCTCATCACCTCTCGCCTGGACTACTGCAATGCTCTCTACATGGGGGTCCCCTTGAGGAGCACTCGGAGGCTCCAGCTGGTCCAGAATGCAGCCTCGCGGGTTATTATGGGGGCGACATGGCGCTCCCACGTAACACCTCTCCTGCGCAAGCTGCACTGGCTCCCGGTGGTCTTCCGGGTGTGCTTCAAGGTATTGGTTCTCATCTTTAAAGCGCTCCATGGCTTAGGGCCCGGGTATTTACGAGACCACCTTCTGCCACTGATAACCTCCCACCGGCCAATCTGCTCCCACAGAGAGGGTCTCTTCAGGGTGCCGTTGGCCAAGCAATGTCGACTGATGACCTCCAGGGGGAGAGCCTTCTCTGTGGGGGCACCCGCCCTCTGGAACGAGCTACCCTCAGGAATACGACTGATCCCAGACCTCCGTACTTTCCGTCGAGCTTTGAAGACCTTCCTATTTCAGCAAGCCGGGCTGGCTTAAAATTTTAATGGGTTATTTTATGGGCAAAGGGTTTTAAATTTTGGGAAGCCAATTTGATTTAATTTTGTTTTAATTTATTTTAATTTTTATATTGCATGTATTTTAATCTTGGCTGTTCACCGCCCTGAGTCCTTCAGAAGAAGGGCGGTATACAAATTTAATAAACCTAAACCTAAACCTAATTTGCCTAATCGATTTTTTGGAAGGAAAAGAGAGAGGTGGGTGGATGGGGATGAGGGTGGGGGGAGAGAGAGAGAGTTAATTTTTCAGCATCCACCCCATCCCATGACTCAAAGCCAACTGGCTTCTCTGCATCCCAAGAACACACACACACACCCTGCGCTCAGCAGCCACTTTTACTGGCTTTGCCTTCTTGCGCCCACCCGAGCCATCTGTTGCAAGTCGAGGAGGATGTGGGGCGATGATTGTGTCCCTGTCTCAAAGTCCCCTCGACTCCGGACAGGTTTTGCAGTTGTGTCCCTGAGTCAATGCCGGGAAGTAGCAGACGGGCAGCCAGAGTGTCTCCTTTTCCATGCCCTGAAATCATTTGAGACTAAGAAGAATCTTAAATCTCTCAGGAGAGATCGGGACCGGGGTGCTTATTTGCCAAATCAATTTTTCAGAAGGAAAAGAGAGAGGGGGGTGGGGAGGGGGGGAGAGACACACACACACACACACACACACATAGAGAGAGAGAGAGAGAGAGAGAGAGAGAGAGAGAGAGAGAGAGAGAGAGAGAGAGAGAGAGATTCAGATTCTTCAGGTATCAGTTTTAGTTTAGTCTCAAAAGATTTCAGGATTTCATGCCTCCGTCTGCCTGTCTCTTGGTGAGGAAGCTTCCTGGAGAAGCAGCCGAAAGCTCCATGTGGAGGCCGACAATCACAAGCCTGCTTCCAAGGGAATGGCTTGGCTATTTCAAAGCGAGTGGCCGGGAAGCC
Organism: Arizona elegans; assembly: GCA_022577455.1. NCBI lineage: Eukaryota > Metazoa > Chordata > Lepidosauria > Squamata > Colubridae > Arizona > Arizona elegans. Next base: position 208,655,554 of record JAKOOJ010000001.1, on the reverse strand, counting down.
GAGAGACAGGCAGACGGATGCTGCGCTCGCTCTTGCCTTACTTGCCAATTGAAAACAGCACTGAGCTGCGGAGAGCAGTAAACTCAAGAGCTGAAAGAGGCTGAGGAGAGGCAGGGCCAGGATCGGAGTCAGCCAGGGGGAAAGGGAGGTGTGTGGTGCCACTCCCCCCTACAAGCGCAGCATCCGTCTGCTCCTCTCTTGGCGAGAAAGCTTCCCAGCCGCTTGCTTCAAAGTAGCAGAGCCATTCCCTTGGAAGCAGGCGCCCCTGGGGCTCGTGATGACGGCCTCTGCATGGAGCTTTCAGCCGCCTTTCCCCGGAGCCCCGAGGCATAGCAGCTGCCTGCTCCTCCCTCTCTGCCTCCCACCCGCCCTCAGCCCCGCATCGAAGTTTGGGAAGCATCGGGGAAAGTTTGTGCACTGCGCTCGGGGCACGAAAGCAAGCCACTGCTGTCGCCAGCATCATGGCGAGCAGGCCAGCTGGGTAGGAGGCCACCCGACCAGCTCCCTGCTCCTCTGGCAGCTCGCTTCTTTCCCGGAGAAGGGATGGCGGCATACAGCAGAAGTGCTCTCGGCCCCAACAGGGAAGCTCCAAATGCGCGGCAGTGGTGGGGATCAGGTAGGGGTGCTGCGCCGAGCCAGGGAACAGCAACTCCCAGCAGAAAGGAGCCTAGGCAAGCCACATGTTCAGAGCTTCCCTGGCAGTGCACTTGGCCTCATTTGGCAGCACCATGCGCTGGCCGGGGAACGCTGTCTTGCCATGGAATGGGCCGGTACCTAGTTGTCCTCCGTTAAGAACACCTGCCCTCTTGGAAAAAAGGGGGGCATGTTTGGGGATGCGGATGTGCAGTGCAGGGCGCATGTGCAGGGGAGCATGGGGTGCACATGCGCAAATGGGGGCACACATTGCATTATGGGTGCCGGCACGTGGGAGCACGAGGGTGCTCGCGCGCTCAGACTTTTGGCACACAATGCCAAAAAGGTTCGCCATCACTGGTATAGATAGAAGACATGGAAATTGTATACAATTTATTGGGGTTTTAAAATGGTCCAGCCAAATTTATTTAATTAGTTTTATCTCTATTTTAAATTTTGTATCTATATGTTTTATTTTATGGCTGTTCACCGCCCTGAGTCCTTCGGGAGTAGGGCGGTATACAAATTTAATAAATACAAAAAAATACAATACAAGAGACAAGGAGCAAAGACCAGGACAAGAAGAAAAGAATGGAATCATCAGATGGAACAAAAGGGGAATTAGAACTGAGAGACCAGCAAAAAGAAGATAACAAGGAGGAGACACTATTAAAATTAATAAGAATTGAGGAATTAAAATAGGGGGAAAACATTTTAAAAGATTTTAAAAATAAATGGGAAGAACGGGAAGAGGTTTGGAGGGAAACGATAGGATTTAGAGCAGAAAGCTTTCAAATTAAACAGTGGGAAAAGACAGGGCAAGGAGAAAAAAATATATATTATGGATTCAGAATATAAACTTCAAAGTAGATGGAATAAAAGACTTAAGAGGAAAACAGGGGAGACAAGTAAAAAAAAGAATTAAAGGATAAGAGATAATGGTTAAGGGGAGAAAAAGTTAGATATGTTATGATTATATCTTAATAATTGTATTAATATTAGAATGATATAGGCTGGACAATTAGTTGGTATTTAATATAAATAAATATTAGGATAAACATTACCACAATGAAACTGGAAAATTATGAATGAGAATTCATTATTAATTGGAAATTAGAGGTTGAATGATAGTATTATTAAAAGTGTATAAAATGTGACTATTGTATAGGCAATGTGAAAGTAGATATATTTATGTGTATTAACAAACTTTAAAATATACAGAGAGGAAGAGTTAAATAATGGGAATATGAATAACAAAACAGAGTATCATGTCCTTGAATATAATACTGTGGGGGTGGGGGGGAATATTAGTGGAAGTTTAGAATGGAAGCATGTAAAGCAATGTATCACAAAGTCAAATAAGTTAGGAAAAGAAACATGAAAAAGAGACACAAAGAATGAAAATGGTAGTAAGCTTGAAATGTTAGGATGTAAGAAACTGGTATTCAGACGGTATACTTTCTCTCTACTTCCCTCCTTCCTTCTCCTCTTTTTCCCTCTCCTTCCATCTCTCCTTCTCCTCTCCCGTTTCTCCTCTCTTCTTCTCCGCTTCCCTCTCCTTCCCTTTCTACTCTTCTCTTCTCCTCCCCTCCACTTCCCTCTCTCCTTTCCCCTCTTTACCCTTACTCTTTCTCCCCTCCCCTCCTCCCTTCCACTCCACTCCATTTCACACTTTCTTTTCGTTGTTGTATATAATATTCCTAATACCTACAGGATATGATGTATTTTCCAATTAATATCTCTTCCAACTATAACTATATAACTTCTTAAAGTTACATTCAAAAATGAAAGAAACAGATTTAATCACTTAAACATGTGTTATATATATATGTTTTTCTTTCTTTTTCGTAGGTTTTGTGTGTCTTCTCTTTAGCCAGGTTCTACCTGCGTAAACCAAGATATTATGCAGCCCTAGTTCAGTGAAATCACAATTCACTAGTTTCTGGGCTTTTTTTCCCCTCTTTTCTGGCAGCCAGCAGACCCTTTGCTGCCCATTGGGAGACTAAGATAGATCTATTTCGGCCTTATAAAGCCTCATCAGTTAGCCACACCCTCATCTCATGTATCTTCCCTGTAAAGGTACAATATTTGTTTTTCTTTCTTTTTCGTGGGTTTTAGGTGTCTTTCTCTTTAGCCAGGTTCTACCTAAATAAACCAAGATATTATGCAGTCCTTTACAGGGAGGATACATGAGATGAGGGTATGGCTAACTGATGAGGCTTTATAAGGCCGAAATAGATCTATCTTAGTCTCCCAATGGGCAGCAAAGGGTCTGCTGGCTGCTAGAAAAGAGGGGAAAAAAGCCCAGAAACTAGTGAATTGTGATTTCACTGAACTAGGGCTGCATACAACAAAAGATAATATGGTGGACTTTAAAGCATATTGGTTTAGATGTTATTGCATACTTGTTAATATTTATATGAAAATAAAAATGTTATGTAAGAGATAGGAAAATGGAATGTAATAATTATGAATATGTTTATCTGTACTGAAATGTATGATACTCAAACACCACACCATCCACATAATGATATGTATACATTTTTTAAAAAATAAAAACTTGATGGGAAAAAAATGGCAATGCAGGGCACCTCCTCCCAGCTGAAATTCTGGAAGGCTTGGAAAGAGATCAGCTGGAAACAGAGTAAAGCGGAGAGGATCTCTCAGTCTTAGCCCAAATAAATTTTCCAACTGTTAGAGTGATAGGTTTAGGAATACAGGTAGGTCTTGATTAGTGCAGTTAATGAATCCTATGAAATGGTCTCATTATTCAAATTCACACTGCTAAAAGTTATGTTGTTACAGAAAATATAGTAACTGGTTTTAGCTTGACAGAAATAAGCAATGCCATCTATCAATGCTATCAGAATCAAGGCAATTGCACTACCCCTATCATAAGTTGGGCCTTTAAAAACATTTGGGAAGAGTGGTAGATCTGATTACTCTCCCCCCTTCCCCACCAAATCCTGGCTCTAACAGCTTATTGTATGCCATATGATGGTGGATTTCCAGTAAAGCATTTGTAATCTATTCGTTTCACTTTATCTTCAGATGCTGCTTTATAGTAGCAAAGTGGGAGAAAAATAGTTTAAATAAATGGAAGTCTGTCGTGCTTGTCTTTTCATATCAAATCCATTTTGTTTCTCTTACCTTCCTTTTCAGCATATGCCTGACTATCTGCAATGACTTTGCGCTGCTCTGGACTGTAACGTGTTCCTTCTGGAAAAATCACAAGGTACATCTGTGGAATTAAATATATATAAATATGTGTGTGTGTGTGTGTGTGTGTGTATACGAACAGTTTTATTAAGTTAAACAGTTCAGCTTCAAGACTGGGAACTGAATAACAAGCAAGTTGTAAGACTGAGCTTCAGTGAGGTTGCTCCAGTCAAAAGTCTCAGTTTTCTTCCAACCCTGCATCATAACACAATTACTTTGTGCTTTTATCAGTTCTCACAAATGTAATTTTTGAAAGAATGCAGAGCTCACCCAGGCTTGCTGCACTAAAGCAAAACTCAATTCATTTAACATTAGCATCCCATAATGAATTATTTGGACAATAAGACTACATTGAAACTATTTTCTTTTTCTTTCTTTAATGTCTTTCTTATTCTCTTTGCTGTTTAATAACACAAATACACTAATACAATTATACATTAGTCATTAAGTTGATTTTTATGAATATAAACTTACATTAATATTTTTCCACTACAGGTAGTCCTTGACTTACAACTGTTTGTTTAGTGATGGTTCAAAGTTACAACTGCTCAGGAAAAGTAACCTACAAACCATCCTTGAAGCTGCAATCTGCATAACATCCTCAGTCACATGATCACAATTTGGGCAATTGGCTCACATTTATGATGGTTGCAGCATCTTGCAATTTGTGACAATTGGGGAAGCTGGATTTGCTTAACAAACTACGTGATTAACATAAACGCCATGCAATTCACTTAATAGCAGTAAAATGGTCATAAAATTGGGTCTGATCCTGTGATGATTTGCTTAAAGACTGCAACATTTAGCAGCCAAAATTTTGTCTCAACTGTAAGTCAAGGACTACCTATCCTGTTGCTTAGGGTTGTTTAAGAGAGAGATATATGACCCCTCAACAGAATTAACAGGCTGGTTTAAAAAATGAGTTTCTTCAGCCTAATTTTTCTATGTAAACAGTTTTACATCCTAATGCCAGGATTTTTCCTGGAAGATACAGATGTTTATCCTTCCAGTAACCAAATGAAGAGAACTGCTTAAAGCAGCTCCCTCACTTCTTAGAAGGAAAGTATAAACCAGCATTTGATTGTGGACAAATGAATTGATTTCTGACTTTTTACTTTTGTGTCACCTGATATAACAAACATGGTGGGGGGGGGGGTAGGGAGGGAGGGAGTGGGGGAGAGAGAACTTGTATACTGTACAAAGTGAAAATAGAGAAGCTTACTGGAGTTTTTGCTTTCATCTGGATATACAACTTGTTCCTCATTTTCTTTTCATTAAATATGGCACTTCGGTTTATATACACTCCACCGTGCTAGTATATAAAAAAATTGAATATGTTTGTAGCTCTTAATAATTCATGAAACAGTAGTTTGATACTCCAGAATAAAAAAAATTAATGTACCAGCATTTTCCTTGCTGAAGGGTAAGCAGCTTTCTATGCTCTTAAATTTGCTTTTGCAATGATAGGAACATGCAGATGTTTTTGCTATTAGTTTATAATATTTTTTATTCAAAAAATAGGAAATAGAAAAATACAGTTTTTTTTCTATAAGAATTGATTCTATATGGATGCTAGATAAAAGAAAGTTTCTCTTTGTGGGAATCTGAACTATGATTATTACTATGTCAAAGCTCCAAAGTATTAGGACTATTATATTAAGCAGTGAAAAATTCATAGAGGTCCAGAATCCACCTATTACTTTTGCCTCGAAAGTGAGGCTCTAGCCAAATTTTAAATTCTTATCTAGATAATACAATGGAGGCTAGTGACAAGGGATTACCTGTGTCAGACTTTAATGAAATAAATGTTAACATTTAGATAGATTTCTTACATGGGAATCCTAATTGTGTTTGGTTCAGTGGCTACTTAGGCTGTAAATGATGCCAACTTGCCTGACTATAATGAATGTCATGTGGTTTACTTCTAAATCAAAGTAAATCTAATTAGGATTGAAATATTTAGCACTTTTCAGGGCATTAGCCAAGATAGTCTCTTGCAGCACAATGAAAGTACTGTAGCAACTTTAGCCATTTATTATGGCAAAAATATTCACATTAAGGTGAGTTTCAAATAACAGGGGAGGGTGGATTATTAGGGGAGCAAACTCTGCTTGATTGGGAATAGCCTGAATCAGACTGAAATACATTTCTTTTGTAGCATACAAACAAAATCAATTAACTCTGTAAATAAAATGGTCTTCTATTGGTTTTCCTTCAAAATATATAATGGTAATTCATTGTTAAGATAGAATTACTATATGATTTATGTATAGTTCTTATGCTCTATGCTTCAATGTGAGAAATCCTTTACTGGGGTTGATATTTTACTGAAACCAATGGGATTTACTTCCAAATATTTGCAGAAACAATTGTATCAAAAAATAAGCAGTAACTTCTACTTTACATTAAGCTTTTCTGTGAGTTGGGTGGCTATATGATAAATAAAGAACCATATTGTTTTAAATATTTTTTCTTAGCTAGCTTGCTATTAATAATTGTAATTGTTTTTGTTGTACGCCACCTACAGTCACTTTTCTGTGAGATGGGCAGCTATATAAATATGATAAACAAATAAAAATACAGAAACAAAATTAAGATTTACCTGAGAAAAATACCATCCGTAGAGAGGAAGCCATTTTAATCCGTCTTTCAAAACATATCGAATATGTCCAAGAGCATTTTGCCTGATGGCCAACATATTTGCTATAATCCAATCAACTGCAAACCCAGAACACAAATATTTATAAATATAATACATCCCTGGCATACGCAATGCCAATTCTCTTTCCGGAAAACAAATGCTGCTAAAGATCATGAACTGAGCTTTTCAGTTACAAAATAAAATAAGCTCTTTCCACAATTCTATACCTTCTCTTTTTAGGTTTTGAACTTTCTATTTTCCATTTATTTCTTAATTTTCAATAGAAAAGTTTTACATGAATATGATGCTATTTAATTCATTTCACTAGGACTGCCAACTCATTTTAGTATAATACAGAACAAGATCGATATAGACTGTCATTTTTCAGAATGTACTCTTAAAAGCTGAATTATAAAAAAATAAAACTTGTGGGGTATGAAGTGGTTTATCAATGAAGCTAATAACAAATAGGAAACTTTTGTGATAAAATCCAGCAGTAGTTTTACAGTGGTAGAAAGTGATTCCACTCCCAGAAGATGGCAACCAAACTCATCTCTCTTATCTGACTCCCGCATCTGTTTCAACCATTTTATGGTACTCTACCAAGTCTCCATCTTTTAAAGTAACTTTTCCAATATAGACAGGGAATTATAAAGAGCAGTGAGGAACTGGAGAAAATTAGATATCTCATCTTGCAGGAGCACCAAAGGAAAGGTATGAGCCTGAATTTGCCAAGAAGAATTTTAAAAGCTTCACTGTATGTAGAAAACTTGTTATTTTAAATCAGGCTTCTACTATATCATTCAAAAAATCAAGCTTCTACCAACTCTTACACATGGAGTAAATTAATCCATAACACAAATATTCAATTATAGATATTTTAATCTGAGTGTTAGTTCTATGTACAGATAGTCCTCGCTTAATGACTGTTTGAAATTATGAATACCTCAGAAAAGGTGGTCATGTGATCACAATCTGGTTTCTTGGCAACCTGTTCACCCTTACGACTGGTTGTCAAGCACTCTGCGATCATGTGATCAGCCCTTCCAATCTGTTGGCCTCCACAGAAAGTGAATGGGGAAGATGGCAAGAAGATTGAATAGTGCTACCATCTGGCAGCCTCTCATCTCTGAGGGTTGGTTGTGCTGTTTTATGCCTTCTTGGCTCTGCAGACAGGAAAGAGGAATGACCACCTTCATGTCTGCTTGAACCTCAGCAGCTGAAATCCAAGAATATATGAAGCCAAAATCCCTCCACAAGCATGGAGAGGGACTTCATTCACTTAACAACCCGTGAGATTGTTTAATGACTGCAACAGGGAATGGTGGGATTGTGGTTGTCAGTGAAGCAGTCACACGGGCATCTCATCTCAACGGGCAAAACTCAAGTCCCAATTACAGTTTTTAAGGGAAGACTACTGTACTTCTACTTCATTTATTGTAATTGTTAACATTACAAAAATGCCTTATAGAGAAACCAGCAATGTACAAACCTGTAGTTTGATGATTTGCTATACATACCACATTCTCTTTATTTTTTGGCAAATCACCATACAGAATTATCTAGGAAGGGAGAAAAAGTACTTAGACTCATTATATAAAAATAAATTTAAAATAAAATCTCAAATTTTGTTTCTTCTTTTAACAATGAATAATGTTAATTATTCTTAAGATTCCCTTTTCCACCTCAATGCAGCATTGGTCTATTGCAAGGGTCTCCAAACCTGGCAACTTTAAGGCTTGTGAACTTCAGGTATTCCCCAGTGAGCATGGCTGCTAAGATATTCTGGGAGCTGAAGTCTACAAGTCTTAAAGTTGCCAAGTTTGGAGACCCCTGGTCTACTGCTTCAATTTTGTGGCATTTTACTGATTCCACCTCTACGTTTAAATACAAGAGTCTAACTACTAGACCAAAGTAACTGGCTTTTTGACTATCATATATTCCAAATCCTCTGCCTTCCCCCCCAAAAAAACACCTTAAGGATAGGTTCGGTTTTTTTGTTGTTTCCAGTGAGATTATTCTTTGTGACAGTAGCATATATGAGCATGTTCACATAATATGCTGTAGTTTGAATCTCAGTATATTATGCAAATCCAGGAAGATTCTAACATATGTAAACTGAGGTACAATTTCATTACCATGGCAGTTAATTAATTTCATTTAAATAAGTACGACTTGCACCAACAAAGCATGCAAGCTGTTTTTAGAGATAAGCAGTTCATACTACTTCATAATTTAGGTGGGGTTACATCATAATCAAGAAACAAGCCTTTTAAATGTATGAGGGGAAATGTAAAAAACAGAATGTTTTCCTATGCTTCTTACTGACATGCAAGGTATTTGTGTGCCCAAAGGATTACTATATTTTGCTTTTTGTTAAACAAGAATAATTTCAGTCATGTAATTCCTCACTTGAAATTTGCAATCCAAACACATAACAAACTATCATGAATCAGCATCACTTGTATATGTAACTTTAAGCATCTTACACTGCATCTCTGCAATATAAATAATTGAAATTTGTTGACAATGGAGAATTGTAATTTGATGAAATTAAAATTATTCATTAAAACTACAATGGAGTCTGGGAATGGAAGAATGGAAAGTATATTGTAATCAAAAGTTGTAGCTCCTCTCCAGCAGCTGCTTGCAAGAGTTATGCAGACAAGAAACTTAAAGGGGCAGTTAAAAGCAAGTTAAGTCTGTTGCTGATACTGTGTAACACTAAAGTATTTTAATTAATCATATATATATTAAAAAATTAATGCAGTTTAATTCAGGTGATTCACCACATATATTTACTCTGAAAAAATGAGGAAAAACTTTTAAAATCATTTTTGACGGGAAAAACCCTCTACATTTAGCTTCATTAAAGAAAGTCCATCCCCAAAAACTGTTTTGGGGGCCAGTTATATCAAAGTGCAAGCAAAAAGAATAGTTGTTTGAGTGGAGTAGCATTCTTCAGAATGATACTCTGGTAATTCAGGCATCAGCTCAACCAGATTGTTGCCAGAAAAACCGTAGGAACAAGTGTTGAGTTTACTATATGAAATGTGAAATATTTCACAATCTAACAAAAATAGATATATTCTAATAGATATATTTCAACTTCCAAATCTGCGTGCACACCACCTACTGGGAAGCTTTAACTACTAGATCATTTCAGAGAACTCCAATTTGACAGGGGTGGTATAGGTTTTATAACTGGACCTGTCTCTTGGTAAAATACTGATTTCAACAGAAAAACAGGGTTCCCATTCTGGGCAGAAGTAAGGAACTCAGATTCTTAGGAACATGCCTCTTTGCATTTGCCCACTTCCCTATCTTTTTTTGTCAGGCAGCCCAGCCCTGGTCAGAGCAGCAATCAATCAGCCAGAATCAAGATTATTTATTATTTGATTTCTATAGAAACCCATCTCAACAAGTGATTCTGGGTGGCATACATCGTAACTTTTGTACACCAACATACTTGCAGTCCCTCACTTCTGATCTATTGTCTCTTTTCTGGGCAATGAAAATAGTGACAAGGTTCAGACCAAAAGGCAAGTCAGTCCTTCCTCTATGGTGCATCAATGATATTTGGGCTTTAGTTTTATGCTACACAGAAAAAAATGGCAGGAAGACCTGGAAGCAGCAGCTACTATATTTGCTATCTTGCACAGAAACCCTCCCCATCCTTTATGTTTTGGGAATGAGAGAGGGACAGCTGTGCCCATTGCAGCAGTCAGACTCGCTCATCTAAAAATACTTCACTACCCCTGGTGCCAGAGAAGACCCTGTGACAAGTGAGGCCATCGCGTGCAATGCTGGCGGGGTCTGAACTGAGCACACAGGTGGACTCAGCCCCCCCCCCCCCCCCCCCCCAAGCGTCCTCTGCTCGGGCTGGGAAGCCTACAGAGGCATCTCTCTCTCTCCCGGCCCCTTTCCGGCCTCTCTGGCTGGGACGGGACGGGCTTGGAGAGCTGAGCGGGAGAACGGAGTCCCCCAACCTCAGCACAGCCCGCGAGCCGCCCTCCCTCACCTGCACGCCGGTGTAGTTCTCGAAGAAGAAGAGCACCATGCTCTGGTAGATGGTGTAGAGCCGGTCGTCCACCTGGTGGTAGAAGCGGGCGGGCAGCAGGGCCGAGAAGAGCCGCCAGGCCCCCCAGGCCAGGATGTAGGTGGGCGCGGTGCCCAGCATGACGGCGGCGGGCAGCACGTAGCGCATGGAGTAAGTGTGCAGCAGCACCGACAGCAGCATCTTCTCTCCTCCGGACGGGGCTCTTGGCACGGGGCGCGATTCGGCTTCTGCTCCCCTCGCCCGTCGCAGCTGCGCTGAAGCGTCTCCGCTCCTTCTCACGACCGTGGGCTCCGGCTGCCGCCGAGGGAGAAGGGGAGGAGAGGAGGAGGAGGAAAAGGAAGAGGGCGGCCTCAGCTATCGGCCACATGGCCCTCCACAGCCCAGGCGGAAGCAGCATGGGCGGGCACGGGGAGAGGCAGCCGGGCGGAACTCATGCAAGCCCTCGCCCTCAATCAGCCGCCGCCGCCGCCGCCCTTTTTCTCCCACCCGGCGCCGGGAGGGCGAGGGGAAAGCGGCGCCCGCCACCAGCCAACTCTGCTTCGGTTGTTGGGAGCCGAGTAGGTTTCCGGGCCTTTCTCCGCTTTGGATCTGCACGCCTCCAGCGGGGAGGCTTGTCATTTTGGAAAGGCGCGAATAACCGGCGGGGAAGGGAAGGGAAGGAGCGGCGTTGGCAGGCTGAGCCGTAAAGTCCCGAGTTAGGCGACTCGGACTGACCCGTCCTAGCTCAGGGAGTAGCAGTAGCCACTAAAGTTAGGGCAAAGGACTGAGTAAAATGGAGAGTAAAAGCAGAAGCTGAAAGACGAGGGGTGGGAGAATAAGGGTCGCAGAGCTTCATCCAGCCCTGAGCTCTGCTCCGCTTTCCCAAACTTAATTTGCCCTTTGGCTGTTGATAGGTCTTCTGTTGTTGGAGAAATGGAAATGAAAGAGCAGATCTGGCAAACTTTGAGGGCCCGCAAAGAGAATTAAGAGAATCTGTTTGGGGTAGGGATTAAGGCACTTGATAGAATCTGGGAGATTTTTTAGTTCGGCCCTCCTTCCGCAGGAGCCAGCTGGGTCTAATAATCTTAGACCAGTCACTCTCTCAGCCCTAGGAAAGAGACAATGGCCAGACACAAACCTTATAGGAAGGTTTAATATACAGGCTGTATATAGTTATACATAATATACTGTGGAATTGAGATCGTAGAAACACCCAGGAGCATAGAAGAGTCCAGAGGCAGATGCGTGAATAAATATCTTAAATGTATTTATTCATATAATAAAACATATTAACTATGTACAAAGGCTGTCTCAGTATTCATTATAGGATAGGGGGCACACTGTGTGTGTGTGTGACTACCCTGATCAGAGATCAAGTTTCATGAAGAACAAAGGCAAAAAGAGAGAGAGAGCAAGGTGGAAAAGGTTGGAGGGGGTTTTATACTCGGGGTAAGCCCCTCCTTTCCACATAGGGGTGAAGACACTCTCTGCCTCCACGGGTGTCTATATGACACATGTGCCAATGGCTTGCAAATACTTGACATATACGGTTTTCATGTTTAATTTGTATGTCACCCAAAAATGCCTGTGAGTGAGTTGGGTGCCTTCTATTTTTTTAAAAAAATTGATTTATATGCTGCCCTTCTCCGTAGACTCAGGGTGGCTTACAATGCATTAAGCAATAGCCTTCATACTTTTGTATATTTATACAAAGTCAGCTTATTGCCCCCACAACTGGGTCCTCCATTTATCTACCTTAGAAAGGATGGAAGGCTGAGTCAACCTTGAGCCTGGTGAGATTCGAATTTACAGTAATTGCAGACAGCTGGTGTTAATCACAATGCTATCAGTCTACTGAGCCACCAGGCATGGTATGTGTGTGTTGGGGTGTGTTTGTGTAAAAATATCTTGGCAGGTCGTACTATGGCAGATGGTAGCTCTAAACTTGTCCCTCCTAGGGATTAGTTCAGCATCCCATTGCTTCTTAAAACAATTTTAGCTCAAAGCCCTCAAAGCCCGCAACAGCAATATGCCATCAAGGTGGTGTTGGCTTTAATGACAACACAAACAGATTTTCTCCTTGACTATCTGTCAGCAACTTGGTCCTTCTGATCGTCCAATGGTGCACCCATTATCACTTGTCTATCTACTTTGCTGTTGATTATCTTCTTTTTTTTCTTTCTTACCTTTCCCAGCTTTGGGAAAGACCTAAAGAATGAGGTCTTCACATGTTGTGTCCAAAAGATTATAATTTGAGCCTGACCATTTGGTCATGCGTCAAGTGATAACTGTGGGTTTATTAATTCAGTGATTCATTTTTTATTTTCTTGGCCAGCCATGGTATTTTCAGGAGCCTTCTACAACACTGAAGTTTATTACCTTTAATACTTTTCCTATCCTATTTCTTCAAAGTTCAGTTTTTACTTCCATTGACGATCGCAAAAAAACCCCAACCCATTAATTTCATAATTCTGATTTTTGTAGCCTGCATATGACATCCAAAGACCTCAGGCCTTCATCACTATTGTACCAATTTCTAGTCTATGGCCTGCTTCTTTACTCTCAATAGTTGATAGATAAAAGGCAAAAGCTATCTACTGTTCGCATATCTTTATTCTCAATTCTAAGACTGATTGCTGTACTTGTTGCAATTAATTTGGTCTTATTTATATTTAATCTTAGTCTCTTTTTTCAGCTTGCTCTGTTGGAAGTAAATGTCCATCTGGGTTCAGTTCCAAGTGGGGAAAAAGACACTGGAAACATGGATACTGCTTGGAAAAATGGTTTAATGGTGGACAGGATCACATGGTTTGAGTTTCTGAGCAGAAAAAAAGGCGAGATGCTGACCGTGCCTTGGTTTTATGCCCTCTCTGAGCTTTGAACTTCCTGGGGTACAGGAAGAGTATCCTGATTGGTTGTCAGACTACCAGGGGGTGGGGGTCTTAGCCAGCCTTGCTGGCTGATGTAATCTTCCCAGGTGCCATGTGGTGAGTTTCTTGTTGCTACTGAGTTTCTGTTGCTAGATGGGTCCTATTGTGTTGCAGATGATGGTCCATTGACAAAGGTTGGGGGGAATGAGTGAGCTTGGCCCATTGACAAAAGTGGGGGGGGGGGAGGCAGGAAGCTGCTTTGTCTTTAAAACATGTTTCTCCATTTTTCATCCAGGGAAATATAATCTGCCTTTTTAATATTTCCTAATGTCAGGTTTCGAGGTCATCTCAAATAAATTGCATTTCAAACAAAGTCTTTGAAGGAAAACTCCTATTTATTAAGCACGACATATCTAAATCCGACTCCATCGAAGCCAACACTGACTTCCAGACCCAAAATCCTCCCTTTCCGTTCCCCACTCCCCTGCACTCATTGGCCATCTTCCAAGTCATTCTACGCCTAATCTACCGCTCCAGCTGAAAGAAATTTCCCCCCTCCCATCCCATCTCCTAGGGGATATTATCTTCAGGGAAAATAAGTAGGTGAAAAGTCAAACGTCCCTTTCCAGACGCCTCCGCTTCTCCTTCTTATGTCAGCACTAGAGTAAATGTAGCTTGAAGTACTGACACCTAAACTATTCTTCTCGGAGAGGGATGGGTGCTAACTTCCTACAGCTCCTTGGTTTTTATTACCAGAGCTTGCAGATTATTTGCATTTTCAGCCCTCAGAGTAGTGTCATCAGCACAATAGATGTTGATTCTTCTTCCAGTTTTAAAACCCGACTCGTCTTTTTCCAATCTGATTCCCTTAATATATATTCAGTGTGTGGTCTGAATAAATAAGGAGAGGGTACACACACAGCCTTGTCTTACTCCTTTGCTAACCAGGAGCTAGGCCAGTGATGGCGAACCTTTTTGGCATTGCGTGCCAAAAGTCTAAGCGCGTGTGTACTGTCACACTCCCGCGTGCCGGAACCCATAATGCAATGCGTGCCCCCATTTACGCATGTCTGCACAACAACCCCCACGCTCTCTCTACATATGCGCCCACACTGTGCATGCATGCCCCCCCAATGCGCCCCCCCCTTTTTCCAAGTGGGCCGGCATACCTCTTACCAGAGGACAACTAGGTACCGTTCCCTGGTGAGACAGCTATTCCCCACCCAGCGCATGGCGCTGCCAAGATGGCTTGGCTGATGATCAGGCATCTCCAAAGTTTCCTGCTAAACATGTTCGTTGTCTTGCCCGTCTTCTTTCCCTGTTTAAAAGAGCCGTACTTGTAGGGGGGAGAGATCTGACTAAAGAGCTGTGCTTTAGCTGTGCTAAGGAGCTGCCTCCTGCCTTCCACAATCTCCAAAGTTCCTCCCCCATGGAATCCTAGCTTTTTCCTGCCTTCCACGATCTCCAAAGTTCCTCCCCCATGGAATCCTAGCTTTTTCTTCCACGATCTCGAAAGTTCCTCCCCCATCGAATCCTAGCTTTTTCCTGCCTTCCACGATCTCCAAAGTTTCTCCCCCATGGAATCCTAGCTTTTTCTTCCACGATCTCCAAAGTTCCTCCCCAATCGAATCCTAGCTTTTTCCTGCCTTCCACGATCTCCAAAGTTTCTCCCCCATGGAATCCTAGCTTTTTCCTGCCTTCCACGATCTCCAAAGTTCCTCCCCAATCGAATCCTAGCTTTTTCCTGCCTTCCACGATCTCCAAAGTTTCTCCCCCATGGAATCCTAGCTTTTTCCTGCCTTCCACGATCTCCAAAGTTTCTCTCCCGATTGAGTGCCTCCTGCCTTCCGTGCCTCCTCAGATCTTTTCAGTTTCTCCCCCCATCGCATGCTAGCTTTCTCCTGCTTTCCTGCCACGGAGAGGCATCTGCAGAGGGTAGAACCTGCAGAGATCGGGGAAGGCCCTGCCTCCGTTCATGCGCGGCAGAGACCAGAAGCCCAGCTGGCCAATTGGAGGTGTGAGCATGTGCGGTGGACCTGGGCTGGGGTGACGGCTGGCGTGCTGACAGAAAGGGCTCTGCGTGCCACCTGTGGCACGTGTGCCATAGGTTTGCCATAATGGAGCTAGGCTGTTTCACCATGTTCAGTCTGGACTGTGGTT
Source organism: Arizona elegans (assembly GCA_022577455.1). Taxonomy (NCBI): domain Eukaryota; kingdom Metazoa; phylum Chordata; class Lepidosauria; order Squamata; family Colubridae; genus Arizona; species Arizona elegans. Next base: position 208,639,992 of record JAKOOJ010000001.1, on the reverse strand, counting down.
TTCTGTCATGCATTGCTTTTGCATCAAGACAATACAGTGTTTTGAAATTTGCATTGTTCTGAGCATGTTCTGCAGCTTAACAATTCAAAGTCTTATCATCAATAAAGCACATATGAACGTATTTTGGTATTCTTTGCCTTTCTTAATTATCCAGTTTATAACAACAATAATGTCTTTTTTTCCTTGGCCTTTTCTAAATGCAGCATGAACATATGGCATTTCCTTTCTGTAGAGATCCATAATCTGTGCTGGATGATCCTAACATTATTTTCTTATATGTTGCAAGCTCCCACTGTAATACTGTCCTTGCAGCTTCAGATTTTCTCTCCCTGCATGGCAACATCAACAATTAGACATCCCAAAGGCTTTAATTTAGCCTTGTCATAAACACAATTAGTACCCTGAAAGTTCTTCAGTGCCATCTGAGAAATTCCTTATTTATTTATTTATTTATTTATTTATTTATTTATTTATCAATCATATTTCTATGATGCTATAATCAAAACTATTCTTGGTGGCTCACATCTCAGAAAGTTTTTAACTCTTGTTTAGCTTTGGGATTGACTGTTGCCAGATTCCTTGCCACATGACTCTCAATGTCCTAATACCTTTCTAGAGCTTTTTTCTTTTCCTTGTAATACGATCCCACCCCAATAAAATCCAGATCAATAACTAAGACAATATTTGAAATACATTTGCATTGTTGCAAACTGAGTACACAGATATTCAAGTTTTACATCTAGTCCTGCTACTTAGAATTCACAGGTCTGCATCTACTCTAAGCAGTGATTTTACAACTTTGATACTAAGGCAGCCTCCTCTTTGCTCATTGAGAAACTGTAATCCAAGTTAAAAGTATGCAAAATGTTGTAAGCACAACAATTTCCCATGCTTAAAACACTTGTGTTCCATGGGGTTTTGCTTCAGGCTCAAGGACCTGTGGTTTTGAGGCTCAGGAGTGAGTTGCTATTTTTAATCATCTAACAGATTCAGGCATAGTGACATCCCTGCTGCTATTGGCTTTGATTGGTCAAGGTGACAGGAGATGCAAAAGGGCCCCTCACTTAGCTGAGAGCTTAGAGAGCCACTTCAACTTAGTGAACTAGTGAAGTAGAACAGATAAAGTTTAAATAGTGATAATAGGGTGAAGAAATAAATAGTAAATATAGTGCTTATATGAACTAAATTTAGCCCCCCCACCGCCAATTAATAAAAAAAGCAAAAATCCTATAGTACATACTCTGTTTTCCCCAAAATAAGACATCCCCTGATAATAAGCCCAATCGGGCTTTTGAGCTCATGGCAGTAAGGCCAAGTGCTTATTTCAGGGTTCAAAAAAAATATAAGACAGGGTCTTATTTTCGGGGAAACACGGTATAAACATCTATATGGAATTAATTCATTGTTGAGTTTATAATCTGAACCATATAGAATGTCTGGATTTAACTGATTTTTCATAATTGGATATTCAATACTTCCTTCTACAGATAAATTTTATTTACCAATTTTTATTTTCATTCTTTAATTCCTTACAAAATGGAATTGTTGGTTTTTGTTCAAGTCCAACATCCTCTAAAAAAGCTAAAATTACTGGTACTTTTGAAGCAGCTTTTGAAGCTACTCAAGCATCTAGGTCAGTGATGGTGAAACTTTTCGGCACTGTGCCCAAACCAGAGCGCGTGCCAGCCATGTGTTAGGATTTCCAGCGTGTGCATGCGCGCCGGCCACCTGGTCTTTGGGCTTCCGGCGCTCTAGTGTGTTCAAATATCATGCGCGCCGGAAATCCAAAGACCAAGTGGCCGGCACTCACATGCGGACCAGCTAGCTGGTCTTTAGTTTTTGGCGCTCCAGTGCATGCAGAAACCAGCTGGCATGCGTGCATGCACACACTGGAAATCAGAAGAGCAGCTGCCGATGTTGTGCATGCCCATAGAGAGTGCTCTTCATGCCACCTCTAGCACACGTGCCATAGGTTCACCATCACGGATTTAGGTCATAATAATCGCATGCATTGTATACAGTGAAGGTAAATTAACCTTCAAGAACAATGTTGAAGATAAGCAAAGGGTGATGTGTTTGAAGCTATTTTAATTAATAATTAATACAGTAATTAATACTGCGCAGAGTAATCCAATGTCTGTTAGGTGAAATGATTTGGAAACATGACTTAGCAAAGAGTAAAGCTGGGGGGATGCTGAAACAGTTGCATTTTTTCTTGGTCCCATTTCAAATCGTGGTAATTATTTTGAAAAGCCAAAATGATTTGGCACTAATTTATTTGCAGGACTGCCTGCATCTGTTTGTACTGCTACTTGCCAGATCCTTGCAGTTGGTCTTAAGACATCCTCAATAATCCTACAACTGGCATCAAGATTTATTAAACTGACATATACGAAACTCCTTCAATATGTGATTTATACATGTAGAGGTCCTTTCTGGGAAAATAAATTACTTTTAATTAGTCCATAAGAAATATATTTATCTCAAGAACCTCTTTAAAATGGGGTGTTCTGTTTACTGCTGTCTTAATGTAGTCATACAAAGTCATAGAAATTAGTTTTAAAGTTTTCCGGTTTGGGACTGGTTCATGACGCTCCTCGGCGTCATAGCCGGGGTGGCGGTTGAGACCCCCAGGCTAATGGTCATGGGGGATTTCAACCTGCCGTCTATCGGTGAAACGTCTGAGGTGGCTCGGGAGTTCATGGCTTCCATGACAGCCATGAACCTGACCCAGTTAATTCATGGCCCTACTCATATAGGAGGACACACTCTGGATCTGGTTTTTATCTCTGGTCAGTGGTTGAATGGTCTTGATATAGGGGATATAGTCATTGAACCCCTGTCATGGTCAGACCATTCTCTCCTTAGACTTGACCTTCTGACCACCACACCCTGCCGCAGGGAGGCAGAGCCGACTAGGTGGTTCCGCCCCAGGCGCCTGATGGATCCTGATAGGTTCCAAATGGAGCTTGGGCCATTTCCTGAGATTCTGGCTCACGACTCAACAGAAGACCTGGTGGCCACCTGGGATAGGGCGGCCGCTGGTGCTTTAGATCGGGTCGTGCCTTTGCGGCCTCTGACCCGGCGCCGAATCGGCCCAGCTCCTTGGTTTTCCGAGGAGCTGAGGGGGATGAAGCGCCGGAAAAGACGCCTAGAGAGTAGTTGGAGGGCTAGTCGTTCTGGATCTGACCGAACACTAGTGAGGTCTTATATCAAGACCTACTTAGTGGCGATAAAAGCGGCGAAGTGTAATTACTTCTCCGCTCTTATCGCGTCGGCAGATAATCGCCCAGCCGCCATGTTTAGGGTGACCCGCTCCCTCCTCCATCTAGGAGCGCGGGAAGACCCCTTGCAAGGGCGTGCTGAGGATTTTGCATGTTATCTGCACGATAAAATCGCTCAGATTTGGGACGGCTTGGACTCTGACTGGGTGGGTTCAGGCGATGTGTCTGAGGCGGGTCTTGAGAATGTCATCTGGGAGGAGTTCGATTCTGTGACTCCTGAGGACGTGGACAGGATGCTGGGGAGCTTGAACGCAACCACATGTTTATTGGACCCGTGTCCCTCCTGGCTGGTGCTGGCTACCCGGGAGGTTACACGAGGCTGGCTCCAGAGGATTATTAACGCTTCTCTGAGCGAGGGTGTCTTGCCTCCCGCCTTGAAAGAGGCGGTGGTGAGGCCCCTCCTCAAGAAGCCTTCTCTGGATCCGGCTGTTTTGGCAAACTATCGTCCTGTCTCCAACCTTCGCTTTGTGTACCTGGATGAAGCTGTCTATCTGGATCCGTTCCAGTCCGGCTTCCGGCCTGGGTACAGCACGGAAACGGCATTGGTCGCGTTGGTTGATGATCTCTGGAGGGCTCGGGACAGGGGTTGTTCCTCTGTCCTGGTCCTATTAGATCTCTCAGCGGCTTTTGATACCATCGACCATGGTATCATGCTGCGCCGGCTGGAGGGGTTGGGAGTGGGAGGCACCGTTTTACGGTGGTTCTCCTCTTATCTCTCCGACCGGTCGCAGTCCGTGTTGGCAGGGGGGCAGAGGTCGACCCCGAGGCACCTTGTTTGTGGGGTGCCGCAAGGGTCGGTCCTCTCGCCTCTCCTGTTCAACATTTATGTGAAGCCGCTGGGCGAGATCATCCGTGGATTTGGGGTGCGCTGCCATCTGTACGCTGATGAAACTCAGCTGTACATCTCCACCCCAGACCACCCCAACGATGCCCTTGAAGTGATGTCCCGGTGCCTGGAGGCCGTGCGGGTCTGGATGGGGAGGAACAGGCTTCGACTCAACCCTTCCAAGACCGAGTGGCTGTGGATGCCGGCGTCCCGATATAGCCAGCTGGTGCCAACTCTGGCTATTGGGGGCGAGTCAGTGGCCCCCACAGAGAGGGCTCGCAACTTGGGCGTCCTCCTGGATGCACGGCTATCTTTAGAAGAACATACGACGGCCGTGGCCAGGGGGGCTTTTTATCAGGTTCGCCTGATACGCCAGCTGCGTCCCTTTCTGGATCGGGACTCCCTATGCACGGTCACTCATGCCCTCGTCACCTCTCGCCTGGACTACTGCAATGCTCTCTACATGGGGCTCCCCTTGAGGAGCACTCGGAAGCTCCAGCTGGTCCAGAATGCGGCCGCGCGGGTGATTATGGGAGCGACTTGGCGCTCCCATGTGACACCTTGCCTGCGCGAGCTGCACTGGCTCCCGGTGGTCTTCCGGGTGCGCTTCAAGGTATTGGTTCTCACCTTTAAAGCGCTCCATGGCTTAGGGCCCGGCTATCTGCGAGACCACCTTCTGCCACCGATAACCTCCCACCGGCCAATTCGGTCCCACAGAGAGGGCCTCCTTAGGGTGCCATCGGTCAAGCAATGCCGACTGGCGGCCCCCAGGGGGAGGGCCTTCTCTGTGGGGGCACCCGCCCTCTGGAACGAGCTCCCCCCAGGAATACGACTAATCCCAGACCTCCGTACCTTCCGTCGAGCTTTGAAGACCTTCCTATTCCAGCAAGCTGGCCTGGCTTAAAAAATTTTTTAAAATTTTTTTAAAGGGTTTAAGGGTAATGGGTTTTAATACCTCGGGAAGCCAATTGGATTTAATTTTGTTTTAAATTATTTTAAATTTTGTATTGTATGTATTTTAATTTGGCTGTGCACCGCCCTGAGTCCTTCGGGAGAAGGGCGGTATACAAATTTAATAAATAATAATAATAATAATAATTTGCTGAATGGCCAGCCTCTGTGACAGCCCTTGAATTCAAACTTGGAAGGTCTTGATTATGACCTCTGAGATTGAGAGAGAGAGTTCCTTTCTGAAGAGTCATATATCTACATGACTATATAGCTATATATCTGATTCTGTTAGTTTTTAAATACATTCATTTTTATGTGTTGCTCAATATCAGATCATTGTTGTTGCCTTAATGTTGCAATGTTTTGATAATGCATTGGATTTTATTGATGCATTGATTGCATCTGAAGTGGATAAGAAAATTTTGAAAATTAGACACAAGAGGGCACCAAATGGCCTCTTAAAAGAAATGTTTAATCTATGACCACAGGAGGTTTTTGAACTATTTAACTCTTTACTAACATTTGCTGGTGTAATTGCAGAGAATCAAGCCCCATTGAATAAACCTAAATCTGAATTACAGATGGAATTAAAAATTATTTTCCAGCGTATAAAACGACTGGGCGTATAAGTCGACCCCCGAATTTTTCTGTTAAAATATAGGGTTTGGGCTATACTCGCCGTATAAGACTACCCCTCTTCCAACGCACACCAAATAAAAATTAAAAAACATCAACTGGCTCACCCACAATGTAAAAGCAGCTGTGCTAGACCCAAAATGGCCCCTGCAACAAGCAGGAACCTCACACAGCCACAAAAAGCCCCAAAAACCAACTTTCACACTTTACACACACAAAATTCCACATACAGCTTTGTGAGATTTTGTGTGTTTGTGTAGTTAGAGTGAAACACTACAAAAACACACTAAAACTCAGAAAGCTGCACAAATATTATTTTATTTTATTTTATTTTTATATGAAAGCTAAATTTAAAACTTCCTAAACTTTAAATGGCTAGGTCTAAAAAAGAACAACTAAAAAAACCCCAATTAACTATTTTTTTTAAAGATCCCAAAGGGGAAAAAAACTTACCCAATAGAACAGGGGTCTCCAACCTTGGCAACTTTAAGACTTGTAGACTTCAACTGCCAGAATTCCTCAGCCAGCTTTGTTTTGCTGGCTGAGGAATTCTGGGAGTTGAAGTCCACAACTCCCTGCCTGCTTGATTGCAGGCAGGGAGTTGCTTGCTGATGGAATGGATTCAGGCAAGCGAAGCAAGGAAGCAAGGCAAGCAGCTAAGGTAAGCAAGCTGGAGGGAGAAAACTTTTTTCCTTCTCCATGGCTCTGGCGATCCCAGCTGAGTTGCCTGATTAGCAGATCGTCAGAGCTTGGATCGCCAGAGCCATTTAAGGCTCGTCGGAGCCTTTCGGGCTGGTCTGCCTGGTTACAGGAGAATGACACCTGGCGTATAAGATGACTCCCGACTTTTGAGAAGATTTTCATGTGTTAAAAAGGCGTCTTATACGCCGGAAAATAGGGTACATTTTACAAGAAGAAGACGGAAATAACGGATTTACAAATGAAAAATGAAAATGAAAAAATGTATCAAATCATATGAGAAATTTGGATTATTTATGCTAGATTTAGGAGAGGGATTTGCTGAAGTTGCTATGTTGGAAGTATAAATGGGGTTTGACAAAGATGAAGAAATAATTTTGAGAGAAAAGACTATGAGAAGGTAAATGCCGGAACTTTGAGGATTTTCAAGAAGTACAGGAAGAAGAAAGAAGACTGTTGATTTATTCCATCAAGGTTAAAATAATGGGTTATTATTTGAGGGATGGCTAACGGTTTCTCGATTAGGACTGGAAGATGTTGATTATTACTAGTAACGTTTAATTGTTTTTGAGTGGGACTGTATTTTGATTGCTTAAAGTGAGAAAATGGAGAGATTTGTTGAAAGGGAAAAGAAGGATTTGTTATAATAGATATAATTTGTGATGTTTATATTTCGCATAACACTTGCTGGACTGTATGTAGGTTATACTTAGTGGGGCTAAAAGAGGGAGTTTGTTTTTCTATCTTTTTTCTTTTTCTGCTCCTTTTTTAATTTTAACTTTTTAAAATGTATTTTTCTATTTTTTGTAGTTGTGTAAGTTTTACTTATGTAACTTTTAATAAAAATTATTGGAAAAAAGTAATGTTGAAATATGTTATTTGTTTACAATAATAACTAAAGTAGTATAAGTCTTGGTGACAAGCTAGGAGGTTTGTACTATCATGATCAATAGTAATGCATTTGGAAGCGGAGGGCTAGTTCTGTCATGGATAAGTGAGCACATCACAATGTGTGTGTTTAGGAAAGATTAAATTTTTAATTTAATTTAATTTAATTTAATTTCCAATTTATATACCGTCCTTCTCCCTGAGGACTCAGGGCGGTGTACAGCCAAGATAAAAAACATAGAATAAAAATATTAAAACATTTAAAAATATATATAAATTTGGGCCAAAAGTTAAGAATCACAAACTAATTTAAAAAAAATTAAAAAATTTCTTCTAAGCCAACCCGGCTTGTTGGAAAAGATGAGTTTTCAGGGAACGACGGAAGGCATTGAGGTCATGGATCCTTCTTATCTCCGGGGGCAACTGATTCCAAAGGGTAGGAGCCCCCACAGAGAAGGCCCTCCCCCTGGGGGCCACCAGCCTACATTGTTTGGCTGATGGCACCCTGAGGAGGCCCTCTCTGTGGGAGCGCACGGGTCGATTAAAGATTGTGGTTTAAGATAGGCTGCCTCTGAAGCCTTTGAGGCTAACCAGAGTCATCCAGAGATAAGAAGGGAAGGGAGCTGCACACAAGGTATCCATGCTCAGAAAGCATAAACATGAAGAGAATATGGGAAAACACAATGCCTTATGTCTGCATTGTTAATAATTAGCTTAACTTTTTGAATTAGAAATTTAGAAGAGAGTGGCGGGGGATGGCCAGTCAACCCATCTGCCTGCTTGCTGATTAGTCCTGTACTTGCAATAAAAAAATTTCTGACCCTCCCAGAAGTCTCATCCTTTTATTGTAGCCCAATCTGGGAACAAACGTATTAACTTCTAATAGTTATTTGATTTTATAGAGGGGTCTTTTTAGCTTTTTGGTGAATGTGTTATGTGATTGTGCAGGTATTGCAAAGTTTTAGAAACACTTAATGAATCCTCCCTCTCAATTTGTGAAAAGACTAACTTCCTTTGATCCTCCCTTTTGAGAAACAATTTATATAATGACAATTCCATGCAATGGTTAAGTCCTTGAATTAATATGGAGATACAAAACTATGGTTTAGCTAAGTAGTAACACCTAGTCCATCTTACATTATCTGAAAAATAATAGGATCAGTGTTTTTAAAACTTGGCAATTGTAACATTTGTGGACTTCCAACTCCTACCTAGAATTCCCCACCCAACATGCTGGGAGGGAATTTTAGGAGTAGAAGTCCATATATCTTACAATTGCCAAGTCTGAAAAACACTGATCTAAGACCTTTCTTCTTCCTTTGTAGCTCTTTTTCTTTCTTTTTTTTTTATTGCAAAAGTTTTACAATTACATTTTCACCCCTTTTTTTCCCCCCCTCAACCCACCCCAAACTTCCCAACCTCCCTAACCCACCCTAACCCTCCCCTCCCCCCAGACTTCCTCACAGTATACTCATGTCAAATAAAAGGAAAAACCCTCCTTTGTATATAAAACTTGAACCCCTCCCACCCCCTTACAAATTTTCATCTTCATTACATTAATCTATTTCTATCTTAATATAACATTTACAAATAAATTTTCATCCTGATTACCTTAAAAATATTTCTATCTTAATATAACATTTTCAAATAAATTTTCATCCTCAACCTTAAAATATTTCTTTCTTAATATAACATTTTCAAATAAAAGCTATTTGATACTTCCTAGTTTGATATTTGTTCTGAACATAATCTATCCACTTCTTCCATTCCCATTCATAAGTCTCTTGAGAACAATCTTTTAGATATGCTGAAATCTTCGCCATCTCTGCAAAACTGGCCATCTTCAAAGTCCATTCCTCAATCGTAGGCAGCGCTTCATTTTTCCAATATTTACCTATCAACAATCTTGCTGCTGTTATCATATACAATATCAATTTTGTTTCATCCGATGTAAAACCCTTAACTATACCCAATAAAAACAGTTGTGGAGAAAATTGAATTTTTTTCTTCAAGACATTCTGGATGACCCACCAAATTTTTATCCAAAAAGCCTTAACTTTCTTACAGGTCCACCAAACATGATAATATGTAGCGTCTAGACAATCACATCTCCAACATTTAGGCTGCACATTAGGGTACATACACGACAATTTTTTGGGGTCTAGATGCCATCTGTAAAACATTTTATAAAAATTTTCCCTCAGATTCTGCGACTGTGTAAATTTAACATTCTGAACCCAAATTTTTTCCCATGTTTCCAACATCACTGGTTCCTCAAAATTTTGTGCCCACTTAATCATACAGTCTTTAACTAGTTCAGTTTCTGAATCCCTTTCTAACAAGACATTATAAAGTCTTTTAATATGCATTGGGCCTTTCTCTTTTATGTGTCTAACTAATTCTTCCTCATACATCATAATACCAGTTTTTTGGTCCTCTTTCCATCTCAATTGCAATTGATTATATTGTAACCAAGTTAAATTAATCCCTTCAGCCAACAATGTCTGTAATGTCTTCAGCTGCCATCTGCCCGCATCTGTAAAAAGAACCTCTTTGTATAAAACCCCCCCGAGTGACATTATATTTGTATTCCACAAAGTATGACCAAGATCCAGCCATAGCGGTATTTTATAATCCCAATTGTTTCGGTGCTTCTTCCAAACTCTCAACAAAGAATCTCTAAGTATATGGCTTTTGAATACTTTATCCACTTTACTGTCATAAAATAAGTAAGCGTGCCATCCAAATTCCAAATCAAAACTTTCTGCGTTTAGTATTCCAGTCTTTTTTCCTCCAAACCAGTCACTTACTAAAGTCAAGGCTGCTGCATCATAATATAACTGTAGGTTTGGAAGTTTAAGACCTCCCCTTTCTGGAACGTCTTGCATGATTTTCATTTTTACTCTTGGTTTTTTCTCGTTCCAGACAAACTTGTTCACACCAGTTTGCCATACTTTTAATTGTGTATCATTTTTGAGCACCGGAATCATTTGAAACAAAAAAAGAAATCTTGGCAAAATGTTCATCTTAACTGCTGCTATTCTTCCAAGTAAAGACAGCTGCAGTTTTTTCCAAGTCTCCATATCTTTTTGCACCTCTCGCCACAACACCTCATAGTTATTTTGAAACAATTTCATATTTGATTCTGCAACCTGAACTCCTAGATATTTTACCTTTGGTACAATCTCAAAACCTGCCCTCCTTTCAAGCTCAAGTTTACGATCTTGTGTCATATTTTTAACTACCATCTTAGTTTTTTTCTGGTTCAATCTAAAACCTGAAACTTTACCATAGTCTTGTATAATGTCCTTCATCTGGATTATTGATTCCATTGGCTGTGTTAGGGTAACGACCAGATCGTCTGCAAATGCCTTTATTCTGTAATCCTCTTGCCTTATCATTATACCTTTCAAAGTATTAGAGTCCCTTATTGTGTTTAACAAGACTTCTAGTGTTAAAATAAACAACAATGGGGACAGCGGACATCCCTGTCTTGTTCCTTTTTCGATTTTAAACTCTGTTGTCAAACTTCCATTAATAATAATCTGTGCCTTTTGTTCTTGATAGATTGCTGAGACCGCCTGAGTAAATTGGTCCCCAAAGTCCATCCTTTTTAAAGTCTTTAATAGAAAATTCCAGTCCACTTTATCAAAGGCCTTCTCTGCATCCAGAAAAACCAGCACTGCAGGGATCTGTTTATTCTTCTCAAGATATTCCAATAAATCTATTACTTGCCTTACATTATCATTCATGTGCCTACCCTCAATAAATCCCGCTTGATCATCATGAATCACCTTTTGAATTACTGGCATCAATCTGTTGGCTAATACTTTTGCGTAAATTTTGTAATCCGTATTCAAGAGAGATATTGGTCTGTAGTTCTCTGGTTTTTTGGGACCTGCTTGTTCTTTTGGTATCAAAGAAATATAAGCTGTAGTCCATGATGGGGGTACTTTTCCCCCTTGTTGTATATTACAAAATAAGTCTCTAAGTTGTTCCACCATTTCTGCCTGCAGAGTTTTATAATACACTGCAGTCAGACCATCCGTTCCAGGAGCTTTAACTGTTTTTAATTGTTTTATTGCTGCTATTATCTCCTCCTCTGTTATAGGATAATTCATTCTTTCCTTTTGTTGCTCAGTGATTTTTGTAACTCTTTTGTTGTCTAAATATTTTTCTATAAGTCCATTCTGCACCTCCTCTCTGGCATATAGTTTAGTGTAATATTCAAGAAAAGCTTCTTTTATTAATTTCTGTTGAAAAACTTCTTTCCCTCCAATATCAATACTATCAATAGTCCGTATGCTCTGTTTCTTCCTTAATGTGTAAGCCAACCACCTGCCCGGTTTATTGGCGTTGCAGAATGTATTATGCTTCGCGTATTGTAAATTTGTTGCAACTTGTTCCGCTATAAGCATTTGGAATTGGTCTTTCAAAAGTTTTATGACACCAAGTATTCTTTCATCTGTTGGGTTTTTAATAAGTAACTGTTCTTTGTTCTTTATTTCTGCTTCCAATTCAAGTCTTTTCTTTTGTCGAGTCAACCTATGTTTAGAGTTCATATGTATAAGCACCCCTCTCATATAAGCTTTGCTTGCGTCCCACACAATTTCCATTGGGGTGCCTTTATTCAAATTCATTTCAAAAAACTCTTTCAAATACTTTTTAAGTTCTATTATATTTTTTTCATATCTGAACAAGTTTTCATTTAATCTCCAAGAGCGTCTCTCAGTCTTGCATGTCTCAATTTCTATCCACACTGGGCTATGATCAGTCAAAATTCTTGGCAGAATCTTTGTTCTTTTTGTCCTGACAAGTAAATCATCTGACAACAAGATGAAGTCAATCCTGGAAAAGGATCTATGTCTGTCAGAGAAGAAAGTATAATCCAGTTCTTTTGGGTTATGTATTCTCCAAATATCTTTTAATTCCAGGTCTTCTTTCATATCAAAAAAAGTCTGTGGTAATCTAATCCTTGACTTCGCCAAAGTCTTTTTGTCTAATTTAGAGTCAATTACTCCATTCCAATCTCCCATAATTAAAATAGATCTGTAATCCCATTGAAGTATTTTAGTATGCAGCATTTTATAAAAATAGTCCTGTTGTTGGTTAGGAGCATAAATTCCTATCAAAAGAATTTGATTATTAGCAGAAAGTAATTCAATTGCTACAAACCTGCCATCTTGATCAGCTTCTATAAGTTTGGCTGTTAATTTTTTATTTACGTAAATAACCACACCATTCTTTTTTTGGTTAGTTGAAGATATAAAATGTGTTCCTAATTTGGAATTTTTCAAATAGTTTTGATCTTGAGCTGTAATATGCGTTTCTTGTAAACAAATTATGTCATTATTATGTTGTTTTAAATATGCAAATACTTTCTTCCTTTTTTGTGTTACATTCAACCCATTCACATTCCAAGATAAACATTTAATCATCATTATTCTCTTTCTGGAGCAAGGAGCAGAACATTCGGATTTCATCCGAAATCTTCTGTCCTGCATTCCCCACGGCCCCAGCCTTTTCATCTTGTCTTTCCTGCTGTAACTTTTCTTTAAGTTGCTTGGCTTTTGCTCGGGTTATACGCTGGTCCTTGACTTCAGCCACCCAAGCCGGCTCCAAAATTGGAGAGGGTTCCAGCAAAGGCTCATCCAGAAAACCTCCTTCAGCGCCCTTCAACTCCTCTGATTCCTGCTTAGATTGTTGTTGCGATTCTTGAGGTTGCTTCTTATCACTCTCTTTAATCTCCAAAACTGTAGATGTATGTGGGGATGGTGTTCTTTCTTTAAAGATATCAGTATAAAATTGCTCCGCCTTCTCCACAGTATTCAAACGGTGTTTCTCTCCCTTATATCTCAAAATTATGCCAGTTGGAGCGTCCCAACGAAATGGGATTTGATTATTCTGCAGTTCTTTAACAAGAAAGCCAAAATCTTTTCTGGATTTCAACATCTTAGGTGGAAGCTCCTTGTAGACTGTGATCTTGGATCCACTCACTTGCACAGAAGTAAGAAAAGATTTTTGCAGGATATCATTTCTTATTGCTCTGTCTGTAAAATATATGACCACATCTCTAGGCAATTGTCTTTGTCTGGCCACCCAAGAGTTGACTCTGTAAATTTTGTCTATTTTACAAAAGACCATATCAGGATTAATTTTTAAGATCACAGCTAGGGCTTCAGCACAGATCTGTCTCAAATCTTGTCTCTCCTCTTCTCTAATTCCTCGAAGCCGTATAGCAAATTCCATTGCCCGGAATTGCATCATGACAATCTCGTTCTCAACTCTCTGCATCTTGTCATCAACATCAAAAAATTTATGATCATTATTTTTCATCTTAGCATTAACTTCTAATTTAAATTCATCCACTTTTGACTCAACTTTCATAATAAATCCTGCCAGGCCAGACGCCACATCTGTTATTTTTTTGGTCACCTTCTTTTGGTTCTGCATTTCCTGCATAATTTCCTGTTGAGACTTTTGAATTTTATCATCTATTTTATTTATTTTATCATCTATTTCCTGTTGAGCTTCTTGAAATTTGTCATCCAGGATATTTGAAATAAATTCTTTTAAATCTCCCATATCAAAATCTTTTTTCTGGGCTTGTGACTGCGTGTCCTGTTTGCGTGTGGGGGATCCCCCCCCCTGTTTTGCCTTCCTGCTTCTTTGAAGCCATCCTGCCACGTAGGCTAGCTTTTCTAAAAAGGGAGGTTCCGCTTCTTCTGCCACCTCCACAAAGCCTTCTAAAAAGGTCCCCCAGATTTAATCAAGGCAAAGCTATAATGCAGCAAAGTCAAGTAAAAGGGAGAGATTTTCCTCTTGTTCCTGTTACAGCCGGAGCAACTTTATAGCAACTTTTTAACTTTGTAACAAAGCAAGATGACTTCACCAATCCACACCCGCTGATTCATATACTCTAATGCTGAGCGCCATATTTTTTCCAGTCACTTTCACTCATTCAGAAACTTTCACTTCAGTATAAAAAATCAGCAAAGAGCTAATACTTGCAGTTCAAAATTTCAGGGTTCAGGTAGATTTCAAGTGTTTATTTGGGTTATTTCCTCGCTCTTTAAAAGTTTCCTGCAGCCGGCTTGTTCTGCAGAAGCAGAGACGTCCCACGCCGCCCGGAGTCTCAGCAGGTTGAAAGGGAGCCGCGCCTGTTTCCTCCCCAGAAACAATTCCCTGGGGGGGTTGCAGGGGCTCAACCTGTACCCTGCTGCCTCTTCTTCATAAATCCTAAGGATTTTGAAGGTTTCAAGCCGCTTCGCAATCGAGAAGCGGCTCTACGAGCGGCGGGGCTGGCGGCGCTTAAAAAGGCACCGTCGCCGCCGAGGACAAGGAAACCTTTGTAGCTCTTTTTCTATTACACATCTTAGAGCCGTGATGGCAAACCTATGGCACGTGTGCCGGTAGTGGCACGTGTGCCGGTAGTGGCACACAGAGCCATTTTTCCAGGCACACGAGCTGTCGCCCAACTCACCTGCAGCTGCGCAAGAGTGTGCACCCCAGCTGTGGTCTTCAGGGCTCTGGTGCGCATGCGTGCAATTCAAGGGACCCAGCTGTTCTTTGGTGCTCTCTTGCGCATGCATGCGCATTTGTGCATGTGTGAGAGTACTGTGCGCAGCATGAGCTTGGGCAGATGTCGTTCACGTGCCTGCATTGTGCGCACAAAAACCACGTGCATGCACAGATGGTGTGATTGCATGCACAGCACACAGGGAGCCGTGCAAAAACCTGCACACAAGCAGAGATGGTGTGATTGCATGTGCAGCATATGGGCATGCATGAAAGCTGTGTGCTTGCGCACGCAGCACACAGTGGGGGCATGCGTAAAAGCTATGCGCATGCGCAGATGGTGTGCCCGTGTAGCACATGGGGAGAAACCACATGTTAGCGCGGATAGCACCGTGCACACAAAGCACAAAATAAAAGGTTCACCACCACTGGTCTAATCGGTCGGTGGGAGGGGTGAGGTATACACACAGAGGATGTGGGGCACAATATAAGGGGCGGGTGAGCTAACCACGGTAGCACAAGCTTTGATTCCTTTTAGATGATCGCTTCGTGCCCGGTCTACATTTCCAGATAAGCAATCTAACATCAACTTGTGTTGCTGGCTTTTCTTATGCGGGACACTGAAACATGACAGTAAGTTGGATGGCAAGCATGCGGCGGGTGTGGGAACATACCAAGAAGGCCTTGCAAAAATCGGCAGAAGCCTATAAACTTCAAGCAGATAAGAAATATAGGCCCCAAGCCCCATTTAAAGTAGGGGAGCAAGTGTACCTCTCCATGAAATACCTTAGGCTCAAAGTACCCAGTAGGAAATTAGCCCCACAGTTCCTAGGGCCCTGTTGTGGCCCGTCAGCGACCTGTGCAGCTAGTAGCTGGTTCTGACAGCGAGAAGACTGGTGTGGTGCTGCGCCAGCAGCCTGTGCAGCTGGCACTCAAGTCAGACAATGAGGAGGCTGGAGAAGATGTGGTGCCAGAGGCGGGGATTCAGCCAGGGCTTTCAGAACCTCCAGAAGCTCCTATAAGTGAAGAGGAAGAAGAGGAGGAGCCTCTTCTTGATGCATGGGCGCACAGAACTGCCAAAAGGCAGGAGTGGTTCCTAAGGAAGAGGTCTCGAGAGTAAGGCTTGGGGCTAATTGGCCAGTCCCTTAACTTATTTAAGGAAGAATGACAACTGAGGCAATTTTCAGGGAACAACTTCGTTCACTCTCCTTCGCGTCTTGATCTTAGTTCTCTTATCAGTTTCCTGCAAATTGTTTCTGGCTTTCTGCCAACCATAGTAAGATTACAATTATTTATTCTTTGGATTCTTGTAGGCTGTTTAAAAAGTTAATTAACAGCCTTTGTTTGAAAAAAAACTGATTTAATTTAGTAAACTAAGGTTTGTACAGACTTTGTGTGTGCTACATTCTTTGGGGTCCGTAGCTGGGGCAGAACAGGCCCTTCCTAATAGTATGGGTCATCAACCCGGTTACAGTGGAGCTCAAAACTGCCCCCATATCTTGGCAAGACCTACCTGGTGTCCCACTGTAGTCTCATATCCAGTGAGAGCAGCAACCATACGGGGGGCCCCAAGGCAGGCACCTCCTCCCCTCCAAGTGCGTGGGGAACTGCATTATGAGGTGCAATGAATACTGGACTAGATCTGGCCCCTATCGGCATAGGGGCCAGATCTAGTGTCTCGTACAATGGAAGGGGTATCCCCTATCTGAGGTGGCATGGGTAAAGGAAGAAGATATGAAGGCTCTTTGGTTGATGAAGTAGTTCCACCGACAACCTGAACAAACCAAAGTGGGGGGGGGAATGGATGCACAAGAGGTGGCTAACAGTGTCCTTTGTCTTCCAGATGTTGACCCCCTGGTAAAGGGCTGCATGTCAGCTGCCATTCGGGCAGGGGAGGAGTGGAGGCTTGTGCATAGTCAGGCTGCCATGGAGCTGCCACCCAAGAGATCCGCATTGCTACGCTCCGTCCATGGGCTGCCTCCTGGCTAGGAGCCCCGAGACTTTGACTGGCTGCCCACTCCTGCATCCACGGAGCTGCCGCTTGACTAGCGGAACCCTGGCTGTACCTGGCTCAGTGAGAAACAGCTGTTCATCGGATCGGGAAAACAGCTGATTGTTGGAGCATGGGCGGCAGCAGGAAGCTGGGTAGGATGAGCTGGGATGGGCGGCTAGGGGCATGGCTAGACTGCGGAGGCCATCTAAGCAGTCGGTGGAAGGGGTGAGGTATACACACAGGGGAGGTGGGGGACAATATAAGGGACAGGTGAGCTAGCCACGGTAGCACAAACTTTGATTCCTTTTGGATGGTCGCTTCATGCCAGCTCTGCGTTTCCAGATAAACAATCTAACATCAACTTGCTGGTTTTTCTTATGCGGGACACTGGAACATGACAGTAAATTGGTAACAGAGTAAGATCATATTTGCTTGTTAAGAGGAGACCGCGAGCAATGAAGTTTAGAAAAAGGTTGCAATTTGATGTAGCCGAGGTTTCTTCGTTTTTCTCCAAAAGGTGATTTCATGCAAAATATGATCAAGAAGGCACTACACATAGGGAAAATCCAATGAACAGATAAATCTATTTCTATATTATTAGTGCTCATTGGGATCTATTTTGTGTAGTTTTTTTTTCTGGATCATAACCTACTAAACTTTGATACCTTAGTTTAAATGTCATTCCTAAAACTTCAGAACTTGATTTCTTTCCTTATATATATGGAAGCTATTATTTCTCCTTGTGATGATTTTTACAATTAAATCTTTGCCCATAGATAGTGTTAATTATTTAGGGATCCCACCAGATCATAATATGTAACATCAAAAGAGTAATTAGCTGATTTCTGAAAGCACAAAGAACATTTAAAAAAACCCACAGCACATAAATTGTCTCAGCTCAGTCACTGTTAAATTAGTTCAAAGTCAGCTCCAGAAAATAAATAGCTCTGAAGACTTTGACCAGGGTAGAAAGCTGTGGTGCCCTTAATGTTCCACTTCTTCTTAAAACAGAGATCCTGCTAGTTTTGTGCAATATAATTAAACTGTCTTTATTTATTTTGTGGTAATTCAATGTTTGTAATAATTCAAATTAATTTCTTTTTATAGAGATATGACTACTATTTAAAATGAAAAATAAGCCTTCCTCATATGGCAGTCTACATAGTAGCATGATGTTCATGGGGCCATGCTGCAAAAATGTAGATGGTAGCAGGACAAATTCAGATTTCTGTAGAGCTTAGCTGCTATATTGTCCTCTGGATTTTTGTAGCTGAGAACTAGAGAATCCAAACAGGCAGCTTTAAGTTGGATTTAGGCAATGCAGCCATTGCATAAGTTTGGATTTTGCTCTTTCCATAAAACAAAACTCCTAAATGTTTTTCTGGGTCAGTATCATTGTTTTATGCAAATGAGAAAAGATGATTGCTGCTACAGAAGGTAACAGTTTGTGAATGCAAGTTCCCAATTTTACAGGTAGTCCTCAACTTATGACCACAATTGAGCCCAAAACCTCTGTTGTTAAGTGAGGCATTTCTTAAGTGAATTTTGTCCCATTTTATGACCTTTCTTGCCACAGATGTTAAGTGAATCACTGCAGATGTTAAATTAGTAACAGGGTCAGTAACAGTAAGAGAATCTGGCTTTTCTGTGTGGTGGGATTCAGCCGGTTCCCACAGGTTCAGCTGAACCAGTAGCTAACTTTCTGTGTAGTTTGGCGAACTGGCTGTTGGAAGAAATCTCCTTCCATCAACCTTTTGTTTTTCCCACTTTACGGGGTTAATCCTGTCAGGAAGCCAGGAAAGAGGCATTCTTGTGTGCCTCTGTGTGTTCTTTCTAGCCTAATCCTGCTCATCTTTATTGCCCTGCTTAAGTGTTTTCTGAAACTGCCTCTGTGGTTAAGCCTTGTTACATTGTAACAGTTTTAATGGTTCTTGGCAGTACGCCCAGACTTTCTATAGCCTGAGCAGCTTCTCTGGAGTTTTTTTTTCCTCTCCTTTGCTGGTACTTTTATTCCGAGCTTGACTCTCTTAAAGGAGAAGGGTTGTTTTAAGCTTTTTACACAGTTTTAGTGGTTCCTGTCCTTTTGGGATGTAATTCCAACACAGCAGAATCCCGTCCCATCCCACGTTCCCTCCTCCGTCCCCAATTAAGGGTGGCAGGGGGTGATTGCAGCAGGATGGGTGGGAGGGGTTAAATGGCTGAGAGGAATGATGCAAGCTTGGCACTCTGTCTGATTTTTTTACTTCCTTTCTGGGGGCATGTGATCTTTCCTTAAATCTGGATGATTTCCTTAGGATATCTTGTGAGGTGAGCAAGACCAGCTGGTATCTTTAAGTGGTGCAAATGGATCTAAGGATTGCTTCTCCTGGGTGGGAAAGGGTGCTTTGTCAGTTCACTGAGCACAGGAGTTTCTTGTCTCTGTGGATTCTTCAGTCATCCAGATCATGGTTGTCCCAAAGGTGCTTTTTTCAAGAGGCAACTGGACTTTTTTTGGTTTCCAGAAAGTCCAGTTGCCTCTTGAAAAAGCACCTTTGGGACAGGAGTCTCTTGCATTGCTTCTGAGTGGCCAAGGCACTTGATCGCCCACTGATAGTAAGATTAAAAAAAAAAGAGGTAGGGGTGTGGATCCTCCCTCCAATTCTTTTAATTTTCTCTCATAATAAGGCTTAGTTACATGGCACCTGGCTTGAAGTTTATTTAGATATCTGTGACATGTACTAATTATATTGTGGTCCTGACAAGCTTAGGAGGGCAGAGACTTGAACCTGAGTCCACTATATACTTTGTTAATTTGTCTCTTTAGCTTGGCATTTTGTAGCCCAAGTGTGCTCACCCACTTTCTGGAGAGCTTAAATGACCTCTTTGCTAAAGGGTTTCACTTTATGTGCAAGAGTTGGCTGCTGATAGTTATCGTTGCATTTTAACTATTTTAATTCCTCAAGGTGCTCTGGCACCCTGCCTGATTTGTAACTCCAGGTTGCAAGTATTTTTATGAAAAAGAAGGTATTCAGACAAAACGGCCTAGGTTTCCATGATGGCAATTATTGTCATTGATCTTCAGGGTATATTCCCCCATTTCTAATCTAATGATTGGTATTTAGGGCAGCTTTTTGCAAGCAAAGAAGCTTTTTGTATTTTTGTACAGGTAATCCTTGACTTACAACGGTTCATTTAGTGACCATTCAAAGTTATAATGGCACTGAAAAAAGTGACTTATGACCGTTTTTGACACTTGCAACCATTACAGCATCCTCACGGTCACATGATCAACATTCAGATGGTTGACAACTGTCTCACATTTATGACAGTTGTAGTCTCCCAGGGTCATGTAATCCCCTTTTGCAACCTTCTGACAAGCAAAGTCAATGGGAAGGCCAGATTCACTTAACATCCATGTTACTAACTTAACAACTGCAGTGATTCACTTAACAAATGTGGCAAGAAAAGTTGTGAAATGGGGCAAAATTCACTTAATAAATTTCTCACTTAGCAACATAAAATTTGTACTAAATTGTGGTCATAAGTCGAGGAGAGGCCAGGCGTGACAAGCAGTGGCTGGGTGGGGAGGGGAGGGGTGAGGTGGGGCTGGGCGAGGAGAGGCTCCCCTCAACATGAGTGACATCAAGTTGGTCACACCTACCTAGTCACATGACCACCCAGCCACGCCTACCCAGCCAGTCATTAGGGCAGAGAACCAGTTGTTAAATTATTTGAATCCCATCACTGGATCACATGACCCTGGGACACTGCAACCATCACAAATGTAAATCAGTTGCCAAACATCCAAATTTTGATCATGTGACCATCGGGATGCTGCAATGGTCATAAGTGCGAAAAATGGTCATAAGTCACTTTTTTCATGCCACTGTAACTTCGAACAGTCACTAAACAGCCTGTTGAAAGTTGAGGATTACCTGGCTTGTATATTTGTATACAAATTTGTATTTGTGTGACCCACCTCTGATAGAAGCAGAATGCCACAAAAGAATGTAATCCCATTTAGGTTGTTAGCTTCCTGGAATTATTTGTTTATTTAATAATTTAGCAATTTAATATTCTGTTTACAAAATAGTTTTATAATTAGACGGGATAGTTTTAAGTTTTTTTTAAAAAAAAGCACGTTAATATTCTAGTAGTTTGTGTTTACAGTGTATTTAATTTGCTCCATTTTATTTCTTCCAGTTTGTTTAGAGATTTTAAATACTGTTTTGCCCGAAAAGTATAATCCTGTAGCATCAATAACAGTAGAGTAGACAGTTCTAGGCAGTGATCACAATGCAGGAATCAGTCTGTTCATTTTGTAATTGGACCTAATCCAAAGTATTTTGCTCCCAGGTTCAGTATGTTATGATAAATTTAAACAGACAGTTCAGTGGGAACGCTTCCTTCTGACAAGAGAAGTAGACTACATGTCAAATAGACAGAGCTTCATTTCTTCAAATGATTTCTTGGTGGATAAGATCAGGCTTTCCAGGTTAGAATTGACATTTTGATATGGAATTATCTTTACAACCTCTCAGATATTGTATATGAGCTACTGGGGACATAATGGGATTACACTGGAAGGAAACAGTTAATTGCCTAAAAGCAATATAGAAATACTTTAGCTTATTTGTTTCACTATTTACAGATCTTCAACAGGAGAAAGAGAAATTACAGAATAAGCTATTCAAGCAGTAGATTAGATAGGATAAAGGACAAGGAAGGAAAAGGAAGGAAAAATAAAGAGAGGTGGAACTTGCGTTAGTTGTAAGCAGTGCAAATTTTATTGCAAAATGATTAGGCATGGATTAAAACTCTCTTCTTTGTTTTGAACTGCAGCAGCAATAGGATTTTCTCCCAGCTGGAGTAAAAGTGAAAAGAAAGGAGGAAGGTTTTCTGCCCTGTGCGCAATGCAGTATTTTTTGTAGAGAAAAGAACATTAAAGGTGAGTTTCTATTATAGAGAAGAAAATTATCCATGGAATAAGGTACTTGAAAATATTGTAGGAATGGGTGCAAGCAGTCCATTTAGCAATGCCCTAATCTGGTGTTTGCTTATTCATTTTCTTTTTTAACACTTTTATTGAAAATTTTAATTTCCAAAATAAAAACTTAATACAAACTAAACTAGAAGGAAAAAGAAAAAGTTCAGTAGAAAACAAAAGTAGAAAAGGAAAAAAAAAGTAGAGAAAAAAATAAACAACAAAGCCAGTAAGAAATAAGTGACTCCCTACCTTCATCACATTGAGCATAAGCACTCTTTTTTAAAGTTACAAATAAAACTATTCTCCATGGAGTCTAACTTTTATCTACGTCCAGAAATTGACCTATTTTCAGTCCTGTTTCAGTAAAAACTCTATTAGGAATTGCTAGAAATATCAAATTTATTCCTGATCAAATACTGCAACTTTATATTCTTTCCTCCTTTGCTGTTCTTAATCTTACAAACATTGTAAAACATTGAAAATTTTTGACCTTTAAATCATTCTAATGACATCTCAGTATTTAATCTTTCACAAATCTTTGGCATTTAAGAGGGGTCTTTCAAATTTATCCATTGAAATCTGTATGCTTTCTGAAATTTTAGTTAATTAATATTTCAGTTCACTTTAAAAACAACCCCTCTCTTTAAGATAAAAGGTTTTATAGCCAGCTTTTAACTCTTTTCTGCCTTTGGTTCCCTCTAGTGTCCATTTTCAATATTCATCTAGCCTCGGTTCCTAATACAGGTTGTGACTTGAGGCGGCAGAAAAAGAACAACAAAAGGCAAACACTCCCAAACAATCTATATAGTTAAAAAACAAAACCATTAAAATGCGATCAAAATAATTCAAATTCTTATATCAACAGCAACAAATACAGGAGAGCACATTCTGAGCTTACACGCAGGAAAGCCATCTAATCCTTCCATGGGATTCCCTAGGCCCAATGACAATACCATATTTTATGTGGGAATGACCTTCGCAGACAGAAAGGAGGCTTCAGATAGGACAACCGGCACGTAAAACCTGTCTCAGCCCACAAAAGGGGGAACTGAATGGGAAACATCTCAAAAAGTATCCTTCCTAGTTTTCCAGAGTTTAAGAAGAAAGGAAAGCTTTCCCGTTAAGCCATGAGGTAGTCTAGACAAGAAGAGCAACCAGGAGCACTAGTGCTATGTTTATTGTAAGGTTACATTAACAGAATCTCGCAAGACTGTTAATATTTTGCCCCTTCCTTTCTTCTTACACTCTGGACAACTACGAAGGACCCCGTTTGAAATGTTTCCCATTTAATTCCCCCTTTTGTGGGCTGACACATCTTTTTCATGCCAGTTGTCTTATCTGCAGTCTCCCTCCCGTCTGTCATTCTCACATATCCCCAGAAGGCCAATAGGGTTGCGGCCAATCTCACCTTGGAGGGAATGATGCTTCAGAGGGCAGGCACCATGGCAGAAAAGGCTTCCCTCCTGGATTCCGCCAAATGAAGCTCCTTGACTCACAACACGTTCCATTCTGTTATTGTTGTTGTTAGTTGCAAAGTCATGTCAGACCCATCGCGATCCCATGGACAAAGTTCCTCTAGGCCTTCCTGTCCTCTACCATCCTCTGGAGTACATTTAAGCTCACACCTACTGCTTCAATGACTCCATCCAGTCACCTCATTCTCTGTCATCCCTTTCTTCTTTTGCCCTCAATCTTACCCAGCATTAGGCTCTTCTCCGTGAGTTCTTCCTTCTCATTAGGTGGCCAAAATATTTGATTCAGGATCTGGCCTTCTAAAGAGCAGTCAGAGTTGATCTCCTCTAGGACTGACCAATTTGATTGCCTTGCAGTCCAAGGGACTCGCAGGAGTCTTCTCCAGCACCATAGTTCAAAGGCTTCAATTCTTTGGCGCTCAGCCTTTCTTATGGTCCAACTGTCACAGCCATACATTGCAACTGGGAAAACCATAGCCTTGACTATACACACTTTTGTTGCCAGGGTGATATCTCTGCTTTTTAGTAAGCTATCTAGATTTGCCATAGTTTTCCTCCCCAGGAGCAAGCGTCTTTTAATTTCTTGGCTGCAGTCCCCATCTGTGGTGATCTTGGAGCCCAGGAAAACAAAATCTGTCACTACCTCCATTTCTTCCCCATCTATTTGCCAGTAATTGAGAGGGCCGGATGCCATGATATTAGTTTTCTTAATGTTGAGTTTCAACATTCAAGCCAACTTTTGCACTCTCCTTCTTCACCCGCATCAAGAGGCTCTTTAGTTCCTCTTCACTTTCTGCCATTAGAGTGGTATCATCTGCATATCTGAGGTAGTTGATATTTCTCCCGGTAATCTTAATTCCAACTTTCGATTCATCTAGCCGCGTCTTTCTCATGATGTGCTCTGCATATAAGTTAAATAGGCAGGGCGACAGTATTAACTTCTGTTAATGTAATAATAATAACTTCTGTTATTATAAGTACAAAAAAAAAAGTAGTAAGTGGTAAGCAAAGGAAGTTAAAGGCATGAGATAAGCAAAGGAAAAATAGCTAAAAGTAGTTTATGCTCAAAGTTCCTCAATGCATTTTTCATAATGGTAACTCACTTGTTTATTTAATTCACTCAGCACGATGGGTTTATTAAGTATCCATTTGCGCTGCATTCAGTTTTCTTTTATTTATCCTGCCACCCTCTGTTCCTTCTACACAACTATTGGCAAAGCTTTGCTTCTCACCACTGATCACATGCTACCTACTATCTTTCTGTCACCATTGGCACATCTTAAACTTTTCCCATCTATTTCCAGTCTTTAATAAATATTCTACCAAATTAATTCAATTCATTTATTTGATATATTTATTGTTCATTTAGGTAAAACTTACAATCATTTTGTCCGTTTTTCTTCTTGACAAGATGCATTTCTTGTCAAAGCCCCAGGGCGATAGTCTTGGGATTTGTTACATACATTTTCAGATCCATATTTCTTGTAGCATCATATCTAATCTAACATTCACTGCAGATCATTTGGATTCTCAGCCTAAAACTGCATCACTCACATACAAGAGTACTGTATACACATGTATGTACCTTTAACCAACACACTTCTAACATTGTTTCAAGCAGTTCTTATGCATGCACCAGTAAATACATCAAACAACCAAAGGATCAAAGCACATTCTGTCTTACACCCGGTTTAATGTTGCATCATTTGCCAAGATTTCCCTTTATTCTCATGCATGCCTTGCTTCCATTATGTATCAACCAATACTCAGTAACCAATATTCAGCTGCACATTTATGTAAAATATTGCATAATTCAAGACTATTCACTTTATCTATACTTGCTTTAAAACAACAATTGCACAATAAATTTTCTCAAATTTATACATTGAACAAGAACAGAAATATGATCGGTGCACCATTGCCAGGCATAAAACCTTTCCTTTCCCAAATTTTTCTCATTATCATTGTTAGATCGGCGCAGGAATGGAAGACGTGACCAGCTCGTTACATTAGTAACTTTATTGAGAACAAGAAACAGTAGCAAGACTGGCTGTGCGCTGCCGGAGCTCTCCTTATATTCGCTCCGGCAGTCGCACTGCCCCCTGACAGAGATTCAAACTTTCCCGCCCGATGGCTGGCAGCCAATCCGGGCTGATGTCCTTATAAGGACATAACACTCCTCCCCCCTAGTCCGAAAAAAAATTCAAAGTTCATTTACAACGTTACGTAGTCCCGCAGGTACGTAGGACGCCTCGGCACCCTAGCTGACCTGCGCAGTCTCACTTCTCCCTCGTCCCCGACCTGGACGGACGGGGCTCCTTTGTCTCCTGGTTCCCTCCCCGGAACCGGGCTCGGTTCGGCTGGCGAGTGTGCGGGGTCACCCTCAGCGCCTCCGGCCGGACCGCCAACCTTGGATTGCTGGTCCTGGTGGTCTTCCTCCTGGCCCGTGGATCTCTCTCCTCGTCGGGGTTGCTCGGTTCCGACCCGGGAAGAGCGTCTGAGTTCCGGTAAGTCCCAGGCTGTCACTTGCTCTTCCCCGGTCTCCCGGGCGCTGCGGTTC
The DNA here is from genome assembly GCA_022577455.1 of Arizona elegans. Classification (NCBI taxonomy): domain Eukaryota; kingdom Metazoa; phylum Chordata; class Lepidosauria; order Squamata; family Colubridae; genus Arizona; species Arizona elegans. The sequence continues at coordinate 208,614,199 of JAKOOJ010000001.1, read as the reverse complement.
GGCTGCGGTTCGGCTCGCAGTTGTCTGGGTGGTGGTTTGGATCGGTGCCCTCAGGTCCGGTCTGCCAGCGGTGGAAGGTGTTGGCTCGGGTCGTGATGTCCCGCCTCGCAGGGGTGGCGCTGGTCTCCTTGGTCGGGCTGGCGTTGGCCTACCCCGTCGGGTCGGTGGTGGACGACCTGGTCGGGATGTCGTTGTAGGGCTACCTCCGCAGGTCGGTGTAGGTCTCCCCTGCCGGGGTGGCGCAGGCCTCCCTGGCTGGGTTGTTGTCGGCTTTCCCTTCGCCCTAGTCCCTGGTCTACTGCCGGTTGGTGTCTGTGGTCATCTGGGCTGGGCTGTTGTTGCCGGGTTGATCTCTGTGCGGGGCGGGGGTCCCCCTCGCCGGGGTGTTGTATGCCACCCTCACCCGTGCGATGCGGTGTGCCCCTCTCGGATGGTCCCCGGTCTACTTGCCTGGAGTGGAGGCCTCCCTGGCAGGGCTGTTGTGGGTTGCTTCCGCCGGAGGGCTGTGGTGCTTCCACCCTGGGCAGGTCCCGTTCTACTCGTGGGCCGGTCTGGTAGTCTCTCGCCCTGTCGTGCTGGGTGCCCACCTCGCTGGGTTGGTGTTGCCATCCCCCATGCGGCTGGCCCCGGTCTACCGCTCTGGACTGTCGGTGTGTCAGCGCCTGGTAGTGGGCTTGGCCGGCCTCGTCGGGGTGGCAGTGGTCTGCCTCGCAGGGGTGTGGTAGGCCTACCTCGTCGGGGTGTTGTAGGCCCACCTCGCAGGGGGGCTGCAGGTCTACCTCGCCGGGGTGTTGCAGGCCTACCTCATCGGGGTGTTGTAGGCCTCCCTCGTCAGGCTGGTTTTCTTGCGCTCCCCCCACCTTTTCCGGAGTTGGTCGATGTGCCGTCGACAGACCTGTCCATCTTCCAGCTCCACGGTGTAGGATTTGGGGCTGGTTGTGCTGTCTATCTTCCCCTTCAGCCACTTAGGAGAGCCGCTGAAGTTCAGCACGAAAACCCAATCTCCCTTGCTGAAGGCGCGAAGCGGGCGGCTGGCTGTTGCGGTCACTTCTGGGCTGTACTGGGGGTGCAGCCGGTCCAATGGTGACCTCAACCTTCTGCCCATCAACAGTTCGGCCGGGCTCTTGTGGGTAGTGGCATGCGGCGTGATGTGCTGGGTGAGGAGGAAGTTGTCTATTCTTTCCTGCCAGTCGCCCAGGCCCATCTTGGTGAGTGCCTCCTTGGTGAGCCTCACCATTCGTTCCGCTTGTCCGTTCCCAGCCGCCTGTACGGGGCGGACAGGGCATGGCGGATGCCCAGTCCTGCCAGGAATGTCTCCATGGCCAGGGATGTGAGTTAGGGGCCGTTATCGGAGACCAGCACATCCGGTAGTCCATGGGTGGCGAAGAGGCAGCGCAGGGCACGGATCATCGCTTCCGTTGTGGTGGATGCCATGGGTACCACCTCGAGCCACTTGGAGAAGGCGTCTACCACGATGAGGAGGTGGCGCCCTTGCATCGGACCCGCGAAGTCGATATGGATCCTCGACCACGGGTTGCTGGGGGTCTCCCACTTTGCTGTTTCTGCTTGTGGCGGCGCTGGGCAGACTTCTTGGCACGGGTTACATCTGGAGACCCAATCTTCGATGTCTTTGTCCAGTGATGGCCACCATACGTAACTCCGTGCCAGGGCCTTCATGCGGACGATGCCTGGGTGCCCTTTATGCAAGGTCTCTAGCGTCCGCCGTTGCAGAGTGCTTGGAATCAGCACCCTGTCTCCCCATAGTACACAGCCCTTCATGGTGGACAGCTCCTTCTGCTTCCTGGTGAACGGGCTGAACTTCTCCTCCGTCCTCTCAGATGGCCACCCCCTGAGGATCTAGGACTTCACTTGGCGGAGTGTGGGGTCCTTCTGGGTGTGGACGGCCACATCTGCGGACGAGACTGGACAGCTGGCGTCGTCGTCTATGTGGAAGAGGTGGAGCGTGGGGGCTGGGTCTTCCACTGGATCCTTCAATGGGCATCTGCTCAGTGCATCGGCGTTTCCTATGGCTGTGCCTGGCTGGTGCACAAGCCTGTAGGAGTAGCCCACCAAGAAGATGGCCCATCTCGTCATCCGCGGGGACATGAAGGTCGGGGTGGGTTGGTCGCCTGCGAGGAGCCCCAGGAGCGGCTTGTGGTCGGTGACTATGGTGAACGTCTCCCGTAGAGGTATTCATGGAAGCGCTTCACCCCTGCTATGATGGCCAGAGCTTCCTTGTCCAGCTGGCTGTAGTTGCGTTCCGCGCCGGACATGGTCTTCGAGAAGTATGCTATGGGAGCTTCTGAGCCGTTGGGCAGTTCGTGGCTGAGGACTGCCCCCACCCCGTAAGGCGATGCATCGCAGGTTAGCTTGATGGGGAGCGTCTCGTTGTATTGGATGAGGACGCTTTTGGAGGTTAAAAGTCCTTTCACGGCTCGGAATGCTGCTTCCTCTTCCTGGCCCCACTTCCAGGGTGCGGCTTTCCCCAGCAGGCGGTGGAGTGGCTCAGCAACTGTGGCTTTCTGTTTAAGAAACATTGCGTAGAAGTTGAGCAACCCAAGGAATGCCTGAAGCTCCGTTTTGTTTTTGGGGCTCGGACCTTCATGGATTGCCTTCACTTTAGATTTGGTGGGGTGGATGCCAGTGCTATCAATGAGATAGCCCAGGAACTCGACTTCCTGTACTCCTAGGATGCATTTATCTCTCCTGACTCTCAAGCCCTTGGCCTTGAAGCGCTGCAGGACAAGCCTGAGCCTTTCAAGGAGTTGTGCCTGTGAATCTCCGGAGATTAGTACATCGTCGAAGTATGGCACCACCCCGGAACGCCTTGGAGAAGGCGTTCCATCATTGATTGGAAGATGCCGGGGGCAGCGCTGACTCCAAACTGGGGACGGTTGCATTTGAATGCCCCCTGTGTGTGACTATCGTTTGGGCCTCCGCCGTTTTTTCGTCCACTGGCAGTTGCTGGTAAGCCTGGGCCAGGTCCAGTTTCGCAAAAATTGTGCCAGTTCCCAGGGAATGCAATAGGTGCTGCACTACTGGGACTGGGTATGCGCTCTGTGCCAACGCCTTGTTGATGGTACAACAGTAGTCGGCGCAGATGTGCACAGACCCATCATGCTTCAGTGGGGTCACAATGGGGGTCTCCCATGAAGCATGATCCATCGGTTCCAGGATGCCCTGGGCGATCAGCTTATCCAGCTGCTCGTCTACTTTAGGCCGCAGAGCAAATGGAACCCGGTGGGGCTTCAGCCTGATTGGGGTGATTCCCTTATCCAGATTAAAAGAGATTGGCCTCCCCACAAATTTCCCCAGCTTACCATCGAAGACTTCCTTGAACTCTTCGATGAGGATGTCGAGTTCGTCCCTGCGAATTTGGTTGATGCCTTCAATTGAAAGCCCCAGCGGCTTAAACCACTCCACTCCTAGCAGGTTCAGTCGGCTGTCCTTCACGATGGTGATGGGAAGCTTGCCTTTGAACTCTTTGTAGGTGACTCGGATGTTGGCTCTTCCTAACACTCTGATGGGGTTTCCCCCAAAGTCGACGAGCTTGGAGTGTAAAGGCTTCAGGTCTCGCTTGGTGATGCTGGGTTGCAGGCGCTTCAGTTGCTGCCAGTCCATGATGGAGTAGACCGATCCCGATTCTACCTCCATTTCGCAGGGTGCTTCCTCCACGTGGATGGTCACGTGGAACTTGGTGGCATTGTCAGAGTCCGTGTGTGCGATGGTCGTCTGATGGACCGCTCCGTTCCGGGAATACTCATCGTCTCTGCGTCTGGATGGGCCAGAGGACCGTTTGGATGATCTTTGGTAATCCTTCCGATTCTCGCGGGGACAGTGGCTGGAGGGCTCTGGGGCTGGTTCCTCGGCTCTGCAAGCTTCGGCGATGTGACCCCGTCTGTTGCAGCATCGGCAGGTCGCATCCCTCCACTTGCAGGTTGCCCTGGCATGGTCACCTCTGCAGCTGGCATAGCGCTCCCCCTTGTACCTTCGTTGGGCAGTTTCCCGCCTTGGGGGTCTGGATACCTTGTGGACGGTGGACTCCTCCTCCGACTCGGATCCCGTCGTGGAACCCTCAGTTGATGATTGCGCTGTGGAGCGAATCTTGTGGATTCCCTTGGCTCTGCTTACTGCGGCAGCCGCTTTTTCCGAGATTTCGGATGCGGTGGCTTCCTCCACCACATCCTTGAGCACGAGTTTCTTCCTGCTCAGGAATTTCTTTTGCAGGCCTCTGTCTCTCATGCCAAAAACCACGCGGTCAGCGATGGCATTGTCCACGTGGTCGAACTCGCAGCTGGCTGCGATTTGGCGTAGGGCGGCCACGAATTCTTTGATGGTCTCACCTTCCTTCTGGTCCCTCTGATGGAAGGTGAAACGGTTTGCCACTGGTGTTCCTGTTGGGGCATAGTGGTCTTCCAGGATCTGCAGCAGGTCTGCCCATGGCACTTCTTCGATGTCTCGTAGTGCTACGAGATCGATTGCCATGTCGAGGACTTCGGAGCCGCAGTTGGCCAGGAAAATGCCCTTTTTTCGGTCATCATCGGCATCCCTGATGTTGTTGCCTCTCAGGTATTGCCAAAATTTCACTACGTAGGATTTCCACTTGTCCTTCCCTGGGCGGAAAGGAGCAAGGGCTGGCAAAGTGACTTCAGCGGATGCCATGCCTTTGGAAATGCCTACTGTAGTTCCAGGTGCCGGAGTCTTGGTCTTGTTGGCTTGGTGCCACGAGGTTCGTCTCTTTCTCTCTAGTCCTTCGTTGCCAGTGTTAGATCGGCGCAGGAATGGAAGACGTGACCAGCTCGTTACATTAGTAACTTTATTGAGAACAAGAAACAGTAGCAAGACTGGCTGTGCGCTGCCGGAGCTCTCCTTATATTTGCTCCGGCAGTCGCACCGCCCCCTGACAGAGATTCAAACTTTCCCGCCCGATGGCTGGCAGCCAATCCGGGCGGATGTCCTTATAAGGACATAACAATCATCTCAACCCTGGAACCATTTCAATGAGAATTGTATCAAACTCCCAGGCACATTAAACCAATTCCCTTGTAATCTCTGCATTTACTTGTTAGCTTTCCATCGCTATGGAGAACGTAATGGCATTCTTTCATTGTCAAGAACAGACACAGTTCTCACACACACCTTAAATGAATTGCATTGTCAATCTATAAGCAGATCACACCAGCAGTGAAATCTACTTACCTTCGCTACCAGTTCAGGAATGGGAGCGCATGCACCTCTTCTGCGCATGCGCAGAGCCTCAGAGGGTCAAAAATGGGATGTAATGACGTCTCATTGGGTGGGCGGAGCCTCCTGGCGCTACCGGTTCATGCGAGCCAGATAGATCCAGCTGGATGTCACCGCTGGACCATACCCATATTTTAACATTTCTCTAGGTAGACTAACTACCTGCAGCTGAATTCTCACAAGACTTATGATTTGATTTTTCTGTTGTATTCATTTTATTAGTAATAATGGATTATATTAAATTTGTTTATTTTCTATCTTGCAATTTATCAGGAGATCCAAAACTTGCAAAATATGTCTGGGAAACCCAAACTGACCTATTTCAATGGCAGAGGACTAATGGAATCTGTACGCTGGCTTTTAGCAGCAGCTGGAGTTGAGGTTTGTTTCTTCTATTTTTGTCAGCCATATAAGGTAGACCAGTCAAAGGAAGCACCCCCTTTCTCCTAGGAATCCGAAGTACACCCCATTGCAAATAGGTATAGTAATATTTGAATAGTATATAGTATAGTATAGTATAGTATAGTATAGTATAGTATAGTATAGTATAGTAATAAGGTATAGAATTTTGCAGCTCTGAATATGCTTCTTATTCTAGGGCAAGGCCTTAGATTGAAATTAATTTCTTGGAACAGGCTCAAGCCCTGCTAACCATTGCCTTGGTAGCAGCTCTTTCTCCATCCTTCAAGGCCATTTCCTTTGCCCCCTACCATGTTAGAAGAAAAATGAAATTGGGGCCTCTTTTTGCCTTGAGTTTTGATCTAAAGATTTCTCAATTGACCACTCACATGGGATCATTCTGGGGATGGGTAAAGGACTCAAGTATCCTGCCAGCACACACCCTTTCCTCAACCCCTTTTTTTTGTCCTTAATAGCAAGTACCAACTCTAGGTCACAAAGATATGGCTGACTGAGAGTGGAGGTTCGTTCTCTGAGCTTGTGGGTTGGTTTCTCAATGTTTTCTTATCAGGATAACTAACATCTTCAGCAGAGTTTAGGGCTGACTCTAGGTGGGAGCAAAAGGTTTCCTTTATCCTTTTGCTGCCATCCAGTGATCATTGTTAGTTTTGCAGTTTAGATCTAGTAGCCCTACTCAAGGGTAGGCAGAGGCCAAATCTTTCCCCTAATTTGGGTCAGGGAGTGGAGCTTTGGAAGGACTTAAGAAATGAAATGAGAGATTTAACTTTCCCCCATTGAACCAACTCATAATCCCCCAAATGAGAAAAGTTGGTTCAATGGGGGAAAGTTAAATCTCTCATTTCATTTCTTAATTTAAATTTTAAACCAAGTTTTCAAAATTCTGTACTATGTGATACAAAGTTAAAACAGTTTTTTCTCTCTTTTTCCAGTTCGAAGAAGTATTTTTGGAAACAAGAGAACAATATTTGAAATTAGTCAAAGGTAAATACAGCAACTATTCTTATTTATTATCATTGAAACAAATTTGATAAGTGACTTAGGGACTGACACTAGAATAGAATAGAATAGAATAGAATAGAATAGAATAGAATAGAATAGAATAGAATAGAATAGAATAGAATTTTTTATTCGCCAAGTGTGATTGGACACACAAGGAATTTGTCTTGGTGCAGAATGAGATCTGGGTGACTGCAGAGACGGCGGCGGGGAGGGAGGATCAAAAAAGTTCAAGATGAAAGCTACACAATTTAAGCTGTACTTATTTTTTACATGCATTGTAGAGTGGGGGAGCATTGATCAATCATCCATCCATCCTTTCATTCCAAACATTTAATAGTTGCCCATCTTCTAACAAATTATAGGTGGCTCCCAGTCAAAAGTTAAAACAACATATGAAGTTATATTGAAACTGCAAAATTTAACAGATTAAAGCATACAAACATTAAAGACAACAAAGACTTGATGCCAATTTCTAATGTGCAATTATTCAATCTTCTCCCAGCCCTTGGGGGGAAAACTTTATGGGAGGGTAAGAGGGTGGAGGCCTACCGAACTTCAGGAAAAAGAGGGTTCCGTAGGGCAGAAACCTCCATTGAAAACCATGAGGTCACAACTGCCTTCTGGGCTTTTTGCTTCCCACCCCTTTGACACTCATGGAGCCTTTGAATGGGGTAGAAAAACAAAGGAAGATAAGCTTAGCAACTCGAAACAGTTGCAAAGAGGGAAGAGGATGGAGAACATACAAAGAAAGGACTTTTTTGAGTTGCATTCATCTTAATATAATGTGATTTGTTTTCTACCTTCCTCCAATAAACACACTACTGTCTATCATTTACTATATCTTCAGTTTGACTGTGTTACCAACGGGATCTCTCCAATCCCGACTAAACCCTTCTACCAAGAAATAAAATATTACTGCTGGTGATTAGTATTGTCAAAATGTGTACATTTTACAGGAGAAAAATGATTTCCAAGGACTCCTTCGAGAATTTTAATTTACACTTAAAAGTTTGTTTTGATGCCTTTGAAAAGAAGGCATCAAACAAACTTTAAGTATAAATTAAATGCCTAGTTTGACTGCCTTAATCTGTCATTTCTGTGCACCTGATGGCCCCAAATCATAAACTCTTACTCTGAAATACCTGAATGAGGCTGATTCAAGTGATTGAGGTATAAATTGCACCACTGAATTGTGTCATCCATTTTTGAACAATGGTTTTGCTTAGGATACTTAGTTGGCCTAATTTTGAAAGGGAGATTTATAAGGTAGCCTTAAGACCCTGATCACTTAAGAATTTTAAGTTAAACTTCTTCTAGAGAAATATGAGAATCTGATGCTGAAGTTGTTAGCAATACTTAAAATTGGTCTAGACTGATGTTGCATTAGAAGTGCTCAGCATAATTTTCTGGAGGATTTCCTGTACTTGCTGCCTTCCCTTTTGCTCCTTTCTATATGGAGCTACAGATAATCCTCGATTTATGACCGCAATTGAGCCCAAAATTTCTGTTGTTAAGTGAGACATTTGTTAAGTGAGTTTTGCCCCATTTTACAAGCTTTCTTGCCACAGCTGTTAAGTGAATCACTGTAGTTGATCAGTTAGTGACCTGGTTGTTTTTTGTTTTTGTTTTTTAAATTTGATTTATATGCCGCCCGACTCAGGGCGGCTTACAATGCGTTAAGCAATAGCCTTCATTCTTTTGTATATTTTTATACAAAGTCAGCTTATTGCCCCCACAAACTGGGTCCTCATTTCACCTACCTTAGAAAGGATGGAAGGCTGAGTCAACCTTGAGCCTTGGAGAGATTCGAATTGTTAAGGGAATCTGGCTCCCCCATTGACTTTGCTTGTCAGAAGTTCACAAAAGATGATCACATGACCTTGGGACACAGCAACCATCATAAGTATGAACCAGTTGCCAAGCATCTGAAATTTGATCACATGATCACGGGGATGCTGGAAAGGTTGTGACTGTGAAAAACAGTCATGAGTCACATTTTTCAGTGTCATCATAAAATGATTCAGGAAATCATAGTAGGTCTCCTCTTTCAGTCCTCCATGAGAAAAATCATCTCCAACAGGCACAAGAGAGTGTTTGCTGTTTGTCCCCGCTGGACGCTCCTTTGGGATCGTCGCACCCACTGCCTGTAAAGAGCCGCCTTTATAGCGGAATGGCGGCTCAAAAAAACTCCGTTTCCATGAGGAAACGGAGATAGAGCAGGCTGGGGTGGGTTGAGTCCTCTGCCTAATCCCAAAAGATTTTTTTTTTACTTTTGGGACGGAGCGGAAGAGACTCCCCGTATCCCCAGCCGATGTTCCGGGCTCTGGGAGATCTCTGCTACACGCAGAGCTAGGTGGCAAAAGCAAGCCTGTAAACTTGTTAAACTAATTAAAGAAGACGTGAGCTGGACCGCTGACCCTGAGGCGCAAGTATTTTTTTTTCTTATTTTAGAAAAGTTACTGAAGTTGTTTAAGAAGTGAAAGGAAAAAAGATTTTTTAAAATGGCGATTGCTGAGGCTTGAAGAGAGGCTGAAAAGGGAAAGTCCTTCCGTTTTCTATTACAAAGTAGCGGAATGAATACTTCTGGCCGTAATTGAGGCAAAACCTCACTCTCACTCTTGCTTTTTTTTTCTTTTTTTTTTTCCTGGGGATCTGATATTGATCTTGGTTGGAAACAAGCCTTTTTTTTCCCTCTCTTTTCCACTAAATCTTGTCTGTGTGGGAAATGGCATCAGGACTTACACAGCTAGACAAACGGGGGGGGGGAATTTCCCCCATTAATAAATTACATCAACAAGTTGTAACTCTCGGAACTTCCGCTGGCTCCGAGGACTTCGAAAGACGTTCTTTTGAGAGCGTCTGCTCCCTGGCTCCGTTAAAGCCCCAGAACAGCCGACAAACGCTGTCTGGAGGCTTGAAATTCTCTCCCCGGGCAAAGGGGAGAGGGAAGAGCAGGCAGGTGGAGGTAGAACCCCCCCGAACGCCCTAGGAAGAATCCTGGGGCGCGAAGGGCGCGCGCTCCCTAAAAACCTGCCAAGCCGCTCCAGACCAGGGACGTCTCCGCTAATTAGCGGAATTAGAAGCCGCGACCAATCTTGCTGAATGGAAATGAGGGAATTAACATTTTGAACTAACAGCAGGCGGAACGAGCAAGGAGAAATCAAACTGCAAGTATTCTTTACCTAACTCCAATGCCTAGAGCCTCCTTCGGAAGTAATCACTTAGTACTTTGCAACAATATGGCGATTGAAGCTTGAAAGGGCGGGGGAAACGGAAAGTTACAGGAAAAGTTTCGTTTTGCTGGCAGCCCTTCGCCTGGGGGAAAAAAAAAAGCTTTTGTGCTGACAGAAGGAGGATTCTAAACTTTAATTAACATTGAGAAATCTTTTGAGGAACTCTTCTTTTTGACTCTGATTAAATATAAAGACTAATTTCAAACTGGAAATGGCCTCAAAGTCTGTAAAAACTGTTCCTACTAAAGGAACTGGGAGTGCTGGTAGCTCCCCAGCTCATATTCCTAGACTACAAGTTTCTGCTCCTCCAGCGGATCCGCAGACTTTAACGTTGGAAATGTTGCAACAAGCTCTCCAAATCACCCAAAATAAAATTGTTGAGGTGATTGATGAAAAAATAAAGGAAACTAATGAAAAAATTAAGGAAACTAATGAAAAGATACAGGCTGTGTCAGATGAGATTGCAATTCATAATCAGGGGATCAGGGATGATATATTAATGGCATTTAAGTGTCTGGCAGGCAATATTGAGATGGTGGACGACAGAGTTGATGAAATTAAACAATCTTCTGAAATTTTGGATAGTAAAATAGGAGAAGTTCAAAACAGAATTCAAAGGGCTGAAGACGATGTAATAATGGTACAATACAGAGATATGGAATTTGCTTTAAGATTCAGAGGGGTGAAGGAGAATAAACAAGAGAATCTGAGAGAAATGATGTCTGAGGCATTGGCACCGCTGGTGGGGGAGTCCAAAAATGATCTGGCCTGGCAGATGGACAAGCTGTACCGCGTTAATTCCTGGATTGCTAGACAGAAACATCTACCAAGAGATATTGTGATATATTTTACTACAAGGAGAGTACGCAATGAAATTTTACAGGCTACTTTTAAAAACAAGCTTCGGATGGAAGGCCAGGAAGTAATGACAATGAAAGAAATCCCCCCTAAGATCTTGAGAGCTAGAAGGGAGTATGCCTTTCTGGTGGATGACTTGAGAAAACGTCAGATACAGTACAGATGGGAGGTGCCAACTGGACTAGTGGTGACTTACTCAGGAGAGAGATATCGGCTTAATACAATTTGGAAAGCAAGAGATTTTCATACTAATGTATTAAAGGCTGGCACACCCAAATCAACTAAATCACCAGAAGGCAAAAGAAAGAAATAAATAATGGAAGCTGAGACAGAAGAGTTCTTGACAGTAGTTCAGGGGGGAGCCTTGGCTGACCAAGAAGAATTACAAATTCAAATGGCTACTCAAGAGTTGGCGCTGATTGATTTTTCGCAGTTACCAAAGGACCAAAGACAGACCAGATCGGTGACAGCTAGACTCAAGGAAGAATTAAGACAGCAACAATCCCAGATGGCAACTCGAGAAATGATTCAGGATTCTACTAGAACAGGAGCGGTGGGGGGAGCAAGACCTAAAACTCAAATGAGATCAGAGCATCAGGACTTGCTTCAGAGGCTCCAAAGGCCCAGAGATGGGAACTAGATTTTTGACTTGGAACGTTAATGGCTTGAACTCTCCACAGAAAAGAAGAAAAATATTCCACTATCTTAAGCAATTTAAGAATGAAGTAATTTGTTCACAAGAGACTCATATAAGAATACAAGATCAAAAATATTTGATTAATGCAAGACTTGGTACATCTTACGTAGCAGCAGCACCAGAAAAGTAAAATGGTATAGTTATATATTTGAAAAGAGATTTAGTTGCTAAATTAATTGAAGCAGATGATCAAGGAAGATTTTTAGCGATAGAACTTTTAGTAAAAGGAGAAAAAATACTTGTAATTGGAGTTTACGCCCCGAATCAACAACAAGAAAACTTTTATAATTTACTACATTCAAAACTGACACACTGGGCATATAAAACTTGTATCCTGTTAGGCGACTGGAATGGTGTTTTGGACGTTAAAAAAGACAAGAAAGGACCTAAACAAAATGTGTCAACAAGAGCAAAATTGCCCAAAGCGTTTTGGGAAATGATGGATGACTGGGAGCTGAGAGATATTTGGCGTGAAAGAAATCTGGAAGAAAAAGACTTTACCTTTTTTTCAGATAGACATCAATCCTTTTCAAGGATTGATTTTATATTAATTACTAATGATCTTTTATCTAGGGTGAAAAATACGAAGATTTGCTCAAGAACATTGACAGACCATAGTCCAGTTTGGCTGGAATTGGAGTATGAGAAAGGGCCTAGGAGGTCCTGGAGGTTAAATGATAATTTGTTTAGGTATGAAGAAAATGTAAAAGAGTGTAAAAAATTTATGAAAGAATTTTTTGTTATGAATATGCAAAAGGGTACACCGATGGAAATGGTATGGGATGCAAGTAAGGCATATATGCGAGGAATTTTGATATATTTGAACAATAAATATAGAAAGAAACAGGGGACAAAAAGAAAGGAATTAGAAGATGAGATTAGTAAACAGGAACGGGCTTTAGTAGCTAATCCAACAGATAAGAAAATTAAAGAGGCAATCAATTTATTGAAAGGTCAATTTAATATGTTAATAGCAGATCAAGTGGCAACTAATTTAAGATATGCAAAACATAATACTTTTTACAATGCCAATAAACCAGGCAGGTGGTTAGCATATTTGCTAAGGAAAAAGCAAAAATCAAGGACAATAGAGAGAATAAAATATAAGGGTAAAGAGGTTTATGAGCAACAACTGATTAAAAAATCTTTTTTAGAGTTTTATTCGAGGCTGTATACTGGTGATAAAATTAAAGATATAGATATAGATAGATATTTGCAGAAAGAGAATATTTACACAATTTCAAATGAGCAGAGGGATAGTTTAAATCAATCGATAACTACCGAGGAAATTGCGTTAGCAATTAAGCAGTTGAAAGTGGGTAAAGGTCCTGGGACAGACGGTTTGACGGCTATTTATTATAAAACCTTACAGGAGGAAATGATAGAACCGCTGAAAGAATTATTCAACAATATACAACAGGGAGGAGAGGTACCTCCAACTTGGAAGACAGCATTTATTTCGTTGATCCCAAAAGAAGGGCATGACGATACAGACCCTAAAAATTATAGGCCAATTTCATTATTAAATATAGACTATAAGATATTTGCTAAAATTTTGGCAAATAGATTAATGACAGTCATGCAGCAAATGATTCACCATGATCAAACTGGTTTTATAAATGGTAGACAAATGAAGAGTAATGTAAGGCAAATTGTTAACTTATTAGAGTATTTGGGAAGGAACAATCAGGTCCCCGCAGTGCTTGTGTTCTTGGATGCTGAGAAAGCTTTTGATAGATTGAATTGGCAATTTTTACTAAAACTAATAGAAAGGATGCAATTTGGAGAACAATTTGTACAATCTATTAAGGCAATATATCAAAAACAAACAGCGCAAATAATAGTTAATGGTGGTTTAACAGATGTTTTTAACATAGAAAAAGGAACAAGGCAAGGTTGTCCTTTGTCCCCATTATTGTTTATTTTGACGCTGGAAATTTTATTAAATAAGATACGCGAGATGAATACAATTAAGGGAATTAAAATTAGACAGCATGAATACAAGGTACGAGCATTTGCGGATGACCTGGTTGTTACCTTAACCCAACCGGTACAATCGATTACAGCCTTGATGGATATAACCTGCTTATATGGACAAGTATCTGGTTTTAAAATAAATGCACTTAAAACAAAAATAATAGCTAAAAATATGGTTAGGAGCCAAAAAGAAGAGATAGAAAGGTTAACAGGATTTGAAGTAGTTAAGAAGGTTAAATATCTGGGGGTCTATATTATGACTGCAAATACGAAATTATATCAGTACAACTATGAACCATTACGGTACAAAATACAGAAGGAGTTGGACAATTGGAAAAAACTACAACTGTCTTTGCTGGGAAGGATAGCTGCTGTAAAAATGAATATTTTACCAAAATTTCTATTTCTTTTTCAAATGATACCTATACTTAAAAAAGATGAGAATTTGAAGGAATGGCAGAAGGGCATAAATAAATTTGTGTGGGCAGGGAAGAAACCACGAGTTAAACAAAAGATATTGCAAGATACTAGAGAAAGAGGTGGTCTTAAGATGCCCAATTTAAGATTGTATTATGAAGCTGCTGCCCTCTCAGCAATCACAGATTGGATAAACTTAACGGAGGAAAAGATATTGAATATTGAAGGATATGGTTTGGTTTATGGCTGGCATGCCTACCTAGTGTATGATAAGAAAGTAGATAAGACTTTTAAAAGTCATATATTAAGAAATGCTCTATTGCGTGTCTGGAAAAAGTATAAATATAAAATAAATGATAGGTTACCAATATGGATAGTACCCAGACACGCGATAGAGAACATAAATTTAGAGCAAAAGCAAGATAAAATTACATATAAGTAACTCCTTTATAAAGAAGGAGTCAGACTACAGTTAAAATCTATGGAACAATTAAAAGAAGAAGGGATTATTAAGACTTGGTTTCAATATGGACAGTTGCTGGCCAGATGGAGAGAAGATCAAAAAATTGGTATTTCGCAGCAGGATGAGAATCTGATAAAGCAAATAAGAGATGAAGGTCAAATGCACATAAAAAGGTTGTATAATGCATTACTGGAAATAGATTCAGAAACAGACTTAGTCAAGGATTGTATGATAAAATGGACACAAAATGTAGGTGAACCAATAATGATGGAAACATGGGAAAAGATATGGATTAGAAATGTAAGATTTACACAAGCACAAAATTTAAGGGAGAATTTTTACAAAATGTTTTATAGATGGCATTTAGACCCAAAAAAACTAGCTTGTATGTATCCAAATTTACAACCCAAGTGTTGGCGATGTGAGTGTGAAGATGCTACATATTTCCATATATGGTGGACATGTAAAAAGATTAAGGCTTTTTGGATAAAAATATGGTGGATTATTCAAAATATTTTGAAGAAAAAAATTAAATTTACACCACAGTTTTTTCTGTTGGGAATAGTTACGGATTGTACTGCAATAGAGACTAAGCTGGTTTTGAACTTAATAACGGCTGCCAGGTTACTGGTGGCACAGTACTGGAAGAAGGAAGATCCACCTACTATTGAGGAATGGACATTAAAAGTTGTGCATTTGGCGGAAATGGCAAAAATTTCATCATACCTTAAAGACTATTCAAATGAGAGATATACATCGGAATGGAGAAAATGGATTGATTACATACAGAAGAAGTATCCGAATAAGAAGATTCATATAGCTTATGAATGAAATAATATTAAGTAGTTTATATTTGTTTTTTCTGAGTTATAAGGAGTTAAGGACCTAGGGAGAATATGAAATGTAATAATTTGTTAGCATATTCTAGTTTTTGGTTTGTGAATGCTATACCCTGTGCTCGTTCTGGGAAGTCTAGGGAGGGGGGTGGGGGGAGGGAGGGGAAGGGAGGGTGGGCAGGGGAGGGGGGTTGAGGGGGGAAGGGTGGGGGGGGGGTGAAAATGTTTGTATCTTTCATAAAACTTTTCAATAAAAAAAAAAAAACAAGTTGTAACTCTCCAGTGTCAGAAACCTGATTTTAATATAATAGAATTTCTTCTTGAAGAGATTGTAAGAAGGGATGAGATTGTGAACCAGCAACTCGAAAAATTTAAGCAGGAAATTAAAGAAATTAGTGAATTGGTGAAATCAAAGTTTGACTTTTTGAATCGAAAGATTTTAAATACAGCTAATGGTTTATCAGACTTTCTGATTCGGTTGGATGCAAAGACTAAATTATTAGAGTCTAAAATGAAGGAAACTGAGGAGAATTTGGATGACAAGATTCAAAAAATTAAAAAGGATTTGGTAAACATTCAGGATAATAGCTCAGAAGACAAACCTAAAATGGAGGTTGACCAAAAGACTGGTAATGAAGAAAATGTGCAACAGAGGATTGAAAGAGAAGTTTTAATGATTCAATATAATTTTACAGAATATGCAATTAGACTGAGAGGTCTGCAGGAAAATAATAGAGATGACTTAAGGAAAATATCTTCTGAAATTCTGGCTGGGATTTTAAAGGTTCAACCTGATGAAGTGTTTTGCAGGATTGATAGAATTTATAGAATAAACTCCTGGTTGGCAAAGCAAAGGCAATTGCCTAGAGATGTGGTGATCTATTTTACAGATAAAGAAATTAGGAATAATATTGTGCAGAACTCTTTTAATTCTACTTTGCAATTTCATGGAAGAAAGATTTGGATTTTTAAGGAGCTCCCGATTAAGATGCTAATGGAGAGGAAGAAATTTGGCTTTCTAGTGACTGAGTTAAAAAAAAGAAATATCCTATTTAGGTGGGATGCCCCAGTTGGTTTAATATTGAGACACCAAGGAGTAAGATATCAACTGAACACTGTTGAAAAAGCGGAAGAATTTTATCAAAAAATTTTAAAAATGAACTTAACATCTTTAGGCACAATACAGGATAAGCAAAAGGAGTTGGAAACAAAAGGAAAATATCAAATTACAGAGGCTGTGATGGATAAATTGTCTTTGGACTCCCTGGATACCCCAGCTGGACTGTCTATAAATAAGAGAGCAGTGTCATCCGACTCCAATGTGATGAACCATCAAGTCACAGACAAGTGCGCAAATCAACCAGTTGATATACAAGTGATGGAGAAGAAAGATGAGATGACAAAACTAACCCAACAAGATCAACTCATAAAGCAGAATGAAAATCGATCAGCCAACACACAATTGGTAGGCACGAAACGAGGATGGAAATTCAACCCGCAAAAGAAAAAGAAAAGAAATAGATCTCATAGAAACAGCAGTTTCTAAACCAAGCAACAGTGAAGCCAGGGACTTTAAAAAATGAATGAATATCTGAAAAGATAGTGGAGGCGAACAATTGTTTAATACTGTCCTGAGGATTGTGGCAGATCTCTGTATTTTGGGATGTGAAAAGAGCCTTACCTTGTTGGATTTGAATTATCTACTCTGGATTTCTTTTACTGGTAAATATATTATAATTATTTTGAGTTACAAGGCAGGACAGTTACGCTGGGGCATGCAGAAGATCTGGATGTTACCCATTAGGAGGATGGGAATCAACAATCCTGATGAACACCACAACTATAACTATATGGATATAATTATAATGTCACTCGGGTGGTTGTTTTTACTTTTATATATATACGAGGATATCTACTACTGATGGGGGCAGAAGATGATTGAAGATTTTGAACAAACTGTTGCACCAGCATGTTATTTTACCCTATTATGGGTGATGGATTTAACAATCCAGTGGAAAGACACCAAAGAAGATATTATATGGATTATAAATTTAAAGTTATTGTCTTTTTTCTTTTTACAAAATGGAATGCATATATAGATATGTGTATATCTTAGTAAAGTGGGCAGTGGATTATATTTAGAATTGTATTGCATGATTTTGTAGGAATTGAAGGGTTGAAATAGGTTAGTTTACTGATTGATTAGTCTAAGAAAAAGGATCTTTAAGTCATATATTTAGGGGAGTGGAGGAATTGGATAGAACTGAATAAATGTTAAATTTGGATGTAGGGAGAAGGCCGCTTTAAAATGTTATATTAATATATATAAAAGATTAAATGTTAAATTGTTATAATACACTATAAGTTTAGGGGAGGAGAAAAAGGGCAGATTATCGTAAAAATGGGAGTTATAAGAATAATATGCTAAGGGTCAGTATTCTGAGGAGGGAGTAAGGGAAAGGAAAGATATTATGTATGTAATTAGTTATGAAATAGCCTATTGTTGTGAAGAAGTCACAGGGGGGGATGAGTGGTGAGGGGGGGTAGGGAAGGGGGGGGAAAAGGGGGAAAAACTTGTATTTGAAAACTTTTTCAATAAAAAAAAAAGAGAGTGTAGTGTTTGTTTAGTGAGTCATCTGTGATCTACATGAAAAGAGAAGTCCTCCTCCTCCTCCTATTCTTCTTCTCCTTTTCTCCTCCTCCTCCTCCTCCTCCTCCTCTTCTCCTTCTGCTCCTTCTCCTTCTCCATTACCTATCCATTGCAGGATGAAGGCCTCTTCCATATGTTTCCAATCATTATTGTCCTGAGCTTTCGTGTGCCAATTGGGCCCGCAATACTTCCTGATGTCATCGATCCATCTTGTTTTAGGTCTCTTTCTGGACAGTTTTGATTAAGTGGGATCCATTTTATGACTGCCTTGGCCCACCTGCCATCAGCTCTTCTTGCTATGTGACCAGCCCATTTCCATTTCAATTCTTTTACTCTTTTGATAGCATCATATACTTTAGTTTGTTCTCTTATCCACGTGCAGGTCTTTCTATCTTGTCTTGTGATGCCGAGCATGCATCTTTCCATGGCTCTTATGTGTCACTCGTAGCTTTTGTACCGATTGTGAGGTTAGTGTCCATGTTTTGCAGGCATGTATTAGAGCAGATAGCACATTTGCATTCACAAGTTGTATAATGAGCAGCCTGCTGCAACCTGCATTTTGCTCTGTTTGGCTTTGTGAGCCACATCCTGTAGCAGAATGATGAAGTTGTCCCAGGGAAGCAGGGAACTGGCAGCAAAGGATTGGCAGAAAAAATAATGACTTTCTAAGTTAGCTGCTAGCCATGACGTGCAATGGAGAAATCTGTGCCAAGAGTGCAATTTGCTATGTATTTGGAGCAGGTGGAGCTTTCGTTTCACTCAGCTGCTAAAACCAATAAGGAAGTTGTCTCATCATGTCCAAACATCAGATAGTGCAGCAGAAGATAATATTTGTAGCTCAGGGTTCAAATGTTGAATTCTTGGCACAAGGACTCCAGTCCCCCAGATAACAGTTTGTGGGTCCTGCATCATGCAGCTTTTATAACCAATTGCAAAGCTTTCCTCCCTTCCATCCAGTTGTTCAGAAGGAAAAGTGAATCAGGGATAACGGGCAAGCATGCATCAGTTCACCACTTCTTTACAATAAACAAGGATTAGGTGGGGAACATGGGCATGGCACTTTACTGGTAAATTAGGTTGAACCTAATGTTTTACCTGCAGAAATTTGAATATGAGTGAAATTTGAGAAATAGGTGAGCAGATGATCAGTGCAAGATGTCTGTTGTAAAGGGTGGAGCACAGGGCTGACCATTATACTGTCTAATCTCTTTTATTATATGTATATGTATATGTAAATGTATATGTACATGTACATGTACATTACATGCACATGTACACATATGTACACACACACGCATACACACATATAATATATATATATATATATATATATATATATATATATATATATATATATATATATATATATAAAACCATATATATAATGGCTGTCTAATCGCTCCTCAAAAAGCTCAGGTGTTGGAGCACCCACAACTTCTGGAGGCAAGCTAATCTACTGATTAATTGTTCTATCAGGAAATTTCTCCTTAGTTTCTAGTCTATCCATTACTTCTTGCCCTGCCCTCCGTGCTATGGAGAATAGGTTGACCTTCTCTGTGACAGTCCTTCAAATATTGGAAGTTTGCTATCATGTCACCCCTAGTTCTTCTCTTCCTTAGACTAGTCAAACCCAATTCCTGCAACCGTTCATCATATGATTGGCTCATCCCGCTTGCTCCAGCAAAAAAACCTACTTTTGATTCTGTCTACCCCAAAAAATTGGTTAGTCGAAGAGAAGAGCCTTTTGTGGGTCAAAGAGAAGAGCCTTTTGCTGTGGCCCCACCTTTGGGATATTCTCCCCCTAGAGGTGAGGTCAGGTGCCACACACCTGGCCTTCCAGAAGAGCTGAAAACATGGGCCCCAATAGTGGCGCTGTATACTGGGGATGGCTGACAGGGTAGAGATGAGATCCCCAGCCCCATATCACCTGTCCCTCTTGGTTTTCAGTCTTTATTTCAGTTTTTATTCTCAATTTTAATTGTTTTGTATTATCATATTGTAAGCTTTTTATCATATTGTAAGCTGCCCAGAGTTGGTGGAACAGTGAAATGGGTGCCATATAGATTGAATCAATCAATCAATAAAATATCTATAGATATGATGGAACTGTGAAGATGTGGAAAGGATTAGAGTGATTATTCCTAATAACAGATTCTCTTTTTCTGAGCTTGGCGGAGTCTACTTTTAAATCTGCGGCAACATTTGGGATGCAGCTTTTGTTTCATTTTTGCATAAAGAGCTATTAAGAGCCAATGTAGCACAGTGGTTAGAATGCAGTACTGCAGGCTACTTCTGATGACTGCATGCTGCCTGCAATTTGGCAGTTCGAATCTTACCAGGCTCAAGGTTGACTCAGTCTTCCATCCTTCCGAGGTCGGTAAAAAAATGAGGACCCAGATTGCTGGGGGCAATAGGCTGACACTGTAAACCGCTTAGAGGGCTGTAAAGCACTGTAAAGCAGCATATAAGTCTAAGTGCTATTGCTATTGCTATATGAGTTGATTAAATTCAGTCTGAAAGGTAGCTCATATGCTAGCATCCATCTAGCATATTGCTTAACTCTGTAAAACTGTATGCTATTACATCCTAGACCTGGTCAGTGATGCTGTGTTTTCCTTTCTTGCCTTCTCTCCCCCTACCTCCAGATGGATACCTGCTGTTTGATCAAGTCCCGTTGGTGGAGATGGATGGGCTAAAGCTGGTCCAGACCAAGGCTATTCTCAATTACATTGCAGGGAAATATAATCTGCTTGGAAAGGATCTGAAAGAACGAGCACAGTACAGTATTGCAATTCATCAACTCAGACCTGATCTAAAATCTCTCCCCTAATATTACTGCATTCCCACATGCCCACCAATGTGCATTGGCTATGAATGAGAAACAATTCTCGCAGGCCAAGAAAAAAACGCTTTTAGATCATTTATTTCTGGCGTGGTATATAAAATAGTCCTGGAGCCTCTGGTAAATGTTTTGCCAGTCCCATGTCACCCATTAACGTTCTACTGGCCCGTGCTCCTGTTTTTTGCATCTAGTTGTGAGAAGTTAAACGAAGCAGCATTATTGGGCTTGCTGAGAGAGAGCATTGAAAGGTTATAGTATCTTTGTAATAATTGTCCAATCCCTAGTCTCGCCCCCCAACCTACATATTTGCATATTGGAAGGTATTAGGCTTTCTATAAAGGGCAATCATTTCCAAGGAAATAATTTGAGTTGTTCCCACACCTATCCCTTAAAGGCCTTCCAGGATTAGGGAATCTCATTAGATTATTTATTTATTTCAAATTAATTATATACCTTTTGTTATATATGATTTTATTTATTCTACCACCATGCTATTTATTATTTATTCATTCTACTAGGAAATTTCTTTAAAAAAAAGATTCCATGAATCATACAGCCAATTAAATGTCCATAGTAAACACCATTTAAATCCAAATGGTAAACATTATGGCATCATAATAATAACTAAATAAATCATGCAGCCAAAATGCAAGACAAAAACAGCCAGAGCAACAGCTGAAAAACATATGTATGTGTGTGTGTGTGCGTGTGTGTGTGTGTATGTATGTATGTATGTATGTATGTATGTATTATGTATGTATGTATTTCTCTTTAGCCAGGTTCTTCCTACGTAAACCAAGATTTTTATGCAGCCCTAGTTCAGTGAAATCCCAATCCACTAATTTCTAGGCTTTTTTTCTTCAGGCAGCAGCAAGCACCTGGCTAAAGAGAAATACACATAAAGGCCTACGAAAAGAAAAGAAAACACACCCACACCCACACACATATATATGAATGAATTAAACCAGGATTTTGAATTGCATGTGGAAATCTAACGACAACAATGGAGATACCAAATCACGGGTATAATCAGCTCTTGGTGAATAGTGTTGGCCAATAATCAGACTATGGCATTTTGTACAAACTACAGTTGATGTGTGATTTTTCAGAGCAACTCCACATGCAACGAATTGCAGTAATCTAGTCAGAAAATGAGTTGCCACTGCAAATTTGTTGAGATCCAGGGTAGGGCTATAACTGACAAACCAGCCAATGAATCCAAGACAAGTGTTAAATCCCACCTCACATTTCATGGACACCTCCCCTTTCCTCCCTACCCGTAAAAAGGTGCATTTTGAAAAACTAGTAGGTTAAATGCCAAATTTAACATTATGTGTAATTTGGCTTTCCACCTAAAGCCATTTGTACAGCATGCTTTTAAAAAAAATGTCAGTGTCACATTTGACTTCTTGCATAATTCAGCTGTCTCCTATCCAAGATTGGAGCCAATAACTTGGGAAAAAAAACCCGCTTTGCAGGAAAGAGGCCATTTACCTTTGACCTCTCACATTGGAGCCCAGCTTTGCAAAAGAGAGTGTCTGAACCAATTAGCTTCCATGGTGAAAGAGCAGCAATTTACTATTCTGGACTGCAATCCAGTGGCCCGACTAACAAAATAAAGATCAAAATCAATTTTAGATAACCTGTAATTTTATCTGCAATACAGCCCTTCTGTCTTTCCTTGCAGAATATAATGCATATTTTCCTCTCTCTTTGGTACAAGCAAGTTTCACAATCACATTCAAGGCTTGTTCTGATTGCCAATATCAATATTGGCCTTGCCTGTCTGATCCTGCCCTGTCAATCCTGCTGACAATCCATGACTCAGGTTTTTTGTGTAGAAATGGGACCAGAGGTAACGATACCAGCTCTGGCCACAACCAGAAAAGCGACCGAGTCCAGGTGGAACTGGAATGATCTGGTTTTGCAGCTTTTCTACTAACAAATGAAATAATTGCAAAAGGGGACAGAATTCACAGTTAATTCCTTTGTTCCTAGCTTAATGAAAAGAAAGACTAGGGGTGACATGTTAGCAGTGTTCCAATAACTAAAGTCCTGCCAGAAAGAAGAGGGGGCCAACCTATTTTCCAAAGCCTCTGAAGATAAAAGAAGAATCAATGGATCGAAACTAATCAAGGAGGGAACCAGCCTAGAACTAAGGATGAATTTCCTGACAGAACAATTAATCAGTGGGACGACTTGCCTCCAAAAGTTGTGGGTGCTCCATCATTGGAGGTTTTTAAGAAGAGATTGGACCACCAATGGTATTAAATGGTATAAGGTTTTCTACCTGAGCTGGGGGTTGGACTAGAACAGTGGTGGTCAACCACTGGTCCGCGAGAAAATTTTGGTGGTCCGCAGAAAAATTATATGCATTTTTTATATTTTACTAAATATTATTTATCTTTTTAAAAAAATCATATTAGTGGTCCGCGGGATTTAAAATTATGAATTTAGTGGTCCCTGAGGTCCGAAAGGTTGATGACCCCTGGACTAGAAGATCTCTAAGGTCCCCTCCAACTCCGTTATTCTGTTATTCTCTAAACACTATTATAAATTGCTTGTTTTTTAACTCCAAACTCGAAAGCAATTTTTCTTTTCTACAAACATACGCTTGATATTTTTGAATTTCAAAATCTTAATATTTAAAGTCCATATATTTAAAGTTTTTGAATCCTCAGAACTTTCTGTAGCCAAAACCTTACCTTGCCTATTGCTGTTTATTTTAAGTTATTAACAATTATAAAAGTAAATCTTCATATTCTTATATTGAGGATTAATAGCATTCATTCTCCCAGTGTTTTCAGTTATGCCATTCTGAAGGTGTTTAACTTTTTAAAACCATTAATAGACAGTTTCCTAAAATAGTTAGCAAGGGAAGTGCATGAATCTAAGTGTTCTTGAAAGTCTCCAATTTGTAACTGGAGCAAAATAGTAAATTCTCCTGTCTCCTGGTTTTCCCTCCCCCTCCCTCAAGCTTGCTGTCATGTGGTCTCCTTGTAAAGAAAAGGAATGACCATAAGAGAAACAGCTTGGGCAATCTCACATCACTCTTTGATCTAGAGATCAAAGATTGCTGATCTGCTTTGGATTTCTTGTACAAAGTTGCGATTGTCAGCTCAGTCGGCCATCTCTCCACATAAGACCCATTCTGCAGTTTTAAAAGGCTGGGAATAAAACAACTTGTGCAAAATTTTTGGGCTAGCCATCTTTTCCCTCTTTTATCTAATAGCCATACAGTAGTTCACTGTTTTTATATAACTCCATGGGAACTTATGTATACAAGCCAATAGAGCTATCTCCAGTTTCCAGGTAAAGTGGATTACAGTGCCTGTCATTCCAAGCCAGTAACACCATGTTTAGTCCAACATATTTTGAAGGAATCAGGCACTTGCAGAGAGTGTTTGATAGACCCTGTCTATATACAGTATTTGATAGACTTTGTGTCACGTTCTGGCATTTAGCAGACAAGAAATGCAGAAAACAAAGTTAATTGGGCACTTTTTATCTTGCAAGCTTGAAACCCGGCACAGAGTGACAAACAACGAAGAAAACAAAGTCAGTGTTAGTGTGATTTAACCCTCCACCCCTTTAAATGCTCTCTACGCTGCTCCCGTGGTTCCACCCCCTGGGCCCCTCCCCCTATACTTCCCACCCCTCATGAACCGCCAATTTGCCCTCATCTTTGCAGCATCAGATCTTCTCATTCGGCTACCATGCTCTTTTCCTGCACGCCATACTCCCTGCGCCTGCGCGCACTCCGCTGCCCATCTACTGCCCATCAGCTGTTTGCGAAGCCTGCAACTCAGGTGGCTGTCTGAGGACTCCATAGATGCGGCGAGCTTCTAGTAGATGTGCCTGCCCTCTCTGCAGCTCGGCAGGAGGCCTGCAGGGTGTACACCCTTTGCGCGGCTCAGCTGTGTGGCATGCAAGTGTTCGGTGGGCATGGTCGGCGGCGGGCTTGGACATGCATCCCAGATGGCGGCTCTCTTTCCCTGCCCAAATGGCAGCCCTGGGCCAGCTGGCGAACCAGGGGCTGATACCCTGTTCTTGTTACAATTGCTTTTCTTGGACAATTGTCTTCTGAAATTTCTTCTAGAGTCCCTGTTGCCAGTGGAGTTGTCCTTCACCTTTAAGCTCTTCAACAGTGAAATATGTAAGCAAGGGCAAAAGAAGTATCTTTTTAGTGCGCATTTGAGCCCATTCTCACAAAGACTAAGGTTTCACTCCATACACAGCCTGTCATCTTGCCCTGAATTAGCTTTGCTCAGAGGACAGTGTTTCTGTTTTTCCAGTCTCAGAGGAGAAAAAGAGCTATGGCATATTTAAGGAAGCCATCAAATAATTTGGCAACTGTAGTACAGAAAATAGCCCCAGACAATGAGCCTTTTCAGGAAAATAGGCATTTCACATGTGACTATTGAAGCTGGGGATCAGCTGCTCTAGCCAAGAAAAGATTTCTGCAGCAAGCCAAAATGACATCAAAACGACAATGTGACCAGTGATGGGTTGCTCCCGGTTTGCACCGGTTCTATAGAACTGGTAGTAAAATCGGTGGGAGGCTCCGCCCACTGACCCTGATGTCATGAAAATGCTTCTGCGCATGTGCAGAAGAATGCGTGTGCGCACGAGCGAAACAAGTGCGCACGCAGCCCCGTTGCGAACCGGTAGTAAGGGTAAATAGAACCCACCCCTGCCGGTGACATTGTGACACAAATCTTCCCGTTAGGTATTTGAGAGTCCCAATGTCTGACACAAGTATGTAAATAGTAAGCTAAGTTAAATTCAATGCTAGTTGAAGTGTGATGTAACATTTCTCCTGTCTATCTTCACAGAATTGACATGTACGTGGAAGGGACCACGGACCTGATGGGCCTTGTTTTGTACTACCCTTTTTCTTCACCCGAGCAAAAGGAGAAGCAACTTGCTGCCTTTATTGAAAAGGCCGAGACCAGGTACCTCCCAGTCTATGAAAAGGTAGGCCCGTACTTAACATTTCTTCTAGCAGTTATCCCTTCATTTAGGGGCAAAGGGCATTAGCTTCAGAGCATTCATGCATGCACAGAAGGCAGATTTTTAGGCATTTTTCTTTAAAATATCAGACTATTTTTGTCTTTCTCTCTTTGAAATATAAGCCACGTTCACACAGTATCCCGGGCAGTTACATATTTTGCTTAGGTTTAACTTTACCTGTTATTTGAAGCAGCCAAATGGATTGTTCAACCATGTATTGTGTGAATCCAACCTAAAGTGTGACAAGATGATGTTCTCTCCTGATGCCATAACTGGACAAAACACTCCAATCAGTGCTTGCTACATATGATCCTGTCCTTGTCACCATCCAAAATGGTTTGTGTGGCAACCTATGATAAACTCCAAATATTTTGGTATGCACAACAATGCACTTCAGGACTGGGAAATTAGCCAAGAATGGCCAAACAGACTAGGATTAGTTGTTTGTTTTTTCAAACACAGTGCTTGAAAACACTACATTCATTGATGAAAATTGGTTGGGGCTTTTACCATTCAACTACTGTATTAAGTAATTTGAGAAATGGATTTAGCTACCAAGTAATTATCTAATTTACGGGACAGACTTCTGACCTCAGAATATTGCTTGAATAAGGAAGACTTTCTAATGTTTTACTTGTTAAATAAACTGACCTATAGTTTCTTGGATTCCTCCTTGAACTGGAAGAGTATAAGAAATGGTATATATAAAATAATGCTTGTTAATGCATTCAAGCAGATATCCTTGAACTTTGTGCTATTTTGTTTAGTTATATTGTCTGTTTTCTGAATTTTGAGAATAGATGCTTAATTTAAAAATCAATTTATATTTTTGTCAGATCATCAGCGGTTGCATATTTTAGCTTTTTAAAATCTTCTTTCCAGAGTATTGTTTATTTTTAATTTGGCAAATCAATCATCAGTTACTCCGCTCGCCCAAAAACAACTTTTTCTCCCTCCTGCCAAAACATAAATTCCAGCTGAAGTCCAAATAGTCCCTATTACCTCAGAAGCAAAGAATTCATCTGATTTCTCAGGAATTTCCACTCCTTCCTTCTATTGCTATTGTCCAGTGGCCTCTCTGGTCAGCTTCCTGGTTTGAACAAATTATGTGTTTAAATTACATTATGAATATGAACCACTGGAGAGTGATCTTTGGAGAAGGTATGGTGAACAGAAGATGGCTCTGTGAAAGTGGAGCCAATCACCATGACAGAGGTCAAGGAACTGGTGAGAAGACCAGTTCCTCAGAACCTCTCCGGATAAGGAGAGGAAAGGAAATGGTCCACATATGCTCTGGACAGTGAGGAGACTGTAAATCAGTGATTTTCCATGGGTTTAACGCATCGGCAGCCAGAGTGAAACCTTTTAAAGAACACTAAGTTTGCAAGCCTCATCTTTTAATAACTTGAAAATTGCCTATTAACCATTTTAAAGTTATTAGAAACTTTTTGCTGACAACAGGGTTGAAAAGTTGATGTTTTATGGATTTGCTTAGAAAAGAGATGAGATATGTGATGAAGAAATATCTGTTTGTAACCTTAGGGGATGAAGAGTAACTAAATGTGTCTATACATGGGATAAAGGTTATTCTTCACTTCTTTATATATTTCTTTACTTATACTTTATATTTTTTTCTTTTTTTGCACTTTTTATTATTTTTTCTCTCTTTTTTTATAATTGTTTAATTTGTATTAGTTTTTACTATTGTAATCAAAATTCTTAATGAAAATTATATTTAAAAAGAACTGCTGAAAAGCAGGATGAAATCAAGCCACTGGTTAAACTTTCAGAAATACAAGACTGTATGTTTCTGATTATCAGCCTTATATGAATTGTTTATAATTGTGTTATATTTCCTCTTCATTTTTTATACTACCCATGGCTTAATTGCTTTCCTAACTGATTTTGATTTCTGCGCCAGAATTTAAATAAACGTGGCAATGTATTCAAGGGGTCTTCTTTATTCTTCTCTGCTTCCAATTCTTCTTCCATTTATACCATTTATAATGCTATAAATGCTGTAAATGGCATTTTTGATATGTGTGAAATGATATGATATGTGTATATGTGTGTTTTATTGTATAGAGAAACTATTCTGTTCAGTATGGTTATAGGATGCTTCTGTAGTAGGTTATAAGTCATATTTCTTCTGAGGAGAATAAATTAATAATCAAAAACTTTGGGCACAGTTCAGTTAATGTACCTTTTGGTTCAACTGTAAGTTTTTTATATTTTATAGGCTCTGAAACATCATAACCAAGAATTCCTAGTTGGTAATCACCTCAGCTGGGCAGATATACAATTGCTTGAAGCAATTTTAATGTTGGAAGAGAGAAAAGCTGATATTCTTGCACCATTCTCTCAACTACAGGTAATCTAGTAGTGATTATCATGCCAGCTTTTACTCGCATAATATAAATGAACATACTGGTTCTGACTTATTTGTTTGTTTGTTTGTTTGTTTGTTTGTTTGTTTATTTATTTATTTATTTATGGAACTTGTATGCCACCCTATCTCCAATGGACTCAGGGTGCCCCCCTGCTTCTTGTGCTGCTTCTTAAACCACAAACGGGAGATCATAGGTACTGAAGTCCAGCAATGGGGATTTTTTTTGTCTCCATTTTGCCCACAGGAGAGAACTTTCTGGGTGGTTCAAGAACTTGTGCCAGAAGACTCTGAAAGGCCTACTTGAACCATCTGTGATCAACTCAAGGATTTGTGATTTTTTCCTAAAATTGTTCATATTCCCCAGTGGATTCACAGGGTTATTTAGGAAGATAGAAGGGAAGAGCTTAATGTACCTCATCTTCCTTGGCTTTCTCCTGTGCACCTTGAAGATGGGAATAAGGTGCTTGAGTAAGCTTGGATCATCACATGTCTTTTAGATACAGCTCTCTTGTGACTAATAATGGCTGGAACAGATTTTTTTGAAGACAATAAATTATGCTTCTTTAATTCCTTTCCCAACCAAAGGATGGGAAAGGATGGAGGCAATTCTACCTCTGTTGAAAAAAATCATTGCCAGATCTGTTATGTCCTTATAAGGACATCCGCCCGGATTGGCTGCCAGCCACCGGGCGGGAAAGTTTGAATCCCTGTCAGGGGGCGGTGCGTCTGCCGGAGCGAATATAAGGAGAGCTCCGGCAGCGCACGGCAGTCTTGCTACTGTTGCTGTTTAATAAAGTTACTCATGTAACGAGCTGGTCACGTCTTCATTCCTGCGCCGATCTAACACTGGCGACGAAGGACTAGAAAGAAGAAACGAACCTTGTGGCACCAAGCCAACAAGACCAAGACTCCGGCACCTGGAACCACAGTAGGCATTTCCAAAGGCATGGCATCCGCTGAAGTCACTTTGCCAGCCCTTGCTCCTTTCCGCCCAGGGAAGGACAAGTGGAAATCCTACGTGGTCAAATTTCGGCAATACCTGAGAGGCAACAACATCAGGGACGCCGACGATGACCGGAAGAAGGGCATCTTCCTGGCCAACTGCGGCTCCGAAGTCCTCGACATGGCAATCGATCTCGTAGCACCACGAGACATCGAGGAAGTGCCATGGGCAGACCTGCTGCAGATCCTGGAAGACCACTATGCCCCAACGGGAACACCAGTGGCGAACCGTTTCACCTTCCACCAGAGGGATCAGAAGGAAGGTGAGACCATCAAAGAATTCGTGGCCGCCCTACGCCAGATCGCAGCCAGCTGTGAGTTTGACCACGTGGACAACGCCATCGCTGACCGCGTGGTTTTCGGCATGAGGGACAGGGGCCTCCAAAAGAAATTCCTGAGCAGAAAGAAGCTCGTGCTCAAGGATGTGGTGGAGGAAGCCACCGCATCCGAAATCTCGGAGAAAGCAGCCGCCGCAGTAAGCAGAGCAAAAGGAATCCACAAGATTCGCTCCACAGCGCAATCGTCAACAGAGGATTCCACAGCTGGATCCGAATCGGAGGGAGAATCCACCGTCCACAAGGTATCCAGACCCCCAAGGAGGGAAACCGCCCAATGGAACTACAAGGGGGAGCGCTGCGCCAGCTGCAGAGGGGACCATGCCAGAGCAACCTGCAAGTGGAGAGATGCGACCTGCCGACGCTGCAACAGAAGGGGTCACATCGCCGAAGCTTGCAGAGCTGAGGAACCAGCCCCAGAGCCCTCCAGCCACCGTCCCCGCGAGAATCGGAAGGATTACCAGAGGTCATCCAAACGGTCCTCTGGCCCTTCCAGACGCAGAGACGACGAATTTCCCCGGAGCGGAGCGGTCCACCAGACGACCATCGCTCACACGACATCAGACAATGCCACCAAGTTCCACGTGACCATCCACATGGAGGGAGCACCCTGCAAAATGGAGGTAGACTCGGGCTCGGTCTACTCCATCATGGACTGGCAGCAGTTGAAGCGCCTGCAACCCAGCATCACCAAGCGAGAGCTGAAGCCACTACACTCCAAGCTCGTCGACTTTGGGGGAAACCCCATCAGAGTGTTAGGAAGAGCCAACATCCGAGTCACCTACAAGCAGTTCGAAGGCAAGCTCCCCATCACCGTCGTAAAGGACAGCCGTCCGAACCTGCTAGGAGTGGAGTGGTTCAAGCCGCTGGGGCTTTCAATCGAAGGCATCAACCAAATTGGCAGGGACGAACTCGACAACCTCATCAAAGAGTTCAAGGAAGTCTTCGATGGTAAGCTGGGGAAATTTGTGGGGAGGCCAATCTCTTTCAATCTGGATAAGGGAGTCACCCCAATTAGGCTCAAGCCCCGCCGAGTTCCATTCACCCTGCGGCCGAAAGTAGACGAACAGCTGGATAAGCTGATCGCCCAGGGCGTCCTGGAACCGATCGATCATGCCTCATGGGAGACCCCCATTGTGACCCCACTGAAGCATGATGGGTCTGTGCGCATCTGCGCCGACTACCGTTGTACCATCAACAAGGCGTTGGCACAGAGCGCATACCCAGTCCCAGTAGTGCAACACCTGCTGCATTCCCTGGGATCTGGCTCAATATTCGCGAAACTGGACCTGGCCCAGGCTTACCAGCAATTGCCAGTGGATGAAAAAACGGCGGAGGCACAAACGATTGTCACGCACAGGGGGGCATTCAAATGCAACTGCCTCCAATTTGGAGTCAGCGCTGCCCCCGGCATCTTCCAATCCATGATGGAACGCCTGCTCCAAGGCGTTCCAGGGGTGGTGCCTTACTTCGACGATGTGCTCATCTCCGGGGACTCAAGAGCCCAACTCCTTGAAAGGCTCAGGCTTGTCCTGCAGCGGTTCAAGGCCAAGGGTTTGAGAGTCAGGCGGGACAAGTGCATCATAGGAGTACAGGAAGTCGAGTTCCTGGGCTATCTCATTGATAGCACGGGCATCCACCCCACCAAATCAAAAGTGGAAGCAATCCATGAAGCTCCAAGCCCAAAAAACAAAACGGAGCTTCAGGCATTCCTTGGGTTGCTCAACTTCTATGCAATCTTTCTAAAACAGAAAGCCACAGTTGCTGAGCCACTTCACCGCCTGCTGGGGAAATCGGCGCCCTGGAAGTGGGGCCAGGAAGAGGAAGCAGCGTTCCGGGCCATCAAAGGACTATTGACGTCCAAAAGCGTCCTCATCCAATACAGCGAGACGCTCCCCATCAAGCTGACCTGTGATGCATCGCCCTACGGGGTGGGGGCAGTCCTCAGCCACGAACTGCCCAACGGCACCGAAGCCCCAATCGCATATTTCTTGAAGACCATGTCCGGAGCAGAACGGAACTACAGTCAGCTGGACAAAGAAGCCCTGGCCATCGTGGCAGGAGTGAAGCGCTTCCACGAATATCTCTATGGAAGACGCTTCACCATAGTCACCGATCACAAGCCACTCCTGGGACTCTTCGCAGGCGACCAACCCACCCCGACCTTCATGTCCCCGCGGATGACGAGATGGGCCATCTTCCTGGCCGGCTACTCCTATAGGCTCGTGCACCAGCCAGGCACAGCCATAGGAAACGCCGACGCACTCAGTAGATGCCCATCGAAGAACCCGGTGGAAGACCCAGCCCCCACGCTCCATCTATTCCACAGAGATGACGACGCCAGCTGTCCAGTCTCCTCCGCAGATGTGGCCGCACACACCCAGAGAGACCCCACACTCCGCCAAGTAAGGTCCTGGATCCTCAGGGGGTGGCCATCGAAACAGACGGAAGAGAGGTTCAGCCCGTTCACCAGGAAACAGACGGAGCTGTCCACCATAAAGGGCTGTCTGCTATGGGGAGACAGGGTGCTGATCCCAAGCACTCTGCAACGGCGGACGCTAGAGACACTGCACAACGGGCACCTGGGCATCGTACGCATGAAGGCCCTGGCACGGAGTTACGTCTGGTGGCCCTCACTGGACAGAGACATCGAACAATGGGTCTCCAGATGTGACCCGTGCCAAGAAGTCCGCCCCGCGCCACCGCAATCCGAAGTCACAAACTGGGAGACCCCCAGCAACCCCTGGTCGAGGGTCCACATCGACTTCGCGGGCCCAATGCAGGGGCGACACCTCCTCATCGTGGTAGATGCCTTCTCCAAGTGGCTCGAGGTGATACCCATGGCATCTACCACAACAGAAGCGACGATCCGAGCCCTGCGCCGCCTGTTTGCCACACACGGACTACCGGACGTGCTGGTCTCGGACAACGGCCCCCAGCTCACATCCCTGGCCATGGAGTCCTTTCTGGCAGGACTGGGCATCCGCCATGCCCTCTCCGCTCCGTACAGGCCGGCCGGAAACGGACAAGCGGAACGGATGGTCCGGCTCACAAAAGAAGCCCTCACCAAGATGGGCCCGGGAGACTGGCAAGAACGCATAGACAACTTCCTCCTCACCCAGCACATCACGCCGCATGCCACCACCCACAAGAGCCCGGCCGAACTCCTCATGGGCAGAAGGTTGAGGTCACCCTTGGACCGGCTGCACTCCCAATACAGCCCGGAAGTGACCGCAACCGCCAGCCGGCCACTTCGCACTTTCAGCAAGGGAGATTCAGTTTTCGCGCTGAATTTCAACGGCTCTCCTAAGTGGCTGAAAGGGAAGATTGCCAGCACAACCGGCCCCAAATCCTACACCGTCGAGTTGGAAGATGGACAGGTCGTGAGACGTCACAACTCCGGAAAAGGTGGGGGGGAGCAAACGAAAACCAGCCTGACGAGGGAGGCCTACAACACCCAGACGGGGTAGGCCTACAACACCCCAGCGAGGTAGACCTACCATACCCAGACGAGGTAGGCCTACCACACCCCTACGAGGCAGAGCAACGCCATCCCGACGAGGTCGGCCCAGCACACTACCAGGCACTGTCACGCCGGCAGTGCAGCGAGGTAGACCGGGGCCAACCGCACGGGGGATGGCAACACCAACCCGGCCAGGTGGGCACCCGGCACAACAGACCCAGGGACCTCCGACCCAGCCCGCAGGTAGACCGGGACCTGCCCAGAAGGGAAGCACCGCACCCTACCAGTGAAGGCAACCCACGGCAGCCCTACCAGGGAGACCGCAACGCAAGGCGAGTAGACCGGGGACCATCGCAGATGGGCACACCACAGCACATGGGCGAGGGTGGCACACGACTCCCCGGCGAGAGGGACCCCCACCCAACACAAGAAACAACCCGGCAACAACAACAACCCAACCCAGACAACCCCAACCACCAACGGGCGGTAGACCAGGGACTAGGGGGAAGGGAAAGCCGACAACAACCCGGCCAGGGAGGCCTGCGCCACCCCAGCAGGGGAGACCTCCACCGACCCGAGGAGGTATCCCTACAACGACACCCCGACCAGGTCGACCACCACCAACCCGACGGGGAAGGCCAACGCCTGCCGGGCCAGGGAGACCTGCGCCAACCCTGCAAGGTCGAACACCGCTACCCGAGCCAACACCACCCACAGCGGGCAGACCGGACCCAAGGGCACCGGCCCGAACCACCCTCCAGACCACAGCGGGCCGGGCCGCAGCAGAACTGCAGCCACCGGGAGACCGAGGAGGAGCAAGTGACAGCCGGGGTCTTACCGAGACTCAGACGCTCTTCCCGGGTCGGAACCGAACAGCACCGCCGAGGCGAAAGATCCACAGGCCAGGAGGAAGACCACCAGAACCAGCCATCCAAGGTCTGCGGTCCGGCCGGAGGCGCTGAGGGTGACCCCGCACACTCGCCAGCCGAACCAAGCCCGGTTCCGGGGAAGGATCCAGGAGCCACAGGAACCCCGTCCGTCCAGGGCGGGGACACGGGAGAAATGAGACTGCGCAGGTCAAGTAGGGTGCCTAGGCGTCCTACGTACCTGCAGGACTACGTCACGTTTATTGACGAACACTGAACGTTTTTTTTCTTTGGACTAGGGGGGAGGAGTGTTATGTCCTTATAAGGACATCCGCCCGGATTGGCTGCCAGCCACCGGGCGGGAAAGTTTGAATCCCTGTCAGGGGGCGGTGCGTCTGCCGGAGCGAATATAAGGAGAGCTCCGGCAGCGCACGGCAGTCTTGCTACTGTTGCTGTTTAATAAAGTTACTCATGTAACGAGCTGGTCACGTCTTCATTCCTGCGCCGATCTAACAAGATCCCTCCCTTTTTATTAGCTCTAAGGCAATTTTAAACTTGCCAGAGGTTGCTCTGACAATCTGTTGAGGGAGCACAGTTCTAATATTTCTCAGGTTAGGTTCCTGGATTGACATCTTTTAATTGGATCCTTCCAAATTGCCTTGAAAAGTTGGAACCACACTTTAATCACAGATCCTCTCTTATCTCAGGGGCATTTTCAGATTATAATCTTGAGGAAGTACTCTATGTTCCACTCAGCAGCCTCTGACTTTTTATTCATCCCCCTGGGCATTTTTATATCTATATGAATGAGTTGGGAATGATGACCAGAATCTGCCAGGTTCTCTAGTGGGTATTTATTTGGCCTGGATTGCAGATTGGATGAGTTGAGTAGGCAAAAGCTGAATCCAAACAATGCAGTGTACATGATAGTTGGGGGGAGTCAGTTCAAAGAGATGGGACCTTAGTTTAAAGCTGGTCAGATTTCTTTTCCTTTCAAGGAGCAGTCATGTTCCTGGGCATTGTTCTTGAACATTGTGCTTTCCTTCAGTACCTAGGTCAACACAGTGGCAAGGAACCACTGATGAACAAATGATCTATCAACTATTGATTTATCCAACCTGACCATTATTACCCATGATCTGACCATTGTAACACATTTTAAGTGGGGATGCCCTTGAAAGAACTCTGAAAATTACCCTGGATCCAGAATATGATGGCCAAGCTTCTGTCAGATGCTTCCATATGAGAGCATGCGCCACTGTTTGGCCAAGTTGCCCCGGCTATGTGTAGATGTCTGGATTACACACAAGAGGCTTTTTTTGATCTATAAATCTCTAAAATCTTTAGAACTTGCTTAACTAGAAAAATAGTTTCCAGCAAATGTCATAAACAGAAAACTCCAAATAAATTTACATGGGTTATTACAGATCCCGAGGGGAAGCTGGGTTGGAATCGCTTAGCGCAATTCTGTGATGACATCAGCTGTACAGGTAGTCCTTGACTTACAACCACAATTGAACCCAAAATTTCTGTTACCAAGCGAGACAGTTGCTAAGTGAGTTTTGCCCAAATTAGGACTTTTTTGGCAGAGTTGTTAAGTGAATCCCTGCAATTTGTTAAGTTAGTAACATGGTTGTAAAGTGCATCTGACTTCCCCATGGACTTTCCATGTCAGAAGGTTGCAAAAGTTGATCACATGACCCAGGAACCGTCATAAATACATGACAGTTGCCAGGCATCCAAAGTTTGATCATGTGATCATGGGGATGCTACAATGGGTCATAAATGTGAAAAACAGTCGTAAGTCACTTTTTTCAGTGCTGTTGTAACTTTGAGCAGTCACTAAATGAACTATTGTAAATCGAGGACTACCTGTATGTTCCTTCCCTAGCTTGTTCAAAGAAAAAGGCTCAAGCCGCCTTGTCCCAGGAATTTGCATTTTCTAGGTGTAAACAGAGGTATATCTCTGATATATTTATATTTGTACATGTTTTGGGGCATTATTTTATTTACAGATTTCTATTATGTTCTGAAGTTTTACTGTGTTTTATGCTTGCTGGGTTTTATCAATGCTTTTGATTTATATTGTTAACCGCAACAAGCCATCTTGACTAGCGAATGTCTGGGTTATAAATTCAATATGGTAAACATTGTTTATTTATTGCTTTAGGCTTTCAAAGCAAGGACAAGCTCTTTCCCCACCATTAAGAAATTCCTAGAACCCGGAAGCCAAAGAAAACCCATCACTGATGATGCTTATGTAGCTGTTGTGCTGAAGGTTCTTCAGTTGAAGTTCTCGTAACATCATCAGCACAAGCCAACAAGATTTCCATCTGGCAACAAGGAACGCACCCCAATCTTTATAACCTGTCCCAAAGGTTTCCTTTTATGACTTAACCTCAGATGGTGGTACATCTCCCACCCTGGTTTATATGCAATGATGTTTGGCCACAGAGCATCCCCACAGCTGTTTATCATGGCACAGTGCTGCCAGATGTGCTAAAGGCATGGCGCTCACCCTCATCTGGATGATAATTCAAAATCCTCTGTTTGTTTCCTAAAAGCAAAAGATTTTCTGCTAGGATCAAAAACAATAAAAGCCTTACTCTTTGGTGCAAATAGTTAAAGTTTATTAAGTTCTTGCATTCAAACAATTTGACATAAAGAAGTTTTTTCTTTCTCCTGGGAAATGACCATTCAGTCATTCATTCATTCATTCATTCATCCATTCATCCATCCATCCATCCATCCATCCATCCATCCATGTATGTTGCTTACAGACATCGAATCATAGGATTAGAAGCCATTGCGTTCAGTACCTTAATTCGAATTGTTTGAATTCAAATTCATCCAACTTGGGTGGATTCTGGGGTTCAAAATTTCTTGACAGATGGCTATGGGATCCCTGCATAAACATATCTAGTAAAGGGAAAGTGATTTTGGTGTTGAACAGCTCTTATTTTTAGAAAGTTTTTCTGGACCTTCAGAATCTGCTTCCTGTAGATAAATGTGAGTGTGAATGTCTATAAAGTTGATTCCAAAGCTCATCAACCCAGTTGACATAAATAGTAATTAGAATTGAATGGGAGCTATGCTTCATCTGTGAAGGGCCATGGCTTATCCATCATTGCTTTGAAAAGGTTTTATCCCAATTTGACTCCTAAAGCAAAGATCATGTCTGCCCAAAGTTACTGTTTCTGCTGTTCCTAAAATCAGAAGAAATTAG
Source organism: Arizona elegans (assembly GCA_022577455.1). NCBI lineage: Eukaryota > Metazoa > Chordata > Lepidosauria > Squamata > Colubridae > Arizona > Arizona elegans. Next base: position 208,577,269 of record JAKOOJ010000001.1, on the reverse strand, counting down.
TTTTGATCTTAAATCTGATAAGTCTAAGAAGCATTGATTATCATTCATTACTAGCTTAAAAATGAGTGTTTCCCAAACCAAATTCCTGTCAGGGTTCCAAGTAACACCCCCATCCAAGTAAGACTCTGAGGCAAGCAATTCCTCAAAGATCCATTTTATTAGACATGTCATATTGGCACTTCTGGTAAAACCCGAATCTGAAGGCTCCTGAGTTTTCCCACTCAAAAGAAAGTCAAAGTCCCTTCTCCTGCACCCACATGTCCATCTCATGGCCCAAACAATCCACCGTCCCAACTGGAGATGCCTCCCAGTCACGCCTCTCCAGGTGCAGGCTGAATGTCCTTGACTCTCAGAGAAAATAATGTTATGGCTAAATAATTCTACCAACTCCATACAACCCCCCTCCCACTTTCCCACAGCACTAAGTGTGGCAGCCATGAAGATCCAAAAGAAAAGATGGCCTCCAGGGCTGACAATTCCACTACAAAATGAATTTAATTGTGTTTAACATTGTGATTCAAACCTGTTTAACTAATCATTTCAAAACTTTGGGGGGCTGTTGGGTGCCCATGGAAGATTGATATTACTAGTAGGCATTCCTGGGTACCTGCTAGCCAGGTATTTGCATGGAGGCCTTCCAATATTCTATGCAGGGCTTCAAGGGCTGGATAAATATCTTATCTCCAAAACCCAAGAAAGACATGTTGAGACTCTTCTAAACAGTTTCCTTTCTTCTTACTCACCTATGGACAACAATCTTGCCCAACTAAACCGATTACTTGCACCATAAAACATATACCCTGGGAACTATTAGGGAGGAGCCGTCTTCACTCTCTTTTTCCCACACAAACTATCTAAACTGCGCTGTCTCTTGGACCTCTGGAATGCCTTCCCTCCCTCCTGGGAATCGAGACAACATTCCATCACAATTTTAATTTTCCGTATTGTCCAATGGAGAAATTTTCCTAAAAATTACCCAACTCCTGTGCATAAAGTACCTAGGGATGATGACAGTTTAAGAAATCCCGTTCAGAATGTCAACCCCCTTCTCTGCTTCAGCTGCAAAGTGACTTCAGCGGATGCCATGCCTTCGGAAATGCCTACTGGTGGTTTCAGGTGCCGGTGTCTTGGTCTTGTTGGCTTGGCGCCACGAGGTTCGTCGCTTGGTTCTAGTCCTTCGTCGCCAGTGTTAGATCGGCGCAGGAAATGGAAAACGCGACCAGCTTGTTACATTCAGTAACTTTTATTTGCAACAGTAGCAAGACAAGACTGGCTGCACGCTGCCGGAGCTCTCCTTATATTCGCTCCGGCAGTCGCACCACCCCTGACAGTGATTCAAACTTTCCCGCCCGATGGCTGGCAGCCAATCCGGGCGGATGTCCTTATAAGGACATAACACTTGGACATTGTCCCTTCCGATAAGTTTATTGGCAAACTGTGAAAATCAAAGTAGAAAGAAAAGGGGCATCTTCAGGATTTTGAGAGCCTGCCAGGGGTGAAATCCAGCAGCGGTAGCGGAAATTTTGAGTAGTTCAGAGAACCAGCAAATGCCACCTCTGGCTGGCCCCAGAGTGGGGTGGGAATGGAGATTTTGCAATATCCTTCCCCTGCCACGCCCACCAAGCCACGTCCACAGAACCGGTAGTAAAAAAATTGCATTTTACCACTGGAGCCTGCCCATCATTGCCAAAGACCAACCAGCATAGGAACTACCCCATAGCATTTTGGTTGAGTGAGGAGGCCATTCTGTCAAATGCTTTGTTGTGGCTGGTGAAATAAGCAGCATTTGAGGCATGGAGCAAAGCCTGGTTACTTTTTTATACTTTTTACTTGTTTTTTATTTTAATACTTTGGCCACCTAACGAGAAGAGAAGACTCCTTGGAAAAGACCATGATGTTGGGAAAGATTGAGAGGGGAAAAGGAGAAGGGGACGGAGATGATTAGATAGTGCAATTGATGTAATGAACATGAACTTGGGCAAACTGGAGACGGGAGGGCGGGGCAGCCCTGGCTTGCTGCGGTCCATGCGGTTGCGAAGAACTGGACATGACTTAGCAACTGAACAATAACAACAAAGGTGCTATGCTAGGCAAACATTTTAAGCAAACTATTTACCAAACTGACCATCAGGAGCCTTGGTGGCGCAGTGGACTAAACTGCTGTTAAAGTAGCACTTAGCTGCCAGCTGCCTGCAATTACTGCAAGTTCAATTCTCACCAGGCTCAAGGTTGACTCAGCCTTCCATCCTTTCGAGGTAGGTAAAATGAGGACCTGGTTTGTGGGGGCAATAAGATGACTTTGTATAAAATAGAACATCACTGGGTGGGGGGGGGCAAAAAGCCCTAGTAAGCAGGTATATACAAAAGTATGAAGGCTATTGCTTAATGCATTGTAAGCCGCCCTGAGTCTCCGGAGAAGGGCGGCATATAAATCGAACAAACAAACAAACGAATAAATGAATAAATGAATAAACGAATAAACGAATAAATAAATAAATAAATAAATAAATAAATAAATAAATAAATAAATAAATAAATAAATAAATAAATAAGCAAGCCAAAGGATCCTTTTATGTAGCGGGCTTTTCTCCATTTACCTGCCTATTGACTGAAGGAGGTTTAGAGGAGGTTATACCCCCCCAAAAAAACAAAACAACCAAGGAGGTTTAGAGGCAATCATACCAAAACACAAAATGCTATATGCCTTAAATACAGACAGTTGCATAACCAAGCTGCATCATGCTCTGTGTGAGGGATAATTTTTCTCAATATGGATTGACTTGAAAGTCAGCTCTTCTTCTGGGAAAAAAGCCCAGAAATTCTTCTGTTGGCCACCAGTGAAGTTCCTCCTCCGTCTGGGCTGCTCCTTAGCTCTCTTCTGTCAGAAGGTGGAGCTTGGGAGCTTTATATATTGAAGGCGCACGGAATACATCACTTGCGTTAAGAAGAACCTGCACTTACTGAGGCTTTTCAGCAGGTCAGTATTCAAAGGTAGAAACTTGAGAAGACAGTGGTGGGAGGGACAATTCTGTAATCTTAAAGTGTATCTTCTTCTTGCTTATTGATTGGCAAAATGTTATTTAGTGGTGACTAATAAACCAGGATAGAAATGATTTTCTATCATTTCTTCTCTGAAAATCTAAAGGAAGTGTTGGGGAAAAGAGCAGACTTATGTGGAGCTGAAGAAGGGTTTTGTGAGAAATAAAAACTGTCATGTGTTTATGAGTCTTTGAAACCAACATGGCTTAGGTTAGGTGAACAAACTGTTAAATTAATTAATTCTTTTAGAACTAATCTGTTAATTCTTTTAGTAGAATTGCACTAATAAATAGATGTTGCAATCCTATGCCTTCTTATCTATGATGTAGGGACATTGAACTCAGTAGAATTTCCTTTGGAATAAACATATTTGATATTTGCTAATATTTTCTTGTCACTAGTCCAAAAGTTAACCAGTTGCCCCAGGGGGAATAGAAGGTTAAAAAAAAAGAATAAATCATAATCAAAATTTCATAATTTGAAATTTTAGAAAGAGAATGCTTTTCAAATAGCTATGCTGGATTGGTTTTAAATTGTTGCAGGTGACAAAAGTTTTACAATAGTGAAAAGATAATTCCAACAAGAGAGGAGGGAGATGGAAAGAATGACTATATTTTTGCTCCTACAGGGACAGGTTGTACACCTGCTGAAGATAATATGGATTTTAAAAAAAAAAGATGCTGCAATAAAATTGTTTCTTGCTAAAACCAATGTATAAAGGAGCATTTCAAAATGTAGATTTCTCTGGCTGAGGATATCTGTATCTTCATAAGATTTATATTTATATAAATTTAATGTAGCAGGGGTCAGGCTCCCAAAACCAATAAAGACAAATAGAGTTATTTCTAAGCAGTTTCCTTTATTGTTCCTCATCTACAGACAGAAATCTTGCCAAATTAAAGCAACTACTTGCATCATTAAAGGTGTACTCTGAGAATTGCTAGGTGTTATAACTCTCTTTCTCCAAGCCAAACTATCTAAACTTCATTGTCTCCTATTCCTCTGGAATGCATTCTGGGAATCCTGGGAATCTAGACCATATTCCACCACACAGGATAACAGTTTAGTAAGACCATGGCTGGAAAACCAAAGCTTCACTACTTCAAAGGAAGAGGGAGAATGGAAACCATAAGGTGGATGTTGGCTGCAGCTGGGATTGAGGTGAGTCCTCAAAGCATCTCTTACTTAATAATGTTTGTTTTGGAATCTATTGCTGTCAATGTGGATAATCTGTTTCTCCCAATTTTGAAGATGAACGTTATCATTTTCAACCAACATATCTACACTTGTAAGACCCCTACATTAGGGGCTGCCCTACCATTAAGTTATTATTATTAAAACAGTGCCCTAGGCAAATTACATGTCAACAGATTTATGATTTAATGTGAGGAAAATAAAATAAGAGTCCAGATTTGGTCTCTGAGCCTGTCAGTGTTTATAAGGCATTTTTGATGATAAAATGGAGAATTTTGTAGGCTGCCCCCCCCCCACAAAAAAAAAAAAGAAAAGAAAATGGGGGACAAGGGAAATAGACTTTAAATACATTTGGGAAAACAAATTACATTTTTTACTCTCAGGAAGAGCCACTTAAGGGATTTTTTTTTACTTCATTGTCAAAATAACTTGTCTAATCTTAAATATTATGAATTAATGTGATGGAGAAACAACAGCTGATTAATTCAGACATAAGCTATTTCACTATTTTAGTTCTCAGATACAAATCTGTAATGGGCAAATAAGCTACAAACATGATGATGATGACATTATGGAAATCCATATATTTCTCCCCTAAAATATACTAAGTGATTAACTTCCACTAGTTTATTATCATTATGTTTGTGGTTCATTTGTTGGGTTCCTACCTCATGTTAAACGAAGCTTCTCTTACCCATAGTTTGTTTTAGCCACAATTGGCTGGATTGTCACAACTTAACACAGTGAATCCAGATTTCCAATTTCCTCTTGGAGTAGAGAGTTCCTTTTTTTGCAAATCTCTGCCAGGGATGACGGACCCGGGAATGAATTTGGCACTTTGCAAATAATTTTGTCTTTTCTGTTTATTAGTTTGAAGAACAATACATTGAATCAAAAGAAGCTCTACAAAAGTTAAAAAACGGTGAGCATAACATTACTCTGTGTTTGTGTGTAATATGCAGCAGAATTATCTCATAAGACTTTGATCTAAATATTAAACAAGTGACATTCAGAAATGTAGGGAAAATATTGAAATTCTGAGCATGCCCTATAACAGAGGTGGGGAACGATGGCCTCTTTATGACTTGTGGACTTCAAGCTAGCATGGAATTCTGGGACTTGGTCCAAAAAGTCATAAAAAGGCCGTCATTCCCCATTCCTGCCCTATAAAATGCATCTCTAGATCATCTGCCAGGCTAAACATTGTGGAGAACCCTTCCATTAATATGTCTTTTTCCATTTACCAGATAAATGCCTGCTTTTTGATCAAGTGCCCATGGTGGAAATTGATGGGATGAAGCTGGTGCAAACGCGAGCCATTCTCAATTACATCACAGGAAAATACAACCTCTATGGGAAGGATCTGAAGGAGAGAGCACTGTAATGTAACATTTTTTAACTGTTTCCTATATATCGTATGAGGAGGAACAGGCAGTTCCTGACAAACTATGAGAACTGGCGTATGTTCTGCTGACATACTATGAGTCAGCAAATTTTGGTATTCAGTCACTTCCAAGTAGGACAGAAGCCTTCGGCAAAAGGCAATATATCCTCTGAGTTAGAATGAAGTTCATTTGAACAAGATCATTAGAAGTCATGGCGCTCCTCGGAACTATTTAAGCCTAGTAAATTAGGTCAGTGCTCCTAGGTTTTATGTGTTTATTTGCTTCTAACATCACCTTAAAATAGTTGGTTTCCTCTCTCTCTCTCTCCCTTGAGTTGTTCTTCACTGAAAATATAGCTTTTGAAGATTTTGAGGGCATGGTATGAATAGCATACCAATCTTTTTGTGTCAAGGAGTATGGTAGGGTACAACTCCTATGGTGTTAAATTGATATCCTAGCCCCCCTTCCCTTTCCCTGTCTGGAAAGGAGTCACTTGTTGAGTAGCAGGAATAAAACACTAGCTAAAGGAACATCAAAACTTACAGGAAAGGAAGTTTCACCTGGAAAATTCAGTATAAACAGAAATATATTGCAAGTACACTTCAGACACATGTAATCCTTGATTTACAACAGTTTGTTTAGTGATGTTTGAAGTTACGGCACTAAAAAAGTGACATGACTGTTTTTTCACACTAATGACCGGTGCAGCATCCCCATGGTCACATGATCAAAATTCAGGCACCGGGCCATGATCATTTTTTTGTGACCTTCTGACAAGCAACGTCAATGGGGGAGCCAGATTCACTGAACAACCCTGTTACTAACTTAACAATTGCAGTGGTTCACTTAACAACTATGACAAGAAAAGTAAAATGGAGTAAAACTCACTTAACAGTTTTGCTTAGCAACAGAAAATTTAATCAATTACAGTAATAAGTCGAGGACTACCATGACTGATTTTAAGCTATATCCATTCTATTAAAGAATGAATGAATGTCATACAGGCTTATTGTCAGTATAATGCAGAAGATACAATACATGTGAAGTGTGATGATTACTCGAAACTGTAATACAAAGTTCTATTGATGCTTTTAATTGATGGTTGCATAATTGAAAGGAGGAACTCTTTTGTATTGGAAGAATGAACCAAGTCATTCCAACATCTCTGCATCTGGAATTCAGTGGAGGAAGCTCTGCATTCACAGCTGTCTAGACTCACAAGGATTTTTTTTCCATTTTCAGAATTGACATGTACTGTGAAGGTATTGTAGATCTCAATGAGGGAATTTTGATGCTTTGCTTCAAGCCAGCTGACACCAAGGAGGAGGAGTTACAGAAAATCCTGGAAAAGGCCTCCACCAGATATTTCCCAGTCTATGAAAAGGTAGGGAGCAAAAGGAAAACTAAGGTGATGGATGTTGTGATTTCAGAAATGTAGCACAATAAACAGCAGCAACAACAAAACCCTAACATTTCTTTTTCAACTTGGTGTAGACCAATTGGAAATGCTGGGAATCCCCTCGGTGAGAGTACAATTCTGCCAAGTTCATATCTTCAGTAAATACTCTCCTCTGAAGGGTTGGCAGAAATGACTATTCAGAATAGGAATTTATCTGATCATACCATCAGGCAGAAAAGACACTGTCCTCAGCAACAGTTTTTAAATATTATGAAAGACAGCATGTGGTCAATGTTGAGTTTTAATTTACAATTATATGTGTTTAATTGCCTGGTAGACGGAGAGACGTTTGTGAAATGTTCTGTCAGAATTGTAATGAATACTATTCAACCTATTGTAAGATATCTTTCTCCTTATCAGGAAGGTTTACAATAACGGTTGAAGCAGGAAGCAAAAAAAAATCCTGCATTGTTCCAAAACATAATTTTGTTCACTATTAAAATACTCTGTGTCATATGTCCTATGTCATATCATTTCCATGTGCTACATGGGAAATTCTTATTTTAAAAAAAGAGGTTACACAACATGACTTCTAAAATCAATAGGGAAAATAGCTGAAAAAGTTCAAACTCTTTTATACAACTTTTATGGATATAGAATAAGAGAGTTACAATTTGCTTTTCTCCCATTTTGCTTTTTTTTTTTTTTTTTACACAATGCATTTGAGTTTCTGGAAGCCATAAAGAATAGTAGAATCTCTCTAAGCTAAGAGGACAAGGACAAATGAAGAACTGCACCTCACTGGATATTTTCCAAAATTGAAAAGTGGGCTAGTGAGGTGATTCTGCTCAATCTCTTTGCATAGGATTGCATTTTAGTTTTCTTAAAGAAACCCTTGTGATGTGTTTCTTGAAATTAAAGCTCGCTTTGTAAGTAAACATTACAGAAGAAAAAAATCCATTCCCTGGGAAAGGATGGAACCTTCTCCAATTGGCTAACTTCCAGGACCTTCAAATAATCCTTTTCAATATTGAATATTTATCTAGAATACAATAAGCCTTTAACGTGTGTTATGCTCTGAAGGTGCTCAAAGATCATGGACAAGACTTCCTTGTTGGAAAACAGCTTAGCAGAGCAGATGTTCAACTACTTGAAAGCATTTTGATGGTGGAAGAGTTGAAGGCAGACATTCTCTCAACATTTCCTCTATTAAAGGTAAGCAACTTCTTTTTGGCAAGCAACAGAAACATGTAGAAATATGCAGCACAACACTGAATCAAAATCCCATCAGATCCTGGATCCAAGTTCTCCAAATGGGGACGACAGAAGTGCAAGGCAGTTTGCTGTATCATGCATAATAAGCATGCCATGCAAAATAAATCTGCCAGTAATAATTTTATATCCCATAGTTAATTCCCCTGGTATGTTGACCCACATCAGACTGATAATGAAAGATAACGAAAGATAATGTGTTTATTCTGGTACTAGACTTTAATTCGAATTTGGGTCTTCCCCCCCACCCCAGTTACAGCAGCTACAACAAATTAGTAAATTGCTGTCCCAATGGTTCAGCTAAAACATTTCCATGCAATATGCATAAGTACCTACTACTTCACTTACATCATAAGTATACATCCTATATACCAAGGTTTAAAGGACCCACAAAGCTTTAAATAACCTTCCCTATAAGTTTGTGACAGAAGACAATAATGGTTAAGTACTTGAGTTATAACCATGTTAACTAAATTTACATTTTAATTAAAACCATTGTAATCTCTGGTCTGCTTCTATCAACTTTAGAATATGGCATGTTGCTTTAAATAATAATAATAATATTTGTATATATCTAATGTACACAAAATCATGAATGTGCTCGGGATACTCACATTTCAGCATATATGGAATTCTAGTTCTTTATATTATTTACTAATATTTTAATGCGTATCTTCAACCTTAATAGGCACAGGCAATATGTATAAGATAGAATATATGCAAAAGGCTATTATTAGGCAAATATATATAGAATCTCTAGTTGTTATGAACTATAATGCGTTAGAAGAAATATCCTTCTGGGTTCAGCTCCAAGTGGAGAAAAAGACACTGGAAACATGGAGACTGCTTGGAAAGATGGTTTAATGGTGGACAGGATCACATGGTTTGAGTTCCTGAACAGAAAAGGGCGGAGATGCTGAGCGTGCCTTGGTTTTATGCCCTCTCTGGCTTTGAACTTCGTGGGGCCCAGGAGGAGTATCCTGATTCGTTGTCAGACTCCCAGGGGGTGGGGGTCTTAGCTAGCCTTGCTGGCTGATGTAATCTTCCCAGGTGCCATGTGGTGAGTTTCTGTTGCTAGATGGGTCCTATTGCGTTGCAGATGATGGAACATTGACAAAGATGGGAGGGAATTGAGTTTCTGCCCCTGGCCCATTGACAAAGGGGGGCGGGGCAAGAAGGTGGGAGCTGCTTTGTCTTTAAAACATGCTTCTCCATTTGTCATCCAGGGAAACATAATATTCTGCCTTTTAAATATTTCCTAAAATATTTCATTCTTCTAGGAAAGGTATGGGTGCTAATTTCCTACAAATGTTCATCTTCCTTCAATGTTGACTTGCTCAATACAGCTGTTGGAGTGTAAAGCAATTCTGAGAGCCAGGAGGGTGCAGTGATTAAAACATCAGGCTAGAAATCAGGAGTTCATGGGTTCGATCCTGCTTTAGGTACAAAGCCAGTGGGGTAATCTTGGGCCAGTCATTGTCCCTCAGCCCTAAGAAGCAGGCAAATGCAAACCACTTCTGAAAACATTGCGGAAAAAACCCTGCAAATATTTGTTCAGGCAGCCACCAGGAATCAACACTTATTCAAAAACATTCACACAAAGCAAATCTTTTAACTAATTTTATTGTGCAAGCCTGTGTTGACACATAAACGTCAGTTGATTATTACAATTTGCAACTGGGATCAAATAGCAGAATTAAATGAGCCTTCAAAATATAGTATTCAGGTTATTCAGATGACAAATGTTTACTCAGCAATGTCATTTTAAAAAAAATTCATTTTTTTTCCTTCTAAACATTTTTTCCTTTTTTTCTTTTTCAGGCTTTTAAAGGGAGGATGAGTAACATCCCCACAATTAAGAAATTTTTGCAGCCTGGCAGTGCACGAAACCCTCCAATGAATGAGAAAATGGCAGCTGAAGCAATTAAAATTTTCCACTAAATTTTGGCTGGGAATCTGGAATCATTCACTGGTGTAGATAGAGATGCCGACTTTAGATGGGATAGTTACATCAAGTGATTGTAAGGACTATAACTTTGCAGGCCTGTTTTTCAGGATCAATTAACATAATTATAGCGGAAAGATCAAGATGTGTAAAGATAAAACTTTACCATTAAACTAACCTGAAATAAAACATTCCAAACCAATATATATTTGATTATTTAATTGTGGGCACATCCCTTCTGAATTACTCAGTCAGTAATATACCTGAATCGACACATTTGAGACATTGAGCATGAATTTGGGAAACTCTGGGAGACAGTGGAGGATGTGGGGTCCTGGAGAGCTGTGGGGTCGCAAAGAGTCAGACATGACTTAGCAACCAAATAACAATATGTCTGATCTTCCATTAACACCTTAAGAACATATCAGCCACACAGAGCTGCTTGGTAGAAAGATGGGCAGCAAACAAATTAATAATTAATTAATTAATTAATTAATGAATTAATTAATTAATTAATATGTTCCTAGTGATGGTTCCCACCAAATAAGAGGGAATCAGGAACAGAAAGCATGTGATTCATTCAGCTCTCTAAGGCATCAGGTTTGATTTGGTTGAAGATATCAAAAGATTCTGGCCAATTGTGATATGACCAGTAAAACATGACTAACCAAATTGGGATGTAGAAAAATGTAGAAACCCTGTCATTGTGTTTTATGCATCATAAATATTAGCAATTGCTAATTGCTAATTGGGGTTGGGATCCATGTAAGTTTATGTCACAAAAATTACAGTCATTTTAAAGAACTATAAAAATTTTCATCTTTTCAAAATGGCAAATTATCATGATTCAGAAACCCTGGTCTGTTCAACCATCACCACTTGAGCTTTCCTTCTTAAAACAAGATGCTCCGGATACCATATAGTCAGAATCCAGAAATGGTTCAATAAAACCCAGTAAGATGTCCTTGGGATGTTTCAGAACTTCAGAACTTCCATCAGCCTCACCCAATGTGATTAATCACAAGATAGTGTGATTCAAAAATATTGGGCAAGCATGTAGCTATCCGTGAGAATCTATATACTACTAAAACTCTTGTCATGACTTTTCACTGGATGAAACAATGTCTCACAGGGCAACCATTTTTTGAACCAAGATACCTCAAATGAGCTCACTTATAGAATATGTCCAAAATCTGGGATCCCTGATGTCTGGAGAAATGACATTTGGAAAAGTTGTGGCTGCTCCAGACCAACTGCTTCCTGCTACGCTGCTGGGCTGCTGCAATCAGCTGATCTTCATTGTCAACACTCTGTGACAGTTTCCCAGCCAGTCTCACAATCCCTCGCTCCCTTCCCCCGTCAAAGAGCAGCCATTTATGTGTCTGCTGGAAAGGGGAAGGGAAGGGGATTTCTGATGCTCCTGCATCAGAGTTTCCCCACAAGGAAACTCAATGGGAAGGGATTCAGAAGTCATTCCTGTTCCCACTGCTTTTCTGCCTACCTTTGGTCATTGTATCTCTGTTTAGATAAGGAAATATCTCTATATCACAGTGACACAACAGGGCATGGTTGTCTAGAAAACCATATAATGAAAAGATACCTTCCACTTGAGCTCCTGGTGGCTGTATAGATACTTGATTGTGTTTCATTAGAGCAGTTCCTTGCACACTAACTGCAACCAATATATTTGCCTCATTTTTTGCATACGTTTATATACAATTAACATACAAAAATCATGTGCACGAGTTCTTAAGAAGAGAGTAGCTTGGACAGCAGCAATATCACATGGAAAGACTGCTTCTGAACAAAATGACCGAACTCTCCTTTATTGTGTATCCTGAAGCTAATACCATGTTTATCCACTGCATGAAACTTCTAATATAAAAATTAGTATGATGCACAGCAGACGCTGCAGCTGGAAACGCAGGTGTAGAAAAACGAAGATGGTCACAGGAAAGGCATTTCTCGGCTGATAGATCAGTTTCTCACCCAACGTGTTTTGCACCTGCTTGGCACAATGGTTTTAAAGCTTTACCAGCCAGCCCCTTGGCAAGGATGTGCCGTGGCAGAACACAGCATACTGTACAAGCCCATTGTCCATCGCAAGGAACATTGCATGTTTACTCCTATAAATATTTACTTTTAGCATGATCACACTAGTTTTTAGGTCCTCTTGGAAATCTCACATGGATATTGCCTGGAGAGCATTTACTCCAGTGTATTTGCTAAAGCTAGTACTAATCCCTAATAACTAATAGCTAATAGCTTTATAATATAAATAATAATAAAATAATAATAGCTAATAATATAATAATATTATAATAGCTAATAGCAATAGCACTTAGACTTATATACCACTTCACAGTGCTTTACAGCCCTAAGTGATTTAACTTTACAGAGTCAGCATATTGCCCCCAACAATTTTGGGTCCTTATTTTACCCACCTTGGAAGGATGGAAGGCTGAGTCAACCTTGAGCCTAGTGAGATAACTAATAGCTAATAGCTTTATTTATTAAATAAATAAATTTAGATAGCCACCCAACTCACACAGTTACCTAGACTGATTTCTAAATAAACTAACAAAACTAAATCAGATCAGAAATTATCAGAAATCCAGAGATATAAACTGGGGAGCCAAAAAATGTCCCTGAGGAAATGAGTTACAGACTATCGTTCTCCTTTTGCTTAGAAAACTACTTGGATCCATCAGTGGGAATTCAGCTTGGCTCCAAGGTGTTTTTAACCCATTTTTTAGATTTCTATCCTGCCTTACATAACACAAGGAGGGAATCTGAGGGAATCCAGTTAGTGAGCAATTGTTCCGCAGTCACTAGCAGTCAACCCAACTTAATGGTATCTGATTAGTAGTACATCGTTGCTCTTCACCATTTTATTCTGGGTTACCAGAGTAGTAAAAGGGTGGGATTTTTTTACAAATAAGTTCATTAATGGAAAGCTGCAACCTTGGAGACGGATTTCTTCCTTTCTCCCATTGGTTATGGATATACCAAATGAGAAGGAGTGACATATAGGTAGGCCTCAACTCACAACCACAACTAAGCCCAAAATTTCTATTTCCAAGCAAGACAGTTGTTAAGTGAGTTTTACGACCTTTCTTGCCATAGTTGTTAAGTGAATCACTGCAGTTGTTAAGTTAGTAACACTGTTGTTAAGTGCATCTGGCTTCCTCATTGACTTTGCTTGTCAGAATCAGCTTCCTCATTGACTTTGCTTGTCGCAAAAGGTGATTGCATGATCCCACAACATTGTAATAATCATCAATATGAGCCAGTTGCCAAGCATCCAAATTTTGAACACCTGACCATGGGGATGCTACAATGGTCATAAATATGAAAAACTGTCATAAGTCACCCTTTTCATTGCTGTTGTAACTTTGACCGGTCACTAAACAAGTAGACTACCTGTATAAGAGGGAGTCATGGATGAGGGTATGTGAATGTGTCAATGGAAATAGCAGGTCTTCAAAGACCCTTCAATAAAAGGAAAGTGATTGGCACTTACTAGCCTTAGTGGGAGGGGGAAGGAACTCGAAGAATCCACTCCTCAGTTGGAAAATATAGTCCAAGCAGATCTTCAGACCCACACTACTGTCAAAGTAGGGAAAAGAGTTGAAATCTGAATGGGATTTCTTACATTAGCTTCAGGGGTGAAATCCAGCAGGTTCAGATAGGTTCTGGAGAACCGGTAGCAGAAATTTTGAGTAGTTCGGAGAAGCGGCAAATACCACCTCTGGCTGGCCCCAGAGTGGGGTGGGAATGGGGATTTTGTGGTATCCTTCCTCTGGAGTGGGGTGGGAATAGAGATTTTGCAGTATCCTTCCCCTGCCACGCCCACCACGCCATGTCCATCAAGCCACACCACGCCCACAGAACCGGTAGTAAAAATATTTGGATTTCACCACTGAGTAGCTTCTTTTCCAACTGGTTTATACTTAAGACTGAAGTGTGGAAAAGATATTCCTCTTTATAATGCCACACAATTCTTTACTAGTTTGTCTTCAAGGGACCCATGCTGTTCCATGGACTTGGCTCTTGCAGAGGTTGTGAATGCCTTATCTGGATCTGCCCACAGTGAGTCTTTGCCAAATGATTTGTGTTACTTGGACATTATCCCACATCCAAGAGCTGCTCATAGAAAAGCACCAGTGTTTCTCATGTCATAACTGTGATCGACACAAAATAGATTGTTTCATATACACATATCCTGTATTAAAGGAGACGTGCCTAGGCATGCATAGATTTGTTTATTTATTCAATTTCTAAGGCCACCTGCTCACTTCAACATTTAAGCACGCAGGTGTTTTCATGCATCACACCATTGTCAAGAAACACATTAGGTAATATCTGGGCATTTCTCTCAGATGCAATAGCCTTTTGGAGCACGGAGCTGCCTCAAGAGAAATGTGAACTGAGGTTTAAGGGGCCTGAAGAAAGCTCATGCTTTATGGAGACAATAAAACGACACAGAGGCAGGCTCCCCTCTTCTATAGGTTTGCTTTGTCTGTTCTTCTGCAGCTTGGAAGCAGTACTAATAATAAGCCACGTGTCTGGGGAGAAAGAATGCTTGTAAGTTTAGCAGCTGAATAGGACCAAGGCCAATAGTTTAGCATCCTCAAACCTGAGGCCTGAGTTTCCTTACCATGGCTGATCTATCTTCAGGGTCATCTTTGAACTATTTATTGAAATAAGTGGATTCCTGAACTGAGCAAGGGAGTGGACATAAAAACCTCCAAAGCAGGGGTGGGTTCCACTTACCTTTACTACCAGTTCACAGCAGGAGCACGCACAGATCACCCATGATGACAGAACTCTAGAATTCCACCAGAATTTGATGGGCTTCTGTGAGAGTCTTAACAACAAAGCTCATTTGAACAGGGGGTAACCATAACAATTCTAAGGTTTAGCAGAAAGGATGAATCTTGTTGGCTGATATTTAACCCCTTCCAACCAGTGGTGGGTTGCCCCCAGTTCTGACCGGTTCGCAAGAACTGGTAGTAAAACCGGCGGCAGGCTCCGCCCACTGACCCAGGCCCACGCATGCATAAGCTATATGCATATGCGCGCGTGGGCACGATGTGAACTGGTAGTAAAGGTAAGTAGAACCCACCCCTGCTTCCAACCCTCCCCCAAGGAGGATAATTTTGCCTCTTATTCCAGTATTTTTTTCCCCAAATTAACAGAGTTTGCAAAACTTTGAAACTTCTGGTTCAATCAATCCCCATTTTAGTTTCCTTGCATGATCCCTGACCTAGTATTTGCAGAAAGGCAGGTCTATGAAAATAAACAGCTGGGTGGATACAGTTTCTCAACCGTCCAGTTATTCCACCAGCCTCCTTACACCTTCAGAAAGACCTGCACGGCATCGTTTATTTATCGATCAACTATCATTCTGGCCTTCATTTCTGAAGGACTTCAAGGAAGCAAGCTTTGTGTTATTTTATTCACACCACAACAATATGAGGTGGATTAAGCAGAGAATTCGTGATTAGTCTGCTTCGAGTTGATACGTCAATCTGGTTATGAAACAGCATTGTTCTGAGTGTCAAGTCTAAGGTTTTAACATTAGAGCATGCTGTCTTTTCATAGGCAGATGAGAATTATATTGGCCCAGCTTTATTAAATCTGCATGCACCCGTGCATATCTACACATGACTAAGTACATGGGTGTACAAAAAATGGAGATACAGGGTCATGAAATATAGTAACTACAGTGTGTGAGCGTGTAAGCCTCTTTCTCTCTGCTCTCACTGCTACTGAGAATTAAAAGTAACTGCATCTCATCGTTGAGCTCTAGCATACAAAAATGCCTGCCAGGATAAATCTGAATATCATTTAAGAAGCCATAAAGCCCATTTTTTGTTTGTTGCCTAAGAATTATCCTCTTGAAATCTGAGAAGGCTCCAACTGAGCATTGTCCTTTCCTCTTCGCCTGAGGAAGGCAGAGCCAAAAAAAAAAAAAAAAAAAGATTGAATTTCAAGTATTGCTTCCCCTCAGGCAAAAGTGCCTGGCCTCTTCAGGAGCAGCCATTGTGCAAATGCACAGAACAACGTGGCAGACACCCTCATAAAGTTCTCAACCAAGAACTTTCAGCTCAAGATTTGGAGGTTAGTAAAGAAATCTAGGATGAATTAGAATCTTAGAATTAGATATTAGAATAAAAGTCTATCGCTTTTACTTTACTTTGCCTGATTTTAAAATCCAAACCGAGTGGGAAGTAAGGCAAATGCTACAGTCTCAGCTTAAACCCTCATTTTGTATATTTTGTAATGTTGGCAATATTGGTTAGAGAAAGTGGGACATAGATTTCAAAGAACAAGAAAGATGAGAGAGAGAGAGAGAGAGAGAGAGAGAGAGAGAGAGAAATTTAAGTAAACAAAAGCAAACTTGGAAAGGGACAAAGGGCAAATCTGAGAAGCATTAAGGCTTTCTTTTCTTAGTATCTGAACATTGGTTGGAAGGAGGAGGAGCAGGAGGAGGAAATGGCTGTGTGAAATATATTTGGCAAGCTATTATTGGATTTTTTAAATAAAGGAGTCCTACTAGACAAGCTGTAGGAGTAGTGACACAAACCATTAATTCATTGAGAATTGGGGGTGGGGAGAGCCTATCTGACAAAAGAGCTTGCTGGGACATCACAAATTTACCTGAGTTATATTTGTGGTAATTGCTGTTCACTGCCCAGACTCTGTAAGCAGCCATATGGATTTTAGAAACAACTAAATAAGCATCAAAAGAGTAGGAGTTTGAATTCTTATTTTCAGGAAGAGTGGCTGAATTGTATTTTTGTAGCAGCTATCGATTCAACAGATGAAGCTCTGGCAGATCTAAGGGAAAGCTTTGGATGCCTTCATTCTGGCAGGCTGCTAGCCTCTGCTGAAAATTCTTTTCAAACTGAGAAGAGAAGGTCTTTAAACACCACGGAGCTGCATTCTTCTGAGTCAATATGCAGAAGGCAGGGCTGGGAGGCTTTTTTCATATTGATATATTAAAGACAAGTGTTGCCCTTTGCAGTCGAGTGTGCAGCGAGCTGTTCAAAGTGCATATTCAGGCTGGTTAATTGGTTAACTGATTGCAAAAAGTCAACCAGAAATACCAGGATTGTCCTTTGGAAGAGGGTGAACAGCTGGAAAATTCTAGGTTAAACCCAATTTTTGCTAATGCAATACTTTAATCATTGGCTTGGGAGGAATTTCCATTTGTAGTTTAGGCAGCAGGATAATTTAACTCTTGGCTCATCTCTTTCCATTCATTCTTTAAAAAAAGACACTCCAAGAAGCTGCAGGGCAGACCAGCAACTCTTTTTAAAGTTTTCCCTTTTATTTATCAGTTCCATTCTTATTAGCCACTGGGAGTGGTTTGTTAATGCTCCTAAACTATCCTAATACAGGTAGTCCTCAACTTATGATCACAAAGCCCAAAAATTATGTTGCTAAGTGAGACAGTTGTTAAGTGAGTTTTGCCCCATTTTACAACCTTTTCTTGACAAGTTGCTGAGCGAATCACTGAAGTTAAGTTAGTAATACAATTGTTAAGTGAATCTGGCTTCCTCATTGATTTTGCTTGGCAGAAGCTCACAAACGGTGATCACATGACCCCAGGACAATGCAACTGTCATAAATATGAGTCAGTTGCCAAGCACCTAAATTTTGATCACAGAATTATGGGGATGCTGCAACGGTTTTGCAGCTTATAAAAAATGGTCATAAATCACTTTTTTCAGTGGTGTTGTAACTTTGAATGGTCAATAAATGAGCGGTTATAAGTTGAGGACTACCTGTAAAAGACACACAAACAAACACACACATGTACACAAGGGCCAGTTGCACAGGACAGTTATGTATGAATCTAATTTTTGCACTCTAAAAAAGTTAAACATAGAATTTTTCTTGGCAGTGCTGGGGAGGATAATTAATTAATTGAGAAGCTGGGGACGTTAAGGTTAGATTTCCTCTGTTTCTCTGAAGCTACTTCAGGCCTCTTCAAGAGTCAACTTTCTGAAATCAATGTGTAAATGGTTATCAAGCCATTACTTCAGTTGTGTTACAGTACACTTTTTGAAGTCATTGGTTTGGTGCCTTTGAGTCAGTGCTGACTCATGACAATTGCATAGCTTAATCCCTGCAGTTTCCTTGGCAAGATTTTCAGAAGCGGCTTACTCTTGCCTCCTTCCTAGGGCTGAGAGAAATTGAGTGGCCCATGGTCATCCAGCTGGATTTATGCCTAAACTGGGACTAAAACTCACAGTCTCCTGTCCCAAAGGTTCTTTTCCAAGAGGAAAACTGGACTTTCTGGTTTTTCTTTTCTCTGTCTCTTGAAAAAGCACCTTTGGGACAATCCTGACCTGGGTGACTGAGAATCTCCATCTTCATGGTCTCCTGGTTTTTAGCCTGGTGTCTGAACCACTACACCAGACTGGCTCTGAATCAGTTTTCTAGGTCATTGAATCCTTAGCGAGCCACAAAGTTGCTGCTTTGTTTGAACCAAGAGATACACGTAATTGTGCTGCTTTAACTCAGTTTAAAAAATTCTGCTGGCTTTGACTTTTGTCACACATCCTTACAGTAATTAGTTTCACCAAACGTCTGTTTTTCATAGTTACATAAACTCATTAAGCAGAGTTTGATTATTCACCATGTGTGAGATGGGCAGCCATATAAATTTGTAATGAGTAAATAAATAAAATATCTGCTGATATTTAAGCTCCTTTAAAGAGCTCCTATTATAAATGTCCCACACCTATTCAGGGAGTGGGAAATCCTTTCTTTTGTTGATAGATTGACAGTATTCAACTTATGCAGAGGGAGAAAGCGATCTGGAAAGTAATGGTGATTTGATAGTAGTATTTTTTTTAACAAAAGAAAAAACAGCTGAATTCATGTGTTAAAGCAGGACCGTCAAACTCGTGGCCCATGGGCCAGGTGCACTATGCGCTGTCCACGCCCGCGACAGGTCTAGTGAAAGGAGGGAAAAGTCACCATATGTTATATGACGCCACCGTGACGAAGTGAGTTTGACACCCCTGTGTTAAAGCTACAATGTTAGGCCTTCATTTTCCCAGGACTGATTTTGAAAGCTTTGTTCCTTTGAACCAAGTCAGTTCCAGAATTGTGCCCTTGTTGGACAATTTCCAACAAGGGCACAATGCTTTCTGCCCAAATTCACATTGGTTACACTTTCCCTTTTAGCACCTCACCTTGCAAATAGGGGAACAATCCCTTTTGATATTATGCTGCTCTATGAGAGCCTATTATGAATGCTTCACCTTATTTATTTCAGAAAGACTTGTAGAGACAGTTCGCTGTAGTGATTAAAGTGCTGGCCTAGAAACTAGTAAATTGTGAGTTCCAATCACTTAGTAATGAATGGGTAACTTTGGGACAATCACCAAGAGACTGTGAGTTTCAGTCCCATTTTAGACATGAAAGCCAGCTGGGTGACTTTGGGCCAACCACTCTTTCTTAGCTCAACTCACTTCACAGGTTGCTGTAGAGAAGAGGAAGAGGAAGAGGAAGGAGTTTTCTGTGTATTGGCTGCCTTGAATTATTTGTAAAGTAATAACAGCAGGATAAAAATCAAATAAATAAATAAATGTGGCTTTCATTGCCTAGGAACCACTTTCAAATCAGTCCCAGTCTAGTTAGGTAAAACCTGTTCCTTTTCCCAAAACTTCTTTTAAACACAGTCTGTCTATAAGGGCAATTAAAAATTAACTTTTGGGTCCATTCTTCAAAAATATCCTTTAATTGTTACATTGTTCAACATTGTCAACATTGTTGACTGTCCTAGTTGATCATAAGCACAATTGTATGCCCTGCATACACATTTCTTGAAATGAAAGATTATTAGGCATCCCTTAGTATTTGTTTGTGTGATATAAAACAATACGCTTCTTGGTTTATTCATATCAAGCAGTCCTTTGAAGAACAAAAATACAACTCTGCTACTTTTTCTGATTAATTGGCAACTCTATAATTGATTAATTAGCTTCACCAGGCATTTAAATCATCTTGGCTTATTTAGAAAGCTAAAGAGAGAGAAAAAAATTGGTTTGTGCTTCAGTCAGAGACCATTTTGGAAAATCAGTGCTTAAACTAAGTAGAGGGCTTGAAATGATATTCTGGAAGAAAGAAATAGCAAGCCATGTTTGTATTATTTATTTACTAAATTTATTTGCCATCCATCTCATTGTCAACCAACTCTGGGCAGCTTATACTATCCTAAATAACAATAAAGATAATGAAAAATTATAAATGTTAAAACATTAACATCAATAGTCAACTAGATAAAAGGAACCTAGTGCGTAAATGGGCTGGAGGGAGGATTTTATCTAATCTACTCGCTATTCCAGAAAGGGCCCCAAGTCAATTGGCAGAGCCAACTTGTAACCAAGACAACTGTGTGAATGTAATTTGTCAGGAGCTAAACTGGGCCCAAAGGTTGGTGAATATATATTTTTTCCTCTATCAGCTGCATGACAGCATGAAATTCAACTGATACATTTTTTTCCCCTTGTGTGAAAGAAACTACAGTATTCCTGCTGAATGGTCTATATCTGTTGCATAGCTGAGGAATGACCCTGATAAGTGACCTTCCTTCGCCAGCTCTGAACGCAAGTTAATCATTTGCTCTGTCAGGTTTTTTTTTTTAAAATTGTTGCAAAATTTAGTTCACAAATGAATTTGAATCTCTTCATCCTTGAAGGCAGATACGGTATGACTAAGCATATTTTTAAAACTGGGTCAAACTCCCCTGTTTCCTCCCCTCCCAAAAGGAGCTATTGTACAAAAGCAGGCAGGACTTCAGGCTCCTTGCTAATTTGCTAATTTCTCACAACAATTACCCAGCAGAGAAGTTACACCTGGTGAGTGCTTTTAATTGCTTCTTCTGGCAGTTAAAGTGCCTGCTATGATAAGCAGTGTTATCTACATGGACATTTATGCTAGATTTGTCTGGCAGTGATTACAGATAAATTCAGGCCCTGCAATGTATATTATTATATTAGATACTTTTGGGATTATATGGGTAATGTGAAGCTGTCTGGAGTTGGTAGATTTGGGGGAGAGGTATCTAAGCTGAAACAAATCGCTTTGAGAGAGATGAGATATACTGGTTTAAAATTGAGCCATAATGGAGCCTTAATTCGATCAGGGGAGACATGATAGCAGTGTTCCAATATTTGAGGGGCTGTCACAGAGAGAGGGGGGGGGGGGTTCAACCTTTTTTCCAAAGCACCTGAAGCCCAGACAAGGAATAATGGATGGAAACTGATCAAGGAGAGGTTCAACCTAGAAATAAGGGGAAATTTTCTGACAGTGAGAACAATCAACCCATGGAACAGCTTGCCTTCAGAAGTTGTGGAAGCTTCATCACTGGAAGTTTTCAAGAAGAAACTGGACTGCCATCTGTCAGAAATGGTATAGGGTCTTCTGCTTGGGCAGAAGGCTAGATGACCTACAAGGTCCCTTCTAACTTTGATATTCTGTTCTGTTGTAGGTTTCTTAACTCTCAAGCTAGATGTTGATACTTCAAAGAGTAGTTTTAGATTTTCTAAAGTCATCTTCTCAAATGGGCTGCAGGTTTTTTCTTTTTAGCAAGACTTCTCCATTGTTGAAGATTAGATTAGATTAGAATTCTTTATTGGCCAAGTGTGATTTGACGCACAAGGAATTTGTCTTGGTGCATACGCTCTCAGTGTACATAAAAGAAAAGATACATTCATCAAGAATCATAAGGTACAACACTTAATGATGGGGCTGGCAAGTAGAAATTTAAGACTATAAAGTTTTCCAAATTTTCCAATTACTGGTGGCATTGAGGAAAATTAGAGTTGTTGAATTCTACTTAAGATGGGAACCCAACCATTAAGTGACAGCCTGGTCTTCTTCAAGAAGACCAGTCCAGAAGTTCAGCTCAGGGTATGCTATGGACTGTATTTCATGGCTTCTGTGGCAAAAGCAGTTACTTCTGGATTCATATTGGTTCCTCTTCCACTTCTATTTTAGAACATCCACAAAGTTCATCTTCTTTCTACGTTGAGCTTGAGACTCTGAAGAATTTCCAAAAAGATGGCAGGGAAACCTAAACTGCACTATACTCGAGGAAGAGGAAAAATGGAATCTATCCGCTGGCTACTTGCAGCAGCCGGAGTTGAGGTCTGTTTTAGCATGCTTTTTGTAGGCATACGGCACAGAATTCAGCTAGCGTTCTGGCTGACGTGTCAAAAGGATTTTCTAATACCAGCATCAGAGACTGACCAATGATTCACCCTTGCAACAGATTCTTCACTAAATGGATGGGTTGATACATCCACAGGTGCAAGAATCAAAGCATTCATAGGATATTTTCTGCCGTGGGGGACAGGGCTCCCTTTTCTTTTCTCTTGTGAAACAGATTTTTCAAAATCCTAGGGAGGCTCTGGATTGGTGAATTTAAAGCATCTGAGGTGCAAAAAAAAAAAATAATGCTGATATTCAAGTTTGGGAAGGGTTGATATACCTGTCTGGACAATGAAATCAGAATCAGGAAGAGGATTAGAGTGGTTCCAGATCAAAGCCATGTTTTGCAATGGAATTAAAAAAATACAGAGCTGATTTCCTTTTTAGGCGATATGCTTGTAAAGCCTTTTGCTGTGTTTAGCCGACCTTGGTTGATTGCAACAAGCTAAGCAGACTTGAATTTGATTAGAATTTGGATCAAAGGGCACTAGGAATGTTCATGACCATGTGCTAGGTGAGGAAATTGAAGAAAATATTCCAGAACAAGGGACGCAAATTGTGAGCATGAAAACTGCAAAGCTGAAATTACAGGCACTGAGGTCATCTTGAAGGATTTGGGATCTTTTTAACTGGTGCTGTAGTTGTGGCAGCCTCTTTGCAAATGCACAAGGTTCTTTCCACCGCCATTTCACAAAGGCACCTATTACTTCTTCATAAAAACCTGAATCAGCCTCCACCCCTGAATAGGAAAGCTCTGTTATATTTGGGGGGGTGGGGGGTGTTAAACACAACTTGTTTCAAAAAAAAAAAAAATATGCCAAGCATGAGCTACTCTACTTTCTCCAAAATGTTCTTATAAAACAAGGAAAAAGCATTTCATTTTATTTCTGCATTGCAGTTTGAAGAACAATTTATAGAAACGAATGAAGATTTGGAGAAGTTGCGGAGGGGTGAGTTGGATGCAAATTTTAAATATAATTTATCATCCACTTTATGATGCACTCAGGACAAGAGTTTATAGACACTCTGCTTTGAGGTGAATTGAATGGCATCATCTGAATTGCAAAGATTTATTGGGAGCTTGGGCAGTTGACAGCTTGTTTCTGGATCTAATCCTAAACAGGGCTTTTTTTTACTATTATACTACTTAGCTCCATGGAGGACTCCATGTATCTTATCATCAGTAGAATTGTCCCCACAATGCAGGAATGAAATCCAGCAGGTTCTGACAGGTTCTGGAGAACCAGTAGCGGAAATTTTGAGTAGTTCGGAGAAGCGGCAAATACCACCATTGGCTGGCCCCAGAGTGGGGTGGGAATGGAGATTTTACAATATCCTTTCCCCAGGAGTGGGGAGGGAATGGAGATTTTGCAGTATCCTTCCCCTGGAGTGGGGAGGGAATGGGGATTTTGCAGTATCCTTCCCCTGCCATGCCCATCAAGCCACGCCCGCCAAGCCAAGCCACGTCACGTCACGCCACACCACCAAGCCACGCCCACAGAACCGGTAGTGAAAAAATTCGATTTCACCACTGCCACAATGTGAATGACTTGGCCCTCCCTATGAGCTGGATTAGGTTTCCTCAGCCAGCAAAATTGTTCCTAAAATTGCTGGGAGTTGAAGCTCAGAAATTAATTCATATTAATTAAATATCCTGGTTATACATGGATGTTGCACTGTTAAGGTGTGCTGCCTATCCTGAGGCTGTAATTCTTGCATTTTTAATGAATGGGTTTTTAAAAAAATAGCAGAACATATTAAATAGGCCAGTCAAATCAATCTGAAATATTCAATAAACATATTTAGTTTAATTTAAATTGAATTTCTGTTTTCTGAATTGTCCTTCTTATTTGTCTTTCACCAGATGGATGCCTGCTTTTCCAGCAAGTGCCCATGGTGGAAATTGATGGGATGAAGCTGGTGCAAACACGAGCCATTCTCAGCTATATTGCAGCAAAATACAATCTCTACGGGAAGGATTTGAAAGAAAGAGCACTGTACGGGGTTATGACTATCTTGATTAAAATCTAGAATTTATTACAGACTTGTAACAGAAATATAACATGTAATGCAGATGTATTTTGAGGTGTAGCTTTATATTAGCATTCAAGAATGCAGTGTAGACTGCAGTATTGCAAACAACCACTAGATGGTGGCAAAGAAATGGATCTTTTTATAGTTCTTTTCTCCCATCTGCTGGTCACTCCAGTTTTTGCAATACAGATCCAGTGATACGGTATTATTATTTTCCCTGCCTGGTAAAAATCTTTCATTTGGACTTCAAAGGATTGGAACAAGTAGCTTTTTAGCAATGTGGCAGTGAGTAAGAAAACAATAATTTAAAGGGCAACCTATAAAGTGTATGTAGCAAGACTTTTTTTTTTAAGCATTCCTCTGAAGCATGAATGAGGAACTTATGGTCTTCCTGGTGTTAATGAGTTAAAATGTTCAGCTTCTTTCAATATTGGCCATGTTGCTTGAAGTGTTTCATTTGAAGGTCAGCACTCTTGTACCAACAGTGAGTTCCCCTCCTGCGCAGTGATCTTAGAAAAATATGTTTTGTAGAATAGCAGTTGTGGAAGAAGTTTTTAAACCTCTTTTTTTTTGCCAAAACAGCCAGTTCCCTTCCATAGATTGCCAATTATTAATGTACCTTTAATGCATTAATAAATGGCAATCTATGGAAAGGAACCGACTATCTTTAACTGACTGAACTGGCTAATCTTTAATACATTTAATGCATGCAAAGTGGAATCAGGCCTTAGGTTGCACACATTAAATAAGAAGGATGTAGAAATACTTCTATCAGGTTTAAATTTCTTAAATAGCTTCCCCCCCCCAAAAAAAAGCCTAACTACTAATTTTAAATACTTTTTTACAGGTCAAGCTAATGGATACGTGTCCCTATAGTCACTTGGGGCCCAATTCAGGGGCACCTAATTTTAAAAATATTTTCTCTCTCCCCTTTGACCATGTCTTTCAGGATTGACATGTATGTGGAAGGAACCACTGATCTGATGGGAATGATAATGATGCTTCCTTTACAGCCTGCTGAAAATAAAGAAAAGCAAAGAGCCTTGATTATTGAAAGAGCTACAACCAGATATTTTCCAGTATATGAGAAGGTAAGTGATAGTGAGGTAGGGGCTTTAAAACTCGTCTTCCCCATGTATTTCCTTCCAGTTGGGTTGAACTAAAGCAGGGGTTCAATTTCATTAAGGACCGCATCAGGGATGTGTTTGACCTTGGAGGGCTGTGTGTGGGGCCAGAGTTGGGCGTGGCCATGGTGTGTGTGGCCAGGTGAGTGTGGCCAGGTGGGCGTGGCCATGATGGGCATTTGACACAGGCTCAAGATGCATTTTTCCCCTTCTTTCTTTCCGCAGTTCTTTACTATAACCATTTTCCTATCTCTTCTACCAGATATTACTGGCAAACATTTATTACTTATTCTTCATATTCCACTAAACTTCTTATTTTTAAATGTATACCCCATTGTTTAATAGTAAATTGCTTTTCCTGTTAGAAAAGCTATATTATTGTATTTTTATTATTCAACTAATAATAAAAATACAATAGCATAAATAGGATGATAATACAAGATCTAACAGCAGAAGTAAATTTCCAGGATAATAAATAGAAATGGCTGTCAATTATAGATACAGAATAGAATACAGAATACAAAATAGATTGTTGATTGTAAATTAAATGGACCTACAGTACGTAAAATCTGGCATTAAACTGTACTATTAACATAGGATGTTGCTTGTTTTCTATCCAGATCAGGCACTTACTTGAGGCCCCATAATTGTAATCCAGTCCAAGCCAGTCCTCCTGCAGCACTTGGCCGGCCAAAAACGGGCCACATGGAGGCCCCGGGTGGCCCCCAGGCAGTCCGTTTTTGGCCTACATGGCCTCACGTGCACTCTCCCAGCCGAAAACAGTCCGCAGGGGCGGGGGGGGGTCTGCCATTTTGGCTGGCAGAAGCACTGTGGGCCGGTCCTTTGATATTTCCAGGCCAGCCCCATGGCCAGACCTAAGCATCCCGCGGGCTGGATACAGCCCACGGGCCTTGATTTTGACACCCCTGAAGTAAAGCATTCGTAATGCCCATGGTTGTACTGACTAAGGATGATGGGGGTTGTAATCAAGCCTGTCTGAAACCTACAAGCTTGGTAAGGTTGGCTCAGAACTTATATCTTCCAGTGTAGGTTTCCCAAGATGTAAATATGTGACACGGCAGAATTTATTTATTTATTAAATTTATACCTTGCAATCAGAATACTCTCCAAACAATAGTTACTGGACTTTAGCACTACCTTTGAAGAGTATGGGACCATCCATTGTATAGCACCAATAGTCAAAGCAATTATTTTACTCCTGTTGCAAATATTGCATCTGTTAGAAATGTACCAGGGAAGCTTATCTGTCTAAAATAATATATTTGCCTTTTGCAATATTAGGGGACAAATATCCTCATCTTATTTTGGGTTTCTTCATGTTATAGATTTTGAAAGACCATGGACAAAATTTTCTGGTTGGTAACCAGTTTAGTTGGGCAGATGTTCATCTCTTGGAAGCTATCTTAATGGTTGAAGAGTTCAAGTCTGATGCTCTCACTAAATTTCCTCTGCTGCAGGTAAGGACACTATTAAAACTGTGGGAATTGGCAAGCCATGTGACTGCAGTATAAGGCATTCTGTATTTTCACAGAGTGTAAATACAGAGACGAGATCATCAGGCACTGATGGGGACTATTTTAAAAGAATCACTGCAGCTACCACTATGCCACGAGGATGATGATGGTGATGATGATGATGATAATAATGACTTTGACATCTGCAATCTCATGTAGTGAATGAGTATGAATTTCTATCCCTTTGGGATGATATACAGGTAGTCCTCATCTTACGACTACAATTGAGCCCAAAATTTATATGGTTCAGTGAGAATTTTTTAAGTGAGTTTTACCCCATTTTGCGGCATTTCTTGTCACAGTTGTTAAGTGAATCACTGCAGTTGATAAATTAGTAACCTGGTTGTTAAGTGAATCTGGCTTCCCCATTGACTTTGCTCATCAGAAGGCTGCAAAAAGTGATCGCATGACCCCAGGACACTGCAACGGTCATAAGTATGAACCACTTGCCAAGAATCTGAATTTTGGTCACATGATCATGGGACTGATGCAAAGCTTGTAATTATAGGTCATGTCCCTTTTTTCAGTACTGTTGTAACTTTGAACAGTCATTAAATGAATTGTTGTAAGTTGAGGACTACAGCCTTTTTGAAATGCAGGCATTTCTAATCACTGCCTATGCCAGTGATGGCGAACCTTTTTGGCACCAAGTGACCTGGAAGAGGAGTGGCACAAGGGGCATGCGCACTGGGAAATGAACTTCCAGTTTCCGGCACGCGCATGCGTACTGGACAGCTGGTCTTCTGGTTTCTGGCACGCGATGATCAGCTGGCCAGCGTGCATGTGGATGCCAGAAACCGGAAGACTAGCTCTGCTACACATGCAAAGGCCAGCTGATCGTCACACGTGTATGCGCACCAGAAACCTGGAAGGGGAATGGGCGACGCCATGCGTGTCAGGCGACATGGCTCCACGTGCCACTTCGGGCACACATTCCATAGGTTTGCCATCATGGGCCTATGCTGATACATGGCACATGATTGGAAAAAAATGCATCACTTCTTCCAAGAGCAATCAGGATTTTGAATCTCAATTTCATGAGGTCCCAGAACTTAAGCAGGCTTTCTTGTTCTTCATATTATCTGATTCACCAGAATCTGCACCGGTAGATCTCCCCGGTTTAACTGCAGAAGAATCTTGTGGCACTTTTCATCAATACTATCTCTAGTTGATGTTTCTTTGAAGTTGATTATTGGGTATAGATCAAAAACATCCAAGAAGGCAAAGGTTCCCTTTAAAAACTGCACCCACTCCCTGCACACATCATGAAGCTCTTTGATGCTTTGCCAGATTCTTTCTTTGCAGCTTAGCCTGGATTGCAGTTTGAATTTGTACAGATTGCTCAATATTTAAGCACTATTTCCAATAGTTGCTCAACCATCAGATGATTTGATGGGCAAAAAGGAGTGTAGAGGGAAGACCAGAGGAGGGAGGGAGAAGGGGAAAAAAGAAATAAATTTGTAGGGTTTTTTTTTTCAATGACTTCTTGGCAATCTAAATACTGGAAAGGATTTGGGAGTCTTCCACCAAGAACATCCAAGATAGATTACAAAGCTAGTATCGAGAATCACAAACCTACCTATTATCTGTCATACATGATTCTTGGTCAATATAAACTCGTTCAATTAGTGAGCTTTATTTGAAGAATCTTGTTTCTGTAGAGCAGAGGTGTCAAACTCGCGTTGTCACAGCATTATCAACACGTGACATATTGTAACTTTTTCCGCTTTGCTAAATTGGACGTGGCCAGTGCGGGATGCATCTGGGCTGTGGACCGCGAGTTTGACAACCCTGCTGTACAGGAATTATATGGACACCAATAACCTACCAATTTTATTGAATAGATTTGAAGGACGAGGGAAAAGGAAGACCTACACTCACAATAGTTCTGCAGTGACAACCAGTTCCTCAAGCTTCTACGGAGTGTGCATTTTTCTGCTAATTTCCAATTTACTTTTCAGAAAAACATCTTGAAATTAAGATTTCTGACCTCACCCATTGACATGTTTCCTTGCAGTACTTTGTAATATTAGCATTTAAAACTTTTAGTACTTCAGCATTTAATGATTGCTAGCCTTACATTTTCATTTTGCATCTAGAAATAGATAGCAGTTTCAGTCGGTAAACTCGTATCTTATTTTTCATTGTTTCTTAGAGGATTTTTCTCTCTCTTTCCTAGGCTTTCAAAACAAGAATAAGCAATATCCCTACAATAAAGAAATTCTTGCAGCCTGGAAGTCAAAGGAAACCTCCACTGGATGACAACATGCTGGCACAAATAAAAAAAATATTCAATTTGTAAAGGATTTTTCCAAATACTGACATATTTCTACTAACATGTTTTTTCCCAATATATTGCTGATTTTAACTGACCCTATTATTCGAAAGATAAACTAAGTAAAATTGCAATTCCTTTTAGTTTTATAATCAGTAAAATCAATAATTTAGATGAAAAAGATTTATGAAGGCCTTGCATCTAAAATTATTGTGTATAATGCTGTTTTTTTTTTCATACCAGCAAATAAATTCTATCTTACCCCCCAGGACATTATCTTATTCCAGTTTATACCTTTTAAAAAAAACCCCAGTGATTCCTTATTTGTAATGCCATTAACCCCTGCCTCTGTAGTTGTTACTATGTAAAATGGAATTCTGCACATCTTTACAGAATTTAATCCTGTCGATTTCCAGCAATGCATTCTAGCCTACAAACATTTCTCTACTAACGAATCTTCAAATTGCAAACTTTTGCTGATGTGAACAAACCAGTCCAACTTGGGAGTTGGAAAATGGACAAGTTTGTTATGGCAAAAACACATGGCACACTGGAAACCCGTCCCCCTCCTGACCCTTGGGACCCTCTAGGGTGGAGCTGCGGACAGACACAACACAGTTCTCACCCCACATAAATGGTAGCATTGCAGAAAAATCTGACTTGGGCAGCAGCGGTGGGAAGACAGGAAAAGGCCAGCTTCTAGTGTGCCACATACATTAAGAGCCATGATGGCACAGTGGTTAGAATGCAGTATTGCAGGCTGATTCAGCCCACTGCCAGGAGTTCGATCCTGACTGGCTCAAAGTTGACTCAATCTTCCATCCTTCTGAGCAGTAATGGTTTCCACTTACCTTCGCTACCGGTTCAGAACTGGGAGCGTGCACATGCACAGAACCTTCTGTGTGTGCGCAGAGCGTCCACGACGATGTCCAGGTGGGTGGGCAGAACCTCCTGCTGCCACTACCAGTTTGCCCAGGTTCGGGGCGAATTGGTATAAACCCACCACTGCTTCTGAGGTCTATAAAATGAAGAGCCAGATTGTTGGGGGCAATATGCTGGCTCTGTAAACTGCTTGGAGAGTGCTGTAAGGCACTATGGAGTGGTATATAAGTCTTAGTGCTATTGCTTTTACTATACATATAAGGCATGCCAGAAACTGACTCTCTCCCTCCATGCCCTCTCCGGCCACCACTCAAAGCCCCAGACTGCTATCCATGTGAAGCAAGATCTGTAATGCACATATTTTTATGCTTGCTGGATTTGTGAACTAAATATATTTACAAACAACCCCCTGGGACACAAGTAGAGTAATATCTGAATTTGTTGGTATCCTTTGACCATTTGTCACCTCTGTATATAGTTCACTAATTTATACTAATCACAGCAGGTGGCACCATCTTTTTAAAAAAAATTTAATTACATTTCTCAGTGCTTAATACACATCATGTTGTCTGGGATTTAATTTGCTTAACAATACATATTACGTTCTTAATCTCCACTTCTTTTTTCCAACCACTGATAAAATAGATTCCATGTTTGATAATATTCTGCATATTCTTTCTGTTTCATTTTTAATGCCCATTTCTGCATACTCTAGTATCTTAATTATTTCTTTGTCATGGTGTTTATTTTTCCAGCATTGCGCAAATACAATCCTTGCTGCTGTCAAGACGTGCAATATTAAATACATACTTTTCTTATCAAGTTTATCTGATATTATACCTAATAAAAATAGTTCAGGTTTAAAATCTACATGCTTTCCAATCATTTTTTTTTTTGCATTTACCGTATTTTTCGGAGTATAAGATGCACCAGATTATAAGATGCACCTACCTTTTTTGGTGAGGAAAAGAAGAAAAAGAAATCTGCCTCTGCCTCTGCGCAATTTTCCCTTATTGCAGCAAACAGACTGCTTTCAGTTTTGTTTTCAGCATAGCTTGATTAGCACAGGGGGAAAAAAAATCTGCTCCAGCAATTTACCTCCTTGCAGCAAGCAGCAGAGCCCTGTGCAAAACAGCTGAGAGCAAATCAGCTGAGAGTTGGGAGGCCGATCCAATCAACTTGTGTTAATTAGGATGTGCTGAAGCTGAAAGGAGCTGTTTTTTCTTGCTGTTTGCTTGCAAGGAGGTAAATTGCTGGGAGGCAGAGGCCAAAGGATGGGGGCCAATGGGTGGGCAGCACTACATTCGTTGTATAAGACGCACCTAAATTTTGCGTCTTATACTCCGAAAAATATGGTATGTACTTTTTTCCCAAATTTTTTTTTTGCTTTACCACAAGTCCACCACATATGATATGTGCCCGTTTTTTGTTTACATTTCCAACATTTGCTAGGCATATTTTTAAACATTTCTGCTAACCTAGCCAGTGGTAAGTGCCATCTATAAAACATTTTATGTAAGTTTTCTTTATACAATTGTCATTGCTAATTTATAATTCCTTTCCCGTAAATTTTGCCATTCCTCTAATTCTATATTATGACCAAAAAACTTTCCCACTGTACTATTGTATCTTTTACTTGTCCTTTTTCCATTTTTAAATTTAGTAAAAAGTTATAAATCTTGATTAATTTTTAATCCAAATTCAACAGTGTTTGATCAAAGAGTGTTTGCCCTTTATAAAACCCATACTTTTTCATACCTAAATCATATCTAGATTGTATTTAATGTCCTGGTCTTCAAGCTCTTGTTTCCATTTTAATTTCCCTTCCGAGTTCAAAATCTTCACAAAATCTGTCACAATTTTTTCAAGCTTCACCAAATTTGGGTATGTAAAGGCTTCCATTGTTGAGAGTCATTCTGGAATTTTTGAGTATATGTTGGGTTTTACTTTTTCCCATACCGATATTAGTGAGTTTCTTATATAATGATTTTGAAAGTATCTGTGAATTTTATTCTTTTCATACCATAGGAAGGTGTGCCATCCCAATTGTAGGTCATGTCCTTCTAAATCAGATGTGGGTTTCTGCAGGTTCTGACCAGTTCTGGAGAACCAGTAGCAGAAATTTTGAGTAGTTTGGAGAGCCGGTAGTAAAAATTATGACTGGCCCTGACCAATTCTATTATCTGCCTCCCAAGTCCCAACTAATCTGCCTATCTGGAGCCTGAGTGGCGTAGGAGGCTAATGCCTCCTACTTAGGCAGCATTTAACATCCAGCTGCCTGCAATTACTGCGAGTTCAATACCCACCAGGCTCAAGGTCGACTCAGCCTTCCATCCTTTCTAAGGTAGGTAAATTGAGGACCCAGTTTGTGGGGGCAATAAGCTGACTTTGTAAAAAATATACAAAAGTATGAAGGCTATTGCTTAACGCACTGTAAGCCGCCCTGAGTCTCCAGAGAAGGGCGGCATATAAATCAAAATTTAAAAAAAAAAAAATCTATGAGGAAATGGGGATTTTACAGTATCCTTCCCCTGAAGTGGGATGGGAATGGAGATTTTACAGTATTCTTCCCCTGCATTTACTTTAGATTCTTGTAATATTTTCAGTTTTATTCTCGCTGTTTTTCCTTGCCAAATAAATTTCAAAGTTAATTTATTCAAGTCTTCAAAAAAATTTTTTTCCAATTTTTATAGGTATTCTTTGAAACAGAAAAAGCAGTTTCAGTAAGTTGGCAACATCTTGGTGACTTTGGCCGATCTTGAAAAAAAGGCTTAAAACCAGCTAATATCATTACAGTTTTAAGATAGGAATCCACCAGGAAATATTAGGGTTCTCAGAGAGTCTGGGAAGTTAAAGAAAAATCCCTGAAAAGGCAGTTGTGAACCTCTTCATCATTTAAGTGTTGCAAGAAAAGTACACGGATGTGTTCATATATTCACCTCAACTTGAAGGAGTCATTGTTCTTATTTATGCTTAGATGTTGACCAAACTAATTTTGTTCTGTAATTTATGACATATGTTCAAGCCAATGTAAGCATAATTAGTATTTACCTTAAACATAGCCTTGACCCACAAGTTAAGGGGGTCTAACATCTTTGCTGAATGGTGAACACCGATTTAAAATAAGTAGGTTGGTATCTACAAAAGTAAGTACAAATATCTACACCAGCAATAACAAAAGGATTACCTGTAGTAGCTCCCTTGGCCAGACACTATGGTATTTTGATAAAAAACAGTTTAAAATAGGTGAACTTCAACCTCCCCATTTTTGGGGATTCCTGCTAAATAAACCTTTGCCTTAGTCAAGTAATGAGAAGAGAAGAATATATATATTATATTCTGTCCCATCCTATCTATAATTTAGCGTTTTTTCCAGTCAATCACATTCAAATCACTAAGAAATACTGAAAGTCAACAACTTACAAGGGAGTTTGTATCCAAAATATTAAAGTGTTTTTATTTTTAATATGGTATTTGTTTGCATTTCAAGACATAAGCCATACCTGTTTTGGAACTGATTTTTTAGCATTATAAGAAATTAATACAGCATTCATTAATATTTTAATGGAATGGAAATACAATATTTATTTATTTATGAAACTCTGTATGGCCTCCCAAATCACTCTGTGACTCTGGGTGGCTTACAAAGATAAAAATCAATATAAACCGTATACATAAATTTGTATTATTCCATATCTTGATCTATGTAATTATCTTCATCCAGGACTGGGTATGATTTTATTAGATGCCACCATATATGACAAACCTGAGTTTTAAAAATCCTGTGACTTCTATCCATTCCAGGGAGAATAAAGCATAAATTGAAACTTTATCCCACAAATTAAAATAATAATTAGTCGGCCAAGTTAGTCATTGGTCTGAAAAGGACATAAATCAACAAAATGTTAGTTAAAACATTAAAGAATGCAACCCCACATACATAAGGAATGAATGCATTTCTGTGTCCATGAGGAATAACACTGTCTTTATATCATCCTAATCACAACAAAAATGGCTGATCTTTCGGAAGGGACATCTGTAATTCAATGAGTACTTTGTCTGATTGTGTGGAAATCTGGAAGTGCTTCTTTTCTCATATGAGCCGGAAGACAAGTCTCACAACCATCACCAGGCTGTATTAAAAAAAAAGAAAAGAAAATTAAGAAATGAGCGATCAGTTAAGACATGAGCAATTTTATATTTTTATATTGACAGTTGCATACACACACAGAGAGTGCTCTGAATGGAGAGCTTCAACAGGAATGGGGAATCTCTGTGAAATTTCATCCTCCAAAAAATTTGGAAATTGCACACGTCTACTGCAGATATGTTTCAAAACAAGCTTCCCTAGTTGATGCAGTTCACATATTAGAATAACAGAGTTGGAATGGACCTTGGAAGTCTTCTAGTCCAACCCCCTGCCCAGGCAGGAAACCCTACACCACTTCAGACAAATGGTTATCCAACATCTTAAAAATTTCCAGTGTTGGAGCATTCACAACTTCTGCAGGCAAGTTGTTCCATTGATTAATTGTTCTAGCCTCCAGTCCCCTAATCATCTTTATTGATCTTCTCTGCACTCTTTCTAGAGTCTCAACATCTTTTTTATATTGTGGCGACCAAAACTGAATGCAGTATTCCAAGTGCAAGGCATTATAAAGTAGTATTAACACTTCACGTGATCTTGATTCCATCCCTCTGTTTATGTAGCCCAGAACTGTGCTGGCTTTTTTGGCAGCTGCTGCAGATATGTTGGGTCTCAACCACTACAATGTTTCCCCGAAAATAAGACCCTGTCTTATATTTTTTTGAACCCTGAAATAAGCACTTGGCCTTATTGCCATGCACTCAAAAGCCCAATAGGGCTTAATATCAGGGGATGTCTTATTTTGGGGAAAATAGGGTATAATCTAAGGTTGCATGGACTCTGCCTGGGAATCACGGTATCTGAAATCTTTGATTTTGAATACCTGAAAGCAAATCCTCAACTCTTAAGGATAATGTTCTTATGTAAATAGTTCCTTTTGAAGTCAGGAGAATAGATTCCACAACCAACCAACCAACCTCCCCCCCTTCTCTTTCTACACCCACAGCCACCCACCCACCCACCCACCCATATCTATTTCAGAATGACGGTAGAATCATAGAATACTCTAGAATGTAAATTCAGAAATAGCATACTTACATCTGGATGACAACAAGTGTCCAGTCATCTATAAACTGATTCTATGTTAATCAGTCCCATTACATCCAGGGACTCTTTTATAGCATTTAAAATCACACACTGTGTACTCGTACACAAGTGTAATCACAAGTATGACCCACTGTAGTCATTGGGGGCTAGATAAGTAAGCTTTGGATTGTGTTTTAAAGCAGAAACGATTTACCTGAGACCTGCTATAATTCCAGCTGGGATTAGTTTCTTGGTCCTCTTAAACCTCACTCCCATTATAGTAGTAAGTGTAAAAGCTGTCACTGCAGGCAGAAATAGAGGATGTTTATTTTAGCAAATATTATGCTGTGCTTTAACTATATTCTCATAATTATTTATGGCAACAAATTAAAATTATTCCAAATTAAGTAGACAGATATTGAGACAGAAAGAAATCACTCAAATGTCATAATATTCCAAAACAAAAAAGTAAGTTTTTTTCTACATCATCATCCTCTTATAATTAGAAATCTTTATACTGAGGTCAAGACAAACTGTGTCTTTGTGTCTGTTCTGAACCTCTTATCTTTCCATCTCAGCAATAGTGATCTCTAGAGTTCTTTTTCCATAACTATTTTCCTAATTATGTCTCATAATATTTCACTAATGAAACAAGAAATAGCTTGTGTACCTTTCAAAGAATGTGTTTTGATTAAATTAAAGCATCTTACTGTGTGAACTAGACATGTTTTGGCCAAGTCATGTGCAAATTCGGACTTCAATTAAATGGCAATCCGGTGTCTAATGTGAATCCATAAAGTGCACAACCTAGTTTCAACCTGGGAGCCTTTCAGAAAAGTGGATCTATAAATTCCATTATTCCAGCTAATCTAGCCAATAACAAGGCTTGATGAGAACAGTAAAGCATCTGTAATTCCATGTTTTACAAAGCTTGCTCCATCCACGGGATGGAAAAATTCTCAATGTCCCAATACATGCAGGCTTGCACAAGTAAGCCAATTATTATTTCTTCATCCTTAAGGAACATGAATCAACCATCCTATCTCAATCTTACAGTTCAAAACTAAATTTATTTATTTGTTTTAACTTTTACACAGCCCATCTCATCAGAGTGAGTGAATCTGGGCGGTTTACAACAACAAAATATAAATGGTTTATTTCATTTATTTATTCACTTTCCATAGCTTCCCATCTCAATCAAGTGACTCTGGAAACAACACATGACTAAAAACACAATTAAAAACAGAATTAAGGACACGGTTAAAATGTGCAAGTTAAAAATGGAAATCGAAGTTCAAAACAAAAAAATTCTGAAGACTAACAAGTTAACTAGGCAGAGAAGGAGTGTCCTCAAGCCTCAAGGTTGGGAAAGCATCATGGCTTCCCAGACTAAATGCAATACCAATGCAATTTACAGACAGCAATAAGCTGTAAAATAAAATAATATAAAATAAGGGTAAAAACCCTGCATGTTCTATCTTACAAATAGTGCATATGACAGCAACTAGTTTTCAGTTTCCGATTATTCTGATAACTCCAATATATAATGAAAGTACATTTAAAACTCTTTCTGCTAAAGAGACATACCCTCTCTTTTAAAGAAGTAGGATACTCACATAATGATATCTTTACATCTTTGGGATCGTGTGTTACCCAATATGCTCCATAACAAGCCAGCAAGCCAAACAAAAGGCCAGCAACCAATGAGATTTTACTTCCTGTAATAAATTTAAAAAAGGTTTTATTGTACTCTTTAAGAATATGTACTTCTGTTTTTGAAAGACATGTCTTTGATTTTTGGAACCCGAAAAATGTATTTAATTATTTGACATATTTCAACACTATTCTTCTGCAGGCAGATAATAAGAGCAAAAAGGGACAATAAAGGATGCCAAGTGACTAAATTTGACAAAGACTTTTTCTGAAAAAGCTACACAGAAACAAGAGTTTTATTTCTTATACATGAATGGCTAGGACCCAAGAATAACATGGCAATGTAGAGGTGGGGAGGGGAAGGAGAGCAAGAGAGGGAAGGAGGGAGAGAGACGGAGAGAGACGGAGAAAGAGGCTTAGGCTCTTGAGATCTCTGGCTATGCCAATTGTTGCCAGTGCAACATTAGCAGCTATTTTGAACAATACTCCAATTTATTGAAAAAAAAATAAATTGTAGGGATGAAACTCAAAAGTGTACAGTCCGAAGCGGAACAAGAGATAGATTCATTTGGAAGCTTCTGTGTCCCTGTATCCCAATCATTTTCTTTTCTGCATTCTTTTGTTATAGTAAAGTGACTTGATACTACTGTGTTCACAGAGGTGGTTTAACAGGAGTGACTAATCTAAACTATTACTGACACTGGCAGACATAGTGTATTTGGGTTTCCTGGGATTTTCAGGATCTGTTCTGAACCCATTAGTAACTCTGGGGGAGTTAAGTTGCAGTTACAGCAATCACTTTATGTATAGTAACTATCCTACTACAGGAGAGAAATGATCCCAAAGAGCATTATGCAAATGCTTTCCTGGACCGAGATGACCTTCGCACTGTCACTCATGTCCTGGTTACTTCCTGCTTGGATTACTGCAATTCCCTCTGCATGGGCCTGCCCCTGAGATGCACCCGGAGACTCCAGTTGATCCAGAATGCAGCCGCACAGGTTGTTACGGAGCCCCTCGTTACTCCCATATAACACCTCTCCTGCGTGAGCTGCACCGGTTACCAGTGGTTCTCCGGGTCCGCTTCAAGGTGCTGGTTCTCACCTATAAGGCCCTACATGACTTAGGTCCGGGATATTTGCAGGACCTTCTTTTGCCTGCCTCTCACCGTCCTGTTCCCTCACATAGGGCTGCTCTCCTCAGGGTTCCGACGGCGAGCCAATGTTGTCTGGCGGCGCCCAGGGGTAGAGCCTTCTTTGTGGGTGCTCCCACCCTCTGGAATGAGTTGCCTACTGAGCTCCGGATGGCTCCTGATCTCCGCTCCTTCCGTCGGGACCTGAAGACTTGGCTGTTCAAGCAAATAGGCTGACTCTGATTCTGGGTTTTATTATTTATTATTTATTAATTAATTTGGTTTAAAATGGGATTTTGTTGTACATGTTTTTAACTTGTGTTCGCCATCCTGAGTCCTTCTGGAGAAGGGCGGCATATAAATACATGAAATAAATAAATAAATAAATAAATAAATAAATAAATAAACAGTAATACAGCCCTACTACATGGGGAAATATCTTTAGATATAAGACAATGCTGTTGGAATTAAGGGTTTAGGAGGGTTAGAGCATATGTGCATCATGCAGCCAATCTAATATGCACATGGCATTTCTGTAATCTAATAGTGCATGCCATGTGTTTCTCCCACGTCTTCCTGTTTCTTTCCAAATTTATTCCAATTCTGCTGATAGAGAATCTATCTCACTAGCTCTGTCACTGAGAGGAAGGAATTAGATACTATTAGTTTTCAATGGGAAAAATAATGCGGTTGCACCAAGAACATATTAAAATATGATGAATTGTATGTTTTGGGAAAGGGAAAGTTTTAGAAATCAATGTTAAATACATTTTTCTGTTTTACAGAGACAAAAAGAGAAAAAGGAATCTACCTCTCCTCACTTGGCCTTTAACATTCCAGAAACAGATCTCTGAAACAATGTTTTATTCCCCAAAATCCTCCTCCTTTCAGGGAGGAAGATGGCTCACTCATCAACTGCCAATATCCCACAAGCCAGCCCTAGCTTGCCAGCAAGCTTCCAAGTTATTCCCTTGTTCTCCCCTTACTGGTCACCACCATTAAGAGATTTCAACTTTCAGTTGGTTCCAAAGTAGCCAATGGCTGCTCACCTGTTGGGCCTTGCTACCGTCAATTTGGAGCAGGGGTCAGAGGAAGGCGGGAAATAGAATGAGGGCACCCGTTCTCTCGTGTCACACAGCCTACAGGTTACTGGGAAATGTAGTTGGAAGGCATGTGCCACTGAGGCAGCCACAACTTTGGCAAATTTCAATCCCATAGGAACATACAGGTTCCCAATTTTTAACGTATTCTGTAAACGAGCCCATTTGAGATACACTGATTCAAAAATTGTTGCTCTATGATGAAGGTTACAGAGTATCAGACCGACACAAGAGGTTTAGTGGTATATAGATTTAGTTTGATCTATTTTAGTAACTTGTGTTACACATATTCCTCTTCTGAGCTGTAACATATTGCCAAACAACGGGTAACTTAACAAAAATATTTGAGAAAATACAGAAGAAACAGCAGAAAACAATTACATCATTTTCTCCATTATACAAGTCCGCTGTTACCTTTGCGAATATATCCTACGATACCGCCAAGAGCCACGACCAGCCCATAACCAAAGCCAATCCAATCCACACTCATGGTGAAAAGTCTGGAGAACAAAACAGAATAGCAAAATGAACATGCTAAAACTATATTTAAGAGGAGGGAGGAGAGGGTAATTGTGTCATAGCAAGAAGCAACCTGTAATTAACCATGGCTATCTCAGAAAGGTCAGAATGAATACATTTAATATTTCCCAAGGCTAGTTGGATTTTTTTTTTTTTTTGGTGAAAAAAAATAGCAGGAAAAAGGTGATGGGAATTCACACTGTTACCAACAAAAAAATGTGAATGTGGCAATGTAGTTACCAGGAATTAAACTCAACAGGAGGGAAACCAGAGAAAGATTTTAGGAATGCCCTAACAATCATCCAGCAGTAAAAGTGAAACCAGATCTTCTGAGAAAAACCGACTAGAGTTGTGGGAGGTATTAATTAACTTACTGGTTTGTGTAAGGATTAGGACTGTAAATAGATAGCCTTACTCTGTGCCCAATTTTGCAATCAAAGATGGGACAATCCTTTCCTGGCTTAATGCCAGCTCACGTGCTGTGGCTAAACATGTGAAGCTCTCATACTGCTGGCCCTCCAAGCATTCTTTTTTATACCAGACACGCCCAACCTTTTGGCTTGCCTGGACCCCATTGAGTGAAAAGGAATTGTCTTGGGCTGCATATAAAATATAGTTAATGTTCACAAATAACAAACTTCCTTTATTTGGGTGTGGGTGTGGGAGGCTGCATGCGACCCATGAATTGGACATGCCTGCTTTATACCCAAAGGGCATTGTATATTCCTGCTGTACTTGGGAGTGCATTCAGCCTAGGTCCAAGCAAAATTATTAGTTGATGCCCAAAGAATTCCATAGACTTCTTTTGCTCTTTTGGATTTAGTTACTCAGGATTTATTCCAAATTCCATGCGATTATGTCACAAAGCTGGTGTTAGCAAGATTGAATCCAGTATCTGGATACCTATTTGGGATCAAACTGATCTTCTTCCCAGTAGGTTTAATTTCCTAGGTTCTTTCTGATGACTTATTTCTTCTCTTGGACCAAGGCAATACATATAAAATTGGATCCTTTGGATTTCTCCGTATCATTTTGTAAGCGGCCTGAATCGCTTCAGTAGTGAGATGGGCAGCATATAAACTTTATAAATAAAGTTAAATGCACATGTAATTGTAGTACACTACAATTAAGGAATGATGTAAGGGTATTGATATTTAAATAGACATGGCATCCCTTCCTCAAGCTAAGTAACCCTTTTCCCTTTGTTTCTTTTCCCTTTGATTTTTGCATATCTGATTCCATGCCTTGGAATATAAGGAATGCTGGTAGTCTTATACAAACTTATGTAAGTTTCCACTGTTACATAATGGGAGTGGCCATAGTACATTCCTCTGCACTTTGCTACCTATAGCAAAATCAATGAGTGTTCTTCAGAGATGGGGCTGGCAAACTCCGGAGGTGACAAGACCTTCCTTGTTAAGGTGTAGTGAACAGGTGACGCTGCAATAAACCAGGAGGTTAAATGAGGTTTGGCTGCCCTATTTTATTTCCCACATAATTTACTGTGTGGCTAATCCCAATAGCTTCAGTGCTGCTGATGGATACTCATCAGTTGGACATTCAATGTGCTGTACAAACTCAATTATTGAGTTTGAGTTTATATGACTGATATACACTTGTACTGATCGATTCTTCTACTGTTTGGTTTTGTCTTTGGGGAGTATCCTTGACGTGAACTTGGTAGCCTCTTTCATGAGGGCTGGATCCTTTTCTTAGAAATGCAGTTGGATTGTTTTCTATGAAGCCCCCAAACCCTTATACACAGGCAAGACTTATTGATGACATTCCCAAAGATCAGGAATGTGGCTTCGGGAGATCCTACTAACCAACAGGAACCAGAAAGATCAATTGTATACAATGCAATGCATGCCAAAATAATAAAGAGTTAACCAGATATAAAGTTAACAAGGGGTGTGCGCACACATGCATGCACACACACATAAAAGATATAATAATGTGTGTACACTCACCTATACATGCATATAAAACAAATTTACTACAGCCACCCAACACATTGTTTTATACCTGTGTTTTTATGTATGTGTATAGGCACACCTATGTACATACATATACATAAAACAAATTTAGAGAGCCACCCAACTCGTGGCTTACACCTTTCTGTCTGTGCTTATGCATGCATGTGTAGATACATACGTACGTATCACAGACACATACACAGACACATTTATATAGCCGCCTACTTCCCACGCAGAAACTCCGGGCGTGCAACAGCCCCTCGATCCTGTTGACTGAACGCGTGCAATTGACTCCCACCCCCCTGGCTTCCAGGCACGCTCGAAGCTGCAAGGCAAGGCAAGACTACAAAACCCATGCTTAATTTTTACACGGCATCGGGCAAAACAGCGGCTTCATTCCCAGCTCTCGGGATCGTCCCGCAAGCGCCGAGCAAACGGGGATTCCCCCTTTCATCATCCCCCCCATGTCACTCTAGGCCGGGCATTAATGCGGCAAGGAAGGAGGCGATTAGCTCTCGGCAGCAGCCGCAGCCGCCGCCACCACCACCGCCTCCCTGGGCTGAGCACTGAGGCTGCATTCCCCCATCCGCCCAGAGAAGGGCTTCCGGACTGCACCCCCCTCCTCCTCCACCGTCCCTCCACATACCTTCGGCTCCGAGACGGGCGTAGGGCGAGGCCGCCCCTCTCGCTTTAAAAGGGAGGGATTCGCTCCTCCGAATCCCTCCCTCCCACCCACAGGGCGAG
Source organism: Arizona elegans (assembly GCA_022577455.1). Classification (NCBI taxonomy): domain Eukaryota; kingdom Metazoa; phylum Chordata; class Lepidosauria; order Squamata; family Colubridae; genus Arizona; species Arizona elegans. Next base: position 208,534,651 of record JAKOOJ010000001.1, on the reverse strand, counting down.
TCTCGCGGGTGCCCCCTGCCGTCCAGCGGGAAGCGGCGCTTTCCTTTCCCCAGACCGGGCAGCTTAGCTTTTTTGTCCTTTGGCCTAGTTTTTTTTAATTCCGGGTTAAAGGCTGGCCCGGTTAGGATAGAGCGAGCCTGCCACCCCGTGGAAGAAGGAAGCTAAAAGCACTTGGACAAGGCTATGAAAGCAAGGGCGGACAACTATGCCCCCTTTTTATGACCTGTGGACTTCAAAGAATTCATGTGGCCAGGAATTCTGGGAGTTGAAATCCGCAGGTCGTAAAAAGGGGGCATAGTTTATTTGTTTGTTTATTTATTTAATTTAATTTAATTTAATTTATATACCGCCCTTCTCCCAGAAGGACTCAAGGCGGGTGAACAGCCAAAATAAAACACACAGATATAAAATTTAAAAAAACAATTTAAGAAATATTAAATAATTTGGCCAATATCTAATTAAAATAAAACTACCCGTTTTGGACATTTAAAAGTTAAAAGTTAATGATTAAAATTTAAAAATTAGGCCAGTCCGGCTTGTTGGAATAAAAGGGTCTTGAGAGGCGGGCGGAAGGTGCGTAATAGTTGCCCAGCCCTTCCTATAATAAACAGAAAGGATTCCCCCCCCCTCCTCAAAACTGAAATCTCCTTGGAGGTTGTTGGTGTCTCTTGGGTGCCTATGGAAATAGCCTTTCCTTGCCTCCCCCCACCACCACCCCAAGATTACTCTTTTTACTTCCCCAAGTGGGATCTGCTGCACTTGAAATCAAGGCTGCCTGGACTGAATGGATTAGTTTGAATGCAGGACAGCCAAAAGTGCAGGGAATGGTTTGTACACACAATATTTTGAGCATCCCTAGAGAAGAATGGCTAGGAAACACAGTCTCTGAAACTACCCCTGGTATTTTAAAATCTAGTAGGGTCTTGTTAACAGCTATTCTCAGAAAAGCAGGGGAGAAGAAAGAGTGGATTGTGGAGGATTCTGTGGAAGAGGGAAATGAACCACGGAGGATTCCTGAAGCATTGGAAAGGACGTTGCGGGAATCAATCCTAAATGCTTTCAGAACCGGGGCAAGGTCAAAAGACCTGACCTTCTCCCCCAGGAAGAAAAGAAAGTGAAAAATGTCGAGCTCTTTGATTCACAAATGGCACTCTGGAGAATTTGTATGTGTGTGTGTGTCATTGAAAGAAAGAAATTGGGTTGAGGGGAGATTAGTATTCGACTGCTGGAGATGAATAGCATTTACTTGGATTTTGTGATAGTGGAGCATTCTGGAAGTATCAATTCACTCATGGTGTAAAGGCCTTTTATGATCAAATACAGGAATAGACCTTAGGCTTCCAAATTACCGTATTTTTCAGAGTATAAGGCGCACCTTTTTCCCCCCTAAAAGGGGGTGAAAATGTAGGTGAGTCTTATACACTGAATGTAGCCCCACCCACCCACTGGCCCCCACCCTTTGGCTTTGCCTCACAGCAGTTACCTCCTTGCAAGCAAACAGCAAGAAAAAACAGCTTTCAGCTTCAGCACAGCCTAATTAGCACAGGTTGATAGGATCGGCTTCCCAACTCTCAGCTGATTTGCTCTCAGCTGTTTTGCGCAGGGCTCTGCTGCTTGCTGCAAAGAGGTAAATTGCTGGAGCAGATTTTTTCCCCCTTGTGCTAATCAAGGTATGCTGAAACGAAAATGAAAGTAAAGCAGGCTGTTTGCTGCAAAGAGGCAAAATTGCTCAGAGGCAGAAGGAGATTTCTTTTTCTTCTTTTCCTCACCAAAAAAGGTAGGTGCGTCTTATACTCCAGTGCGTCTTATACGCCGAAAAATACGATAAACTCTTATCAGCACTGAGATAGTTTTAGTATATTTTGGTTCTTCCAAGATTGTAATTGTTGGAAGAAATATCCATCTGGTTCAGTTCCAAGCTGGGGAAAGACACTGGAAACATGGAGGCTGATTGAAAAGATGGTTCAATGATGAACAGAACCACCAGCGTTTATGGTTCTGGTGCAGCTGACAAAATGGAGTTGAGAGGGTGGGTTTTATACCTTCGTTGGGCTTTGCATTTGAGCTTCCTGTTCCTGTGCAAGAACGTGTACTTTAGTATTCTATTGGTTGTTGTCAGATTCCTATGGGGTCATGCAGGGGTTATGTAGGGGTCATAGCTGGTTCTAGAGGCAAAAGAGGAAATGCAAATCCTAGGTGCTTGTCTGAGCTAATCTGGTCAACCTCTGGTTTAATGGCTTCCGTCCTGTGTTGGATTTTGGGTGAGGGGCTGCTTCTAATCCTATCAGTCTGCTTTTGTTAGCTGTTAAACTTTGCTGCAAGCAGTTTTGAAATATCCTATCTCGAATGGATTTCTGCCTGCAGTATTTGCTTTGCTTATGAATAGGGCTATCTATATAGTTGGCTTCTTCTTTCAATAAGCTCTTTATCTCTTAAGTGCTGACATCTGATGTGGGCTATTAAGAAAAAATAATATTCTGCCTTTTTAATATTTCCCAAAATATTTCATTCTTCTGGGGAGAACGACTTCCCACACTATGATTTGGGGCCAGGAATAGAAGCTAAGCATGTTTTTGGCAGAAAGAAGTAACCCACCTTAACTGCTTCTTTTTAGCAACCCAGCTGAAGCCATTAGTACTCTGTTGAATAAATATTTTCTGAGAACATTCTCTATTTTTGGTTTTGGTGTGTGATAATTCCTTTGGTTTGAACATGTCCCTAGAAGTTGATTTTTTATATTAAAAAAAACTTACAATTTTATTTCTCTTGGCTTAAAGTTATGATAGGATTGTGTATTCATGGTTTGTAATTTATGATTAAATTATGTACATTACTATATGTAATCTTCTAGATTATTTGTATATTGTTTTGGAATAACGATTATGACAGAACATTTTTTAAAAAAGATATCAATTAAAAAATACCCCAAGCAACCAGACCTTAAATCAAACAAAATATAGAATATTTGGGGTTTATCATTTAAGAAACAATTATAATATATTCATCCTTCATTAAACTCAACACTTAATGTGATATTTACAATACCATACTTTCCTGTTCCAAACACTACATATGTTTAGCCCTTTTAATTTATTTTCTCATTTATTTTTACTGAGAGCCATTCAGAATTGTCTTAAAGAGGGCCAGCTATATAAATGTACTAAATAAATAAAATAAATTTTTAATGGCTGAAAACCTTCACAGCAAAGCTGCCCAAATACTGAAATCCTCCAGCATTGAAAACCAATGGACCCGTTGAAAATTGCTTTTTAAAAAACCAATTCTTTCTTATCGTTTCTCATCATCCCTCCAATCAGCATCTGTTTTGAGCTAAAAAGATATTAATTTTTGCTGTAATGCAAGTTAATCCCCTTCACCTTGCCCTTGCCGTGAGATAATACACTTATTTTGGATGAATTTGATTGAGATAAGCTGCTTGTTAAATGGGAGTTCAGAAACATTCTTAGAAGCGGATCTGTGGCATACTATCCTATTATTTTTTAAAATCAGGTTTAATCAACTGTATCACCTCTCCATTAGCTGTGGTGGCTCAGTGGTTAGAATGCAGTATTGCAGGCTAATTCTGCCGACTGCTAGCAGTTCGATTCTGATTGGCTCAAGGTTGACTCAGCCTTCCATCCTTCTGAGGTCGGTAAAAATGATGATCCAGATTGTTGGGGAAAATATGCTGACTCTGTAAACCCTTTAGGGAGGGCTGTAAAGCACTGTGAAGCAGTATATAAGTCTAAGTGCTATTGCTATTAAGGTATTGGTTTCCAAACTTTTTCACAAAGGTTATTGTTAATGAATGCATTTGACACCACATCTTTTTGGGTTTTAGTTCTGCAGAAGGCCTACCAGAGCTGGTTCTATGCCTACCCATGCTCCAGGAATGGATAATATTTGGATTTGAATTGGCAGAATGAGGTTCCTTACATTTTCTCTGTGGAGGGTGATGATGGGACCTATGCTTGGAGGGAGAAAAGCAAAAGCAAAGCCAGAGGCTCTACAGGGTGTCCATTTGTTCTACTGGGTAAAAGAAAAGAAAAAGCAAACAGTGCAATATGAGCCAATCAACTTTACCACAGAGCTACTTCTGTCCCATGGAACCTTTTAATACTTTAGCTATATTCTCAGCTTCAGAATCTACACTTAAAAAAAGAATCAGAATGGTATTTTCAGTGCCAAAGCTAATAGTCAGTGTTCCATTATAAACTCAAATTTGAGGTTATATTTATTTGAAATGGTTATTTCTGACAAGAAAACTACAGAATGAGTCCCAATTCTACATTCTTCACTCATCTTGAGTAAAATGAGCTTTCACTCTCTGTAGTAATTTCTTAGAATACACCCATGTGTCCCATGGACACTTACATGTGTGCGTAATGGATATGGTATATATCCCAACATGACTGCACTTAGTAAAAAATATGCAATATATATCGGTATGCATATTATATATGTATGTGTGTGTGTTCGCGCTTGTGTATAATACTTGTCACAAATATTATACATTTTTCAATATTAATTTTTCTTTTTTACTCGATGCTTGCATCTGTCTCAGGAGAAGAGGCTGCTTTGCTTGCCAGCCTAAACTCAATCAACCATGATCTAATTCTGTCCCCCACCCCTTTGTTTAACAACTCTACTATTGGGATCTCTAAAATTGAGGCTGGCCTGGTAACCATTCACCTGTCTACTCTGAGCATCACGTTTTTCAGATTAAGCATAATAAATATTCCAGAAAAACTCTGTTGACTGTTTTCTTTATTAGGCCTATCAGCTTGGATTAAAAGAACATTTTTTTTCACCAGATGGCTGAAAAAATGCTGTTGTCCAGTGGAAGTCTAGTCATGGAAAGTTCAACTTTTTGAGAGGCTTTTTGGTTTCCATTTCAAGGCAAGAGCCCAAAAGAGGTTTCCCCACCACTCTCATCTAGAATCAACTCCATGCATCAAATTTGAAGGGTAGTTTACTGTGGCAACTGGTATCAGTGTTTAAAAGGTGCCTATGGAAATGCAATAGGAAAGGGGTCTTATTTTCAAATTGTATTTTCGAACATATATGACAACAATATGGTCACCAAAACAATTAAATCTAGTTTACCCTTAATCAAATGACTTTGAGATTATGGCATTCTCTTTTGTTAAGAATCCAAAAATGTATTAGCAGTAGCACCAATATTTATTTCAAATGATTTTTAGTACGTTTTAACATACCTTATATATAGACCATCAGGAGTGAAATCCAGCAGGTTCTGACAGGTTCTGGAGAACCGGTAGCAGAAATTTTGAGCAGTTTGGAGAACTGGCAAATACCACCTCTGGCTGGTCCCAGAGTGGGGTGGGAATGAAGACTTTGCAATATCCTTCCCCTGGAGTGGGGAGGGAATGGAAATTTTGCACTATCCTTTCCCTGCCACATCCACCAAGCCATGCCACGCCCACCAAGCCACACCCACAGAACCAGTAGTAAAAAAAATTGGATTTCACCACTGATAATAGACTGTATTTTTTCATTACTTGGCTGGCCTATGAGTTAATAAATTAATATTATTTTCCTAATTTGGGAAGAAAAATATTGGATATTTGCTAAATGTTTCTCTAAACCAGGATTTGATCTGTTTAAAATAAATATGTTCAGTTAATAGGAAGGGTCCTTAATTGTTTTTAATATTATATAGACTGTGTTTTAAAGGACAAATGACATTTAAATTCTAATACTCCTTTTCAGCCTTCTGTAAATTTTCTAACATTATTCAAGAATAAGAACACACACCCATGCCCATAACAACACGCATATTGCACCTCCTTTGTTGGATGTGGAATTGCTATATCTATAAACCGGTATTTGTATGTATTTGGGAGAACTGGAGGAGCCCTGTTAGTTCCCAAAATGTCAATTAGAACAGAACAGAACAGAACAGAACAGAACAGAACAGAACAGAACAGAATAGAATATAGAATTCTTTATTGTGTGTTTGGACACACAAGGACTTTTTCTTGGTGCATATGCTCTCAGTGCACATAAAAGAAAAGATACATTCATCAAGAATCATAAGGTACAACACTTAATGGTAGTCATAGGGAACAAATAAGCAATCAAATCATATTAGGAAACAGCCTATATAAATCTTAAGGATACCAGTAACAAGGTTACAGTCATACAATCATAAGTGGGAGGAGATGGGTGATAGGAACGATGAGATTACTAGTAATGCAGACTTGGTAACTAGTTTGACAGTGTTGAGGGAATTATTTGTTTAGCAGAGTGATGGCGTTTGAGAAAAAACTGTTCTTGTGTCTAGTTGTTCTGGTGTGCAGTGCTCTATAGCGTAATTTTGAGGGTAGGAGTTGAAACAATTTATGTCCAGGATGTGAGGGGTCTGTAAATATTTTCACAGTCCTCTTTTTGACTCGTGCAGAGTATACAGAAGAGCTCAAACAAGAAAAGCACTACCTGGAATGTATTCCATGAAAGATATGTTGAAAAGAATGGAAATCTCACAGGACATCTATACACAATGACAGTGAACATGATCTCTCGGAGCTTTCTCAAGGATTACAGAATCATTATTAACATGTTCCATGCAGTGTTGGGATTGGTTGTGAATTTTCTAGAAAAAGGAAAATACTTAATGGTCATCAGAACTTTCTTCTAGATTTGGTGATACAATGGCAGTCACCACGTCTCTAATCCTTATTTTCATCATCTAAATGCAAGATTAAATTTATTCAAAACAGGAAGCACAGCATAAATAATTTGAATACACTCTATTAAAAGGAGAAAGAGTTATGATAGTTCATTTGAACCCAAACAGTTAAGATTATCTTAATTTCTTTTCTTTTTTTTAATCTGATGGCTCCAAAATCATATAAAGAAGGATGGGCATTCCTTACACTGAGTGCAGTACTTCTTATTACTGTGTTACTATTGTGTATTTACTGAGAAAATCTTAGCAAGCAAGTCACAGCTTTCAACCCTTGAACTCTTCTAAACCAGCCAGATCCCACAGGGAGTTCAGGAGTTTTTATAGATAGATGCTTGTTTTCTCATGAGAATTTTGTTGGAGTTCAGAGACTCAGAATTGAAATCAAGAGAGATTTATGGGGCTACAATGAAACTATCATATCTTTCTTTCCAATAGTTATATGAATTTAGAGAATGAAGCATGTGTTTTACTATGGAGTCCAGCGAAAAGACAGAACTTGATTTGCAAAGATTCCAGCTGCAGACCCAGCCCTGGGCAGCAAACTCCATTGAATCCAGTACAAATGATTTCTGGGTAAACTGACCACTTTTTCATGATGGTGTATAGAGAAGAAATGACAAGAAGAACATACATTAAATAGGTGGAAAAAAGTTTTGCTCAATCCATTAAAAATTATCTTGTTTTCGTCCGCAAGAAAAAAATGCACATACCTCAAACATGTTCTATGGAAATATTCAGTTATCCAAGAAGCTTCAACGTTCCTTTTTCTTCAGCTGAAGAAGTTTCTTGGATGAGAAGCGAAATGTCTTCAAGGAAAAACAAAGTCCACTTGCTTTTTGAAAAAGCACCTTTGGGACACACCTCAAATACATTAATTTCTTTGGATATTAATCCAACATTCCCATCTTGTAATACAGTTTAAATACAGAAATATGACGGGTTTTGAGAGATGCTCAGAGTCTTTCCTATCATGTAATTCAGTTGGAATTGTACCAAAACCATATCCCATACTCCAAATGGAAGAAGCTAAAGGCGAAAACCTCATTCTCAAGATGGTCCAGCTTTCTAATATAATTATATTCCTAAGATTATAGAAATGAACTAAATGTAGAAAGGAAAATATTTCCCATTCATTAATTTCTTACATATAATCTTCCTATGTAATTTAAATTTGCCATATCTTCTTCCCTAATAGTCTAAAACATTTATCTCTTTTAAAACAAGGTCTGGTTGAAGAAAATCAGAGCGCTTCAATTAATGAAAACCTGTATCAAAGTATTAACTGAACCTCCATCTGGAAGTGTGTCACTTTTAAAGTAGGGATCTCCTCATTCTAGATCCCCTTTATTAATACAAAATGTGCTAGGATCTCTACTAGAAGAGTGATCTTCTATCTTTCAAAATATTAACCAGGTGAGTCATGGTGGAACTAAGAGGAGGCAGAATCAGTGAGTTTTAACTTGTCAGATCAACTGCTGTATTAATTAAGGTTGGCCACTAGCGCCCTAATTTTTCTTTTTATGCTCCTTGAATTTTCTCTGACCCTGATTGCTGAAAACTATCAGTGTCCTGCTGTTATATGCAACTGGAAGCACACAAAAATGGTAGTGCAATAAAATGCCCCATTATTTAAAAAATCTGCTTGCAAAGCTAGATAATAATGGAAAATTATATTTTTGTTGCTGAGCAAGGCATTTGTTAAGTGAGTTATGCCCCATTATATTATCTTTTTGCCATGGTTTTTAAGCAAATCATTACGGCTGCTAAGTGAATCATACTGTCATTAAGCGAATCTGGCTTCCCTCAGTGACTTTGCTTCTCGGAAGCTCCCTAAGAGGGTGGCAAATGACAATTCCAGGTCCTGGGATACTGCAACCATCATATATACATTCCGGTTGCCAAGAACCCAAAGTATGATCATGTGACTGTGGGGATGTTGCCATGGACATAAGTGTGAAAATTAGTCATAAGTTACTTTTTTCAATGTTGTGACTTTGAATGGTCATTAAACGAATGTTTGTAAGTTGAGGACTACCTATAATCCTTTGGTGCCCAATATTTTCCCATCCCGGCCTATGAAGGCATTGATTTAATGTATCCGTGATGTTCAAGAACAGGAGTTCCTAAACCTTTTGCCATTATACCTCCCTTTAATGTATACTTAATACGCACACCTTCCCTAAGAATCTAAGCACCAGAATAAAGACAAATGAACAATAAAAACAACACACTGAAATTTTAGGAAAGATGGATTTATTCTAACAATGTAAAAGGTTCTTCACAATTCCCCTGGACTCTGTCTGTACCTCCCTAAGGGAGGTACACCTTCAGTAAGCTCAGTCTAATAACTTGAAAAGTCCCATGTAACATATGGAACAAAACTTGGCTTGGGTTTAACTAAAAGGTGATGTCTTCTTTCAATCAAAGCTATCCCAATTTCAATTCTCCTCTCATCCAATCTCTTAAATTCACCAGCGTTGACTTCATTCGAATATTGCTTTGATCCACTGTTGCCTTATCCATGCTTCGATGGATGGGCAGCCCTTACATGGACTCATTGAAAGTGTTAAGCCACGGGTCATGATTTAAAAACCGGGATGTCTAGTATCACCCAATGCACAGAGCCGGAACCAAGCAAATCATGCTGTGGCTCAACATGCCGTAGGAACCTACTCATCTGATGTGTGTCTATAACTTTTCAGGTCTATTTTTACAGCTTTCAGGAATAGGCGGTTGAGTTGGGCTCATAGGAAAGCCCCTCCTGTCTGCCTCGCTGGAGACAATTTCTAAAGATCAAAGGTGCTTGGAGGAGGGGATGGGAAACTTTTCTTCCATGAACCTCAAGTAAGTTGATCCCGAGATCCAAGTGTTAGTCTTTTAATAATAACAAAAGAAGCATATATTTGCTGGCTGCTAACTTTGTCAACTTCTACAGAACAGAGACGGCCTAGCAACCAAGCACCAATCTTCACTTCTATTTGCTTGGACCATGCCAGAAGAAACTGAACCTTGGATTTTAAGCATAAAGCAAGGGACCTTTCTGCCCTCAGAAGGATTCTATTGCAACATTTTCCCCTTTCTCCAACACTGATACATACATTCTTCCAGCAACTGATCTGTGGCCATCTTTAGTGCATTGAAGAAACGGGGAGACAATGGATTTTTAAATATGAATTAATGTTCAAACTGAATTGGTGGAAGCAGTTAAACCTTACTGTCCTTTGAAGGTTATCCTGTGTCAGTTAGCTTGGAGAGCCTTGTACTGGTCTAAAACTGATAAACTGACTGGTTGACTGGCTTAGAGATCCTTCCATTATTATCACAAACTACTTAAGAGATTTAAAGCTGGGCTTTCTCCATCCAGAGGCAACCACTGAAATGATCATTAACGAAGTTGAAAGGGACCTTGGAGGTCTTCTAATCCAACCCCCTACTCAAGCAGGAGGCCATTTTAGGCAAATGGCTGTCTAGTTTCTTCTTAAAAACTTCCAGTGTTGGAGCACCCACAACTTCTGGAGGCAGATTGTCCCACTGATTAATTATTCTGTCAGGACATTTCTCCTTAGTTCTAGGTTGGTTCTCTCCTTGATTAGTTTCCATCCATTGCTTCATATGATACATCAACTACCAAGGAGAGTTTTCACTGGATCTGTGGAGGCACTTCATATATTTTTGGGTATGAGATCTAGAGGGGTTTTCCAGATTTTCCAGGCCATAGATCCTATTAGTCAACAAGAACTTTTCCTGGAATCCCCACTGCCTGCCATGCAGACACCCACAGAGTGATTATTCATGATGAGAAGAAAGTCCCTCGGGAGAGATGGGGCTCCTGAATGTCCACTGGCCTTGCTCTTATAAAAATGGCTAGGGAGGTTCTTGGCTGAGTCTGAATGAACTTTTTTTTACCCATAGTCCCTTGAGAACCTCAGGATTCTGCAGAACACAACTTGAAAACCTTTGGTAATGTGGCAACTTCACAACACTATCCAGCATACTTTCAGAGACAAGTTTTTAGAAGTGAAATACATCGCGGAACTGGAATTCATAACCAACTGAATTTATGAGCAGGGCAAAAAGAAAAAAAAATAACTCTGTGTTATCTAGTTTTATTTTTTTTGAGAGAAGTCTTGCCAGGAAAATTACTCAGGGTTATGATGATTTTACAGGGTGATTTTGCCCAGAAATTTTCTTAATACAGACAGTCCTGTATGAGATGAGATGATAATTCAAGATTTCCATTTGCACGTCTGTCCCTGGAGACTGTCATAAAACATAATCTGTATCTCAGTGAGACAGGATATCTACAAAACACATTTTAAAATAGATAACTTAGCTTCTACTGATGGCTTGCTGATACAAACCATGTCATTTATATACCAGAGATATTTACTATGCCTTCTGGGTCTATATGGCCATATTTTTCTGCAACTTGCATGTTCTTGTTAGCAAACCAGTTTAGGATTAGGAATGGATGAGGGGAAAAAAAATACCTTTACAATTTTTTTTATTAGTGTATCAAAACATGAAATACAAAGGGAAATAAAAAGTACTGGAAAAATAGGGAAATCCTCAGGAATTTGAAGAAAGTCTAAATAAACTATGGATGAGAGCAAACAAACTGAAACTTAATCTAAAAAAGAAAGATTGAAGTACAGGTAGTCATCGATTTACAACAGCTCATTTAGTGATTGTTCAAAGTTACAACAGCACTGAAAAAGTGACTTATGACCATTTTTCACATTTACAACCATTGCAGCGTCCCCATGGTCAAGTGATCAAAATTTAGATACTTGACAACTGATTCATATTTATGACGATTGCAGTGTCCTGGGGTTATGAAATCACTTTTTGCAACCTTCTGACAAGCAAAGTCATTGGGGAAGCCAGACTCACTTAACAACCATGTGACTAACTTAACAATTGCAGTGAATCATTTAACAACGGTGGCAAAAAAGGTTGTAAAATGGGGCAAAATTCATTTAACAAATGTCTCACTTAGCAACAGAGATTTTGGGCTGAATTGTGGTTGTAAGTCGAGGTCTACCTGTACTAGAAGAGTGGAGTTGGATAAGGAGAGTTAGTTGGCACTTCCCCTTAAAGCACTAGTTGTACGGTTTGGAAATGAACTTGCTGTTCTCTTGTCTAGCCCCACAGTGTGATAGGCAAATAAATTTTAATCATCATCATCATCATCATCATCATCATCATCATCATCATCGACTTCTTTTTCAGGTTACAGTACCAGACTCAGTTTGCATTCAGAACTTGAAAAACTTGCTCTAGTATTTGAATTGGTGGGTAAAAATGTAACTTTTTAATGCCGTCCAACTATTTCTGTAATTCTGAGCGTGTAACATATAGCCTTAGTTAAGCTTCATCAATACAAATCATAAAAGTAAATTTATGAGATGTATTTGTGCATATATTTCATTTGCCTTTTGTGTAGAGAACACCTCATATGTATGCTATAATGGTTTCTCTTCTTGTGTTTTTTAAAAACATGCCCTTAGATATCCATGACCATAATAATTCTCATATTTGACAACAGTCTTTGAGTTACTATTATATATGGAAAATTAATATTATTGGAAATACATGCAGTATGTTACTAGTAGTCATGGCACTTACTATAACATTCAGAAAATAGCAAATGGTTCCATAAATCCAGCATTATAACACTGGCTCATTAATAAAATGGTATTTTAGCCCAAGAGTTGAATCCCTCTTATTTTTATTTGATTATTAATTATTTCATTTGTACCTTCATCATCTTTCTATCCCCTTGACAAACAAGGTAGCTTGCAACAGCAAAGAAAATATAAGGCAAACCCTAAACCATGGGTGTCAAACTTGCGGTGTCACGTTGCTGTCACATGATGTTTTGCGATGGTTTTCCCCTTTGCGGATCTGGGGTGGACGTGGCCTGCATGTGACGCATCAGGTGCCTGCCAGCCGCCAGTTGACATCCCTGCCCTAAACAGAAACATAATTAAAATCCAGATTAAAATCAAACATGTAAATAAAGAAATAATCTAAAATAATTAGCTAGAAATCCACAACCAATGCACATTCATATACACAATTTTCACCAGAGCTGTTCTTATTAGCTATCCTTCCAGAGAAAATTAGTAAAGAAAAGATATATTTGATTATTCATGTAATAACAGCAGCGAGGATTGTATTTGCGCAAAACTGGAAAGCAGAGAAAATACCTCTGGAAGAGGAAATAATTAAGAAAATTTTAGACTGTGCAGAAATGAATAGATTAACTATGATAATTAAAGAAAGAGAGGATTCGGAATATTTTAAGATATGGGGTCAATTCTGCCATTGGCTAGAAAAGAGATATAAACAAATTAATAGTTATGCAAGAGTATGATATACTTAAAATATTGTATTGTTGAAGAGAGGTTGTAATAGATTAAGAGAAAATGAAGAAAGAAGAAACAACAAGGAGATAAAGCCATTGAAGAAACACCGAGATGACACACGAAAGGATTAACTGATGTACTAAGTGTTCGTTTGTGTATTAAAAAAAAAATGTACACCATTCATTCTTATTCACAAATAAAAAGGCTAGTAACGTTCTAACAAAATCTTCCCTATTGACACCAACTGAAGAGAGGAGGGGTGAGAACTTTGTCAAAATTGCAATGTCATGGAAATGGGAGCTGATGCTATCAGGTTGAAGAATTCATCAGGGACAGAGGATAAGATTTGCAAGATGGCCAGAATAACGTGATACAACAATGAAATATTACCACAAATAGTTGCAATCCATATCAGACTGTATATTTTGATGTCACCAGATATTGTCCACCAGATATTGTCCTTTGATTGCCCTGGCCTCATTGCTATCCTAGCTGGCTAACCAAATGGGATGCATAGCTACTATGTGTAGGTAATGAGTCTCACTGTCATCTAAACATCTCTTAGCTTATCCTTTTGCAACCCAGATGCAACAGCCCAAACTTTATACATTGTGATGGAACAGTGTTTTGACTAAAATAATGACATCTTCACAAAGAGGTGAAATTCTACAAAGCTTTTACTTCTATGATGCTTCAGCAGCTCAAGAGAAAGAATGGAGATTTTCTGGGAATGCAATGGGAAACTAACATAATTTAAAACATAGGCTAGGGATGAGATGGGGTCAAGGTTGGAGGTAAAGTTAGGTTGCCAGGGGTTCAGATGTTGCTACAAATGGCCAATGAGGAAAGGCTCTACATCTGACCACAATAAATATTTCAGGGTTCTTTAACTCATTCAGAGAATCAGTATTATTTTTGCCAAATTAGTTAGATCCCCAGCTAAAGTTATTTTTGGGATTGCCTATAGAGTTTCTCAATTATCTAAGTCATGGTTGTCCCAAAGGTGCTTTTCCAAAAACAACTGGTCTTTCTTGGGTTTTATTCTTTGAAAACATTTCACTTCTCATCCAAGAAGCTTCTTCAGTTCTGGGATTATTTCAAACATCCTTCTTTTTTTTAAAAAAATCTACAAATAAGACATTCCATTTTCCCTTTCCTTTTTCTTTCCTTAATGAATATTGTTTGGACTGAGCTATCAGGAAAAAGCAAGTTATGCAGCCAAATAAGTAAACATGAAATATGAAATGAAATGAAATGTTGGAGACAAGATAAGGCAATGAAGATTAAGCAGAGCATGGTGTTCTATTAACGGGTACAGAAGTGCATTTATTCTTGGACAAGTCATCTATTTATAGAAGGACCATCTAGCTGAAACTCCTCTCTCCAGTATAGGTCAATTGTGAACATAGCACAGGCTTTCCACAAACACATTTTGCTAGATTCAGCACTCAGAGGCCTGATTCATGACAAGAATGAACTCCAGGACTTCATATTTTTTTGTATTCGATACCAATATATCTGTCCAAGCATAGTTGTGATTATACAGTGCTGAGCATAAATCAAGTAGCTAGACCATGGCTCTCACTAAGAGTATTTAAATTTTTTAAAAAATTGGGAATCACATATCACCTTATAACGAATGTCTCCAAAGAAACCAGGCTCGCACCAGCAAAAATCCACTGCTTCAGCACTTTTAAATGAAGGATGCATCTTGGCTAAAGTATGTAGTGCTTCTGCTTCAAAATCAATGATGTCTAGATAAGTGTTTCTCAATCTTGGCAATTTTTAAGATGTGTGGACATCAACTCCCAGAATTCCTCAATATCACACTGGCTGGGGAATTCTGGGAGTTGAAGTTCATACTTCTTAAAGTTCCTAAGGTTGATGGTCTAGATCAGGGGTGTCAAACTCACATTGTCACAGCGATGTCATGTGACATATCAAGACTTTTTTTCCCTTTGCTAAAATGGGTGTGGGCGAGGCCAGCACATGACGCATCTGTACCGTGGGCCGGGAGTTTGACAGCCCTGGTCTAGATGCAAGTAAATAGTTGGTGGATGCCAAAAATATTTTTTCAACACACACCAAATGGTGCTGAAATGCTGTATGATTGGTTCACAATATCTGTCACTTCCATTCATTTAACGAAGAACTAGCTATTGCACCACAAATTCCTCCAGGTTATCATATGATCCTGTTTCCTCATGCTATTTTAAATTATGATATACCACTCTCCCCTTCATTACATCCTTTCCATCCTCAAGGGGCTGATTTCTTTCAAACTGTTAGTTTTCTGTCTTAAATATAGACAACTGTGAATATAGAAGTGAAATATTTTTCACATGTTACCCTTGTTGTTTGTCCCCAGGACAAAGATGCAGTTATGATTTCTCCATAACAGCTCAAAATTTTCAGATACAAGATGTTCTTGCAATTACCAAATATCCTCATGCTCAAAGGCTACTACGTTGTGTAGAAACAAGTGTACAGCTTATACGTAACTTGTAAAAAGTAAATATTTCCCAGAGTATCTTAATTTCAAGCACAATTTAGGACTGGCGGTAGTTGATAAAGTTCTCAAACATTGTTTTTTTTAGTAGATGACATTAAAGGTTAAAACTCATATACTATTAACTGAGGTTAATCTCAATATTTCTGGATATCTGTGGATTGAAATAGTTGTTTTAAAGTTATGGGCTTATCAAATTCTGCAAGTTAATAGTGAACAGGGCTGTTGCTACAAAATCGTTTGATTTTTAAAGGCAAATATTGAACATTGTTTGGAATACTAAAAGCCAAACTTTAGATTGTAAAGAACATTGCCAAGGTTGAGAAATTTCACTTGATATTGTGAACATATTGAAACTACATGTCTATGAAGATTCTCAGTCATCCAGATCATGGTTGTCCCAAAGGTGCTTTTTCCAAGAGGCAACCGGACTTTCTGGTTTTTCTTTAAAGATGTTTTGCTTCTAAGCCAAGAAGCTTCTTTGAAAAAGCACCTTCGGAACAATATTGAAATTACTGTGAAGGGTATCTTTTGCCAATGAAATAAATGAATGTATTACATGCTTCCCACATTCCATTTGTTTCACTGACCCAGTTTCAGAGAAGGGGAGTTTGAATATAACCATCCCAGAATTGAGGAGGATCTTTCTCTCCCTCTCAATAACCTTGAGGACTTATTCAGACAGGCCTCAGATTACTTACTTCCACATGTGTAAACAACTTATTGAGTCTCTTAATTTAATTGTGCAAGAGTCAGTATTTAACTGTCTTCTTTGAAGACCAAAGACATCAATAAAGTAAGATCAGCCAAGAATGTTAACACTTACTGCAACCTCTGTAACCTGGATATTTGACTATCTGCATAAAACTTTCTAGGAGGTTTTGAGGTCATCCTCAGAGAAACTTTATATTGCTTTATGTTTTTTGGAACAATTCAGAGAACATATTTTGCTATCAAAGGGGGGAAAAAACAACCCACTCCAAATATATTTCTTTACACCTTTTTTTGGTGTCCTAGCCAAAGAAATTTAAAGAATGTTGTAATAAATCATTGAATGTACAATGTGTTGATGTTAGTTATAACTGATAGATTAAAAAAAAAAGGGGGGGGAGGTTGGCACTGAAACAAAAATGTTTGTAAATATTTGAAATGTAAACTAATGCAGATCTCATTACATACAGTATACCACAACATTCATAGAAAATATTAGAACTCAGGCTTCATAGACTATGGGTACTCCTCAACTTATGATCACTACCGAACGACAGATTTCTGTTGCTAAGTGAGATATTTATTAAGTGACATTTACCCCATTTTACAACTTTTCTTGTCATTGTTGTTAAGTGAATCACTGCAGTTGTTAAGTGAATCTCACTTCCTCATTGACTTTGTCAGAAGGCCGCAAGAGACCACATGACCTCGGGACACTTCAATTGTCATAAATATGAGTCAGTTGCCAAGCATCTGAATTTTGATCAAGTGATAATGAGGATATTGCAATGGTTCTAAGTGTGAAAATGGTCATAACTCACTTTTTTCAGAGCCATTTCAGTGCCGACTTCGAACAGTCACTAAATGAACTGTTGTAAGTCGAGGACTATCTGTATCAGAAAGTTCATTTATATTTTGTTAACAAGGATTTTTTGGCTTAGAATTGCACATTTGCAGGTCATAAAATGAAAGTTCCCAAAGGTGTTTAAATTGATGTCTGCATGGAGTTATTCTTTTCTTCCTAGTGGGAAAATTAAACCGATTACTTGATTACACTGCAATTCAACCCATGTCATAAAATTGGCTCCCAAAATGTTCAACCCAGTGCAGTGCCAGGATTTTTTTTTATTTTTTTTTTCAAAAATCTCTATGTACTATTTGCCATCAACTTTAGTGCAACATAACCCAGTCTTCCTCTGCACAATGCTTTCCAGATGTGGTCCAGCTTCTGCTTCCAGCCCTGTCATGGTCTTCTTCTATGGTTTCAGAATTTTGTATGATTTCAATGTTTATAATTTTGGATTTTATCGTCTTACTTTATTTTATCCAGTCTGGGAACTTTCAACAGAAAGTAGATTACGTATGTGCATTTGCGCACGAACAGATGTATAAGAAAGAAAATGTTTCAGTGTGTTACATTAGTTATTGTTGACGGACAGACATTACATGTAATTGCTATTCTTATTCCTTTTCAGTTTCTTTTCTAATTCAACCTAAAATTAAAGCAATTAACAGTTGCTTCTGTATCTTTTTGTGTTTTATGAACACCTAAATACCTTAGTAAAAAGAGGAAGGGGGCTGACGAGCAAAATAAGGAAAAAATTGAAGAGTTCTTGCATTTTCCCTCATTCATGCAGTTCATCTGAAGAAAATGCCTGGCTTAGAAGAACATATTGCTATGTTCTTCGGCTATTTCTCACTGATATTTCCAGCATGGTCAAGTAATACCAGATAATTAACAACAATCTAACTAACTTTAAAAATTAGAGTGCTCCAAATGCCTTAGAGCATGGATGTCAAACTCATGGCGTCACATTGCCCTCGTGTGATGTTTCACAATGTTTTTCCCCTTTGCGAAGCTGGGTGTGTGTGTGTGTGTGTAGCTTGCGTGTGATGCATCTGGACCGCAGGCTGCCAGTTTGACACCCCTGCCTTAGATGAACATTTTAGTTCCTGGGACAGAACTGAACAACAAGATTTATTTCTGCTCAACTCAGTGCCTTTCTGCAAATCCAGCTACTGCAGTTGAAAAAGAATGCAGAACATATTGAACGGCTGAAGTCCCTGTTCCTCAGGTATCTGACAAAATATTTGACTTGCCTCCAGAAGTTATGGGTGCTCCAACACTGGAGTTTTTAAAGAAGGGATTGGACAACCATTTGTCTGGAATGGCATAGGTCTCCTGTTTGAAAAATACTTTTGACGTACTACAATTCGTTGTTTCTCATCTACTTTTATGATTATTCTGCACCATGGATGTATATGTAACATTCCTTCCCTGGGATAACCATCCATGAAGTGGACTGTACCCAACAAACTTTATACTGAAACAACTGTATCTGTAAAAAAAATATTGGGAAGAACCAGGAAGAATGTATTTGTGTTTGCTTATGCTTTAAACTAAAACCGAAAGGGGAGGGTGACCAATTTTTAGGACTTGATCCCAAGCATAAACCCCAAGACAACCAATCAAACGATCAGGTAGGGAGTGGTGGGAAGGAAAAGGAACTCAAAACAGGAGATGTAGGAAACAAATGCAGGGTCAGCCATAAAGGATTCAAATGTCTGTACACTGATGCTCAAAGTATGAGGAACAAACACGGAGAATTAGGTCTAGTACATGAGGGCATGTATAATATAGTTGCCTAAACTTGGTGGAATTAAACCCATGACTGAAATATACTGTTGGGGAGATATAAACTATTCAAAAGGAACAGATCTAACAAAAGAGGATGTGGAGTTGCATTATATGTAAGAAATCACTATACTTCTACAGAAATGCATAAAACAAAGGATGAAAGCCTCCTTGAATGCATATGAGTAAAAGGAAAAAAAAAGAACGACATTGCCATAGATCTGTGATGGCGAACCTATGGCATGCAGAGCCCACTCTGTGGGCACACGCCCGTCACCAGTTACTCTTCTAGTTTCTGGCGCTGGTCTTCACAGGCACCGGAGTGCCAGAAAACGGCCAAAAATGGCCAAAAAACCATTTTCAGGCCTTTTCCAGCCAAAAACGGCCCACAGTGTATTTTCTGTGCTTGATTGGGTGGCCTGTAGTATATACCTACTGAGAGCTAATCATACCAAACTGTATCCTGGCCAAGTAATCTGTCAGAAATGTAATCCTTTTTGCTAAATTCCTTTACAGCCTCACATGACTGTGCAGGAAGTTGCAGGAAGTTCACGGTGTGCTTGGGTGACTTTGTGCAAATAGCTTTAAAACTACTTGGGAGTTATCTCGTAGAGTACTCCACTTTGTATCATTCAAAGGATACTGAAAGAATTCAGAGAGGATCAAAGCAAGAGGCTCGAGTCAACTGGCTCCTGTGAAGCTTTTGTAATCAGGAAGGATGGACTTGCAATTTGACTTATTCAATTGATAAGACTTTATTTAAAATTTTAATATAAAATTTAGGAAAGAATTTGATGTGATGTGCATAGCAAGAGAGAAAAGCCACTGAATGAAAGTGCAGAATTTTTATGCTTTAATACTTTAATACAGAGACAGCTTAGTAAACTCCTATATATACATGTTTTATGTAAAGTTTCCTTCCAGACTTTGTCTGTAGCATGCTGGCTGGCAAACTGCTTAAAAATAATAAGGATGACAATGTTTTCTGGGGACTTAGTTTGGAGTGAACACTTTCCCCAGGGAACTTATTTCTTCTTTTAGAATCTTTTGCATCATAAAATTCTATTAAGCAATCTAGGAGCAAGGAAAAGGTTTAAAAACGAGATTTATTTATCACAAACTTTTGGTTAGAAGTTTTTATACAATTCTCTGGTTATTTCTGATAATTTATCACAAATACTTTCCTCTAAGAACCATAACATTTGACCTGAAATTCTTTCTTTCATACATCAGGGATTGAATTTTTTAATCTTCATCTGCAAATAGCACAAATTTTATTACAGTGTGTAATTTGGCCAGACTTATTTTTAGGGTTGTTCAAAGCATTCAAAGAGGTATTATACAAAGCAATTTAGCACCTATGAAGCCTCTCTGTCTGAAATATTCAAGCAGTCACAACCCCTGGAAGGAATATTGCCAGCTGCCTCTGTGTAGGTACAGACAATTTTGTTAGCAATTCTAATGGAAGCATTCTTGTGTTTTGAAGCAGCTGCATGAGTCTCACAAAGGATGTGGCTGCTTTAAACTTCAGCTTTGTGCATATTGATGTGCTTTGGGAAGGACTAATTCTGAATGCTTTGCATAGCTATATTTTCCTGAAGTAAGCAAATATAGATAATTAAAGCAGCTAAATGGATTCAAATGAAAATGACTGGAGCTTTAGCTAAGGTATAAATTCTCAGCACATTTATATAATAAACCCATGTTTATGAGATTAAGTTCCCACTGGGTGAATATACACAACATTCAAAGCCAAAATCAATCAAGTTACTCTAGTGAATCAGTATGGAATGAATATCCTTTATTTTCAAGCAAAAGTAACTAGTCTACTTTTAATTAGTATAGCCATATCTATTATAAAACATTATTTTATAGATGTGGCTATTCTGATTCAAATTGGACCAAGTACTTTGGCCTGAGAATAAAGGATATTAAATTCCATATTGATTCAGTTACAGCCACAAGTATCACAAAAGCAGTTTAGGTGATATTTCCCACTTTCACAGCTACTAATTTCTTAATGCAAGTAATAAAGAAAAAAAATCAAACACTCCAGAGACAGCACTAGGCCTTTTACCACTTACTTGTCCTTGATTTCAAAACATTTGTGAAGCCAACTTCTCATAAACATTTGTTCTTCTGAAATGTCTTTTAGCTCAATTTGTTCAATATAGATATGAATTCTTGAGCACTCCTTACAAAGAAAGTCTAAAATCCAGAAGAACACCACAAATTCCTTAGTTATAACATGATTAATTTCAGTTATTTGTAAAATTAGAGACAAACTTATTTTACAATCTTTAAAAACTGATCCAAGTTTTAGGTCTGGATTTTTTAGACTCTGATTTGAAACTGTTTTTGTAAACCACATGAATCACAAGAGGCCAATCAAAAGCAGGCACCTCCTGCACAGCTGGAACAGCCTGGTGTGTAGAGAGAGAACAGCAAAGACATTCTGTGAAGCATCTTGTCAAGCAAGTGAGTAAATGACTTGATTAGCAACAGTTGGCTGCAGCCTGATTAAAGAGCCAGCCTTGAGTTATAGCCCTTTACTGGAAACAACTATTTAATCTCTGGCTCTTGTATGACAATTCATATGAATTATGCCTGTGCTCTTCTGAACTGGCTCTTGGAATCTTGGACTGATTTTGGGCTATTCTGTGCACTCCCAATAAGAGTAAACTGTTCAGGCATGTGTCTGCCAGAGACTGTTTTGGTTTGCATGCTTTGGCTGCTATCTCTTTGACCTTCATTAAACTGAATTAGATGAGGCATGATGGCTCAATGGTTAAAGAACTAAGCTTGTCAGCTCTTGGTAGTTTTCATTACCTTTCATATGAGTGGCTATAGGCAATTACTTTGGGCAGTTCTGGATTGTAAAATGTTCCTTCTGGATAAATCGCAAAATATATCTATGGAATTAAACATATATAGTACAGTTTCATTAAGTTAAACAGTTCAGTCTTAAGACTGAGCCTCAATGAGGTTGCTCCAGTCAAAAATGTCTCATTTTTCTTCCAGCCCTGCATAACACAATTACTTTGTGCTTCCATCAGTTCTCACAAATGTAATTTGTGAAATATGGAGCTCAGCCAGAATTGCTGTACTAAAAGCAAAACTCAGTTTATTATGTCCATCTCCTATAACATTTGCAAAACTAGTTGTATACACTAGTTTAAATTAAATTTAGACTTTGTCCCTAAATAAATTTTGCTTAATTTAAGTTAAGAGGTATTAGTCTAAATTTTTTATATAAACACAGGTGTGCATCTGAATATCAGGACTTTTCCTGGAAAAGTACGAATGTTTATCTTTCCAGCAAAAGAACTGCTTAGAATACCTGCTTGACTTCATGGAGGAAAAGTATAAAGCAGTATTTTGATTCTGAAAAGGGAATTGACTCCTGAAGTTTGCATTTGTGGAAGCTGATACCACAAATATAAGCGTGTGCGCACACGCACACACACACGCATGGGAGGAGGGGAAGAGAGAGGGGGGAAAACATATATTGTATAAAGAGGAAATAAGGAAGGTTACTAGAGTTTTTGCTTGAAATCTGGATTTTCATCGTGTTCCTCATTTTCTTTTCATTAAATCTAGCACTTCATTTCATGTACACTCCACTTGTGCTACTATATAAGCAAATTGACTATATTTATAACTCTTAATGATTAATAAAACAATAAAAAATAATGTAACAGCATTTTAACTGCTGTAGGGTAAGCAGCTTTCTATGCTCTTAAATTTGGTTTTGCAACAATAGGAGCATGAAGATATTTTACAATATTTTTCTATTAAAAAAAGAAAACAGAAAAAAATGTAGTTTTTAACCCAGACAGTTGACTCCATATGGATACATCAAGAAAAATTTATCTAAGTCTATAGAGTTTTGCTTTGGAATACAAAGTACAGGTAGTCCTCAATGGAAAACCACAAGTGAGCCCAAAATTTCTGTTGCTAAGTGAGAAATTTGTTAAGTGAATTTTGTCCCATTTTATTACTTTTCTTGCCACATTTTTTAAGTGAATCAGTGCAGTTATTGAATTAATAACACAGCTGTTAACTGAATCTGGCTTCTCTATTGATTTTGCTTGTCCAAAGGTCGCAAAAGGGAAGCACACGACCCCGGGACACTGCAACCATCATAAATTTGAGTCAATTTTTCAAGCATCTGAATGTAAATCACCTGACCATGAGATGCTGCAATGGTCGTGTGTAAAATGGTCATAAGTTACATTTTTCAATGCCGTTGTAACTTTGAACGGTCACTAAACTGTTGTAAGTCGAGGAGTACCTGCACCTATTAGATCACTTATGTATGTTTCAGCAAATTATTAAAATTGAATTCTTACTGAGTGTACCATATTTAGCTACATTGTCTTTTAACAATGTTCTCTCACTAACAATAGAAATAACAAAGAATGTACACTCCTTATTCCTGCAGGCCACCATATTTCAAATCATGCTCTATGTTGTCTCATGGCAAAATTTATGAGGGTGAGATCGAGAAAGTTAAAAGGCCTGTTGTATAAGTCCATTTATAATAGATGCAGTCCAAGTAAATAAAAAATCTGCAGTCCAAGTAAATAAAAAGTATTGATTAAATACACTAGAACATTTTTAATGCTCTTATAAAGAAATAATTTGGAATGGTTTCTCCAAGAAGAATAGAGAGAGAAGCTGTTGAGTTTTAGGAACACCGTTTTCATTTAAAATATTGTATACAATACGGATTTCATGAATGCTGCTTTGCATAAGAGCTAATGCAAAGATTGGTATATTATGATACCAAGAGTTAACAGAAATATTTTTATCACCAGGAGTAGCTGGGGTCCAAAAGACTTTATTTCTTATTTTGGATTTTGTTTTTTATATAAGTCCCTCAGATGTTTTGTCCAGTCTCATTCTATCATTATGTTGCTAAGGAGCCAAACATCTCACACCAGCTTTATTAGCGTTATAGAAAGGTTTTAGGGTGAAGCTTCAACCAACTTTTAACAGAAGCAGCTTTCTGAAGCAATGTCTCCACAATCTTCTCTGCTCATTCTGGCTTCCAAAAAAACAAAAACAAAGCAAAACTGGAACATTATTTTGTGTCAGCCAAACCTTTTTGAATGGCAGTTGGACTAAATTGCCTTCATTGTGGAAAGCACCTCATTTTGAAAGAGATGGAAGAGCTGCTCCATACAGGTGCACACTTATATACATCAAATAGCAAGAATAAGCAAAGCTGTATCTGCTGGTCATAATAATATTCTAAAACAAATGTGAATGTCATCATGCCCTTTTCCCACCTCTCTTGCAAAAAATAAACAAGGCTGTCAATTATTATTTTTGTTGAATCCTGTAAACTTATCTCTTTCCAGCTATCAGTAAAACAGGGAAATTTCACAGTTATATAGTCTTCAACTCAGAGAATTCCTATCCATTCGACCCTCAATTTTTTCAGCCACGAAAGCATAAATATAATAATAAAAAAATGAAATGACTCAAACTGTTGCCAGGTTATTCAATCTGATTTTTGTGCCTGGAACTGGTAATCTGAAACACTGCATAACTCTTTTAAAAGAAAAGGACGCATCAGAAAGGAATACATTTCTTTTAAAGGGAGTACAGGCAGTCCTCAATTTATGATGTGCAATGATTCAAAGTAACAGTGGCCTCTGAAAAAGTGATTTATGATAACCGTCACACTGCCACCTCATATCACGTGATTGTAATTGGGGTGCTTGGCACCTGCTAACACTTATGACTGGCTGCAGCAATTTGTGGTCATGTGATTGTATATTGTCTGGAACAGCAATTTTCTAATCACGTGTATTGTTTCCCTTATGCTCTGTTTTTTTCTTCAGAGAATGTATTTTTTAAACAAAACAAAACAAAACAAAACCCTATATTTGGTACAGATATACCATCACTTCATCCACGTATTTTTTTGAAGCAATATGTGTCAAAGAATCTTTTTTAAAGATCTGTTACTAATTTTTAAACATTACTTATTACGCCACCAATAAGGACCTGTTTTGTGGATCAAAACCAAAGCTTCAGATGTGTTTACTAGTGTGCTTTCCTTGAACTAACGTTCTGTTTTTGCATATTGAGAACATACACGCATTCCACAACAGGATGTTTATTAGAGGTAGGAAATATACATTCCATCACAATTCTGTAATCAACTGTCACAGGGAAATTTTACTTGAGTGCGAGTGACATCACTACCACAGCATCAACAGGAAGAAGAGGAAGTGTTTTCGTGTTTATGCAGATCTGGCACAGGGTTCGGGCATAAAAATGAGAGTAAAATATACATATCACTTGGCACTGCAGATTTCTCTTAAACCAGTACAGTATTATTTCTTAAATACCAGCAAGCACTATTTCCAGCATTGAGTTATTAATTCAGCCGCTGAGTTATTTCACTTGTGGTTCTCCAAACAGCATAAAAATATATTATTTTCAAATCTGCACCACGTGCCTTTAAAGAAAATGTTTTGTGTCATCATGTACTGTATGCTTAGGATTGTTCTGAATTAATATTCAGAAAAATTAAATGAAATAGATAAGGAAAAAATACTGTACCATCAAATTCCTTTGTAGCTACAGATATAAGAGAAAAGAAGAAAAAGAATAATGCAGATAAAATCATGCATGAAATCAACACTTCCATGTATTTTATAGTATACATGACTTCTACCATTTTGAGGCATGTAGGATATAAAGCTGGTGACAATCAGCAGCAACAGGACTATCACCTGACAGTCAATGTCGGAAAGAGGATGTTGGATTATATAGAGTTTTTGATGTGATCAAACAGCAACGTGTGATGTTCTTTACCAGTTTCCCCTTCTGGGAAAAAGACAAAAAATCTTCCATGCAGCAGCTGATTCTATTGAAGCTGCACAGGCAACGAGAAAGACACTGTGACTTCACTTATTGGCCAAATGGATGCAGAGTTAAAAATGACAGTATTTTGAAAATGAATGCCAGAGTTATAGGACAGAAATAGTTATTAAATTTTTAAAAATCTTTGTTTATTTTTTATTCTATTCCTAGAGTTGTTGGGAAAACGGAGGGAGGGAGGGAGAAAGGAAGGGAGGAAGGCAGGCAGGCAGGCTATAGTAATAGACCTAGGATGAATTTTAAAATGGGAGTCCTACTCTTTAAGACAAGGGAAGGACTGTTTATAATGACTAGTCCAGTCAATAGCTCAAAATTGTGTGCACACATAATAAATAAATAGCCACTATGTAATTATCAGAATTACAATAGGGAAACTGCATAAAAATAATAGAAGAACATTGCCAGATTATCTCCACATAAAAGGGGTTTCACTAATTTAACCACTGCAATTGTAGTCTGCTAAGTGTATGTTTATAAATTTCAATCACTCCATCTAATGGAACCTTGAGAGTTTACTGGAACAAAATCTGCCATCAAGTTTAAATTGAAAACAAAAAAATATGTAAGAATTTATGTAAGTAAATAGTTCATGCAGGATGAAAAATGGTTGTTTATAGTGATAGAGATCTAATATGGGAATAATCATTTGATTCTTCACAAAAAAAGGGATCACAAACCCCTAAAATTACAGATTACTTATCCTTATTAATATTGCTATTAAATTGTATACCATTACATAAACTGAGAGCATATTCTACTGAAAAACAAAGCTAGGTTTACAACTATTTTTCAACATTTGACCATTGTTAATATTTGAGATTAACAAGTACGTTATAGCAAAAGTAAAATCTATATTGGCACTGCTATTTTAGCATATAATGGAAGCATATGATGGAAGCAAGCTATGGATAAAATTAGGAGGCACAAATGTAGAATATTTGTGCCAGTACGCTCCCACAGAGGGACTCCTCAGGGTGCCGTCAGCCAGGCAATGTTGGCTGGCGACCCCCAGGGGGAGGGCCTTCTCTGTGGCAGCACCTGCCCTCTGGAACGATTTGCCCCCGGAGATGCAAAGGATACCAGATCTCCGGGCCTTTCGCCGTGCCCTAAAAACTTTTCCATCAAGTAGGGCTGGCATGAACCCCCCTTTTTAGCTTTTTTTAGTTTTTTAGCTTTTTAAGTATAAATTGGGTTTTAATTGGATTGTTTTAAATTGTGGGCCAAAGCTGTATAATTCTTTTAATTGATTTTAAATTTTGTATTGGTATGTTTTTTATCCTTGGCTGTGCACCGCCCTGAGTCCAAATAGGAGAAGGGCGGTATATAAATAACAATATACCCTTTAATTCTTGTCAAAATGTTTACAAAAATTTCAGTATGCAAATGAGATGTTCCCTTGCACATCATCAATTGAAGTTTTCTGAAGTGTCAAGCAAGGTTGTGTTATAGATTCAACTTCTTTAAATCTATTATCAATTATGGTATATTGCCACATTTAACATATCCAGCATGTGTTCAACTGTTTTGTTTCATTCTTCTGTAAGACAACTCTATTTTGCTTTATTGACATTAATGAAATAGATGTTAACATTAAAATAGATATCTTACATAGGAATCCTAAAATGTGATTGGTTCAGTGCCTACTTAAGTTGATGATGCCAATTTGCTTGGCTATAATGAGTGCTACGTAATTTACTTTCTAAATCAAAGTAAATCTAATTAGGATTGAAATATTTAGCATTTTTCATGGCATTAACGAAGATAATCTTTCAGCACAATGAAAGTACTGTAGCAATTTTAGCCATTTATTATGGCAAAAAACATTCACATTAAGGTGAGCTTCAGTTAACAAGGGGAGAATGGAGTAGAAGATGGGGTAAACTATGTTTATGATTGGGAGGAGAACTAAATCAGATTGAAAACCAAGCATACAGTTCTTTTGGAACATAAAAACAAAATCAATTAATTTGAGAGGTAAAATGATATTCTATTTATTTTCTTTCAAAATATGCAATGGTAATTTATTACTAAGATATATTTATTTATAGTTCTTATGCCCTATGCCTCAGCAAGATAAGATCCCATGTCCTTTACTGGAGATGGTATTTTACTGAAACTAATGGATTTACTTCCAAATATTTGCAGAATCAATTGTATCAAAAATAAGCAGTAATTCCTAGCTACTTTACATTATTACAAAGTTTTCTGTGAGATGGGCAGCTATATAAACAAACAAACAAATAAACAAATACATTTGCAGAAAGAGAATTACCTGAGAAAAATACCACCTGTACAAAAGAAGCCATTTTAATTCATCTTTCAAAACACATCGAGTAGGTCCAAGAGCATTTTGCCTGATGGTCAAATATCTGTTATAATCCACTCAACTGCAAACCCAGAACACAAATATTTAGAAACATAATACATCCTTGGTATATGCAATGGCAATTCTCTTCCATGAAAAACAAATACTGCTGAAGTTAAGAACTGAGCTTTTCAGATACAAAGTAAAATAACCTTTCCACAATCACATTCCTTCTCTTTTTAGTCTTTTCACTTTCTGTTCTCCACTTACTTCTCAACTGTCAATAAAAAGTTTTAAATTAATACAATTTATTAATCTGCTATTTAATCCACTTCACTAAGGTCAAGACTGCCAACTCATTTCAATATAATATAGAACAAGGTAGATATAGATGGTTGTTTTCCAAATTTTCTTTTAAAAGCTGAATGAGAGGGCATTTTAAAAAATGAAAATATCAGACATCAAATTATTTATCTACCTTGAATAGATTACAAAAGGAGTATTTAACATTGGTTCACAAAAAGTAGCTAATCAGTGATACAAAAAGTTCCACGTGGAAGAATTTTCTGGTTCAGAAGTAGTTCAATAGTACTCCACAACTATTATTTCCAACCTGTTAGTTTAAAACTCATTTGCACCAGATCCAATTAACCTAATTAATATTTCACAATGGTAACCCATTGTACAGGTAGTCCTGGATTTATGACCACAAGTGAATTCTGGGAGTTGAAGTCCACCTATTTGCAAATGGCCAAGGTTGAGAAACATTGGGCTAGCCTTTTAAGTCCTAGCTGGGCTACAGGAAGGACAGCAAAAGCTTGCACAGATCCAGCACTCTCCATTTTCTTGCACAAGTTTTTACTTGGCTAACTTGGAGATGAAGGTTTTTGTTTTCCAGTTTTAGGGAAAAAGCTGCTCTGGAGGTTCTTTTGCCATACCTTGAGGTTTTAGGATCTGGATGGGGAACAACAGGCTTCACCCTGAACCATGATAGGATGGAGTGGCTGTGAGTGTATGGGAGGGCTTCTTTGTATCTAAGAGTTCATCATCTCTGGTCTTTGCTGGGGTTGCACTAACCCAGACAGATCCTGGTGCGTAATTTGTGGGTCCTCCTGGATTCATGGCTCCTGCTTGAGGAGTCAGTTATGTCATTCCTGGTTTGGGAGCCCTTCTTTCAGTCACTCAGATCCTGGTCATTTCTAGCTTGGAAATGTTCTACATGGGACTACCCTTGAATAGCAATAGCACTTAGATTTATATACTGCTCCACAGTGCTTTACAGCATTGTCTGAGTGGTTTATAGGGTCAGCATATTGCTCTTCAATCTGCTCTTCATTTTACCAACCTCGGAAGGAGGGAAGATTGAGTCAATGTTCAGCCGATCAGGATCAAACTGCTGGCAATTGGCAGAATTAGGCTGCAATACTGCATTCTAACTACTGTGCCACTAGAATCAGGAAGGTTCTGCTGGGACAAAATGCGGCTATGAGAAAAATTTGCCACCCAGAGTTGTTGGATATGAGATGGGCATAAAATACATTTCATGAAAGTTTGGATACCCTAAAGATGGCACATACAACACCTCTGTTGTGTGAGCTGCATTGGGTGCTCGCAGTGGTGAAATTCAATTTTTTTTACTACCAGTTCTGTGGGCGTGGCTTGGTGGGCATGGCAGGGGAAGGATACTGCAAATTCTCCATTCCCACCCCGCTCTAGGGGAAGGATACTGCAAAATCCCCAAATTTTGAGTAGTTCGGAGAACTGGCAAATGCCACTTCTGGCTGGCCCCCGAGTGGGGTGGGAATGGAGATTTTGCAATATCCTTTCCCCAGGAGTGGGGACGGAATGGGGATTTTGCAGTATCCTTCCCCTGGAGTGGGGTGGGAATGGAGATTTTGCAGTATCCTTTCCCTTCCATGCCCACCAAGCCACGCCCATAGAACCAGTAGTAAAAAAAATTGGATTTCACCACTGGTGTTATACCCATTATATCAGCCCATTTCTCAGGCAGAGAAGGTATATTACGGATCCCATAGGTTAAAGAATTTCAACTTGTGGAGTCCAGAAAAAGAGCATTCTCTGCTGTCTCTGCTTTTTGGAATATCCTCCCTCCCCCCCTCCGAAGTGAGACAAGCCCTCACTCCCCTGGCCTTTTAAAAGAGTTTGCTAGTTCACATGGGGCTTGTAAACTTGGGATTGGCTAGCATCTTGAAAACCCTCCCCAGCCTTTAAAATTTTTAATTTATTGTATACTTATTTTATCTGGCTCCTTTTATTGAGATATAGTATTTTTATATACTATATACTACACAGGCATGGAGAGGGGCTCAGTTCACTTAAGGATATGTGAGATCCTGCAACGGCACAGTGGGGAATGCTGGGATTGCAGTTGTTCAGTGAAACAGTTGTGGGTATCTTGCTTATTGACCACTTTGCTGAACAACCAAGACTCTGAACAACTAACCATAGTCATTAAGTGAAGATTACCTATAGTTCTACTTCACCCCCTATATGTTTATAATTGTTATTTTATGAATAAAGGTGAATCTGTGTGTCCCAGGATAATGTTGCAGGATCCAATTAGGGTTGGCCACTGGGACCTAATGACCAACCCAATCTGGATCCTATATTATTATTTTAGCATTAGATCCTCCCATGCTATGTAGCATATCATGCAGAATTATAATTATTAACATTACATAAAATGCCTTATAGAGAAACCAGCAATGTACAAACCTTGACTTGATAATTTGATATATATACCACACTCTCTTTACTTTTAGGCAAATCACCATACAGAATTACCTAGGAAAGGAGAAAAAGTACTTAGTTATCTTAATTATATAGAAATAAATTTAAAACCAAGGGTTAACTTTTGTTTCTTCTTCATATTTCTTCTTCATAACTTTTCTTTCTTTCTTCTTCTTCTGTCAACTCAACTGATCCGTTGGGTGTACACTGTTATAATTTTAAACTGTTTTAATTGGGGTGTTGATTTTAATTTTTATCTTGTTGTGATTTGTATTGGAAATTGTCATTTTGTAAGCCACCTTGAGTCCCTCGGGAGGAAGGCGGCATATAAATTGCAATAATAAATAAATAAATAAATAAATATAGCCTGAAACTATATAATCAAAGGCACCGACAGATATACAGGCTTATTCTATGATTCAATAGTGGAGTTTTAAATGAAATCTAATTTCAAAAATCGTGTTTTCTTGCAAAAGTCATCATGTGTATATTACTACAGTTAAGCCAACATGTATCCATATATATATTTATTTCAATTCTTAAAGATGGGTTATGGTATTACCATATAACTTTGATATTCAAACTGTGCCCAATGTATAGTAAGAATGACTGAGAATGTGAATTCATGTATAATCCCGCTGTGAGATGGAAATGGGTGATTTTTAAATTCGATATATAAAGAAAAATAAAAAAATAATAAAGTGGGATGCCTGATCAGCCTCTGCAAATAGAACTTGACTTACAACAGTACATTTAGTGACTGTTCAAAGTTATAATGGCACTGAAAAAAGTAACTTATAACCGTTTTTCACAGTTACCACCTTTGTAGCATATCCATGATCACATGATCAAAATTCAGGTGCTTGGAAACTGATTTATACTTATGACCGCTGGTCACGTGATCCCATTTTGCAACCTGTTGACAAGCAAACTCAATGGAAGCCAGATTCACTTAACAGACATGTTACTAACTTAACAACTGCGGCGATTCACTTAACAACTGTGGAAAGAAAGGTCGTAAAATGGGGCAAAACTCACTTAACAAATGTCTCGTTTAACAACAGAAATGTTGGACTCAATTGTGGTCGTAAGGCGAGGACTACCTGTATTTAGACAAGGCTATATCTCTCTAAGAATTCACAGTTAATTTATTCCAAATGAGTATGGATAAAATACAACCTGTGAAATGCAATACTTCACTATCCTTGGTGTAGGAGAGGACCCTGACAAGTGAGGCCAACTTCCTCTTGTCAGTATTTGCAATGCTGGTCGAGTCTGAACTGAGCACACAGGTGGACTCTGCCTCTTCTCGACTGCCGCTCAACCAGCGCCAACAAAGCGTCCTCTGCTCGGGCTGGAAAGCCTGCAGAGGCATCTCTCTCTCTCCCGGCCCCTTTCCGGCCTCTCTGGCTGGGACTGGACGGGCTTGGAGAGCCGAGCGGGAGAACGGAGTCCCCCAACCTCAGCACAGCCCGCGAGCCGCCCTCCCTCACCTGCACGCCGGTGTAGTTCTCGAAGAAGAAGAGCACCATGCTCTGGTAGATGGTGTAGAGCCGGTCGTCCACCTGGTGGTAGAAGCGGGCGGGCAGCAGGGCCGAGAACAGCCGCCAGGCCCCCCAGGCCAGGATGTAGGTGGGCGCGGTGCCCAGCATGACGGCGGCGGGCAGCACGTAGCGCATGGAGTAAGTGTGCAGCAACACCGACAGCAGCATCTTCTCTCCTCCGCCCGGGGCGCGATTCGGCTTCTGCTCCCCTCGCCATCGCCGCTGCGCTCAAGCGCCTCCGCTCCCTCTCACGACCGTGGGCTCCGGCTACCGCCGGGAGAGAAACAGAGGAAGAGGGCACGGCCCTCCGCAGCCGAAGTGGAAGCAGCATGGGCGGGCACGGGGTGGGTGGGGAGGCGACTCCTCAGGCAAACGTCGCCGCCGTCGCCCCCCTTGGCTGAGGCTCTCACCTTTTCTCCCGCCCGGCTCGGCTACAAAACCAGCTCCGCTTCGGTCGTCGGTAGCCGCAGAGGAGACTTCAGGGGTCGGCCGGCCTAGAAGCCGCTTTCTCCGCCCTTGTCTTTACTCATCTCCCGCGGGGAGGGTTTGTTGTTGTGGAAAGGCGCGAATAGTTGGCGGGGCCGGGACAGAGCGGCGGCGGCTGGCTGGGTGGCGGCGCTGCTCCTCGATCTCCGACAGGCGGGAGGCTGAGCGCCAAGTCCGGAGTTAGGCGTCTCGAAGGTCCCTGTCGTGGCTCACGGAGTAGCCACTAAAGTTAGGTAAAAGGAAAGAGTAAAGTAGACTTTTAGAGTAGAGTAAAGCAGAAGGAGGGATTGCATTGGTAAAAGACGCTGAAGAACAAGAGTTAGAGGGGTTTCACCATTTTGGGGTTTTGGTCGGTTTCAAATTTTTTTACTACCGGTTCTGTGGGCGTGACGTAGTGGGCGTGGCAGGGGAAGGATACTGTAAAATCTCCATTCCCATCCCACTCCACGGGAAGGTTATTGCAAAACCCCCATTTCCTCCCGATCAGCTGGGACTTGGGAGGCAGAGAATAGATGGGGGTGGGGCCAGTCAGAATTTTTACTACCTGAACTTCTCAAAATTTCTGCTACCGGTTCTCCAGAACTGGTCAGAACCTGCTGAAACCCACCTCTGGGTTTCACTATGATATACAGACTGTCCTCAACTTCTTGATTTAGTGGCTGTTCCAAGTTACAAAGTTGCAGAAAAGTGTGACTTAACAATTGTTTCTCACACTTATGACGGTCATACCATCCCCACGGTCATATGATTAAAATTTAGGCGCTTGGCAGCTGGCATATATTTAGGACAGCTGCTGCATCCCAGAGTTAAGTGATTATCATTTGCAACCTTCCCAGCCAGCTTAGGACAAGCAGTCAATGGGAAAAGTCAAATTCACTTAATGACTGCATGGTTCGTTTAACAACTGCAGTGATTCACTTAACAACCATGGCAAAAAAACCATAATAAAATTGGGCATGACTCACTTAACAACCAACTTGCTTAGCAATGGAAATTCTTAGCCCTGGCATTCTGAGTTAACAATTGTTCAAATGCAGCAAAAGGAAAGAGTAAGAGAGCCATTGGCATTGAGGGGAAAAAAAAATAAAACTAGGCTAGATGAGCTAATATTTGTGGGATTAGTATCTTTCAATATAATCCGTGTTACAAGGTTATGAGGCTAATGCTGAGAAAATGTCAACTACATTGCTTATGGTCCTTCATGGAAAGGAAAGACAGGATATAAAAATGTGATGAATAATAAACTATCCATGGAAGAAAAATCTCAGGAAATGCCAGTTACATTTTTCCCTTGAACATTTTGGCTTCGATGCTGCTGAAAGCCACTTGTATAAATTGTTCAAACTGTGATAGTCCCCACAGTGATCCCATCTGCTATAAGAAAGAGTGGGGCATCTATACAAGCTCAAATTTCCAGAACCAAGTGGACCATGAGTGACACAACAGCTATATATTTGAAAGTATATTGATTTCATTTTTAAGATGTAATGTAGCTTTAATTGCCTTACTGCAACTGTCTTATGTAAATTCTCATCCTCCAAAAAAAAAATGTAGAATCTGCAACTAAAATTCTAATTAATCTGATAGGCCTAAGCTGCCATGAAGCAAACATGTAAACAGGATGGACAAAAACTGGAAAAGCTCCCTTAGAGAAAGTAGTTAAGAGGGAATCAACTCTTTAAAGAAAGAAAGAAAAAAATCTCACCTGAATCAGATAAAAGAAGCTGGGCCTGAACACATGAGAAGCCCCCACCCAAGTCTCACAAACCAGAACAAAGCAAGAACTTACAGGATCCTGAAGCCCACCACTTCTAAGTTGTATTTGTACAGTAAGTATGGATGAGTGTGTGTGCGTATGTGAAAGAGCAAATAAATACACATTGTAACCAATAAAGTTTGCTTTTATTTTAAATTCACTGGGTCTCCTTTTATTTTGAAAAACTGTGCCTCAATGTTTGGTTGAATGTGATTGAAAGTGACACTCAAATCACTTTCAATCGAACACTGAGGCATAAACAGTTCTTTAGAACACAGGGAGACCATCAGCCGAACCTGGGAACAGACATGTAACATTAGATTTGGGGAAATGGAATTACTTTGTAGCTATAAAGCAATTAAAGTTAAATCTCCATATAACGATTCTCTACTAATATAGTGAATAAAATGGTGCCTTCCCACTTGCCTCTCCGTAAAAATCTCAGTTGCTTTGACCTTTGGAGGGACAAAATATGAAATGGAGAATCTGTTCAGAATATTGTATCTCTCTGCAGTTTAGATTATAATTGTGAAGCTCTACATCAGCTGAAACCATATTACATTTTATACCTTTTACTGCCAATACATGGAAAGCAAGAGAACCAAGGAACAGGGATATGATACAATGATTTGTATCCAACAAGCACCATCCCATTCATATAATTTTAGTTGCAACTTAATCTTTTTGGTTAATTACCACGTTTGCTTAATAACTACCATTATAATTTTGAACAGTCACTAAATGTACTGCTGTAAGTCAAGGACTACCTGTACAGTTCTATTTGCAGAGGAACTGATCAGGCATCCCACTTTATTATTTTTTTTTAATTTTTATTTATATATCAAATTTAAAAACCACCCATTTCCATCTCACGATGTAAACTGGCAATAAAGGTAAGGCCCACTGATCCGGACATCATCAGAAGTGATCTGCGCTTATGCAGAAGCTTCTGCACATGCTCAGAAGAGTGTGCATGCGGGCATGATGCAAACTGGTAATAAAGGTAAGTAGAACCCACCCCTGGCCGCAATGTCTCCCATTCTCTGCAGGATATAAATTCACTATTTCTGACTGGAAGCAACTCCTCATAAAATTTGATTTGATTTTGAGGGAACAGAGGTCACGGACAATTGGAAAGGAGGACAAAAGGAGAAATAGAGGATACGCTAACTGTTTAACTTTATCGGCATCTGGGACAAAATTGCAGCAAAAAATAGCTTAAAAGTCTACTTAGATCTCTATGTATATATAATTTTCCCTCATGAAATAAACCTTTGGAAGTCAAGGATGAAGCATTTTGGATAAAAAGTTACTCTAGCTAAAGCAGCCTTGCTCATGCTCTAGAGGTTTCCAATTAGGTCTGCAATTCCCAGAATTCTTCAGCCAATATGGCAAAAGTGCTGCCTGGGAATTACTGAGAACTGTAGTCCCAACCCACCTGAAGCACATGAGACCAAGGAAAGCTTCCTTAATAAATTGCGCGGGGGGGGGGGGGGGATAAAAGAAATATATTAAGTTAGGGATAAATATTCTATTGTTATTTCGGTGATGCAACAGAAATTTATTTCTTGCTTAATTCCAATCACTTCCCCAGGAGGATTATAATTTGTATATTGTGAAGAGCTATTTTTAGTATTTCAATTAGTTTTCCGCTTGTAAACGACCTCAAAAAGATTTCCATTTTTTTTCTATCTATGAAATTCATAGAGTAAGAATTTAGACAGTGAAATTATATTCCAAATAACCAAAGTGATTGTGTTAGAATGTAAATATGTGCAGTGACTTTGAATGTGTGACTGAATGCCCTAAATCTTATCCAATGTATTCTGTATGAATTGAACCATACATTTTTGTTACTCGCCTAACATAGATTTTAGTAATATTGCTCTCATGTAACTCCCAAGAGTATTATATGAAAGGAAGTGGAGAATGTTCTTTCTAAAAGCATGAAGTGGGAAAATTTCAACTACTATTTATAGCAACATTTAGGCTGTGGAAATCCCAGACATTATTTGCCTATTTATAGTGATCTTTTTTCAGTTGAAAACAAGTTGCCACAGACATACTGCACTTTTATCAGTCATTTAAAATTGATAACCTTTATGTTTGAAGAATAGTAAACTCTATGGAAAGAAAGAATAACATTTTGTAATATACATCATTTCATACAAATAAGTGTCAATGTCGCACATGTAAAAAGACCCAATTTCAGAAGTAGGAAGTCTGCTGATTCCGGACGCGGGGAAGGGCACTATGGATATGCTAGCCATGTATCATCTCATTTGGGGGATATTCATTTATATACAGTATGTGATTCCAGGGAGTCCTGCTAGTGGTGGAATTATGGGAACAGTGTGAACTTTTATCAAGTGACTTTTAAACTACAGCCATCATGTGGGAGCCTTTTGAGTGTTTCAATACGTCCCCAGCTGCTGCAATTTTTCATTTCATGGAAGTTCCCTTGAGCAACTCTCTTTTTTAGGATTCAAACTATAGACAGGTAAGAAAACAAGGATAGTTGCCTGGGTCATTTCAGTATTTCAGCAGAAGAGAACTGTAATTTCTGAATGGATTATACTCCCAGAAGAGAACAGAGTGAAACTCACCTGAAGTTTGTCTGGGCTAGTGGTGAGAAACCAGGAGACTGAGAATTCTAGTAAGTAAGTAAGTAAGTAAGTAAATAAATAAAGTAGAAAGTTGACCTTGCCCAGGCATTACTGTATTTATAGTAGAATTTACTTTATTTATTTATTTATTAAATTTATATGCCGCCCCTCTCCGGAGACTCACACTTCATGGTGTGGCTGTGAGCATAAAATGGGATAGAAAGAATACTATTTTGAGCTTAGAAGAAGGGTAAATAAGCAAATAGTAAACCGGTGCAAACAGATGGGAGTTAGTACAATGATTGGCCATACTGTCCTATCTCTCATTCCAAGCATTAATCAGTGTCCATGGGTAGTCATTTGTTTTTGAATTGTGATGTTGGAAAAGACTCTTGAGAATCCCTTGGACTGCCAGGAGAACAAATAAATTAATCCTAGAGGGAATCACCCCTGGCTGTTTTTTGGAAGGACAGATACTTGAAGCTGAATCTCAAGTACTTTGGCCACCAAATGAGAAGAGAGGACTCATTGGAAAAGACACTTATGTTGGGAAAGACTGAAGATAAAAGGAGAAGGGGATGACAGAAGATGAGATAGTGTCATTGACACAATGAACATGGATTTGGACAAACTCTGGGAGACAGTGGACAGTGGAGCTTTGCATCCTATGGTCCATGGGGTCACAAAGAGTTGGACACAACTTAGAGACTGAACAACAATAGTCATTATGATGCTTTAACAGGAAACTATTTTTGGTCAGAAATGTACCATCTGGGCACATTGTCCCCTAAATCCTGAGGGTACTTTCCAAGTTCCCAGCCTCTATGAGAGAAAAGAGAAATGATTAAATGGAATCACCATATAAAATGCATTTAATATTGTTTTAATTACAAGTTTTCATCCTGGCCTCTCCAGCTTTTTTGGCAAGACTCTACATTATTTTTTTGGAATGCATCCAAAGGCCAAATCAAACCCCTGGCATCAAAAATGTTTTATACCCATAATATAAATAATTGTATGAATAGTACAACTGTGGTTACTTTAAAAATAATATTGCTTGAAAATAACATTGCCTATTTTGTACTGCTTTGTATTTACAGTATGTATTGAATGTTCTTGCAGTATATTATTATTTTGTTTTTTAAAAATAATTTGCTTGCTAGGCTTTTATTTAACCATAGAAAGTGGACAAGAAAACAACTAAACAAATAAAATCCATGGTGAAGCCAAATGACATCTTAAATATATATGGCTGAAGGCAACACATAAAATTTTTACTTTTCTTTTTATTTTCAAAGCTTTTAAAATATTAGAATGATAATACTTTTCAACTATATTATATAAAGATTATTGTGTTGAAATCTGCACTGAAGTAATGTATAATGATTTGCATTAGAATAAAACGTTTAAACTTTACAAAAGCACATCACATCTGGTGGCATCAGGTTGGAAGGCATGATAATTCTGACTAGTGTCTGGAAAAAATTAGGTAGAACTGAGCCTTTAATTTGAAATTCCAGAAACTAAGTCAGAATCATCATGGTAAATATTAGCACTCCCATTGCCAGCCATGCAGCAGTACCATCTACATATCCAGTGTTACCTGCACATGTATCTGAGTATCTGTAGTCTCATCCTAATGGGACTAGTCTGCCCCATTCACTTCAGCAAAAGAGGTCTACTTTGTATCCTGTCTGCCAAAGAATTTCGGCTGGCAGAGACTAGGAGAAGAGCTTTTTTTTTACTGTGGTCCCCACCAGTGGTGAAATCCATTTTTTTTTTTGTTCTGTGGGCATGGCGTGGTGGGCGTGATGTGGCTTGGTGGGTGTGGCAGGGGAAGGATACTGCAAAATCCCCATTCCCTCCCCACTCCTGGGGGAAGGGGCCAGCCAGAGGTGGTATTTGCTGGTTCTCCAAACTGCTCAAAATTTCCGCTACCGGTTCTCCAGAACTTGTCAGAACCTGCTGGATTTCACATCTGAAATATTCTGGGTTTCACCACCTCCTGAAATATTCTGCTACAGGTGAGGTGTCCCTCCCCCCCCCCCCCCCACATTCTCCTGACTTTCCAGAAGTGCCTGAAAATCTGTTTCTGCTGGTTGGCCTGGGGTCTCAATAAGGGTGTGCTACATTAGGGGTGGGTGACTGACAGGAGAGAGAAAATCGCAACCCCCAACTTGCCCATCATCTTGGTTTTTTTAGATTTCTATTTATGGTAATCCTTTTAATTGTTTTGTATCTTTTACTTTTTAATAGGTTTTTAATTGTTTTTAATATGTTGCAAGCCATTGATATATTGCATATCAGTTCATATCAGCAGCATAAACATTTAATAACTATTCTAGCATCAATTCAGTACAAAATTGTTCAAAACTTTAACAAGATCTACATTGTAAATCCAATGTAGGAAAGTTTTCTAGGTCAGCCTTTTGGGTTGTTATTTGTGTAGCCCTTTTAATTACAAATATATCAGCTAGTTTCATTTATATATCCAGTGTAGTATCTTTTTCCACATTATTTTTGTACCCTGTAATTTTTAAGTCCATTTTCAGATCAGTCTCAATCTTGTCTAGTAAAATTTGCTCCTCTTCCATAACGTATTCTAAGCACAGTCTATCTATAGAAGCAGACACTCTTTAAATTCTGGGTCCATTGTTCAAAAACATTCTTCAATACACCCAATGTTATTTTGTTCTACTCTGTATTAATAAGTCAAGTTTAAGTGATGCTCTTCTATAATTATATTATTATATAATTCCTCTGTTCCCTCTAGTGACCACCCTTCAAAGTCCCATCCTATCCTTTTTTAAACAATTCAAAGCAAAAAACCCATTTTTTTCACAGGAAGGTCGATAATTTTAATTCCAAACTCTTATTTCAAACCCATCTGAACTTTTATTCTCTTTGTAACTTTCTAGAATCAAACTTCTAATCACTCTTTTGCTGTTCTAATTTTTTAATTAAAAAAAAATCCGTAAACTTGTATTTAAATTGTCTCTTGCTAAGACTTGAAAATAATTTACCTGATGTTATCAAATGTGTTGATACCGAGGCTCTTAATAGATGAAAAGCAATTACAAGCCATTTCCCAGTGATTAGAAAGGGAATTATGTGAACCACTGTCTTTAAAAAGACGCCCGCGATGTGAATGAAAATGACTCTTATCTGCCAAATCTCTAAACCTGCCAGAGATCATTGTCGTGAAGTCTCCTTGTGAGGAGGATTTGTATGGAGCAAGGAGGACTTGTGGGCAGTCTCAAATCCTCTCCTTGTCTGCAGATGCATTAGAAAGAGCTGGTCTACTCACTGGCTTTTCATTCCGCCATGATTGTTGGTTCCACTTTTTGCAGAGATACATTCAATTTGCCATTTCTTCCTTGGAAGTTCTGATATGTGCTAATATGGATTGACCTCTCCTGTGTATAAGATAAACTTCATCACCTTGCTGTAGTTTTCAACGATATATGTATGCCTTGCAATTGTTCATTCAGTTTTTCCCTGTGAAACATAGCTGCTTTGACCTTACATTAGCTTTTAGATCCACATTCTTCATTGCATCATACAACTACTCTAACATTAGCTGCCAATTATTCAAGTTTTCAATCAATATTATGGCATATTATAACATAACACACATTTACATCCTTGAATACACTGAAATTTTCTTATACATTTCTCCACAAATATATTAAGCAGTTAAGGAACCATCGTGCATTCTTATCTTATTCCCTATTCAGTGATGAACAAATTTCTAAACATTCTATTTATTCTCACACTTTCCATCATATATCACTCGTTCTGCGCAGCAACTGACATTCAACTTATGTTTGCTACACTCATGTTTTGTATTTATTTATTTAAACCATTTAAATAAATATCTCCCCATCTTATATCCAATTCTGGGCAGCTCCCAATCAAAAGTTAAAACAGCATAAAAACTATAAAACTATAAAACTAAACATATTAAAAGCCATAAAAACCTCGCGCCAAGTCAAACTTCTGATGTGCGGTCACCTAATCTCCTTTTCCTTTGGGGAAAAGCCCGGTCTTTAAAGTTTTACAGAAGACTAGGAGGGTGGATACTTGCCAAACCTCAGGAGCAGAGCATTCTGTAAGGCCACCCTATCTTACCTGGTAGAATGGGTAGATGTCCTTAGGGAAAGATCGATCTGGAACTCTGTTATCGGCTGCAGATAACAGATGCTGGTAGGCATCTGAAGGCGAAATGGAGGCCAGGGCGATGCGTGCGAGTGGCGGCCACAGAAGAAGGCAAGGCAGGTGTCGGGTTGTGCGAGGCCTGGTAAGTAGGGCAGCTCCACCCCCCCCATCCCCACCCTAGCTTATTTTTTACTTGTGTGCCTCACCCAGTGGTGGGTTGCCCCTGGTTCGGACCAGTTCGCAAGAACCGGTAATAGAACTGGCGGGAGGCCCCGCCCACCACCCTGGATGTCATCATCGGCAATCTGTGCATGCGCAGAAGCAAGGCACACATGCTAGTGAAGGGATCACGCATGCGAACCGTTGCGAACCGATAGTAAAGTTAAGTAGAACTCACCCCTGGCCTCACCCCACCCCTGCACCCTGGGGTGGGCGGGGTCTTAATTAGGGCTAATTTTGTAAGTGGGGCTTAATTTGATCGCATGCACTCAAAAATGTGATAGGGCTTCTTTTCAAGGTGGGTCATCTTTTTGGAGAAACACTGTAGTTGAATTTTCTGGGTAGTCTTCAAGGGCAGCTCAGTGTAGAATGCATTGCAGTTATCCAAATGGGTGACCAAGGTATGAGTGACCATGAACAAGGACTTCTAGCCTAAGAAAGGGTGCAATTTAAAGGCCCTCCGAGCCATGGCTGCCATCTGCTCCTCAAGCTGGAGCTATGAGTCTAAGAGGACTCCCAAGTTGTGTACCTGCTCAAATCCAGAATCAAAGATGAAGTATCACCTCCTAGTAAGACTGACTGGAACTGGCCATGGAAGAAAGAGAACCCTGTAACACAATGCTTCCCATTCCCCAGCCACTAAAGCCACTCCAGGACTTAACATCTGCTTTCTCTAAACCACTAAATGCACCATAATTTTTCTCCCATTCATATATTTCTCAGTGACCTGCTGGAGAACAAATATCCAGGCTGCAGAAAATGTGCAGAAATAAATAATGCAGAAAATAGAAACCAATGACCTCACTTGTTTTGGGGCAATTTAGGGAAGATTGGTGTTTACAGACTTTGCAAATATGATCTCATGTCTACCCTACAGTACAGGACGTAGGATATTTATGTCTAAATATCAAATGAACAAGTGTACTTTATACGGAGGAAACAGCCTGGACAAAGGTGAGAGAACTTCCTTCTTAGAGATATATCAAAGATTCTCCTAAGCATCAGAATTTCAAAATGCACAAACTCACTACGATTTTCAAATACCTTCCACCAGCCTGGTGCTTAGCAGATTTTGCCTATCCCATCTGCTGTCTGGGGATGATAGGAATAGTGTTCAAATATACCTGGAGAATATCAGCTTGATAAAGACACAGCTAAAAGATTTGGATCACTGGTTTTTTCCCTTGAAAACTTTTTTAAAGTTTATGAACTTAACACTCTCTACACAGTCCAGGCATCGATCAGTTTGTGCTTGGTCTAGATTTCCACTTCTAACTAAGGCAGTGAAAACAGAAGACTTGCAACAGGGTGGACAAAACGAGAGAGGTCAAGCACCGCATCTGTTTAAAATTTCCAGGCTTTATTCCGATAAGCATTTCCTGATTCATTGTCAATTTAAGCTAAATTGGCACTGAAAACTACCATAAAGACAAATAACTTCCATCCGGTGTGGTTCACGTGAATGTGGTTGAAACATCCTATTCTTCATCTTTTGACGTTTTCAGGCAGGTACGGGGAACTTGAAGGCAATGGAGATTTACTGGAAAAAGATATAGTATTATTGAAAATAGGCTAGATGGGGAGGTTATACCAGACCCATCCACTGTGGAATTTTATGAATGTATGCCTCTCACTCAGAAAATATTGCCTATAAAATCCTTGCAGTGGACAAAATAAACTGCCTAATGCTAATATAACATGCAGATTATTCTGTAGATAAACCTATATGTTGCAAGGATCATAATATAACCACCTGTGCAAATAAATTGGCTTGTGAATTTTCCATAACAATGCTTCTATATCAGAGGTGGGTTTTAGCAGGTTCTGACCAGTTCTGGAGAACCGGTAGCGGAAATTTTGAGTAGTTCGGAGAACCAGTATTAAAAATTCTGACTGGCCCTGCCCCCATCTATTCTCTGCTCCCGAGTCCCAGCTGATTGGGAGGAAATGGGGATTTTGCAGTAACCTTTTCCTGGATTGGGGTGGGAATGGAGATTTTACAGTATCCTTCCCCTGCCATGCCCACCAAGCCACACCCACAGAACCGGTAGTA
Organism: Arizona elegans; assembly: GCA_022577455.1. Lineage (NCBI taxonomy): Eukaryota > Metazoa > Chordata > Lepidosauria > Squamata > Colubridae > Arizona > Arizona elegans. The sequence goes on along the minus strand of JAKOOJ010000001.1, from coordinate 208,490,935 downwards.
AAACATTTTGAAACCCACCACTGTTCTACATTCCCAGAAAAAAAACTACTGTTAAATTCAATGATTTTCTACTACCAGTTCTCTCCCAATAGTGTTACAGGTAGTCCTCAATTCACAACCATAATATCAGCCCAAAATTTCTGTTGCTAAGTGAGAATTTTGTTAAGTGAATTTTGCCCCATTTTATGACTTTTCTGGCCGCATTTGTTAAGCGAATCAGTGGAGTTATTAAATTAGTAATGTGATTGTTAAGTGAATCTGGCTTCCCCATTGACTTTGTTTGTCAGAAGATTGCAAAAAGTGATCACATGACTCAGGGACACTGCATCCATCATAAATGTGAATCAGTTGGCAAGCATCTGAATATAAATCACATGACCATAGGAGTGCTGCAATGGTCATAAATGTGAAAAATGGTCATAAGTCACTTTTTTTCAATGCCATTGTAACTTCAAATGGTCAACTGTTGTAAATTGAGGACTATCTGTATTGAATCAGAGGGTTTAGGGAATCTAAAATGAAGATACACAGTGTTAAAAGAAACAATCAAATTCGTATGGCCGCTCATTTCATGAAAAGCAACTCTGGGCGATGTGCAACAGTCCAATAAAACAGTAAAACTATAAAATATTACCTAAAACCATTAAATAATTAGAAGGCATTTAAAAAAACTACAAAAGCAAAACTAAACCAAAAAAGAAAATAACAGGCAGAGCCAATCAGTGGTGGGTTTCTACCGGTTTGCCCCAGTTCAGGCAAACCAGTAGTGGCGGTGGTGGGAGGCTCCGTCCACTCACCATCACGGACGCTCTCTGCATGCACAGAAGGTTCTGCGCATGCGCAGAAGCGCTGTGCGCGAGCTCCGTTCCGAACCAGTAGCAAAACGGTAGCAGTAAGTGGAATCCACTACTGGAGTCAATACACTAGTTCATCTGTCCCCTAGATCCCCAGGTTTGCTGGCAAAACCATTACATGGTTCAGGTAAATTTGGTAGTTTCTGCTGGCATTCATTCAGATAAGAATTTCCATTTTTTTTTCCTTAAAAAAAAGGAGGCTAAAATCCTCCTATGCTTTAGGAAACCTACTGCAGACGCTGCCTGGATTGGCACTAGCAGAGTTTACTAATTTGTTATCCACCTGGAGGCCTTTGTAATGGAAAAACTATGTACAATACAGTAAATGTAATGTGAGTTCTACCTCTTATCACTAATTTTGCTAACAACCATCACCTGGCTGCTCATTAGTTTTTATTAGTAGCCACTGTGGTTAGTTAATTGGTTTTAAATGAAACAGACTTCCGGGCAGTTTACAAAATTCAAATGGATTTTATGCAAATACAACTCCGTTATGTACTGTATATGGAGCAGTTGACATATTAATAGTATTCTAATAACAGTTCCACTTTAAAATATCCACACTTGGAAGCAGAAGGTTAATACAAATGCCTTCAATTTTTATGATTCTTTGTGGCAAATTAGTAGGAAGCACTGAAGTATTTACTACTGTCATAATGCTATACTTCATGTAAAACCAGAAGGTTGGGGGACATTTCTATTTTATTTAAGCAAAAATGTTAATAAGACTCCCAATAGGAAGCTTCTTATTTTGGCTTGGAGTTATACAGATCAGGAAAACCTGGCTTGGCAATAATATGTGTAAAAAACGATCTTGTCATAGTAGCTGAATACAAAGTGAATGATAATCAGCAATGTGATATGTGATATGATCAGCAAGGTAAAAAAAAGGCAAATGCAATTTAGGATGAATCAATAAGGTATAATTTTCAAATCGTAGGAGGTAATAGTTCTATCTATCCTTATCACACTTCATTTTAAGTATTATGCTCAGTTTTGGCTCCATACTTTAAGGCAGAAACTTGTGGCCTGCAGGCCACGGCCACCCCCAGCTCTGCGAATGGGAAAAACATTGTGAAACATCATGTGACGGAAATATGATGCCACGAGTTTGACATGCGTGCATTAAGGGATCAGATGAAGTGAACTAGGTTGCAAGAAAGGCAATTGTACTTGAGGAGAGTTGGAATCAATGGCCTGTGACCCTTCCCCTACCATTTCATGGATCCAAAGATGTTCTAAAAATCTCTTTTCTTCAAGGGCATTTCATACGATTTAAGTGAGACCCAAGGCTCTGCCCAAGGGGTAAAATATAATTATAGCTGAATTAGGTTTATTTTACTGCATACCTATAGGAATTGACTTGGTACCTTCACATTCTTTCTCAAATTTTCCAAAATTAACTTCTTTTTGCCCTTCAGGCAATGATGAAATCCTATTCTTTTTATTACTGGTTCTGTGGGCGTGGCTTGGTGGGTGTGGTATGGCTTGGTGGGCGTGGCAGGGAAGGATACTGCAAAATCTCCATTCCCACCTCACTCGAGGGGAAGGATCCTGCAAAATCCCCATTCCTTTCCCACTCCTGGGGGAAGGATATTACAAAATATCCATTCCCACCCCACTCTGGGGCCAGCCAGAGGTGGTATTTGTTGGTTCTCTGAACTGTTCAAAATTTCCGCTACCGGTTCTCCAGAATCTGTCAGAACCTCCTGGATTTCACCCCTGCCATCAGGCTACAGTGCTTTTAAAGGACACTTTCTTTTAATTAAAACTTTCCTATATATAATTTTAATTTTATAATTAAAATTTATAATTTAAAATAATTAAATTTTAATTTAATTAAATATTCCCTGTATTTCAAAGCTCTGTCCAGTTTTGCTTACCGGATATTCAACCCACTACTAAATACAATGATCCACTGGCTGAAAATTTTGTCAGCACTTGAAAAACAAGAATGCTTTGCAGTTCAAGGTAGCTGGTGAACATTTTCTCGGTTTAGAAGCAAATAGGATTAGGCCTACGGAGTCCTTGCATTGGAGACATTTAAGGAATACTGGTGGATGCTCTCAGAATTCAGCAAAGTATCCCGAAAGAAAGCAGGATGAAACCATTTTTGTATGATGTCAGGAAAATTACAGCATGCCTGGAGTCACTTAGGAAAATTACAATCTGCTTGGAATCACTGGGACATGAGAGCTTCCTTTTTTTCGGCCAGTAGCTCTGCATCCCTTTCCAGAGATCTACTGACCCTGAGTTCAGATCCCATTGCTTTTTAGTGAAGCCAAACGTTTGGGCTGTAGATGAGCAATGTCAGGGCTCAGGGCCATCGTATGTTTCTCTATGGTAGAGATGAACAGGTTTAACACTACAACATTCAAATGGATTACAGGTAATCCTTAATTTACAACCATAGTGGCTGTTCAAAGATACAGCGGCACTGAAAAAAGTGGTTTATGACCATTTTTCACACCATTGACCAATGCAGCATCCCCTTATGATGGCTGTGGTGTCCCAGGGTCACAATGATCTTTTGCAATCTTCTGACAAGCAAAGTCAATGAGGGAAGCCAGATTCACTCAACAGTTGTGTTACTAACTTAACAACTGCAGGGATTCACTTAACAATGGTGGCAAGAAAGGTCGTAAAATGGGGGGAAAAGTCACACAACAACTGTCTTGCTTACCAATGGAAATTTTGGGCTCAATTATGTTCATAAGTCCAGGGCTACCTGTACATCCCTAGTTTGTACAAATACAACTCCTTGTTTTGTGAATGGAGCCTTCTTCTTCTTCTTCTTTTTGCCAATGACTATTATAGAAAGATACAAAAGAAATCCACTTTGTCAGTATCTTCTAACCACTCATGAACACTTGGAGAAAAATGTCTTGTCGGAAGCTAAAATCAGAGGTGGCTTTATGTATAAAACCTAAATTTGCAAAAGTTTCCTCAGCTGAAAGCAACACTGAACAGACATTAGCCTTCAAAATACCTTGTTGTAAATATCTTTATTGGCGTCCCACTGTAAAATGTGTTACATATGTGCTTTATAAAAATGAACAGCTTTCCCTAGAGATTCCCCTATACACAATTTAAAATTTAATTTCTAGAGAATTTATGAGAAAACTATTTTGGAATGTTTGGTTACATAAATTAATGATGACAGGTTTTTGTGTGTAAAACATTTATGAGAGCTAAAAGACCATGATAGAAAAACTTTTAAACTTAAGTTTAAAAAACGCTATTTTGCTGTTTACTGGGAACCATGTATTCACATGTCACTTTTTATTAAAATATTTCTATTTCAGACAATGATATATTGCTGCTTTGGCAACAAGTTACTTAATAAAAGGGTTCATGTGTTTGTTGTGTATGAAGGATGGTCCTTGTTTGTTAAATAACCCTCAATTGGCATTTTGCTGAAAAGTTCATAAAGAGCAGCAGACAAGATTTTCTGTTTATAAAGATTTTTTTTTTAAAAAATATAGTCTGCTTCATCTATTATGTCTTCATAGTTTATTGGCTCTGACTTAATATATATCAGATGGATCTATTACTTAGTGTAAATAGCTTAGTGTAACATCTAGTGAGATAAAATAGTTCTTTAGGTTAAGTACAGTGGATGAAATCAAACATTACATGAACAGTTTCTATCCACATGACATAGTTTCTGCTCTGGAGGTTAAGGGATCACAGGAGGAATGGGAATTGTCTCAAGTTCTAGCTCAGCTGACAGATTTTTATTAAATGTGCTACTCAGCGCCTGTTGACATGGTATTTTTTGCCTAGACCGTATTCTGGGTAGGACTGTGCGTAGATTTTAGAACTGCTATTCCTTCCCTGTTTCAATATTATCCCTTTTTGTTTGCTTTTTTTTTTTTTTTACAATACATAGCTTTCAACCTGTTCAACACTCACAAACCTGAAACACAACAGTATTAATTGTTCCATTTCTTAGATGAAACCCACATTTTATGGCATCAATTGACCCTTCATGCAGACTAAACCGTGTTCTGAAACAAGTAGTTTTCAAGAGGGCAGATCCTGTACTGGGTGATTGAATCTGGAGAGAGAAAGGAAGAATGCGATTTAGAATGGGCACTGAATCAATAGACTCACAACTTTTACAAGATAATAGTTGCACTATTATTTAAAGTATTACTACTTAATAACGTCATCTTTGAAGCATTGATTTCTGCTTTATTCCATCCAGAAAAAGGTGGATTGCCTTTTTAAGTCTTCCTGCTGTTAAACCCGCTGGTTGAGCTTTCAACAGAACAGAAAACAAACAGTATAAGATTTTAAATGTCTAGACGTTTCAATTTTAGCAATAAGTTGAGAAAAAAAAAATCATGCTCTAAACTGTTAACACAGGAAGGTCACCAATCCAAAGCAGCTTTATCTGGAGATCTTTCCATTCAGAAGGTGCTGTAATTTATCTTGTTAAGGGTAAGAGACAAGACATTTACCTCACTGAGGCATTTTATGTCAGTTCACACACAGCCTCCTCTTAACCTTCTTTAGCATTTGCAAAAACCAGAAGTGACACTCCTTCCCACCCCCAAAGATCTGAACATTCTTAGTAAATAATATGGCTTCACACATGATTTTGTCTTTCATTTGTAGATCAGGCAAAATTTGGCATGGACCCTGCCTTTTTGACTCTGTCTAAAACCAAAACACAAGACTAACGGTTAACTGAAAGTAGGGTTTGGTTCATCTTGCGTGCTAATGAGTTCGGCTTGCATGTCAAAGGAGATCCAACATTCAAATAATAATCAGGTCATGTGATCGGTTTCTTGTAAAAGCAACTCAAGGCTCTTCTTGGTCATGTGTATAAGCAGTGCAGAACTTAAGTGGGGCATTTCACTTTGACCAATTTGATCAAAATGCCCCTCTGGAGCAACACTCTCTTTTCAAGTGTGGTTTCACAGCAGCCATACTGCTAGGATACTAATAGGGACTTCTGTGCTCATGCAGAACATTATACTTTCCTAGGATTGTAACTCCTGGTGACTTGGACAAATGTGACTAGAAACCAGATCTTCACTGTCTCAGGGAGGGAAGTCACTGCAATCACTTGTCAGTCAGTGAAAGTGGAAGAGATGGTGCAGAATTTATATCTATTTCTGCTTCAGATCCTTTGTACTCTCCTCCTTTCTCTTTCCCTGCATAGAGAGCCTTTTGCCATCTGTTTCTCATGCTTCCTTGAACCATAAGTTGAAGGCAGTTACATGTTTACATTCTCTACATTCCTGCTCTGAGAATCTCCCTGGGAATCTCCTGCACTAACGCAACCTTGAGACAGAAGTCCTTTTCTATCTCAGCAAAATGGCCACTCAAACCAGCTTTGCTTCACTTGGACACTTTGCTCCAGGGCATTGAGGTGGACCAATTTTTAAGTCAAGGCAATGCGTCAGATTTGAAGCATGGGAACATCTGGGAATGAAACGACCCTACATGTTTAGACTTAAAATCTATGGGTGACATGGGAAATTCTAGAGTAAATTTACATTGTATAAGGGAACTGACTGTAATTTGCCTGATTTTGAGAGCAGAGAATAATGTAACAAAAAAAGAAACTTATTACCTATGTCTACATACGACTTAATTGTACACACATACAGTAGAATAATTGGCCACAGACATATGCTCAGTAGGGTCCACCCAATACTTCCCTTCTTTATCTGCCAATACAGGCTTGAAAGCTGCTGAAGAGATATGTGGAAAAAGGTGTAGGGAATGTGAAGTTCAAGAAAAAAGAAGAAAGGAAGGGGAAGCTACACTACACAATGACAGATTTGCTTCTGCAACATTGGAAGCCATGAAATTTCTGGTGCATGGGAGAAACAGGGCAACAGATTCTACATGCCAATGTTAATGTTGGTTAATGCTGTAGAGGCTCATACATTGATTTTTAGAAACACAATCCTGAGATTAAGATAATTCCCACCCCTAGGCAAAAGAAAAAAAAACCCTCAAACATACCCCTCACCCCAAAATCTCCTTTCCTGTATGCCTTTAATCTTAGAAAACATAAAATGACCCATTTTAAAGATCAATTATTTTGGAGAAAAATAGTCTTCCTTTCAGAAAAAATGTAAGAGTGTAAAAGTTATATTTTAGAACACATACAAGTTATATTTTAGAAAGTAAAATGTAATCTCTTACCTATAATCCATTTTTCTGATAAACATTGCATATCCATATACTTTTCAACTTTGCACTGTCCAATACAAATTTTAGCTTGACGGAGGGTTTTACATACTTTTCCTCCACAAAGCTGTACCAGCTCACAGAGCTTCTGATAGGGGGGCTGACTTGTGCGAGAGATGAACATTATAGGTTGATTGGCAAAGAGTTTTTGATACACTTTTTCTTTTAGAATATTGTGCTGAGATCTGGAAATCTGTTTGAAAAAGGGAAAATAAATAAGAAAGTGAATTTCACCACAGGATGAAGCATTTGCTTTTGGAAACATATTGCTATATTTTACAATTTTCTTGCATACAATTTTTCTATTAGAATGCCTGCTGCTTTAAAATTTAGTGTACAGTTATAATAAACTCTCAAAAGTGACACAAAAAAAATCAATAATATAGACTCTGTAATGTTAAATAATAGCAGAATGTTCTTGATATTCAGAAATTATTATTTCTATATTTGTTTTATTATTTTATCTATTATATTGATAATAAAGCCAGATATGATTTCCACTGCAATAAGAGTTTAAATTAAGTTTATTTTTTAAATTGTTATGCCTTTATTTTTTTGTCTAAACACAACTATATGGAAAGAAAACATCTAGTTGCATAATGAAACATTGCATACTCAACAGCCTTAATCTGAAACATACTATTACTGCATCAAACTATTTTCTGGAGTTGAAAGATATATTGAATCATAAACTAGCCAAACAGGTTGGGTTTACACTGTGTATTAAACCACAAATAACTAAGATTTAAAATAACCAAGTTTCTCAATAACTAAGTCTTGAAATAGGTAGTTAAGCATGTTGCCCAAGTACAGCCATTTCTTAGATTTCTTCTAGCTGTGAAAGAATTTGTATTCAGTTACTGCCAGTTTCTTGCTCCTTTGGGAATTTTTAAGATGAAAACAGGATTATATATTTCTTAACACAGAATAATTAAATGCACAATAACAGCTGAATTCCAGAAGGGCAGCCATCTCAAAGGACAAACTTCTGTTATATTTATTCAGAAGAAAGGCCCTTATATTCAGTAAAGCTATATCTAGGTGAATGAGCAACGTGGCAGATAGGTATGTAAGAAATGGAATAAAAATATGATGATTGCTAAAATCAAGCAAATAATTTTGATATGAATGTTTGCACTTGCAAGCTTAAACCATCAGATGTCTGGACTTAATAGGCCAGATGAAGGAGGCTTTTATTACAAAGAGCATATTCAATGCCCATGACAATTAAGCAAAAATGAGACTGTATAAAAATAGGATAGCAAGATCACTAATACCTCCCAGAAAGGATGATATGCCACTATAAATGGTTAGTTATGTATGATTACTTTCCCTCATTACTCTTACTCATTCCTCATTAATATCAGTGGTCTTTATTAAATCCACTAATTAATACAAGGGTTGGGCAAAGGCATGTGCAAATTTAAGAATAAATCAATTGAAATCAAGGGAATTAATCAATGGATGGATTTCAGGAGGATTATCGAGGGGATGAGTAACTGGTTTCCACCCAATTACTGTATAAAAAGTTGTGATACAAATTCCCCCCATACAGGCAACTGTGTGTTAAATGTAACTGTTCACCCTGGTATGTCTATTTTCCTAGTCTAAGAATTTTGTTTTTTTCAAACAGAGATTGGAATTATATGAGTCCTACTCCCAATCTAGTCCTCTAAAAGGATACAAGTTTATAGCATCATTGATTAGATCATGGCCCACAAATTTGTCTCTTCATATTTCAGGGGGCAAAAGATAATGGCACCAACACTGAAGGGTTAGGTGACCAGGATGGGGTAGCCTTCCAGAAACTAAGCAGGCCTGGCCTCTAGTTGGGTGACATATGGGAGCCCTATGTGACATGGCCTTATGCTCTTGGATGGAATAAAGGCAGGATATGAACCAGCAAAATGCCATCAGAATTCACAAAACAGGAAGTGAGTCAACTTTTTCAGGAGTCACAAGACTTGTTTACATTCAGTTATTGTGCAGCAAAGTAAAATAACTTGGAATTTGATATAAACTGTGAATAATATCATAAGATATGCTGTACTTATTTTCCAAACAGGCAACTCATAAATCTTTATAGCTTTATCTTGGCATTTTATCCATCCTAGCATATCAGTTAATGTACTGTATCTGACAGAGGAGAAACCCGAGTTCATATCAACATTTGACTGTTGAACAATGGATGACTTTGGCTTTGTCACTGTCTCTTAAACCAACACAGGGCTGTAGTGTTGGTTGTTCAGATAAAATGAAGAGCCTCTCGCCAAGTGCACTAATCTGTGCTTTTGGGGAAGAAACAAGATATAAAAGCAACATTAAAAAAAATAAGTGATTGTTGGTTTGTTGAAGAATTTAGTGACTGTTGAAGTTATACTGGCACTGAAAAAAGTGGCTTGTGACCATTTTTCACACTTATGACCCTTGCAGCATCAGTTTGGGTCTCAATTGTGGTTGTAAGATGAGGACTACCTGTATAGTGAACAAATTGCCATTTTAAATTTGCAGCTGTTGTTTGGACATCAGAGTTTCCTTCCCCTCCAAGACAGGTATGGATGGGAAAGGGAAAAAGAAAAGGCTCTGAGTCTGGAAAAAAATTAGGGCCTTGGGAAAGGGTGGCCAGCCTCTGGAGTAGTCTTACAAGTCAAAAGAGAAACTTCTGTGGCCAATTAAGCCGACAATCTATTTCTTCCCCATGCTGAGCCAAATACTCTAGCTCACATGTACTGTTTTTTTAATGTTAGAAGTACCTCAGGATATATATGAGACAAACTTCTCATATAACCCAAAATAGCTTATTTATTTTATTTTATTTTTACTAATCTCTCATGCCACCCATTTAGGTTAACAAAGTCCAAATGAAGAACAACAATCTCCACAGGATATAAATCTAGCTTTACCATATCTAAAATTAATAATCAAATCCAATTTGAAAAGACCTTGCGCTAAAATTGTCCTGTTGTGGTTGATAGTGTGGAGCTCTAAAGTTTCTAATCTGAAGCTGATTAAAACTGACAAACTCTGTTTATGTTCAGATCCAGCAGAGTCTGCATTTGTTACAAAGAGCCTACGTTAAGCTTTAACTTGATTGTAATCCTGCTGTTTTACACATTTTTGAGAGACATGATTTAAAGAATTTATTGTACTCCTGTTTGTTCAGCATTGTTCTTTAAAGCTTATAATTGCTGAGGCCATAAAAAAAGCCATTCTATGCTCACTGTGGTCCCTATTATATTAGAAATGAGCCTAAATTGACAAGAAAACTATATGAAAAAAGCCTGCTATTTTATAGGTTTACAACAACCAAAATCAGCCAAAACTGAAAAGTTCAAATTGTGGAGGCCACGTTACTTGTTATACTTTTAAATGTGTTATTTTATCCTATTATAATAAATAAAACTTGGATTATGAATAGAAAATCTGAGGTTTGGGCTGTTGAACTTCTTTCCAAATGCAGTGTAGATAAGGGCTGTATTTTTTTTTCAGTTTGTACAGAAATCATTCAAATGTAAGCATAATATGTACTTGATTTTACAAAAGATCATACTGCAAAATCAGTGGGATAAGATCTGAATCATATATTTGAATTTAGGACTGGCTATTATATTAGCAGCAATTGTTCCATTGGGAATATATGTAGAGAACTCAACATTTTCATGAAAATCCGCAGCTGGAAAGGAAGCTATCTTCAGTCCTTTCCATATCCTTCATTGTGCTTATTTTGTACCTCCAAAGATGTTTCTGAATTCCACAGAAATGTTTTCTTGGAGGTACTGCCACCATCGATTCAAATGCACTTAAAAGTAAGGCTTGCAAATATCCATATAAATTCCTCGATATAAGTCAGTGGCCCCCAACCTTTTGGGCACCAGGGACTGGTTCCATGGAGAGAGGTTTTTCCATGGACCGGGGGGGGGGGGCATGGTTTCATGTGCTGCCTGCATCCCGTGGATGGGGCTTTACTTGTTTGCAAGGCCCAGTTTTTGGCATGCTGTGGACCGGTGCTGATCCACAGACCGGGGGTTGGGGATCCCTGATATAAATAATGGAAGATAGTATCCAATGTTATTAGTATGTCCTTTTTTCATAAAAGGTAAAGGTTTCCCCTGTCCAGTCATGTCCGACTCTAGGGGTGGTGCTCATCTCTATTTCCTAGCTCAGGGAACTAGTGTTGTCCAAAGAACTTCTGTGGTCATGTAGCCAGCATAACTATACGCCAAGGCGCATGGAGTGCTGCTATCTTTCCACCGAAGTGGGATCTATTGATCTACTCAATTTCCATGCTTTCAAACTGCTAGTGGGCAGGAGCTGGGGCAAGTAACGGGAGCTCCCTCCATCATGGGGTGGTTGGGTCTTAAATCTGAGTTGTCAGCTTTCCAGTTGACAAGCTCAGTGTCTTTAACTGCTGAGCCAGCGCCCTCCCCCCCCTTTTTATAAAAGTTCATATAATTGGGGATTATTTCAGACATACATACTGACAAGCAGCTTGAACAAGAAACTAGAGCTCTCAAGAGCTGATTGCACTGCAACATCCAATCCAAAATAGAGAATCAATACTTTCTTGCACATAGTTTGTGTTTTGGAACTAAATGGTACAATAGTATAGTGAAATCCAACAGGCTCCATCCACAAACAGAAGAACGTCTGCTGTTTTCTACAGGTTCCTTGTCCTACCTGTTGCCCAGTAACTGAAGGAGTTGAAAATCCCACCAGCCGCTACCTTTAAGGCAGCAAACTAAATACCTGACAGGTCCTTGGAGCCTCTTTTTTTCCAGTTTCATTTAAGCTTGTTGGCCACCTCTTTTTTCAGTTTTCCCTTCCTCTCTCTTTTATGAAAGAGATAAAGAACATGGAGGCATTTCCAATGTTTGATGACTAGCATCCCAACCCACATCATCTTTGTAGGCATTTTCTATGAGCCATATTTTAAAGAGGCTAAATGTTTAATCTCAGAGAGTTTAGATTAAACCTTAGTGGACATATTGGGATTTACATTTAGTAGACATATATAGGATCTGATTGATTATGTGCCATTAAGTCATGCAAACTAGCGATTACATAGAAAAAACTTCTTTTTTACAATCTATCCATGGCCTGGTTTCTCTTATCTTAATGGATTTTTTTCTCTCTCTCTACTGCATTTATTTGTTAGATTTTAATTCCATTTTTCATTCAGGAGTACAACTGGCATACAGAACATTTCCTTTCTTCCAAATTTCCTCTTCACCACCTTGTGTAAGTTGGACTGGAGCAGAGAAATGGACCAAAGTCATAGTAAACTTCCAAGGCTGAGAATGGACTTTAACCTGGTCTCCCCATTCCTAATCTAATACTTTGACCATTATACAGGTAGTTCTCAATTTATGACGTTTAGTGACTGTTTAAAGTTACAGTGGCACTGAAGAAAGTGACTTATGATAGGTTTCCATACTTACAACCATTTTAGCAACCCCACGGTCACATGATTAAAATTTGGATGCTTGTCAACTGGTACGTATTTATGACAGTTGCAGTGTCCCAGGGTCATATCAACACTTTTTGCAACCTTCTGACAAGCAAAGTCAACGGAGAAGCCAGATTTACTTTACACCATGTTACAAACTTAACAATTGCACTGATTCACTTAACAACTGTGGCAAAAAAGGTTGTAAAATGGGACAAAATTCACTTAACAATTGTCTTGCTTAGCAATCGAAATTTTGAGAATTGTGGTTGTAAGTCAAGGACTGCGTATATTATCCTGACTTATATACCACCATTGCCTCTAACAAATGTTAACACTGTATGAGTCACAGCTCAGCCAATTTGTCATGGGTTACTACAAGTATCTTTTAAAAATCTTTTTTATGTTATACTAATGCATGTAAGTACCATGCCCTAAAACAGAAAGGGAAAAAAGTAAAATGCTGACAATGTGACGTAAACAGAGCTTTACAGATAAACCCTACTTCTCTCACACACTGATAAGAAAAGTTAATTTCTGCAATTGTCTGAAAAGCAACGTTCCGTGGGAATTTTGTGAAAAGGTTTGGCAGATGAATCTGTTTTCTGGCAGATGTTCAAATTTATACTTGAGAACCACTTTTTTCTGCAGTGCAAACATGGTGTCCACCAGGAATAACACTGTGCACCTCTATTCAAAACACGATTGAGACAGAGAGCAGATATGAGCTTTATATTAAAGAAGCAAAAATGCATTAATTACCAATTAATAGTTAGCTATTTTATCCGAGACGAAAGTTGTTGTTTTGGTTATAATAGTTGGTTGCAAAGTCAGCCAGATATTTAGACTAGATTTGACGTCTTTGTCCACCTATTGAGGCCTTCCCAAGGACCTGGGATAGGCAGATGTTGTTTTGCAAGACATGAGGCGTTTTCTGAAATAGCTGAATTTAATTACAATTGGAGCAGTGTTTTTTCCCCCTTTCTTGCCCTGAATGATAGCAAGAATCTATTTCTGTTAGCGTTTCTGTTAACCATGTAAAGGCTAGGCCAGGAGTCTCCAAATGCGGCAACTTTGAGACTTGTGGACTTCAACTCCCAGAATTCTCCAGCCATTCCCCTGGCTGGAGAATTCTGGGAGTTGAAGTCTACTGGTCTTGAAGTTGCCACATTTGGAGATCCCTGGGTTAGGTAAGTGTGCCATGTATCATAAAGCATTACACTTTTTAAAATATACCAAATGCCATTTTCTTCCCTCGTCAAATAATAAATGTTTCCTAAAATATCATTTGTTTCTTTTTAAAAAGAATCTCTATCAATACCAACATTTATATTCTCTTGCACGCAGTGGGCTGTTAATGCCTGCAGAGATTTCCCTGCTCATTCCAGAAGTGCCACTTAAAACAGCTTCTAAAGTGTGTGTAGAATCATCATGAATGTGTATGTGAAACATGACTTCCATATAAATATATATGAAACCTAGATCTGGGGAAATTCAAGGTGGAAGGATTCCCACGCTTGAAATCAAGTTGTCCTACGTTTTCTGCATTAAAGCACATTAAAGTAAAGCCGCCTTTTGCAACTGACTGACGATTTTGTCAATGCCAATGATGTTCAAGTGGTGCTCCGGATATTTTGCGATTGTATCCATGGCAATTATTTTTATTTATTTATTTGTACCCTGCTTTTATTATTTTTAGAAATAACTCAAAGCGGCAAACATATCTGACACACCTTTCTCCTATTTCCCCCACAACCCTGTGAGGTGAGTAGGGCTCAGAGAGAGTGACTGGCCCAGTCACCCAGCTGGCTTTCATCCTAAGGTGAGACTTGAATTCATTATCATCCGCTTTCTAGCCTGGTGCCTTAACCACTTAACCACTATTACTATTGGTATCGTAATTACTTACTTTTGCCACAAACATTCTATTTCTATTTGCAGTCATCATATTTTGTGATTTTTTAGAAGCCCAATTATTAGCGCTGATAATGTTACCTAATTTGGGTAATGAAGTGTCTGTAAGAAAACAACCAAGCTCAGAGAGCACCAAGGACCACTCAGCTCAATTAATCTTTTCCCATTTCTCTTGTTTAGTTCCTCACTTCTAAGCTACCAACTTTACTAATAAGGGGAATGATATTAATAAAATATCTGATTGTAAATAATAGAGTTTGTAGCAGATGATACTTTGGTGGATTCCAAAAACCTCCTAAAGATCCTTTTATGAAGCTATTTAGTTCCTTTTTCTTTCAGTGATGATTATTGTAGACTATTATTGAAACTTTCCTTGGAGCAAAGAAATTCATCTTATTACAGATAATCTCTACTGTATATTTTGATTGATAACAGCTCTCAGAAATTGCCTGTGTACAAAATACATTCTTTCCCATTCAAATAAAAATCCTTCTCCTTTGTTTTATAGGTAGGTAGTTGTGTTGTAGCAGACAGAGATCCTATTTTAGACCAGGAAAAAAAGGGGCAAATTGCCCTCAGATTCATGGAACTAGTTTCACAATTCTTTGGATCACAGTAATATATATTCTGGGTCAGGGTCTAATGTAATCTTTGCCTTTGCTATACTGAACATTATTTGCATGTTTACTAGTCAGCTGTACTGAAATAATCTCTATTCCAGGAATAACAGTACATTAACAGTATCAAACAGATTTCTGAACCAAAAGCCTGGCAAAAAAATTCTCCAAAGCATTCTCCAAATGCTGCTAGTTCATCATAAATAGAATATAATGTTAAGAGTCATTTTTTTATTAAACAAAAATGTGCATTAGTTCTGTTCTATCTAAAACAATCTACAATTACTAAAAGCACAGAGCACATCCTTTATTTTTTAAGTTTAGATGAGTTGTTGTTAAGATGTCCAGTAGCACCTCAAAATGTGCCAAGCATCATTTGTGTTCCAGCTACTAGAATAATTGACAGGCTTTACAATAATTTTTGGAAAACACTTGAACTTCTCTTTCACACACTGCAGCTCTGTTCAATATATTTAAGATAAAGTACACCACACTTATCTATCTTCACGTTTTAGATAGATAAGGCTTAAGATTGAAGCAGTTCAGGTTCTCCTCCAAATAAAGATGTTCTTCTTAAAGATGATTGATGAGAAGAATCTTCATGATCAACTATCCTATTGCTTTAAAGATACTGAAGACTATAAGAATACCTTCAAAGAAGAACTTCGAATTCTGTTTCTAAGCTAACCTTGCATGCATTGTACAGATGTTCAGATGATTCTAGAATCTGTAGAATGCTGGCATATTTTAAAACATAAAAGTGGCCTAAATTCCACATAAAAAGGCTTACAGTGCTAAATGACTGCAGCAGGTTACTTCCTACTTAAAATGTAAAGAGGTGCATAATTTCCTCCTCTTTTCTCCCCAAACGAAGCTAAAACTTTTTTTTTAAATGGAGAGTATGTGATTATATTCAAGAGTGAATGACTCAACTAGCACCTGAGAATTTTTTTGTGTGACTGTTATTAATGGATTGCTGAACTTCCTGTTTCAGCAAAATACCAAACATGTTGGTTTTCCTTTACAAAGCAGCTATTACATCAAGCCTTGTTCCTACCATTTCAGTTTTGTCTGGAGTCCAACATTTTCTTTGGCAAAGGTAAAAACGTTCTAATTAAAGTGCTCACAAAAACAAGCATCATTCATCGCAGACATAGCAAACATCTGAAGAACATTGCACTGCCTGATTCTTTTACTCATACTGGATACCAAGAGAACGACAAGACTATTGTTATGCATCTGCTCTAGAGGGATAGGCTTGCCCCATGAGCAAATTATTTGCAATGTGATTAATTTTTCACTACTATCTTAATTTATAGAGATGAATAAGAGGCCATTGACAGGCCTCGGTTCTAGAATAGGAAATAATAGAGAGAGTGAAGAAGGCAAAAAGAATTGGGTCATAAGGTAAAGCTCATTATTGTATTGTGTTGCAATCCCTAGAGATTATGCCATCTCCACTATTTTGTAGGCAATATCATTCCCTCAAAAGTTTTCAACAGGGTCTTCTGCAATTTTTTTGTCCAAAACCATATTTTGTGTGTGGTTAGAGTAAAAAAACCCTGCTATCTTGATTACATTGTGTGCTTGTGGAGAAATAGCATTCTGAACATATATGGTAGATGGACTCAGAAATAGATTGGGTGATGGCTAGTAAATAAGAATTCAATCTAAAATCAGAGGTGCTTTCAGAGGGTCTTTATGTACTTGATTAAGTGCAAGATCCTTAAAGATCTTTCCTACATGGGATCATTGTTCTCAGCAGTTCACTACTTGAATATGCAGTTTGATTCAGTTTTGTTATGAAACTTAAGTGATGCCAATAGCAAACAGACTTCTACCAGTTTCAGGAGAGACTGGGACTGAATATTATTTCCTAGAGGGAAACTTTTTTAAAAAATGTAATGAGATGCATACAATTTATTTTTTAAGCAGGCTTTCTATTTTGTCTTGTGGTTGAAGATAATAAACAAAGGGGGAGAGAAATGCAAAAGGCAAAAAGGGCGCACTGTAAGCCGCCCTGAGTCTCCAGAGAAGGGCGGCATATAAATCAAATTAAAAAAAAAAAAGGGACCAACGCTAGCAACCTATATTAAATAGTTTTAGGAGTGGACACAAACAAAAAAAAAGTGTTTTGTTTTGAACTTGGAACAAAATAGTCTTTGAAATGCTCAAGAACTTTCAAGGTGACTCTGTACTGTGAAAACAAAATTCAAAATCTCTTATGTGTTTGAAAACTCAAAACTTTTAAGGCATTTGAGTCAAGCTGAATATGGTTCACTTAACAGAAAAGGGTAATGGTTGGAGTTGCTCATGATTTGCTGAGCATTAAGACTAACAGTGGTTCATCAGGATTGGCATTGTTGGACTTCTCTCTAGCTTTGGACACTCTTAACTTCCAAAATCTACAGCCCTTCTCAAACTCTTTCTTTCTTTCTTTCTTTCTTTCTTTCTTTCTTTCTTTCTTTCTTTCATTCATTCATTCATTCATTCATTTATTATTTGATTTTTATACTGCCTTTCTCCAACAGAACTCAGGGCGGTGAACAGCCGAGATAAAACATAACATATAAAATTTAAAAACAGTTTAAAAGATATTAAATAATTTCGGCCCACAATTTAAAACAACCCAATTAAAACTAATTTCAAATTAAAATCGAAAGGATGGGATCAAGCCAGCTGTCTTTAGCTGTTGCTGATTGTTTTTTTCCCATCAGTTTCTCCCCTATCTATCCTGTTGCATTTTTTGGCTACGTGGCATTTTTGTTCTCCTATCTTCCAATTATTTGTGAGTGTACTTCAGTACTTAGTTTTAGGTTCCCTGCTATTTATTCAATAATTGCCTTTGGATTATATGACTTCTTTTTTTTCAGTTTAACTATTCTAATTATGGCAACACTATCCAGGTATATTCTGCTCCTGTCATAATAAAAAGCGGCATAATAGCTACAACAACGTAATTGGTGATACAGATCTTACTTAGTGTAACCATATTTTAATCACAGATTAGTGTTGTCTTACCTAGATTATTACAGCAGTTTACTTGTAGAGTTTTCTGGGCTTACGTTCAGGACCTCTTCCAATTGATCCCTATGTTTTTTCTTCTCCAATCTTTAAACTGGTTGGATCTTTGAGAATATAATTTTAAACTATGAGTGTGGCTTCCTGGATACCTTGTATAGGCAAACCTAGTAATCTGAATAATTTAATCCTGCTTCACATTCTGTCCATGTGGTTTGACTATGTAATCAGGGTTGATTAATTTTTTTACATTAGAATGATCACTTCAAGTTTGGCTTTTTTCATCTATCACCTTTGGAATACATTCTACTTAGAATTGTAACGAGTTTGAACCCCTGAATTTTTTTTTTAAAGCATGAAATACTCTTAGCTTTATGAAAGTAGAAAAATAACATTGCTTAAAGTATGAATGAATGCGAATAGGTAACGGTTGCCGTAATTTATCATTGTACACTTTTGTTTATATTACATTGTCGTGTTGCACTGCCCTTATTACACACTAACTTCTAAAGTAATAGATTTGTAGCCCGTACTAAAGGATGCCTACCAACCAAATTGCATACAGTTGACTAAGGGCATTTTTAAAAAATTCCACATAGAAAACTATGGAAACACACAATTCTACTCTCACCAAATTAGATACCTCTTTGTGTTAGTATCCGTTATCAAAAATTCCTCCACAACGGAAGGGACAAAGGGACAAAGGTCTGTTTAGTTTCTTTAAGTCACCAACCAAGACATTACAGAAAAGGAAAGCAAGCAGTTTTTTAAAAAATATTCTTTTCCATACATTTATCCTCTTGACAAATTTCCTTATGGTTTTGCATTTTCAGCTTGGTATTTGTGGGAGTTTTTCTTTCTTTCTGCAGTCTGCTTGCTGCAAACTCAGCAAAAGCAACACTTTTTTCCCCCTTTCAAGACATTTCTGCATGCACATGAGGTAGCTGCTGGCTGTCAAAATGGAGAGAGACCGTTGACATTTCTTCATTGCATGAATAATGTTAACACTGCAACAAGACATAAGAACATTCACCTCAAACTCCAGCCAACCATTCCAAGACTTCACTAGCAGTCATTTTTACCATAGCTGGAGGTGATGCAAACTAGCACGCAGACATTCTTTTGAATTTATAAAACAACACCCACCTACCCATCCATTTATATGAACTCATAGCGAGGTTTTTCAAAATATAGTAATTTACTGACTAGCTGACAAATGAAACAGCTGCAAGCCATTTTCTCTATAGGAATGTGCTTCCTTTCCCTTAATACTCCATTCCCACAACATCCCCTCATCTAATCTAAAACAGTAGCAGCATGGAACTAATTGGATCCTACTACAGTACTAAGGGGGCTGGAAAAAGTTTGGGGAAAAAATCCCAATTGCAAGTCACGGAACAACGGCCCAAATTTGGTGCCATGCCCTAACACAGAGATGATGCCATTCAAAAACAAGATTTGTTTCACATTTGGAATAAAGCAATGTGTTCTATTGCATACAGGTAGTCCTTGACTTATGACTGTGATTGAATCCAGAGTTATGGCCATAGGTTGTGCTGATCGTTAAGCAGGTTGTCATGTGAGCAACTTGATTTTATGACATTTTAAAGTGAATCACCATGATTGGTAAGTTAACACAGCAGACATTAAGCGAACCCATTGTGTACAATTTTTTGCCAAAAACTAAAAGTAAATGCTAGTTTTGGGCAAAAACATTGCAATTATTTGATTGTGAGGTGCTGCAAATGGCCATAATTTTTTTTTTTTTTTGCTTTAAATGCAGGCTATTTACCTTTTTTTTTTTTTTAAGGTCTGTTGTAACTTGAATGGTTGCTAAGTGATTGGTTATAAGTTGAGGGCTAATTGTACTTAAAAGGAAAAATACACATTTTGCTTTATGGTCTATGTTGTACTCAAAATAGCCATTTTGAGACAGGCATCTGAAGGACAAACTGTTTTGCATGTTCCTAATAATTTTAACTAAATGTTAGTGCTAATATTATTATATTTAATATGCTAATAGAAAGTATGTAGGAAAATATAAAGAAAAAAGTTTCAACATTCCTCCAAATCTGTAGGGATTTCTTTTTAGGATTAAAATGTAAATAAACAACAGACATTAATCTTTAATTGCAGTAGTATAGCCTATGCAGAATACAATTCTTTTTTTGGGCATTCTTTAGTAATAACAAGCTAGAGAATTTAGGGAGCATATGCTTTTTGTCTTAGAAAAAACTTTATCACACTGTTATAACATCCAATAGTGTACAGAAGTAATAGCATGTTCTTTTCCTATCTAACATTTTGAACAGCTGCACCTGGAAACATAAAAGCAGGATTCATGGGCAAATATCTTCTTTGTATAAAACTATAACAATCTATTATACTGAGGAACCACACTGTTAGTTTAAGTAGGAGGGTCTTTCTGGATCAAAATGATAAAGCTGAAAACAAACTCCAATGATAAGTGGCTGCACAAATAATTACTGGGGTGCTCATCCTGCATGTTTATTTGGAAGCAAATTCCATGGTATTGAACAGGTTGATTTTCAAAGACGTGCAGAGAATGCATTAATGCTAGATTCAACACCTGGTGAGTGGCAATCAGAGTAGAATACATAGATAACCTCAAAGAAGCTTTGCAGACACAGTTAAGGCAAAAAATAAAAAATCGCAAACCCTGTAACTCAGTTGTGGGAAAAGTGGAAGCTTGAGGAAGAGATTTCAATATCGCTCCCTCCCATTCCACTCCTTAAGATGGAGCAGAGGCTGTCAAGATTTTTTTTTCCTGTTATACCATACATAAGAACCAGTGGTGGGTTCCTCCCAGTTTGGCCAGGTTCCGCCAAGCCGGTAGTGGTGACAATATGATGTCACTGAACCGGTTCTGCCCCCCCTCTCCCCTTGCGTTATTTTTGCCTTTTATTTGGCCCCACCTCCAATCTATTGCTATTGCTGCCTCCTGAGTCCCAGCTGATCGACTAGAAGAAAAAAAACTGTTTAAACTCTTGCCGCGGGGCTTCAAAGGGCCGCCCTACAGCTGATCAGTGTTAAAAGGAAGTGTGGTGGTAGACCAGTGCCTCCAAAAACAAATGAGTAAATCGGGGCCTGCAAAAATAAATGGGTAGACCAGTGTCTCCAAAAACAAATGGGTAGATCAGTGCCTCCAAAAACAAATGAGTAGACCGGTACAGCTCTACAAGCAGTTAAAAGCCTGGTAGACCAGTACCTCTGCTAAATCCTAAAGAATTGTCACATGACTATTAAGCCACGCCCGCAAAATAAGCCACACCCACAGAACGGGTAGTAACATTTTTTAGAACCCACCCCTGATAAGAACATAGCATTTCTATATTCCTTGCACTATTTCCCGATCTGGCCCACTTCAAAAGACTGACACTAATCTATTTTTACCTAATTTTATTATCGTTCCACTACTTGATGTGCAACTACTATGTTTCCCTGAAAATAAGACCGGGTTTTATATTAACTTTTGCTCCAAAAGATGGATTAGGGCTTATTTTCAGGTGAGGTCTTATTTTCGGGGAAATATGGTAGAAATCCTTGGCTTGCTGGCTGGCTGGCAGAGACTTCCTCATTATTTTGTTTTACTTATTTAACAAATGTATATCTATCTATCTATCTATCTATCTATCTATCTATCTATCTATCTATCTATCTATCTAACTATCTATCTCTCTCTCTCTCTCTCTCTATCTATCTACCCAAGGAACTCTGGGCAGCTGGGCTGAGAGACAGTGACTGGCCCAAAGTCACTCAGCTGGCTTTCATGGGTAAGGAAGGACTTGAACTCACAGTGTCCCACTTTATAGCCTGTTGCCTTAACCACTAGACCAAGCTGGTTTTAGTTTAGTGGTGGAAGATTCAAGGGTGGGTCTCAGACAGATCACTCCTTGTTCTGCAGACGTAAAAGATGCTCTTAGGATAACAGACGTCAATGTAACCACTGGAATCTGGCCATATTTATACTATGTTGGGTTTCATCCTACATCTTTTTTCCGACTCTTATGTGATTACAGACTTTCTGCCACCCATTTCTTGGCCTTAGATTTTGAAAGCACTTGCAAAGTATGGATACTGGTTTATTTGGTCTCGGACTCCTTTATTTCTGTCTTTGCCAGCTTCAGCCCTCACTGGATTCAGCATAGCATATAAAATCAATTAAGCCTTTACCATTTTGGCTTTTTAGGATTAAATCTGACAGCTAGTTTAAGATCTTCAAAATCCTCCTCCTTCTTCTTATTTTTTCAAAAAGCTGAAATATTATCATTTTATTGCTGAAATTAGCATGCCAAATGAGTGATAAGCAGGAACCAATAAAGATTCCTAAAAAGCAGCCAGGGTCTAACATTGACAAAATATGATTTTTCTCTTTTATGATACAGGACAACTATATATAGTACATTCTACCGATTTGTTTCTCTAAGTGTTTCTGTCATAGCTACAGTAGATTGTGTGGAAAACATGAGTAACAAGACTAAAAAGAAACCAGCATTTGATATAAAATTTTAAAAGACCCAATCTTCATATCTTTTGACTTGGAATTTTTTAAACATAATCATGTTAACATTGGTAGCTAACTTAATTTCATCTCATTTATATTAACCTTAGAAAATAATGACTTATCTGTAAATAATGTGCATAGTAGACAAGCGTGGAACTGCTTTCATATAATGAATAGAATAGAATTCTTTATTGGCCAAGTGTAATTGGACACACAAGGAATTTGTCTTGGTGCATACGCTCTTGGAGTACATAAAAGAAAAGATACATTCGTCAAGAATCAAGAGTCATGAACGCTCTGTTTATCAAATTAATAAAGCTGTTGGATTTCACAGAGTCTCAGGATGGCACATAATACCAAAACAGCACAAACAGTGAAACAATGAGGAAAGAACAATGATGTCTGGACAGTGCAATAAAATATACAATTTAATATGCATATCCCCATAAGAGGCCAGCCATCTACTTTAGCCCAAGACCTATAGAAAAAACCATGTATTTAAAGTTTGATTGAACAAGAACTGAGTAGAAGCCATAAAGTCCCTGTGGAAATGCCGCTGCAGAGACAGATACTGCAACTGAGAAGGTCTGATTCTTGCCAACTCTACTTGATTGTATGTGATGGGCTGAAAATAGCAGGGACAAATGGTCACTTAGGGCCAAAGATGAAAATTCTCCAGGATCTTGTGAGTCAAATATTCACAACCACTTGATCCTGCTGGGATTGATCTTGAGTCAGGAACAAAACAAATAACTTTTTGTTAGCCCAGGAGCAAACTGATCAATCTCAAACTAATGGATGACCTCACCCAATAGCCTCACACAGAAGGATTTATTATGTACCAGCCTAGTGTTCAATAGCAGCAACTGCAGCCAACAAGTACTGATGATCTAGGGTTGAATACAGGGAGTCCTCGTCTTACAACAGTTCATTTAGTGACCGTCCAAAGTTACAACATCACTGAAAAAAGTGACTTAAGATCATTTTTCACACGTACGACCATTGCAATATCTCCATGGTCACCTGATCAAAATTCAGGCCACTGACTCACATTTATGATGGTTGCAATGTCCCAGGATCATACGAACATCTTTTGCAACATTTTGACAAGCAAAGTCAATGGGGAAACCAGAGTCACTTAACGACTGTGTCACTAAGTTAACAACGGCTATGATTCACTTCACTGTGGCAAGAAAGGGTTCTAAAATGAAGCAAAACTCACTTAACCAATGTCTCACTTAGCAACATACATTTTGGGCTCAATTATGGTTGTACGTTGAGGACTACTTGTACTAAAAGTTAGAAGTGGGACTGCTTGCAACTATCTTGCCCCACCAATACCATGTACAGCCTGTAGTTAGATTCCCAGCATACCTTCCTCTGGCCTTCAGGACTTCAGTGATAAAAGTGTAATAATCTATATGTTAAAAGCTACTTTTAAAAATGTGCGTAAGTAGACATTTGATATATTACATGTATGTTTTTATTTCTTCAATAAGCCAATATTCTTGTTATGGAATGGTTATGGTTAATCGCATGTTTATTACTCTAATTAATTAGACAAATAGTGTACCAGTTCTCTGTATTCAACACCTAAGTAATCAATTAATATTTATAGTCTTTGCCTGAATATCAAAGTTTATTTTCTAAACTCACATAAGAAAACTGCTTATCTACAATCTAATTTAAGGAATTTCAAGCGTTAGGGTTTTTTTAATTGCAAGTTCTTTATTCACAGCAAGCTCAATGCTACTGGATTTGATTTTATCAGATTTTTTAAAATTACTGTTTTACAAAGAGGAGCACCGCTGATATTATTTTAGAGGTTATTTACAAATTAGCTGATTCTTTTGAGCAGTATTTGTGGCTAGTTATTCAATAAAGGTCAGATATAATTTTGAAGAATAAATAAATATCTGGAGATGGAAAGGGATCAACTATTTAATTGATGTTAATGTTACTTTTAATGTTTTTGTATTTCTGCTTTACTGCTAATTGTAAGCTGCCCACTCAGAACAGTGAGATGTAAATTTGATGAATAAATATATACTTAAAAAAAAAAAAGACTTCCATACAGTCGGGGTGAGGCACACTACCTCTCTGGAATCTCCTCTTTTATGTGATTCTAGATCCACATATTCCTTTTAGCCACAGCCGATTGTGGGAAAAATCCCCACCGTCATTACTAATGAGATTCTAATATATCCCTTTGCAATCATCTTCCCATTCAGTGCTATTCAACGCAACAGGTTTGTAGTCATTCAACAATTCCATTTGGCCAACCAGCTGGGATGATAGATCTAGGTTATAGGAAATGCATTCATTGTGAACAATACACTAATAGATATCATAATCTACATCAACATTCCCTACAAACATTCGGCTTTCATTTAAAAAGGGGTTAACGTATGACTGCCCTTTTTGTGTGTGAGGGAAACAGATGTCAGGAACTAATTACTTTACTCTTGCCATAAGCATCCTTTTGCTCTAGAACGGTTGTTTATTCCTTTCATGCAAGTTCTCACTTCCTTTTCATTTTTTTGTGACATCACTTTTTAATGAGCTGCATGACTCCAAAGTTGAGGTAACGTGTATTTATATCCACTGATGAATGAATATCAGTTTAAAACAGGTGGAGAGCTCTTATGTATGAAGTATGTATGTGTGGGAAGGAGGGAGACTTCAAAGTCAAAAGTAAGAGTAAAGACTTAAAAACACCATACTACCGATATATATGTCTGTGAAAAACTGTTGTAAAATGGAAACTTTTTTTGTTCTTGTTTTTAAAGAAAAAAATAATAAAAAGTATATATATATATATAAAAGAAAAATAATGCATACTCTTTCCTCTAGAAATCAACATAAACAGTAGTAGAGAAAACATGGTATATAATAACTGTAGATTAAATCATATTAACATGACTAAAATGTCTCTGTAAGATGCACATCAGACCCAATTCTGGACAAAATTACTACAATAGTAATATGAGTAGCAGTAATCATTATCTCAACAATTTAAAATTATTATACATGACAAATCCTTTGAATATGTAACATGGATATATTAAAAATATTCCCAAGCTGTGACATGGCCTTAATTAGGTTATTAAAATTGCCCTGCAAAGATGTGTGCACTTACTAGAGTAAAGTAAATAATTTCATAATAATAATACTTCCTATATCTCAGTAGAAATTATAACACTTTGCGGCCATCCAAAGATCAGATAGATTTTTGCCAGGCAGGATCTAATAGCCCTAATTTGACCTCAATAGCAAAAAATAAAAGTGTAATATGTTGAAGTCAACAGTTATATTAACTGAATATAACTGAAGATTTCCCGTTATCAAAAATAAAAGCTACTTAAAGATAGGAAAACTGTTTCAAGTAAATAGTATTTCAAAAACTATAAAAACTATTTTAAGCAAATACAAGGAAATAAGCACTTTCATTGTACTCTTTCTACTTTATTTGCGGTACAGTAATTGCAACCAACCGAAATCCAAAAAAATCTCATGGCTTTCCACTGGATAAGGTTTGATTTCCTGTGAAACAAATGGGATCCCAAAAAGAACACAATGTTGGATGGACAACTGTCAGATTTAATATTGGAATAGATATTATGAGCACGGAAATGTACAAGCACATTCCTTGGTCTTGTTTTAAATATCAAGTATGTCCTAAAAACGGAGCTTTTAGTGTTTTTTTTCCTGTGCTATTTGTGGTCTTAAATTATCTTTTCTTTAACTTAGCAATAAAATCCCAATGCTGATCTAGCAGGACGAAAAGGTCGTAGGAGGAAGCCCAAAAAAGTTGCTTGAGATTTTCTGTTTTGGTTTCATATGTTTTGACTTAACTTAAATACTGAAATAGACATATCTCCTTACTAATCTATTTGCTAATGTTATAATTTCTTTTTTAACATCTGAATCCATTAAGATTGATTGAGTGAAAATATAAATATGTCGTTAGTAAAAAATAATTAACCCCAAGTCCATTAATCTGGAAGATGTAGAGGTAAGGAAAGAGAATGAAAAGAGCATGAAAAACCTAGACAAGAAAAAAATGGGGTATTTGGAAAAAATATTGTATTTGGAATGTACAGCAAGCTATCCTGAGATTCCTATATGAGACAAAGAGCTTAAATTTTAAATTAAATTCCAAATATCTCTAATCAATATATAGCAGGAAAACTGATTGCTATAAAGTCTGCAAGGATTTCTTAGCAAATAATTTTTTTGAAGAAGAAGATTTCTAAGGCGATCAGAGCAAAAGGTCTAATTTAGTTCGTCTGAACAATTTGCAGAATAAATGAACCTTGACTGGCAAACCTCAGACTTATATTTTAACTGTCAAAATCCTGGTTCAAAGACCACCAATAAAGGGACATGAAAGGGAAATAAGCAATTGCTTTGCTATGGCAAAGGAATGCGATGCTGTTGAGAGAAGATGGGAAAAGGAAGCAACTAAAAATAAAGAGTGAGCTGAAGTTACAACTGTTGCTTTCTATTTCTCTTTTCTTTTGCATCTTTCCTTAGAAATAAATCCCTCTGTGCATAGGAGAGTGGTGTACTTTTTTTTAGTGGTTTAAAAATCAGATTGTAATATTCCACAATCAGAAAACATTGTTGTTATACAGGCAGTTATAAGCAAATGACCAAAGAAGTGGAGCATAAGCATTAATTCAGGTATTGTTAAAAACTTTCATTCAGGCTTATCACTGAGTGGATGGAAACAGAAAGCAACAACAAACAACAACTCTTGGAGAAAAAATTGCTCTGCATACCAGCTGCAAAAACCTATGCTGAAGGATTCTCATAAGCGTTAACCCAGGATTGTGAAATATTTTGGACCTTAATTTCAGGAAACACTGACAACTATTCATGCCATATTGTTCTATATTTTTTCATTAGGCTTATGCTTCCTCCTCTGAAACCAGAAATTTTTGCAAAAATGTTTTTCATCAAATAGACTAAAGAGCAGGAAATTATAGGTGCTAATAGACTGCAAAGCTTTTATTTTATTGTTTAACATTATCTTAAGCCTAGGTACCTAACTAATTACTTTTTCTCCCACTTTACTTTCATTGTATGGTTATTGTTGTACGATATCTGAAGGAAGAACTTCGGATACTTATATTTCATTCAGTATTTCACCGTGATGTTCTAGTTAGGCTTACGATCTTTTCATATTCCTTTTCCCTATGTTTTAACAGGTTGTCTGAATGGGGTGTGTAATTAAAAGACTATCACAAAACTGTGTCTTATTTATTTTGCCCAAATCATGAAAGGGAATTAACTAGAGAAAGCAATTATATTTGGAAGAGTTAGTAGTAAAAGGAAACCAAACCATTGAAGAACACAGTGGCTGGACACCATCCAAGCTAACACTGGCCAGAGCATAGAACAACTCAAAGAAGTAGTGCAAGATCAGAAGATCTGGAGAGACCTGGCCACAAAATCACCAAGTCATACCCGACTGAATGGATAATATCATCAATACTCCGAGGAAAGAAAATTAATTGCTTGCAATACATCTGGACAACTGTACTTTTCATCTTATTTCCTTATTCAGTTGATATGGCTCCCCACTCATCCTGGACCTTCTGGCATTTGACTAAGGGCCTCTACAGTGATGGTGACTGGCTTCAAAATGGCAGGGGCACACACTTAAAAAGGAATAGGAATTTGCTTACTTGATTATACTTGCCTCTTAAAGCTAGTGACTATCACTAACATAGGCTTCAAACTATAAGACAAATCAGTAACACACACTGCAAGAAGCAACTCATATCCTACCCAGTAAAATCAGGTCACGTACCAGGATGGCCTACTGCTGGGGATGGGGGGGGGGGGGGGAGAGACAGTTTTTCAAGGCTTTTCCAAATTTTGTAAGACAGGCATGTTGAGTAAATACTTTCTTTTCTTTTTCCGAAAAAGGAATAAATTCTAATCTGTACTTTAAATACAAAATGGGCTATCTTAAATTAGTCCCTGGGGAGAAGATTCCATCTTTTAGTACACAGAATAGACTGTCTGTGGGTCCTGGCTCTTTCCTGTGGCAGGGGTGTCTGGCTAAAATAACAGGGAAATGATGTTGACAAACTAGTCCTCTGATGTAAGATGTTACTCCTGCTGCTACCAACGTTATATGCTAGCTAATTTTTAAATGAAGTTCCAGACTTTAGTTTGGGGAGTACTTGGAGCTCTCTGAACTTAGTTGTTTTCTTGCAGACATTTCATTACCCAATGAGATAGCATCTTCAGTGGTACCTAGCAATGCCAGCACTGAAGATGTTACTTAATTGAGTAACAAAACATTTGAAAGAAAATAATCAAAATCAGAGAGCACCAAGTTCAACCGTAGACAACAAATATTCTCTTCTAATCAGTTTCTATGCATATATAGACATTAAATGTGCAATATTCTTCTCTAGGCATTCGTAGCTAAATGTTGTTCTTGCATTTCTCCATCTGCATCTCAACTCATGGGATCTGAGCACAATCATAAGAAAAAACAGAATCCCGTATCCACTGCAGATATTCTACAAGCAGTATACTCTATTTGAATGTCCAAAATACTTGGATTTGGATGAAGTGCTACAGTAATTCTCTCCTATTCCTTAAAAGTTGCATTAACTTTAATGAACTGACTCCTTCAAATAGCAGTAACTTCAACTCTAAAATGTCATATTATTTTAATATAGTGTGTAGAAGTGCTGTGCTGTGCTTGTGTGAGGTCCAAGTCACTTCTTTCCAAATTCTTTGTAAAATGCGTAAAGCCCAAGTATTTTTATAAAGATAAATTCTAAATGTTGGAAGATACCACCAGCATTCCTGAAAACAGCTACTCATTTACCGTATGAGCTTTCAGAGACAAGATATATTTTAAAAAGGAACAAAGTGATAGCTATGTATGCATACAGTATAATATTTCTGTAAATATATAGTATAGTAAAGTATATAGTATATATACTTTATAGTATATAGTATATAGTATATAGTAAAAAAGCTTCCATACAAATAAATATTATTTCATTTAATTCATTAATATACATAGTGAACATTTCTTGGATGATGATTTCTGTTGATGAGGTTTCTTCACAGAGAAATAAGAGCAGGGACTGTTTATGTGAGTTCCAATCCTGCCTCACAATTCTAAATAATACTTTTAATTAAATAATAATAAAATAACAAAACATAACATAATATATCCACCCATCTGACATATCATAACCCTGGATGGCTTTCAACGCTAAAGCAATTAAAAAAACCAGCATAAAAACTCCTATCCCCTAAAATAACATATCCCCTCATATCCAACAATTTTCCTAGGCTTCAGGCATATTTCACTTGTAGGGAAAAACCAGGTTTTCATTGCTTTTCAAAAAGCTAAGCGAGTAGGGGACTGCCAGACCCCAGGGGAAAGGTGTTTCACAATGAAACTATGTATAATGATATTAAAAAAAACCTACTTTATGGACAGAAACCCTTCCTCCATTTTGTCTACAGTTAAAAAACAAAAGCCAATGTTAAAAACTACAATAAATGGCAAAAACCATCATTTTATATTTTTTGGAGCAGTCTCTTTATAGCAACCGCAAGCATGTGAACCCATGGATAACAAGGACTATTTGTACTTTTACTGTAATAATAAGTAATCAAGCTTATTTTGGATGCCAAGCAAAACACCAGGTCAATTATTTAGCGATTATGCAAACACTGCAGAAATTAAACTTAAACGTACTTCCATGATACAAGGATCATTATGTGGGTTTATCAGTTGCATATTGACTCATAATAATTTGGGAGATGGAATCATATGAGACTTCCTAGCATGTGGGCGAAGAAGTACATTTTAGATCATGGAGACTATGGTATGGAATTTATCTTCTGATCATACCAGTTTCACCACATCAGCTCCTGTGGTTAAACTATATTCTAGGGTTATGTGGGAGATTTCAACTATTCTCCTTTTTTCAATCATTCAACAATGACACCAGTGAGAAAGCAACTATTCTGGAGGCCAAGATCCAATTAGTGTAACAAATTCAGAAAGTATAGTTATTAGCAGAAAAGTCAATACAGTTGGCCAACCAAAGTATGCTTAATATAGTATGTTGTCTAAACTATGGCAGCATTATTCTTTTTTGGAACATTTTTTGCTTGCTGCTGAGACAGAGACAGAGAGAATATGCAAAGTACAGAAAAGGTGTCCAGAATATTCAACTGAACAATTAAATAGGAAAAAAGAAATATAGTCAAACCTAGCTCAGGTGAGCACCATGTTCAGTATACCTCACCATACTTTTCTACCTTGCAAACTACTCTTGCTTCCATCACATTCATACTCAGCTTCATGTGTTGCCTCTTTGTTCTTTAAACTTTTCACCTTTCTCCTAATAGCAATCTCATCAATACCTCCAACCATGTTTTTTGGTCTTTCTTATCCTCTCACATCATTTCCTTTTCTCATTATATATTTGCTTTGTGATTCAGCCCTCATTAATTCTCCCTATATAACACACCACCCCAACATATTTTTCCCTACTACTCATCCAATTTTGAATTCAATCCACATTCATCCATCATTCCTTCATTACCGATCCTCTCTTGTTTTACCACACACTACAGAAGTACCCCCTGCAATCAATTCTATTCTTCTTGGCAATCCTATTTGTTGGCCAATTTTGGGGAAGCTAAGCAGGTCCTCATAGGTATATCTGGAGTGATTTCTATTGTTAGGCAAAAAACTGAGGAAGCCCCTTGTTAAGGAGATGTTAAGGTCATCAAGTTGATTGAGGATGAAACTTTGAGGTTCCTCTAGGTTCCAATTCTCTTCTTAGGGCTGCCCTTGGGTTGGATTGTGAGAGGGTAAACAAGGTTTCTAGTCTTTAGACGGGACTGCAGGGGAAGTTGTCTGGGGGAAAGTGAGGGAGAATCAATTTACTGGAGAAATGTGACACAATGCATAAGATTCAGTGCCGAAGAGCCTGATACGTAGAAAAATCAAAGGTAATAGAAGCAGGCATCTAGAGAATATCACTAATATCACAAGCTTGAGTTTGCAGGCTTGCAAAGCAGCAATTACTGACCGATTGCAAACAGCAATAGTAATAGCACTTAGACTTATATACCACTTCACAGTGCTTTACAGCCCTCTCTAAGCAGTTTATAGAATCAGCCTATTGCCCCCAACAATCTGGGTCCTCATTTTAATGACCTTGGAAGGATGGAAGGCTAAATCAACCTTGAGCCGGTGAGGTTCGAACTGCCAAACTGCAGGCAGACAGCAGTCAGCAGAGTAGCCTGCAGTACTGCATTCTAACCACTGTGCCACCACGGATCATGGTATCTGTCATGTCATGAAAAATAAAAGCGATTGAATAACTGAACAACAATTAATACAGTTAAATTGATGACTAGTCAATCAATGTTTGTAATAAAATACACCTCCCTGTAATCTTCCACTACAACCCAACTAGTGGCTAAAAGAGAAGATAGCTTCTAACCACCCTTTATCAAATTGTGCAATTTTCTTAGGTTGCTCACAAAGATAGGAATTACTTGCCCAGGAATATGCTCAGCAATGGGCATAGCTGAAAAAGGATTTGGATAAACATATGCAGAGGAGATGTCTACATCTCTTCAGGTTCAAAGGCAAGGACATACTGCTTCTCTCCTTCCCTTCCCTCCCTTCCAGCATGCCTCTAGTGCTCAATGGGAAGACCTGAAGAAATTAAAATGAATTCAACTGAACATACTTAGGATCTTCCAACTCTGATTAGAAATTCTGCAATGCAGAAATGGAGGCATCACATACAAGGATTCTGGGAGCAGGCTTGGTATGCTAATTCCACTACTTCCTCCCATATGTATATAAACTAAAATCCCATTTTATTAACACTACAAACTAGGAACTTTTGAATATTTCTGAAAGTATGACAAGGGGCCATATAAGTCATTCCCTCTTCCCGTTCCAGATTTTTGTTATTTTTGTTAAGGACAAAAAAGAGTCTTAGAAAAGTCTTTTGTAATTTCTGTATATGTTGTACGGCTCAAACCTTATCATAAGTAATATGATGTCTGAAGTCAAGAGATATTGATGTCTGAGGTGGAATTCCAAAATACTCCGAGGAAGCCTTCCCTGACCTTGGTATTTTCCAAGTATATTGATTTAAACTACCAGAATTTTTAGCAATGATTATGCAGACAGAGGAGTTCTGGAAGTTAAAGCCTATACATCTGAAGAGTGATTGAGATTTGGAAAGCTTGCCCTAAAACCAAAGGTTATTGAAGGTGATCCATCTGGCTAGGCTAACGCTGACTAAGAATTCTGGAAATTATAGCCCCAAAGACTATGGAAGATATCAAAGTGGGCAAGATGGTAAAGAAAAGAAAGTCTGACTTTTTTTCTATATTTCTTCTAAAACATTTTTTTACTAAAATTTGCAAGAATGGGTGTGGAGAAAGACAATCAATTCTAACAGCTTTTACATCGTATTAATTTTAAAAGAAGAAAAAAATCCCTGTGTTTGTGCATGCTGCACACAGACACAGAAGCATATGGAATGTTATAAATAATGTAATTTGTAACCCTATGGTAACCTTTCACTTGATTTTTTTTTTATTTAGGGCATAGAAAAGAGAGAGAGGAAAGGGGCACAGAGAATTTGGAGGGGGCTGAGGAAAGAAATCCTAAAGCGTCTGTTAGTATCTGGGATGCCCGCATGGTTTGGGACTAACGTACCCGGGGAATCACCTTTTCACAAAGATCTCTACTCATCCAACTTGACAGATTGGGCATATTGCAGATCCCATCAGCCAGAGTGTTGGCAGATGGGAATGAAAAGACAGGGTTTTTGGCAGCGACTCCTGCTCTATGGAACATCCTTCGGAGATTAGAATGGTCCCAATCCACTTGTAAAGCTTTAAAAACCTGGCTATGTTCCCACGCTTGGATTGCTGAATGCGCTCAGGGCCCCATTTCCTGGTGGTATAGCTAACTGGTCAAATATCTTGGCTGCTATATATATTTAACCTGGATGTTTCTAGTGTTTTTACTGCTTAAAATGTTTCTGGTATTTTAATTGTAATCTATTTTTTGAACTGTAAGCTGCCCAGAGTCTTCGACTGAGATGAATGGCTGAAGAAATTGATTGATTGATTGAATGAATAAATAAAGAAATATTTGAAGTGTAGGGTCTCTACATAAATAGGCCTTCATGAGTTGCCTTTATAAGAGATGGGGAGGGGGGGAAATTGGAGGAAACAAGGGAAATTTTAAAAATGCATCTTCAGCATATGGTTTCTTTCTCCTAAAATTAACTCTCAGCATTCTATATACTGACCTCTCAAAAGCAGTAAATGGTTTCTTAATATGTTAGGTCAAATATTCATTGAATTCTCTTCCACAGCTAAAGGGAAGTCTGCTTTTGTCAGAAAGAAAGATTCCATTTACACAAAATGTTAAGAAAATCCCACAATGTCGACAGGATGAAACTCAAGGGGATTTCCCCCCCTCATCTTCCCAACAAGATAGAAAGGAATGTTATGTGACTGCTTCTAAAGTATTGAAAAGTCTGGTTGCCTTCTTGCTGTAAAACACACCCTACATTAAGAGAAGGGATGCATTACGTCTCAGGGTCTATGAAAGATGTCGCAGACCCTTGACTGAGGAAGTTTACACTGCCCTCGCAGCTGATCCCCTGTTCCCTCTGGACAGATTTCCTGCCACTCAGGACAGGAATAAAACAGCATGCTCTGAACCGTCATGCTGCCTTGCAAAGTAGTCCTCACCAGAAAGATAATAGAGACCCGCAGAGAGAGGAGTGTTTTTAGCTGCACATGCCTCCTGAGCTGTCTGAGAAGCACTTTGGAAGACGAGAACAGTGGACTGCTGGTGTATCTACAGTATCTCTGTAATCTATACCTCTGCGTGAAAAAAAAATGAAAACACAACACCTGAAAATGAAGAACAAGCAGCAGCTGAGAAAAAAAATCTGCCTGTGACAGTTTGCCTTCAGCCACGCTCGGGGGACGCAGGAAGAAAGTCCTTCATCTGTCTTTGCACATGTCACCGGGGTGCTGATTGACTGTTCAAAGAGAATCTCAGGATCCATCTGAATCTTTGTCAAAGTTCAGCTGGCTGATTTTTTTTTTTTTTTTTTTTTTTACCAAGGAGAAGATGAAAGTGCCTCTTTGTTTTCTCTTGAGCTGCAATCTTGCTCTAATAGCAGGCTACAATTCCTTTCGGAGAAGCCTCGAGACTCTAGGCAAGAAGCAATACCAAGTCCAGCATGGATTGTGCAGCTATACTTTCCTTCTGCCTGAGATGGACAATTGCCGGTCTTCCTCGACTACCTCGTATGTCTCTAATGCTGTGCAAAGAGATGCCCCGCTAGAGTATGATGATTCCATACAGAGGCTTCAGCTGCTGGAAAATATGCTGGAAAACAACACTCAGTGGCTAATGAAGGTAACAAAGAGTATCTTTTCTGCCCTGTATAGAAGCTCATGTTGAATAGCACTAATGTGTTTTTCTTTTGAGTAGGTTATATTTCAGGGCAAAGTATTCGGATATTCTTAGTGAGCAACTTTGCCAACAGTTAATAACATTGCATGTTGTCCCAGATATAAGAAAAAAGAATGCAGAGTGAGGAAGCTTATTTCCTGCTCAGAGTCATTCATCAAATAATATATTTTAAAATGTTATATTTTGCTTTTGGAAAAAAGCTCTGATATGAGCCATGCTGCACATGTGGGTGTCTGCATACCTCCATGCTCCTGAGTTATATCTGGCATCACATTTTCAGATATTCAATTCCATCAGAATTTAGTCTCAGTTAAATTAGATTTGGATTATATGCAGGTTACAAATGGAAAACCTATTAAAAGCTATCTCATGCAGGGAAAAATCAGCAAGCAATTCCCACTCTGCAAACGATGAGAACTGAATGCACAGTACTTCTACCTGTGCACCAGTTGTAAGGAAGGAAAAGCAACTGGGTATATATGGCTAAAAAGCAAGACATATAACTTCCCTATCTGAGGTTCAAAAGCATTTGGGTCATAATCCCAAAAATATGAATATCATTGACCATGTTGTGGAATAACAGATCTATGAACTACATAATCTGACAGCAATGTTTTAATTATTGTCTATGATTGACAAGTAACTTAAGTCTAGAGCAAAACAAGGTCCATTTTCAAGGGATACTTACTGAACATTGGACTATATCCTTCTTGGCAAAATAACATTGCATAGTGAGAAATTACGTTTTCTCAGACTATATTTTTATGCCAGTAACTCATCTGGTTTAATGCAGGGAAATGTGAAGTATGCATAATAAAATAAATGTAAGAACAAGGTTCCTGCACAAAAGAAACGTAAGAATTACATGACTAATACTGAAGATGTCTATGTTATACAGTGAGTTTTACTTCCAGGTAGGCACTGATGTCAACCTAAATAAAAATGTGTGGTCACATGATATCCCATGTGCTTTAATTTAAAAAAAAAAGTCAGATTTTTTCCAAAACTAGACCCCCGTTAGGTAGGTGACACTTATTCCGCAGAAAGTTTAATAAGAATGCTAATTTGATGTTTTATTACAGTATGTTTCTTTATATGTTATATAGAAATCTGTAGCCACACCATAAAATACTGTAAAAGTATCGCACATCATTTAATTTAATGTCTACTCTAACGGTGTCTGTTTGAACTGTTCTTGCACTGTGAATGGCAATTGATAGCAGCTATAGTCAACATGCATACAGGAACTGGATTCTTCATGTCAAATCAGCTGACTACTGTGTGATTTGAAAATATAACTGAATGGCAATACTGATATTTAATGTTGTGTAGTAATTAAGCATTAAAGTGTTATGAGGTATTTATTTAATAGTCTCATTCTATATATGTTTACTCAGTAGGAATCCCATTGAAATGAATGAGATATATTCCTAACCAACTGAGCATTTTGATTCTACCATAAACTGTAGGCATTCAGTAGAAATGGCAGAGATCAGCATTGTTTGTTTAAGAAAGCTGGCTAATTTACATTATTTTTATGCTTCATTTTTAAATGCTAATGTTAATTTCAAAAAGAATATGTGGTCTAACAACATAAATCTTAAAAAAAAAAAAACCCAAGGAAATTCTGGGTTACATTCAACATTCTCACACTGCATTTGTCAGTTGAACAAAAAAACTGGATTAAAACTATTTGGATTTAGCTTCCATTATCTTTACTTTTTGCTTGTAAATTTCTCTGAAATTATTTATGGCCAGTAAACTTAGCAAAACCGTGAGAACTACAGTCCTACATTTGGAGAGCCACCTTTCCATTTCTGACCTTCGGTTCTCACATTTTTTTAAGCTTATAATTTGTTTAACTTAGCCTTTTGCAACGTTCTGATCTCTAGTACATACATTTAAAATCAACATTTCTATTCTGGAAAATCTGATTAATGTAGATTTGTTCCTGCTTTTATAAATATTAGTTTTGTGTTGGGAGAACAAGCACTTTTTATTACTGTCTACATTGAATTCTCTCTAACATCAATTATCTATAATAGTTTTGCTCCTAATGTTGCCTGCATCATCAAGCAGTATTGCATTTCCCATCTTGAATCAATCATCAAAAGGAAGTGTTATGTTTCTGAATGGACAGTGAACTGTCTGAATGGAAGAGACTGAATTCACTATGCTTGCATTACAATAGAAAGCTGAACAATGTCAAAGCTACATCCTGGATACTAACAGAAAATTAACATTTCACAAGTTCCTGGAAAACTACAATTGGGCACTCAGGTTCTTACAGTTAAAATGAGATTACTATTATTAGTATAAATGTGTGTAACCTCTTGCCAAAAAGTACTAATATTTCTGATACCTTATTAAAACTGAAAACTAGCTCACAATATACAGCAATATATTTCAACAAATTCAGCAAATCTCATTTTGGGAGAAAGATAAAATATATGGGGCTTCTAATCCTCTGTACCATACTGTTTCTTTTTAAGCACAAATCCTGGAATTTCTATATTAGCCTTACCAATTTTGCCAAAGAATATTAATTAACATTTTATACTTAACTGTATCTAGGTTAAAATTTAATTTTAAAATTAAATGGTATACTGTATTTACTTGTTTCCCAATCCTAACCCCAATTAAATCATCAGTTTTATTTAAAGATGAGGGGTAGTCACTCAAAATTCATTGTTCATTTTAGGGGTCATAGTACTGCAAAGTTTGAGAATCTCTGGTGTAGGCTAAATAACAACAATTGATTAATGAATTTCTAAAACAGTTAACCAGATAATATAATTCCATTTCTGAATTCAGTTGCAAGTTATATTGTTGTTGTTAGTCGCAAAGTTGTGTCCGACCCATTGCGACCCCATGGACAATGTTCCTCCAGGCCTTCCTGTCCTCTACCATCCCCCAGGGAAGCTATATTAGGTACTAGAAATAGAAAGCTAAAAAATCTTTTACATTTAATAAATATTCCATCACACTGCAAGCAGGTACCAGATCCAATTTTGCAGAAACAGTTTAACCTATTAGATGGGAGAGTAGATAGCTCCAATGACTTTGTAGCAAAAGTGTTCCATGGTAGGACTTTGAGGTCATCAATGGAAATTGTTATACTTCCAAGAACCATGAAAAAAACCAAGATTATGCCCAGGCATAAGAGCCTGCCTGCCTGCTGATGATGCAGAAACAATGAACCTGCATAAGAACCATTTTATATTTTATTCTTCTATAGTTACAGGGAGGCAGAACAACATTTGAAGATCTCTCACATAGATGAAACCTAGAGAGTCTATTCTGTACCTATCCTGATTGAACTGGCTAGCATTTTATTTATCGAGTAAATGGTTTAATTGGTTAACTGCATATGTTAGTCAGATATTTAACCCACTCATTAGACTGAAATAGTAGCAAAGTATATGGAAACTTTTCATACCGCTTATTTCCACTGCTGATTTCACACGTTATCTTGCCTTATCTCTGATGTCTGTATAATCAGTGAACCAGCCACTTAATCATGCAGGGTTCTGGATCACCCACAGGTTTTCACACAGGTACTTCAAATACCTACCTAGTTTTCTGCACTGCAAATGTCTACACTGAATGTATGAATATTGGTAGATAGGACTAGCAGCAGGTATGATATCAATTTAGCTAGCATTTAAGCATAGATTCAGCTCAGCCTCAGAACATTAATATGTTAGAGAATTCACAGAATTCTGCTGAGTTGTAGTAGATTCTAGTTGTTTTTAAAGTTCACTTTATCACCATAATAAACACAGTCAACCTGGCAGTAATCCTAGCAACTTGTGAGCTATACCAGTTTTTATTCATGATTATTCTGCCAATTGCACTAAAGTATTTGCAAGAATGTTCTAAAGATCTTTCTCACAGAGAAACATCATCTAAGGAAATGGATGCGATGGAGACAGTGAGACCTGCTTTAACTTTCACTCATAGTTTGTATATGAAGAATAACAGGCATGTTGTGTTTAATTTGATTACCAACATTAGCATTCTGGGTAATCAACAGGCTGAACAACTGCTAGCTTGTTACCTCAGTCATATTGTTGGGATGAAACTGTATAGAGCCGTACATGCAATATTCTTGCTAGGGTTAATTGGCAATATTGCCTAGATGTCTGTCAATAGTTTCATAGCATACATTTTTTTTTCTTGTGGACTCCCGAATCCTAAAATATTGTACTGATTTAGAAGTGTTTTCAGTTAAATGGTAGTTGGATTTACTGCAAAGTGGCCTTTGGGTCACTAGACAATGAACCTGCCAGGACAGAAGGTAGGGCCAAAGTAGAATTTCCTTCCTGTCCTTTAGGTAACCTCCCCTTCAGCTGCAAGATTTGTGTGTTATTTTCACTGTTACTGCTTAGAAAATACATAATACAACTAAAACAACTTATCCAACTTATTTGGACATATCTAAATGAATGCCACAGTATCATCGAAGAGAATAGAATGTCTGGTGTTTTGTGCTTGGTGCATTTCCTTCCAATATCCTTGGAAGTTCTATTTGGTCATCTGATACAATTTTGACATGGTTGGGTATTTAGAGATGAGAATTAAATTGAATTATGTTGGCTGCTATTTAAAAGGCAGATGGGGTTTGTTGACAAATTTGCAGGTGTCTGCCTTGC
Organism: Arizona elegans; assembly: GCA_022577455.1. NCBI lineage: Eukaryota > Metazoa > Chordata > Lepidosauria > Squamata > Colubridae > Arizona > Arizona elegans. The sequence continues at coordinate 208,451,158 of JAKOOJ010000001.1, read as the reverse complement.
TGACTTCATTCAAAAATCAGAGGTCAATATTATGATGACAAGGATGAATTAATTCCTCACCTACTGATCCTTGCATGTCATTTTGACTGATGTCAGAACTGGAGGAAATGCATTTGTCTGTGCTGTGTGTCTACAAACAAGTTAATCACTGGTGTTCTTTACTTCTCTGCAATCTGCAGGAATACATCTAGATATAGTTTCCACTGTCCCCAAAACAAATTATGTTGGCTTACCAATTGATTATGATACTTGTGGATCCCTTTATGTATCCTGCAACTATTGTTGGGAGATTTCTGCCAAGGTTTCAAGCCAAGATGCTTGCCACTGTACAGTACCTTCTTGGCTCTCAGGCAATCCAGATGCAGCATTCTGTTCTGAGCACCAACCAGTGATTTGACCACCTGCTCTGAAATAATTCCCTAAGTGAGCTCCTCAGATCAACAGGCTGGAACTGATAATGGCCCACATCTGGTTGGTCCCCTGACAGAAACCGATTAACTGGACTCAACCACTAATGGGAAGACAGGAGATATGCTCTGGTGGCAATTTGAATCTAGGAAAGCAGCAAGACACACTGTCAGCTTTGGGAATAGATGCATCCCCATGAATTTAATCTATGCAAGCTATCATTTTCTACAAGCATGTTAGCTTTATAACTGTTGTACACAAATGAACAGAAGGTCAGTTTTATTACCTTCTGATTTTTTTTCTGCATGTTCTGGAAAAAAAATCAGTTTTTTCTTTTTTCTTTTTATTAGGACATGTCTATGAAGTATTCAGTATAAAGCTGTGATTTTCTAGGCAACTCTGATCTAGGTGCCGGATTTGATAGATCATCAAGACATTCACAGATGTGCACAGATGTCCTCAGATCATTTATGAATGTAGCAATCACTTTGGTAAACACTCTAGAGATTAATACCAAAACAATGTGAAGGGGTCTGAACTGAAATTGATTGCTATTATAAATGATACTGCAAAAAATTATAGAAATATGTAGGTATGTTTCTGACATGCTCTACCACTGCTACAAAAAAGAGCCTTGGTAGTACAGTGGTCTAAAGCACCCTGTTATTAAGACCAGCTGCCTGCAATTACTGCAGGTTTGAATCTCGCCCGGCTCAAGGTTGACTCAGCCTTCCATCCTTTCTAAGGTAGGTAAATTGAGGACCCAGTTGTGGGGGCAATAAGCTGACTTTGTATAAATATACAAAAGGATGAAGGCTATTGCTTAGCGCATTGTAAGCTGTCCGGAGTCTCCGGAGAAGGGCGGCATATAAATCAAATTTTTTAAAAAAAATTGGTCTACTGTTGCTCTTAGTCTCATGAAAGTTCTCTGTTTGATAATATGCTGGATATTCAGAATTGCTTTCTAGTTCCAGTTCTTTGTGGAATGACTAAAAAATGGAGAACACGCCTGAGAAAAGCTGCCTAGTAAGTATACAGTCTATGATTAATGAATGATTGCTTAATTCTTTGATGTTTAATTCTTAGAGAATGGTGAGGGGAGAAAAATTGTCCTCTGCTTTCTTTTGGAAATTTGAGACACATGCAAATCTAAATTACCTGTCTGTATGAGGAATGTGCTTTCCAGCCATCTACTTGAATAGTTGTAATGCCATGCCAACGACTGCCTCCCAGTCTTTTTCTCCTTCTACTTAGTTTGGGAGTGGTAGTCTTGAAGGCTGGTTTGGCCCAGTGATATCTATAGCATCTGACCCCCAAACCAAAGGGAAAGGTATCCCATTTCAACTCCAAAAGGAGGTCAAAGGCTACTTTGTGCTCTTGAACTCATCTTTCTTATATGCCATAAGCAAGACCTCCTTGTTATGGTTCTCTATTAGCACTGGATCTGGTACCTCACTCAATAGTTAGACCCCCTCCTTCCAGGAAGGGTTTCGATAGAAACTTAGCTTTGGATTTATGGTCTACTTATTTTTGTTTGTGCCACAATTCCTGACAGACAGCCATATGAGAATTGGATGATATATAAAGATTGCTAGCTTGATGGCAGACTCCACCTCCCCGCCCTCTTTAAGCTCTGCTCTCCACTCATCCATTGTTTTGGGTTATCATATTGATATATTATTCTTACTGTGTTTCTTTGTCATTGTTTATTTTATTGTTCTATTATTTTATTTCTGTCTTGTTTACACTCTTTTCATTTTTCTTCCTTTTTATTATTGTAAACTAGAGCAGCTCAATGGCAAGATAGGCAGCAAATAAATTTAACAAGCAAATAAATACAGTAAATGATGCCCATGAATGAGACAGCCATTAGCTGACTCACTAGTGGGTTTTTTTAAGCCCTTCTCTTATGTGCCTGGCTTTTTTGACTGGAAGACAGGTACTGTATCTGTATGATTAAAGCGTTTTCTACAATCAAAGCACTTGTTGCTGTCCTGATTACTAGAGATACTATGTTGCCTGCATTTCTTTAGAAGGCAGAGACAAGAGTGAAAGGGTTTTCTCCTGAGAGCAGCAAATGTTTGTCTTGGTCATTCTTTCCTGCCAGTAGAACAGTTAAACAAATACTATCTTGTTGGGCCCATTGATTCAGTGGTCATGAATGGCCATTTGGAAGCTCTGCTATATTATTTTACTGGATAGATGGTAGAAATAAACTCGGTCCATACTTTATCAATGACTACTCTTAAATCAGGAGAGTTATGTGACTTTGGAGTCTCTACTCCTAGAACAGGTGTCAGAAGACATCGAACCTTAGCATCCTTATTACACATACTATCAGAAAATATTTTGCCAAGGACAGGTAATAGGCAAGTATTAAGTAACAAGTTGAGAGGAATTCAGCAGAGGTAGAAGACATACCTCATCCACACTTAGTTGCATTTTAAATCTCAGCTTTCCTAATAAAGGAGCTAGGAAGTAGGCAATAACCTGGAAAGGCACTGCAAATCAAAACAGGCATTACTGTGCTTAAGGAATCATTGGTCTACCTGACATTAATCTGGGTTCAGAATGGCATACTTTTTTTTTCTACAAGATGAGAAGATTTAAATGTCCCTTTTCCTTTTCAAAAATATGAATAAATAACCAGGAACAATGTGTTTCTCTTCTAATAAATCACAAAATGATTTTATCAGAATTCCAGAGGGATAGCTATGTTTGTCTGTTGCAGCAAAAAGGCCATTCTCCTCTAAAAGCATATGTGCTATGCCAGCAACTCCATGGATTCTGCCTACTTGCCTAGAAAAGTAGAACAATATTTCTAATTGTTTTTTAGAGGCTAAGGAAATTCTAGCTTTTTCCAAAGGTATCTATAAATTTGCTATAAATTTATGTAAAAATATAAAAAATATATAAAATAAAGCTATTTTAGCTTTGGTGATTTAACTAATATATTTTATAGTTATTTTAATATCTGTAAAATTGCTCAGAGCCCATTAGGACTGGAGTGGCGAATGAATGAACGGATCTCTCTCCCTCATTGGTATTAAAGAGCAATAGTAATCAGTAGAGTCAGAAGTAAATGAAACGGTACTATTAATAAACATTTTGCCGTGCAGTAGGATTTGTTAAATTTAATTTAATGGAATAGACAGAAATGTTAAATAAAGTGTACAGTATGTGGTGGTGGTTTTTTTTTTAAAGAAAAGGTATAGACAGAATATTTATTTTTTATTTAAAACACTGGCCCATTACCAAAAGTTATTTTGGAATATGCTTATTTTTTTCCTGTGGTTTGTAAATTGATGTAAATCAAGCAAAGGAAAAAAACCCGAGCATTTCAAATCCTTTAATATTGTAATTAATATGTATCATACATATGATAGTTATTAGAGCTGTTACTGTAATGCTTAACAGAAACTATAGATTTTTTGTGTGTGGAGTTCTATGCTGAAACTGAAAGCAACCCAGTCTGACTTATTTTATTCAAATGTATCATTACCTGATGAAATTATGAGATGAGGGATACACTGGGAATGGAAGATATTAGCCAGGAGTGGATTGGAATGGGTGTATCTCAGTGGTTCTCAACCTTCCTAATGCTGTGACCCTTTAATACAGTTCCTCATGTTGTGGTGACCCCCAACAATAAAATTATTCCTAAAACCATTGAAAATATTTGTTTTCCGATGGTCTTAGACGACCCCTGTGAAAGGGTCATTCGACCCCCAAAAGGGTCCCAACCCACAGGTTGAGAACCACTGGTGTATCTGAATGCTGAAGCAACCGTGGAGTCTAAATAAAGATGGATGTAGGGAGGCCCCATTTGATTCTTTTCTACTACTAATCTATGGTAAAATTTAGTTCTCATGATATTAATAAGTCTTTTCTTGATAGCAATATGTTTTCCTCTTTGGCTAATAAAATAAAACATCAAAAGAATCTTTTGAAGATATAGATTAGCCAATACAAAACCAATAGCAAATACTAAGCACTCTCTTAAGAGTGAGATGATCAGATATATTTAGCTATGCATTTCATATTAATGAAACATGATATGCTAACCCTGCTATTTACCGTATGTATAAGTAGCTTATAACTAAAGATTGCATGATAGGCATGAATGAAGATTTATCTAGTTTTCAAACTTAATTCTTTGGGCAGTAATTCTTTGGACATATTTCAGTACATCAGCCTCTGTCTTACAACAATGAACAAGCAGCTTTATTCAAAGCATTATTTGTCTCCTGCTAAATCTGGATGTGGTGTTTATATTCTGAACTAAACCAAATGATTCTAATGATTCTTTTCTTAGCCTGTTCAAATAGTTGATGGACTAAATTCAAGACACAACCCAAAAAGAAGGACAGATACACTTAATGCGAGCAAGTTGCTCCAAATTTCTCTAGCCTCCTTCATATTTGAAAACAGATGTCTATCCTTAGCAGAAACCAATGTACATAGAGATATTTCTCATTAGCTCATGTGGAACTTTGTCATGCTATTATGAATAGTTTTGAACCGTTTGAAACAGGAGCTTAGCAGCTTCTGATATGTTTTCATGGGCTGCAAACTGGGATATTCTTTTAAAATACATTATTTCTGAAACCAATTTCTTTCAAAGTACTATTTTATTTTTGCTGGCTATGGCAATTAGCAGAAGGACTACTCTTTGGAAATTATAACATAAGCAGTAAGCTTGCAAAATCAAAAATACTAGTTTTAATTGCTATATGGAAATGAAGAAACAATTCAGTTGCTCTCAACACTAGAATGTTAGGCTCATCAGTTGAGACCTGAAGGATATAAATGTTCTCTGAAGGCAACATATAACCCCAAATACCTACTTATATGAGGGCTAGTGTCCTCAGGGAGAAGGGCGGTATATAAATTGGAAATTAAATTAAAAATTAAATTAAATTAGTGCTTCCAATTTAGACATTAGAGCTTGTATACAAAGCATGAGATAAAAGCTACTCTGGGGACACATGATTGTAAGATTTTTGGTCAGTTTCTACTGAGCTGCAACCACCTGTATTCCCACAAAGCTACTCCAAAGGTCAGGAAATTGCCTAGAAAATGTATCCGACAGATTATATGTTGGAATATTATAATGTTGTAAATAATATAATATTCTGCAACAATCCAAGGGAACAAACTGCCAATTCAAAAATGCAATCCAAATCCTTATGCCAAGCTATATTTAAAAGGAATTAAGAGGATTTATATTGAATTACTATAACACAGTTTTCATGATAGAATGTACTGAGATAAATTTATTGCAGATTTCTAAAATGCTTGAATTATGGGATCAGGATTATTATTATTTTGTTTTTTTTGCAGTTCCATACAATTATTATTTGCACTGAATTCTCTTTTCTTAGCTTTTTTTTTATTAAACCAAAAACAAAATGCTGAGACAAAAGAGAGAAATTTCCATTAAATTAAAAGACTGACAAAAAACTAAAGAAGGTCTGTACAAGTCATGATTCTCTGTGAAGACAGAGACCAGGTGCTACAAACACAATCTTTCTCATAAACTGCATCAGTCTACTTAGCCATATGCAAGTAAGTCTTATGAATAAATAAACAAACAAACTAGAAACAGTCTTTGATTTGTTTCTTCTCAATCAAACAGAAATAAATGAGGTCAGAAGGTGCGAATTATCAGGTAGACTGGGCTCTGACTGAATGTAGAATTAAAGCCGATGGGACAACAAATACAATAAAGAACACATTCCTCTTTACTCTGAACTCTATCCTGGCAGGACAACTTGGTAGTGTAAATGAAGAGAAAGCAAATGGTATAATGGACAGTAGGCAATCAACAGATCAAGAGAAAAAGACCAGTGAAGAGGCATGGGAAAACTGAAATAAGTGAAGGATGGTGGACGGGAAAACAAGGGAGGGTACAGGGCAACCTGTAGGATAGAGACAAAGGGGCTGTCATGGGAGGCAGCAAGAAAAGAATAACAAAATGACTTGGGGTAGGGAGAGTTGAGGAACTGGACTCCCTCCATTGTACAGAGGGGGCATTTCTAGCACTTGCACTTCACTGGAAGAGACCACTGAAGAGAAAGAGAGGTCAGGTGAGGCTTCTCCCAAAAGCCTGTACAACAGCCTGGCAGGGCTGCTTGCCTCCTTGAGAAGCAGAACATAAATATAAATAAAATATCCATATACCACCTTTATATTTAATTGCTGCACATTTTAATTGTCTCGGTTTGCCTAGGCTTTCCTCTGAGAATGCTATGCAGCATGGGCTTTCTTTTTCCATTTTTAAACAAATACGTCAAATCTTGCCATTTTTCTTGGTAATATTTCATTTTTTATTTGTACAGCATCTTTCGATGACTAAATATGAAGCAGGCTTAAATCCTTTTAAATATTGGAACTGTGCAGGGGATTAATATAAATAAAAAGAGCAGTTTTATGGACACTGAAATCTGTCTTGAATTTAAGCAACACTTTAGAAACAGCCCAGAAATTGTATATGGAAGGCATAGCACAAAGGCATTAAAGACATTTCAAACCACTAAATAGGAAATATCTATGTAGATTGTAAGATCTGATAACTGTGCAAGAAGAAGCAATTGAGATAACTTTAAAGCATATCAAAATATGGATTTAGTACTACTATTAACATATGGGTTTTTATTCTCGTTTGTTTGAGTTTTGATGGTCTCTCAAATTTCATTCAAGCCATTTCATTCAGTCCTTTATTGTTATTGAATTAGCTCATTCAATTTACTTGAGAAAAACGACAACCATTATCTAGTTGATTAAAAAGTCAATATGTTTAGTTGTATATATTCTGCACACTAATGCAGTACAGGCAGTCCTTGCTTATCGACTGCCTGTTAAAGTGATTGTTCAATGTTACAATGGAACTGAAAAAATACTCTTAGACCAATCCTCGCACTTACAACTATTGCAATGTCCTTGCAGTCATGTGAACAACATTGTATGCTTTAATCAGCTTCTGACAAGCAGGGTCAATAGAGAAGCTGGCAGTAAAATCACAAGTCGTGGTCACTTACAGTGAAATATGCCACTATTGAACAGGTGTGTATATTATGTATGAGTATCAGGGGTGAAATCTACTTACCTTCCCTACTGGTTTGGAAGTGCGCGCTGTGTGTGTGTGTGCTTTGCTCGCACACATCACGTGGACACTTGGATCCTCTGCGCATGCACAAAGCCTTCTGCGCATGCACAGAGGGTAAAAAACATGTTACTTCCTGGTCAAAACCAGGAAGTAACGACGTCCAGGCGGGTGGGCAGAGCCACGCACGGCTGCCGCTACCGGTTCTCCAAACCATGCGCCACTGCTGCTACCGGTTCAGCCAAACCGGTCTGAACCGGCAGCATTTCACCCCTGGTATGTAAAAGTTAATCAAATAGCTAACTGATACTTCAAAGAGAAAGATTGCAGCCCCCAATAACTCTTTATGTGAAACAGGGAGGAAGGACCACCACAGAATTGGCTTTCCCTGTTAAAAAATGCATTTTGCCAAAAATATACAACATGCCTACTACCAAATCCAGGAATCATTGTTACATGTTGTATAGAGAAAGCTGTGTGGCTAATGATTTGTAATACTGGAGATAGCATAATTGTACAAACATTTGCTAATGAAATCCAATTCTCATTTAAAGAAAGGTCATTTAGCTTTCAATACATGGCATGTAAAAAAATGCATTGAAGATGACATACTGTTTGTTAGAAATTGCTTGAATCTCACAGTATTTTGTTGAAGGGAGAATATAAATGAAACATTCTAAATGTGTGGGATGCTGTAAAAATAGTGTAAGATCATGATTTACCCTATCGGCATTAGAAGGCATTTTCTTTCCAGTTCTTTCTGTCTGACACAATCTGAGTGGGCAAAAGCTGTCAGCAGAATTTAATTGGGAGGGGGGGGGGTCCTTTTTCTTTCCTGGGGGTTGTGGAAAATCTGCTCTAGAGTGCTGGTTAATCCTCCTGGCAGAAAATGGATTGGGAAGCCAGTGCCTGCCGCAGGAAAAAAAAATAGGGAATCGTGTTATCACTTGTGCAATACTGGATTCTGAACCATAAGGGAACGTTCCTGTATAAAATTGCTTTCTATTAAAATCTATGGAGGCTACATTATTAAACTATTTCCCATGGGCTGTTGAAATTATTTTGGCTTGGTGCTCAATGTAATTTTTGCTTTAACTCTGCTCATCTTTTTATTTATTTCCTTTTATTTCAAATACTGATTCGGATTGATTTTATTGCCCTTTCTGCGTGAATATTCTTTTGATTTCAGGGTTCACCTCTAGGAAGATATAACATATCAGTTTATTCAGAAGAAATGTAAAGCTTGTGGGGAGTTTAATAACAAACAAGTGATTTCTTAAATTTGTTGGATACTAGCTTGGTTCAGTTACTGTCTCAGTTTTGGAGAGGCTGAAATTAGTGCTCAGTTTATAGCAACTTCTCATTTTTTAACAGTTGCTGGAGATTATGATCCTGATAACCAAGAAAATTAGAGAATGATCACAATTCCAAACTTAATCAGTGAAAGCAATGACACTGTTCTCATTTCTTGAAAAAAACAAACAAACCAGCAGTGCAATAATGGCAGTGCATATACACTTTCTCAGCACACAGGGATAAAGTATGAAAAATGGACAGAAGTTACATTTATCATAATAGATTATAGTAAATATTGGTGAAGAAGATTCATACTGGATCAAAACAAAAACCCATTTAATTCATTCCTATTCTTATTTAGTTGTCTAGCATCTTTTAGGGAATACACATATTTTTAAAGATTTTTAAGACCTTTATAAACAGCTTTGTATTCTGACATTTATTGCATTTTGATTGTAAACTACCCAGTGGCACTTGTTGAAAGTGACTGTGTTGAAAGACAAGTATAAACAGAACAAACAGACATATATATATCTAAGCATAAAAGCTTAAGAAGCTCTCAGAGTAGCTTTTGATCTACATTGAGCATAATTGTTTTGAGTGCAACCACCATTTTCTGATTCAGGCAAATATTGCAAGTGGCATTACAAAACCTAATAGTTTTGGATTCACCCAGTATTTTTAGCCATAAGGCCCAGGATGGAATTGTACCAATTATCTAGAATCAGGAAAACCAGGCTAATTTTTAAAAAGCCAGTGAGAAATAAGTTGCTATGTTTGACTTCAAAGGCAGTAACATTCCTTTTCATTGCGCGCACAAATGGTTTTCATTAAATGTGATTTCTTATCCTGCAATATTGGTTCCCACCTCTATTTTCAAGAGGGTTTATGCGCTAGACTTCTTGTTCTGACCATTCTCTAATCTTTCTCAATTTAGCTGGGCTTCATTTAACCACTTTCACCTTAAAAAAAAAAAAGAATTGTTGACAGGAAAAAGAGATAAGAGAAGCAAGCTTAGCTGGAGGTCTGGACTGACAGAGCTGCTCACAGCAGGCCGTATATAAAACTAATACTGTAGGCTTCCCAAGCATTCCCATCTGCATTCTCAAGAGGATTATTTTTTCTTGACAAACAACAGAAATCTACGGGGACTTCCTGCCTGAAATATAAAAGGCTGCAAACCACTTTTGACTCTTTTCCAGACTCTAATTATGTACTTGGTATAATGCCTTTTTATTTTCCTGCATATTCAAAATATTTAAATCCTTTTTACTGGAATCATGTTTTAAAAGAAGTTGTAGACGGGAATAAATTCTAACAGTCAAAGAGCATAAAACAGAAGTGGGAAAATAATATTAGCTTTCCCAATCAAAGTGGTTTGAATGTATAATCCTTTGAAAGTTAGTTTTATACAGAAGAGAATCTGCATGAATACTGTTGAATTTTGTAATTTTTGTATGTTACATTGATTTTTTAAAATCCAGTGTTCAATTACTGGGAAAAAATAACGTAAGGCACAATGACGTTCACAAATTCTGCGCCCTGGCTTAAATTAATTTTAACTCAGTGATGTGTCCTGTTCTTCTGAAACAGCATAGCTAAGGGGACTAGCACAAACTTTTCCTTATGACTGGAATCAAATGCAGATCTTTCATAATTTAGAAATATGTATTGACCTTCAATTATTAGAAAATAAGTAAGAGGATATATTGAGGAAAGATGTCAAGAAAATATATTGAGGATAATTATTATTGTGGTGCCACCTGAACCTCTTTTTCCATAGCAAAGTTTGTTTGCTGCGGCTGCAGTTAGAAAAGTTATTTCTAAAATGTGAAGTTTCCATTTAAAGCAGGTAATTCAAAAATACTGAAGCAAGAACTTTTGATAGCCTAAGAATCCATTGAGATAAAGTGGTTGATATATTACTTCTGTCAGAGTAGTGCTGACACACTGGAATTAGTGCCATAGAACAAGTGAGAAAGACAGAAATAGCCATGGTCTAAATCTATGGGCATCTGACACAGTTTCCCCAATCTCCTCCTTTATTTGTCAGTCTCTCACAATAGAAGCTGATTCACTTTTCATATCTGAAATTCATATCTCATCTCGAAACTTCTCTAGCCAATACATTTCTTTAAGGCAGGTTGCATACCAAGTTTCTGGTTTTCAGAAAGACCTGTTGCCCATGTGAATTTATTCAGGGTGGTAATGCTTTCCAGTCCTCTTTTTTACATTTCCAGGGCCACTATTGCTATTCCCACACTGTCTTTAATATTAGAAGCTTACAAAAGGAATCCTGATCATACATTTTCCTTTGGAAGGTTAACAGCAGGTTAAAAGAACAAAATGTCACATGCAAATTAAGAATCTGCTACTGCTCTGTAAGAATCTTAGAAGGTAAATTAGGCTGAGAGATCAGGTCACCCAGAGACTTTGCAGGTAACTGGGGATTTGAATGTAGATTTTCCTATTCCTAATCCAACACATTAATTGCTCTATCCGATGGGACATTGGGAATGTTGCACTTAATTTGTCAGTTGTAAGATGACTGTTCCAGTTCTTAACTGGACAAGGGGGCATGTGGAAAACAATCATGCTACTTCTGGAGTGAGACCAAGGAACAGGCTTACAAATCAAAAAGCATGGGAGAGGGTATGGGTAGGGACAGATCAGGGAAAATGGGAAAAGGGTGGTAAAAGCTCTCCATTCTGTAAACTTTCCTAATTTTGACTTCCAATTCTGTTGCATATGTTTACATTTACAACTTCTCTCTCTGGGATTTGCATTTTTTAAAAAATAAAAATAAAATAAAAGCAAACATTGAAAGAAGACCAAAAGTTTCAAATTCTAGCTAGAAGGGATTGCAAATATTAATGACTGCTTACTGACTTTACCATGATAATATAATCCTGTTAAAGGTTTGTATATTCTGACTTGAAGTTGTGATCGACACCAGGCTGGAAATGTGGGAACTCTCAGGTTTTCCTCATTTGTGGGATAGCTGAGTCCAATAAAAATATTTATTGGGGAATAGGAAGCCTCTATTTGTTAGAGGAGGGCGACAGATGCCAAGGGCCTCCATTTCTTATCGGCTATTTATAAAATCATAACCTGAATATGAAAGATCTTTTGTTGTCTTTTGTACCACAATCACATATGGTTTTTGTGAGACTATAGTGAGCAGCACCAATTCATAAAACTACTTAATTATATAAGTGTCCTTATTTAAAGCGCATTAATTATAGACTATCGCTACAAATAGCCAAACATCCCAATGTCAGAACAAGTTCCAAATAGTTTGCTGGCTTTGCTAGGAACACCATGACCAACAAATAATTTGGCAAATGAAAGCTAAAAAAAGAGAGGAAGGACAACCAAATATAGATGCATGGGAGATTAAAACATGTTCACAGAAGAGCAAAACTGTGAGCATCCATCAGCTTGGGGCTAGACAGTTCTAACTGAAAAGAATCATCTGGAAAAATGGTACAATCCCTTTTAAAATGATTATTTCTGAGAAACATACGCCATTTTAACAGACTAACTATTCACAGCTGTTCTTACTCTGAAATAAGTCTTGTTATGATATTATAGATGCACAATCTTGTTTAAAAATGTATTTCCCGGTGTGAGATTTTTAACTTTTGGTAGTTAACTTTTTGTTATCTACTGGGCACCTAACACACAGCTTTGCATGAGAAAAAAAGAAGGCAGCAGAGAATGCGTTGAGCTTATATTAGTATTATGCTTTTTTGTTTTTTTTACAAAAATGAAAACAGACCAAAACCTCAAGGGATTGTAAATCAGTGACAGAACATTTTTTCATATTCTTATTTTCTAAATCAAGATTTTATAAGGCAGGCAACTTTTTATATCCAGTAAATCCACGTTCAGCTTACTGTATCAAGCCTATTGCTGTAGCACACTCTCACAATATACAACTCCTCATAATAATATATAGAACAGTGTTAACACATTCATATTTTTGCTATAACCTTTGTTCAAGTGCTTGAAAAGTCTATCCAAGGAGAGACCAAAACACATATCTAATTCCGTGATGGCGAACCTATGGCACGGGTGCCACAGGTGGCACGTGGAGGCATATCGGTGGGCACACGAGCATTGCCCTAGTTCAGCTCCAGCGTGTATGCGTGCGCCAGCCAGCTGATTTTCGGGCCTTCTGGGCCCACCGGAAGTCGGGAAACAGGTCATTTCCTGCCTCCAGAGGGCCTCTGGAGAGTGGGGAAGGCCGTTTTCACCCTCTCCAGGCTCCAAGAAAGCACTGGAGCCTGGGGAGGGTGAAAAACGGGCCTACTAGGCCCACTGATAACTTTTTTGCCATTGCATGCCAAAAGCGAGGGGGGGCACGGGGGCATTGAATTATAGGTGTTGGCATGCATGCGTGCGACCCCCCCCCTGCACAACCCCCACTTTTGGCACGCGACGGCAAAAAGGTTAGCCATTACTGCTCTAGTTCTTTTAAAAAAGCCTTTTTAATGTCTTAGATAAATCTGATTGGCAAGGTACTAGGGGCAGTACAAAGTTCTTGTCATGAAAACTGCTCTGATTGTTAAGTATTTCTGATAAAAAAAAGCCTTCATCCAAAGAAACACCCTTCTGATTCTGCTGTGACAACCACAGCCTTTTCTGGCATATATAGTAGAAGATATTTTAAAATTCTTAGACTTCTGAAGCAAGTCTATTTATTTAGCTAAATAATTTATATAGTTGCCCATATTACAACAGAGAGGATGAACGTTGACAAAACATAATATAATAATAATAATAATATTAGTTTGTAACATATGCCCAGGCCTAAAAATTAAATATTGATTCACACAAATCCAGCAATAAATAGACCTGATCATGCCCTCACTATCAGCAGTGGCCATTCAAAGTGAAAAATTTCATTGCACCTGGAGTCTGCATTTACAGGTAGTCCCTGCTTTAACAACCATTCATTTAGTAATCTGAAGTTAGAGTTCTGAAAAAAGTGGTTTATGACCGGTCCTCCCATTTATGACCATAGCAGTATCTCTGTGGTCCCATGATCATGATTGCTTAGTAGCTATCATGCATTTATGATGATAGCAGCATCCCATAGTCATGTGATTGCTATTTGCCACTTTCTCAGTTGGCTTCTGACCAGCAAAGACAATGGAGAAGCTATAGGACAGGGCAGTGAAACTTGCTGCCCAGGGCCCGGATGCATCATGCGCTGCCATGCCCAGTTAACAAAGGGGAAAAAAGTTCCAATGTCATGCCATGACATGAGTTTGACACTCCTGCTATAGGAGGTCGCAAATTGCAGTTATGTGACATTTTGCTTAATACCCATAGTGATTCGCTTAATGATCACAACCAGAACTGCTGATATAAGTCACATTGTCATGTGATGTTTAGCTTAAAGACCACTTCATTCAGCGGTCCCAATTAGTAGTGTTAAGTGGGGACTATCTGTATTTATTTTTCACCTGGACAAGTTAACATTTGATGAAGTTTACATTTACACAACTCTCTACTATTACTAGTCCAAAAAAACCTTTAGTCAGGTACATCAGCAATTAGAAAACGCTGGGTTCAAACATGCTTGGGATAGACATATGCTTATCATCCAACAAAAATTAACAACAACAAAAGCAAAAAAACCCTCAAAGGGCAGACTTGATGGACCACTTTTTCTGCCATCTATTTTCAATGTTTCTTTTCCTTTTAGCATTATCTCCCCATTTCTTGTCATATATTCAGGTTTCTTCTTTCTACCTTCATTCAATCTCCATATAGTCTCTATGGAAAAGCACACACATGTTGTTTGAATACATGTACATACCTTTTCAAATTTGCTATCCAAGACAAACAGGAACCCTAATTCTTCAAAGTAGATTTCTTAATCTTGGCCCCGGGCTGGAGATTGAACAACTGATTTCATGTGAAGGAGTGAAATTTCAAACATGACTTTGAAAAGCCATTATGACAGCAGGAGATCTACTGTTCAAAGAAAATGCAAGCTTTCCAATTTCAAACTCTTTGGATTTTCTCTAGTTCATTGCCTTCAGGCCACAACCTATTTTCGGTGTTACTATATATTAGTGTTCTGGCTAGATATTTCTTCTACAAAATGATTTGCATCATGTATTGTAACATTTACATATGTTCTTCATAAAGGGTAGCATTTAGCAGGCAAAAATGGAGAGTTCCATATATCGTTACTACTGCCAAGAACAAAAGTGCCTGACGACATTAATAAAAGGAACACTAAGTCTTGTTAAGGAGAAAGTTTAGTTATTTTGCACTGAAATGGAATTATAAATCACATAGATGAAGAATAAGTAAAAATATCTGGAAAAGCACAGCCAATTTGCTAGTCTAGCATTTGATTTTTTTCTGTGAAATAGATGTACACAAGATTCAGGAACAGTCTTATTTTAAAAAGGAACTGGCAAATTTTTTCTTTTCAAATGATGGATGAATGTCATTGAGGCTGCTCAAGGAATGGTACTGTATTTAAGTAAAAAGTTTATTTTTATATATTTATTAATTAATAAATTAATTTATTTAACTATTTATTTAATTAACAATATTTAAATCTTAGGCAGAAAACACTTTCCTGAATCAGAGCTATATTTTACACACACACACACACACACACACACACACACACACAGACAGAGTTTGAAAATGAGGGGGCAGGAGGATGCTATTGTAAGAGGATAGGGGATAAGATGTTAAGCTTGGGAGAAGCAAGTTGGGGGTGGTGGTTAACAGAAAACATATTTTAAACTTAGTGGACACTTTTAAATTAAATAAAATGCACTGCATTTTTGGCATTTGTCATTAAGTATCATTGATGTGATTGTTGTGGGCCTAATCTGTAGGCCACAGACTACACATTGTTCACTCCTTAAATTAAGAATAAATGTCTCACTAACATTCTTCCAAAGAGAAACAATCAGTTCAGACAGTTTGAATTTATTCTGTCAGGCAAAGTCCAAAGGAAGAACTGATGAATCTTCAATGGTGATGAAAGTAAGTCATAGCAAACAATGGAATTAATGCTGAATTTCTTCAAACAGATTCTAGATAAAATTAGTTAGGGCTTTGGTTTCAACAATGCAAGAAAATTCCCAGCCCCTTAAAGCCACTAGGTTTTGGGTTAGGATGAGGAAAATTCAGACTCAGATACTGAAGCTCACAGTGTAGATTTGGGCCTATCAATTTTATTTTTATTTTATTTTATTTTAAATTTATATACCGCCCTTCTCCCTGAGGACTCAGGGCGGTGTACAGCCAGAATTAAAAAAACATGAAATACAAATATTAAAAACAATTAAAATATATATAAATTTGGCCCAAAATTAAAAATACAAACCAATTAAAACATTTAAAATTTCTTCTTAAGCCAGCCCGGCTTGCTGGAAAAAGTGGGTTTTAAGGGCGTGGCGGAAGGCGCTAAGGTCTTGGATTCTCCTTATCTCTGGGGGCAACTGATTCCAGAGGGTAGGTGCCGCCACAGAGAAGGCCCTCCCCCTGGGGGTCACCAGCCTACATTGATTGGCTGATGGCACCCTGAGGAGGCCCTCTCTGTGGGAGTGCACGGGACGATGGGAGGTCGTTGGTAGCAGCAGGCAGTCTCGAAGATAGCTAGGCCCGATGCCATGGAGCGCTTTAAAGGTGATAACCAGCACCTTGAAGCGCACCCGGAAGACCACTGGAGCCAGTGCAGCTCGCGCAGGAGTGGTGTTACATGGGAGCGCCATGCTGCTCCCATCTCTACCCGCGCTGCTGCATTCTGGACCAGTTGGAGCCTCCGGGTGCTCTTCAAGGGGAGCCCCATGTAGAGAGCGTTGCAGTAGTCAAGGCGAGAGGTGACGAGGGCATGAGTGACTGTGCACCGGGAATCCCGATCAAGAAAGGGCCGCAACTGGTGGATCAGGCGAACCTGACAAAAGGTCCCCCTGGTTACAGACGTCAGATGTTCCTCCAAGGACAGGCTGCCTATCCAGGAGGATTCCCAGATTGTGAGCCCCTTCTGTGGGGGCCAAAGACTCTCCCCCAATAGTCAGTGATGGAGTCAACTGACTATATTGGGATGCCGGGAGCCACAGCCACTCAGTCTTGGAAGGGTTGAGCTTGAGCCTGTTCCTCCCCATCCAGATCCGCACAGCCTCCAGGCACTGGGACATCACTTCAAGGGCATCATTGGGGTGGCCTGGGGTGGAGATGTACAGCTGGGTGTCATCAGCGTACTGGTGGTATCTTACCCCAAAGCCACGGATGATCTCACCCAGCGGCTTTACATAAATGTTGAACAGAAGGGGCGAGAGGACCGATCCCTGCAGCACTCCACAGATAAGAGGCCTCGAGGTCGACCTCTGCCCCCCTGCCAACACAAACTGCGACTGGTCAAAGAGAAAGGAGGAGAACCACCGCAGCACGGTGCCTCCCACCCCCAACTCTTCCAGCCGGTGCAGCATGATACCATGGTCGATGGTATCAAAAGCCGCTGAGAGATCTAACAGGACCAGAACAGAGGAGCAACCCCTGTCCCGAGCCCTCCAGAGATCATCAACCAACGCGACCAATGCCGTTTCCGTGCTGTGCCCAGACCTGAAACCCGACTGGAATGGATCTAGATAAGATGTTTCCTCCAGGAATTGTGGGAACTGTCATGCAACCACACTCTCAACAACCTTCGCCATAAAGCGAAGGTTGGAGACAGGACGATAGTTGGCCAATATTGCCGGATCCAGGGATGGCTTCTTGAGGAGAGGCCTCACCACCACCTCTTTCAAGGCAGCGGGAAAGTGGCCCTCACTCAGCGAAGCATTGATAACACCCTGGAGCGAGCCTCGTGTAACCTCCCGGGAAGCCAGTACCAACCAGGAGGGACACGGGTCCAGTAAACATGTGGCCGCACTAAGTCTCCCCAAAATCCTGTCCACATCATCGGGAGTCACAGCGTCAAACTTCTCCCAGATAACATTCTCAAAACTATTCCTCGTCACTCTGCCCTGATCTACCCAGTCAGAGTCCAAATCCCACCGGATCTGAGCGATTTTGTCATACAGGTATTGTCCAAAATCCTCCGCCCTGCCTTCCAAGGGATCCTCCCGCACTCCCGGATGGAGCAGGGAGCGGGTCACCCTAAACAGGGCGGCCGGACGATTCCCTGATGACGCAATAGAGGCGGAAAAGTAATTAAACTTTGCCGTCTTTATCGCCACTAGGTAGGTCTTAATATGCGACCTTACCAGTGTTCGATCAGACTCAGCGAGACTGGCCCTCCAACCGCTCTCCAGGAGTCTTTTCCGGCGCTTCATTTCCCTCAACTCCTCGGTGAACCAAGGAGCCGCATGGGATCGGCACCGGTTCAGATGCCACAAAGGCACGACTCGGTCCAAGGCCCCACCAGCCGCCCGATCCCAGGCGGCTACCAGGTCCTCAGCCGAGTCATGTGCTAGAATCTCAGGAAATGGCCCAAGCCACTTCAGACGTTTCACCAGCGGATGGCAAGTTGAAATCACCCATGACTAAAAGCCTGGGTGTATCTACTGCCACCGTGGCTATCACTTCGAGTAGCTCAGGTAGGGCTGTTGCCACGCGGCAGGGAGCCAGGTACGTAAGCAACAAGCCCATCTGAACCCCATGACCCCACCTCACAAGGAGGGACTCACATCCGGCTATCTGAGGCATAGTGGTCTCCCTCGGACCCAGATCCTCGTTAATAATAACCGCCACCCCCCCTCCCCTCCCCTGGGCTCTCGGCTGATGGAATGCTCTGAAGCCTGGTGGGCACATTTCGACCAGAGGGACGCCGCCCTCCGGGCCCAACCAGGTCTCCGTAATACCCGCCAGGTCCGCTCCTCCCTCTTGAATAAGATCGTGAATGAGGGGGGCCTTATTTACCATGGACTTGGCGTTGCACAGCATCAGCCGAAGGCCCAGATCCTGAGTATCTATTATTATTATTCAATTATTCAATAATATTAATTATTCTTTCACCTGCCAAACCAACCCACAGAGTTCTTATAGGGGCAATATTATACACACACACACACACATACACACACACAAACACACACACACATATATACGTAGGTCTTTGGTTATTGGGGTTTTCTCCCGCGTAAAATTGGAAGTGTCTTGGCGACATTTCGATGAAGTCTCATTCGTCATCTTCGGCTTCGTGCTTCTAGGAGCACTTGCTCCTAGAAGCACGAAGCTGAAAACACCAACCTGAAGATGACAAATGAGACTTCATCGAAACGTCGCCAAGACACTTCCAATTTTACACGGGAGAAAACCCCAATAACCAAAGACCTACATACAAATACCCGCGAAAACCTCAGAATGGAATGAAACAAACACAATGTGCGTTAACTGCGACTGTCAGCTTTAATTTGAGGGTATGTACATCCAACTCAGGTGAACGGTGTAGGACTTACAGCAGTTTGCATATGTACCTCCCACTTGTTAAGGGACCAAAAATAATGGGACAGAATAATAATCATAAATCAAACTTTCCCTTCTTAATACTTTGTTGCAAATCCTTTGCAGTCAATCACCGTCTGAAGTCTGGAACGCATAGACATCACCAGACGCTGGGTTTCATCCCTGGTGATGCTCTGCCAGGCCTCTACTGCAACTGTCTTCAGTTCCTGCTTGTTCTTGGGGCATTTTCCCTTCAGTTTTGTCTTCAGCAAGTGAAATGCATGCTCAATGGGATTCAGGTCAGGTGATTGACTTGGCCATTGCATAACATTCCACTTCTGTCCCTTCAAAAACTCTTTGGTTGCTTTTGCAGTATGCTTTGGGTCAGTGTCCATCTGCACTGTGAAGTGCCGTCCAATGTGTTCTGCAGCATTTGGCTGAATGTGAGCAGATAATATTGCCCAAAACACTTCAGAATTCATCCTGCTGCTTTTGTCAGCAGTCACATCATCAATAAATACAAGAGAACCAGTTCCATTGGCAGCCATACATGCCCACGCCATGACACTACCACCACCATGCTTCACTGATGAGGTGATATGCTTAGGATCATGAGCAATTCCTTTCCTTCTCTATACTCTTCCCATCACTCTGGTACAAGTTGATCTTGGTCTCATCTGTCCATAGGATCTTGTTTCAGAACTGTGAAGGCTTTGTTAGATGTTGTTTGGCAAACTCTAATCTGGCCTTCCTGTTTTTGAAGCTCACCAATGGTTTACATCTTGTGGTAAACCCTCTGTATTCACTCTGGTGAAGTCTTCTCTTGATTGTTGACTTTGACACACATACACCTACCTCCTGGAGAGTATTCTTGATCTGACCAACTGTTGTGAAGGGTGTTTTCTTCACCAGGGAAAGAATTCTTCTGTCATCCACCACACTTGTTTTCCATGGTCTCCCAGGTCTTTTGGTGTTGCTGAGCTCACCGGTGCATTCCTTCTTTTTGAGAATGTTTCAAACACTTGTTTTGGCCATGCCTAATGTTCTTGCTATCTCTCTGATGGGTTTGTTTTGTTTCTTCAGCCTAATGATGGCTTGCTTCACTGATAGTGACAGCTCTTTGGATCTCATCTTGAGAGTTGATAGCAACAGATTCCAAATACAAATAGCACACTTGAAATGAACTCTGGGCCTTTTATCTGCACATTGTAATTGGGGTAATGAGGGAATATTGCACACCTGGCCATGGAACAGCTGAGAAGCCAATTGACCTATTACTTTTGGTCCCTTAACAAGTGGGAGGCACATATACAAACTGCTGTAAGTCCTACACCGTTCACCTGAGTTGGATGTACATACCCTCAAATTAAAGCTGACAGTCTGCAATTAACGCACATTGTGTTTGTTTCATTCCAACTCCATTGTGGTGGTGTATAGAGCCAAAGATGTTAGAATTGTGTCGATGTCCCAATATTTCTGGACCTGACTGTATGTATGTATGTATGTATGTATATATATATATATTTCTATATGTCTTTGGTTATTCGGGTCTTCTCCCACGTAAAATTGGAAGTGTCTTGGCAACGTTTCGACGAAGTCTCATTCGTCATCTTCAGGCTGGTGTTCTCGGCTTCGTGCTTCCAGGAGCAAAAATTACAGATGAAAAAATTACAAAATTACAAAAATTACAGAAGATGACGAATGAGACTTCGTCGAAACGTCGCCAAGACACTTCCAATTTTACGTGGGAGAAGACCCGAATAACCAAAGACCTACATACAAACACCCACGAAAACCTGAGAATGTTAAAAGAAAAATAATCTGTGTATTTATTGACCAAATAAAAATACATATGTGCTATTATCTGGAATAAGTACAATTCTCAATTTTGAGAATAATTGAATCTGAAAGTTGAGTTGACTCAACTTCCGGACAACTCTACTTGGATGACTGAGAATCTTTATTGAAAATTATTGAATTTAGAGACTTAATACATTTGGAGGGCAATAAATTAGGAAGGCTGATTTGAGGAAATAAAATTAGGGAATATTCTATATTGGGAGAATATATTATTCAATACTACTCATAAAGTAGTATGAGTTGAATATTGTATAGGAAGAAAAAAGGAAGGGACATAACAAAAAAAATTCAAGAATTATTTCCTATTACGAATTAGATTTTAACTACTTTTTTAGTTGAAGGCAATTTAATGATGAAAGGTGATAAGACATCCAACAATTGAAATGCTGACTAAGGACAATAAAGTTTTAAGGACTGTATTAAAAATAAGAAAAAGGGACTGTGAGAAAATTAATTTTCCAAGAATTTGGGATCTATAAGAAAACACCCCACCAAGCAATTTTTAATATAAACAGCGCCTTTTAAAAAAACATTAAATCTTGGAATATGATGTTGGCCACACATGCTGAAACATTTATGAGAACGTGACCCAAGAAAATTTTGAAACAGTTGTTATTTTGGCATTCCGTGAAGAAAGATATTGTTTCACACTCTTTTTATGTTTTGTTTGCCTCAAAGCTGAGTAACAATGTACAAATAACATACCAGACTTCTTGTCTAATCTTAGCAACATAGGTTTGAGATATTCTTACATATTTGAACTACTTATTCAGGAAGATGACTAAACTGTTGAGCCTTTGTCTAAACTATCTCATCTTAATCAAAATGTGCAATGATCCAATGCCACCAGAGGTGACAATAGTGGGAAACATCCGTATAGGCAAGTTTGAATAATCACTCAACTTGAATAACCACTCAAGGTTCTTATGTGCAATACCATATCCAGAGAGACCTAGAATCATATACTCTTCAACATTACATGGACAAAAAAGGGACACACTTGTATCATAATGTTGAATCACATCATACTTCATATCTCTTCATCATCTAGTTTAATTCCTTTAGGCAATCTGCCTGCATTTTTCTTAAACAAGAAATGATGATAAAGAATTTCCTTAAAAGAAGACCAAAAATAATAATGAATGTTCAATAGTTTTTATTACATTAGAGCCAACAGTATTTTATTTTAATTTCATCTCTTCTCTTTTTTATGTTGGCTACTGGAAAACAAGATGTACTAGATTTGGCTCAGGAAGACTAAGGATGAAAGTCAGTCTGTGTGGCTTACAACAGACTTCCCCGTTTGGTTTTACCTTTTTAAACAAAAACAAAAGAAGTCAAAACTATGTCTGGACTGTAAGGTAACAAATCTTCTCTTTCTTCTGTATGCAGATTGAGAATTATATCCAAGATAATATGAAAAAAGAAATGGTTGAGATTCAGCAGAATGCAGTTCAGAATCAGACAGCAGTGATGATTGAATTAGGCACAAACCTATTAAATCAAACAGCAGAACAGACCCGCAAATTAACAGATGTCGAAGCACATGTAAGTAACAAGAGCACTATGTTTTGCCGGCTAGAGTAATATTTTTGCCCTGAAAAAGCATTTAATCTGCAGTTTCATGAGAAACATTTGGCTAATACAACGGGAAAACGCTCAACCTTGGAAAAATAAAACGCTCAACCTTGGAAAAATAAAACGAATGTATTTGAGAAGACTGTAATTAAATAATCTTTTTCAAAATGCATCTGTGAGGAAAATGACCATCTCTCTTCTTGTTTTGTATACATTCCACCATTGGAAATATTAGACTGAGCATCTGCTCTGTGATGCATGGATAAACCATGTTTTTTTCTTTCCATATAATTTTATATACATATAGAATGTTTGTAATACTATACTAATAATATATTACTAAACTCAGTACAAATGTTCTTCTTTCTAAAATCACTCATTCCCTTGTTATATGAGAGAACAGCCTCAACTGGGTTCATGTGAGCATACGCTGAAATCTCTTTCCTTGATCTATTTGCAATTGAGTTGGACAGAGAAAAGAATCTTATGTGAGAAAGACTTGGGCAGTGTACGGGCCTTAGAAAATTAAGAATTGTCTTTGATAGCTGCAGCATTAGCAGTGGTTGGATTATAAGCAAAGAAACCTGGAAGTGAGCAAGAAGGACCTAACTTAATATCGAGCAATGTCTAATAAAGGCATTGTACATTATTGGAAAATATGACTATATTCTATTCTTAATACCAGTGCAGATTTTGAGATTTTAGCCCTGGAAAATGTCTCTCTGCTTATAGAGCACTTTTGAAAATGTTTTTTAAAGTTTGAGTCTCATTTTTTTTAACATAGAAAGGAACAGAAACTGAAATTGAAGAAACATTGACTGGAACCCAGATCCAAATCCAGATTTTTAAAAATCTGCTACAGCCCATCAAACAATGCAGAAGCAAATCTTAGAGGGGTCCAAATTATGTGCCTTTATGTAAGACATAGTATGTGAGGAAATTGGATAAGCATTAGTATTTCAACAGTTATGACTTAGCTGAAGGATAAATGAAAAGAATAAACTGAGTGGGAGAAAGGTTAAGGGATAACAGGAAGTGCCAAGGAAAAATAAATGGTCACATTTTTTCAAGTTGATGTCCAAGTCCCAAATCAATTGTGGTTCCTTAAAATTCCCATACTCAAACTCGTTCTTTCTCTCTCTCTTTGTATCCCTTCATTAGAGATCTCAAGTCAAATTTTCATCCAAAACTGTGGTTATTATGGAATAACCACAAATGATTACATTTACAGAACAAATAATATAGAATTCTTGAAATAATAAATTCATTTGAAACTTCTTACATACTTCACAATAAATGAAAAATGTTCACAAAGTATTTGCTACAACTGTTTCTGAAACATTTATGTTGAACAGTGAACTAAACTGTTTTGCTGACTGTTTTAAAAGAGCAAAATTTTGAATGCTTTGGAAATTTTTGTATAATTTACAAAGCATAGAACAAAAAGCATTCTAAACATGATGCAAAAGGAAATGAAAATTAAACTACAGATGGGTTTTTCAAATGTTTATATATTCTTCTACAGACCAATTTCTCCATGAAAACAGAAGATTCCCATTAACTAAATCAATTTTGAACATGATTTAATAAACATAGTAAATTAGTTAACTAACCCGGAGTCTTCAAACCTGTTTGTTAAAAAAATAAATTTCCCAGAATCTAAGTTCAAAAGGCAAAACTCTAGTAATAAAAAATTGGCTGCATTGGAGTGATTTTATAAGTTACTTCAATATCCTTCTGACATGACCAACTTGAAAGATAGTTCAGAAACTTCAATAAATAAAGACCAATTTGTAAAGTGTTTCATTAGTTGTATGTTTCCTTCTAAGGACAACATAGGCTATTGATTCTTGCTAAATGGCCTGGGCCACAAATACTTGAAAAATTACTTCCTCCAGTATCTTGGCCTTGGTATAAGATCTTAAAAAAAAAGAACCTCCATATAAATCTCCTCATCCTTTAAGATCTCTTAGT
Source organism: Arizona elegans (assembly GCA_022577455.1). Lineage (NCBI taxonomy): Eukaryota > Metazoa > Chordata > Lepidosauria > Squamata > Colubridae > Arizona > Arizona elegans. The sequence goes on along the minus strand of JAKOOJ010000001.1, from coordinate 208,426,506 downwards.
GAAGTTTTTGTAAAGAAGATGCTCTTTCTCTCATTGGAGAGAATGTGTTTCACACGTTTATGAAATGCTCTCACCAGAGATGACTGCCGGATACTGTACTATCTATCAATTAAATGCATTACATGATTTACTAAGGTAAAGCTACTACTAGCTTTACCTTAGTAAATTAAAAGTTTAGCCTATTTTTTCCTTACATTTGTCTTATCCCATATAACACCCAGAATCTGATTCCAAAACAGGCAATCCTAAGAATCTTTAAAATAAATAAATAAGTAAATCTTTGCCAACAATTTGGAAATACACTTAAGAGTGAAATCATGTCCTGAATGATTGTTCAACATGAAGGATGTGAGTAATAAATTCATCCTGCCAACTGAAGCCAAATCTTGATGAATTAAAACTTAAAAAAAAAATACACAGTGAGAAACACAATAAGGACCTGCAGAACATGTAGCAGAATAGAACGGAAAACAAAGCTCCACATGACAGTTCTGTTTCCTCATTCTTAAAAACAGATGTCATTCTTGAGACTTAAAAAAGAGGCAAGAAACAGTCATTAAAGTAGTATATTAAAACCGAAACCATGGTGTCATTTTGGCAAAAAGGAACATGGATCTTCACTACATACACCCAGAAAACTTCTCTGTGATCACATAGGAAAAAGGCATTCCCAATATTGTTTTTAAATAATAAAAAGCAATGATTTGAACCATGAAATACTTGATGAAGTAGACAGGTTGAATTTCAACTGCTGATTCCCAACATTCCCTTTTTAAAATTTCATTTAAAACATTTATCTCATTTAAAGCATTTAAAATAAGAATTACTCTGCAGAGGAGAGAGGTTTGACATTATCATCAGGCTAGAACTGACCTTTTATTGATAGAACATTGTAAGCACAGCTGAGTTCAGCTACATTTGGGCAAGTGCTTTATCTCAATCTATAATTTGGAATTCATCTTAATCACAGAAACAACTGAAAAAGCATTCTGTTCTAGTCTACTATTTCACAATCAACTCAGAAATGGTATTATTTCTGCAACACAATCATATGGTTCTGGTCGTTGCTTTTATATCCCACTGTTTTTCACCTTTCAATGTAAGATATTACATGGAAGGGTTTCCATTCATTTGTCACCAGTGAGGTATACTGAAAAAAAAAAATCCTCAAATCACTCAGTGTGCTGTCTAATTGAATGGGGATTTGACCTCCTCTGTACTATGAAAAGGCAATTTGATGCCTTCTAGATGTTTGAGACTGCTACTGCCAAAATCACTGATCATGGGTGATGCTGACCGGCACTTGTGGACATGCAGAAATAGTGAAAAGTATCTAAAACACATCACGTTGCTTGACCTTGAAGGAAACTCAAGGCCCAGTGTAAGGATACATATGTACAGACTCAGGGACCTAAATCAATTCATATCAGAATTATCTTATTGTCGCTTCTATAGATGATTTTGGTTGTGTATGAGACCCTTCCTAAAACAAAAGTTATTACAAGTGGAACTGTTGTGGCTCGCCAGCAGCCTGCGCGGATCATAGCTGATCCCAACGACGAGGAGGCTGGCGTGGTGTCACACCAGCAGCCTGCGTAGCCGGTGCTCGCGTCGGATAGCAAGGAGGCCGAAGAGGATGTGATGCCAGAGGCAGAGACTCAGCCAGGGCCTTCAGAACCTCCAGAGGCTCCTTCCAGTGGAGAGCGCGAAGTGGAGGAGCCTCTCCTCAATGCTCGGGCACGCAGGGCTACCAAAAGGCAGAAGTGGCTACTCAGGAGGAGGTCTACTCGAGAGTAAGGCTTGAGGATAATTGGCCACTCCCTTAGCCTATTTAAGTCGCACGCAGCTAGTGCTTTCTTGCTAGAAATGTCTCATTACTACAGAGCATCTTGGAGAACGAGCGACTTCTCATATCTGGTTTTCTGGGCTGGTTGCCAACCTTTGTCAGACATTGTTCTTAATAACTTTGATAAGGACCCTTTGCATGGGAAGCCTGCATTCTTGAAAGGGGTTTGTTTGGAATTAAACAGTGTTTGCGAAGCTTAGTGTGTGTCACATTCTCTGGGAATCCAAAGCTGGGGCAGAACAGGAACATAGGTTGACTGTATAAAGTTCATGTAGCTTTATGACTGTATAACAACACACATTTCAGAAAGTATTTATTTTCTGATAATTTAAGTACATTGGGATTATATGGTAATTATTTTTACAATATTGATAGTCATTTATTTCAAATTTTCCCTCCTCCAAATGTAGGTGTTAAATCAGACAACACGACTGGAGCTTCAACTGCTGGCCCATTCTATCTCAACTAACAAACTAGAAATGCAGATTTCAGATCAGACCAATGAGATAGGTAAACTGCAAGAAAAAAACAGGTAAGATTTTTTTATTGACTCATGAATATAGAAATTAATTATCATTTTCCTACAGGAAGTGTATAGTTATAACATCCTTTAACATTACTTTCAAAAAGAAAATGAAATAAAAACAAACATGACTTTAGCTCAATGCATAAAAATAGGCAAAAACTAAAATTGATAATTAAAAAAAGATATTATTTATATTTACTGAATTTGCATCAATGCCAAAACTTGAGGAACTTTTTCTTTATTACCAAGCAAACTATTCTATGGAAAAAATTCACATGTCCCTAGCATTTTTCATGCTTGCTTAAACAGTATAACAGTAAGGATAAATGGATTTCAATTTATTTTACAACATATTTTCAGTTACAGGTAGTCCTTGGCTTACAACCATTCATTTAGAGTACAGGCCCCAGAGTAACAATGGCACTGAAAAAAGTGACTTATTGTTTTTCACATAAGTGTGAGCCTTCCCATGGTCACATGATCAAAATTTGGGCAGTGTGCTGGGTCATGTGATCACCATTTGTAACTTTCCCAGCAGGCTTGTGACAAGCTAAGTCAATGTGGGAAGTCAAATTCACTTAATGATTCCACGATTCACTTAACAACTGCAGTGGTTTGCTTAACAACTGTGGCAAAAAAAAAAAAAAAAGTAAAATGGGGCAAAACTCACTTAACAAGTGCCTTGTTATCAGCTGAAATTTTGGGCTCAGTTGTGGTTGTAAGTCAAAGATTACCTGTACTAGGGAATTTTTTTTTCAGTTCTGTGAAATTAGTAGAGTGATTTCATTGTTAGCTTAGAGAACAATAATAGTAAAACCTCCTTGAGTGAAATACTACCTTAACATGGTTGTGGGGCTTGTATGCTCTGAGGAATTGAAGAACTATGCCAGACATTCATTCCTATTGGATAGATCTCTTCAAAGAAGCCTAATAAAGACTGTATCTCCCATAAACAAGATGGTAAGATGTAATTTACAGAAACCTATAACAGATTGGCCATTGCCCGAGTTGACAAGAACCCCCACCCCCCAAGTGTTGGAATTCTGGACATTTGGTGAAAAATGGGCTACAGGACTGAGGACTGAGCAACCAGGGCCAGCAGCTGCAGGGCTATGGAAGAAAAGGTGCTTACCTATCACAAATATATGAAGACTGAAAACAAAAAAACCAATCTGTTGTTACAAATCAACAAGAAAAGGATATCTGAAAAAAAAATGCACCAGTTCTGGAAAGAACAACATCCAGAGTCAGAAATAACAGGACAGAGGCTAGCAGATCAACATCAATTTATAAAACAAAATATTCACAAAAGCAGAATTGGAAGAACTGCAAAGGTCTACCCAGGGCAAATAAAATGAAGCCTTGCCAAAACTAGCTCAGACTGTACAGACAAACTAGGGGGAGTCAGCAGTAGAGGAAGCCAGCATACTGCAACTATTGAATAGTTTTTATTTCCAAACTAGGCACCCTTACTTCTGCCTTCTCAAGTTCTGTCACACAAAAAACATTGAAACAAAGATTAACTGAGCATCTAAAAGAGCACAAAAACAACAGAATAACGTTGCCTACATTGAAACTTGTTCCAAAAAAACAGCTAGCACAAAATGCCAATACTGTAATATCAAACATAAGCACCAGCTCACTGCAACCAACAAACCAACTAATGTACAGCATGATTGCCAAAAAAAAAAAAAAAAAAAAAGGCAAAGAGTGCATAACTAAAATGAAAGGTCAGACTGGAAAATAAGATCAGCATGTGATGATCAGATCTAGCAAGCAAGCTAGAACAGATGAAAGAAAAGAAGCTGAAGAACAAAACCAAAAAATATCTGATCAAGAAATATCACCCAGAAACAAAGAAGATTAAGGAAACCCTGGAAGTAAAGCAGTAAATAATAAGCAGCAAATATCAGCAGATATGAAGCTTGAATTGTATACTATAGGCCAGCGATGATTAATTTTTTTGGCACCGAGTGCTGAAACTGGAGTGCGCATGTGCGCGCCGGAGCACTGGAACCCAGAAGAAAGCAGCTGGCCGGCGCGCATGCCCATGACGGAACCTGGAAGAGCAGCTGGCAACAGTGTGCATGCCCACATAGAGGGCTCTACGTGCCACCTCTGGCACCATGCCATAGGTTCATCATCATGGCTATAGGCAGAAACTCCTATTTTAGCTGAATCAGAAACTGAAGTTATCATGATGCCCTGTACAAATAACATCAAGAGTCTGGATGAAGAAGATCACTACAAATACTTGGGTATCCTTCAGCCTCAAGCATAATGAAGTCAATAAGATTTGTACTGAATATATCAAGAGAGTAAAGTTGATCTTAAAGACCAGAGTGAGTGGTGAAAATATCATAAAGGCCGTGATGGTGAATCTATGGCACATGTGCCAGAGGTGGCACACAGCGCTCTCTCTGATGGCACACGAGCCGTTGCCCCAGTTCAGCTCTGCCGTGCATGCACGCGTGCATCCCACCAGCCAGCTGGTCTTCGGGTCTCTGCTGTGTATGTGTATGGGGTGCATGCGGAGGGGGCGCACACATTAGTGGGGGCAGGGCACATGCGAGGGGGTCACGTTCACAAGCGTGGACGTGTGCGGGCTGCTCGCACATTGCATTTTGGGGGTTGGGGCGCACTTGCATGCACGCTTTGGGCACTCGGTTAGCCATCACTGCCATAATAAACACCTGGCAATTCCAGTCATTAGAATGGACTCAAGCTGAATAGAAGTCCTGAATAAAAAGATCAGAAAAATAATGACAATGAATCATGCCCTTCATCCACACAGTCAATTTACCAAGGAGTATAGGTTATTGTGGAATGTTACAAGTACGCTGGACAGTTAAAAAAGAAGAAAGGGCATTGGAAGAATATCTAAAGGACAGTGAAGAAGATGCAATGAAGTCAGTACACCGTATGGCTTACTGAATACAACATTACATCATCAAAGAACACCTGCTTTTATCCCAGGTCCAGTTTAAATATATGGTTGACTATGTGCCCAACCACCACCACCACCACCACCATCACAACAGCAATAATATTATTTTTGGAGGTGCAAGATTTATTATGTACTCACAATAGTGAGTAGTGAAAGTCAAAATTGCAAATGAGACCAAATAGCTCCATCTTTTTCATGCATTCCTTTATAGTTGGTCTTTCCTGATTTTAGATCCTTGATATTGAACAATACCAGATTCTCAGCTACAAGACCAGAAGGCAGCAATAATGAGAGTTTAGTCTAAAAGTAACTAAGAATTCAAGGTTGAATGTTTCCCACTACAGCCTTTTAGAGAGCCATCTGGTATAGTGGTAAAGGCATCAAGCTAGAAACCAGGTGGTCATAAGGTCTAGTCCTACCTTTGGCCCAAAGCCAGCTGGGTGACCGTGAGCGAGTCATTTTCTTTGAGCTCTAGGAAGCAGGCAACCTGGCAAAAGCAAATAGAACCACTTATGGAGAGTCTCAATAGGAGTTTTATGTCCATAGTAGACATGGTCCAGTATGTTACAAGAATCTCGCTAGACTGACTGCATTCCATTGCAAACAGCAAGATAAGGCTTCAGGGATTCTGAGCGAGGTCAGGCCTGTGCCACTTCCTACAGTGCAATGACTCCAAACCTGAGCCCCTCTTAACACATCCCTGCAGCCTAGCTGGAGATTCTATCACACTTGCCAAGAAAACTGCAGGGAGTAGTCCAGGCAGTCACCGGGGGTTAGTACTGACTCTAACGCTCTAAAAAGAAACAATCTGCTCCATTATGAACTCTTATCCAAATTCGATGGAGTTTAACCAACTAGGGATTTGAAATCCTTCCTCCCATTTATCTTTCTTCCAAATATAGCAAGTCATCCATCTTAATATGTAACCTTCCAGATTCATAACAATTTTTAAACCGCTTGTTATAAAAATGAAACCAATCTTGGGGAATGCTTCTTTTAAAATCCAGTACAAGCAAGAAATATTGATTTTTGCCTGTATCAATATTTGGCATACCACGTCAAAGAATTTTGAATCTGTTGTTATTTACTCAAAATATTTGAATGGCAGCTAGTCAACAGAACTATTAACATTTCTTGCTGAGCTGGACCAGCTGGAGTTCAGGGAATTGTGACTTTCACTTATTCCATGAACCTTGTGTGTGACCTGCTGTTGGCTGGTTATGCAGTTGGCTGGATCCATGTGTTGAGAAGCCAACCTTACTGTTTGTTAAATTGGACAGCAAGCACATTCATTCAGCTGCGTAGTTCTTGCTTTTATAGTGAGTTGTTGACATCTTGGTGGAAAGATAATGGAGATCAACAAGCTGCTTTCCAAAATTAAAAACAATAGAGGTTTATACTTAAGAATAGCATAAGGTAGGCTTGAACTTATAATGAGCTCAACTATTATTTGGTAGGAATTCAGATACATAAAAGAACTTCTCACTTCTGGTAAACATTAACGCTGAGGGGAAAGGGCATGTTTTCACATTTGTCTTCACTCTCTTGCTATATTTGTGTATGCTCCTGCTAAGCTTGTTTTATGCAAACAAGATTTGCTCCTGGAGGAGCAAAATCAACATGGGTTCATTATTCATATGCCATTTAATGGAATAAGGGAAGGAATAGATTTGGATCAAGTCATTTACTACTTATTAACAAGTCACAAATATTTATAGAACAAGAATATTTTGGAACAGACACTATAAAATCTGTTTCCACAATTACTGGGGCAAGAGCAAAATAATATCTAGACAGCTAACTCAGAATTTGAATCATTTCAAAGGTGGCACTAACTTGTGCATTTTTCACTGGGACTAGAAGGCTTGAAGACCATAACAATTGGATATTGTGAGAGCAATTGTGTAGGTAGCGTTCTAGGTAGATAGGGATAACCATTTGGCACCTGTAGATAAGACCTTTTGGTTAGGCATATTTCTGGCAACCAAGGCTATAGTAGGTAGGGCAGTGATATCATATAACTGGGCATGGCTCGGATTTTAGCATGATGCAGCTGTTGGATGGTGGTGGAAAGTTTTCAATTCTGTTGGATTGTGTTCAATCTAGCACCTTTAAAAAAAATCGATCTGAATTATGCTGATTCAAAGTGTTCTGTAAATTAAAGAGAGAGAGAGAGAGAGAGAGAGAGAGAGAGAGAGAGAGAGAGAGAGAGAGAGAGAGAGAGAGAGAGAGAGAGAAAGAGAGAGAGAGAGAGAGAGAGAGATCAGTATGGCATGTGGCCTCCTGTAACTATTTTAGAGGTACCCATAATGCTAAAACAGAGGTCAGATATCATTGAAAAGATTCTTAATAGGTATCAATATTGACCCAAGCTCAACTATAGTTATCTGGAAGTGGCGTATACTGTACAGAGATATGTACATATAACAGTTCTAAAGTCCCAGAGATCATTTTGGCCACTGATCGCAGTCCTATATTCAATAGACTTGTACAATCAGTACTCTAAAATAGTGGTTCTCAACCTTTCCTTCAGCATGGACCTCCTTTAATTACCTTAAATCATAAAATTCCTTCAAGCCTTCGTGGACCCCCTGTGACAACATTGCACCCCCGCCCCGAGTCCATGGACCACAGGTTGAGAATCACTGCTCTAAAGCATTCTCACTTAAACAAGTTTATGTGTCTTGGAGGAATACAAAACTTGGAATTGATTGCAGAATTCAGTGTCCTGAAAACTTTACTATTCATTTTCTAAAGTATCCAATGAAGCAGTCTTTAGAGACAGAAATTTCACATCAATATACTGTATATTCCAACTCCTTTTTCACATCTATCAAGATCAGCATAAATTATGCAAAACAAGAACTGTTGTAGATTTACTGCATATTAAATAAAATAATACATATTGTCTTTATTTTACATAGGTTACAAAGTTTGGACATAGCATTATATTTTTCTCCAAAATAAAACATACAAAGCACTTGGAATCACACTGTTGTTGTATTTCTCCTTATCTAGTGGGAGGAGGGAAGAATCAGAAACCAAAGAAATGATGACGTCAAATAATCTTAGTAACTAGGATCTGAGGTTATTTTGCCTGCTAATAAAGAAATGTTATGTATGGGGAGGGCCTGTATGTCATTTTTGTAAGTTTTGATCAGACTATATTTCACCACCATGGGCACTTTCACTAGCTCAGATCCATTTATTTATTTGATTTAATTTGCATAAAATATTGCAATAATCAGAGCTGATTTTTCTTTTTGCTAGCCTTTTAGAAAAAAAGGTCCTTGAAATGGAAAGCAAACACATATCCCAACTACAATCAATGAAAGAAGAGAAAGATAAGCTTCAGTCACTTGTTTCTAGACAGAACTCCATAATAGAAGAATTAGAGAAACAGTTAGTCAACGCTACTGCTAATAACTCATTCCTGCAAAAGCAGCAACATGACCTGAGGGAAACGGTGCAAAACTTGTTTGCTATGATTTCTACGCCACAACGTAAGTAAAGAAGAAGACAGAGTCATTGTTATCCTGATGATGTAGAATACACAGACGCCATTCTTGGAATGCTAGACAGTTGAAGACATTTCATTATCCAAACTAGGTAACATCATCAGTGCATTGATTTGGGTAATGAAACATCTGCAAGAAAACAACCAAGCTCAGATAGCATCAAGAACTGCTCGCTTCAATTCTGAGCTACTAATAGTTTCCTTAATTGCTTTTTGGTTAGCATTTTCTGTTCCCTGCAATTTTCCTCAGCTTCAAAATCCTCCCTTCCCACAGTCATCCTCAGTTTCTTTCTTAATATAACGCCTAATTATATCACGTTTGTATTGATTTGGGAAAGTTTTATTCCCTACCTATTCCCTAGCCACATATTGGGAATAAAGAAAGGATTAAGAGTGGCCAAACCACCCTGAGTTTGGCACCAATGCTAAATCTTGGGAGTCCTCTTCTATGTGTGGGTGTTAAACCTCATACCATACTAATATGGAAAATAGTAAACCAGTGGGTCATTCAGAGGGACAGAACAAGCTCTAACACTATGAGAATGTAACCACGGAGGGCTGAATTCTGCCAAATACAATTCTCTCTGTTCTCCAGTATCAGAATTAAAACAATTGTTTGAAAAGTCAAAACTGATTCTTTCTAGCTTTGTGTGAGTGTTTTGCTGTTTCAGCACCTCTTTGAAATAAAAATATTTCCTCACCAAAAAGATATGATTTTTTTTTTTGCCAAAATTACTTTACTAGATAGTTAAGTCTAATAGATACAGATATTGAATGAGGATCCAGAATTCAACAGGGAGGGAATTATCAGCAAATGTATGGCATCTGTAACATCTGATCTATTACAGAAATCTTAACACATGAAAACCAAAATAGTCAGCCAGAACTAAGCAAGTTCATCAGTGGCAGGGCATCCTCAAAATATAATAAAAATATAGTAAAAAACAGAAAGAAAAGAGTGATCAAAGTTTGTCTGATTTTCACATGTGATGCACATGTGGCACACATAACAAGCATCAGAGCTTTGGTTGCATTGCCATGGCTACCATCTTGACTTTAAAATTCCATCCTGTGGATACTTTTGCTCAGTGGACAAGGAATGGTGGGCAAATGATTTGGGGCAGGGGAGCAGAATATAACAAAATATTCTGAAGGAAGGTAGATCTGATTAAATGACAATCTGAACAAGAACTTTCCACTGGTTACCACATTGTTGAGGATCTGGCTGGTCTTTATAAGCATTCCACAATCAATTCATAAGATATTTGTTTTGTTTAAGGAAGTTGATTCTGTCCAATTAGTCTTACAGTTTAAAAATAGTTTCTTTGAGAACTTTGAAACTGCTAAAGTTTTTGCTGATGTTATCTCTTAAGTAGCGCACAAACAAGTAAACAAATCATACTGGCTTTAGCGCAATGTGGAAAAAATATCCTGAACATTTGCCAGTGTCAAGAGGGCTAAGTTCTAATTATCAAAGAAGTGTGGAAAAACAATTAAATGACTGGAAACAAACTTGTATTGTAAGGAAACTAGATTTATAGACCTTACTTAAACAGTAAACAGATTGAAAAGGCTGGAAAAATGGTAGGGCAGGTAGAGAAAATAGTATTTAGACCAGATCTCCATTGCAACTGAATTTAAGAGATTTTTATAACAGTTTTCTTAATATGTTTTTGCATTTTGCTTTTTAGCATCCAAGAATGCCTTGGTCCCTGGAAAAGAACAGATCAGTTTCAAAGACTGCTCAGAAGCATTCAAAATGGGATTTACAGCAAGTGGTATTTACACATTACTTATATCTAACACAGGAGAAGAAAAAAAGGTATTACACTCTCTTGGTTACATTAATCAGAATGGGAAACTCTTTCAGTATCAAATATTTTTGTACAGTTGTATAAGTTAAAGTTGTATAAGTTAAAAAGTTGTACAAATTACAAAGCTTAATCGCTCAGTTTTCAAGGGTTAGAAAAAGGAGAATCTTACTTTCAGGTTAACAGAACATATTGAAAGTATTATCTTAAGTCCAGGTCTGATCAGAGATGCTATCTTTAGCATATAGTAGAATATGTCAACCATATGCATTTCACTTAGCACTGTGCTCCTATAGATATTTTTAAAAAACTGTCTCAAAGTGAGGTCAATGTTAGGCCAACAATTAGGCAGGATGATTGATGGAACAATTTTTATTCCCAGACCTGCAACACAGAGTAGAATGATTACAGTGTTTAGACTGCCATCACCCTCTTTATTTGCAGCAGTTTAATGGATTATTCCAGCCTTAGGAGTGTAATCCATCAAACACTATTACCGCGTAACCTTCATTAATTTTGATGCAACTTGCCTGGAGTCCCACATACTACTCCTGAAAAACTGAAGTTCTGCAGAAACAGTCCTAGTGGATTTCATTCTGCCCATGACAACACCAGAATTACTGTCATTACCTTTTTAGGGAAAATATTGATGGCCTTTTTGTAAGACCGGGATTTACGATGCTATTGATGTTGCTTTACATTTTATTTTGGGCAGAGAAACAAAATTGCCTTTTATTTGCCAGACTTCAGCTGTTTATGTTTTGATCTTTTCCTGTCAATGCACACTCTGGCCTCTCGAGGGACTTATAAACACCGCAGCACAATGTCCGTTGCTAATCTTGTTTTCTTCCCCCTGCAAACTTTCATTAGGAAGCGCAATGCAAAGCTGACATGCCTGCTTTCTTGTTGAAGCTATACTACTGTGATATTGTTAACATCATCTTGCTTTCCCTATTTCTTGCATTACAAAATAATGGCTAAATCCCTTGTCTTTTTGTATGAAACTCAGGAAGACATATAAATGGTGCAACATGAGTTTGTTCTTGAAATGGTTGGCCTGCATGCCTTTCATAAATATCTCAAGATGCAGAAGCTGTTAGCTCTGTGGGGTGGAGGATTACTGTTGAGAGGTGCAACTAAAAATCTAATTGGACATCCCCCCCACCAGTTCTGATATAATGGATGACATTTACAGTGCATTCAGAAAGTATTCAGACCCCCTTCACTTTTGTCAATTTTGTTTTGCTGTAGCCTGATTCGACAGTTGTTGGAACTCATTTTTTTTCTCAATCTACACTCAGTACCCCATAATGAAAAAATAAAAACAGAATTTTAGAAATGTCTGTACATTTATTAAAAAGGAAAAAAAAAGAAATATCAGATTGGAATAAATATTCAGACCCTTCATCCACCTTTGAAGCACCTTTGGCAGCAATTACAGCCTCGACCGAGTCTTTTTGGGTATGATGTGACAAATTTTGAACATCTGCAAAGTCTGGTATAGTTGTGAATGTTGTGTAAAAACAGGAGACCCTCTTGCACTTTTCAATTGTTAATCAGGCCTTTTAATAATCAAACAATTCAACCCTAACCAAAAAGCCTTATTAAATGTAATTCCTTAAATATCTTGTTAGAACTAGTCATGTATTTCTTTTTTTTTTTTTGGTCACAAATTTTTATTAGCTTATCAAAATATAAAATACAAAGAAAAATGAAAATAGGAAAACAAAGGAAGAAAAAAGGAAGAGGAAAAAGTATAGGGGAAAAGAAAAGCAGTGACTTTTGATTCTTTGGCATAGCAGAATAAGTAATGACATACAACCTCAATGTTTTTTCTACTTTTACCTAATAATATATACTAGCCATTTCTCTAACAACAAACTTATCACATCAACAAAAGCCAAATCAAAGTTTCATTTTTTTCACTTCGAACACAAAGTCCAGAAGCGAGAAATGGATTTCTAAAGATAGCATGCTTTATATGCCATTATATTACTAATGGAAATCTTAATTCTACAGATTATGCCTGGTAGATATTCCCCCAAAGGAAGAATAACAAAAGGTTTCAAAAACAAAAATGTTTTTTCTATTATTTCAAAAACAGAAGTGTTTGGAGAATCAAAACTGGCAGCAAAATACAGGATCTGCTTGATGGAGAGCTAGACAGCATTCACATCACTCCAGGAACATGTTTTTATTATATGTGCTCATATAAACAGACATAATACTATAGGCCCTGACACAAAGTTTCCTAGTACTGTTCAAACTGAACACAGAGAGAAAGCTGATTGCTTGTTTGCATGCAAGCATTGGTGGAGTACGTTGCCATACTTCTACTATCAGTTCTGTTTCTCTGCACAAGGCATAATACTCAAGTATAACATGATTATGGGAACTGTATTTTTATATCATATGGGAAGTAAAAAAAAAAATGAGCAAGCAAATTTTGCCTCCCATAAACAGACATAGTTTTGTTAACTCTTTAACTTGGGATAAAAATCAATTAAGTGAGTAACAATTTCTATATCTGTGTGTCCTGGCAGACATATTGTGATATGGAGACGGCAGGAGGAGCCTGGACAATTATTCAGCGACGCTTAGATGGCAATGTAGATTTTGACCGAACATGGGCGGAATATAAAATGGTAAGCAGAACAATGTGATAAGCTTTTGATTAGACTCTGAATATATATCTCCTTGGTGTTCTACATGACACAGTCTTACTCTGATCATGTTGTAATTTTAATTTTTTCCCCAGCATTAACATCCAAGAACTTTTTTACTGAAGAAGCCAGAAAGTTAAATCTATAGCCTTTTGCTTGTTAAGCCATGCAAATAAATGTTGTATTCAAATATTCTGGACCGGGCATCTCAAAATTCTAGCATTTACCCTGGGATAAGTTTTCTTGAATTCGGTCACAGGAAAGCTGGCAGCTTTTTACAGTATCTTCATTTATTTACAAATTTGTGTATGTGTTTTAAAAATATGTAAAGGACTACAGTACCAATGCACAACAGATAGTGCTCCCCTTTCAGATTTGTAGAGAATCCATGCTAAAATGATTCATACACTGATATCTTCGATATTTCTTCTCTCTCTTCCACTGCTGTCTCCATTGAACTGCTTTTATTAAAAAAAAAAAACTTGAATAAAGGCTTAATTTCCCCTCTTGCTTTTGCCTACTTGGATAAACATAGCTGAATTGTATCTACCCATGCCCTGTGTTTTCTTTGTTACTGGACTTGAGTACTATCACCTGATTGTTACCAGCTACTAATAATTTTTTGTCAAGACATATTGTCTCAAACAATGCCATCTAATGACATAGCTTAACACTTTGTAGTAACAAAATCGGAAGAATCCCAAGAATCATCTCAATCATCTCCTTCCTATTTTATGTCACTAAAACTTGAATACTATTTCCTGTCAATGGAGGAAAATACATGAGGCAATTCTGCTGTAAAATGAAATATAGATTTCATCTGTTGTATATAGATTGTCTATTAACACAGTAATGTTTAATTTACAATTGTGTTTTTAAAAATATGTATGAACTTATTTTATGGCAATTTTCTCGACAGCTAAACAATTAAATGGTTCCACTTGGTTTTCCCATCTCTAAATCTGTGTTTGAACAATTTCACTTTCCCAAATGGAGAAATTCAGCTGGTTTGACTCAATTCAGATGACTTTTTTTTTTTAAAGGTGTGAAGTGCTGATCTCAAAATGAAATAAAACAATATATTTAAATATGTAATTTGGATTACAGGGATTTGGGAACCCTTCTGGAGAATACTGGCTAGGAAATGAATTGGTTTCTCAGCTAACCAACCAGAAGCAGTATGTTCTGAGAATACAGTTGAAAGACTGGGAAGGAAATGAGGCATATTCTTTATATGAGCATTTTTCCTTAGCAGGTGAAGAACTAAAATACAGGTAAGTCAACACGAACAATTGCTTATTCTACGACATTACTTAGTAATTGCCTTAATGCCATTTGCATGCTATACTTGTGTTATACATAGAAGTGAGAATGAGGGTGATCTGTTTTGTGGAAAATGTGTAAATATACCTGTCCCGTATACCAGTCCTCTATTCAGTTTTCATTTTACTTGTCCTTGGTCACTGGTGCATCATTTTCCAAACGATACCAAACAGTGATCACTATCTGAAAAGTTCTTTAAGAAACTTATTTGCATTTGTATCAACAAAGGATTTGGAATATTATGATGTTAGTAAGTGTGCTACGAACCCCATTTATTACAAAATAATTATATCTGTGTATATTTTCATATTAAATTAACACACTCTCAGGAAGAGGCGACTGAAAACAGGAATATAGCTATTAGATATCACTAGATGAGCTTTATGACTAAGAAACAAAATTAACAATAATTTTTACTGCAATCTAACTATTTCCTCATCTGGAAATAGCTGAGTTGTATAACAGAGCTTATGTTCATGAAGACAGCCTTTGCAAAAGAGCTTATTATCTCAATCCTTTATAATATTAACAATAATTTCTACATGCGCATGCAAATATACTTCCTTCTGAAATGTAACCAAATCTCCCTGCTCCTCATCCACCACCTTAACCTCTCCACTCCACTTGTGTTCATATGTACAATCCTCCCCCTTCTCCCATATATAGTGAATCTTAGTGGTCCTAACTGGAAGTTGCTTTGTGGCAAAGCGGATGGCAAATAAATTTAATAAATAAATAGATAACCAAAGAAATATAGGTGACCGATTCGATCCACTCTTTTCTGTTCTCACTTTTGTATGAATTCCAAAATGATGAAGGATTGATACAATATGTATAAGAGAAACAAAGTAGAATCAATCATAAAAGTCTTTATCAGTAATTTCTTATGTATAGATTTCAAAGTATTTTCCTGTACTGTACATTTTAAATACAGACTTCCATAAACAACTGATTAAGATTTACTATCTCTAGTTATTATTGTTGCTATTTTAAAGCTAGTTCAACAACGCAGGAGAAAATATATTAATCTTTTTTTCACAACAACATATGCTGTTGACAAAAAGTCCCTGGCATACTCTCCAAAAGGCAAATCGTAGATTGTTAACCAGAGAAGGGAACAGGATACTTCTTGGAAAATATTTCCTCTCTACAGAAAATTCAGCGCAACCACTTTAGCCTGCAATAATTTGTTTCCCATTTTGCTTGTCTACAGAATCAACCTTAAAGGGCTTACGGGTACAGCCGGCAAAATAAGCAGCATCAGTCAACCAGGAAATGGGTTTAGCACAAAGGATGTAGACAACGACAAATGCATCTGCAAATGTTCACAAATGTTAACAGGAGGTAAGAGCGGCATTTTCTCTTCTCTTCCTATTCTCACACTTTTCTATTTCTGTTGGCACTTTATCTATCCATAAAGTTAAAAGCAGATACATTTGGTCGTACCAGCTGTTATAATAAAATGGAAAGATCAGAATGACTTGTGTAAGTAAACTAAGGCAAATCTATCAGGATACTCTACTGTTGCAGGTTGCAGGATCAGGCCTGGTTAATACTTGGATGGGATACTACCAGCACTTCAGTCTAGATTGGGAAGTTGAAAGACTTCCCAGATGCAGTGGCAAAAATCTTCTGTAATATGCAAAGAAAACTATACAGACATGGCTGTGTAGATATCAGGAGTCGAGCTCCACCAGGAGACTTTATGTTTAGACCAGCTCAAAACATTATAACTGAAAAAATCATTTTCCAATATCTACTCTGGAGCAGCAGAGAGAATCTGAAAGGAGGAGGATAGAGGTGGAGGGAAGCATAGTCCAATCAGTGCTGTTTCCACTCTTTTGCACCAATGCAAGGCTATAATCACAGCACGATACCACGAGAATGCCCTCTAAGATACTGAGAAATGGGTCAGGAAATTGGTGAGAATTTAATGAGATCCGGAAGATCTCAGAATTAGCACACTGGCCCTGGCTCCAAGTTAACTTCCACATGACTGTCTTTAATGAGATCCATGAAACCCCACAAAGGTTTCACATCAACTTCAGCAACTGAATGAAATGCAATGAAAAATTAAACTGATTTGCTTGGAAAAAGTGAGGACAACAATATAATCTGGGAAAAGTACAGACATTTTATGGTGCTCTCTACTCATATTTACTCCACAGCATTTCTATTAAAAAGTCAGAGCCAAATGTATTTAACTGATAGATATCTAGTACTTCTAAGATTAGTACCAGCATATCTTTGAATAATTGTTGCTGGACAATTGCAGTTAATTCTTTTGGAACAGATTCTGCTGGAATTGAGGGAAACCCTCTTATTATTAGTTTACAAGGACACTGAAGAGCTATCTATGCATTCAAGTTTTTAGTTTAGGTTTTCTTTTTCTTTTAAAAAATTACACACACAATTTTTAATGTTTGTACATTCATGCTGTGAGTGTACAGAATAATTTGGAAGTGGGTAGCATATAACTTGATCAAAACTAAAATAAAGAAAGAATAGGCTGCTGTATTTTCCATAGCAGTTTGGGTGATTGCAATGGGGATGCTGGGCTAAACAGGCATTTGATCTAATCAAGAAGATTGCATTTTATATTTTTTACAAGGAACTAAGCCAGGGGTTCACAATGTTAGCAACTTTTAAGATGCAGGGATTTCAACATCTAGAATTTCCCTGCTGGCTGGTGAAATTTGGGAGTTGAAGTATACACATCTTAAAAGTTGCCAAGATTGGGAACCTCTGAACTAAGCTACTTATAAAACTGGAGAGGGTGCTATTATGAATAGCAATAATAAACAAACTGTAATTCTAATATGACAGAGTATTTTTTCTTTTGATAATTGTTAATGCAGATTTTTTTCTATTATGTTAGTACTATTACATGAAAATCAACTGTCTAGTTCGGGGTAGTGCTTAAGGTACTAGGTTAGAAACTGGGAGGATCAATGAGTTCTAGTCCTGCCTTAGGCCCAAAGCCAGCTGAGTGATCTTGGACATTTGGGACAAAGTAGTTTTATATTCCTTTATTTTATTTGTAAGTTATCAATAAAGTAAAACGTCTCTTCTTCCCATATCTTACCTCTTATATATTAAGAAATTTTTAAAGCCTTATCATTCAGTTATAGTCAAGAAAAGTCCACCAACAACTATCAGAAGCAACATATATGTTTTTAACCTTGATCAAATAAATCAACTTTGTATTCATTCCATCTCCTTTTAAGAATCTTGATCTTTAGTCCCTTTAGTGTCCTAAAAGTCAATTTCGTACCATTTTGCCTCTTGTTAGAAACTCCTTTATAGGTTTAATACATCTCTTTTGTAAATCCAAGATAAGAAAGTTATCTATGCCATTCTGATTAGTGATGTTCTGTTCTCTTTAATTATTAAGATATCAGCCAGTTTCATTTGTAAATCCAACGTAACATTTTTTGTATCATTCTTACAGTCTGACATTTTAAAATCTACTTTCAGAACATTTGAATTAGTCCTGATATCATGTCTCAGAACTGACACAGAAAAGGGAGGAGAAGCCTGAACTTTTGCCTGCTAAATCCCTTTGAAGATTCGGTCTCCTCAGAGATGGGGAGGGAGGGAGACATTCCTGTGACCTGACGAAAAAGGAATCAGGAAAGTGACTTGGAAGATAGCCAATGAGAAGCAGAGAATTGGGGATCGGAAAGGGAGGGATTGGGGGGCAAAGGTCAGTACTGACCGCGAAGAGTCAGGATCAGGTTGCTGTGCTCAAATAAAGAGAAAATTTCCTTAAAGATCGGCAGTTTGGAAGTTCATTTATTTTGAGATAGCATCGAAACCTGACAGACGCAGGCAAAAGTTCAGGCTTCTCCTCCCTTTTCTATGTCAGTTCTGAGACGCTGACACCTAGTTTGTTTTATCCAGTAAAATTGGTATATTATTTCTGAATCCATTTTTATAATGGCACACAATTTGTGAGTGTATTGTTCCCAAATATCCTTGAATTCTTTTAAGATGAGATATATTTTCCTCCATTCTATATTAATGTGTCACTTTTCCTTTAATTATAGTTTTAGTTCTTTCTGGCTCCCTCTAGTGTCCAACCTTCAAAATCCGTCTTATCATTTTTTTCTTAATTTATTATTTATTAGATTTTTATCCTACCTTTATTACTTTATAAGTAATTAAAGGCAGTGAATATACAGAACATAACACTCCTTCCTTCTCTTTTCCTTGTAACAATAACCCTGTGAAATGAGCTGGGCTGAGAGAGAGTGACTGGCCCAAAGTTACCCAGCTGACTTTCAAGACTAAGGTGGGACAAGAAGTCAGTCTCCTAGTTTCTAGCCTGGTGCCTTAACCAGTAGTCCAATCTGGCTCTGAGCAATTATTTCTCATGGGAGGATTTCTTACAATTAGTTTCAAAATCTTGCCCCTTAATTTTTTTTATTTTTTTTAAATTAGATTTATATGCCGCCCTTCTCCGGAGACTCAGGGTGGCTTACAATGCGTTAAGCAATAGCCTTCATACTTTTGTATATTTTATACAATGTCAGCTTATTGCCCCCACAACTGGGTCCTCAATTTACCTACCTTAGAAAGGATGGAAGGCTGAGTCAACCTTGAGCCTGGGGAGATTCGAACATGCAATAATTGCAGACAGCTGAATGTTAATAACAGGCTTTTAGTCTGTTGAGCTATCCAGGCTCCTAATTCATTTAGAACTTTCTGAAATCAATTTTTTAATCATCCTTTTGCTGTTTATTCAAAAATAAGAATTTTTTAAAGTCCTTGCATGAAACTCTTATCATCAAGTTTAGGGGAAAACTCACCTGGTATAATGAAACTTGCCTTTCTGAGGATTCTTAGTATCACAACAATGTAACAAGCAATTCTGAAAAATGATTAGGAAAGAAAATATGCAAACTCAGCGTCCTTTTGAAGGCTCTGAACTATGCTTTGGACAGATATTTCTTTCCTTCAGCTCCCAAAGCTCTAAAACTGATCAAAGATTGCTGTCTTACAATTTCCTCATGAAGAGCCATTGTATGGATCACTTGCAGGCAATCCTGGTCCTCTCCTTGCTCCTCACGGGAATTTCAAGGAGCAATCCATTCACTGGCTCTTCGCTCTACAGCAGTTATTGGCTTCACTCTCACAGAGTGTTTTTAGTGTGCCACTGCTTCCCTGGAAGTCCCCAGGAAATATTATAGCCATATTATGTTTTAAAGCAGGGGTGTCAAATTCAAGGCCTGGGGGGCTAGATCGGGCCTACGGAGTGCTTAGATCTGGCCTGTGGGGCTGCCCTGGAAACAGTGAAGGACTGGCCCGTGGTGCCTCTGCCAGCGAAAATGGAGCTTGAGAGGGCCACATGCAGGTCATCCTGAGCTCTGTTTTCGCTGGAAGAGGGTTGCAGGAGTCTGCCGAAGCCGAAAATGGAACTGGGGAGCCTGTTTTCTCTGGCAGAGCGCTCGGGCCACCACAGGCATCCCCCACACAAATGACATCGAGCTGGCCATGCCCACCTGGCCATGCCCACTCTGCCCCCCATGAGGTCAAACATAACCCTGATGCGGCCCTCAATGAAATCAAGTTTGACCTCTTTTAAAGAATGCTCAACTTTGGAGGCCTGTAAACATTCACTCTGCTTAATCAGCTCAGTGCTTACAGTCAATCACCATACAATGTAGCTCTTTTGAGGCATAAGTGATAAGCAAGTATCAAGATGGCTTCTATAATACCAAACACTGGCTTTAAGAGTTGCCTCTTTCACGAGGCTTTTCATGTTTAGCCCTTTAAAATGGTTACTGACAGAAGGGTGCTCTGAATTAGCACTTGGAAGGTGAAGATGAGATGGAAATATGGAAAAGATGTCAATTATGCATGAATATTCTAATTAATTGTTTTAAAAGTAAAGTTGTATGTCTAGTTTATAAAATATAAATATGTGAATCTCTTTCATGTTTCCTTTTATTTTATACAGGATGGTGGTTTGATGCATGTGGACCCTCCAATCTAAATGGTTTATACTATCCACTACGACAGAACACAAACAAATTTAAAGGGATTAAATGGTACTACTGGAAAGGAGCAGGCTATTCTCTAAAGGCCACAACTATGATGATCCGCCCAACAGATTTCTAAAAAAGTCTACACTTTTATGTTGGAAAATTATGTTGACATAATTTTAATATACTTTGACAATATGGATACACTATGACCAATTTTTCTGCCTGAACAACATGCATATGCATTCTATAGGAATCAGTGTTTCTACTTCTCATTTCAGCATTGCTGAATTTCATCACAGTTCAGTCATGTAAGAAGAAATAACCAAAGCGATAATGATTTTAAAAGGAGAATGTTAAAAGGATTCTGCAGGACCTTAAGAACTTTATTTTCATGAACATTTATGAAGTTTGTGCATAACTGGAACTGTGAAATATATCTAATCTAAAATTTCTTCAGTCTTAAACATTACTTTATATCTTACAATTGAACTCTCAATTGCTATTTTAAAAAGAGCACTGCTTTGTAAACTATATTGTATCTTATTATTCATGCTGTTCCTTGTAATTATGTAAATATTTTGTAATTAATGCCTATATCTAGATTATTGCCTTTAGTAGTCACATATTCAAGGATATTTGGTAGCACATAGTATATTTAATAAGACTGTATAAAAATATTTCTATATTTTACGTCTTTTCTTTAAAATCTAATACTGAGTATATAACAGACCACTATTTTTATACCTTGCATATCAGATATTTGCATAGGTATTCTAAAGCTCGAAATACCTTTGCAATTTATAGAACTCTACATGTGAACTCAGTATAATGTATAAGAATATTGGACTGTTATTCTTTCTTGTTCTTTTCTCTTAAAATAATACCTCTTAATTATAATTTGTGAGTATTTTGGACAGTTTAAAAGATCTGCTTCTATTTTCTCTAGCTTAAAGGGAAACTGGTAATTAAAAGTTTGAACACCTCTTGAGGAAATTTGATTTGGGATTAGTTGATATATAGTTCCCTGTGAACATTTTCCATTGCTTATACTTTTATATATGACAATCAAATCGTTATCATATTCTATGATAAATTAAAAAGCAAAATATTACTTACAGGAGCTGCAGGGAAATCCACTGACAATTCAAATGGCTCTTCAGAAATCCAATAGCCATGTTCCAGAGACCACAAAACCTAGATAGTGATGGAACCACTGAGAATTAATAGGTCTATTCGAAATGTGTAAAGTAGCCAATAGTAAGAAGATCATTAACAGCGGAATAGTTAGCATATTCAAGCTTTGTTTCACACAGGCCAGATAACTATGCTTTAGCTGTACACTGTGTACAACATATTTTACTTCATTGAATCCTCGTCAGAAGTTTAGCCCATAATAGAAACAGGCTTCTAAGTTTGTGGACAATGCTCAGCCTTAAAACAGATGTTTAAAGACATAATCAATAGTGCATGGAATTTGAATATATTTGTATGCTTGGTTCAGTCAACAGACCTTAATCACACTTAATCACAAAGTTTTTTGGAAGCAAATTTGCTGCATGAAGAAACAAGGAAATGTCTTTTCAAAGAAGTGCAGCCCCAATGTTGTTTGAACCATGTGAAGAAGTTGTCAATTTTCTTCTTCTTTATTAAGATTTCCTGCAGTAGCACATTCATTAGTCTCAGAGTAGGATTCAATCAATAAAACAACAGTTTTTAGAATATATATAGGATCACATCATGAACTTGGCCACAGAGGGTTGTGCAACAGAACATCAAGTTTATTTGACAGTTTTGACTAGATGAACAGAAAATATTTGAGGAAACTGAAAATCTTAACTTGCTAGTTGGTAAATCAATATGCATTAAACCACTGTTCCCATGCCATCAGAGAAATTGATTAAAACCATTCATGTATCAAACCGCAAGACTCTGAATACAAATGCTTTTCTTATATAGTCCACTCTATCTGCCCCCAAGTATTCTTCATGAGTGAATTAGAGGACTTTCCAAGTCTTTAATCATAATGGATACTTCTAGGGAGATCTGATGGAAACCAGAAAATTCTCAGTGCATAGGTTGAAGTGCTGCCCACTTTTCTCACAATTTCTTTAGACAGTTGCCAACATTTATAACTGCTTGGCCTAAGATTAATTAGTTCCGGAAATTGCTAATTTGCTACAAAATAGTTCCTTCACAAAACACAGTTGAAATACACGATATATATCTCAAGAACAGTATTTCTTATATGAATCTCTGTAAGTAAGTTTCAGATTCTCCACTCCCAAATGCATTCCTCAGTGCTAAACTGTACATATGCAAAATAAGAGAAACAATTAATGCTGTTCATCACTTGATCAGTGGTCAACAGCTGGTATGTTCAAAACAGTGATTTAATGTGCCCAGTCCCGGAAGGAACATTACAAAGAGACTATAACAAAAGATCAAAACAAATGCAGTTTAAAACCAGTCAATGACTTTTTCCACAGGAACAAAATGACATCCTCTGTGGTTATCTACTTAAATGTGCCATTTCCTCTACTAGCCCCTCTTTAAAAAATATAGTTTAAAGGGTGAGAGTCCTCTTTCATATTTTTCACCTGTAAAAATATTTAATACTCTTATTATCTGAAGCAAAACATTGTCAAACACTTGCTGAATCTCCTTATATTTCCCATCAAATCATACCAGAATGAATGGCCCAGAAGTATTAAATATTGGATAAGAAACTGAAATATTCTGCATGTAATCTTGGTGTGGTGATATATGGTCTGTTATATATCTCTAAATAGATAATATATATCTATTTAGAGATATATACATATTCCTTAATTGCAGTACATCAGATGAAAAGGTGTTTATAACATCTTAATAGAATTCTAAGAGATAACTTAAAAAACCACTCTTAATTTCTTTCCATCATCATATTTTGGGGCCAGTTGCCAGGAAAAAAAACAAGGCAATACAGTTTTCCTCTCAACTTGGCTCTAATAGAAAATATATAACTTATCACAAAATCTCTGGGACCTCTCTCCATTTCACCTGAAATTAAGCCTCACCCTTACATCCCTAACATCTTATAGCACGATTTCTCCAAATACCACACATTTTTATTTCAAAAGTTGTCAGCTCTATATCTTGACATTGGATCATGTACCTCTAGGTATTCAAGTCAGTATGGATATTAGTAATAAGAAACCTGTTAGTGAGAAAAATACTCAGTTTACAGGTAATACAAATAAAACAGGCAAGGCAGAATCGAAAAGGTTAAACACCATACTATATAGTCTACCTCTTCAAAAAAAAAAAAAAAAAATCAGGTACAGAAAAGTTGCAATTTAAAAATTATGTAACATACAATAATGGACAGTGTAATCAGTTGTATTTACAATCCTGGTTCAGAAGCATCTGAATGGAGATAATTTCTTTGAATATGATTACAGAAAATACGATCCATCTGTGACACAAATCCCTTGGCATTAAAGCTCTTCCTGTTTCTGCAGCTGCACTTGATTCCTCTCCAGCCTGGGAAAGTGGGATATTACAGCCTTCTGCTTCTATTACTTTGAAAATCAATATGTATACTTTGAATACAAGATTATCATTAGTTTGAGTGCCTGTGTTACTGTCTTGTTTCAGTAGATATTTTGTAGAAATAGCAGGAAGGCTAAATCTCATAATAAATACATTTCTTTACAGTCAGAAGAGGGATTTTCAATGATCATACACCAAGTTGAAAATATATACAAAGAAGGCATCCAGTTGTACATTTTAGTAGCCAGTTTCGGAGCCTTCAATTTATCTATATATTAATAATCCAAGGAACAGGTAAGGTCCAGGAAAATGTAAGCCAGCCTTTATTTTTGTCAAAGAGGTTTTCTTATTCCTCATATCTCTTGTACCTCCAGTATACTTTGGTCTGAGAGGGGGAGAACAGAAGAGCTTGAAGGATCTGTTTAGAAAAAAATCTGGATTTTAGCATTTTAATGGCAAAATTATTTTAGTGTAGAGTTCTCTCTAACATTGTTTTTCAACATTGAATTTTCAACATTCAGAATTTTTTATAAAAATAAATTCCTGCAGTCCCAAATTTAGAACTGGCACCAGGAACTTTTTTTGATATTTGGGACCTCTTCTCTCCAAGACTGATGACATTATAGCATAGTTTTCCAATCTTGTGAGTCCATGGATATGAATGTGGATGCCTCAGTCCCACCTACAAGTATTCATATGGCCAAATTCACTTTGCAAGCCTCCACCATCCAGAGAATGTGAAACGTGACCAAAATATTTCACAATCCTGGTTTATAGGAAATATTCACCTTCTATTTTTTTTAAAAAGGTGGTAATAATGTTGTGCACATTTATATGCTTATTTTGCTGTAAAAATTAATATGTAATAAACTTATGCAATCTTGATTGACAGAAACACTTTAATATTTTACACTGTGTACCTCATATATTCATTTACCATTAATGTCATCAGATAATGATCATATTTTAATGAAAAAAGAAAGTCTACTGATAGTCATCTGTATTACTTACCCATTCATAACAGACAATCCAACAGCCTCGAGCAATTCCCATAAGTATATTTAAAGTCCGGCGGGGGCTCCCTGCAATTACATGACTTGTATTTTTGCATACTTCATCAGAAGTCAGAAAACCACCCAGCTTCTTCAGCACCTGCAGTGTTACTTTCTGCATCCTTTAAGAAGAAACAGAGAGCAGACCTTAATAACTTATTACACGTCTACAGAAATTTGATAGTTACAATATAAACATTATTATAAGATGTATGTACAAAACATTAAAATGGCCAAAAGTTATGTTTATTTTGGGCCTACTTCATTGAAAGTAGTCTGACCTCAGCAACAAGCTATTTCTAGTTGTAAAATGGAGTTTGGGACAGCCCTATTTGATGTTCAGTTATTTCCAATGAGGTTGGAACAGATGTTTCAGGAGTCAGAATGCTCCTATCGTTGAATGTTTTGTACATATTTACTTAAGTAGGGGTACAATAAAACAGCATGGTAATTTATCGCCTTCAAGCTAAATTTATATCCCTTTGAAAATGAATCAAATCTGAAATTGGTACAGAATTTAGCAGCCCACCACTAATTCAAATAAGAATTAGATGACACCAATCTTCTGAATGGTATACTGTTTTCTGATAAGGTTCTGGATCAAATTCAAAGTCCTAGTTTTAAACCAGATGGCTTGGCTTCCATGTATCTCCAAGTAGAAGCATCCTATCCATCATAAGAAGTACACAACTCTTATTTATTCATCCTAAGAAAGAATGTTTAAGGCACCCATTTTCATGAAGTATATTGAGGGGGTGGTGGTCTTGTGATAAATGTTTCTCTCTGGAGGGAATAGCACTCTCCAGTGGTTCAGTTGGCCTCCATTTTGCTCCGATGGGAATGCCATAAAATGGTATTGAAGAACACGTGGGATTTGATGATGACTACTGGGATAGGACAGCAGGATGGTAGATGCTGTCATTAATTTGATATTTGAATTGTTTCTTTTAAAATCTCTGAATTTCATTTATATAAATAAGCTGTCTTATTCCATACTGCAATTTGAAGCACAGTTAATAAGGAACAGCACTCAGTGAATGCAGTAAGCATACATTCTTTCATCATAAAGCAAACAGATTGTAAAAAACTTGTTCTGTTTCCTACATATCTCTATCTAACAAAATCCATATTTATGTATTTATCATTCTTTTACTACAGTCCCATGTAAAGTAGTTTTACTCATTCTTCTTACATAAAAATGATTTTAGGTAATTAAAATTATTAATATGATGTGTTTTACAACACTTAGAAAATGTATACTATATGTACAAAGCTAATTTGAATCCTAGGGATTGAAGTCTGTGTATGTCTATATTTTTCTGATGGTAGCATACAAATATAAACTATTAATGGAAGTGTTGTTTCCAAATGTTGCCATAGGCCTGCATTAAAGGCCACATTGCCTCAGATTTTAGGAAGTTAAAATCCAAACATTGGGGGATACTAGACAAAGAAGGAAGTTTTATGAACTACAAAGATATGAAAATATATGTACATAGAAACATAATCACAATACCTGGTACTTACTCAGGGGACATGCTTGTCATGACTAATCTTCTCAAAGGCTAAAGATTTAAAGAAATAAGGAAAAATAAATCAACATATTTGTTTGCCCTTAACAATGTCCAATTCTGATGAAATCTAAATCCTACAAAGATTAAAGCTTTTTTATACCTCAGCATTTAGGAAGCAAACTGTAGCTTCTTGACATAAACACACCCGAATGAATGAGCCCTGTATACATATGTAGGGTATCTTCATGCATGGAATTTCTGAGTGGTCCTCAGTTCTCTGCTGCAGTTATTACTATTCCTAGAAAACAGCTTTGATGGTCTAGTACTTTTAATCTATAGCTACCTAAGGTAATTAAACATGAGGTTGCCAGTTTTGTACTTTAACTGCCAATATTTGTCTCCATGATTTACAGAAGATTCACCCATTCTAATTGAATATTCTAAATGCATCAAATAGAATTGGCTTTCTGAAATTTGTAAAATCTTTCCCCATATGTGAAGCTCATTTATTTTATTATTGTAAAATGATGTGCTATATTTTCAGTATCTAGACTGCTGAAAAGCTATACAGAACAATTCAGCACATGCAAACTATAGACATGACATCTCTTCAATAACAGCAGTTCTTCCAACTACTCATAAACAATACAATGTTCTACCTAAAAACATTGCTTCGATTTCAACCATGTGGAAAGGCCTGTATGGTAAATAAACAGATCGATTGATTGATCTTAAGAATAAATCCAAATACTAGAAGATGAAATGTCTTGTGACAGATGCTTCTTAAAAACTTGTTGCTGCTCATCGGAGAGTTTAATGAATTTTTGTTTCCATGAATTAGAAAGGAGAGTGAGTGGATGGGTGAAAAGACAATCTTAGCTTTGGTGGAAACCCTCCTGCTGTTAAATCAGGTGGCTGATGATGGCTCTGGACACTCCAATACTTGAGTTACAGAAAAATAAAATGATTATGAAGTATAGGATCCATTTCATGGCTGTAGCATTGCACACTGCGTTCTTCCAAATCAAATGTTGGTTTTACAAATAACAGAAAATAATAGTACAGAAAACTTCAATTCTAGGAATATGTAATAAAATGCTGCAGAGTTCAGTGTACCTTGTCCAATCATGTTTTCCCTCTGAATAGATTAGCTATTCAATGGTTTGCTATGATTTTGTGTCCACTAAACATTAGATTTTGTGCTCTCCCCTTAGGATTCCCATCTACTTCTGCAGATTGTAAGGTCCCCCAGACCTGGCACAAAAAGACATCACTCAACCTGGGAAAAAGAAGAAACACTTCCTTCTACTGGTTTTACAGCCATGATATACCAACTCACCTTTTCAATTCTCCTAGTAATCTTTAATTTCCTATCAGGTTCATTCACATGGTTCCCCAAAGGTTCACAAGCAGTGTTTTTGGCGTCACTCGTTGAAAATTTGGCATTATCTACAAACCAGATCCATTTAGAGTTAATCTTAATCCGTACTATGAAAAATGTAAATGCTGTTAATGAATTAGAACAATTGCAGCTTTGCATTGTTACTGTATTTTTCATAATCAGGTACAGTTCCCTTTTTTGGTGTTTTCTCTACATTGTATGGCTTCTCTAAAAAAGAGTAATTGCAGTTCTAAGTAAACATTTTAAAAATCATTTTTAGGTATGTATTAACTTTCAAAAACTCACCTTTCATATTCAATTTTTCGCAGGTTCTTAATTTGAATTTTAAAAATTGAATATTTCCTTTTATTTATCTTTATGGAAGGCAACCCACAGATTGCACCAAGATTACTCTCACAGCCTATTACATATTCATAACTTTTCATGGCAGAACTTCGTTAAATTTTCATTTTGCAACTTTATATTACTAGAAGCAAACTCCCTTTAAAATGAAAACAGCAGTGATGGATAAAATATTTTAAAGTTGAAATGTTTACAGTTTAAAACAACTATTTAGATCAGAGGTGTCAAACTGGATTTCTTTGAGGGCTGGATGAGCATTTTAGTTCTCCTCCATGGGCCGGGGTGGGGGGAGGCGAGCAAGGGGGGGGAGACAGGACATATTTGGTTGGCAGAGTGCTGCAGGAGGCTGAAAATGGGCCATGTAGGTTCCACAAGCCCCGCCCCCCGGTAGCCCATTTTGGCTGATAGTGGCACTACAGGCTGGTCCTTTGATATTTCCAAGCCGGCCCCACAAGCCAGATTTAAGCACCCCACGGGCCGAATTCAGCCCATGGGCCTTGAGTTTGACACCCCTGATTTAGATTTTCTGGAAATGTTTCTGTTCAGTTTAAACCAAATCTAATTCAAAGCAACCTCTAATAGTTCAGAACATTTCCAGAACTGTTGGAACAACTTCACAACCCAAGATTAAAACAGCTACCTCTATAAAAAACACTCCAATTTCATATACTTCACATGTATTATTTGGAGTTTGGAGTTTATTGGATTTTTATACCGCCCTTCTCCCAGGGGACTCAGGGCGGTGTACAGCCACATTAAAACACATGAATTTATAAAATTTAAAACCAATTAAAACAAATATATACAATTTGGCCCTCAAATTAAAACACACATACACCCACTTAAAATTCATGTTAGCCCATTCTGGCTTGCTGAAACAGGAAGGTCTTTAGGGCACGGCGAAAAGTACGCAGGTCGGGGCTAAGACGAAGCTCTAGGGGCAGCTCATTCCAAAGGGCTAGTGCCCCCTCAGAGAAGGCTCTCCTCCTGGGTGTTGCCAGTCGGCATTGTTTGGCCGACGGCACCCTGAGGAGCCCCTCTCTATGGGAGCGTATTGGCCGGTGGGAGGTTGTTGATGGCAGAAGGCGGTCTTGTATGTATCCCGGTCCTAAGCCATGGAGCGCTTTAAAGTTGGTGACCAACACCTTGAATTGCACCCGGAAGACCAATGGGAGCCAGTGCAGCTCGCGCAGGAGGGGTGTTATATGGGTGCGCCGAGTTGCACCCATAATCACCCGCACGGCCGCATTCTGGACCAGCTGGAGCCTCCGAGTGCTCTTCAAGGGGAGCCCCATGTAGAGAGCGTTGCAGTAGTCCAGACGGGATGTGACGAGGGCATGAGTGACTGTGCGCAGGGCATGCCGGTCCAGAAAGGGACGCAACTGGTGCATCAGGCGAACCCGATAGAAAGCTCCCCTGGCCACGGCCGTCATGTGCTCTTCAAAAGACAGCCGTGCATCTAGGAGAACACCCAAGTTGCGAGCCCTCTCTGTGGGGGCCAAGATCTCATCCCCAATAGTCAGCGATGGCGCCAGCTGACTATACCAGGACGCCGGAAGCCATAGCCATTCAAGTCTTGGAGGGGTTGAGTTTAAGCCTGTTTCTCCCCATCCAGATCCGCATGGCCTCCAGGCACCGGGACATCATATCAAGGGCATCATTGGGGTGGTTCGGAGTGGAGATGTACAGCTAAGTGTCATCAGCGTACTGATAGAATCTCACTCCGAAACCACGGATGATCTCGCCCAGCGGCTTCACATAAATGTTGAACAGAAGAGGCGAGAGGACTGACCCTTGCGGCACTCCACAAACAAGGCGCCTCGAGGTCAACCTCTGCCCCCCTGCCAACACAAACTGCGTGCGGTCGGAGAGGAAGGAGGAGAACCACCACAACACGGTGCCCCCCCATTCCTAACCCCTCCAATCGTCGCAGCATGATACCATGGTCGATGGTATCAAAAGCCGCTGAGAGATCTAATAGGACCAGGACAGAGGAACAACCTCTGTCCCGAGCCCTCCAGAGATCATCAACCAGTGCGACCAATGCTGTTTCCGTGCTGTGCCCTGGCCTGAAGCCCGACTGGAACGGGTCTAGATAATCGGCTTCATCCAGGTACTGGGGCAGTTGTCGCGCTACCACACTCTCAACAACCTTCGCCACAAAGCGAAGGTTGGAGACTGGGCGATAATTCGCTAATGTAGCCGGGTCCAGGGAAGGTTTCTTGAGGAGAGGCCTCACCACCGCCTCCTCCAAAGAGCGGGGCAGTAACCCTCACTCAAAGAAGCGTTAATAATCCCCTGGAGCGGGGACCTCCGGTTTGCTGCTGGCCGCCGCCAGACGTTCCTTTGGGATCGTCAGCTTCCACTGCCTGTTAGAGCCGCCTTCACAGCGGAATGGCGGCTCGAAAAAACTCCGTTTCCATGAGGAAACGGAGATAGAGCCGGCAGGGGTGGGTAGAACTCTCTGCAGAGTCCCAAAAGTTTTTTTTTTACTTTTGGGACGGAGCGGATGAGAAGCCCCATATCCCCTGCTGCTGCTCCGGGCTTTGGGAGACCTCTGCTAATGCAGAGCCAGGCGTCAAGAGCAAGCCTGCAAATTTAACAGAATACTCAAAGAAAATGTGAGCTGGACCTTTAATACTGAATCGCAAGTATTTTACTTATTCTTTAAAAAATTACTTAAAAGAGGAGAGGAAAGGGGGAAAAAGAGCCTTTTAAAATGGCGTCTGCCACGGCTGGAGAAGAGGCTGAAAGGGAAAGTCCTTCCGTTTTTTTATTACTACAATGTAGCGGAATAAATATCACTGGCTACATTTGTAGACAAAACTTCGCTCCTGTGTCTTCTTCTCTTTTTTTTCCTCTGGAGACTTGATATTGTTTTTGATCGGAAAGAAGTTTTTTTTCTTGTTTTTTTAAGGGAAAGTCCTTCCGTTTTCTATTTTTTCCTCTCTTTTTTACTAAATCTTGTCTGTGTGGGAAATGGCATCGGGACTCACACAGCTAGACAAACGGGGGGGGGGGAACTTCCCCCATTAATAAATTACACCAACAAATTGTAACTCTCCAGTGTCAGAAACCTGATTTTAACATAATAGAATTTCTTCTTGAAGAGATTGTAAGAAGGGATGAGATTGTGAACCAGCAACTCGAAAAATTTAAGCAGGAAATTAAAGAAATTGGTGAATTGGTGAAATCAAAGTTTGACTTTTTGAATCGAAAGATTTTAAATACAGCTAATGGTTTATCAGACTTTCTGATTCGGGTGGATGCAAAGACTAAATTATTAGAGTCTAAAATGAAGGAAACTGAGGAGAATTTGGATGACAAGATTCAAAAAATTAAAAAGGATTTGGTAAACATTCAGGATAATAGCTCAGAAGACAAACCTAAAATGGAGGTTGACCAAAAGACTGGTAATGGAGAAAATGTGCAACAGAGGATTGAAAGAGAAGTTTTAATGATTCAATATAATTTTACAGAATACGCAATTCGACTGAGAGGTCTGCAGGAAAATAATAGAGATGACTTAAGGAAAATATCTTCTGAAATTCTGGCTGGGATTTTAAAGGTTCAACCTGATGAAGTGTTTTGCAGGATTGATAGAATTTACAGAATAAACTCCTGGTTGGCAAAGCAAAGGCAATTGCCTAGAGATGTGGTGATCTATTTTACAGATAAAGAAATTAGGAATAATATTGTGCAGAACTCTTTTAATTCTACTTTGCAATTTCATGGAAGAAAGATTTGGATTTTTAAGGAGCTCCCGACTAAGATGCTAATGGAGAGGAAGAAATTTGGCTTTCTAGTGACTGAGTTAAAAAAAAGAAATATCCTATTTAGGTGGGATGCCCCAGTTGGTTTAATATTGAGACATCAAGGAGTAAGATATCAACTGAACACTGTTGAAAAAGCGGAAGAATTTTATCAAAAATTTTTAAAAATGAATTTAACATCTTTAGGCATAATACAGGATAAGCAAAAGGAGTTGGAAACAAAAGGAAAATATCAAATTACAGAGGCTGTGGTGGATAAATTGTCTTTGGACTCCCTGGATACCCCAGCTGGACTGTCTATAAATAAGAGAGCAGTGTCATC
Organism: Arizona elegans; assembly: GCA_022577455.1. NCBI lineage: Eukaryota > Metazoa > Chordata > Lepidosauria > Squamata > Colubridae > Arizona > Arizona elegans. The sequence continues at coordinate 208,393,947 of JAKOOJ010000001.1, read as the reverse complement.
CGACTCCAATGTGATGAACCATCAAGTCACAGACAAGTGCGCAAATCAACCAGTTGATATACAAGTGATGGAGAAGAAAGATGAGATGATAAAACTAACCCAACAAGAACAACTCATAAAGCAGAATGAAAATCGACCAGCCGACACACAATTGGTAGGCACGAAATGAGGATGGAAATTCAACCCACAAAAGAAAAAGAAAAGAAATAGATCTCATAGAAACAGCAGTTTCTAAACCAAGCAACAGTGAAGCCAGAGACTTTAAAAAATGAATGAATATCTGAAAAGATAGTGGAGGCGAACAACTGTTTAATACTATCCTGAGGATTGTGGCAGATCTCTGTAATGCCGTGATATTGGGATGTGAAAAGAGCCTTACCTTGTTGGATCTGAATCATCTACTCTGGATCTCTTTTACTGGTAAATATATTATAATTATTTTGAGTTATAAGGCAAGAGAGTCACGCTGGGGCATGCAGAAGATCTGGATGTTACTCATTAGGTTGATGGGAATCAACAATCCTGATGAATACCACAACTATAACTATATGGATATAATTATAATGTCACTCGGGTGGTTGTTTTTACTTTTATATATATACGAGGATATTTACTACTGATGGGGGCAGAAGATGATTGAAGATTTTGAACAAACTGTTGCACCAGCATGTTATTTTACCCTATTATGGGTGATGGATTTAATAATCCAGCGGAAAGACACCAAAGAAGATATTATATGGATTATAAATTTAAAGTTATTGTCTTTTTTCTTTTTATAAAATGGAATGCATATAGATATGTGTATATCTTAGTAAAGTGGGCAGTGGATTATATTTAGAATTGTATTGCATGATTTTGTAGGAATTGAAGGGTTGAAATAGGTTAGTTTACTGATTGATTAGTCTAAGAAAAAGGATCTTTAAGTCATATATTTAGGGGAGTGGAGGAATTGGATAGAACTGAATAAATGTTAAATGTGGATGTAGGGAGAAGGCCGCTTTAAATTGTTATATTAATATATATAAAAGATTAAATGTTAAATTGTAATAATACATTATAAGTTTAGGGGAGGAGAAAAAGGGCAGATTATTGTAAAAATGGGAGTTATAAGAATAATATGCTAAGGGTCAGTATTCTGAGGAGGGAGTAAGGGAAAGGAAAGATACTATGTATGTAATTAGTTATGAAATAGCCTATTGTTGTGAAGAAGTCACAGGGGGGGATGGGTGGTGAGGGGGGGTTAGAGAAGGGGGGGGAAAGGGGGAAAAACTTGTATTTGAAAACTTTTTCAATAAAAAAAAAAAATAATCCCCTGGAGCCAGGCTCGTGTAACCTCCCGGGAGGCCAGCACCAACCAGGAGGGACACGAATCCAACAAACATGGCAGCGCTAAGCCTCCACAGAATCCTGTCCACGTCCTCGGGAGTCACAGGGTCAAACCCCTCCCAGATAACATTCTCAAGATTCCCCTCCATCACTCCATCCGGATCTACCCAATCAGAGTCCAGACCTTCCCGAATCTGAGTGACTTTGTCATGCAGGAATTGCACAAAATCCTCAGCGCTTCCCTGCAAAGGGTCTTCCCTCGCTCCCAGATGAAGGAGGGAGCGGGTCACCCTAAACAGGGCTGCTGGGCAGTTCTCTGCAGACCCGATAAGAGCGGGAAAATAGTTAAATTTCGCCGCTCTTATCGCCACTAGGTAGATCTTAATATGAGACCACACCAGTGTTCGGTCAGGTTCGGAGCGACTGGCCCTCCAATCACTCTCCAGGCGTCTTTTCCGGCGCTTCATCTCTCTCAGCTCCTCGGAGAACCAGGGAGCCAATTGAGATCGGCACCGGGTCAGAAGCCGCAAAGGCACGACACGATCCAAAGCTCCGGCAGCCACCCTATCCCAGGTGACCACCAGTTCTTCAGTCGTGCCGTGAGCCAGAGTCTCAGGGAATGGCCCAAGCTGTGTCAGGAACCTATCCGGGTCCATCAGGTGCCTGGGACGGAACCACCTGGTCGGTTCCGTCTCCCTGCAGCGAGGTGTAGCAGTTGGAAAGTCCAGTGATCAGACCATGACAAGGGTTCAATGACTAAATCCCCCCTTTCCAGATCACTCTGCCACTGACCAGAGACAAAAATCAAGTCCAGAGTGTGTCCCCCCATGTGAGTAGGGCCTTGAACTACTTGGGTCAGGTCCAAGGCCATCATGGAAGCCAAGAACTCCCGAGCCGCCATAGAAGTTTCATTGACAGATGGCAGGTTGAAATCCCCCATAACCATAAGCCTGGGGGTATCAACCGCCACCCCGGCTATCACGTCAGGCAGCTCGGACAGGGCCGCTGCCATGCAGCAGGGAGCCAAGTACGTAATCAGCAGGCCCATCTGCACCACACGACCCCATTTCTCAAGGAGGGACTCACATCCGGCTATCTGAGGTACAGTGGTTTCCCTTGGACATAGACTTTCTTTAATAATAACCGCCACCCCCCCGCCCCTACCATGGACCCTCGGCTGATGAAACGCCCGGAAACCTGGTAGGCATATTTCAACCAGGGGCACCCCACCCCTTCTGGGCCCAATCAGGTCTCCGTAATAATTTGAATTCTAAGATGTCTGCTCTTAAATTCAGCCTTAGTTATAGCTGCATTCATACATTGCTCACTATCTTCAAGCCATATTCAATCTTATTTCCACTAACTAACAGATAAAACATAATTATTACAACATGTAACATGACAGTAGCCTGAGCTTTATGGAATATATAATGAAGTCTTTGGCTGGATGGGAAAAACTGCTGTGAACATCGAATTTTCTGATATAAGATATCTTGGCACAAAAAAAGGAGGTGGGTGTCCTAAAATACCATGAAGTAAGAAGTCACTCTATTTTAGCTATACTGTACATATTATATCAACATATCTGTAGTATTATAAATACACTATTGATACTTATGAATACCATTCTCTGAAAAACTTTTTTTTTTTACCCAAATTGTATTAAGCATTTCTATAACTACCCTTTCAGGTTTGTAAGGAAATGGGAGAGAGAAAAAATTCAGGGGGAAAAAAGCTTACATTGTACATGGATATTTTAAGATTAGGATGGTATATATGAAGGGATCACGGCCAATGAAAACAGTATCAGTAGTATGGTATTTTCTAGGCATAATTTGGCCGCATTAACTTTTAAGAGCCTATTTTGGAATTGCTTTCCCAAACTCCAAGTGCATGCTGGCTTTTAATACAAATATATGGAAGCTTCAAACACTGAGATATACCTCACCTTTACAAGAAATCTCTTATATAAAGAAATCATACAAAAACATAGTTGTTCATAAAGTACCAAGCTACATCTGGGAACACTGTGCCAAAAAGGAAATGAATTATTAATCCTTCTATGGGACTTAGGTGTTTGTAATATGAAAATACATGGAAAAATATGTCTCCAATGCTGATTACTGTACAATTTGCCACGTAAGTCTCTTACAATCAACCCTGGTATGGCAACTATAGCTAATGAGGACATTTAATTCTCACATATCCTTGTGAACTGATACCAGTAATGAAGACAAATAAATGAAGTGATTTAGTTTTACTATTGCCACTCAAAAAGATGATTAGATTAAAAATGAAAAACCTAAATTCCAGCAGGCCCACAAATCATGTACAGATGTACATATTCAGTTCTAGTTTACTGAATTTGATATTACATTGACTAAAAAGTACATGCTCATCAAATAATGCTACATGTAGAGTAATTAAAATGGTGTATCATAAAAACAGCAGTACTTCTCTCCCAATGCATGATGCATTTTTTAAAATATCAAGAGCTGTACAGGAAAACAAATCTATAACATAATTGGAACTGAAACTTTGGCTTCAATGATTATATACCGTGTTTCCCTGAAAATAAGATAGAGTCTTATTTTCTTTTGACCCCCAAAATAAGGGCTTGGCCTTATTATCGGGTGTGTGTGTGTGTGTGTGTGTCTTTTATTATTTTGGGGATGTAGGAGACGGCGAGTGTGGGACTGGATGTCCCGTTGCTGCCATCGCCTCCCCTCCCTGTTCTTTGCGCTGGCTGACCGGCCCAACACGTCCCACCTCACCCCAATGACAACAGCTGCTTCCCTTCCCTGCGTCTCTTTATCGAGGGGTGGCAGGTGGGGTGGGGGACCAGCGAGATGCATGGAGCGAGACGTGGCTCCCCTTGCAATCTCTTCTCCCCCCCCCATACCGGGCATGACAGGGCTCCTGCCCCTTGCTTAGCCACCTGCCCCCTTTAGGGATGCAATTTGGGGGTGGCAGGTAGGGCGGGCGAGAAGTAAGACGCACGTCTTACCTTTCCAGCTCTGTCACGTTCCTCGCTGTTGTGTCCAGGGAAACATGCTGTAAAAGAAAGCCTTCTCGCGAGTTCAATTAAACTTCTCGAACTCATGAGGCTTTCTTTTATAGCATGTTTCCCTGGATACGAGAAAAGTGACGGAGCTTGAAAGGTAAGACACACGTCCCACTTCTTACCCACCTTACTTGCCACCCCCAAATTGTATTCCTAAAGGGGGCGGGTGGCTAAGCAAGGGCAGGAGCCCTGTCATGCCCGGCAAAAAGGGGGGGGGGAAAGAAGAGACAGCAAGGGGAGCCACGTCTCGTTCCATGCATCTCGCTTCTCCTCCGCCCCACCTGCCACCCCTCTTGATAAAGAGACGGCGGGGAAGGGAAGCAGCTGTTGCCATTGGGGTGGGGTGGGACGTGTAGGGCCGCTAAGCCGCTGCAAAGAACAGGGAGGGTAGGGCATGTCTCCCCCTCCCCCCCTCTGGCCTCGCCTCAACTCATTTTGGTTGCACGGCAAGCAACCAGAGGAAATGGCGGGACCGGCTGCGCATGCGTGTAGGTAGTTGGTGGGAGGGGGGCTTATTTTGTGGGGGTGGCTTATATTATTACATGTGCTGAAAAGCCCGATTGGGCTTATTATCTGGACATATCTTATTTTCGGGGAAACACGGTAACCCATTGCCCTAGTTTTGCCAGTAGAAAAGACAGCATGTACATACTCTATAGTACAATAATGCATACAGTTCAGATAAACACATTTCTCATCTATACCTTTATTAATTCAAAATATCTAAATAGCAATACACTATATAGAAAATGAATCACATTTTATATCCAAGTAGATATTTACAAAATATTTATAAGAAATTTATAAATGAGTTAAAATATTGGTGCTCCTGGTAAGGAAAGAATTTATATTTTATGCAAGGCTGAATATTAACACATGTATTAACCATGCAAAAAATAATTCAGAAGTATTGCTTTACAATTTGCACAAGACAGCACCTCTCTTGCTACTTATTACAGAGCTACAGTATCTCTCTCCCCTACACACACCCTAGGTTTCTATATAGCCTAAAAAAGGATGTGGCTGCTTTAACAACTGGATAGATACTATGCTTGCGAGAGGGCTGTCCTAATTTTGTTTGAAACATGAGCAGCAGTATTCTATCTTTCATATGAAAGAGATTCAATGCAGTCATAATGTGTATATTATATCAAGTATTACATATACAGAATGGAGGTCTTTTGCCACTCCTGCTTCTGTGTATTCAGTCCAATATAAAAAGTTACGTGTCTACAATTCTTCTAGAATGATATGTGAGGAAAGCCTGAGATTACATTAAACTAAGAAAATGCATCTAAAATAAACACTACAATCCTGGATGATTATTGGTTCCTAAACCGACCAGAATACATGTATTATTTTCATAACTAAAGGTTACAGTCAATGTACCTTATAACAATAGATTGCCATTTATCTATAGTTTTAATTTCCACATGTAAATCAGATTTGAATTCTGACTAACCCTTGATTTTAGATGAAATAGAACCTAGCTAACTGAAGACTCATATAATCCAATCTGTATTTATTAACTGATCTATGTCAAAATCCTGAGTTTAATTTAGTTTGAATATACATGCACAGAATTAGATTATAACATTACCAACTGCTGTAGTCCTTGTCTTAGTTATGTGGAAACATATTACAGTACACTAAATTTTACAGCCCGTGGAATGCTGAGCAATCAAGTACATAAGCACAGTGAAGAGCTTTCTCTTTTAAAGGATATCACCAAATAGATATGTATGACAGCAAGACTTTTCACCACACTCCAAAAATCCACCTGAAAGCTGATGTCGCAAATCTAATTATTAAAAGCTTCACATCTTAGACAAAGGTTGTATATGAAATGAATTCTCAAAAAGCTGAGAATGCTACAGAATAAAGCTATCATTTTATAACAGAGAACCTACTTTACCATTAATTCCTGCAGAGAACCAAGATCATTCAATATGTAATTATATTTTTAAACTGAATCAAAAGAATACAGTAATTCTTTTCAGTAGACAGACCCTTCATATATTTTATTGAAAAGTATTTAAAATGTTATTTCACTTTCTGAACATCAAATAAGACTTCCCCTTGGTTTGTGCTTTATATATCTATACATTCACATCTTTCTTGAAATTAAGGCACTGTATTCACAGATCATTATTTCAGATGCATCAGCAAAAGGACATTCAGTTATATTTAGGAAGCCAAACATGAGTTATTCTCATAATTCATTTAACATCTGTTAAACATATTTAGACATTAAACATGTAATTCTTATACATAATTACCTTTTTCTAGCACTTTATAAGTATATTTTATAGAATGAAGCTTTTTAATGCGTATTTTAAGACACAAAATATATTTTCTAGACAGCAGCATTACTATTGTAAAAAAATCACATCATCAGGTATGCTTTCCAGTAATGAAAAGCTCACTGAGACTAGAGATATATTAAGTCTATATTGCCTTTGTTTCAGTGATTTTCAGGAATAAAATAACAATGTTCACAAATTTTCAGTGTACTCATTTTTGAGATTCTTAGATAAGATTTTAAGAATTTAAAGTTAGAATTTCTAAGTTTCATTTGTTCAGCAAAATGTCCATAAAGCTTAAATATAGTCTTCTTTGTATGAATTGTCCTTCCTTTAGAGCTACAAATTTTCAAACTGTATAATTTTTTTGGAATTTCCAGTTAATAACTTCCTGGCTGCAGTAAAATAATTTTGTTATACTGCATTTTAAACAGGTACATCAAAATTCTTATTAACACTGGTATAAATTGTGGCTACACAGAGAAACAACATGAAATTATATGGATGGAATACTAAGTATTCAATAATATTCTATCATCAGACACATATAACAATTTTTCACTACTTTCTCCTTCCGTATATACATCTAATATTTCTTGAAATATTTTTATCAGAGTATTTTCCTTTTCCAAATGAGATTCTAAAAATACCTCTGTGCTCAATTATATTTTAGAATGAAAGTTTTCAGACATTTAAAATAGTTCTGAGTATTATTTTGCTGGACGATTATCTTTCAGTAACAACTTACCAGCTGTAGAACTGGTTGTGATTGGTTCCCGAATGTTGGAATTTAAAAAACAGTCTGATGTTTCTACTATGTTTCCATTTTCAGTGTTTGATGTACAATTTACACCGGTTTTTCTCCTTTGAAGAAGTGTAGATAGTGTGGGCTCACTAACTGTATCCTCAGTAATCTCAGTCACTCTTTTCCTCTTTCTGTTGTAACTTGTACTTACTGGACTAGAATTTTGCAACATACCTTCTAATTTGCTTCTGGGAGAATTATACTTAATTTCCTTGTCATTCTGTAACTTTTGCTGACATGGAAGAAGGCTGGCTCTTATTTTATTTTTAGTAAAGTTAGAAGATGAAAAACAATCTTCAAAAGAAGAATCTTGATCTTTAGCAGACTTAATTGGAGTAATCAATGCAAGTAAGAAATCATTCTGAGGTTCTTTATCATGTGATATAGAAGCCTTCAGTCTAAGGCTTGATTTCCTTCTATATTTTCGTTGTTTGCAAAGAGAAGAATCTTTAGTCGTTACTGGAGTATCAATTAGATTAATTGAAGAAAAGTCATTCTCAGAACTACTGTTGTTGATATTTTCAGTAACTTCACGATGGACCAGATTTTTGACGGAAACGGTATGGTCCACATTTTTCACCTGAGGAAGGGGATTATCAGCAATGGCTAAAAACCAATCAATACCATCTTTGCATTCTGGAGTAGAAGGTGTATCAATTAATGACTTTTTGACAGGGAAATCACATCCTTTGTCATTAGGTAGAATGGAATTTTTATGTAAATCTTTACCACTCAATCGCTTTAGGCCTGTGTGTTGAGAGTCACTTGGGGAATCAGAAGAGGTATATAATTCAGCTCTGGAAACATCCATCACATTTTCAGTATTAGCTAAACAGTTGCTTGATTTCTTTCCAAGATTCTTGGTTTCAGGACTTCCAACCAAATTTGCAAAACTTGAATTCAAAAGGTGATTATTCTCAAGTTCTATAATCAGAAAATGTTTATTATTGAAAAGCACATCTTATTTTTTAAAAAAGTGAATATAAAAAAACAAAACTAGAGTAAGATAAAACATTTGAAATGGACTACCAGCAAAGAGAAGGAAAATGGCTATGCATACATATACAGGTAATTGGGAACATAATATCCCCTGAAATACCTCTACAAGCTTCCAAAGATACAATTGCTTCACTGGTTTGAAGAGGGGTTCGCATACTTTGTGAAATGCCCTTTCCAAATATTTTGTTCTGTCAGTAAAAATAAGATTGCCACATTTGACTTGTTTTTTTCATAATACTTTGGCTACTCTTCAAGTAGAAATTAAGGGACTCAATGTCCACCACTTCTGTGGAGCATTAGTGGGTGAATGTTACATTATTGACATTCATTGTTTTTCTATAAAAAATAAAATATTTCTATGTAACTGTAGCAACGTATTTTTGTTTGAAATAAGCCTAATTAGTCCTGAATTATTTTTGTTTGAAAATCAAATATATTTATTTAAAGACAAGGGATAATGACAAGGGGTGATACCAAAGGAGTTGAGGCATAATGAATTTAATCATTTATGTAACATTACTATCATTTATGTAATTTTTGAAAAAATGGGATAGCTGGGACTCCTCCCCAAGATGGCTGCTGAATGGTAGGAACTTTTCTTTTTCCGGCCAATGATTTATTGATTTTGCTATCAAAGCTGGTTCTTTTGCAATGCTGCTTCCTGGATTCGAATGGGAGCATTTAGGAATAACCCAAGATGGCTTTTGGATGGTTGTGGACCCACCTGGGAAAGGGAATCTTTACTATCTGGAATCTTTACTATCTGCACCTACTATCTGGAACGAGCTCCCCCCGGAGATACGGAGGATTCTGGATCTGCGTACCTTCCCTCGCGCGCTCAAGACGTTCTTATTTCATCAAGTTGGCCTGACCTAAGTTTTTCCCTTTTTTAAATGGAAATTTTAAATTTGGTTTTAAATTATTGGGGTTTTAAATTTTCAGCCAAATTATTTAATTCGTTTTACTTTATTTTAAATTTTGTATTTATATGTTTTATTCTATGGCTGTTCACCGCCCTGAGTCCTTCGGGAGTAGGGCGGCATACAAATTGAAATAATAAATAAATAAATAAATAAAAAAGATTCCAGTTTCCTATGGGAGCCGTTGGAAAGTCACCAGTCATTCATCTTCCTCTGGGCAAATCCCTATCTGAATTTTTTTAAAAAAGGTTTGATGAAATGACAATGGCTGTGGAAAATATTCAGATGCATGTAGCTCTAGATAAATTAGATTCACAAAAGGAATGTGATCTGAAAACAGCAGATATGGTGGAAAGAAATATGGACTTTACAGACTTAGAACTAATTGAGTCGATTGCAGATGCCTCCCTGAAGTTCAAACCTGCATTCTTTTACAACAGCAGAAAATTGACTGAGTGGAGAAGTGATAAATTGGTTTTCCCTAAGGAGGAGGAGGTTGGGGACACATTTCATTAGAAAAAAATTCATCTGGACTTTTTTGGGAAGATCGACTAATTTTGGAGATTGGATTACATTTAACCTAACAACAATTTTTAAGAGATGGTATTAAGAACAAACGAGGATATTTGATCCAGGACGAATTACTGTTAATTCTTCTGATGATTTGGTATAGATAAGATGCCGTGGTAAATTTTCTAGAAATTGATTACAATAAGTTTGTTAACAGAAGGTTTTCAAAGATTAATCTTGCCTTTTTCTATTATTATTCTTGTTAACTATTTAGAATATATAGATGACAGATTAATAAACTGCAAATAGATATAGCAGTTTTTAAAAAATTGATCTGTTTCACAAGAGGTGGAAAACTAATGTTGTAATACATTAATCAGTATTCAATTAGAGGGGATAATATGTGTATATGTTAAGCTTTTAATATACTTTTTAAATGCCTTCCTTTGTGTTTTTTATTTGTTTCTTTTTAATTTGGAGGTAAGTTTTGTATTTAAATTTTTTTTTGAATAAAAATAGAACCACAAAAAATTATAAATAAAAAATGGGACAGTTCCACCAATTGTTTTCTTGTTTACATGACCCCATACTAAATTTACTAATACTAAATTTTGTTATCTGAATCAGAGTAAACTTCCAGTTTCAAGTAGTCTTGGGTTCTGATTGCCTGTGATTACATAATGTTAACAATATGTTAATGAGACAAAGAATTATTAAAGGCTTTGAAACTGGCTTATGCATATATCATAAGTAATTTGTTTAGGTTCATGCATACAAATAGTGGTGACTTCAGAACAGAAACTTCAATTTTCCTTCCTTCAACCTTGAAGACAGGAGAGAAGGAACCTGAAAAGCCAAATAATTATTTGCCAATCACTAAACTATGCATATGTATAGAAAAGAATATTAGCTTAGTTATCACACTACTGTAGATTCTTTCATTAAATTTGGATGTTTTCCTTGGTATTTCGATATTTTAAAATCATTGTTTTAAAATATCTTTAAATGTTTGTAAATAGCATATTTAAATGTTTTTATATATTTGCAGATTGCCCTAGGGAAGAAACATAGTTCCAAAACTCACTGGGCAGAAATAAGACACAGATCAAATAAATCTCCTTGACAGTTCATGAGAACTGCTTTCTTTTGTCTAATCCTGCCGTCAATGTCGTCCATCTTTTTTTGGTGTTCCTCCAAACTGGGCAATCAGTTTCCATGTTTGGATAAAACAGGAAGCTTTAGTTAACTGAAGAATGTGAATGTAATCATTCCGCACCATGAAGAGAAATAGGAAGAGTGTTCTGTCCTATATGTCTAAATGATATCAAGATTTAAGTCAAGAAGTGATTGCCAAGACATCAATTCTAGATCAGCAATAAAAAGTACGTGATCCCAAGAGTTCAAACACAGAGCTAAAAATACATGTCCATATTTGAATAATTACTGTATTAGTAGTGCTCTTTTTAATAACAATACTATCAATATCAAAACAATAAAACATACTAGGAAAACTAACACTGTTTACAGCAGCATCTTTGTTCAATAAAATATCCCATAATTCCTTATCTGTTAAGAGAGCACTACAGGGTCATTCAAAATATTTATTTACAGTATTATCAATTACACATAACTGCTGGATATTTTTGAATGAGAACATTTACATTTTATTTCCAAAGTTTTTTTTTTTTTTTTACCTGAAGTCAATGCTGAAGTTGAGATTGTAGACACAACAGCAGGGTCAGTGTCAGACATCTGAGATAACTGTGAAGCTAAAATGTGAGTTATTAGATTTATAAGCAATTCCTAAAGACATTTAAGGCCAATATTAATATGTAGTTGCATATTCAATAGATGTATGTTCTTACAACATTTCATTACAGTGCTTTTAATATTTTGGATGCTTTGGTATTAAAAATCTACAAATTCTGAGGATTGCATTAAGCCATCATAATAAGCCATGTTAAGAGCTCAGCGTGCTATAGCTAGAAAACTACCACACAAATGAAACAGTAAGTCTTCAGCTTAATATGTCATCTGAATGATACGTCTCCTCTAATCAAAGTTGTCAGAGTTTTTTAAATATTTATTCATTTGTTTGATAAATTCCAATTTCAGGCCAATAAATTCAAATATGTCCAAAATCTTGAAAAAAGCTTTTCCATCCCAAAGATTGTATTGTTCAAGTTATCACAGAAATAAATAAAAAATATTTCTCAGAAATAAAGCATTTATTTTCAAACCTATTCCAAAAATTTTAAGATTAACAATATGAATATATTTTAATGTAAAACAATATACATTTCCTTTGAAGACATTTTCACAGATGAAAAGTGCAGACACCTCCCCCATTTATAGTAAACATACATGATACCTCTGATATAAAAAAGCAATAACATTCTTCTAATTGTCAAGATACCGAATTTAGCCTTTCTATACTTTTTTTTAAAAAATACAATTACTCCATGAACAAACCACATCCCTATTTTAATACTTCTCTATTTTCCTATTTTCTTCTAGTGTTACCATTTTCTAATGCTTTTGCAGCACTTATGACTTTTTTCATACAGTAATGTCTGCGTGAAAACATTTATAGTATTCCTTTAAATTCCATTCTTCAAAATATCAGTATCTTCCCATTTAACTGTCTAAAATTTATAGAATTCCAGCATTCCCCCACTACAATTTTATCTAAAAGCTTTTCAACAGTTTTATTTCTAATAGAAATACAATATATTATAATGGTATATATATGATATATTAGAAATATATGTATAAAAGATATATTAAGATAAGAAAGAGAAAATGTATAAATATGGATTACTGATGCGAAGATGTTGAAAAGATGATGTAAATATCTGTTTTTGTTTGTTTTTTTAAAAAAACTGTTTAATAAAAAATATTTTTAAAAAAGAAAGAAAATGTAATTCTGCATCCTACAAATGAAAAGCAACATTTATCATCATACCAGTAGGGGAAACATTTTCTCTTTTCTCCTTCATGTCTTTTATTCTTCTCTCCATTACACTGCACTGATACTTTATTTTACTTGCTGGGCTGTACACAAGTGAACCATCTTCTTCAAATAATAAAACTGGTATGTCTGTTTCTAAAAAATGGCAAATCATCAATAGAATTTTACATTTAAGAAGAAAGAATATATACAATATTTTGAAAGGGTAACATTTGGAGCTTGGACATTATTGTAACATTCTGAAAGTTTAAAAAAGTAAAAGTTTAAAAATGTAAAAAAGAGATCTACATTAAAATGCTGCAACATACAAGGATCTTCCAATAATCAAACTTTTGGTTAATTCTAACCAACTAGATAGAATAGAATCTATTCTTTTCCCTGTAATGGACCCTTATAAATTCCTAATTTATTGTAGTTCAACAGTCTATCACAAAGGCATGTTCAACCAGATGCTCTTATTTTTTCAAAAATATTGTTCTAGTTTTATTAAAAAAACTGGTTAGTACTTCTGCAAACAGTCTTCTTTTTTATTTTTCATAGTAACCGTGTACTATATTTATTATTGGCATCAGTTGCCCAATATTTGGAATCAGAGGGAATATTAATATGATTCACAGAATCTGCAGAATGGAAACTTACTTTATATATAGATTGCTTCCAGATTAGCATAACACTTAAAAAATTAAGAAACAAAAAAAAATTCAAATACGTTATTTGATTGGCAATATCGCACAGCAATCCATGTTATGAAAAGGTTTAGAGCTAAATTGTGGGCTCTTAAATTTGCAGGGCAAATTTGGAGACTGTATTAAACATCACTTTTTCCATTCAAAGCTAATGTTCTAGATAGTTATATATAACCTTTCTTCTGTCTGCAAAAAGTATAAAAAATTAATGTTGTTACTGTATCTAAGTACAACTGAACAACTTCTTCCCCAAAGGAATATGGAAAAGAGTCAGCACATTGTCTGATCCTTGATCTCTCCTCTAGGCTCAAGGCAAGATACAGGCAGTTCTTGACTTATGACTGGTCACTTAAAAACCATTTTAAATTATGACAGGCCTATAAAGTACTTCTGGTTGTCATAAAATGTTATGCCATCCCCTTGCAGACATGTGATAACTAGCTCATCTTTACTATTGGTTGCAGTGTCCCATGGTAATGCAACCATAATTTGCGACAGTTTTTGCCAGTTTTTGCTTCTGGCAAACAATGCCTATTTAGAAGAATGAATTTGCACTTACAACCCACAGCATCAATGACTGTAAATTTGCATAATGATCACAGTGATTTGCTGCAAATAATGTTATAAAATCAGGCAATCATGTGGGTGCCTCAATTTACAACCATAATCCAGTCCCAACTGCAGTTGTAAACCAAGGATTACAATGATGAGAAGAGAGACTTGGGAACTGGTGAGAAAAGAAAAGATGAAGTATGCTTTCTTTGTGTCAATCTTTCTCCTCCCTCCCGTAAAATATTTCAGTAGCTGGAGGTAAGAAAGAAGGCTCAAGAATACCTCATTTCCATGTTTTATATTTCTCTATGTATTTTACAGCCATCGTCCATATTTTAACATTAGCTACTATACAAATTATGCTCAAGTGTCACCAGGGGTGGGTTCTAAATTTTTTTTACTACAGGTTCTGTGGGCGTGGCTTATTTTATGGGCGTGGCTTGATGGTCATGTGACAATTCTTTAGGATTTAGCAGAGGTACTGGTCTACCAGGCTTTTAACTGCTTGCAGAGCTGTACCAGTCTACCCATTTGTTTTTGCAGGCACTGGTCTACCCATTTGTTTTTGCAGGCACTGGTCTACCCATTTATTTTTTCAGGCATTGGTCTACCCATTTATTTTTGTAGGCACCGGTCTACTCATTTATTTTTGCAGGCACCAGTCTACTCATTTATTTTCTTTTAACACTGATCAGCTGTAGGGCGTCCCTTTGAAACCCCAAGGCAAGAGTTTAAACAGTTTTTTTCCCTCTGGCCGATCAGCTGGGACTCAGGAGGCAGCAATAGATTGGGGGTGGGGCCAAATAAAAGGTAAGAATAATCCAGGGGAGGCGGGGGGGGGTAACAAAATTGGTTCGGTGACGTCATATCTTCACCCTACCGACTCGGCGGAACTGCCGAACCGGGAGGAACCCACCACTGAGTGTCACCATATGATAACAATATTTTTCAGTGCAAAGGCTAAGAGATTTAACAGTAAATACTTGCCTGTTGCTGCTCTTTGCATTTCTAATTCTTTAACCATAGTTTCCATTTTTTTTTGTAATCTACGATCTTTTTCTGGTGTTTTCTCAAATAAATCTTTGGGCTGCATGCATTTGTGCTACAAAATAAAGAGTCATTACATTCATTTGTAAGCTTTGAAATAATACTTTTATATGAAATACTAGACTTATACTTACTGCACCAATTCTACAAAAATAAAAATACTTTTCACACATCACTATAGTATTTGTATTGAAATATCTCCACATGATGCAATACATTTTCAAAAGAAAATCTGGTGCTAAAACAAAGGTTGAGTGGGATTATGGCAACCAATAGCTCCTTACAGATTTTATCAAATTAAATTTTTCCTAGAAAATCATCTCAGGTTAAAACAACAAATTATTTTAGTCTTTTTTGAACTTTATGTCTTAGATCAATACATTGGGATCTGAGATAATACTTAGCCAGTTTTAATCTTTCAGTCACAGAAGGCTTTTAATTAAGAGCAATGTGAAATAAAATGAAAGACTGCATTTAAAATAATAGAAAGTCACTATGCATATACAGACCTTTTTAATAAACGGAGGTAACCCTTCATTAGTATTTATTGCAGGATATAATGACTCGTCAATATGTATTCCAACTTCTCGGCATCTGAGAAAGTATCAAGAATACACATTTGGTTTTGTATTAGACAGATTTACTATTATTATTAATGGTTCTAAGTGATTGAAACCTTTAATATTTCTAACAAATCATGCTCAATTTCATACCATGTGTATTTATCTTTACCTTATTTTTATCTTGCCAAGATCCCAGAGAAACAAAGCTTGCCCAGAAAATCCAGGTCAACAAATAAACCACTTGTTTGTTTGTAAAAGTCACATTATAAATGCCATGTTATATTCATATTGAGATGGGTGAAGATAGAGCACACAATTGTAAAAGAGCTAGCAGGCTACACATTATATAGAAAAAAAATATATGTAAAGGCAGAGGTCACATTCCTCAGTTTTGCTGGCAGACGGAGCCTAAGACCAAGCCTTTATAGCAGGACTTAAAATGTCAATCAGGTCAGTGACTCTGCTTTACATTGTGAGAAATGAAGGCCTTTGCTTCTTTATGATCCCACCCATGAATGTATCAAAATTTCAGTTGTAGATAACATAGGACAAACCATTCCTTGAGTTGACAATTTTCTGGCTCAGTACCTCAATTCTAAAAACTCAAAAACATAAAATCACCCAGTTGCCTACAGCAACCACTTGCTGCCAGGCATAACTGTAAATTCATATTTATAAGCATGCCAAGAAGTTCCAATCCTCTGTCATGCTTGATCTAATCAAATCAGCCACGACAAATTTGAAATCTGAACATTATAGTCAGTAACAGAGAACAAGACAAAATAACTGCCAAAGAGATGATTTGTTTGTTTTTTTGCTTTCCATAATCTTTCCCAAGGATCCATAGCCTGCTTATAGCACTTAACGTAATGTATGGGTGACTTATAGGACATCTAGTCAGACTATGTAGTATATAAGTGTAAAACTTCAAAACATAAAGTGACACTTAAAAATAATTCTATAGAACACATCTGGATATAAATAGCATCTGAATATTTGCTGAAGTATTGATTTTTACTGTGTTAATGCAGAACAGTATTTTTCAAGAAAACTGTATGTCTCAATTCCAGAAATCTGAAACAATACAACTCCTCACTTACTGACTATTCATTCAATGACTGTTTGAAGTTATGACAGTGCTGAAAAATAACTTTATGGACCATTTACAACCTTTAGTGTCTCTCAGTCACATGAACACCATTACAGTCACTATGCATAGCCCTGTGCCTGACCTATGTTTTTTTCTCCCCCTAAATAGCAGAGATATTGCAAAGTAAGGGATTTTATTTATTAATTAAATGTGCTTTCTCTGTGATTGCAAGAAAGTAAACTGTTTCCTCTTCTACACATCGAAAACATGCAATTGTCCTGGCAGCTACAGAGTTTAAAGTATTCTCTTGAAATCTCTTTCTCTCCAATCTCTGTATTTATGGGGAGAGAGGAAAGGAGTGGGGAAGAAGTGAGAAAAAAAGCAAGCAGTTTCTGTCCTTTGCTTGGCCCTTTTTTGCTTTTGGCCTGATCACATTGCTTCCAATGTGTAGAAGAGGAAACAGTTTATTCTCTTGAAATCTTTTCCTCTCCAATCTGCTGGTGTGTGTGTGTGTGACAGAGAGAGGGGTGGGGGAGGAGGGAGAGAGAGAGCACTACAGTACTTTATATTGTACAAATACAAACACATTTTACAACATTTATTACACATAATTTAGGTTACTTACCAAAATAACACTATTCAGTGGTATTTATAAAGATAATTTTTTTAACAATATTTCTCATTTTATTTTAAATTAATAATTGTTAGTTTGTAATATTTGCCACAAGCTGCTCAACTCTAATGAATATTGCAACACTTCATTTTGTCTACTTAAGAGAAGCAGCAAAAAGGAAGCAGGAAATCAGGAAACAGGATTTCCTGGAAATAGGAAATCAGACTAAAAGAAAGAAATGTACAAATGTTACTCTGTCATATCAAGAAGAGATACAAACCACTAAGTAAAAAAATAAAAAAGGGCTCAGAATGCAAATTCAAAGTCTTGTCTACTGTCATAATATTCTTTCCCATCTTTTGATATGTTATTTCTTGATCTGGTGTACTTCTAAATACAGACTTATTTCTTTCACAGGAAAATATAGTTAATCCTCAATTTATGAACACAATGGGGACCATCCTGTGATTGCCATTTGCAATTTTCACTTCTAGATTTGATAAACAAAATCAAATAGCAGGAGCCAGCAGGAAATGGTGACCTCGCAACCACAAAGACGCTGTGACCATGTGGGATTCACCTAATAATGGCAACTGGGACTGCAGTCATGTGTCTACGCCTTATAACCATGTGGCTTAGTAACAGAGTTTATAGTCCCAATTGCCATTTGCAAGCAAGGGCTACCTGTAAAGCTATGAAAACATGACATTACAAAAAAAATATTCAAAGACACTAGCAATGGGATTTTAGTGACATCTAGTGATCTTACAGATGCAAACAGTATATGGCAATACTACACAAGAAATTTGATATACTTTACTAGTTAAGATGAAAGCTCATATGCCACAAAAATATGAGTCTCAGGATTTTAAGCATAATAGTTTCAAATCATAATTCTAAACAGTATTTATGGTAATTCTAAACTGAAAGTTTTTCGTTTGTTAACCTTGGTTTAGGTATTATGTCTTTATCAATAGAGTATGTGATACACACAAAAAAATCACTGACTACAGTGTGTAACTAGTATGGGAGCTCTCATCAATCAAACAAATGGAAAGTTAAGCTAATTTCTGGATCACTGTAATGCAATTTAAGAACGTTAATAAAAATATTATGGAAATTCATCTTTTTAACTATGCCTACAATAGCCTAGTATTTTCTTGGAAGATTAGGAATTTAAGTGCTATATTTAAAACATATTTGTAATTAACATCAATTCTATTATAACTTCTCAATTGGCAGCAAATTATATTTATTGAAGGTCCTTCAGTAATTCAGATCATTGCTTTATTCATTATTAGCATTGTCTATTTATTCTAAGTTAGCAATTCTTCAAGATCTGTGGCAGTTTTTTATTCAATGCTTCAAGATGATTGAAGCTAGACTGAAATTAGAACAAACATACACACAACTAATGACCTAACCTGCCCTCTGGAACGAGCTACCTCCCGGAATACAGCTGATTCCAGATCTCCGCACTTTCCGTAAGGCCCTGAAGACGTTTTTATTTCAGCAAGCCGGCCTGTCCTGAATATGTTTTATGGGTTAATTTTTTAATTGTATTGCTAGGGGTTTTAAATTGGGGCGGCTGTTTAATTTAATTTATTTTTAATTATTTTAACTTTTATATTGTATGTTATTTTAATTCTCGGCTGTTCACCGCCCTGAGTCCCTTCGGGGAGAAGGGCAGATATAAATTTAATAAATAAATAAAATAAATAAATAACATGCCCTCTACAATCCAAGTCCATTTGAAACAATTCAGATTTGTAGCCAATAGTTACACCTTGCATTCTATTCAGTTATAACATTATTATATAATGGGGATATTTGAAATCCACATTGATTGTACTATTATTTTGTAATATTTTCTCCTCTGGTATATTTCTAAGTATCAATACTTACTTTTCTACCCAAAGTACTGACACTAGTTTAATTCCAGCTTTTTGAGCTCTATTCCAAGTAGACAGGAATCCATCTTTAAAGATCACATGAGTAACTTGTTTATTCAAAGTCTTAGAAATCTACAAAACAAAAGAATGAAGCATTTTAAAATGTTATCTATATAAATGGTTTCTAAAAATATTTTAAGATTCTTCCTTTCTATTGAAGTGTCACACATTGTTTTGTGCTTTTGGTAGGTAAGCAGGGAATTTGCTCTGTATCTAATAAAGAGAAAAAAGTTTATTATTTTTAGAATACTTACAGTACAGAATCATCTGAGATTAGAAGGGATCATAAAGATAATCTTGCCTAGGGTTTCCAGATCTGTGATAAACCTAGCTCTAGTGGTGCAGTGGACTAAGTGCTGTTAAGTGCTAGTACTTAGCTGCCATCTGCCTGCAATTAGTGTGAGTTCAAATCTCACCAGGCTCAAGGTTGACTCAGCCTTCCATCCTTTCAAGGTAGGCAAATTGACGACCTGGATTGTGGGGGCAGTAAGCCAGCTTTGTATAGAATAACACTGCTTAGGGGGTCCGAAAGCCCTAATAAGCAGGTATATACATAAAGTATGCAGGCTATTGCTATAATGCATTGTAAGCCGCCCTGAGTCTATGGAGAAGGGCGGCATATAAATTGGACTAATAAAAATAATAATAACAACAGTTGACCAATTAGGAGACATATTTTATTCCTGAATATTCATTAAACTGCAAATTACAGTTCATGTATCACAGCCTTTTATCTAGATAAAAACAGTTTGGCTGAGATCTATATATCTGGGTCTGATTGTGATAAATTGTAGGGGTGACTCAGAAATATGATATAGAGCTTCGCACAGTTGTGCCTGCCGCGCATGCAAATGAAGCTGGGTGCCTATGCATGCCCACCGCTTGCGTGGCCTGGTTCCGAACGGGCTGTGCCTTGGTAGTAGGCTGCAGTCCGGTGGTTGGGGACTCCTGATATAGTGAATGGTGTGATCATTAACTAAATTTAATTGGCTTTAATTTTCTATTATCTCCTACTTTTTTACTACTACTTATTCCTTTGAGATTCGAATGCTGTAGCTTACCTGATAAAAATAGCCATGATGAATGTACAGTATATATCTTATGCAAAGTATATAAAAAGTAGTTAGAATTAAAAAGAAAGAAACAGATAATATATAAAAAAGGAATGTGAAATTACTTAGCCTTAGTTGCAGTTTGGAGCAGGATGTAAGTCAAAGATTTCCATGGAGACATTGTGAAATCAAATTAAAGATTAAGCTATCCCAGATGTTTGAATAGTGTGCAACTTTAGAATTTTAAGAATTTTTTAACAAGCAAGGTATCATAAATCAGCAGCAACAAAAATAAGGAAACTATTTGCTTTCTTATATCTCCGGTGTCTAGGAGGTGGTCGAACACCACAAAAGCAAGCAGGTAAAACACGTGATGAAGTTCCTTTCCAAAGGAGTTTTGAAAGGCAAGTTTACTGAAGTGAAACATCAGTTTTAAACTTTCTATAGCTTTTAAAGTTACCTGATTTGGGTTCCATTAAAAAAGACCTTCATTTCTGTTAATGTAGAAACTGCCTATTTTCTCTACAGCCACTGAAAGATTTTGCCTGTTGGTGAGCAACTATTTTGGCTCCTTCATCTATACAGAGTCTGGAGAAGGCACTGGTGAATTCAGAAATCATTTCAGGTTCTGCCTATTTATATCCTTCATATCAACAGAATTGAAATGACCTATTCACTCACACATTCAGCTACAACATAATTTGCTTGGATTAAGTTTAGAGCAATTCAATCTGTAAAGTTTCTGAATCATGCCCTATATTTATGCATACTGTGCTTTATTAAAAAAAAGGTTAAATAAAACTATGGACTAGTATTTGTATACCAACCAGTTTAGTTACTTACTTTTGCTCCCATATCAAGGAGCTGTTGAGTAAAGGCTTTTGAGTAGTTTTCTGTTCTGCTGGATGACCATACTTCAACATATGCTACAACATCTACACAGCAATTATGAAAGAAATGTTAACAGATCAATATTTTCTTGGAACTTCCATTTTTTGGATCAAATCTTTAATTATTTGAATGGCATAACTTCATTTTCTCATGAGCATCAAAGCCAAAGGTGAGGCATGTTAAATTCAATGTAATTTTAACCCAAATAATAATATTACAGAATTATCTTCTATTATACACCATGCAGTTATTCCAAAACCATTTTCATAAAGACTAAATTGGATTGATGATAATGTACTGTTTTCAAAGTTTTTGTTAAGTACTGCATTTTTGTCTGTTGAAATCATGTTTAAGAAACAATCTCCACATTTTTGACATCCAAATGGTGAAGGCTCTCCTATATATGGATTTTAAATTGATTGCCTGCAGATGAGGCTGTCTGGGGGGCATGGACTATCATTCTGCCCTTAATGTTAAGGGGAAAAAAATAGAATTGGTGGACACAAACATTGCTCCAACTCCAATATCAAAGATTATTATTGCTTTAAGAGCAGTCAAGAAAAGGACACAAGCACTCTTTTTTTCCCCACCAAATGCCTACAATCTTCCACACCAATTTGTAGTTTTACAACCCATAACAATTTTTAAATGATTAATAGTTGAGGGATAAAGAATATTTTTTTTAAAAAAAAATTGCATTCCAGGGAAGAAACCTCACTAATCTGTAGCTTTAGAGAAGCAAGGAGGCATCTCAGATTATAGCTCAGGTCTACCATTGTACATTTCTTACCCAGGATGAAGTCCTTGGTGCATTTAGGAAAGCAGTAAAAAAAAAAAAAACCTACTTGGTGCTACATTAGCATATTTGATACCCACTTGAGGTCGGGGGGAGAGGAAGGATGAGATTATTTTTTGCAAGTTTGCGTATGTATATTATTGTACTATATTTTTATTGTCATTTAAAAATAATAATCCTAAACTATTCTGTTTTTAATGTTTTATTGTACTGATTAAATTGTACAACGACCACAGAGCCCCTCTATGAGAGACATGGGCGGTTAAGAAGCTTGACATATCAATAATTATCCTGCATATTAGGGTTGCCCCCCCCCCCAATAACTGCGACTTCCTAGTCAGCGTGGCCCACAGCCATGTCGGAGATACTGGGATGAAATGCGGACTCAACGCACGTGAAAACCCAACTGAGGAAAGATGAAGATGTGCACCACTAAATCCCACTGTGTTATAAACTGTCAACTCTTCATACTTCAGGCTCCCCTTTTACCTCTTTAACGCCCCCCCCCAAAGATTTCTACAACCACGCACAGCTAAGAAATAGTCTTTCCTTCCCACATTCCCCGCCCCCTTCGCTTTCTTTTTCCAAACCCGGCAACGGGTTTCCTTTTCCGCGCCCGCCTCACGCCTGTACCTGCTAAAACGGGCCGGCCGTTGCTAAGGTCCATTCTAACCAAACGGTTTCAACGAACTCCACTCTACCGTTTAAACAACCCTCTGCTAGGGGCGCATGCGCAGTGCAAAGACAGGCCTTCCTTCCCCGCCACCTCCCCAATCCGGTTCTGGTGAGACCCATAGAAACAATAACACCGAAGAAAGTAGACTTTTCCTAGCTCTATGGTGAGCGATACGCAGCTCCACCCACCCGTATTACTCTAAAGCGACGCATGCGCTCCGCTTAAAAAAAAAAATGAGGTCGGGGGTGGGGCGAAACGCAGCCCGCTGCGTTGGATTGGTTCCCGAAGCGATCCCGCGCTTGGAAAGAGTCACATTGAGTTTGATTATGTGAAAACGTAATTTACAAATGCCCGTGCTTAGATTCACGCGCGCGGGTTGGAAACGGTTGGGCTGGCAGATTTTTCCCGCCCATGGCAGTTGTCCTGATTTGAGCAGTTTTTGCAATCCGCAGAGTTCCTGGTATTGATTATGGGATCGTTCGCTTTGGGGGCTTATACAGCTAGTCCTCGATTTACAACAGTTCATTTAGTGCCGGTTCAAATTTTGCGGTGCTGCAAAATGTGACTTATGGTCGTTTTTTCCTACTTATCACCGTTGAAGCATCCCCAGGGTCATGATCAAAATTCAGATGCTTGGCGACTGGTTCATATTTGTGGTGGTTGCAGTATCCTAGGGTCATGTGATCCCCTTTAGCGACCTTCTGACAAACAAAGTCAATGGGGAAGCCAGATTCACTTAACAACCATGTTACTAAACAATTGCAAAAATGCACTTAACCGTGGTAAGAAAACTTGTAAAACGGGGTAAAACTCACTTGATATGTTTCATTTGAACGCAGTTGTGGTTGTAACTCAAGGACTCGCTGTAATTTTCCTCTAACATGCAAATAAAGCAATGTGTTCCTGTGTATAGCTGAGGTGTGGGTTTGAAAGTTACATTTATTTTAGATTTGGAAGTAGCCAATGGGACATCTTTTTAAATGTGTATGTACATTCTCAGACACACACATACACAAACAGGTGTTTGAAGGCTGCAAGTCTTACTTCAGACTAACCTGAATCAATCCTGTAATTGTGGCTTATTCTTTTATACCAAAGTTTTGAATGCTCATTTATAGTTTCATTTGAACAACCTGGATTAATTACAATATATTGCCCTGTTATTAAATTGTGGTGTTGGAGAAGACTCTTGAAAGTCCCTTGAACTGCAAGGAGATCAAATCAGTCAATCCTAAAGGAAATCAATCCTGACTATTCTTTGGAAGGACAGATACTTGAAACTGAAGTACTTTGGCCACCAAATGAGAAGAGAGGACTCCTTGGAAAAGACCCTGATGTTGAGAAAGATGGAAGGCAAAAGGAGGACGGCAGAGGATGAGCTGCTTAAATAGTGTTATTGATGCAATGAACATGAATTTGGACAAATTTCAGGACGGGAGGGCTGGTGTGCTATAGTCCATGGGGTCGCAAAGTTGGACATGATTTAGTTGCTGGACAACAATTCCCCTGTTTTATAATGTTTTATAATGTTGCCAACAGAGGTGGGTTCTACTTACCTTTACTACCAGTTCGCAATGGGATCAGAAACAGAAGCTTCTGCGCATGCACAGATTGCCGATGATGACATCCGGGGCTGTCAGTGGACCGGGTCTTGCGAACCGATCTGAACTGGGGCCACCCACCACTGGTTGCCAAGCACTAGTTCCCATTCTGAGCTAGAGCCCAATTTAAACTCTTGCTTCGGAAGTTTACAGCTCTCTGATCACAGTCCCCCAATATCAGTTTTCCCTTATTTTGCCTTACAACCTGGGTTGTTCTTTATTTCTTATTTTTGTTTCCCTGATCCAGGAAAACAGAGTCTAAACTTAGCTTTGTGGTTTCAGGGACTTGGCTCTGAGATTCTGAATTCAGCTGCCTCCTTCCCTTCACCTCTGTGAAAATCTGAGAATCTTTGAAAGGGATCTAAGGATCTTTTCACTAGTGTGTTCATGTGGGGCCTGAGTTTTGAATCTGCCATCAAAATTGCTACTGTACAGGTTGTATTTATTGTACAGTATATTAATTGTGTGTGTGTGTGTGTGTGTAACTCTTCAGGATGACACTTTATGAAAGCTACACATGGTTGTTGTGTTAGAATTTTTTTGGTTACAAATATTAATTTATCTCAGTTGTTAAATTGTGAACTATTGCTTGGAATTTTACAGCTATTATTTTTCTTTTGATTTATATTGGGTCTTGGCAAAAATGTGTCATCGCCACCTGCTTTCCTTTCCTTCCTGGAATGCTTTTTTATTGCAAGACTAACTTCTGGTCACTTTAAAATGTGCATCAGTACAGTAGATGGCACTATGGGACAACCTATTTGCCAACATTTTACTCTGAGCTAAAAAGGCTCTAAGATCCATTTCCAAAGGTATTTTTTCCTTCCAGTTTGCAGCTGAATGTATGTGTAACATATCCATAAATGCAGTATTTCTTTCCCTTTAAAGTCTTAACTTGTAAAGCAATAAAATTGAGATATAAGACTGACGTTTTCCTTTCCTTTCCTATACAGTTGGACAGAAAGGTTTTTAAATAATACTTCACAATTTTAGTGAGTTCTCAGAAAGATATTACAAGAACTTTTGAAGTGCATGTGCATTTACAGTAATCCCAAATGGGCACAGCTCATTTTAAAAAGCTGGAGACAGTTTCATTCCCAGAGAGCTTAGAAGCCGCCCGGGCTTAACCTTTATAGCCGGCCTATAAATTTTATAAATAAATAAGTAAATCTGCTTGAATGCTCTTGCTTCAATTGTGCCAGTTACATATTTTGCATCCTGATCATTCTAATACAGTGATGTTTAACCTTTTTGGCACCAAGTGCTGAAACTGGAGTGCGTGCGCGCACCAGAGTACCAGAACCCAGAAGAGAGCAGCTGACTGGTGCGCGTGCGCATGTGCATGGTGGCCAGCTGCTCTTCTGGGTTCCAGCACGTGCATGCATGCCGGAACCCGGAAGAGCACCTGGCGATGGTGCGCGTGCCCAAAAAGAGGGTTCTGCGTGCCACCTCTGGCATGCTGCCATAGGTTCGCCATCACGGTTCTAATATAATTTTACAGAAGGGTATGTAATGAACCCTAAGAAAGATACGGAAAGTATCAACAGGACTTTAAATTGGGGCATTTCTAACTTATAAAACTGCAGCTGGACTGTGCTTATACAATCAGAATTTATTTTTTTATGGCAATAGCTGCAGAAAAAAGCAGGACACATGGTATTTATACTTCTCCTGATTCAGAGCCTCCAGTTCTGTTCTCTCTTGCAGTCCTATAATTTAAAAAATTGCCCCTTCTGGATTTGACTCAGCTGCAGGTTTATTTTTGAATACTTGGAAGTCTGATAATAGGATCATGTCACAGCCTTTTCACCATTAGGTTATACTGTAAAAATACACCCATTTGGCATTGCATTCGGTAAAGAGTCAAAATGACCAGTTGTTGGGGAGTGGGAGGAAAACATTATGAGAGCTCTAATATTTCTGAAATGGATGTCACAATAAATGTTAAAAGTAGGACTACGTACCAGATTAAAGTATGAGGCATTTGTGTGTGTTGCTTAGTTGCAAATTAATCCAAATCGTTTCACACGGTGATCTTGTTAAGATGCAGTTAAGTCTCTAGTGAAACAGTTTTGCTAAAACAATTTTTCAGTACTCCTGGTGTAATAGAAACTAATTACACAACAGCCACTTTTCTGTGTCTAGTAAATGTATGTAGGTAGTTCTCAATTTGTGGCCACAATTGGGACCAGAACTTCCATTGCTAAGCGAAGTGATTATTAAATGAGTTGCATCCGAATTTATTATGTTCCTTTTTGCTGTGGTTGTTAAGTGAATCATATAGTTGTTAAGATAAACTGGCTTCCCTCAGTGACTTTGCTTGTTGGAAGCCTGCTAGGAAGGTTGCAAATGATGATCACATTACCCCAGGATGTTGTAGCCAGTGGTTGGTTGCCCCCAGTTCGCACTGGTTCTATAGAACCGGTAATAAAACCGGCAGGAGGCTGTCCATCAACCCTGATGTCATCAGAATGCTTCTGCGCATGTGCGCGGCCCTGTTGCGAACCAATAGTAAAGGTAAGTAGAACCCACCCCTGATTGTAACCATTGTAAATACATGCTGGTTGCCAAACACCCGAATCTTGATCAAATGACTGTGGGGTTGTGTGATGGTTGTAAATGCAGGGATTTAGAGATCAATCTTAACACTTCGAATAGTTGTTAAACAAATAATTGCAAGTTGAGGACTTACCTGTATTTAATATGAAAAAGTGTACCATTGTTACAGAATGAATTAGGGGATTACATTTATGTAATCTTTGGTCCTATCAAACTGGACAAGAATTGCTTGCTCGCTGTCAAGCGCAGGTAAATCAGGAAATCCAGGCAGTTCAAATGATTATAAAGGGTTATTGCAAGCTGAAGCTCTCTACAAGAATCTGAACTACTAATGATTAAAGCAAATTGGCAGTAGGTAAGAATCAATGGAATTCAAGGTGGGCTGGACTTAGACCTCTTGTCGGCGCGAAGGAACTCAAGACTGATGGCATGTTTGACCCTACCCTCGGACTTAGCCTGGTTACCTCCTATACTCTCTCTCACTTAGTTCCTCCTGTCTTATGAAAGCAGTTGCCTTTCTTCACTGCTTTTACTGAGAAGAAGAACTCAGTGTAATAGTCCAACAGCTGCCTCTTGTACGTGTAATCAAATGCTATCTTGGACTTCACATTATTATTTAATCATTCATAGTCCTCTTTTCTAGCAGTGAACAATATAATATAATTCTAGACTATTTTCCAGGACTAGATTGAGACTGCCTTCTGAATGCATTGAACTCATGCTGACCCCATTCAGTATGACCAATTGGAATGATAGAAATTGTATCCCAACATACCCCAAAGACCCCAATTTGATTAAGTTTCGTTACTCAGCCAATTAACAGAATTTCCCACTCTTTCAGTAAACAAATTTAAGGGTCAGATTGTTACCAAAGTTACTGTAAAAACATTCACAGATTTTTTTTATACGGAGAATAGCCATCAAATACTAAAACAAGATAAATATTTTATACCTATTTCATAACTGGCTGCAAGTATGCATTTCTTTTTAAAAACCTTGTATTTTAGAAATAAAGCATCGGTCCTTTCACATCTCAGAGATGTCACTGAGATTTAATGGAGGTTATTCGTAAGTAAAGAGATGGAAGATAGAACTATGATTGATGATGACATGATGAATATTAAACAGGACTTCAGATTTTTAATGTTGCTGCTGTAATAAAACTGTACAACCAGGAGGAGGTTTTTCTATTTCTGAGTTGCTCATTCATAATGTTTTTGCTTCCCAAGTCCACATAAAGCAATTGAAAATCTATCTGCAATCATCTTTGAGTTGTCTTTGTAGGTATCCACTAGTGGTGGATTTCAAAATTTTTTACTACCAGTTCTGTGGTGTGGCTTGGTGGGCGTGGCATGGCTTGGTTGGCGTTGCAGGGGAAGGATACTGTAAAATCTCCATTCCCTCCCCAATCCAGGGGAAGGTTACTGCAAAATCCCCATTTCCTCCCGATCAGCTGGGACTCGGGAGGCAGAGAATAGATGGGTGCGGTGCTAGTCAGAATTTTTACTACCAGTTCTCCGAACTACTCAAAATTTCCGCTACCGGTTCTCCAGAACTGGTCAGAACCTGCTGAAACCACCTCTGGTATTCACCCTTTGTGAATCTAGTGTTTTCAGAGAACAGCCAGTTAGTGTTCATTTTGTGTCTCTTTGGGTGATCAGTAAGTTACTGCAACGTCCTGCCCCCAGTCTTCCCCCTTCATGTTTTTATGTTTGTTTACATTTTTCTTCTATTTTGTGAAAGAATAACCCAAGAGAAAGCTATATGGGAGCGCTATGTAGGATAGATTTTAAAAATGTAGATAAAGCCACTGAAATCTTGCTCCTCTGGCATCAATTCACTATTGGATTGAAAAAGAAAAGATGGAAGAAGAATATGCCAGCAATTTTGCACTGAGTGGTGGGTTGTTGTTTTTTTAAGTATCTCTAAGAATGATGGCATATATGGATGAAGGAGAAATAGAATTTGGGAGCAGGAGAGTAAAGAAAGCTCCAATCTAAATAATGCTTATGCCAAAAAACAAGCAGAGGGAACAGGAAGCTGGACCATGGGTTGGGGATATGATGAAGCTTCACTGTAGGCTGATTTGAGTTTCATAGGCTCAGAACTGATTTTGCTTTATTTTCCAGTAAACTGGAAATAAATCAGAGTCAGAAATAAATTGCTTCAGCTTCACAAAATTGTAAGTCCATTTGGATCCACCACAAATACCAATGATGCAAATCTTTTGTCTGGAGATGTTTTACATTAGCTATAATGATCTTATAGTGACTTAGGCAGAGTTAGATAGGTGTTTCTTGAACTTTTTTCCTCTTAAAAACTCTTTCCCGCTTTTAAAAATTACGGAGGACCCTACAAAAGGTTCTTTTTCTCACCTGGATCTTATTTATAGATTATTTACCATATTAAAAATTTAAATTGATGTATCGTATTTACTGCAGCTATCGGTTGTCATAAATGTTCGATGGTAGTTTTAATCTTGTACTATTTTCTGGCCAATAGAGATAAAGATCTTGTTTAGTAGATACAAGGGTAACCAAAATGAGAGACTCATAAAGATGAGATGCTTTCATTCCTGAATATAAAGAGATAAAACAACAGTGGGTGAAAATATGAAGATGTAGAATGTCAGAATTTTATGATCTAACTATTTTAACTCTGCTTTCTTAGAACTGTCTCACCTCCTTTGTGTGTTCTGTTTTATTTTATACATTTGTTTCAGTGGTGGGTTCCTCCCGATTCCTCCCGGTTCCGCCGAGCCGGTAGCGGTGACGATATGACATCACCAAACAAGTTCTGCCCCCCCGCCCCCCCACGTTATTACCTTTTATTTGGCCCCACCTCCAATCTATTGCTGCCTCCTGAGTCCCAGCCGATCGGCTAGAAGGAAAAAAACTGTTTAAACTCTTGCCGCGGGGCTTCAAATGGCTGCCCTACAGCTGATCAGTGTTAAAAGACAGTGTGGTGGTAGACCAGTGCCTCCAAAAACAAATGAATAGACTGGTGCCTGCAAAAATAAATGGGGAGACCAGTGCCTCCAAAAACAAATGCGTAGACCAGTGCTTGCAAAAATAAATGGGTAGACCAGTGCCTCCAAAAATAAATGAGTAAACCGGTACAGCTCTGCAAGCAGTTAAAAGCCTGGTAGACCAGTACCTCTGCCAAATCCTAAAGAATTGTCACATGACCATCAAGTCATGCCCACAAAATAAGCCACGCCCACAGAACCGGTAGTAAAAAAATTTAGAATCCACCCCTGCTCTGCAAATAATAGCACACTTACAAAGAAAGCAAAATATTGTACAATTTAACAAATCAGTTAGGACAAGCAGTTAGAAAAAGACCGTAGAAGATTATTTAAGTATATAATCACAGCAGCACAATTGTGTATAACACAAAGATGGAAAGTTTGGACACTACCCACCACCACAGAGGAAGGGTTGGTGAAATTGATAGGTTTTGCTGAAATGGGTAAATTAACTTTTTTCATCACTTCCTCCCATAGTCCCGTGCGCTCCCACAGAGAGGGCCTCCTCCGGGTGCCATCAGCCAATCAATGCAGGCTGGTGACCCCCAGGGGGAGGGCCTTCTCTGTGGGGGCACCTACCCTCTGGAATCAGTTGCCCCCAGAGATAAGGAGAATCCAAGACCTTAGCGCCTTCCGCCGTGCCCTTAAAACACACTTTTTCTAGCAAGCCGGGCTGGCTTAAGAAGAAATTTTAAATGTTATAATTGGTTTGTATTTTTAATTTTGGGCCAAATTTATATATATTTTAATTGTTTTTAATATTTATATTTCATGTTTTTTAATTCTGGCTGTACACCGCCCTGAGTCCTCAGGGAGAAGGGCGGTATATAAATTTAAAATAAAATAAAATAAAATAAATAAATTAGAGAAAATACATTATCTACATGAGCTGCTGGCTGCTTATAAACCTTTGGAATAAAAATAAAAAAAACTTGTGACTTACGCTTGCTTATATGTGACACAGCAAGTATTTGTGACAAGCCTATCATCACCATGGAGGCTCTGAACTGCAACACTACTGCAACACTACTTGTGGGCATAGTTACCTACCCCTCTGATGAAGTTCAACCCATTGCTGCTTCTCCTACTCTCACGTGCTATAGAACAGGAGTCTCCAACCTTGGCAACTTTGAGACTTGTGGACTTCAACTCCCAGAATTCCTCAGCCAACTTAAAGTTGCCAAGGTTGGAGACCCCTGCTATAGAAAATCAACTCCTTCTTCCCTGTGACAGTCCTTCAAGTATTGGAAGATAACTACCATGAATCCCCTCAAGTCTTTTTTCCCTTAAGTTAAGCATACTTAGTTCCCTTAACTGTACATCATATGACTTAGCCTCCAACCTCTTATCATCCTTGTTGCTCTTCTTTGCACTCTTTCTAAGGTCTCAGCATCTTTTTTTGTATTGTGGGGACTGGACTTGAACTCAGTATTCCAAAGGTGCCCTCACAGTTAATATACGAACTGTACTAACTATTAATATGCTCGCCAAATACCTATTAATGTTTTCAACAGTTGTTCCTTTTTACACTTTTGTTCCCAAGTTTCAATTTGGTTTCCTAAGGGGAAAAAAAAATCCTTGTGTTTAACTAGGGAAGTATAACATCCTTATGTCTCTTAAAGCCAGTTGTGGGCACACAGCAATGATAAAGCAATGGTAGGGCTGCCTGCTAATAGGCAATTTGGCTGGCTGTCCCTAATTCCTGACACAGTTTCTTTATTAATTGCTCCGTTGGTGTAAATGTCTTTCAGAGCTCTAACCACTGTTGTTAATGCATAGGGGACTAATGACTGTCTCCTTCCTGTCACTACACTAGTTGAAAACAACCAACCCAGAAAGCCAGTGCTGTGCAGCTTTATCCGCAACGTATTTGCGCCCAACTGAATGCAAGCAGAACTCTTCTTCAAGCCTCCTTCTGCAATGGGAAGAGTTTGGGGACCTGAAGAGATGGGTGAGGGCCAACATGTGGAAAACTATATCTTGTTTTTTCTTCAGAACACCTGAAGAATTATAGAGAGCCAGTTTGGTCTAGTGCTGTGATGGCAAACCTACGGCACACATACCCGAAGTGGCACGCGAAGCCATGTCGTCTGGCACCTGCGGTGTCGCCCATTCCTCTTCCAGGTTTCTGGCGTGCATGCTCGAGTGACGATCAGCTGGCCTTCGTGCATGCGGCAGTACCGGAAACTGGAAGAATTGGTCTTCCGTTTCCCTGCATGAGCATGAGCATGCGTGCTGGCAAGCTGATCATCACGCATGCATGCGCACCAGTAAGCGGAAGACTAGCTGACCAGTGCACATGTGCATGCCAGAAACCGGAAGTTCATTTTTGGCACATGCATGCGCCCCAGGCAGCTCCTCTTCCAGGTTGCAGCCCAGACGAGCATGCACATTCCCTTTTCGGCACTCAGTGCTGAAAAGGTTCGCCATCACTGATCTAGTGGTTAAGGTATCAGGCTAGAAACTGGGAGACGGTGAGTTCTGGTCCCATCTTAGTTATGAATGCCAGCTGGATGACTTTGGGCCAGTCATTCTCTCTCTCAGCCCAGCTCACTTCACAGGGTTGTTGATGTGGGTAAAGTAGGAGGAGGAAGAAGTACTAGATATGTTCTCCATTTTGAATTATTTGCAAAAATAGTAAAGGAGGGATATAAATAAATAAAATAAATATGAAGAAGAAAATATTCATAAGTGGCCAGCAGTATTTCTACAACTCATCATTTATTTCTACAACTCATCCAACTCTATGGAAAGCAATATGTATTTGCCTCTTTGCTCAAATATCACCGAGATTAAATTCTAAATATATTTGTTTTGAAGGCCCGCCTAACAATTACTGTTTAAAAAAAATTAATAGCACTTTGTCAACAAAAAAAGTAAGTTTAGGGAAGTCAGCTTTTTGAACAAATAATGTTGGCTAGGATCTTAGTTACTGAAGTCATTGCAAACACACCAACCTGGGCAGTTTCCACTCTGCAAAATATCCTCCTGAAGAGGAAATGGGTGCTGCTAATTCCTACACTGTTCATTGGTTCTTTGATAACAAGGAAAAACTAGATTCAGATGCTCCTAACAGGTGAATAATGCTGTAAGTGCCACTCTACTAGTGATAATATCTACAAGACATTGAATAGCACCTACACGTACCATATAAAATCCAGAGGTCCTGTTTCCTCAATATTCTTAAGGTGTCATTGGTGGGGCTAGCATTTTACATAAGTCCTTGACTTAGGACCACAGCTGAGCTCAAAATTTCTGTTGCTAAGCAAGACAGTTGTCAAGTGAGTTGTGTTCCATTTTACAACCTTTTCTCCCACAGTTGTTAAGGGAATCACTGCAGTTGTTAAGTAGTAACACAGTTTAAAGTGAATCTGGCTTCTCCATTGACTTTGCTTGTCAGAAGGTCGCAAAAGGTGACAGGACCCCGTGATACTGCAACTGTCGTAAATATATGCCAAGTGTCTGAAGTTTGATCATGTGACCATGAGGATGCTGCCACGGTTGTAGTGTGAAAAGCAGTCATAAGTCACTTTTTTCAGTGCTGTTGTAACTTTGACAACAAATGGTTTGAAAACAAATGGTTGTAAGTTGAGGACTACCTATATTTATTTATATTACTTTTCTAGACTACCCAAATCCAAATTATTTTGAGTAGATTCACAAAGATAAAGGAATAATTACATGAACACATATACAAATAATTGTCCAAAAGAACAGAACTATCCTTCCACTCCTGCTTCCACTTTGAAGGGGTCAACCCAACCATTCTAACCCAAGAGCTGGGGGAAATCCAGGTTTTTATAAAATGTTTAAAAGTGGAGACCAGTGGTGGGTTTCTACCAGTTTGCCCCGGTTTGGGCAAACCGGTAGTGGCGACGGCGGGAGGCTCTGCCCACCCACCCAGGCCTCATCACGGATGCTATGTGCATGTGCAGAAGGTTCTGAACCGGGAGCAAAGGTAAGAGGAACCCACTACTGGTGGAGGCTATATGAATGGTGGGGGTGGGGATGGGATGGGAATTCTATTCCAAAGGTCACATGCAGTGATAAAGAAGGCCCACTTCCTGGGATTTGTTCCATATGGACCTGGCATTTAATTGTGGCAGCCAAAGACAGCCACCAAGGAGGGAATGGCCAAACCTTGGAGGTGAGGGTGAGGTTTGCAGAAATGGATCTTAACAATTCAAGCTACTGATTCCAGGAACAGCCCATCCCCAGGTTTCTATTATATCTCCCTCCACTCATCCCTATTCTGATGATTGTATTTGATATCTTCTCCACAACCTTAACCTTCCTCATCAACTCTTGTCCATTTTCTCAATCCATGCAATCCATCTGACCATTTCTACTCCTCCTTCCACTGGAATACCTTAAAGCAAGGCTCTTTGTTACAGAATCACTGCAAAGACTTGACAGCACAGACCATACTTTCCAAACACAAATGGACTCTTTCTGGCCAATGAGAAGGACAAGTAACATTCATGAAGCCAGTACTTTCCCCTTGGAAAACAGCTAGAAATTTGATATTTCCAAAATAGTGATTTTTAATCTCAGTATGTTTATTTGCAGTTAGCACTGCCGATGAAGACGTTTAATTGGGCTAAGCATCTTGTAACCAGGACCAAAGAGTGATAGTTTATCGTATATGAGTTATTTTTGCTGTGTTTATAAAATGCAAACTTCTCCAAATAGGTATCTTGCATCTGTGTTGGACAATTAATCCTAATTAATTCTAGTTGGGATTTAGTGGATTTGTAATGCAAATGATCAGGGAGTCTACTTTTGGGGAAATTTATGTAATATTTATGTAAAAGGACATTTATGTAATAAAGCAGACAAGATACTTTACACATACATTTGTATTTCATGTGCGTGTTCTTTCAATCTTCATATAGAAGAATCCAAGCACTGATACTGGTACATGTTAAAATTCCTACACACCGATCTCTATTATGTAGGAAATTATGAGGGCTACATTACAAGATATGGGGCTAGGCTCTATATAGCTCTACAGCTCCCCTTGGATTCTTCTCTGTTTCATGAAAGGGCAGTGGTGAGATTCAGCCAATTTGCACCAGTTCATGTGAACCAGTTGTTAAATTACCCACCCCTGCTATCAGAATGGATCCTGGGTGCTGTGCTACACTGCAATGGAGAAACAGGCAACAGAGTGGCTGATGCGAGAAAAGGAGAATACCGCTTTCCCTCTTTCTTCTCTCTGCTCCTCCTCTTCCCCTCATGCTGGCTGCTCTGTTGTCTGTTTCTCCATTGCAGCACAGTGCAGGACAGTGCCCAGGACAGGGGTGAAATTCAGCAGGTTCTGACAGGTTCTGGAGAACCGGTAGCGGAAATTTTGAGTAGTTTGGAGAACTGGCAAATATCGCCTCTGGCTGGCCCCAGAATGGGGTGGGAATGGGGATTTTGCAGTATCCTTCCCCTGCCATGCCCACCAAGCCACACCACACCATGCCCACAGAACCAGTAGTAAAAAAAATTGAATTTCACCACTGGCCCAGGATCTACTTTGATAGCCGAAGGGTGGTAATAATTTGCCTGGCCAAACTAACCCTTCAGTCTCCCCTACATTGGGCCCAGCTTTGATCATGCTGCCAACTTAATTTGTCGCCCCTCTCACTTTTGCCCGCAGACTGACCAACACCCCAAGCAAGCAGCTCCACTGGGAGGGGGAGAATCCCTCCCTCCTTCCACTTCTCCCCAATTCTTCACCTTCCCTCGCGAGTTCTCCAGAGCATCAACTCCTTGTCTCTTTGGTAAACCCCCCCCCCTATTTGTTCCTCAGAAACCTCGCCTTTAAAGGAGCCACGTCCAGAAGGCTGAAATAGTCACAAGACCAATGTGCAGACAAGCACCCTCGGAAACAGCCTTTTGGCAAAATTTAACAGGTTCAGGTTGGCTGTCAGAGGATGCTCGTCTCGCATGTGCGGTGGAGCTTGAGGATGGGGATGGGCCATGCCTCCCACGACAGCCAAACTGACCCTGGCCAAAATGGTTGTTAAATTATTTGAATCCCACCACTGTGAAAGGGGTTGGATGAAGCTTGTCCAACAAGCCAATTTCAAGTACAGTAACAGCAGGTTTAGCCTCTAAATATAGAATTTGAATGTATATCATATATTTATAAAGGACAGAGAGAGGAAATTGAGTGGTACTATTGGAGTATTCAACCAATGCTTTCACCTCAGTATTTGTGAGCCTGCTGGCTGTACGCTAGTTGTTCTGCTTCATGAATCCAAAATGTGATCCAGTAGGGCCAAGTTGCTAATCAGTATTTGTCCAGCAGTGGTTATAGGTGGAGTGGGGTGCCTTGTCTTTGCTGACACAGACCATGAAACAAAGAGTGGCAAAGTTCCATGTTGCTTAATTTGCATTTAGAGTGCAATGACTAGCAATTTGTTAAACGGGGAAGAGCTGTTTCATGTTGTTTAATGTCAAAACCCAATTATCATGGCCTTAGATTTTCACCTGATTAGGCTGTTGTCTAAAATGAAGTATTTAATTTCAGGGTTGCATGGCTAAAGGATTGATATTTTATTTATGACAAATTCTTCCAATATTGATCAACACACAAGCACCAATGTCTATTGTTATACAATAAGGAGTGGGCTGGATGAAATTCCACAGTGTCTTTCAATCCACGTTGCAGTTGAAAAAAGTAAATGCTAAATGGATCAAAAGGAGTGGAACAGGAGATTACATGAAAAGTTCACTTTTAAAAACTGGCCTTAACGAAGGTCGAGGGAGAAGATAATCAAAGCCTATTCTAAAAAGTTTAAACTACTTTATATAGTTATGAGCATCCTTGTTACTGGGTAAGTCAAAATTTGTTAGAGTCTGCTAAGTCATAAACCATGGTTCTTAAGCTCATGAATACAAGTCATCACCTGAGCCTACAACAATATGTTGTAGGATAGTGAGCTCAAACTTGCAGCAGGTAATAAAAATTTTTTTCTGCAGCCTACAACAAACTTTGTAGGTGCTTTATATACTATTCAGTAAGACCACGATGCTATGTAGCCCTGCAGACACATAGCCTAGGCCCGGATCGCTGGTGGGGAATTCTGGGAGTTGAAGTGCATGTCTTAAAGTTGCCAAGATTGGGAACCCCTGGCCTAGATGACAGGCAATATACTAGGCTGGCTGGCAATGGCAGAAACCTCACCATTTGCATCAATCCAACCCAGCAATTCTTCTGGCAAGAGTGGCCCTTTATAATAAGGTTTTTAGTGCCAAACATGGCCCCCAAGGCACTGTCCAGGTGGGAACAATAGGGAGGCAATGGTGGGCTAGGTGACAGATTTGAAATGCCCAAAGAAGGGAAGGAAATGGCCGAGGATGAGAGTCAAATCTGACCCCAGAAAAACAGAGTAATCGTGTTGGAAGGAACCTTGAAGGTCTTCTAGTGCAACCCCCTGCTTAAGCAGGCGATCCTATATCATTTCAGACAATCTCTTCTTCAAAACCTGCAGTAACTGAGCACCCACAACTTTTGAAGGCAAGACATTCCATTGTTCTAATTGTCAGGAAATTTTTCCTTAGTTCTAGGTTGCTTCTCTCCTTGATTAGTTTCCATCCACTGCTTCTTCTCCTGCCCTCTGGTGCTTTGAAGAACAGGTTGACCCCTCTTTGTGGTAGCCCCCTAAATATTGGAACACTGCTATCATGTCATTCCTTGTCTTTCTCTTTGTTAGACTGGATATACTTCACTGTCCTTTTGTGAGAGTCTCTCGGCAGGCAAGCAGTGGGAAAATTTGCTGGGCAACCAAAGGAAGAAGGCAAGGAAAGAGCGGAATAGGAAAGCTAATGAGAAAAAGACCAGAACAAAGATGGATTTCTCTGCTCGGTTCACCCTCGATTCCTAATGCCTGTGGTAGACATTATTTTTACGGTACATCTTCTTTTCCCACTCCAGTTACTGCTGAAACATGCAACCGTGGTTACAGCTATTGGGAAAAGTGGCTGGTAGCATGTCAGCCATTCTGCAATCCATTCAGCAGCACAGCTTGCAAGAGATTTGTCAATGCAGGAGGAACAGCAGGGTCTTTGTAGTCTGCTTACATTTGGAGCAATTGATCAGATTTCTATTTTCCCTTTTCCTTCGGCAAAACACCAAACAAATGCATACAAAATGAACTGAAAACCCTGAGGAAGTGAGGCAGGGGGGCAGGGGGAAAGGCTGGAAACTAGCCCTTTATTTCTTATGCGTGTAGAAGGGAAAGCAGGGGTAAAATTCTTCAGGTTCTGACAGATTCTAGAGAACTGGTAGTGAAAATTTTGAGCAGTTCGGAGAACCGGTGGTGGAAATTTTGAGGAAATGGGGATTTTGCAGTATCCTTCCCCTGCCACGCCCATCAAGCCACACCCACTAAACCACACCATGTCCACCAAGCCATGCCCACAGAACCGGTAGTAAAAAAAGTGATTTCACCACTGAGGGAAAGTCTAGAGATTTTAGTTGCTCTTGGATCAGGAGGGGCTCAGTAGGTAGACATTGACTGGATGTCATTTTTTGCACTTTTGTACTGATGAGATGAAGAGTGACCACTTGCTGACTGCATATTCCCTGCATATTGTCAGCTCTGTGAGAGGTCTGGGAGCACAAATGTTATGGTAAGGAAAGGAACTTTATTTTATATTGCTTCCCTTACAGGCCTTATTTCTGCAACCCTCTTAACTGTGTCAGTAAGTGCGGTTGAGATGCTATAAAAACCAGAATAGACTTAAATTTAGTCTACTAATCTACTATCACTAGACTAGGGGATTCAATTTAATCCAGGATACTCCTCATCAGTCACAGGTTACCAGCATTTCTCATCTTTTGCAACTCTAAGATGTGTGGACTTCAATTCCCAGAATTCTCCAGGCAGTATGCTGTCTGGGGAATTTTGGGAGTCGAAATCCACACATTTTAGAATTCCTGAGGTTGAGAAACACTGGGTTAAATTAACTCCACACAGTCAATTCCACTGTAACAACACCTAACCCAACCAATTGACTCATTTTATATAAACTTGTTCTAAAAATGTTGGAAGAAAATGATTACCAAAGCAAGCCTCTCCATTATCTACCTCATATACATCAAAAGTTGAATATAACATTTGAGGGCAAAATTGTTTTGCCTAAGTTTTAAAAAACATTTTAAGAATTCTAAATGCTCATCATAGAAATATGCTAGCATGAGTAGAGTGAAATTTGTATTTATTTTTAAAGATTTGTATAATGGTCAATATTGTAACCACAGCTCTGGGCAGCATACAAAATCATAAAAATCACAAATACCCCCAAACAATCAG
This sequence comes from Arizona elegans, assembly GCA_022577455.1. Lineage (NCBI taxonomy): Eukaryota > Metazoa > Chordata > Lepidosauria > Squamata > Colubridae > Arizona > Arizona elegans. Next base: position 208,354,632 of record JAKOOJ010000001.1, on the reverse strand, counting down.
AATAAAAATCAGCAACAACATAAACTCTATAAAAACTCATGGCATTCTAGGCCACACCATATTACAGGATTCCAGCCTTACCATATTCCACACAATTTTATTATCTTTTTATCCTGCCTTTATTACTTTCAGAGTAACTCAAAGTTGTGAACATAAATAATATTTTCTCCTTCTCTTTTTCCCACAACAACCACCTTGTGAGGTGGGTTGGAATGAGAGAGAGTGACTGGCAAAAATACAATGATGATTTTCCCTTATAAATGTTATAAATGTGAATTGTGCAAAGAGATGTTCCCATTATTCGAATAGCAAAAAGTTTTAACTAGCAATCTGTTTGATTGAGGACTTATTAATTTTGGGTTTTCTTCATGAATGTATAAAAATAAAGGCCATAGATTAATTTATTGTAAAGGTCATGGATTAATCATCTGTAATAGCTTGTTAAAAGCATCTCAGATACTAGGACAATTTAGACAATGTCTATTATTTCTTTGAAACTTCTGTTTGGGAGTCCTCTGCCTTTTTCAAGCTAGTGATGGTGTTCTGTCTGTAAGTTCATAAAGATATTGGTGCTAATATAAAGGGATAACGTATTACTTAGAAAAGTGAATCAGAAAGCAATATATTGTTCCCTTAGTAGTAATTTTTGGACTTTCTTTCTGAGTAGCAGCAGCAAAGAATTATACTGTTGGGATGTATGTGATTATCAACACGTATGTTCTTGATTGCTCTCTAATTTTTCCATTTGCCACTTCAACTTCTCTTTAGTGCAAATTACAATCTTGGGAGCAAACAGGAGCAGCTTTAGCACTACGTAATGAACACTGTCCCTTTGTGGCACAATCCTATTTGGTTCCAGCTGCTATGAGATGCTTTTTAAGAGCAAGAACAGGATTGAAAGATGCCCCCATAGTTTGAGCTTTATTTTTGGAAAACCATGGTCAGTCAGATCAGGAACAGGTAATCAGATGACTCTGGATCAACAGCACTGTAAGTAATCCTCAATTGGGAGGATAATGGCAATTGGGACTGGAATTTCCATTGTTAAGCTGCAGTCATAAAGGGTGGCCACATTGCTTAGCAAAGGCAATCCCTGCACTATTGGTTGCTGTCCTTAATTGAATTCCACAGTTGTTAGGTGAGGTAACTTCCTGCTGACTTTCCATAGCTAAAGTTATTGCAGAAGCTGACAGAAAATTACAAGTGCCAGGTTCTCAAGCAAGCAAGTGGGTGCTACTGAGTTGTGTGTGTGTGTGTGTGGGGGGGGAAACGAGAGTGTGTGGGAGCTGCAGGGAAGGATGCACATGAGGGACAGCACTGTGTGGCATGGGGAGAAGGTGCAAGGGAGGGATAGTGTGAGGGAGTGCATGAGAGCATAGATGAGGTTGGAGAAAGTGTGCCAGGAGCTACATGAGAGGGACAGTGTGAACTGATGACCACAGTGGAATGAAGGGCTAGCATGTAGATTAGACCTTAAATAAAGGACTATTTAATAAAGTCCTCTGGACAGGAGAGGACTTGAGATTGTCCATAAGTGCTCCAGACAGCTACTCCTCATGAAGAGACCCTAAAACAGTGATTCTGGTGGATTTAGAGCTCTGAGAGATTGAAGGGAATGCTCAAACCATGCCCTTTGAAAGTTCACATGCTTACAAGATTTCCGGTTGATGTCATGTGGACTTCTAGTTGATGTTACAGTAAGATCGGACACAAGGAGCGGGTCTCCGTTCCCCCATGCCGAATCTTCCCTGTTGGTGGGCTCCAAGAGGAGCCAAAGCCTCCTTGTAGGGGAGGCAAAGCAAAGAAGGGTGCTCTGTGTGCTCGCAGAGAATTGCAACTGTCCTGCCTGACCCCTCTCAGCCATGATGAGGAGAAGAGACAGCCTATACATGGCTACCACAAAGCTGAGGCAGCCAAGGAACACCTAAAACTAGTGCTGGAGTGGAGTTAGTGAACAGTGATTGGAGCTGGATGAGAAGATTCCTATTTTTTGCATTTAGTCCCTAAACTCAAAAGAAAGAAGAAGAAAATCCAGAAAAGAAAAGAGACTCTTAGAATTACCTTTTTTAAAGCGGCGAATAATCATAGAGAGAAAAGTCCTAAACCAGAATGAAAGAAACTGAGGGGAGAAAAGCTAAATATCTTTTAATCAAAGAAAAGTGGATTCTAAATTGGATAGGCGTTGTTATGGAAAGGCATTATAATATTCTGGAATTATGTACCTGAATTGATTTGAGTATTTAATTTTGTCTCTATAAACTGAATTAAATTTGGATTTTAATTTATCACGTTTGAAACAATGCTGAAACCTCTATTGATGCTGCCATCTACTGATGAATGGGATATACTACACCACTACAAATCTAGGAAAATTTTGACAGAAGAAATAAGCAACATCTTTTTGAAGGATTGTGGTAATACTAACTGTCCTATAATTAATTACTTTATTATTGTGATAAGGAAGATTTTTAAGCAAAGTAAAGTGACTTTTGTTGTGTGGAAACTGTCTGGACTATTTAAATGGATTTGATTAATAACCCTGAGATGTAAAAAGCTATGATTATTGAACTCTTTGATGAGCGAAACTGGAACTAAATATATTGTTTGTGGCCCTGACTAAAAGCGGACTTATTAAACTAAAACAAGATGCCTTTTCAGGGAGAAATGAGTGAGATTTCAAGAGAAATAGTGTGGATGTTTCGAAGCATCAGGGATACCACGATAAAGAACCGAAGAGAGATAAAAGACTTAATCCAAGGCATAAGTGACAAAGTAGAAAATATGATACAACTGGCAATAAATGAAGATCAAAGAGTCCAGAAAAGAGAGGAGGCGGTGGAAAGAATGGAGGAAAAGATAGAACAGACAAATCACCAAATAAAACAAGAGGATGAGAAAAACTTTTTGAGAGATATAAAAATGGAATTGGAATTGGATAATCTGGAAGATGTTTTTGAAAGGGAGATAGGAGTATGAATGGATACTCTGGAGATATGGCAGCTTAGGAAAATAGAGATAGGAGAAATATTTAGATGGAATAATGAAGATACAGATGTTGACAGAGACAAAGTTCCCAGAAAGGAGTATGGGAGGAAAGCCAAAAAACAAATAAGAATTGAAGTATTAAAATGGGCTAGGGATTATGGATAGAGCTATTTTCCTTCTTTTTTGTAATATAATGATGGCCTGATTAAAAACTAGAAATAGAGGTTGAAATAAGAATATACACCTTTATATGAAGGACTATGTATTAACATAAATATGTGTTTTAACATTAGGATTAGTAAGAGTGACTTCACTAGAAGCCAGAATAGAGGTAGAAATAAGAATTAGGGGGAATATTAGTAGTTATAATTTTTATATAAATTGAAAATAAGTAATAATTAAATGGAAAGGTGAGAGGTTGAAATATGGTATTACTATGTATGTTCAAGAAGATCATTGACATTAGAATGGAACACTGAAATATTGAATAACTACTTTAAAATAATTGAGTACATTAATATTAGGATTATATAAGTTTGATTAACATAATAATTGACTGTTGTTATTTGTATTAATATGAACCATACCCAGAGGCCACAGAGTTCATGTATTGATGTTGATATATATTTAAAAATAAAAACCCAATAAACTTTGAGGGGAAAAAAGAAAGTTCACATGCTTATTAATCTTTCAGAAATTCCTTATTATAACTGCTGTTGCTTTATTTCAGTTTAGTAATTTGAAGTAACTTTAATAGTTTGGAGTAGCAGGACTAGAACAGAAAGCATAGTATTCAAAATTGGTCAAATTGGGTCATTCTCAGATTCCTGTGTAGCCCTCTAGGAATAGTTGAGAACAAATGTTCCTGAAGAGGTACATCACAGTACCATGGTTTTGGATATATGAGGGCTATTCAGAGACAGAGGAAACTAAGTTACAAACAATAGTGGTGTAAGTTACACAGCTGATATAAATCTTCAACATATTTTATGTCCCCCTAAATATTGACTAATTATCCTGACAGAGAAGCTCTTATCCTGCCAACCTTTAATTTTAGGCACGCACTACATCTTTGTTCCAGCATCCTCAATAGCCTCCACCCTCTTGGACCTTGAGCAAGAATGGATTCCAGCAATTTATCATCTCCAGCTGCTCCCTGGAAATGGTAGCTTCCAGCAATACCTTGACAGCCAACTGAGATTCTAAGGTCTCCTGCTAATCCTGATTCTGAAGACATACCTGAATCTCTTCAGGACTCATCAGAGGAAACAGGTCAGAGGGATAAACACAGAAACAAGCCCTTCCAGTATCCGGTAGAATATATTTTTCCACCAGGGTCTGTGATTAAAATTCCTGCATTTTCCAAGGAACATCTACCTTTCTATAGTGTGATTGTGCAAATACTGTCTCCATTCCTCAGTGGAAGAGAATACCTCCTCGAGCTAGGGAGCATTTGCTTTTGCCTCAGTCTACCCAAAAGTAGGTTTCTGGTTCCCCTAAGGTGGTGATGAGGCAATAAAAGGGTTTTTTAAAGAAGTGTTCCAATATATGTAAAGCCCTTGCAAGCGTTCTCAATTGTTCAGCTGGGAAACCCTAAAAGCTTTGACCTCTTTTGGAGCAAATCAGAGGCTGATCACCCATCTCTAGCTATTTGCACAAATTGAAGCGAGTTCATAATGTAACTCACACAGTGCCCTCCACGTTACTGTATTGCTTTCTCTTCTGTCATCTCCCGGGTTTGCTGTTTACATTTCTAAAATGTTGTACAAGGAGCCTGTTAATACAGGTCTCTGTGGGAGGTGACTGGAACAGGTCAACCCACTTTCCTGATCCAGCAGAAGGGTGGCGATAATTCACTATGAGCAATTCTACAACAGCCTCAAAGGAATAAGTACTTGAGTGGGTAATTGAGCATGGCAAGGCACCAAGTGGTGGGCTGGGCCCAGGAGGGGACCTTTGACCTGCTTTTAGGCTGATTTTATTTAGCTTTCTCAGAAGTGCTAGTTTTTTTAAAAAAAAGCCAAAGCAAAAAAAGCCAGCCTCAAATTATTGCGCTGCTTTGCATTCATTCATTTCTAGGTGATACGGTAAATGCAGTCATCTTTTATTAATGGAAGCAAAATGCATGTGGGCTGTGAAATTTGATGGATCACTCAAAGATGACTGACTCATTTGTTGGTATACATACCCACAATGTTTCTTTGATTGTGACCCAAATACTAAGCTATTCAATAATCCTACACAGCAGCTCACTGAAGCTTCATAGAAACATGTTTCTCTCTTACTGGCTAATTTATATGGGCTGACCATGATGGCGGGCAACCATTTGTGTCTCTTGATAAATTTTGCTTATTTTTGCCTTGATTCTATTGTGGATCTTTCCTGTTAGAAGGTACATTTTCTTGTGTATGTGTACACATATGTATGTGTTGTGTATGTATTCTGGAATTGTCCTGCAATTTTAGGTTCATTCTAAAGGTCAGATCTGATCATTCTGCTGTCATGATATGGCAACTGTCAGAAAATGGTGGCAAAACTTAGGAATTGTAATATTATTAGCAGCCAATAAACTTGTCAGTGAAGTTCTTATTATGACTATGCACTGCATTGGCTAGATTACCTGATGACATCACTTAATGATGATCTGAAGCTGATGTTCTAATAATGGTGCCTTAACTAATAGCCTCCGAGTTCCTGGAAGGATGGTAGACTGGCTGATCTGGAAAATGGTAGTAACCCAATAATTTTGTAAATTTCTGGTGATAGAAACTCTCTTGACTGTAAGAAAAGCCATTATACATACCAATTAATCAGAAACTTTTATTAGCTTTGTAAGCATCATCCTCTCTTGACAGACAGGCAAGTCATAGATTCCTGAGTTGAACATGCTCAAAGACACATATTTTGCATATTTTCAGGCTAGATGCTGCCTAGTGAGTTTCTAAGAGAAGTCTTGTTGCTTGGCAGCAGAAAAACATTACTTGATGAATAATGAGAATGTAGGATTTGCCAGGGCACCACAATGGCAAAACGATATTGTTGAATACATGTCCTCCTTCTGGGCTTCCTTTGGGAATCTAGGTGTCTACTATTCATGATGGCAGAAATGTGATGGAAAACTCACTCCCAAAGGACCAACAACTGGAGAGATAAAGTTCAAAGGACTGTGTATTAGTTCCAAAGCTAGCAGATTACAGTGAAACACTAGCCTCTGATGTAGACAAGGCAAGAGTAAGAGCCACATAAATATCCTTTATCAGGGACACAGCACCCCTACCCTAGCAGAAAATCCCGAATAAAGAATTGCTTTATAACCGATAAGGAAACAATCCATCCCCACAAAGGGAAACGAGGTATCCTTCATGGTATGAAATCATTACAGATGCATTGCTAGAAAGGAAATATAATAGCTTTGTTATATGAGTTGAGCAAAGGCTCCAACTCTTATTGGAACCAACGGATTCTGCATTTGCAGCAGAAAAAGAGAAGAAACTAAGAGGAAGGGCAGGAAATATGCTTGAAACCTTTCAGAGTATGACCTCTTTACAGGTAGTTCTTGACTTATAATTACAATTGAGTCCAAATTTTCTGTTGGTAAACAAGGCAGTTGTTAAGTGAGTTTTGCCCCATTTTATGACTTGTCTTGCCACAGTTAAATGAATCACTGCAGTTAAGTTAGTAACATGGTTGTTAAGTGAATCTGCCTTTTCCAGTAACTTTGCTTGTCACAAAAGGTGAACACATGGAACTGTCATAAATACAGGCCAGATGCCAAGCATTTGACGTTTGACCAATGATATGGGGCTGCTGAAATGGTTGTGAGTATGAAAAGTGGTCATCAGTCACTTTTTCAGTGGCATTGTAACTTCAAACATCAACAACTTCACTAAACAAATGGCTGTAAGTTGAGGATTACCCGTAATGTAATATGAATAATCAGCAGGAACAGGTTGGTGGAAAAATAAAACTTCCATCCCTTAAGAGTTGCAGAGGAACCACAACAAAGAGGAACCACAGCAAATTGCTCATAAAGAAATACACACACACAGAAATACACAATACACACACAGAAATACACAATATGCATATGAAATTGGTGCATACATAACTTATTCCAACAATATACAAGGCTAAGTTTGGCTCAGTGTGGTTCTTGGTGGATTGACCTGCATATCTTTCTAAGCCTTTGTCATTGAAATACTGCCTCAACGTGAGAATGGGTGCATTAAAAATAACACATGATGCAGAGGTGTTAGGAGAAAAATAAATGTGTCTATAATTGTATGTTTGAAATCTCTAGTCACCATGATTGATTCCTTCCTCAGAGCTCCCCTTTGCAGGATGCATTTTCTTCCAGTGACTGATGGGATTCTTCTTCAGCCCCTAACAGTTCCAAATGTTGGCACGTACCCCACAGCAATTGGTATTCAAAACGGTTTCAGATATTTGGGATGTTTCTATACCCGCATATCAGGCTAATCCAAAGAAGGAATAGGAATAAATCAAATTCAGTGGCAGACAGACGCCTGAGACGGTCATTCTCAGAAATGTTTCAAGGCAGGAGTGGCTAGACAGACTGAGCTGAGGAGTCAAATATGTGAATGAGTTGGTTGACCCAATAGGTGAGGGAGTTTTGGGATAAGTGCATTTGTGTGAGGGAAATGGCTGCACTTGAATGGAAATGAAGGCAGGCTGCTGAAGCCTAGGCAAGGGGTGTCCAACTTTGGCAACTTTAAGACCTGAGGACTTCAACTCCCAGAATTCCCCAACCAGCTATGGATAACTGTTTCCCAGACAGCTTCAGTTAGTTCAAAACAAGAGCAGGTAGTCTGCTCTTGTGGGGTAGGCTGGTGTGCTAGGACCACCAGCCTCAAAGCTGATATCCATTTCTAGGCCCAATTCAAAGGGTTGCTTTTGACCTTTAAAGTCCTCAAGGCCTTAGGACCATGTTACCCGAAGGAGCACCTTGTCCCATAAATCTTCTAATAAGGCCCTCTGCCAGCTCCTCACCAAAGGAGGGAAGGTGGGTCTCTGCAAAGGAGAGAGCCTTTTTGATGATGTCACCCCATTTTTGGATAGTTCTTCCTAGAGAAGCTTGACTGGCACTGACAATAGCACCATTCTGGCACCAAGTAAAACCTTTTTTGTTTTCCCATGCTATTTCATTGTATTTTAACCACATTTTAATTCATATTATTTTAAATGAATTGCTGCTGCTTAGCTTATACGGACTGTTTATTTTGTTTTTTTTAAATTTGATTTGTTGACATGCTTTAACTCAAATTGTATTATTCCTTTTTTCTTTTTTGGTATGTGCATCATAAATCACCCAGAGAACTTTGGTTATTGAATGGCTTAGATTTTATTTAATTAATTTATTGTTATAAATAGTGGTATATGATTTAAATAAATCATCTACAGTATATTAATATAAATTGTATAAATTAAATTGAGTAATATTATGCCACTATACATTCAAATATAGGCCTCAGATAGAGAGAGGGAGGGAGGGGAGGGAGATAGAGAGAGAGAGAGAAAGGAGAGAATAGGCTGAATATAAGGAAGATATGGATAAAGATAATCCATGTGTTTAGAGAAGGTCATGCTCCAGATAGTTTGACTACAATTCCCATAAATCCCACCTAGAATAGCCAGCAACAAAAAATATATGAAGGGCTCTGGAACAATTTTCCAATATATCGCTGTCTGTTTTCCAACAGCTTCTTGAATTTATCACCAGATGAAAAATGGGAAGTTTCCCACTTTCCCAAGATGTACATAATAAGTAGCTTCTGAAGTCAAAAATAAAGCAAGGATATAAATCTATAAGTTCTCTGTTACAGCGAACTTGGTTTATAGCTTAAACAAAAAACAGTCCTGGCTGATTCTTTGTGTACTTTTACAATATAAATTATACAAATTATAAAAGTAGACAGATGTTGATCAAATGGATGGCATTTAGAAAATGCAATAAAAGTGATTAAGGGCTGATGGAAAAGATTAGGCATTAGACATCCATAGTTAAATAGGAACTAAGATCGTTATGGAGCCCATTTCTATTGGCTATTGAAGAATATCAACCAGTGGTTGGTTGCCCCCTGTTTGGGCTGGTTCTATGGAACTGGTAGTAAAACTGGTGGGAGGCTCTGTCCACCAATCCTGACGTCATCAGGAAGCTTCAGCACATGGCCCCATTGCGAACCGGTAGTAAAGGTAAGTAGAACCCACCCCTGATATCAACCATCCCTAGTAGAGAGACCAAGAAGTTGTGGTAAAACCAATGGAGCATCATTAGCGGTTATAAAGAGAGAAAACCCGAAAGAAAGAAAAAGTAGGAGAGGAATCAAAAATTTTTTTCCAGGAAAGAAACATGTGGGATGGTTCAGTAGCTTCGAGAAAATCCAAAAGCTCCATTAATCAGAAAATTTAAGCCATAGTAGATTAAGCACTAGAAAATATACTAAAGACTATAATCCTGCTTTTGCAGACAGATGAGCAAAATCACCCAACACATGGTCACTCCCTGGAAAAATATTCCTGTTTGTCTATTAAGAAGAAGGCATGATGTTGAGCAAAATTGGGGCTTATGATAATTAGTGTAAATTCCCTGTATTTATTACAGTAAATTTTGGAAAACACACAAGTTTTAAGCTGTTAAATGCTAAATAACAGAGGTTAGAAGCTGTGTCTTTCTCATGCAGACACAAAATGTATTTTCAACAAAATTTTTAAACAAAATTATGTGTCAGAATGTTATTCTAGGATTGCTGTTTACCAGATAATAGTTAAAACACTGACCTATGAGAAGAATTTAGACCCTAAGGCCGTGATGGCAAACCTATGGCAAGCGTGCCAGAGGTGGCACACAATCCCCTCTCTGTGGGAATGTGAGCCGTTGCCTCAGTTCAGCTTTGCCGCGCATGCGTGCGCACTTCCTGCTGGCCAACTCCTCTTCGGGTCTCTGCCACACATGCATGGGGGGTACTGCAGGGGGCCGCACACGCATGTGTTGAAGGCCAAGGTGTGTGTGGGGGGGGACATGTGCGTGGGGGCAGGGCATATGTGGGGTGCATGCGGGGGCCGCATGCACATTGCATGCGCACTTGCACACGTGCTCACTTGCACGCTTTGGGCACTTGGTCCAGAAAAGATTAGCCATTACTGCCCTAGGGATTAGTCGGTCAAGTGAGGCATTAGGACCCTGAGTAAACAGAGAAGTTGGGAATAGTAACTCATTGTTCCCAAGTACAAGTGGTCCTTGCTTTACTGCTTTAATTGGGACTGGTAGCTCTGTTGCTAAGAGAAACAGTCATTAAGTGAAACATGATTGCCACGCTTAGTGGCAGAGCATTGACTTTGCTTGTAGGTAGCTGCCTGGGAAGGCCACAAATGGTGCTCCGGGGATGCTGAAAGTGTTGTGAATGTGCAACAGTTACCACGTACCTAAATCAAATCATGTGACATTGGGACATTGCAATAGTTATAAGCGTAATGGTCGGTCATGTCACTATTTTCAGTGTGGTTTTTCAAAACAAACAATTGCTAAACAAATTGTCATTAAGTGAGGACTCCCTGTAACTATTTGTTGAGCCAATCATCCCTGCAGTCCTGCCAAGTGATGAGGACTTCATTTTACTCCTGAAGTTAATTAAGGGTAGTTACTGGTGATCATTTATCAAGTGATAATTTCCACTCTAATCAGATATTGGCTTAGTTAGTTACCTGGAGCAATTGCCAATAGGTGATGACTGACTTCCCAACATTCTTCAAACTTTCCTTTCATTACAGGTAGTCCTTGACGTATGACCACAATTGAGCCCAAAATTTCTGTTGTCATGCGAGACATTTGTTAAGTGAATTTTGCCCTATTTTAAGATCTTTCTTGCCTCAGTTGTTAAGTAAATCGCTGCTGTTGAAAAGTTAGTAACCCGGTTGTTAAATGAATCTGGCTTTCCCATTGACTTTGCTTGTCAGAAGGTTGCAAAAGGCGATCGCTTGATCTTGGAATACAATAACAGTCATAAATGTGAACTAATTGCCAAGCATCTGAATTTTAATCACATGATTGTGGGGATCCTGGAAAGGTCGTAACTGTGAAAAACAGTCATAAGTCACTTTTTTCAGTGCCGTTGTAACAACTTTGAACAATCACTAAACGAACTGTTGTAAGTCGAGGACTACCTGTATTTGTTTTCTAAAGGAAGGAGATTTAATTCAGCTATGTTGAATTTTTGTCTGTAGTGAGGCAAAAGTACTTACCCCAAAGTGGGTGTGATTACGAGGAGGATGGGAAACTTTTGAATGTAGGCTTGTTCTACCCTACCTTTAGACAGAATTGTAGATATGAACAGCTTTTTAATTGCTTCATGAAAATATTGTTATAATGAAGAAGGTAGCAGTACAGCAGTGATCCTTTTCTCACTAGCCAAAAATCAGGAGGCGTCTGGTAGAATCCTTGGATATTAGAAAATATGTATTAAAAGTTATACGTCAGTTTTGTGAGCTGTAGCAAACTTCATTGAATGCATGGAATGGCTGCATCCTACATCAGCATAGTTCATGAACCCTTATGCCTTTATAGCTCATATATCTTTTAATATATACTTTTCAGTGGTGGAATTCACATTTTTTTACTACCGGTTCTGTGGGCGTGGCTTGGTGGGCGTGGCTTGGTGGGTGTGGCAGGGGAAGGATACTGTAAAATCCCCATTCCCTCCCCACTCTGGGGCCAGCCAGAGGTGATATTTGCCAGTTCTCTGAACTACTCGAAATTTCTGCTACTGGTTCTCCAGAGACTGTCACAACCTTTGGAATAGCACCCTTGATACTTTTAGTTTCCAAGATTCAAAGATATCCTTGGGTTTAGGGCATCAGTATGTACTTTTGCAGATGTAACTGTCAACCAGGCAGCAAAAATAAGTGGCAAATTTTTTGGTTGGGCAAAAAAAAAAACAAGAGCAAGGGACAAGAATAACTGTTATAAAGAGCAAGGTTACCAAATATAGAGAACAAATGTCCAAATAGCAGAATATTCTACCTCTTCATTGCCAACTAATGATTTTTGAAGTTTTTGTAACCCTGATTAGGGAACCCAATTGTAAAAAGAAGCAAAAACGAAACACATGGTAACAGGAAAGAAATTACAAACTTCCCCCAAACTGCAGTGATTTCTTAATATGCCCTGTCTTGTTTCAAAAATACAGCTTTGCAAATATTAAAACAATCAGACTTTCTTTTCTACCCAAATGTATCTGATTTGCTTAGTTAATTTCAGAATAAAGATATCTCCAAATTATTAGCAACTAATGCTGGATGGCTTCTCTTTCCATTGGAGTCTGTTATCTCAGCTCTTAATACAGGTAATCCTCAACGTACGACGACAACTGAGTCCAAAATTTATGTTGCTAAATGAGAAATTTGTTAAGTGAGTTTTGCCCCATTTTGCGATTTTTCTTGTCACATTTGTTAATCACTGCAGTTGTTAAATTAGTAACATGGTTGTTAAATTAATCTGGCTTCCCCATTGACTTGGCTCGTCAGAAGATTGCAAAAGGTAATTGCATGACTCCAGGACACTGCAACCATCATAAATGTGAATCAGTTGTCAAGCATCCAAATGTAAATCATGTGTCCATAGGGATGCTGCAATGATCAAAATTGTGAAAAATGGTCAGAAGTCTCTTTTTTCGACTTTGTAACTTCGAACGTTCATTAAGTGAACTGTTGTAAGTCGAGGACTACCTGTACTGGAGATAGTTTTATTATTAGACATTTATGTAAACATAACTGGATCAGCTGAACAAATGTGGCATATTTTCCTCTCCCACTAATTTATTTATTTTTTTAATTTTGATTTATATGCCGCCTTCTCCGGAGACTCAGGACGGCTTACAATGCATTAAGCAATAGCCTTCCTACTTTTGTATATTTTATACAAAGTCAGCTTATTGCCCCTACAAACCGGGTTCTCATTTTACCTACCTTAGAAAGGATGGAAGGCTGAGTCAACCTTGAGCCTAGTGAGAATTGAACTTGCAGTAATTGCAGGCAGCTGGAAGCTAAATACTACCTTTAACAGTAGCATTAGTCTGCTGCGCCACTCAGGCTCTATTAGCATGTATGTAAACACAGCAGTGTAAGTTAGACTAGCATTGAGCTAAATGAATCCATCTAAGAAGCTTCCCAATTTCCTAGAATCAGAGGGGGTTCCGAAAACCTATCAGTGATCTTCTATAGCAGATTTAACTGCTGTTCATTGAGATGCTGGCCACTATTTCTCCTCCTCCTCCTCGTTGTTACTATCAGCTCATTTGCCCCTTGAAAGCCACATGTCTTTCTGTCTTTGAATGGCTACGAGAAAATGTTGGGAGCATAACAAAACAATAGTTAGGAGACCAAAAGACTAAATATTAGAAGCTCTGATAAGGAAAAATCAGAATTGAAAATAAAAGGTGTTTTTGAGTTTAAAAATAACTCACAAGCCCGTAAAAATGAGAGCTTGGGAAAAGTCAGTAGGAGTTGAACAGCACAAATGATTTCCCCCTGTACTCTAAACTAATTTACTATTGTACCATTTATTTTGCTCATAAGCCTACTAGCATTTAAAGAGGACACTCAGTGGAGGATAAAACATCTGCTTAAAATCTCACAGGTTAATAAATCTTGTAAGCAACAGTGCATCCATGGGTTCAAAGAGAAGGACAGAAAAGAGGGAACAAAGTGGCTCTGGGTGTCTCAGTGTCAAAATCATCATCACCGTTATGACCATCTGCTCTATCTCCATCTTCATCATTATCATCACCAACGCCATCATCTCTTTCTCCATCACCATGATCATTATCTCTATCATCATCATTACCATCACCCTGGTGGTAGGATTCAAGTAATTTAACAACCGGTTCTCTGCCCTAATGATTTCTTCCAAAAATCAGTTTGCCAAACTGCTCAGAAAGTTAACAACCAGTTCTCCCGAAGTGGTGCAAACTGGCTGAATCCCACCACTGCATCATCCCCATCTCTAGCACCATCCTTTAAAAAAAAAGAGAGAGAGAGAATTCCTGACTTTTCAAAGGAAGGTTTGCCTTTCTAGAAACAAACTTTCTAGTAACCAAAGTAGTTGTGGCAGGAGGCCTTACATTTAGAATGAATAAATTATCCCATTATTCAAATGCTTCCCAAGGCAAAGGTAACATCTACAAGTTTATATGTTTGAATCAGCCCATAGATATTTTCTGGTTTATTATGGTAATTTCTATTTACCAACCCCAGTCAATTTCTATAGAGATGTGGATGTATCCTGGGTGTTTATTTTGTTTTTTTCTATTTCCCTTTAAAAATTAATGTAGCTTCTTTTTATACACAAGTTATTTTCTTGCCCTCTGCATCTCTTTCCTTGGAGCCTTTTCATATACCTTTCAAAAGGTTCATAAATGCCTATATATTTATGTGAAGTGAATAATACATTAATCCATGCTTTGCTGAATATGATACTGTGCTCTGCATAATACCTTTCATTAATCAATATGGCACAAACAGTGAGACCAGATCGATATGGTTAAAGATAATTAAGAATTGATTGGTACCTAAGTGTTGAATGAACAGACAGTTGGAATTTTTTTAGTGACCTGTAATGGTATGTGAGAAAGACCTTGGGAGACTGGGTGAAGAAATGCTGCCTGGGAAATTGTCAGATAAGAGATAGCCTAGCCTGCCACTTCATAATGGATGGAGCAAGAGGCTCAGAAGAACCTCCCCAGGTTCTTAGGCTATAATGGTGCCAGTGGGAGAATTGTATTTCCAGACTTCTAAGATTCTTTTAATGTAGCTTTACAATAAAGTAAAATTAGTTTATTGATTGTGTTTCCTGTCTGGTCCACCTGGTAAGGCTGACATGTCTCAAGGTGGCAAACTGATAAAAGAAGGCATGAATCTTCCTGAAAATCATATCACGGGCTTTTTTATTGCTACGGAAATGGTTTTTCGATTAATCTCTCTAAGCACTGTCATGAAAGAAAGACCACTGTTCATTTAGCAGTTATTAAAATCAGGTCTGATCCAGAAACCTCCCAGATCTTTTGATATAGTCTGGAAGTTCCTATGGTATTGCTTCCAATTCTGGAACATATGAACTAGGGATACACATTGGATTTACATCAATTTCAAATCCTCTTCTACTAAAATTGCATTTCCTCTAATCAATCATTCTTCCAACTAATCCTTACTTCACCTATTATTTGAAAATGTTCCTTTTTGATTATAGTCCACTTTTTATAACCTTGTGCTATTTGTTAGCTTGTCAGGAAAGAATCCTTCATAGTTCTTACCACCTCATGCATATATACCTTTTGCATTTGTTTTTCAGCAACTACACACTATTAACTCTATCCAAGAATCTTATAAGTGTTGTTGTCCAACTAATATTTCCAAAGGGAAGAACTTTGCATTGTTTCTGTGAAATTTCAGCTGATTTCTTTAAAGCTTTCAAGTCATTTTTGCATATTAATTCTGTTTATATCCTTCCCAATTTTATTTAGAACATCTGATCCAAGTTATTAATGACAATGTTAAAGATCACAAAACTGCCTTAATTTGGGCCACCTTAATTGATACCACATTCTGGTTTGATAAGGAATTGTTGAAAGCACTCTTTGGGACTTACTTTCAAGTCAGCTAGATACTCACTTAATTGTTTTGCCTGCCAGTCCCACTTAATTAGCATGCTCATTAGAATGTCAAAAAGTTCATCATCAGATGTTTTGCTGGAATCAAGATATTCTGTACACATCTACATATATATATATATATATATATATATATATATATATATATATATATATATACATGTTCAATATTCCCACAATCTATAAAACCGTTACCCATCAGAAAAGTGAGGTATTGTCATGACATAAGTCATTGATTCTGAAGGTGAAGAAGCTGCTCCAGCAGAACCCATGTAGTGTCAGCCTCTGGGCACATAAAATAAAGAACCACCTAAGGCTGATAAAACACAGGCGCTGCAGGTAAAACAGACAGATGATGCTGATACAAAGCTACTCCTCCCTCCCCACTCAACAACTATAAAGCAGCGCAGAACAGTTCTATGAGTCTTCTTACCAAGCATGGGAGTTAATCTCTTGATTAAAGACAGTTGGCTGCAGCCTGATTTAAAAAACAGCCCTGACCCATGATTATTCATTAGATTCAACTGTCTGGTCTCTGTTGTGATGTATATTTGGATTTATGGAATTCTGATTTCTGGACTGGTTGATACCTCTGATTTGGCTCTCGGAACCTTGGACTGGATTTTGACTATTTTTCTGTGTGCCCCTGTTAAAAGCAATCATTCAGGCAAGTTCTTTTCAGAGACTCTGTTTTGTTTTCCATTCTTTGTCTGCTCTTATCTTCTTGATCTTGAGTAAACTGCTGATTTCAGTAGCAACTATGTGTGTGCTTTTGAAATCAGAAGCAGGACAGGTTTATTTAGTGTGACCTGATTTATTTTTCATAATTTTTTTCCTGAATGGTTAGAATCCTTTAAGGTTGCCTATAAATTAATCACTTTATGCTGTAAAATATTCTCAAATATTGATGTTAGGCTGATTAACTGTCATTCTATATGGTAGTAGTTTCTATAGTAGATACATTACAATCAAGAATTTCTCATGGCAAGAAAGCTGAAAACTCCTATGACTAAGCATAAAGCAGGGGTTTTATTAAGCTGTGGAAAAGTGGGAAGGGGAAAGCACCAAATTTAAATCTAAGAGTGGCCTTAGTGAGTGATCAAGTGTTTATCACATTAATTAAATGATTACAGAAATTTCTTATTAGCTGTCCCATGACAACCAGTGAGGGGAAGGAAGAGCCAGTTTCTCCTATCTTTTTGAAGATATGGGTACCATTTTGTTTCCAGTCATCTAGCATTTCATCTATTTCCCAGGATTTTTCAAAGGTTACACATAAAAGTTCAGCCAGTCCATCAGCAAGCTCTCTGAAATGCAATTCATCTGGTCCTGGAAATTTAAACTCCTAAATAAATAAATTCCCTGAACATTCTTTTCAGGAATACTGAGCAAAGTAAAAAGAATGCTGAATAGTTAATTTTTTTAACATTATCATTTTCACCAGGGGTGAAATCTACTTACCTTCCCTACCAGTTCGGAAATGCGCGCACGTGTCATGTGTGATTTTGGACCCTTTGTGCATGCATAAAGCCTTCTGCACATGTGCAGAGGATAAAAAACAGATTACTTCCTGGTTAAAACCAGGAAATGATGACGTCTGAGCTGGTGAGCAGAGCCTTGTGCTACTGCCGCTACCGGTTCTCCGAACCACCTGCCACCGCCGCTACCAGTTCGCCTGAACTGGTGCGAATCGGTAGCGGTTCACCCCTGATTTTCACTGAATAGTTAATTGACCAAATCTTTTCCTTTTAATTTTTGAAGCTCTTTTGGATGTTGTTAGCATTCTTTGACATTAACTCATGATTTCTCATAAAAGCTTTTGCACTTGTTTGTGTAATATTTGTCAGGCTCCATTTCCTCAGAAAGCATTATATGCCTGAAAATGCACAATTTATTTATTTATTTTTAAAATTGTTTTTTAAAAAACCCCAGGATTAATATTAATATTATGGCTAGTGCAAATGAGGATCTGAACTGAATAATGTAAACAATATGCCCGCTTCATGGATCAGCTTTTGCCAATTTTGTGACCGCTCAACCAAAAAGTTGCTTCAGGTTTTGCTCCAGTCTCTAATGCAGCACTCCATAGAGAAATGGAGCTGAATAAATAGAAATTGGAATATGGATAAACACCTTCGATTACTGTCAAAAGCTAAACTTCTTATCACAAAGCTGAGAACCTTGATGGCTAATCAATCTTCCTTGAAATAAGGTTTGCTGGTCAGTTGTTGAAATAATTTTATTAAAAGTTACAATTAATAAAATAAAAACTAATACAAACTGAAATATAATAAAAATAAAAAATGCGGAAATAATAGAAAAGAAAGAAAAATATAGCAAAGAAAAATAAAAATATACAGAGAAATGTCTTCCCTCTTCATCCCAACAAGTATAAACTATTTTAGTAATTTATCACCTTCTCTTAAAATAAAAAAAATGATCAATTTCTTCCCCTGTATCTATAAACAAATCCTTACAGCTTTGTCATATCAGTCCTGATGTCAACAAAATTCCAATAAGGATTACTAGAGATAACATCTATTTTATCCTGATAAAATAAACCAACTTTATATTCCTTCCTTTTACTTTTGATCTTTAGTCCCTTCAAACAATGTCCTAGCACTTGATTTTTCATTTTCTAAATTCTTTCTCACAAAGTTCTTTAAAACTTGAAGAAGCCTCTTTTGTAAACCCTTTATAGGAAAATTATTCAGGGCACAGTCTTTGGTTTTTATTTGTATGTCCCTTTTAATTAAGACATCAGCCAATTTCTTTTGTATGTCCATTGTAACATTATTTCCCCATATCATACTTATAGCCTGTTATTTTAAAATGCCTTTTTAGATCAGACTCAGTCTTGTCAGATAAAACCTGTTCCTCTTTCATAACATCTTTGAAACACAGTTTATCTTAAAATAGACTCTTAAAATTAACCTCTGAATCCATTGTTCAAAAATTTTGTTCTATTCTGTATTAGCAAGTCAAAATTAAGTGCCCTTCTCCTCTACTTGTGATCTTTAGTTCTTTTTGGTTTCCTCTTGCTTCCAACTTTAAAGTCCCATCCTATCATGCTTTTTAAAGAGAATTCTATTGGACAGTTGCAATACTATTTTCTTCTGGCCCCGGATTACAACACGGCCATGACAAAGTTTAAACAAACAATTCTAGACAATCCAAACTAAAAATGTTTCAAAATCTGAGTTAGGAAACCAGAAGAACCATTTTAAATGTTTAAAGAGTGGTGGCAGCACAGTGGTTAGAATGCAGTATCACAGCTAATTCTGCTGACTGCCAGCAATTCGATCCTGACCAGCTCAAAGTTGACTCAGCCTTTCATCCTTTTGAGGTCAAAAAAATAAGGATCCAGATTGTCAGGGACAATATGCAAATAATGCTTACATTGTAAACTGACCAGAGGGCTGTAAAGCCCTTTGAAGAGGTATATGAGTTAAAGTGCTATTGTTGTTATTATTAAAATCATGTCTCAGATATCACAGGGTTTTTCGCATCACTTGAGTAGCCTTCGTACCATCAGCAGTTCTTGAGTGCAGATTCCAAAAGATTCCCTTTGCAGAAAACAAAATCTCTATATTTATTTATTTATTTATTTATTTGTTTGTTTGTTTGTTTGTTTGTTTGTTTGTTTGTTCAATTTATATGCCGCCCTTCTCCAGAGACTCAGTACCCATATGGAATGGGCACTGTTGAGTTTTTGACTCTTGAATTGTGACTTCAGTATAGATTCCATAATAGTCTCCTTCGCATTCAGGCTGCTTCCTGGAAACCTGTTTAAATGTATATGCCTCATCTAAAAGACAATAATCTCAGAACAATACTTATTGTAGCCAATGTCCTTTTTTTTTTTTTTTTGGTTTTTTTTTTATTTTTTTTATTTTTTTTTATTTATTTTTTTTTATTGAAAAAGTTTTCAAATACAAGTTTTTACCCCTTTTCCCCCCCCCTCTTCCCTAACCCACCCTTTCCACCCAACCCCCCCGTGACTTCTTCACAACAATAGGCTATTTCATAACTAGTTACATACATAATATCTTTCCTTTCCCTTAATCCCTTCTCGAGGTACTGACCCTTAACATGTTAAGCTTATTGAGTATTATTACAATTTAACCTTTAATCTTTTATATATATTAATATAACACTTTAAATCGACCTTCTCCCTGCATCCAAATTTAACATTTATTCAATTCTGTCCAATTCCTCCACTCCTCTAAATATATGACTTAAAATCATACAGTACAATTCTAGATATAATCCACTACCCACTTTACTAAAATATACACATATCTATATATGCATCCCATTTTATAAAAAGAAGAAAAAAAAAAGAAGAGAAAAAAATATATCTTCTTTAGTATCTTTCCACTGAATTGTTAAGTCCTCCACTCCCCTAAATATATGACTTAAGAATCCTTTTTCTTAAACTAATCAATCAGTAAACTAACCTATTTCAACCCTTCAATTCCTACAAAATCATGCAGTACAATTCTAGATATAATCCACTGCCCACATTACTAAGATATACACATATCTATATATGCATTCCATTTTGTAAAAAAGGAAAAAACAATAACTTTAAATTTATAATCCATATAGTATCTTCTTTGATGTCTTTCCTCTGGATTGTTAAATCCATCACCCATAATAGGGTAAAATAACATGCTGGTGCAACAGTTTGTTCAAAATCTCCAGTCATCTTCTGCCCCCATCAGTAGTAGATATCCTCGCATCTGTATAAAAGCAAAAACAACCACCCGAGTGACATTATAATTATAATTATATCCATATGGTTATAGTTGTGGTATTCATCAGGATTATTAATTCCCATCATCCTACTGAGTAACATCCAGATCTTCTGCATGCCCCGGCGAGACTCTCCTGCCTTATAACTCAAAATGATTATAATATATTTACCAAAAAAAAAAAAAAAAAAAAAAATTTTAGATGATTCAAATCCAACAAAGTGAGGCTCTTTTCACATCCCAAAATCATGGCCTTGCAGAGATCTGCCACAATCCTCAGGATAGTATCAGACAATTGTTCGCCTCCACTATCTTTTCAAATATTCATTCATTTTTTAAAGTCCCTGGCATCACTGTTGCATAGTTTAGAAATTGCTGTTTCTATGCGATCTATTTCTTTTCTTTTTCTTTTCCGGGTTGAATTTCCATCCTCGTTTCTTGCCTACCAATTGTGTGTCTGCTAGTTGATTTTCATTCTGCTTTATGTATTGTTGTTGTTGGGTTAGTTTTATCATCTCATCTTTCTTCTCCATCACTTGTATTTCAACTGATTGATTTGCGCACTTGTCTGTGACTTGATGGTTCATCACGTTGGAGTCGGATGACACTGCTCTCTTATTTATAGACAGTCCAGCTGGGGTATCCAGGGAGTCCAAAGACAATTTATCCATCACAGCCTCTGTAATTTGATGTTTTCCTTTTGTTTCCAACTCCTTTTGCTTATCCTGTATTATGCCTAAAGGTGTTAAATTCATTTTTAAAATTTTTTGATAAAAATCTTCCGCTTTTTCAACAGTATGCAATTGATATCTTATTCCTTGATATCTCAATATTAGGCCAACTGGGGTGTCCCACCTGAATAGGATATTTCTTTTTTTTAATTCAGTCACTAGAAAGCCAAATTTCTTCCTCTCCATTAACATCTTGGGCGGGAGCTCCTTAAAAATCCAAATCTTTCTTCCATGAAATTGCAAGGTAGAATTAAAAGAGTTCTGCACAATATTATTCCTAATTTCTTTATCTGTAAAATAGATCACCACATCTCTAGGCAATTGCCTTTGCTTTGCCAACCAGGAGTTTATTCTGTAAATTCTATCAATCCTACAATACACTTCATCAGGTTGAACCTTTAAGATCCCAGCCAGAATTTCAGAAGATATTTTCCTTAGATCATCTCTATTATTTTCCTGCAAACCTCTCAGTCTAATTGCATATTCTGTAAAATTATATTGAATCATTAAAACTTCTCTTTCAATCCTCTGTTGTACATTTTCTTCATTACCAATCTTTTGGTCAGTCTCCATTTTAGATTTGTCTTCCGAGCTATTATCCTGAATGTTTATCAAATCCTTTTTAATTTTTTGAGTCATGTCATCCAAATTCTCCTCAATTTCCTTCATTTTAGACTCTAATAATTTAGTCTTTGCATCCACCCGAATCAGAAAGCCTGATAAACCATTAGCAGCTTTTAAAATCTTTTGATTCAAAAAGTCAAACTTTGATTTGACCAATTCACCAATTTCTTTAATTTCCTGCTTAAATTTTTCAAGTTGCTGGTTCACAATCTCATCCCTTCTTACAATCTCTTCAAGGATAAATTCTAATATATTAAAATCGGGTTTCTGACGCTGGAGAGTTGAAATTTGTTGGCGCAATTTCTTGAGAGGGGAAGTTCCCCCCCCATTTGTCCAGCTGTGTAAGTCCCGATGCCATTTCCCACACAGACAAGATTTAGCAAAAAAGAGAGAAGAAATAGAAAACAAAAGAACTTTCCCTTAAAAAAGGAAAAAAAAAAAACTTCTTTTCAATCAACAGCACAGGAGCCAGGTTTTATCTACAAATGTAGCCAGTGATATTTATTCCGCTACATTGTAGTAAGAAGAAACGGAAGGACTTTCCCTTTTAGCCCTTCTCCAGCCACAGCAGACGCCATTTTAAAAGATTCTTTTTCCCTCTTTTCCTCTCCTCTTTTCTCTTAGATAGATTTTGGAAAGGTGAAATACTTGCGGTTCAGTATTAAGGGTCCAGCTCGTCATTTCTTTAATTATTCTGTTGAATTCGCAGGCTTGCTCTTGACGCCTGGCTCTGCATAAGCAGAGGTCTCCCAAAGCCCGGAGCAGCGGCAGGGGATATGGGGCTTCTCATCCGCTCCGTCCCAAAAGTTAAAAAAAAAACTTTTGGGACTCTGTGGAGAGTTCTACCCACCCCTGCCGGCTCTATCTCCGTTTCCTCTTGGAAACGGAGTTTTTTCGAGCCGCCATCCGCTGTAACGGCGGCTCTGACAGGGAATGGAAGCTGACGATCCCAAAGGAACGTCTGGCGGCGGCCCCTGCCTTCCTGATTTTTAACCTCCATTGTAGCCAATGTCCTGTCAATATACTTTGTAGGATTCAATCAGCCTTGCTAGCATAGCAAACTTTGGTAAAGCAATCTGGCAGACAGACATTGTAGGTTGAGTAAAATGTGGTTGATAAATTAATCTTACTTGTATCTATATATCACAATAATGTATTTGCTGTATTTTATCTTATTTTGCATAGTTTTATTTTTTTCAATATTAGCCAATATCCAATATCCAATAAAGCATGTATTTTTTGGAGTATAAGATGCACCTTTTTCCCCCAAAAAAGAGGGTGAAAATCTGGGTGAGTCTTATACTCCAAATGTAGCTCCACCTCTCAAACGGAGGTTTCAGAGGCTGAAAAAAGCCTCAGAAATGAAACTTCAGGGGAAAAAAAAGCCTCCAAACAGAGCTTCAGAAAAAAAAAAACTCTGAAAGGAAGCTTCAGAAAAAGCTCTGTTTCGGAGGCTTTCAGAGGCAGAAAAAAAAGTTTTTTCCAAAACAGAGTTTCAGAGGTTTCAGAGACTGAAAAAAAAGCAAGGCACAGAGTTCACAACCAAGGAACCTGTTGCTAAAATTCACTTCTGGGAACAGCTGATTGTGGGTATTCCGGGAGGCCAATCCAGCCGCCAATCAGCTTTTTTCTTATTTTCCTCCCCAAAAACTAAGGTGCATCTTATACTCCGGTGCATCTCATACTCCAAAAAATACGGTAGTTTGATGGTGATTTGACAATTTGACAATCTTTTTTTGGTGATGATCCTAGTATGGTGCAGCAAAAATATTACATGAAAAACCATAAAGCTCTTTTAGGATGTCTACAAAATTATTCTGTATTCTGCATTCACAGAATTCTTCTCTTATTTCTCAATTTGAGGTCAGAATGCTTGTGCTGTCCCAGATTCCAGTTTGGAGCACAAAAACCTTGTTACATTCAAAGAGACAAAGAATTAAAGCCAGGTGGGTGTCAAATTGACCGTTAGAGCAACATCATGTTCCATAAACCGAGATTTGCTAAAGTCTTTAGAATTGATCTATCGTTCCTTACACTGACATTAGGCAGCAAATTGATTTAGTTCTTTCAAGCAAAAGACTCTGGCTTTTGTTTACTGAGTTGAATCGTCTCTTCTGAACCTCCTTTCCACTTTCTCTTGCGCAAAGTAATCATATGCACAGGAAATAACTATTTTCTGGAGGTATTCCATGAATCTTTCCATCATTTACAATCTGTAGCAATTACTGATGGCCTTTAAGATAGCACAGCACTAAAAAAGTCTCAGTGGGTAATGAATAATGGTTCTGCATTAGTCTCGTGTGTTCAGTGAAGATCAGTGCCAGGAAGAAGCAGCCAATTTGGCCCCAATTCAAACAAAGATTCTATAATAGTCATAAGCCTTGAGGGACAGGCCAGTACCTGCAGGATTAACTTGCCAGATGCACACATTTTCAAATTTACTTTTTGACACTTCAAGTGTTTTGGCTTTAGGCAACCGATGAATTCAACAGTGCTTTCCCCACACGGGTTTCCTGGGGAACGGAAACTTTGATTCATATTGGAAGAAGTAAAAAACAATTTTGCTCTGTAGTAATTAGCTGGTAGTTCTGATTTTCCAGTGATTCAATACAGCTTTCCAAGTTCACAGGGGTTTTAACTGTATTCATATTCTTAGGTACTACTGTTATATTTGCTTACTTATATGAACCACTAAGGATCTTGTGAATATGGCATGATGATAGATAGCCAGATAGCATGCATAGCTAGCTAGATAGCATGGATGGATGGATAGATGGATAGATAGATGGATGGATGGATGGATGGATAGACAGACAGACAGACAGATAGATAACATGATTTTAATGAGGCCAGGAACACTATCAATCTCCATAGATAATGTTGCATAGTTATCCCATTTTAGCAAAAGCTTTCTCCCCCATTTTGACTATTATTAGGGGGAAAAAGCAATCCACATAGTTAAAATCATCTTAAAAATCAAGGAGGATCAAGAAACTCACTTTTTTTTTGTGAAACACCCTTCATCAGAACAGGGAGGGACATTTTTACCCTTTGTTATTGTTTGATTTACAAAACATATGAAGCCTGAAAGTGTTTTAAAACAGAACTGTAGCAATAACTAGCTATTTTATAATACCTAGCTAATAACTAGCTATAACAATTCATATAACTTGCTATACACAAATATACTGTATTAGGAGTTGCTGTTATGTCTGATTATATAACATTTTAGGATTAGAGCTATGTTCCTACAATTCCCACAATGTATCCAATCTTAGCCTAACTTTCAGGCAAATGCGTGAATGTGTTAATGTCCTATGTAATGTTTTTCCACAAGAGTAGCTAATCAATATGGAAAGCATGTTCTCATGGCCCCTGCAGAGGAGATACAGAGAGACTCCACCCTATGTGAACTTATCAAGCAGTCAGATATTACAGGAAAAAGGTGGCTCCTCGGATATCCAGTCTCTGAATCATGAAGAACTTTAAACATGACAAGCAGCACCTTGAATTGGCTTTGGAAGCCAATTGGTAACCAATGGCGTTCTCATAGCAGCCATATAATATGAGAACAATGAGAAACACCCATAACTATTTAGACCAACTATAGCTTCTAAATGTTTTCCAAGGGCATCTTTTTACAGAACCCATTGAAGTGGTCCAAATGAGAAGTGACTGAGACATGAGTAATTGGCTCATGTAAGTCTGATTATATTATACCTGTCAGGCTTGCCAGGTAAACCAGAAGGGAAATATGACTACATGAGTTAATTCTATTTTATTGTAAGGCTACCTTAACAGAACCTTGCAAGTCCGAAAGTACAAATCTCCCCCGCATCATTGTTAAATGCCTGATTAGTTAAGATGAATCCTTCCAAATTTATTTCTCTGACCATTACACCTCTGGGAGCTTCTTCCTTTCTTGTCTGATTATTTCTTAGGCAACAGCCTTTAATTAAATTTGTATATGTGTATATGTGTGTGTATATATGTGTGTATATATGTATGTGTATATATACATACATATATACCACACACTGTGTATCTACTTCTACGACCAATTAAATAGGGAAATTTACATTTTAAATAAAATAAAATATATAGTTAATCAGAATAGAATTGGAAGGGATGTTGGAGGTCTTCTAGTCCAACCCCCTGCTCAAGCAAGAGACCCTATACCAGTGGTGACTAACCTTTTTGCCATGGCGTGCCAGAAGTCAGGGGAGTATGGGGGGGTTGTGTGCGTGCATGCCCACACCCATAATTCAATGTGCCCTGCCCCCCCCATGCATGCACGCACAACCCCACTGTACTCCCTCCGCTTTTGGCACACAATGGAATGATAGGTCCGTTGGCCCATTTTTTGCTCTCCCCAAGCTCCAGAGGCTTTCTTGGAGCCTGGGGAGGGCAAAAACGGCCTCCCCCAACCCCCAGAGGCCCTCCGGAAGCCAGGAACAGCCTGTTTCCCAACTTCCGGTGGGCCCGGAAGGTTAGAAAATCAGCTGGCCAGCGCGCACATGCACACTGGAGCTGAGCTAGAGCAACACTCACATGCCCACAGATATGGCTCCACGTGCCACCTGTGGCACACGTGCCATAGGTTTTCCATCACGGCCCTATACCATTTCAGACAAGTAGCTGGCCAGTCTCCTCTTAAAAACCTTCAGTGAAGAAGCACCCACAAATTCTGAAGGGAAGCTGTTCCACTGGTTAATTGTCCTCACTGTTAGGAAGATTCTCCTGAATTGCAGGTTGCTTCTTTCCTTGATTAGTTTCCATCCATTTTTTCTTGTCTTACCTTCTGGTGCTTTGGATAGATAGAAAAATAGATAGATACTTATTAATTCTGTTCCAAGAATTAATGGAAACAAAAGCAGCCTTTCCTGTCCTCCAGATAAATGGACTTCAGATTTTCCCGGCATTTCCCAACCAACACAGCTATTACTGGGAATTCTGGCAGCTACACATCAGAGGAGAGCTAAATTGGGAAGGCTACATCAGAGCACAGTAGAGCTCTTGTATGCAG
This sequence comes from Arizona elegans, assembly GCA_022577455.1. Lineage (NCBI taxonomy): Eukaryota > Metazoa > Chordata > Lepidosauria > Squamata > Colubridae > Arizona > Arizona elegans. Next base: position 208,327,829 of record JAKOOJ010000001.1, on the reverse strand, counting down.
GGCATGTTCCTTTCCCCCTTCTTTATTTCAGGTTCAGTACTGTTTTAGCATTCAAACAAAAGCAGCTGCAGAATCACTTCTTCATCTAAATTAATAGAAACACTGAGGTGGAAGGAGGTACTTGGTGCATACAGTGGAGTAGATCTTTGTGTAAAGCAGAAAATAGATAAAGGCTATTTTCTTCAAATTACAGCTGATCACACTACTCAGAGATGTAGGGGGGATAATTTAACACCCTAGATCTAAGTGATCTTTCAGGGGCTCAGCCATCTTCTTAAATAGGTAATGAGAAGCCATTTTGTGCATCCCACTTGATCCATAATGAAGAAACACTGAAATGCTAAAAACAACTGTATTAAATTATGCATTAGTGGTATTAATTTGTGAATTGCAAATTCATAATGGGAAGAGATTTAACATTCCTTAGAGTATATGCCTGCTCCCAAGATAAACCAAGAAAAAAGAAATCTAATCACACATCCAACTACACACCTCATATTTCCCTTAAGGAGAAATACAACCAATTTTAAATCTCCACATTTAATATTTCTTCCCATAGTCTGAGGATATGTTGTAGGACGGGGATGTTCAAACTTGGCAACTTTAAGACTTGTGGACTTCAACTCCCAGAATTCCTCAGCCAGCCATGTCTTAAAGTTGCCATGTTTGGAGACCTCTGTTGTAGGGAGAGCATTGCTGCCATATACAAACAACTGTAACCTTATTCTTTTCTGTTCCCTATTTATAATAAATACTAGTAGAAATCTATTTGTGGATAACGATTGTGGGTGGATTATGGACTTGTTGAATTTCAGGAACTATAGTAAAAACAAAAGAGAAAGGATTATGTTAGCATATATTCACTAGGAACCTCTGTTGTCCCCAATTCGGGTGTGAGCCTGGTGCTGAAGCCAATGATGGATGCCAGACACGAGGTGCAGGTTTTCTGATTGCTTTTTATTGGAGTACTCCAAGGAAAGGGCTCCTGGCCAAAATGCCAAGAACCAAGAACCAAGGATTAAGAAAGCTTTATACATTTTTGTTAGATCGGCGCAGGAAAGGAAGACGTGACCAGCTCGTTACATTAGTAACCTTTATTGAGTACAAGAAACAGTAGCAAGACCGACTGTGCGCTGCCGGAGCTCTCCTTATATTCGCTCCGGCAGACGCACCGCCCCCTGACAGGGATTCAAATCTTCCCGCCCGGTGGCTGGCAGCCAATCCGGGCGGATGTCCTTATAAGGACATAACACTCCTCCCCCCTAGTCCAAAGAAAAAAACAGTTCAGTGTTCGTCAATAAACGTGACGTAGTCCCGCAGGTACGTAGGACGCCTAGGCACCCTACTTGACCTGCGCAGTCTCATTTCTTCCGCGTCCCCGCCCTGGACGGACGGGGTTCCTGTGGCTCCTGGCTCCTTCCCCGGAACCGGGCTCGGTTCGGCTGGCGAGTGTGCGGGGTCACCCTCAGCGCCTCCGGCCGGACCACAGACCTTGGATGGCTGGTTCTGGTGGTCTTCCTCCTGGCCTGTGGATCTTTCGCCTCGGCGGTGCTGTTCGGTCTCGACCCGGGAAGAGCGTCTGAGTCTCGGTAAGACCCCGGCTGTCACTTGCTCTTCCTGGGTCTCCCGGTGGCTGCGGTTCTGCTGCGGCCCGGTTCGCTGTGGTCCGGAGGGTGGTTCGGGCCGGTGCCCTTGGGTCCGGTCTGCTCGCTGTGGGTGGTGTTGGCTCGGGTAGCGGTGTCCGACCTTGCAGGGGTGGCGCAGGTCTCCTTTGCCGGGCTGGCGCTGGCCTTCCCCGTCGGGTTGGTGGTGGTCGACCTGGTCGGGGTGTCGTTGTGGGGCTTCCTCCTCGGGCTGGTGGAGGTCTCCCCTGCCGGGCTGGCGCAGGCCTCCCTGGCCGGGTTGTTGTCGGCTTTCCCTTCCCCCTAGTCCCTGGTCTACCGCCAGTTGGTGGTTGGGGTCGTCTGGGTTGGGTTGTTGTTGCCGGGTTGTTTCTTGCGTTGGGCGGGGGTCCCCCTCGCCGGGGAGTCGTGTGCCACCCTCGCCCCTGTGCTGTGGTGTGCCCATCTCCGAAGGTCCCCAGTCTACTCGCCTTGCGTTGAGGTCTCCCTGGTAGGGCTGCCGTGGGTTGCCTTCACTGGTGGGGTGCGGTGCTCCCCTTCTGGGCAGGTCCCGGTCTACCTGCGGGCTGGGTCGGGGGTCCCTGGGCCTGCTGTGCTGGGTGCCCACCTGGTCGGGTTGGTGTTGCCATCCCCCGTGTGGTTGGCCCCGGTCTACCTCGCTGCACTGCCGACGTGACAGTGCCTGGTAGTGTGCTGGGCCGACCTCGTCGGGATGGCGTTGCTCTGCCTCGCCGGGGTGTGGTAGGCCTACCTCGTCTGGGTGTTGTAGGCCTACCTCGCCGGGGTGTTGCAGGCCTACCTCGTCTGGGTGTTGTAGGCCTACCTCGTCAGGCTGGTTTTCGTGTGCTCCCCCCCACCTTTTCCGGAGTTGGTCGATGTGACGTCTCACGACCTGTCCATCTTCCAACTCGACGGTGTAGGATTTGGGGCCGGTTGTGCTGGCAATCTTCCCCTTCAGCCACTTGGGAGAGCCGTTGAAATTCAGCGCGAAAACTGAATTTCCTTTGCTGAAGGCGCGAAGCGGGCGGCTGGCGGTTGCGGTCACTTCCGGGCTGTATTGGGGGTGCAGCCGGTCCAAGGGTGACCTCAACCTTCTGCCCATGAGGAGTTCGGCCAGGCTCTTGTGGGTGGTGGCATGCGGCGTGATGTGCTGGGTGAGGAGGAAGTTGTCGATGCGTTCTTGCCAGTCTCCCGGGCCCATCTTGGTGAGGGCTTCTTTTGTGAGCCGGACCATCCGTTCCGCTTGTCCGTTTCCGGCCGGCCTGTACGGAGCGGAGAGGGCATGGCGGATGCCCAGTCCTGCCAGGAAGGACTCCATGGCCAGGGATGTGAGTTGGGGGCCGTTGTCCGAGACCAGCACGTCTGGTAGTCCGTGTGTGGCAAACAGGCAGCGCAGGGCTCGGATCGTCGCTTCTGTTGTGGTAGATGCCATGGGTATCACCTCGAGCCACTTGGAGAAGGCATCTACCACGATGAGGAGGTGCCGCCCTTGCATCGGGCCCGCGAAGTCGATGTGGACCCTCGACCATGGGTTGCTGGGGGTCTCCCAGTTCGTGACTTCGGATTGTGGCGGTGCTGGGCAGACTTCTTGGCACGGGTCACATCTGGAGACCCATTGTTCAATGTCTCTGTCCAGTGAGGGCCACCAGACGTAACTCCGTGCCAGGGCCTTCATGCGGACGATGCCTGGGTGCCCGTTGTGCAGTGTCTCTAGTGTCCGCCGTTGCAGAGTGCTTGGGATCAGCACCCTGTCTCCCCATAGCAGACAGCCCTTAATGGTGGACAGCTCCTTCTGTTTCCTGGTGAACGGGCTGAACCTCTCCTCCGTCTGTTCCGATGGCCACCCCCTGAGGATCCAGGACCTTACTTGGCGGAGGGTGGGGTCTCTCTGGGTGTGTGCGGCCACATCTGCGGAGGAGACTGGACAGCTGGCGTCGTCATCTATGTGGAATAGATGGAGCGTGGGGGCTGGGTCTTCCACCGGGTTCTTCGATGGGCATCTACTGAGTGCTTCGGCGTTTCCTATGGCTGTGCCTGGCTGGTGCACGAGCCTATAGGAGTAGCCGGCTAGGAAGATGGCCCATCTCGTCATCCGTGGAGACATGAAGGTCGGGGTGGGTTGGTCACCTGCGAGGAGTCCCAGGAGTGGCTTGTGATCGGTGATTATGGTGAAACGCCTTCCGTACAGGTATTCGTGGAAGCGCTTCACCCCTGCCACGATTGCCAGGGCTTCTTTGTCCAGCTGGCTGTAGTTCCGCTCTGCGCCGGACATGGTTTTCGAGAAGTAGGCGATGGGGGCTTCCGTGCCGTTGGGCAGCTCGTGGCTGAGGACTGCCCCCACCCCGTATGGAGATGCATCACACGTCAGTTTGATGGGCAGCGTCTCGCTGTATTGGATGAGGACGCTTTCGGACGTCAGTAGTCCCTTGATGGCCCGGAACGCTGCTTCCTCTTCCTGGCCCCACTTCCAGGAAGCCGATTTCCCCAGCAGGCGGTGGAGTGGCTCAGCAACTGTGGCTTTCTGTTTTAAGAAAATGGCGTAGAAGTTGAGCAACCCAAGGAAAGCCTGAAGCTCCGTTTTGTTTTTTGGGCTTGGAGCTTCATGGATTGCTTCCACTTTTGATTTAGTGGGGTGGATGCCTGTGCTATCAATGAGGTAGCCCAGGAACTCGACTTCCTGTACTCCTATGATGCACTTGTCCCGCCTGACCCTCAAGCCCTTGGCCTTGAACCGCTGCAGGACAAGCCTAAGCCTTTCAAGGAGTTGGGCTCTTGAGTCCCCGGAGACGAGCACATCGTCGAAGTAAGGCACCACCCCTGGAACGCCTTGGAGGAGGCGTTCCATCATGGATTGGAAGATGCCGGGGGCAGCGCTGACTCCAAATTGGAGCCGGTTGCATTTGAATGCCCCCCTGTGCGTGACAATTGTTTGAGCCTCTGCCGTTTTTTCATCCACTGGCAGTTGCTGGTAAGCCTGGGCCAGGTCCAGTTTCGCAAAAATTGATCCAGATCCCAGGGAATGCAGCAGGTGTTGCACCACTGGGACTGGGTATGCGCTCTGTGCCAACGCCTTGTTGATGGTACAACGGTAGTCGGCGCAGATGCGCACAGACCCATCATGCTTCAGTGGGGTCACAATGGGGGTCTCCCATGAGGCATGATCGATCGGTTCCAGGACGCCCTGGGCGATCAGCTTATCCAGCTGCTCATCTACTTTGGGCCGCAGGGCAAACGGAACTCGGCGGGGCTATAGCCTAATTGGGGTGATTCCCTTGTCCAGATTGAAAGAGATTGGCCTCCCCACAAATTTCCCCAGCTTACCATCGAAGACTTCCTTGAACTCTTCGATGAGGTAGTCGAGTTCGTCCCTGCAAATTTGGTTGATGCCTTCGATTGAAAGCCCCAGCGGCTTGAACCACTCCACTCCTAGCAGGTTCGGTCGGCTGTCCTTTATGACGGTGATGGGGAGCTTGCCTTCGAACTGCTTGTAGGTGACTCGGATGTTGGCTCTTCCTAGCACTCCGATGGGGTTTCCCCCGAAGTCGACGAGCTTGGAGTGTAGTGGCTTCAGCTCTCGCTTGGTGATGCTGGGTTGCAGGCGCTTCAACTGCTGCCAGTCCATGATGGAGTAGACCGAGCCCGAGTCTACCTCCATTTTGCAGGGTGCTCCCTCCACGTGGATGGTCATGTGGAACTTGGTGGCCTTGTCTGAGGTCGTGTGTGCGATGGTCGTCTGGTGGACCGCTCCGCTCCGGGGGAATTCGTCGTCTCTGCGTCTGGAAGGGCCAGAGGACCGTTTGGATGATCTCTGGTACTCCTTCCGATTCTCGTGGGGACGGTGGCTGGAGGGCTCTGGGGCTGGTTCCTCAGCTCTGCATGCTTCGGCGATGTGACCCCTTCTGTTGCAGCGTCGGCAGGTCGCATCTCTCCACTTGCAGGTTGCTCTGGCATGGTCCCCTCTGCAGCTGGCGCAGCGCTCTCCTTTGTAGTTCCGTTGGGCGGTTTCCCGCCTTGGGGGTCTGGATACCTTGTGGACGGTGGACTCTCCCTCCGACTCGGATCCAGCCGTGGAATCCTCTGTTGATGATTGCTCTGTGGAGCGAATCTTGTGGATTCCCTTACTGCGGCAGCTGCTTTCTCCGAGATTTTGGATGCGGTGGCTTCCTCCACCACATCCTTGAGCACGAGCTTCTTCCTGCTCAGGAATTTCTTTTGCAGGCCCCTGTCCCTCATGCCGAAAACCACGCGGTCAGCGATGGCATTGTCCACGTGGTCGAACTCACAGCTGGCTGCGATCTGGCGTAGGGCGGCCACGAATTCCTTGATCGTCTCACCTTCCTTCTGGTCCCGTTGATGGAAGGTGAAACGGTTCGCCACCGGTGTTCCTGTTGGGGCATAGTGGTCCTCCAGGATCTGCAGCAGGTCTGTCCATGGCACTTCTTCGATGTCTCGTGGTGCTACGAGATCGATTGCCATGTCGAGGACCTCGGAGCCGCAGTTGGCCAGGAAGATGCCCTTCTTCCGGTCATCATCGGCATCCCTGATGTTGTTGCCTCTCAGGTATTGCCGGAATTTCACTACGTAGGATTTCCACTTGTCCTTCTCTGGGCGGAAAGGAGCAAGGGCTGGCAAAGTGACTTCAGCGGATGCCATGCCTTTGGAAATGCCTACTGTAGTTCCCGGTGCCGGAGTCTTGTCTAGTTGGCTTGGTGCCGCGAGGTTCGTTCTTCTCTCTAGTCCTTCGTCGCCAGTGTTAGATCGGCGCAGGAAAGGAAGACGTGACCAGCTCGTTACATTAGTAACCTTTATTGAGTACAAGAAACAGTAGCAAGACCGACTGTGCGCTGCCGGAGCTCTCCTTATATTCGCTCCGGCAGACGCACCGCCCCCTGACAGGGATTCAAATCTTCCCGCCCGGTGGCTGGCAGCCAATCCGGGCGGATGTCCTTATAAGGACATAACAATTTTCACTAAAAAGAAAAGGCGGGACAAGGTGAGATAATAAGAAATATAATCTAATAAACATTTTAGTAATAATTCTACAATTTGTTCTATTGGTCTCTAGCTGTCCCTGTTTCTAAGCCTTTCCTAATGAATACCTCAGGAGTTATCTAATTGGCTGCAGGCCATCTGTATTCCTAATTTTTAGCTGAGGCTGCAAGTTGTCTAACTGTTGTTACTTTTATCAGCTTTCTAACTACCCAGAATTGTTACAAGATTTACACATGCATATTTCCTGTAGATAAACATTCTTTGTTCTTGCCAAACACACTCTGCAATTACAGGCTTCCTGATTTACTTTCAAGTTTGTGTCATGACCTGGCTTTATTTTAGCATACAGCCCATCACGTCTCTACCCATTGAAGGCAGAAGTTCCTCTTGTGAACCAGAACTGAAAGATTGAGCTAAAGGATTGTGGGAAGGAAGTCAAAATCTTCCCTGCCCTTCAATCTTCCATTGTTCCTCACGTCCCCACCTCACAGCCATTTCAAGGGCAAGAGGGGAGAAATTACACTAAAACAAAAGATAACAAACTTGACAATGAGGTTGGGATTGGCCAAAGGTTGGGATTGGCCCAGTCAAGTAAATTCCTTTCAGGATATCAGAGATTACACCTATTAATAAACAAAAGATCCTTTCTTCTGCATGACTCTCATTTCCAGATAAGGTATTAATTAAGCAGGTAACCAGTTGAAATGATAAATAAGTGGGGGGGAAAATCCACCAGCTCAGCAGGGTCGCTAAACCTCGGAAACCCCTTTTGGCCATCCATCTAATAGCAGTTTCAATAATTCTTAGAAGGTAGGCTCTGATCCTGGGAGGAACAAAGAAAAGGTTTTTTTTTTTTTTCTATAAAAAGTAACCATTTTAAAACTGGCCACCTTGGATTGCTGTACTGCCTGTTAAGCTGTGGAATAAATGTAGCCTCTGCTTCAAACAATTTGCCCTGAGTGTTTTTTAGAAGACCTATCCTGGATACGAACCAAGAATTTTCTTCTAACAAGATGATTAATGAGAATAGGAATACCCTGTTTTTCTGAAAATAAGATATACCCTGAAAATAAGCCCTCCGTGAAAATATTTAAACGCAGAAATGAAAATCAGGTAAGACGGCAAGAGGAGCCCCATCTTTCTCCACGCGCCCCAAAATAATAAGACTTCCCCGAAAATAAGGCCAAGCGCTTATTTCAGGGTTCAAAAAATATAAGACAGGATCTTATTTTCGGGAAAACACAAGAATAGAATAGAACGGAACGGAACGGAACAGAACAGAACAGAATAGACAGAGTTGGAAGGGATCTTGGAGGTCTTCTAGTCCAACCCACTGCTCAGGCAGGAAGCCCTATACTAGGGGTGTCAAACTCGATTTCATTGAGGGCCACATCAGGTTGTATTTGACCTTGGGCGGGGGCTGGGGATGACCGGGGTGGGTGTGGCCAGCTTGACTTCACTCATGTTGGGGTTGCCTCTGGCGGCCCGCATGCTCTGCCAGTGAAAATGAGCTCCTGGGCTCCATTTTCAGCTGCGACGGGCTCCTGCAAACCTCTGCCAGTGAAAACAGAGCTTTGGAGGGTGGCGAGCTCTGTTTTCACTGGCAGAGGCACAACAGGCCGGTCCTTCGCTGTTTCCAAGGCAGCCCCATGGGCCAGATCTAAGCACCCCACGGGGCGGATCCTTGAGTTTGACACCCCTGCCCTATATCATTTCAGACAAATGGTTGTCCAATCTCTTCTTAAAAATTTCCAGTGTTGGAGAATTCACGACTTCTGGAAGCAAGTTGTTCCACTGGTTAATTTTAACGCAGTTTTAATATTTTAACCCAGTTTATTAGTCTTGATGAGGAAACCAGAGAGGTTTTTTTCCATACTCCAAACCAGCTCCTAGGGTTGTTTGAAAGTTAATGTAACTCTCTCCTGTCAATTGGTTTGTGCAACCTGCTTGGTTCACTGCTCCTGTTTCTGAGATTGTCCTGCAGCAGCTAAACAAAATGCAACTTCTTAGGCACCCCATCCCTTTCACTATTTTATCGGTTTTCTTTCTCCCAGGGGTATGAAAAATTGGGGATGGGGAGAGAGAGATGTATTTGCATAAGCCTTCTGGCTCGATCCATAGCCGTTCTGATCACAATCATTCCAATGTGGATATTTAAATTTTCTTTTTCATCATATGACTCTTCAAGATGTCAGAAGATTGCAAATAAAGGGCAAACACTCAATGAATAAGAGTCTAGATAATTTTTCTCCACAGGACAAACAAGGATTACGAAACATATGAAAGTTATAAGACAATAACACTTAAAAATAAATCCTAAGAGGCTTTTTCCAAAATACTTACTTTCACTGTATTGCAGTTTAAGCAGAACATACTGGAACTGTGATGGATTTCATATGCAAACTGATTTCTTACCTAACTGATAAAGGACTTGGAGGCCGAGACAGGGAGGTAGAAAAAATTTGATGCAGCAGTTTCAGGCAATTCTTGCAAATTGCAACTGGATGGGATGGGAAATGGAATTCTGCCAAGACCAAATGGCAAAAGAGACAAACAGTGAATAGTCCAGGAAAGTACAGTGAGATGATAGTTGTAACTTGCAGACTTGACTGGTTGAATACTTTAGAAAAAAAAACAAATTACTGGTTTTGGAGCCCTTAAGAAAACACAGTAAGGTAGCCTGCATAACAGGGTTCTTCTGCAACTGTTTTATCTTTCTGGAGTCTCTGATCCTGAGATAGGTGATGCTGCTAAAGATTCCTGGGTTGAAATGTGTGAAGTGAAAGACAGGTGCCCTGAGTGTACAAAGATGGTGGCAGAGTTTTATGAAGAAAAAATACTTTAAAAGGAAATTGCTCTGGCCACTATGGAAACCACCAAAATTTCTCTTAATAAAGTTTGCTAAAAAGGATTACGCTCATGGATAAGAGTAAGTGATACAGATATTTTAGCAACTTCTCTTTTTTTATCTACTCTTGCACAGAGTGCTTGTGTTTCCTTGCTTATGCAACCAAATAAAAGTATAAATGCTTGCTGAAATATTTTATTTTATTTCTCTGTGGCTGCACCGAACCTCTGGAATGGATTACCCACTAGGATCTGGATGGCCCCTGACCTCCGCACTTTCTGTGCTGACCTGAAGACATGGCTTTTTCAGCAAATTCCCTGATCTGCCGCGAGGTTTTAATTGTCTGAGGATTTTAAATTGGCTTGTTTTAGCATTTTTATTGTTATGTTGTTTTTATTCTGTGAGCCACCCCGAGTCCTACGGGAGAAGGGCGGCATATAAATATGATAAAATAAAATAAAATAAATAAATAAATATTTTATGGGGTTCTTCCCAGTCTTATGGAAGGACCCACCATTGTTCAGATCTGAATAAATGTGTGATGGAGAAAGAATTAGAATCTGTCTCTTTGTCCATGCCAGTCTCAACTTTGAAAGTGTGCACAATAATTTACCAATAAAGATAGGAGTCAGAAGACATGATGAAAATTCTTTAATTTAACAACATATGGACAGACTTACCCCTAGTTTCAACTGGCAAACTGTGACCATCCTACACAAAGTCAAGTCCAGAATGCTAGAGAATTCCTGGAAGCCTGGCACTCTGGCAAATAGGTCATCAATAGATACATAAAAAATATCTACATGTTATTCAAAAGAGACAATTAAGAAGCCAAAAATGACCACCAGCAATCAACACCCATATTAGCATAGATTAACACCAAGATTAACATCAGACCAATTATCAAGAAATAAACAATACCCCAATCAAGGAACTGCCAAACAAGCTAACAGTAAGCAGTCCAACCAAGAACTTCTAAGACCATCCCTACCAACACTGACAGGACAAGCCACTAGAATATAAATTGAGAGCAAACCCCATTGCTTATTAGCACTGATTATGTTACCTAGTTTAGTAATGAAATGTCTCCAAAAAAACCCAACCAAGTTCAGGGAGCATCAAGGACACCTATAAAGATTTTCCACGCTTCTTCTGTCCTGCCGCCTGCATTTCCTATAGTTTAGTATCAATTTTGCTATGCTAGTTAAAAAGCCAAAAAGATGGTGTTTGATGAGAACTGGTCCTACTCACTTGATTGAGGACATGACGTTTTCAGAGCAGTATTTTATCACTTGATAAGTAATTTTGCAAGTGATTGATGTGAGGTATGAAAGTGACAGGTAAGCTTATGGGACAGGGGGCACATCTTATTTGCTATAATCCCAAAATCTGGGATTCTGGTGCAATCCCAGAATTTGGGGATTGAGTGGTATATTACTTTTTATAATTAAATAGATAAACTCAATTCTGCTCTGTATTTCATCTGACTAATTCAATTTAGGTCTGGCTTGGGGTTGCAGGTGTACGTGCATTCAATATTCAATCTTTCTAAAATCTCAAAATCCACAGTGTAATGAAAAATTTAAATGCCCTGATTCCTGGATTTGGTCTCTTTGGCACGAGAGGAAGAATGAAATCTGTACTTGCAGGATGCATTAGATATTATAATCTAAGAGAGAGATCAAAGTTTGATTAAAGTTCCAGTAAAAAATTCCTAGAGAACAGTTGAAAATACCATACAAGCTGTGAGAGTCACATGCAATAATTTGCATAATTGTTAAGAATATATTCAAGAGGGTTTTCTGCCAAGGAAGTCTATTTAGCATCAGAGCATGTCTAAATTTGGAAATGTCATATTAAAGCTTGGAAATGTGCTGCTTTTGCTCCTTATTACACATGGGAACCTCTTAAACCACTTCACCATAGCAAAATGAATGAGAGGAAAACGGCTGCAAGAACTCTCTGTGATTTGCCATCCTCATTTTCAGCCACAACGATCCCAGACATATTTATTATATGTCCCTTACACCCAATTCTCCTCCTCTGTCCTTGATGCATCAGGACTAATCGTTTTGTAACAAAACAAAGAGTTGGCAGAGGAGAATTCACAGGTCCCATTTCCCTTCCTCATGAGCACTACAAAGCAGTAGGACAGGCTTAAATGCAACAAGACAGATTGGGCTCAGCTACGATAGGCTTTATTGTGAATGCAGCCATTGTGAATCCTAGTTTACCATGCTGTGCGAATCCAGGCAATTTCAGAACACTCAGTCAACCACGGCTAAGGAGCCCATGATTCAACTCAATATGTTAACCGTGAACCTAGATGCTGAGAAGGAAGAAAAAACTCATCTTTTTTTGATACAGTGATTGTAGCAGGCTTTGAGATATTGATAGTTCTTGTATTGTAGAGCTATTCTGGCTTATCCCTACATGGTAGAATTTCATGAAGGTCCATAAGGAGATCCATGGAAGTGTGAGGTATATTTACAGGTGGATAAATGAAATCTGGCCCAAGAAACAAATATCTAGGAATAAAGCAGAATACTTCTTTGACAGAAAGCCCCATCTGGAAGTATACTTCCTCTGGAATGCTCATTTGCACAGTGAACCAATTTTGTTTGGGGTCACGGATGCAATAAAGAAGAATAAGAATGCTGATTTGAGCTATGCAGCACATCCTTCTTTCTACTCTCTTGCTTGGCACATTGTGAACTGCTGACTTCTCATATCTATGCATTTGACCTTGTTTGAAGACCCAGGTTGGCACCAGCTGCCAGAATTTTGAGGGATGTGCACAGCATTTTTGAGCTATTCCCAGAAGTTAGCATGGTCTAAGTAGAACAGTTATTAAGATGATTATAGCAGAGAGCAGAGCCATAAACAGGACTTGATAAGGCAAAGTGGAATGATTCCAACATTATGGAATAGTGAAGTGATAGGACATTTAGACAACTTGGCATATCATAGGTCACTTGTTCTCCTATCTCAAGAGAACAGAATCCATCTCACTCTTCAAGGAGATAATTTCTTCCTCATGAGTGTAGACAAGGACATCTCAACTCCCTAAGTAAAATAATGGGAGAATGATGTGTTTCAGGATAAAGAGTATCTTTTTGGTGTCGAATGGAGCAATTAAGTGAGGAGGATTAAGACCAACCAAACCTATTGTAATACTCTTTGTAAAGGATTTTCACATGTGTTTCATATTATACTATCCATCTCAACCTACCCCATTCTATCCCAGCTTAACTAAACTTTGGTTAGATCAAAGACTGAAAAATTACAGGATTGTAACAGATATTGGCTAGAAATACTTGCTTACCTAGATTCTAGTTAGATCTAGGGCTAAAAAGCTCAGGCATGAGCTCCAATACCAGACAATTATGAGTCAGCAGTTGGCTCCCTCCTCACACACAACTCCATACAAATTACAATTTGTAGAACAGACTTCCACCTTTCTCATAACTGATGGGATAAATGCCTAACTATATCCCTAGTAATATGCTCTTTCTTATTGAACAGAAGACCCTTCTCAGTTATAACAACTTGCAGACCTGTCTCGAGATTCTTCTAGTGATGAAAGCCCATGCTTTAAAAAATTAAATTGGAAGGCCAGAGAGAATGTGGTAATGTCACCCAGAATGAGACTGGAATATTTGGCCCTTTGGGGGAGGAGGAAGAATTTGCTTTGGGGAAGGGCCAGAAGGAAAAATAAAACTTAATGTTATGTATTGATACTTTTAAGCGGGAGTTTCAAACCTGCTTACGTTTCTGATTGGCTGACAGTCTCTCCAGGATTGTATATAAGGAGGACTGCAGCCTCTGAGTTTTTGCTGAAGTCTCACTGTATATTAAAGAGCTGTTGTCACTTGCTTGCTTGTGCCTCTCATCATTCCCGAACCACTTCATTGGCGACGAAGGTGGGATAGAGGCTACAAGAAGCCAACCAGTGAAACCACGAGCTTCAGCTAGGCGACGAGGCGAACCACAGGAGACATACCGGACATGTCTGCCTACGTTCCGCCCAAGCCTTTTGATCCGACCCGCGAAAAATGGGTCTCGTACCTAACAAGGTTTGAATGCTCGCTAGAAGCCAGCGACATGCAGGGCCTCTCGGCTAATCGAAAGAGAGCCCTATTCCTAAGCCACTGCGGACCGGACGTGTTCGAGATGGCCGAGTCACTGTGTGAGCCAACGCCGGTTCAAACAGTCTCATGGGACACCTTGATGGCAACTCTCCGGGCTCACTATGCTCCCGTCCCCTCCAAGTTCGTGCAGCGATACCAACTGAGGCAGCGCGTCCAACGAGAGGGAGAGCCGGTCAGCGCGTACATGGCCAGCCTGAGAAAAGCCGCAACTCATTGCGACTACAGAGACTTGGATGATGCGTTGCTTGAGCAACTGATCTGTGGTGTTCGGGACATTAGGCTGCAACGGCGTCTGCTCGCCAAGCCTGATCTGACGCTTGCCGGAGCCCTTGACGAGGCCAGGGCTCACGAAGCCTCCACAAAGGCCGCTGAAACGCTACAGCGCCCGCCGACCAGCAAAGACAGCCCCAAGTCTGCCCCGGTGCACCGAGAAGACGCCGGATCCAGCTCGGAGTCCGAGTCGGATGAGGACGTCTTCCGAACAGAGCACCGGAGAAAAGACACTGGCAGCCCCCGGCGAAGCTGTTCCAGCTGTGGCGGGCACCATGATAGACTGTCCTGCAAATACAGAGAGGCTATTTGCAGGCGTTGCGAGAAAAAGGGGCACTTGGCGCGAGTCTGCAGAGCCATTCTGCCCAGAAGACTCAAACCACGTGAGCGCCGCAGCCAACCGGAATCAGCGCGCCAGAAGCAGCCAACGAGAGAGGGCGGCGCGAAAAAACGGCGCGAATTTGAACCGCGAGATGGCCGCAGCATACACATCGACCAGGCCAGCACAACGGTCGAGGACAAAGTCAGCACGGTGGTCGAGATCAACGGAAGACCGTGCTCGATGGAGATTGACACCGGATCAGCTCTCTCCATCATGTCGTGGACAACCCTAAAGACCCTCCTGCCGTCGTTCCGGAAGGATCAACTCTCCAGACAGAGACTGCGCATCCTAGACTACCAGGGGAACCGAGTCCCCCTCGAAGGCGTGGGCACGTTCCGGGTCACCTACGGAGACTACGAAAGAGACCTGCCGCTGACCATCGTCACGAAGCAGCTGCCGAGCCTCCTGGGCATGGGGTGGTTCCGAGCCCTTGGCATGGGCTTCACCGGCGTCCACCTGATGTCCAAGTCAACCCTGAAAGACAGCCTCCTGTCCGAGTTCCAGGACGTTTTCGGGGACACGTTGGGCAAGTATGTGGGGACCCCTATTTCACTAAACTTAGACCCCAACGTAGCCCAAGTAAGACTAAAGGCCAGACGAGTGCCGTTCGCATTGAAACCAAAGATCGATGCAGAACTGGACAAACTGATTAAGCAAGGGGTGTTGGTTCCCGTTGACCATGCCAAGTGGGAGACCCCCATAGTCACCCCAGTTAAGTCCGACGGCTCAATCAGAATTTGCGCCGACTACAAGTGCACGATCAACAAGGCTTTGCAGCCGAGCGCCTATCCGGTGCCGATCGTGCACCATCTACTACACTCCCTGGGCCCCGGAAAAATTTTTGCCAAATTAGACCTGGCCCAAGCCTATCAACAGTTACCGGTCGACGACGCCACGGCAGAGGCGCAAACGATCGTGACTCATAGGGGTGCATTTAAATGCACCAGGCTCCAATTTGGGGTGAGCGTCGCACCCGGCTTATTTCAAAGCACTATGGAGCGCCTGTTGCAAGGACTTCCGGGAGTAGTCCCCTATTTCGATGACGTCTTAGTCAGCGCCCAAGACGAACACCAGCTAGGGGACAGGGTACGGAACGTCCTGTCCAGATTCAGAGAAGCGGGACTAAGACTTAAAAAGAACAAGTGCAGGATAGCGGTCCCCTCGGTAGAATTTCTGGGGTACAGGGTGGACGGCACAGGCATCCACCCTACCGAAAGCAAGGTGAGGGCCATCAAAAGCGCACCAGCCCCCAAATCCAAAGCTGAGCTCCAAGCCTTCCTTGGACTGCTAAATTTCTACTCAATGTTCCTAAGAGATAAGGCCACGGTCGCTGATCCCCTTCACAAACTCTTAGGGAAGAATGTACCATGGGTCTGGGGGAAACCGCAAGCGGCCGCTTTTGAGGCAGTAAAAAAACTCCTATCTGAGGACAGTTTCCTGATCCAATACAATGCAGAGCTGCCGCTCGTCTTAGTTTGCGACGCCTCCCCCGTAGGAGTTGGTGCCGTCCTAGGCCATAGACTGCCGAACGGCCTAGAGGCACCCATTGCCTTCTACTCCCGAACTCTGTCCAGCACAGAACGAAACTATAGCCAATTGGACAGAGAGGCTCTGGCTGCGATTGCGGGGGTTAAGAAGTTCCACGAATACCTCTATGGCCGAAAATTCGAACTTGTGACTGACCATAGACCGTTGCTAGGACTGCTAGCAGGCGACAGGCCAACCCCCGCTGCCCTCTCCCCCCGTTTAACTAGATGGGCGATTTTCTTATCGGCCTACTCGTACCAGCTCGTCCATCGGCCTGGGCGGACCCTGGGTCATGCGGATGCCCTTAGCCGTTGCCCCCTTCCTGACCTGCTGGACAACCCAACACCGGAAACCTCCGTCCTGTTGTTGGACACGTTAACCTTGGGGCCCATCTCCTCCGGCGAGGTGGCGAAGGCATCAAATAGAGACCCTGTTATCCGGACTGTTACGGGTTGGGTTTTGAAAGGGTGGCCGGACAAGGTGGTCGGGGAGGAGTACCAAGGTTTTGCCAACAAACGAAATGAACTGTTTACGCAAGGGGGGTGCTTACTGTGGGGTGACAGAGTGGTAATTCCAGCAAAACTACGAGATAGAGTTTTAGAATTATTGCACGAAGGGCATCCTGGCATCGTTAGGATGAAGTGCTTAGCCCGCAGCTATGTCTGGTGGCCCAACATGGACCAGGTCATTTCCGAGTGGGTGGGGAAGTGCAGACCCTGCCAGGAGTCTCGCCCCGATCCCCCAGTAGCGCCCATCCGAGAGTGGGAGAAACCAAAAGGCCCATGGGGGAGGATCCACATTGATTTTGCCGGCCCGTTCCATGGCCAAACGTTTTTAATAGTAGTGGATGCCTTTTCAAAATGGCTCGAAATTGTATTAATGCCATCCACAACGGCCGAAGCGGTTATCAAGGCCCTAAGAAAGTTGTTTGCCACCCACGGCCTGCCGGATACCTTGGTATCGGACAATGGGCCCCAATTTACAGCAACCCTTTTCGAAGGCTACTTGGCCGGCCTGGGAATCCGCCATGCCCTATCAGCCCCATTTCACCCGGCTTCCAACGGATTGGCTGAACGATTTGTCAGGACAGCCAAGGAAGCACTGTCCAGATTAGACAATGGGGACTGGCAGGCCAGGATAGATCAATTCCTTGCGGTTCAGCATGCATCACCATGCACAGCAACTGGGAGAAGCCCAGCAGAGCTCCTCATGGGGAGAAAGCTCCGGTGCGTGTTGGACAGGCTTCACCCTAACTATTCGCACGAAAACTTTAAGGGAGAGACCTGTGGCTTAAGGCAGTTTCAGGTCGGGTCCCCGGTGTTCGCTCGCAATTATGCCAGCGGTCCTCTGTGGGTTGCAGGAACCATAGTGGGGATAACAGGCCCAAAATCATACACGGTGGACGTGGGGGTAGATAGACTCTGGAAGCGCCACATAGACCAACTGAGGAAACGGGTGGTTGGCGAGGCAAACATCAACGCAGACATGTCCGAGCCTAACTATGACCACTTCTCCAAAACAGCTAACTCAAGCCCGGGGCCGCGAGAATACTTAGCTGACAAGCCCTGGTTCCAGCGCCGCCCCAGCGAGTCGCCACTCCCAGCCGGGAATAACCACGCCCCGGACAAAATCCAGGAGGTTCCATTGGCGGAGCCGGGAGAGACAAAGAGTCCCTCCGACCAGCTCGACGCCTCACCAAACACTGAACTGCGCAGGTCAACTAGGGCGAGAACTCAGCCTAAGCACCTGCGAGACTTTGTTTGTACATATGTTAATTTTTGAGTGTTAGTGCCTTCTGGGAAGGGAGGGGTGTTATGTATTGATACTTTTAAGCGGGAGTTTCAAACCTGCTTACGTTTCTGATTGGCTGACAGTCTCTCCAGGATTGTATATAAGGAGGACTGCAGCCTCTGAGTTTTTGCTGAAGTCTCACTGTATATTAAAGAGCTGTTGTCACTTGCTTGCTTGTGCCTCTCATCATTCCCGAACCACTTCACTTAAGCCTGGCATTATGTGCATTATTTTTTTAAATACACACACAACTATATAAAATTGGTATCACTAGCCCTTGAGATTTTGATGCTAATGGAATGGGCCTTTGGCAACTGGGCTGCACATATAAAGTCCTTCATGTCACGGGTCTTTGCTACTTGAAGGAATATTTATCTCTGAATGTTTTCCCCCACCCAATGAGGTCAGAAGATGGATGTATTAAGCAGTGGTGGATTTCAATTTTTTTTACTACCAATTCTCTGGGTGTGGCTTGGTGGGCGTGGCAGGGGAAGGATACTGTAAAATCCCCATTTCCTCCCGATCAGCTGGGACTCTGGAGGCAGAGAATAGATGGGGGCGGGGCCAGTCAGAGGTGGTATTTACCAGTTCTCTGAACTACTCAAAATTTCTGCTACCAGTTCTCCAGAACTGGTCAGAACCTGCTGAAACCCATCTCTGGTACTAAGGCTTCTATTGATTAGACCAGGGGTGTCAAACTGGTGGCTCCAGCTCCACAAATGGGAAAAATCTCATGAAATGTCACGTGACAGCAACGTGATGCTATGAGTTTGACACCTCTGGATGTTTTGGGACCCAGGAAAACTGTCCTCTTGGTGGTGGCCCCTGCCCTCTGGAATGATATTTCCAAAAGATTTGTACTGCTACTACTGTAATGACTTTTTAAAAAGTATTAAAGACCTGCTTCTTTTCCCATGCCTTGGGATAGGATGCTGTGGAGCCACTTGGTTTTATTTTGTTTTGGGTTTTTAAGTGTGTGTGCGTGTGTTTGTGCATGTGTGTGTATGTGTATGTGTAAGCAATATAGAGCCAACCTTCTAGTAAAGAGAGAAGGAAGGAAGGAAGGAAGGAAGGAAGGAAGGAAGGAAGGAAGGAAGGAAGGAAGGAAGGAAAGAAAGAAAGAAAGAAAGAAAGAAAGAAAGAAAGAAAGAAAGAAAGAAAGAAAGACCCAGCTGTGAGTTATATCTTGCCTAGATCTAGCCTAGCATAGAAGCCTGACGGTTGTGGTAGTGCAGATGAATAACAGTCATAGGTGTGACAATGGAGCAAACTACACCTGTGATTGTTGCACATCTTTTATATTTATTTATTTATTTATTTATTTATTTATTTATTTATTTATTTATTTGTTTGTTTGTTTGTTTATTTGTTTTATTAAATTTCTATACCACCCTACTCCCGAAGGACTCAGGTCGGTGATCAGCCACAGGATAAAACACATAAATACAAAAATTTAAAATAGAATAAAAATGAATTAAATAATTTGGCTGAACAAATTTAAAATACCCCATAATTTAAAAACAAATTAAAATTTACATTTAAAAAGGGGAGAAGATTTAGGCCAGGCCAGCTTGATGAAATAAAAAAGTCTTAAGCGCGCGACCGAAGGTGCGCAGATCCGGGATCCTCCATATCTCTGGGGGGAGCTCGTTCCAGATTGTAGGTGCCCGCACAAAGAAGGGTCTCCCCCTAGGGGCCGTCAGTCGACATTGTTTGGCCGACGGCACCCGGAGGAGCCCCTCTCTATGGGAGCGCACTGGCCGGTGGGAGGCTATTGGTGGTAGCAGACGGTCCCATAGATAACCAGGTGTCCCGTAGATAACCAGGTCTATATAAGAGTCTCCTCCCCTAAAGTAAGCATATAGATAGATAGATAGATAGATAGATAGATAGATAGATAGATAGATGCTACACCCTCCTAATGCCATTTTTACTCTGCAGTTTCTCCACTTTGTAGAATTTTGTAAAGGCTATGAATATTTCCACTGAGCCTTCTGAAGTGAGAGAACCAATTATGACATAACTTGCTTAGCTTCAAAGGTTGTGTGCCACCAAGCTTTTAAGCTGATGATTAATATGTGCTGGGTGATAGAATGAAACATATTTTGCTGCCATCTAACTGAAAAATTTACTTGTATCCAGAATTAGACATGTAATTAATGCTAAGACATGGCACCGGCTTTCATATTGGTGTAAATTCTTGCTTGGGTCTTAAGCATTTTAAAATATTATTATTGCCAGCAGATTATGCATGATTCTCATATAGGTTAAACTTTTGAGGAGACTATTAAGTAAGAACCATAACAGCTGAATACAAATGACAAAGAATTGGAAAGACACCTTCTCCTCTAAATACTGCTATAGCTCTGCTATAAAAGTAAACTGCACTATAACTTCATGTTTCAAGGACTAACCCTAGTCCATTGTCCAGGCCAGTATAACTTTTTTACTCCTTCCCTCCTTTACTCCTTCCCTCCCTCATGACTACCCCTGTTAGAGAACATGAGGTAGCAGAATTGGAATGACCCATTAAACTGATGTCCTAAGATTTAACTGACACTCCATCCATTATTCTGTGCATGAAGAACCTATTTTGACCTTTACCGTATGTCAAGCAAAATGTCTTGATATGACCGGGGGGGGGGTTGTACTTACCTTTACTACTGGTTCACAATGGGGCCGCATGCGTATGCGCGCTTCACTCTTGTGCGCGCTTCTGCGCATGCACAGAAGCTTCCTGATGACGTCGGGGTCAGTGGGCAGAGCCTCGCACCGGTATTACTACTGGTTCTTGCGAACTGGTCTGAACCAGGGGCAACCCACCACTGGATATGGCCTTGAATCTGGTATAGGATATTCGGTGTATTATCTGGTACATTTATTTAAAGAAGCATTTTTGAACCCGATTGGTTAATTCTGTGCCATCCAGTTATCATATCAATCAATATATGTGCCATCAACCACCTAGAAGAATTTTCTCCAGGAGAATCTGTCTCCAACTTTTAGGTCTTCTGATGGTGCACTTGTAACTGAGTCCATCCATGATGCTTATCCTTTCTTCTTCTTTTTCCTTCCATCTTTCCCACCATTACAGATTACTCAGAAGAGCTTTATCTTCACATAATATTTTTGAAATATGATAATTGGATGTTGTTTGTGCCATAAGTGAGAACTCTGGATTTAACCTCTTCGTTTTCTTGGCTCTACATGGCATTCTAAGGAATCTTCTCTAACATCAATGTTCAAAGCGTTGCTAACCCTTTCTACCCTAATTTTTAAAGTGTAACTTTAGTTTTCATGGAATGTGACAGGGAAAACCCTTTTTTCTACAGTTCTAAATTTTGTTGGTATGGACACAGCTGACATCTAGAATCTTTTCCAAGACTTCCATTACTACTCTACCAAGTGCTAGTCTGCAGCCTACTTCTTGATTGCTCTTCAGCTGCTGTTAGATATTCTCTCTGAATTGCTAGGGAGGATTGCCTCCATCCTTTTCCTGCATAACAACAGGAATCCGGGCTTCACTGTCTCTGTGCTCTCTGGGAAAAAGCCCCTCCCTCCTGCGACTCTGGACTATGTTCCATCACATTTAGACAACATTTGGATATTGAAGTTACGGTGCTCACTTTGTAAAACTGATAAAGTTGGATTGGTTCCTGGAAGATTGTTGAAAAGAATTGTCTGGGACATTTATTTTTTTTTTACTGTAGAAAACTCTTGGTGAAGCCAAAGGAAGAAAAACCCCCGAAATATTTACTTGATAGAGAAAACCCAGCAGAGTTGTGGGTTTAACTGATGAATGAATGCAAACCTGTGTAACTTTAAGCCCTTTCTCAACTTTCTTAGATAGTAGTACCGGATAGTTTTTATATTTAGAAACATCAAAATACATAGGCTAAGTATGCATATATAGGTAGTCCAGTGGTGGGTTGCTCCCAGTTTGGTCCGGTTCTATAGAACTGGTATTAAAACTGGCGGGAAGCTCCGCCCACCCACAATGTCATCATGGGTGATCTGCGCATGCGCAGAAGTTTCTGTGCATACACAGAAGCGTGTGTGTGCTCCCGTTGCGAACCAGTAGTAAAGGTAAGTAGAACCCATCCCTGAGGTAATCCCTGTCCTACAGTCACAATTGAACCCCTAATTTCCATTGCTAAGCAAGACAACTGCGAAGTGAGTTTTGCCCCATTTTGTGACTTTTCTTGCCACAGTTGTTTAGTGAATTACTGCAATTGTTAAGTTAGTAGCACAGCTGTTAAGTGAATCTGACTTCCCTGTTGAGTTTGCTTGTCAGAAAGTCACAAAAGGTGATTGCATGATGCCAGGACATTGCAACTGTCATAAATACATGTTAGGTGCCAAGCGTCTGAATTTGATCACGTGACCATTGGGATGCTGTAACGGCCATCAGTGTGAAAAACAATCCTACTGTATAAGTCAGTTTTCAATGCTGGTGTAACTTCAAATGGTCACAAAAATTAGTGGTTGTAAGTCAAGGACTCTCTGTATGTTAACACTTTCTTATTTAGGGCTGTCCTGAAGATCCAAATTAGCAGAGAGGGAAAAAAATTGTTAGTTACTTTTGAGTCAGGCTGTATCTGCAAAAGAATATAAAACGATTAGGGAGATTTGGAGCTGGGGACGTGAAGTTATTTAACTGTTCTGATAAAGGCTGCCTCAAATTGTTTCTTACTCTCTTTTAAGTGAATGAATAAGGGGAAAAAACCCTGGAAAACTATGCGACACTGCTTTTTTCAGTTTGATTGCTTGAACATATGAATAAATGAATATTTAATAAATGAATAAATGAATAAAAATATGAGAAAATCAAATAAACATATGTACCTTATTGCAAGGCTGTTGATTTGCTATGGTGAATTCCAGCTACAGATGGCCCTCACAAAGCCATTACTGTTTGATCACCAGTCTCTTGTTTGATCACCAGACACATTCAAACAAACTTTTGTTCAGCTTCCTCTTAAATTCTTTATAATTGTTTAGAGTGGAGATCAGTGAGATGGCACCCTTAATTTTCACTCTAATTAACACCAAACTCAGACATAAATTAAAATTTAAGAGGCCAAATCTTCTGAGATTTCTAAGTGTTTGTGTGGTATTTGATGATCTCCAAAGATTTTAACTATGTTAATCTTTATTTCTTTTTTTAAAAAATGATGTCCGTATTGCTTGCTATCTGGGAAAGTGATCTCTTGGTGGTGTAAAGGGCCTTCTAGTGCAGTGGTGTCCAACTTTGGCAACTTCAGGACCTATGGACTTCAATTCCCAGAATTCCTCAACCCAGCATGGCTAGCTGGGGAATTATGGGAGTTGAAGTCCACAGATCTTAAAGTTGCTGAAGTTGGACATGCCTGCTCTATGACATCCTCTTTGAGTCTGAAATAATACATTACTGCATTACGACTTTATTTATTTATTTATAAAGCAATGAATACATCTATTTTATTTATTACATTTATCATAGACCTCTCTTTTTAAATAGACCACAGGTCTTTTCAAAGAGCAATATAATATATCTGCTTATTGGTACATAATCCTTATTGTATATTAAAAAAAAAATGAATCTTTGGCTTTAATGAATGATTTGAGCCTCTTCTTCATTAATAATTTTATTGCAATTTGTTATCTTTCCTCCTCCTCTGTGCTTCGTTTGGATTAATTTTCTGTTAAATGTTGAAGTTTGTTAACATCTTGCTGCAAAACTGTCTGCAGAGGTTACTTTGTAGCTTGTGATGTGCTCCCAGTATAATTTTTATATCATACATATATTAATAGAATTGTTCACATGCAGCCAAAAAAGCAAATGTCCCTTGTTGTGTTTTATTAAACAGTTGGCGTGGAATGGGGATAATTTCCTCCATGAGGCAGATGCTTGCAGTTCTGTTTTCTGCAGACGGCTTGCCAGGCCCTGCAGATACAGTAACTTGATCTTCCTGTGCTGTGCAGATCTGAAATGGAATGAACCATTGTTTTTCAGATCACTTCTTCGTTTCTTGATCTGCAAAGATTAATTCCAAATGTTCCTCCCATTGGATTTAATTTTCAGCCCATTCTCTGAGGCAAGCCTTTACAGAACTTCGCTTTCAAGCAATGCAACAGCCTATTTGGTTGAAAGATAGAAAGGATTACCAGCTACAGGCACTGTTGGTGCATTTGTAATAATATACAGAGGGAAGATCTGACCCAGTGGTGGGCTGCAATTTTTTTAACAACCAGTTCTCTGCCCTAATGACTGGCTGGGTGGTCGTGGCCAGGGTGGTCATGACACGGGATTTGTGTGGTGCTAAGCAGGACTTCCCAGAGACCCTCCCTCACTCTCATTATACAGGTAATCCTCCAGTTACAAATGTAATGGAGCCTGCCAATTCGTTTGATTAAATCACGTAAATGAACGTGATTACTCCCTGCTTTCCCCAATGCATTTGTTAATCGAATGTGCAGGTCTTTAAATGCCCATGAGGTATCTCAGGCTGGGGGAACAGCATGTGGGGCCTAGTGCTGGAGCAGACCATCCAAGGCCTCTAAAATTTTAGCAAGTGCTGTTATATATTTTTTGGAAACAGTAATAGCTGTATTTTTAAGTCATTGTACTAGCTTTTTACTGTGGTGATATAGACCACTGTAGGGTCTCTATATAGCTGTAGGGATTTTGTTCCCTTAGGAATTCTGTTGCCTTTTTTTCTGCTTCCTTTATGTTGTTCTAAATAGACAAAGTATTAAGAAAAATCAGTTAAGGAATAGAGCTTTAGAGGATGGTGAGAGAGGAACTACTCTGAAGAAACAGATTGATTCCCAATGAATATTCATTTTGCTTTTATCAAAACAAAAATGTACAATTTGCTACAAAAATCAAAGTATGGACATAAATGATTTAGTTGCAAATCAGGGACATTTTAAACATATAGTTCTTTTATATTTTTAAACATAATCTTAATGGGTTACATTAATGCTTACTTAATTACGTTTACTTCCTACTGAAATAATGGAAATATCAATCATGCCATTTATTACTTACTTTTGAAGATCTTACTTTTTTGAAGATCTCCAGAGGTCCAGAAAAGGCTGACCCATTGACAGAGAAGCCAAAGTGTTTTATTCAGATGATGGCGAAGCTGTAAGAAAGTGAAATCTAACGAAAACATTTTCACCAGCTTCTGAATAAAAGACTTCGGCTGGGGCTATGTGGCCAGCAGGCCTAGGCCTGGACTGGCCACAGCAGCCTCCTGCTTCAGGGATTGAGGCAGCAACAACAGCAGCAGCCAATAAAAGGGGAGGTTGCTACCTTTGTTTCATTGGGCTGAACTGAAAGGCCCTTGTTGATTGATTGCCACGCCCCAATCCCTGAAGCTGCTCATTCCAACTAGCCAGTCAGCAGAATGCAGATTGGGCCCAAACTAAGCCTGACCAGACTGGGTAAAAACTAAGCCTGCCGGCCAAGGGTGGGTTCTACTTACCTTTACTACTGGTTTGCAGTGGGGCTAAGGAACCCACAACCAAATTCCATACACTCTTGTTAATCTAACTGAATCAATCTAGTTTACAAGGGGAAAAAAAAGGGTGTTTTTGTTGTTGGATGAAAACAAACATGTAATGAAACAAGTCACACTGTTTGCAATGACTGCGGGGAAGATACAAGAGCCCATCCTGACAAACAGCGCTGTTAATATCAGAGGGGGATGCATTGAACTAATATAATTGCTGTAATTTCATATGTATTTTGGTTGGAAATAAAATGTTTAAATAAAAAAGAATTCAGCAATATTCCAGTTATTACAACTTAAAAGTTATTTTCTAGTTCAAGTTTTACCTCTGAAAGCATGCTGTATCTCTGCTGTCATGTAAGGACATCTTTTCAGTCAGGTTTCCATGTATGACTGCCACATCTCTCTCTCTCCATAGATACTTTTTTTTTCTTTTCTCTGTGTGTTTTCAGTGCACTTGTGTAATATTTATTATTTTAACTCATTGTTTTATTATTGCTTACATATTAGATTGTTGAACTGCTCTGAGATAAGAAGTATATATAAATATTTTAAATAAATAATACCAAGTAGGTTACCAAGAAACCTTACGTCTGTGCTGCAGTGCAGAGGGTGGGATTCAGTTTTACAATTCTTAATTCAAACAACACAAACTTATTTGTAGCTTGTGTGTTAGTCAAAGTCAGATCCCTGGGCTGCTTTTGGCAACATTTTTATCTGGTAAAGTATAATCTTGCAGAGATTTATGCTGTTGCACCTACATATAATATGATCAGGCAACCAATTGATTCATGATGCTCACAAGGAACAATTTCTCCAACTATATAAAAACATTACTTATATCAACCTGATATAAATTGATAATCTGATACACTGATATATATAAAAGCAAAGATTCTGGACTTAACTCTATTAGTTAATTGTATTGAAGGTAATATGACTTGATGCTTGGCCAGATATTTACTTCAACTTGATGATAATTGAGCTACTTACTAGGAATCCCCTTCATAATTTCAAATAGAATCAGTAGTTTTCCATAGCATAGTGATTATATCTTTCCCTTCCTTCCTTCCTTCCTTCCTTCCTTCCTTCCTTCCTTCCTTCCTTCCTTCCTTCCTTCCTTTTTCTAGGCAAAGAATAAGAAAATAGAAAATATGCTTAACTGTATATGTAGAGATTGAATTAAGCTAACAAACTAACATATTTATAGTTGTTAGGATTCTTCCTTTAATACTCTAGTATTAATGAAGATGTAGAATAGTTTCTACAAGCCTAATGCATTCTTCGTTATCCATAGCCAGTCCTAGTCAGCATGATGCTACTCCAGTGCTAGTTGGCATGATCTTCAAGTCCCAACATCCTGCGTGCGCTTGCACAGACAGACAGACAGACAGACACACCCACCCACACCATCTTTCCTTTTATCTTCTTCAAGGCAAACCTGTTTCATAATCTGAGGATGAAAATCAGGTGCTAGAGGGATATACACTTTCCAGCATTTCACAGATGACAATGCTAATACTCCTGTTCATTTGCAGATAATCCAAACTCAGAGGTGCCTGAAATAGAAAGAACAGGAAGAGCTGGGAGATACGTCAATCAAGCCCAAAAGCAAAGTCAGTGTATTTTAAAATAAACACACGTGTCCTTTTATTGCAAGAATTTAGAGGACATTTGTCCCAGGTTTGAGTTTGCCAAATTTAGACTCTGTAAAGACAAGGAAATCATGTGACATGCTTTTATAAGAAAATATGGGATGAGAAGAACATATTCTTGCTTTCATCTGATAAAACATATGATTCATTTCTCAAAGAAATATATTTCTGCTCGGTTCTCTGGTCTGGCTATTGTTATCAGCATTTAAATAGATCTATCAACTAGGATGTGTATGCTAAGGCAAAATACATTTTAAAGTGTGATTGCATCTACTGTAATATAACATACCTGAAGTAAAATTGAAGCTTTTAAAGAAAGATAGAAATCAACTAGGTACAAGTCTACTGCTTTTTCCACAGCATTATGTATCATTGAATGTATGCATTTCCACTCATTCTTTATTTTTCTTGGAGGCTTTTTTCTTATTCATATTATATTTTATTTGGCTGTTTTGAGCTTCCCAGAGCCATTCTGGAGTTGGGCAATGCCTCGCTTGCAGTACAATAGTGGTGGATACAGAAGAACAAGGTATCAAAAAATTGAAAAACAAAAAACATATTCAATCCCAAAGTGGAAGATCAGACTGGAGGCCAAAATAAAGAACTTAATATCAGATGCAAGTAATTTCAAGTAATTCCAAGTGAAGAATGGAAGGATCAAGACAAGCTTAATAAAAAAAAATATTGGCTTAGCACCAGAAAAAGTGAAGAAGGTTTGGAAAGCAACATATAACAGCAATAGTTGGAAAATTGAACTCCATGAGGTATGAATCATCCGATTTAAACAAAATAGTGAATTCAATCAGACCAGAGGCGATTCTACTGAAGTATAAAAAGTAATAGAAATTCTGAAAATGGAAAACCAAACAAAAAGGAAACAATTTAGATTTGGAAAGATGTTTGGGAAACAACAACAACAAAAACATGCTGGATGAGTAAAGAATTTGAAGATGAATTTTAAAAAATCAAATGGAACAACTAATAGTAACATCAGGAATGGTTAACAATTGAATGAAAAGTATTAGAAACCAGACATCTCCTGGAAATGATCAGTTGCATGGCTTTTGGCTCAAATGTCTGACTAGCTTACATCTAACCATAGCTAAACAACCTAATAAAGTATTAAAAAGACATCATTGACTGGTTAGTAACTGGATTAAAAATAATTTTTAATAATTATTAAAAATAATCCAGTGAAAGGGATTAATTAAATATAAATATAAGCATAAAATATGTAGGAAAATAAGAGAAAATTATCATTCTTCATTTGTCCAGCAATGAATGTACTTATTTTTGTTAGCTTCTGAAATTCTAACAAAGGTTCAGGAGAATCTGGTTTTCAGATCTGGAGTTCAGTCTGCTTTAAAAGACATCTACGGTAAATTGAATAATCTCTCCAAGTAATTGACTTAAATTTCCTCTACATTTTCTTTACACTCTTAAGGGAAAGAGTTGTAAATACAGTTATACACAGATGTGTAGACTGATTTCTCCAATTTACCGATAATATCTATCCACTCAAGGATAATCTCATAAAAAATGGATATTCAATACTATCCTGTTAAAGTTTATGCAGAAATGGGTCTTACCATCTATAAATGTATTAAGGATTTGGAGGGATAATAAGGATGGAAAGAGAAGGATGTACTTCTGTGTGGTATATAAAATAACATGGATCACTTATGGTTTCTCTATATCCCATCCAATAACTAAGATATGAAAGAGCATTTATGCTCTGACAAAATTCATGATTTAGGTACAGCATTTCAATTGTATCTTAGTGAGCTGCACAAGTAGCTCACTTTTTGAGGGGTCCTTGGTGCTCTCTGAGCTTGCTTGTTTTCTTACAGACATTTCATTACCCTAACTAGTGTTGGAAGAAATGACCATCTGGGTTCAGTTCCAAGTGGGGAGAAAGAGACTGAAAACATGGAGGCTGCTTGGAAGGATGGTTTAATGGTGAAGCAGAACCACCAAACATGTGTGATTCTTGGTAGCTGACCACATGGAGTGGAGAGTGAGAGTTATTTATACCCTTTCTTGGGCCCTGCCCTTGAGCTTCCTGTTCCTGTGCAAGAAATGTCACAGGGGGTTATGCAGGGGTAATTTTGTAGGCTGTAGGCTGTCTGGATCAAGTTTGATTGAACCTTGGGCTGCGATGTAATCCCCAGATGCCATGTGATGAGTTCTGTTGCTAGATGAGTAGAGGGCTAATCTTATTATGTCCTGAAGATCATGTCTTAATCCAGTGGTTCTCAACCTTCCTAATGCCGCGACCCTTTAATACAGTTCCTCATGTTGTGGTGACCCCCAACCAGGGGTGGGTTCTAAATTTTTTTACTACCGGATCTGTGGGCGTGGCTTATTTTGTGGGCGTGGCTTGGAGGTCATGTGACTGGGTGGGCGTGGCTAGCTGGTCATGTGACCGGGTGGCCATGTCTATATGTATAGGGACTACTCAGAGGGCTGAAAAAAGTCATTTCTGACAGGTCCTCGCACTTTTGACTGGTCCTCACACTTATGACCATCCTCACATTTATGCCTGTGCAGCATTCTTAACAACCATATCACTCATTTCACAACTGCTTCTCTTCAACATGGTATAAGATAGGGCAAAAAACGTAAAATGTGAGGACAGTCGTAAATTCAAGGACTGGTCAAAAGTGCGAGAACCAGTCAAAAATAACTTTTTCAGCCCTCTGAGTAGTCCCTGTGCACAAAAGGACTACCCAGAGGGCTGAAAAATGTGATTTCTGACAGGTCCTCACACTTATGACCAGTTTTCGCAGTTATGACTGGTCATCATTTATGCCCATTGTAGCATTCTTAACAACCGTGTCACTCATTTCACAACTGCTTCTCTTCACCATGGTGACAAGATAGCGCAAATACGTAAATTGTGAGGACAGTTGTAAGTTCGAGGACTGGTCAAAAATAACTTTTTCAGCCCTCTGAGTAGTCCATATGCATAAAAGGATACAGCAATAGAGAGGGATGAAGGAAGGGAAGGGAAATTAGAGTAGGAGTGAAGGTAAGAGAGGGAGGAAGAGAGGAGGAGAAAGAGAAAGAGGAAGTAGGGAGAAGAAGAAGAGGGGGGGAAGAGAAAGTAAGTAAGAAAGAAAAGACAAAGGTGATAGGTTTGAGGAGAAAGATTGCTGTACAATAAAAAAGATGAAAGGGAAGAAAGCCAAACAAATATTAAGATATTAAGATAAAGAATGCATTGTTAAACTTTAAAGAATAAAAGAGAACAAATAGCAATAAATAGCAATAATTAGAAACACACATACAAACATACAACGTATTTTCTTTGAACAGAGTATTTGGCCGGTTCACAAATTTAAACAGTTGTAGGAGGTTAGCACCCACCCCTTTCCTAGAAGAATGAAATATTTTGGGAAATATTAAAAAGGAAGAATATTATATTTCCCTACCTGAATGAGAAATGGAGAAGCATATTTTACAGACA
The DNA here is from genome assembly GCA_022577455.1 of Arizona elegans. Taxonomy (NCBI): domain Eukaryota; kingdom Metazoa; phylum Chordata; class Lepidosauria; order Squamata; family Colubridae; genus Arizona; species Arizona elegans. Next base: position 208,297,623 of record JAKOOJ010000001.1, on the reverse strand, counting down.
AAGCAGCTCCCACCTTCCTGCCCCCCACCCTTTGTTAATGGGCCAGAGGCAGAAACTCAATCCTTTGTCAAAGGACATTTGCAACACAATAGCAACAGAAACTAACACAATGGGCCCCATCAAGCCATGTGATCCTGTCCAACATTAAACCATCTTTCCAAGCAGTCTCCATGTTTCCAGTGTCTTTTTCCCAGCTTGGAGCAGAACCCAGAAGGATATTTCTTCCAACACAGTATTTAGTCATTTCAATTAAATTTACAATTTCTATATTTCCTTTTTACCATATTTATTCCTCATCTATTTTTTTAAAAAAACAATATTACCCTTCATCCTCATCTCTAATCTTAATCAAATTCAATTTTTCCCTTCTATTCTATATTATATCCCTTCGCATTGTCATCTATTTTTATATCCATCTTCACATTGGTTAATTATGTAATACAGTTGTTTAATACAAATTCAACATTTTAATATAAATCAATTAGTTATATAACTATCTTTTTTGTATATTAATCAATATGAACATGAATATTCCAATTATTTCCATGCAATCCAATTTCTTACAAATCAATTAATGATATTTACCAATAATAATAAACCAAATAATTTCCCCCATATATTCCTCCAAACCACAACTTAACCAATTAATAGTATCTCAATTATTACAATTCCCTAGTTAAATAGAGCTTTTTTTCTTTTGTGTTTTAAAATCTTGGAACTCTCCTCTTTTGCCCTAAATTTCCCATTGTTTGCAGTGTTGCACTTACCTTTTTTGGTGAGGAAAAAGAAAAAGAAATCTCTCTGCCTCATTTTGTCACGTTGCAGCCTGCTTACTTTCAATTTTGCTTTTTCAGCATAGATAGGGGGGAAAAAAACTTGCTCCAGGAATTTACCTCTTTGCAGCTAGCTCTTTGAAGCCCCGCGGCAAGAATTTAAAGTTTTTTTCCCCTCTAGCCACCAGCTGGGAGGCAGCAATAGATTGGGAGTGGGCGGGGTAAGCGAACGGTGACCGGGCGATCTAACAGAGGCAGAGGGTGAGGGTGAGTGAAGGCGTGGGGGGGGGCGAGAGAGGGCTTTGGCAACCCCTGTGAAATGGCCGTTCGACCCCCAAAGGGGTCGCGACCCCCAGGTTGAGAACCGCTGTCTTAATCCCATCAGCCTGGAGCTGAAAATCTAATTGTCTTGTAGATAGGCTGGTCCAATCTTTTGTCTTGTAGATAAATTGCCACCAAAATATCTGCTGGGGGCAGGGAACTGGGGTTGAGTTTCTGTCTTCAAGAGCATGTTTCTCAATTTCTCATCCAAGGAAATATAATATTCTGCCTTTTTAAATATTTCCTAAAATATTTCATTCTTCTAAGAGGGGTGGGTGCTAACTTTCTTCACTAGGTAATATCATCCATGCTAGTAAGGAATGCTGTTTACTGTCAGTTTATATCAGGGGTGAAATCCAGCAGGGTCTAACAAGTTCTGGAGAACCGATAGTGGAAATTTTAAGTAGTTCGGAGAACTGGCAAATACCACCTCTGGCTGGCTCCAAAGTGGGGTGGGAATGGAGATTTTGCAATATCCTTCCCCTGGAATGGGGTGGGAATGGAGATTTTGCAATATTCTTCCCCTGCCACACCCACCAAGCCACGCCCACAGAACCGGTAGGGAAAAAGTTTGGATTTCACCCCTGGTTTATATTCTGATGACTGGCTTGTCTGGGTGGTCTTAGAGATTCTTTGGTTGGGCTGTTTACTGATGGCTCTTTTGCAGTTCCTTGACTGGGATATTGTTTACTTTCCTTGGTCTGAAGTTAACTTTGGAGTTAATCTATGCTGATCTGGTTGCTGATGACTGGTGAAGAGGTACTGGAGTCTTTTTGTTCTCTTTTGGGGTTTTGCATAGTCTGTAGATGTTGTTAATGTCTGTGTCTATTGATGGCTGATTTGTCAGAGTGCCAGGCTTCTAGAAATTCCCTGCCATTTTTGGATTTGGCCTGGTCTAGGATTGTCACATTTTCCCATTTGAAACTAAATCTGTCTATATGTTGTGAAATTAATTTTTGTCATGTCTTCTGACTGCCAGTTGATGTTCATGGATGCATTCTGCCAGTCTTCTTCCTGTTTGTCCTACATAGTAGTTGTTACAGTTCTTACATTATATGTTGCAGATGACTCCTGTTTTTTCTTCTGGGGTTGCTGGGTCCTTTGGTTTGTCAGGGCGCTGATTAATCCCATTGCTTTTGGGATAATCGCACCTTGATTAAGAGGAGTGGATCGAGACCTTTCCTTGCAAACATACTTTAAGAAAACAAAACCCGAAGATATTTCTTTTAAGAAAGCTAATTTATTTGTTATAAAGAAAATAAAACATCTAACTGATTTAATTAGTTACATTTTTGAAAAAAGTTCATGCCGGCTATTTCTCAGCCGGACCTTTCTTGGCAAGAGAAAAAAGGAAGGAGTGTGAAGGAATGCGGGTGGACATGCGCAGTTTAGCTTACTGATAAGGATTCTTGGCAAGCTACGGAAAGTCTGATAGTCCAGAAATAATGAGCTCAGCTGGTAAATAAAAGAACGCAATGACATGGTTTGCTTAGGAGCTTTGTTTACTTTTTGGATACTTTTTGGATATTACACAGAAAATGTAAGAAAATCAACCAAGTAATTTCCATTCTTTTCCATACCCTCATTTTTATAAAGTTGAAATCAATTTTACTTTATATTAAATATAAAGGACAGGCAATGTGGGGCCTCCGGATATTTTGAACTACAGTTTCCACAAATCCATGCCATTGGCCATGTTGGCTTGGACTATGAGAGTTAAATTGGAAAACATCTGGGAAACACCAGGTTGTTTATAATGCCATCTGCTATGCCAAAGGACTTTTTTCCCATTTTACTCTTCAGTGCCTCATTTGATTTTATCTTTAGAATTCATATCCCTCTCTCATGAAAACAGATGTTCTCAGCATGATGAAAAGTAATAGAGAATACAGTAACATCTATCAATAGAAAAACCAAAAATAATAATAATAAATACTTAGTATTATAGGAACACTTGGCAATGCTGATAGTATGAAGGTTGCCTGGACAAACAGATGTGTTGTCAGTTGGAGGAAACATTCCATTTTTCACTTTGACAATTTAGAGTAGATAATAATTTTAAAACTGCATAAAACTAAATGTTAAGTTGGGTGAATGAGGACGCAGTAAGCCAGAGTAGTGAGTGACAACAGCTCTTTATTGTATAGTGAGAATCCAGCAACTAACCCAGGGAGCAAGCTCCCTTTATATACCTTGCAGCTGTAGTGGTCAGCCAATCAGCTGAAGGTCAGTTAATTCGAACTTCCCGCCAAACAAACCTATTTACATAACACTCCTCCCCTCCCAGAAGTCACTTGGGGTGTTATTTACATACAAAGTCTCTCAGGTGACTAGGGCGTGTGCGAGTCCTAGTTGACCTGCGCAGTTCAGTCGGAGGGGCGGCGTCAAGCAGGTCGGAGGGACTCTCTGTTTCTCCCTGCTCCGCCAATGAGGCCTCCGGGACTTCCTTGTGGGCGGCGACTTGTCCGGCAGCCTGGACTACCTCGATGGGGCGGCGCGGGATACCAGAATCCTCAGCTAAGTCCTCCGCTCTACCCGGGCTTGTAGTTTGTGTTTCTGGTTGGTAGTCATGGTCAGGGGTTGGTTCGTCGAATCTGTCGTCGGTGTCTGCGGTTACTCGTTTTCTCAGTTGGTCAATGTGTCTGCGCCAAACTCTCCCGTTCCCCATGTCTACCCTGTATGATTTGGGCCCCGTGATTTCTGTAATGGTCCCTGCCTCCCAGAGTGGGCCCTGTCCGTAGTTTCTGCCGTGTACCGGCGTTCCTATGGTGAACTCTCTAAGCTTCCTCTCCCCCCACTTGAAAGCTTCTGGGGAGTAATTGGGATTAAGCCTGTCTAGTACTCCTCGGAGTTTCCGCCCCATTAATAACTCTGCCGGGTTTCGGCCTGTGGCTGTATAGGGTGTGGAGTGCTGTGCTATTAGGAATTTGTCTACCCTTTCCTGCCAGTCTCTGGGGCTTAAGTGTGAAAAGGCCTCCTTTGCTGACCTCACAAATCTCTCAGCCTGACCGTTACTAGCCAGATGAAACGGGGCCGAAAGGACATGTCTGATCCCTAGCCCCGCTAAGTACCCCTCGAATTGCGTCGCGGTGAATTGTGGCCCGTTATCTGATACTAGGATGTCCGGTAACCCATGGGTGGTGAATAACTGTCTGAGTTCTCTGATGGTTGTGTCGGTGGTAGTGGCCTTCATTAGTTTAATTTCCAACCATTTAGAAAACGCATCTACAACGACCATGAAAGTCTGTCCGTGAAATGGGCCAGCAAAGTCAATGTGTATTCTAGACCAGGGTCCCTGGGGTCTTTCCCACTCCCTTACGGTTGCCGTTGGTGGATCTGATCTGGACTCTTGGCTGGCATCTCCCCACCCACTCGGTAATGTCTGTATCCATGCTGGGCCACCAGACGTAGCTCCTGGCTAGCCCCTTCATTCTTACAATCCCAGGGTGCCCCTCATGCAACAACGTTAGAACTTTTTCCCGTAGGCGCAAGGGAATAACAACCCTATCGCCCCATAGCAAACAACCCCCTTGCATTGTTAACTCGTCCCGTTTTCCCGCGAACTGTTTAAATTCTCCGCTCCCAATCTTTTCCGGCCACCCCCTCATGACCCAACTTGCGACTGTCCGGATCACGTGGTCTTTGGTTGAGGCTCTCGCAACCTCGGCTGATGTTATGGGCCCAGAGTCCAATACGTCTATCAGCAAGATGGGGACGCCGGGTGTGGGGTCTTCTAGGCTGTCGGGTAGTGGGCATCAGCTGACTGCGTCCGCGTTGCCCATGTCCGCCCCTGGTCGGTGTACCAGGCGATAGGAGTATGCTGCGAGGAAGATGGCCCAGCGTGTCATCCTGGGTGATAGTGGTGCCGGTGTTGGCCGATCTCCCGCGAGGAGGCCCAGGAGCGGTCGATGGTCGGTGATTAGGTCAAAGTCTCTCCCGAACAAATACTCGTGGAATTTCTTTACTCCCGAAATGGCGGCGAGGGCCTCCTTGTCGAGCTGACTATAATTTCTCTCGGCGCTTGACAGAGTTTGGGAGTAGTATGCGATGGGTGCCTCTAGGCCATTCGGGGGTCTATGGCTCAGGACGGCTCCCACCCCTAACGGAGACTCGTCACATGCTAGAACAAGAGGAAGCGTTGCGTTGTACTGGATTAGAAAACTCTCGGCTGATAGCAGTTTTTTAATGCCGGCGAATGCCCTGTCTTCGGCCTTCCCCCATTCCCAAATGGCCTTTTTAGCTAACAGTCTATGTAAGGGTTCAGCCACTGTCGCCTTGTCTTTAAGGAAAATTGCGTAAAAGTTTAATAGTCCCAGAAAGGCCTGTAATTCCGCTTTATCCTTGGGGGTGGGAGCTTCTTTGATTGCCCTAATCTTGCTCTCTGTGGGGTGTATGCCGATGCCATCTACCCTGTATCCTAGGAATTCGACTGAGGGGACTGCGATCATGCACTTGTTTCTTTTTACTCTGTATCCTGCGTCCCTGAATTTCCTTAGGACCTCCCTCAGCCTTTCCCCTAGCTGTTGCTCATTGTCGGCAGTAATGAGTACGTTGTTAAAGTAGGGCACCACCCCGGGGATTCCCTGTAGTAGCCGCTCCATGGTGATTTGGAACAGTCCGGGGGCTATGCTTACTCCGAGTTGCAGGCGGTGCACTTGAAGGCCCCTCTGTGGGTTACAATAGTCTGTGCCTCTGCGGTAGCGCCATCTACGGGCAGTTGCTGGTACGCCTGCGCAAGATCGAGTTTTGCGAAGATCTTGCCGGGACCCAGGGAATGCAATAAGTGGTGGACGATGGGCACTGGGTAGGCGCTCTGCTGCAGGGCCTTATTAATTGTGCATTTATAATCAGCGCATATGCACACTGATCCGTCCAGCTTTACCGGTGTTACAATTGGGGTCTCCCATTTGGCGTGGTCAACCGGAACGAGCACCCCTTGCTTGATTAATTTGTCCAGTTCAATGTCAATTTTGGGCTTCAGGGCGAACGGTACCCGCCTAGGCTTTAAATGAATGGGTGCAATATTGGGGTTGAGATTAAACGAAATCGGGGTCCCCACATACTTGCCAAGCCGTTCGTCAAACACGTCCTGGAACTCCTGCATCAGGTCGTCTTTCAGGGTGCTTCGAATGTTCCTTACTCCAGTGAATCCCATGTCCAGGGCTCTAAACCAGTCCATGCCCAGGAGGCTTGGGAGGTTGTTGCTGACGATGGTGAGGGGTAGTTTCTCGGTAAACTCCCCGTACTGTACTTGGAACTCGCCTCTTCCTTCAACGGGGATGCGGTTCCCTTGGTAGTCTTTCAGCCTGCATCGTTGTGGCTGGAGCTGTCACTTGTGTACGCTGGGGATGGCTTTCTTCAGGTTGTCCCATGACATGATGGATATTGGCGATCCTGTGTCGATCTCCATCTGGCACTCCCATCCCTCAATTTCGACCGTGGTGTAGGTCTTCTCTCCAGGCGAGGTGCAGGTCTGCTCGATGCGTATGGTATAGGCCCCAGCGTCTTTGAATTTCACGCCCTTCCGGCTGCCGCCATCTTTGTTAGGCCTCCGGTGTGGCGCTGGCTCGGATTGGAAAGTTTGGCCACGTGGTTTGTAGCTCTGGTGTGTTTTGGATCTGCAGACTCGAGCAATGTGGCCCCTTTTCTCGCAGGAACGGCAAATGGCGTCCCTGAACTTACAGTTTTGTCGGGAGTGGGGCCCTCCGCAGCTGGCGCATCCGTCTCTGGGTTCCCTCCGGGCTGTGCGGGACTGCTCGGTGCGGTAGACTTCCTCTTCAGACTCCCCCTCGCTCGCGGTGCTTACGGCCTCTCGGTGCACGGATGCCGTCTTTTGTGTTGTCCGGGTTAGGTGGGAGCTCTTCAGTTTCTCTGCAGCCTTTACTGACGATTCTTGCGCTCTTGCCTCGTCCAGGGCGATGTGTAGGGTCAGGTTTGATCTCGCGAGTAGTCTTCTCTGGAGCCGTCTGTCCCTCACTCTGCAAATTAGTTGCTCTAGGAGCATTTCATCCAGGTCTCGGTACTCACACTGGGTTGCGGCCTTACGCAGGGCAGCGACATACTCACTGATCGATTCGCCCTCCTGCTGGAGCCGTTGCCGGAAATCATACCGCTGGATGTACTTCGATGGCGTTGGTGCATAGTGGTCTTTCAGCAGGATCTGTAGCATCGACCAGGAAATGTTGTGGACCGAATTCGGCTCCGACAATGCTTCGGCTGTGTCGAAGACCCGTGGTCCACAGTGGCTCAGGAACAGGGCTTTCTTTTGAACGTCCAGAAGCCCTTGCATGTCGTTTGCCACCATGAAGCACTCGAACTGGGACATGTAGGATCCCCACTTCTCCTCCTTGGGGTCGAAAGGCGCTGGTGGGGTGTAGGCAGACATCGTTTCGGGATTCTCCTGTGCTCCGCTCGCTCGCCTGGCTGGATTCAGGATGCGGTCTCCGGTCCCCTCTCTGAACGTGGCTTCAGCTCTTTTCTCTCGAGTGTGGCTTCAGCTCTCCTCTGCTTCTGGCCTCAAAATCCCACCTTCGTCACCAATGTTAAGTTGGGTGAATGAGGACGCAGTAAGCCAGAGTAGTGAGTGACAACAGCTCTTTATTGTATAGTGAGAATCCAGCAACTAACCCAGGGAGCTAGCTCCCTTTATATACCTTGCAGCTGTAGTGATCAGCCAATCAGCTGAAGGTCAGTTAATTCGAACTTCCCGCCAAACAAACCTATTTACATAACACTAAATATAAAGCATTAATATTTAAAATAAGTATAAATTGAAAATTATTAGATTGAATAAACCTGTAATATTGCCAAACAAGTTTTGCATACACAGAATACTCCATGACTGTCAATACAGAATATTTTTGTGGTTTAGACACCATACTAGAAAATAATATTTTGTAGTTAAGTAGAATAATTTGGGTATGTGCCACACCAATCAATGGATATTTTTCAAAGCGATTTGTGAATTCCCCTCTCCCACCTATGATAATTTAGTTTTAAAAGAATTTTTATTTTACTTATGGACAAACTCATGCCTTTTAAAAAAAAAAAACATTTTCTTGAGAGAATTTCTTTAATATTCGGGCCAAAAGTGTACTGCAGCTGCCAAAAAAGCTAACACAGTCCTAGGCTGCATTAACAAGCAGATAGAATCAAGATCACATGAATTGTTAGTACAGGTTGTTAAGTGAGGATCTCACATGACCATGACTCTCTTTCCCTTCCCTTCCCTTCAGTGGTGGGTTTCAAATTTTTTTACTACTGGTTCTGTGGGCATGGCTTGGTGGACATGGCATGGCTTGGTGGGCGTGGCAGGGAAAGGATACTGTAAAATCTCCCTTCCCTCCCCACTCCAGGGGAAGGATACTGTAAAATCTCCATTCCCTCCCAACTCCAGGAGAAGGGTACTACAAAATCCCCATTTCTTCCCGATCAGCTGGGACTTGGGAGGCAGAGAATAGATGGGGGCGGGGCCAGTCAGAATTTTTACTACCGGTTCTCCGAACTACTCAAAATTTCTGCTACCAGTTCTTCAGAACTGGTCAGAACCTGCTGAAACCCACCTCTGCTTCCCTTCCCTTCTTTGGGGTGGGTGGGTGGGTGGGGGGAATAGGCTTGTCTTAACTCTTGCAAAAACTTCAAGTATCCATTTTCCCCTTAAGACTCTCCATGCCTACTAAAAAATTGAACTCATTTGGAGTCTAGCTCTTCCAACTTTTAAAATATGAACATGGCATTCAAAGTTCAGTGCAACCTTTGAGCCAAGCGATGTTATACTGTAGATAAACTAGCTGTTGTAGATGAAAGAGTACCATCTCTCAGGAATTTAAACAAAGTATTTTTAGGGCAAGAGCCAATTCACTGTCTGATTACAATTCCGGTTCATCTCTTTTTCTTTAATTTATCATTTATCAACTTACTCTTGATGCAAAATGCAAAAGATGATGAGCCATCAGTGAGAAAAGCATTGGAAACCTAATTGACAAAATTAGTCTGTAGGCAATAACCATTCAGAATAATTTCAATAAGCTGATTACAAACTAACATGAAGAATAAATTGTCATTTTACCGAAATGTGTCTGTGATATTATGTAAAATCTAATGTTTGGAGGTAAGCTTTTCTATTACTACAATTTGCTCTATTGTTTCTCGTGAATTATACGATTCACCATCTAGAATGGGAATTACCTACAATTGTAGTGAAAGGTCATATGATCTAAAAGGGAAAAAATGTGACCATGGTAAGAGACACATTAAAGGAAAAACTCCTCTTTCAATGTCTAGAGCCATACTTAAGAGAAGTGCTTATAATTCCTTGACTTATAACCACAATCGAGCCCAAAATTTCCATTGCTAAGCAAGACAGTTGTTAAGTGAGTTATGCCCCATTTTACAATTTTTCTTACCATAGTTATTAATTGAATCAGTGCGGGTGTTAAGTTAGTAACACCGTTGTTAACGGGGCCTGGCTTCCCCATTGAGTTTGCTCATTAGAAGGTCGCAAAAGGTGATCACATGACCCCAGGACTCTGCAACTGTCATAAATATGAACCAGTTACCACACGTCTCAATTTTGATTACGTGACTATGGGGAAGCAGCAATGGTTGTAAGTGTGAAAATGGTCATAAGTCAATTTTTCCAGTGCCGTTGTAACTAGGAATGGTCACTAAACAAATAGTTGTAAATCAAGGACAACCTGTATTACCAATATAAAATTCTGTGGCCAATGGATTCTTTCTGCTATTTTGATTTTGTTTTTCTTTTCTGTAAATCTCCCAATATCATTTTGTGGTTCAAAATAGAAAAAAACAAAGTTTATTTTAATGATTAATGTGGATGGCCCCATGTGTCGAGATCCCCTCCACACCTTGCATTACAGTGAATCCTGGTGCTATGAACCCTTCAGCAGCAAGCGGCTTGTGGGGATTGGTTGGGTTATTGGGTGGGATCTCACGTTTACACAGGTGGTGGGGGTGAGTAGTATAATTGCAGGCGGTCGGTCATGCTGCGGTCAGGACAGGCTTTGTATTCCTGACACCCTGCCCGCTGCTGAGAAGGAGGACGATGCAGCTCACGCATGCGTTGTGGATGCCAGACCCGGAAGGGCATATTAACAAGCCGCAAGAGCGGGCGTTGGAAGGCAGCCGCTCCCAATGCCGACTTTGTGTATTTTCACATCAAGTTCACTTGTTGTTAGTGGAGCTGTTCAGGTGGAATAAAAGATTACAGCAGCTGAAACCTGTTGGCAGCATTCTTCTTCCCACTCTGACTCAGACACGCAATGCAAGTTTGACACATGATTTCAGCTACAAAAGGAAAATGCCAATATATAGATGATCTTCAAACTCCCTTCCAACCTTTACTTTCTATGAGTATAATAACACATTCTCTATTATTCTAATGATATAATAACATAAGATTAACAAAGCAAGGCTATTTAAATCAATTGCTGAAAGGGGTAATCATTTCAATTGCTCTAAATGTTACATTTAGTTTGGTGAATGATATGTGGGTGTGATCTTGGGAGACTGGGCAAAGAGGTGCTGAGGATAGGATAGGATAGGATAGGATAGGATAGGATAGGATAGGATAGAATAGAATAGAATAGAATAGAATAGAATAGAATAGAATAGAATAGAATAGAATAGAATAGAATAGTTCTTTATTGACCAAGTGTGATTGGACACACAAGGAATTTGTCTTCATCAAATTATAGTCAAATAAATCAAACTATAATCAGATTATAGTCAGATAAGAGACAGCATAGCCTGCAACTGGATAATGGAAGAGGCAAGAGGCTCACAAGAGACCCTCCCTAATATCTCAGGCTACAAAGGAGATGAGAGGTGGGGACACAATTATATTTTCAGACTTGCAAGATTCTGTCAATGTAGCTTTACAATCAGTAGTATTGGCTCATCTGGTTGTGATTCCTGTCTGGTTTACCCCACGAGGTTGACAAGTAGGTGCTTAAAACCATGAACAAAACTTTTATGGAGCAATTGAAGCAAACGGAATACATTTCATGCCTTACTACATCTTTCTTTGACCGTTCATTTTGATATCACTTAAATATGAAAATTGGCTATTTCTAAGAAACAAAAAGGCAGTAATGTGACATTTCTTGCACTTTCTAAATGGGCCGAGGGAACTTTCATAACAGGGGCTGAAGGATACATTTATTCTGCTTAGCCATGTGTTACTTGCCTCGAAAATTACCACAATAATACAAATTTACAGTTACTCACTAGATGAGGAGTAAATGTTGTTCAGTGATGTGTATAAGAAAATTGATGGCCTTGAGAATAAGTCATGAAAAGGGTTATTTTGGAAGCTGTGGTGATGGAAGAATGAATGGTTTATAGGCTAAGAACAGGGTTGTCTGTAAAATGGTTTCATATTGGCAGGCACTTTAAGATACAGACAGTGTTTAATGCAAAACTCACATTGACTTCAGCCACATTTTAGGTGAAAGAAATGAACCAGTTACTAATGGAAAGGAGAAGATTTATCAGAGATACTGGAAAACCAACATTGTTTTAGGGATAGAAATCTGATTCCTTGCAATTTAAAACCTCTTTCTTTCTTTCTTTCTTTCTTTCTTTCTTTCTTTCTTTCTTTCTTTCTTTCTTTCTTTCTTTCTTTCTTTCTTTCTCTTCTGTAACAACTCTGAACATCTCTATACAGGTAGTCCTCGATTTACAGCAGTTCATTTAGTGACCGTTCAAAGTTACAACGGCACTGAAAAAAGTGACTTATGACCGTTTTTTCACAGTTATAACCTTTACAGCATCCTCATGATCATGTAATCAAAATTCAGATGCTTGGCAATTGGTTCATACTTATGACCATTTTAGCATCCTGGGATCCTTTTTTGCAACCTTCTGAGAAGTAAACGATATTGGGGAAGCCAGATTCACTTAATAACCAGGTTACTAACTTAGTGATTCACTTAACAACTGTGGTGGGAAATGTTGTAAAATGGGGTAAAGCTCACTTAATGAATTCTCACTTAACATAAATTTTGGGTTCAATTGTGGTCATAAGGACTAGCTTTCTACGTGATAATCTTCATCAAACACTCAAATATAGTTGTCTCTCTATAGTTACAGATGGATGAAACCTACTGTTTTCAAATTACACATAATTAACTCAAACTAATTAAACTAATTATTCTAAGTAAGAATGTATCAGATTGCACATTATTTTCTTTTCTTTTCCGGGCAATTCTGCCTAAACACAGATTAGAGAAAGAGACAGAGAGCGGGAGACAGAGAATTGTAATTTCACAGTTTGTGGAAGTTTACACCGCTAGTTTTGGAGATTTTGGTGGCTGCAGCTTTTTCCAATAATGGTCAATGTTGTAAATATTTATGACAGTGCATTCTAAATTTTAAAGAATTAATTCTAATTTTGGTTTTCACATAATTGGGACACAAGCTAGAACTTCAATCATCTGTAAGTAGGATATATTCATATTCACTAATGGCATCCAAGAAGTTAAAATTTCTGGATCTTATGTAAGGAAGAACAGATGTGAGAGCACAGCAAGCTTTGCATGCATGTTTTTGTGCAAAGAAACAACCGATACATTTTACAGGTTGTTTTCCTATTTGTTTATTTACAGTTTTGACTTTAATGGCTTCCCACTTGTACATGAATTTGGACAATTGAAAAGGGTTAAAACATTTAAAACTGTTGACAGTAGTTTCCTCGGCGGCCTTTTGTTTTACATTCTTAGTGCAACCACCACCATATCTTTATTTGTAGAAAGAGATAAATAAATGCATATATACTAAACCAAATTTAGTCAAAACAGAAACCCTGCTTCAAGATAGTTAGAACAATTTTACTATTGCTTTGGCTCAGAACTAAATAACATTATCTAACTCTTTGTCTTGCGGCCTAGCTTCTTGAAATATAATTGATGGCTTGTGGCCATGGGTCTTCCTGTTTTAACCAATTGCCCATTTATAATATATAAGCATTATGTATTATAAATACATATTTATCCTGGGATCCATGCTGACGAGGAAGAGGAAATGCAAGAGTTGATTCACCAAGAGAATCCTCCTAGAAAAGGCCAGTGATGCCCCATTTTCCATGCCGATGCTACGCAATTCATCTATGGGATTCTATCATTCTTCAGATATAGGGACTGAGGGAGTACTGTGCCTTTAAATTTTTCTTGTGGCCACTCCCCTCTGGTTCTGTTGTCACCTCAGTTATTTCTCTCAGTCTTCGTGTAGGGACATGAGTTTAGGTTTCTCTCGTTCTGAGGTGATTTTTTTCTCTTAAAAAATTTTGTGCCTTGTTGTTTATTTTGTAGATAGTGTAGATAGTGTAAATTATTTGTGTATATAGTTCTTTTTTTTTTTTTAGGTCAGATTGGGAGCGTTTTATATACATATATATATATATATATATATATATATATATATATATATATATATATATATATATATATATATAAATTTCCAAACGGCGTGTGGTTGCCGTGGAGGCGGCTAGCCATCGGCTGCAGGCGTGGGGGTCTTTTGGTGAGCCGATTGATCACCCATCGCCTTCTCCTTAGCAGCGAGCGACTTTCCTTCATTTGGTGAGTGCGCACAGCCTTATGGCTCTTTCCTTGGCCGCTGGCGAGCGGGTGTGGGGTTGCTGGTCTGCTGGCTCTCCCTCCGCCGCCATTACGCTCCCAGGTAGTGGCGGCTGCAGAGTACCTGCTCGGGGGCCCGAGTTCAAACTCTGCCTCTCCTGCTTTAGCCTCGCGGCGCCTTAAGGAGCGTTGAGTCCCTGCGCCATCTTGACTGGTCCCAGAGGAGCGGAATTCGCTGTTTGGTTTTTTCGTGTGCTTTTGGGCGCCATTTTCCTTTTCGTTTGGGCGAGGCTGCACTTTAGGGGACGATAGACTCTAGCGCTTGCTAACAGGTGGAGGATGGTCTACTCGTGAGTAGGGAACCAGCACTAACGTTTGGCTGGTGAGTATGCCAATTTTTTTCCTGGGACCTTGTGCCCTTCAGGCACCTTTGGGAACTGGCAGCTATTTTGGATGCCATTTGGGAGCTGGCAGCCATTTTGCGGTCTTTGGGTTTTTGCATTGCCAATGGCTTTTATAACTGTTGGCCAATATTCCCTCCTTTATTGCAGTTCTGCTGCCTCCTGGTCCTTGCTGCATAATACTATGGCGGACCAAGAATTCTCATCAGACCCTGAACAGGCTCCCATTGTGCCTAGGCCTAAGAAGGCCTCCAAGAAGAGGTCCAGGCCCACTTCTGACAATGCCTCCTCCACTTCAGCGCAGCCTTCATCTGCTGCTGGCAGGGAAGAACAGAGGAGACACAAGGCCCTGGAGAGGCAATTTACTAGGGCCCAGAAACAGGCTCAACTCAGGGGTGAGGTGATTGAGGAAATCCCATCCCCTCAACAGCCCGGGTGCAGTCAGGATTCTGATCTTCATCCTCAGACAAATCCTGATACAGCAGCTCCAGGTGGTGACAGGCCTGTCACCCCTCAGGACACCCTTTCTTCGGGTAGACCGGGGCCTTCAGCGACATTTACACCTACGGCAGCTGGCCTATGTTCTCACCTACGTCCCTCAGGAGGGATTGGGTTGGCCTCCTAATCTGGATTTTCAGTCTCTCTTTACAGATGCTTTGGCCAAGGCTATTACTTCAGGCTTGCAACAAGGGATTCCGCCTTGGCAGATGCCTTTGGCCCAACCTGTTGTCCAGCCCTTACCACCACCTCCGTCTCCTGCTATTCCCGCCTCGTCACCCCAGGCGCCCTCGGAGTTGGCACCTAGCGAGGGGACAGATACAGTAGAAGGGGATCAGGTAGACCCAGAGTTTTCCAATGATGATGGACTAGTCCCAGATAGGCCAGCATTTACCACCCTCTTTCGGCCGGCTGTATTTAAGACTCTACTTAGGAAGGCCAAAGCTGCTACGAATATGGGCACGATAGTTAACCCAAATGCCCAGGGAGCATCTGGCGTTCAACCTCATGGCGACCTTTTCGCTGTGCCGGCCCCAGACCAGGATTTCATTCCATGCCCGGACCTTTTTCAGGATGTCATTAAGAGACAATGGGAAGCTCCGGGTGTTCTGTCTGCCCCAAGTAACCATGACAAAAAACTCTATTGTGCTGATCCAGTCTTGGAAAATTTACTTAGTTTACCTTCTGTAGATCCTCCAGTGGTGACTCTCTCGTCCTCAGCGGTGTTGTCCTCAGACGCTGTGGAGGTTTTGAAATCAGACGAACGTAAAGAGGTTTCCTTTCGGAAGGCGCATCAGGCTTCTGCCTGGGCTGTGAAAGCTGCAACATCTGCATCTTTCTTTAATAGAGCTACGTTGATTTGGCTTTGCCAGTTGCAAGGAAGGTTGCCCCCAGATAACACCAGGCTCAATCAGGACCTTAATAAATTGGTGGCCGCCACAGAGTACTCTGCTGACGCCTCCCTGGATGCAGCTAGATTTGCTACTAGAGCAATGGCATCCTCTGTGACATCACGCAGACTCCTTTGGCTCAAGCCCTGGAAGGCTGATTCAAAATCAAAGTGGAAACTTGCTTCCGCTCCTTATCAAGGTTCTTCACTTTTCAGAACGGCTTTAGAGCCTATATTGGTTGAGGATAAAGATAAGCGGAAAGTTTTGCCCATTACTTACAGTAGACAGGAACGTAGATACATCCCTTATACTCAGCGGCAGCCTTTTCGGGCTGAGCCAGGGCCCAGGGGATCCTATTACAACAGGCCCTTTTCCCAGGGATACGACCGTTTCCCAAGTAGACAGGGCAACAGTGACAGGGGTCATTTCCAACCATCCTCCAGACGCCCCTTTAGAGGTTCATTCTCCTGTTCCGTTAGACGGGGCAAATGACTCCCTCCCCCTGGTTCCCATAGGGGGACGGCTCCTTCATTTTCTGCCCCAGTGGGAGGCCATCACATCCGACCCTTGGATTCATTGCACGGTGGGCCTCGGCCTGTCGTTGGAATTTCAAACCCTTCCCAAAAATTTTTTCATTCAATCCCCAGTACCCACCAACAAGGTCAGGAGGGACAATCTCTGCACAGAGATTCAACATCTGTTGAACGTTGGGGCTATAGAGCCGGTGCCGCCATCTCATCAAGGAAAAGGGGTGTATTCGATTTTGTTTCTGGACCCCAAGTCCTCCGGGGACTGGAGAGCCATCTTGAATCTCAAGCACCTCAACAGATTCATCAGGTACAAGAGATTCAAGATGCAATCACTCAAAACCATCTTGAGTTGTGTTTGGAAAGGGGACATGATGACGTCAATCGATCTTCAGGAGGCCTACCTCCATGTCCCGATCCACCCCCAACATCGCAAGTTTCTTCGCTTTGTTTTTGCCGGACGGCATTACCAGTACCATGCGATGCCATTCGGCCTCTCGTCTGCTCCGAGGATCTTCACCAAACTGTTGGCGGCCGTGGCGGCCTCCATTCGTCTAATTCCTATCCGCATTTTGTGTTACCTAGACGACATTTTGATTTTGTACAGTTCCCACACCCAAGCGCAGCAGGACATGTTGACAGTGTGTCGGGTCATGGAGCTTCACGGCTTTTCTATCAATTGTCAGAAGAGCCATCTTCTTCCTTCCACATCCATCATCCACCTTGGAGCTCGAATCGACTCAGTGAAGTTGCAGGTCTTCCTTTCGGAGGAGCGTCGACAGAACATCAAAGACCTGGTTCTTCATGTCCTGGCCTTGAGGCGAGTGTCTCTCATAACTTTGTCTCGATTGCTTGGCAAATTTATCTCATGTTTAGGAATCGTTCCGTGGGCACGGCGCCACTCAAGACCACTCCAGTGGTTTCTCCTGCCATTTCAGAAACTGGGCCAGAGGTCATCCAGGACCACAGTGTCGCTTCCACTGCAGGTACGTGTATCCCTCCGGTGGTGGGTGTCGGGGACCCTGGCACTGGGTTGCCATTTTCACGAACCATCCAGGATAGTCCTCACCACAGACGCGAGTCTCTCCGGTTGGGGGGGGGGTCACCTGGAGACTCAGGTGATCTAGGGACTTTGGACTCAGTTGGACTCTCGGGACAATATCAATGTACTGGAACTGAGAGCAGTGAATCTTGCCCTAGTCCATTTTCAGCATTGGATGCATCACCACCATGTCCTGGTTCTCACGGACAACATGTCGGCAAAAGCCCACATAAATCGGGAAGGGGGCACCCAATCTCAGACTCTCATGCGGGAGTCAGAGACATTGTTGGACTGGGCGGAACTTCATCTATTGTCCCTGAGGGCGGAACATATCTCCGGGTTCACAAATGTAACAGCAGACTGGCTCAGCAGAAAACATCTGGATCCGTCAGAGTGGAAATTGAACCCGGATCTGTTTCGGGAGCTGACTCGACGGTTCGGCCAACCGCTGGTGGACCTGTTCGCCCATCAGGACAACGCACAGCTTCCCAGGTTTGTGACTCGTTTTCCTTGTCTGGGAGCCGAGAACATCAATGCCCTGCGGTGTCCGTGGCCCCTGGGGCTACTTTATGCTTTTCCCCCCATCCCTCTGATTCCGGGGGTGATCCGCAAGCTGCTATGGGAACGCGCAGAGATCCTTCTGGTGGCACCGCACTGGCCCCGACGCGCCTGGTTCGCAGTCCTCGTGACCCTCTCTGTTCAACCCCCGTGGCGCATTCCTCAGGACAAAGTATCGCTCAGCCAAGGGACTGTACTCCATCCAAATCCCCAGTGGCTGCAATTAGCCGTGTGGCGCTTGAGCGGGTCCGCCTGAGGAAAGACAATATATCAGGGGAAGCCATCCACATCATCCAGGCTGCTAGGCGTCTGTCAACCGTAAGGATTTACGATGCCTCTTGGAAAGCATTCTGTCAGTGGTGTGCCACTCGTCATGTTGACCCTACTTCCGCATCAGTGCCGGAGGTTATAGACTTCCTTCAAGCAGGGTTTGCTAAAGGGCTAGCCCCCTCCACTCTTAGGCGTCAGGTAGCTGCCTTAGCGACAGTCCTGGGATCTGGTGACACTAGGTCCCTGACCCTCAAACCATGCATTAGAAGTTTTTTGCGAGGGGCTACTAATCTCCGCCCTCCTCTCATTCATAGATATCCCTCGTGGGACTTGTCCCTAGTTTTGAGGGCTCTCACGGTCGCTCCTTTTGAGCCTCTGGCTTCTGTCAGCCTTAGATTTTTGACCCTGAAAGTGGCATTCCTTCTTGCCATTACATCGGCACGAAGGGTTTCTGAACTTGCCCTAACCCTAACCCTAACCCTAACCCTAACCCTAACCCTAACCCTTTCAATCCGTAGTGACCTTTGTATTTTTAAGCCCAACGTAGTTGTTCTCAGACTTGACCCTTCTTTTGTGCCCAAAGTTAATTCCGTTTTTCACAGACAACAAGAGATTATTTTACCTGATTTTTGCCCCCTACCTCGTCATCCTCTAGAGACTCAGTGGCACACACTAGATGTCAGACGGGCCTTGCACCGCTACATTGCCAGAACTTCATGCTTTCGCAAAACTGAAGCACTCTTAGTTTCATTCCCCCCGGCATCCATGGGCCAGAAGGTTTCTTCTCGAACTGTAGCTAGATGGATTAAGGCTTGCATCGCCTCTGCTAATAGCTCACAGGGCAGAACTTCTCCCGGGAAGATCTTGGCTCACTCAACCCGCAGCGCTGCCACGTCGGCCACTTGGTCAACTCAAGCATCCATTCTGGACGTTTGTCATGCTGCTACGTGGACGGCGTTTTCCCCATTCGTCCGCCATTACAAGATCGACTCCCTGGCTTCAGCAGAAGCTTCCTTTGGCCGACGGGTGCTGCAGTCTGTCCACTCCCCTGGGATCCACGAGCCCAGCCAGCTTCTCTCCCAGTAGTTGGGTGCTTGGGCATATCCCATAGATGAATTGCATAGCATCGCCATGGAAAAAGAACGTTGGATTACCTGAACGTTCCTTTTCATGTCAATGCGGAGCAATTCATCCCACCTCTCAGGCTGTCTGGGGTGGGGAGGTGGTTTCTGGTGTTTTCCTCTCTTTTCAGGTTACGTCTCACGTGGAACTCCTTCGAGAAATAACTGAGGTGACAACAGAACCAGAGGGGAGTGGCCACAAGAAAAATTTAAAGGCACAGTACTCCCTCAGTCCCTATATCTGAAGAATGATAGAATCCCATAGATGAATTGCTCCGCATCGCCATGAAAAGGAACGTTCAGGTAATTCAACGTTCTTTTTTTTGAGATGAAAGGGGACCAGGAAACCAAGAAACCACGTTTCTCAGTCATTGTACTTGCACTGGCCTGGTTGATGATGTCCTTCAGAAATTGGTCAAAATAGATTTCATTGGGAGGCTACTAAGAGACTTATATGGTAACCATTTGTGTTTATTTTGTTATGGTATAATAGTTCTGTATCATTTACTTTCTACTGTGGATATTTTTCTACTGCATTGTTTTTTTATTGTTTTATAAGCCATGAAGGGTCTAGGAAATTTTTTCTGGTCTAATAAATATAATAACATGTGAAAAATAACTTCTCATTTAAATTTATACCACTGCTGTAGTAAATGGTCTATGTTCAACACAATTTCCAGTACAATATTGAAGTTAAGCCTAATTATCTACCTCAATAAGGAACTACAATAGGTATTTTACACAACGACAGAATAAGCATACATATAGTACTTAGTAACCATTCCAAATATATATACAATTATGAAATAAATAATGACTACAGGTATAAGCCCGTAGACAATGTTAAAATAAAGGCTCTGTGTTAGCATTAGTGCTTCTATTCACAACCATAACACGTTTTCAGAATTGTCAGGGATTTATGATCTCACTTATTATTGATAATGCAATGGTGAAACCTCTGTTGCAAGTATCAATGTAATTCCAGAATTCTGAGCCAAATAACATTCATGACATAAATTGAAAGAAATCTCATTCCATTCCTTGCTTGTTAAGGGGGAAAACGATGACACCTCTGACAGATCTCTAGAGGAAAGGAAAAGACAGAAAGAAATCTAATAGCTTTTGCTTTTGTAGCTTTAAACATCAAATTCAAGACTTCAAGGTCCTCTACAAATGCTGCATATTATTAAACCAAATGGGCAACCTTAATCAATCCAGTATATCTTTAGTGGAAGCAGAAAGGTGACGGCTGAAAAAATATATCAGAGAACCTGAAGTGTGTACAGGAAAAGAGCAATTTCAAAATCCTGGGGTCAAATGCTTAGATCCAAATATAATTGCCTTCAAGATATATCTTAGATGTAGAAACTAGTCAGGATTAAAGGAAACGAAAAAGAATTACGCACTGCTTGAAACCTTGTGACATGGCAAGCTAGGGTCTCTGATGCAAAAAAAAGGAAGAAAAAAATGTTATAAAAACATAGATTCTTATAATTGGAAATAGATGAGTCAAATTTTAGATTGAATAGAGCATTTCCATATATAAATGACAGACAGTATTTATTCTGCTCTTACACCATTTCAAAAAGTAAATTTTGAAAGGAGCAAAAGAAAAAAAAGGAGAAGGGAATTAGGATGTTAATGGGAGATTATTTTTTAAAATCTATTTCAAATTCAAAATAGAATCAGGCTTCGGGACTAAAACACATTCTCTTTAATTAAACTATCTTTCTCATGTTAAGTTACTCTTCAAAACACAATTCCATTGTAAGCAGCAGAGTTGCCAGACCTGTTCCTATTGCTAATGGGTGAAATCCAGGACTATTCCACAGTACTCAATACAATTGACCCTAATGGCATGGACTTTAAACATTGTTAGAACTGGTAGCTTATGAAGAGTTGAATCCAATTCTCACATTCAGATTCTGTGTCCGTTTGCCTACTAAAGAGAACATCAAGCGTCTTCTCACATTAACTTTTCATGTACCTCGGGGAAAGATGTTCGAGTTATAAACGAGGCCTTTGCTGAAGAAAGTATGCGTTTTGGCCACAAAATGCCTTTTGCCACACTTTATTCCTATCACTATAAACATTTTATCACGTAGGGATTTAGAAGTTATCCATCGAACTGAGGAAACAAAGACTGCTTCTGTGACCACACATGGAAATAGAAACATCATTTTGATTGCGCTCTTGGCTCCTGTGATCACAGCAGGCTCAACGGCTAGCAAAAGGCAAGCAAATAAGACAATGTAATGCCCCATGGTACTGACATATATCAACTTTTGCTTTCACTTCTTATTAAAAACTGAGCAAGTCCACAGAAAATGATCTTATTAAAAGCTACCAAAAATAAGCTTTCTTCTGGTCTCAAGTCAAAGAAGGGCTACATTGAAGTTTCATGTGTGGGCACACGAGTCTGTATATAAAAATAAATTCAAAGCTAGCATATCTACGTTTAAGGTTGTCACATATAAATGCCTAACTCCAATACCACCTCCTACTTGGTACAGTAAGGGTTAACACCACACCCTCACCTTTTCCACAACTCCTCCTTACCTTTAGCCACACCTCCCTAGTACTTAAATGACATACACGAGGTACTGGGGTGCTCTGTGACTTCACCTGTAAGAGAGCAAAGTTGACTCAATAAATATGATTGGAACATACCATTGATTCTGAGTATTTCTTGGGCTAGATCCTCATATTTTAACAAAGGTGTTATAAGCACTGGAATATTAAACATCAGGATTTTCTATATTTTCCATTCCATGAAATTAAAATATGGACACTCATGCTGGCATGGATCGAGGTTTTATAAATTACTGTGGAAATTACCTTAGTGAAGGCTGGTATAGGAATGTACTCATATTCTTATTTTGGAGAAATCTGTCAGTCACATGCTTACTTGACTGTTAGCTGTCTATGGTTTAGTTGCAGAAATGCTGGCTCTCTTGCAAGAGAATTCTTTTTTTCCAATTCTGATTCACTTTGGCTTTCAGCCATCCATTACGTCAAGCTGTTAATCTTCTCTCATGCCATAAGGCATCCCATATCTTCCAGCTATCCATCACCCCTTTGAATTCCTGGCTGCTCATCTGGGTTTTAAAAATAAAGTCTTACCTTTTCATTTCAGTTCAAGAACAGAATACTGTGCAAATCATTCTACATACTACCATTTCTCCCTTTTTTTCCCCATTAGTTTTTTTTTCATAAACTGAAAACCAACTGACTGGATCATCCAAAACTTATCTTCCATCTTTCTCCTCTCTCTAACACAACTTCTAAAGGGGCATCATTTTGCATGCCATTGGGACTAGAGATTTTGTTGGCAAGTACAAAATGGATGGAGCTTGTTTGCCATCAGCTACAGAAGTGTTGCCTCAGAAGGTCCCATCTGGCTCCCCCTTGATTAAAGTCTCAGCATGCTTTTGATATGTTTCTTCCCTCGAGGAATATAGCTCATTTTAATTTTGGTTTCATTTTTTAAAAAGAATGATAATGTAAATTACCTCAACCCAGTGAAAATTCTAAAGACATGACAGATATACTTAAATGTTTTACAAACAGTACTGCAGCACTACCGGTAGTTCTAGGTACATGTTTTGGAAGTGATTACAGGACAAAAGACTAAAGTTATATCTCTATAGGTTTGGGAAATGTTCTCATTGTTTCTGCTACTATCATATATAAGGATTTCAATAGATATCAATCTGGGGATTTAGCTGTAAAGATCCCCCTCCAACTCCAGAATTGATCAAGAAACTGTTTATCAATTGTTCATATCAAATCTTTGAAGATAGATACTGTCTAAGATAGAATAGAATAGAATAGAATAGAATAGAATAGAATTTTTATTGGCCAAGTGTGATTGGACACAGAAGGAATTTGTCTTGGGTGCATATGCTCTCAGTGTACATAAAATAAAAGATACGTTCATTAAGAATCATAAGGTACAACACTTAATGATAGTCATAGGTTAAAAACAAGCAATCAGGAGATAGAATAGATAGACAGACAAATATTCTTTTTAGATATATCAGTTAAAAGTTAAGACTTCTTGGTCAAGACTATGTAATTTTCTTTTTTTAAAAAATCAGAAAAGGTTTCCCAGGATAATTTTTCAGATTTTCCACTCTGGCTTACGTTCAGTCTCTCCATGCGTCAGCCAAGAACGAATCAAGTCTAATTCTCTTTAGGTTTTGGGGATCAGCCAAGATTGACTAAATGATACAACTTGCATGGGCAAAAGTCTCTTTCAAATCAAGTTTGAATCATGATGATTTCTTAAATAGATCCAAATTTTTCTTAGCGTTGAGAAGGAGTTTGTTGTGTCTTTTTCTGGGATTTTTTTAAAAAAACTTTCCAGTGTAGTTTATAGCCCTGGTAATCCTTGTGATTTCACTTCCAGGTATTAACCAGATTTGACTTTGTTCAACATTTGTGGATCAATCGTAATTGACTAGCTACTACCACCAATTGTAGGCTAAACACTGACATAGTTGAGGATGAGGATAAAATTAGATCATGGAAAGAGATATATATGGAAGTATGTGTACAATGAAAATGGGGTGGGGGGGAAGCAGAAGAAGTGATAGTGATAATATTTCAGGATTAATCATGACCTAATTCACAAGGAACTCTGAACTGAGAGCACAATAAACTTACAATCCAAACAGTGCAACAATTCTTGGCCTTGTATCTATAATCTATAACACTTTTTCCCCTAGCGGAGGAAAGATGAGGAAAAGTAAAAGCAAAGAAGAAAATGTATCATTATGAAAATAATGAGACTGGTCATTTGGACAAAGATAATTTAAATTGGTAAATTGGTATCTACCAGAATGAAGCCAATGTCTGTTGGCCATAATTAATTTTCCTTGGTCACCTGAAGGATTACAAGGTGTAATGGTCCTTGAAACATTATCAGAGAAGAGAAAGCTCAAAGGAAAAAGCCACATCGTCCTCCCTCCTCACATTCCCTGGAAGACATTTTCTAAGAAGTCAGAGAGGATAAGTACTTTCTCTGAGGCCCCAAATGACAGAAAGACAAAATGGAAATTGTAGATGGCTATCAGTAGCTATTCAATCAATAATCCACTTCAGAGTAAGCCTGTTAAAGAAAGAGCTTCTGGCTGCGGAGGTGTACATATCATGCATAACTTCTGCTTGAGCTGGGAGTTCTGTGAATTAAATTTAATGTAAGAGGATGCATTTTCTAAACAGAAAGTATACAACTGAGCCCTAGAAGCAATCTATAAGTCATCATCCTATCACAAAAAGAGAACTTTCAAAGTCATTTTTTCCCTCAGAAAATAGATGTAATGTAGGGAGGCACACAAATAATGAATGCCTACCATCATAAAAGCATTTTTGACAAAGACGAAATGTAATTGGCATCTTTGTTCAGATTAATCTTTTAAATGGATCAGTTTTTGTGCACACCAGGTAGCCAGCAACACAGCCCATAGATGTTTCATTGAACATGAAAAAATTCCTTTTTCTTTTCAAATAGGAGTTTAGCTCTCTACAAATGGCAGGGCTCAAATAGTTGTTTCAAGGGAGGACTGACAAGCTGAAGATAACTTAACAGATGATTGATATTGCCAGCGAAGGGCCTATTATTTGGCGCTTTGCGTGACTTGTCATATGTGACAAACAGCTCCTTTATAAAGATGGCATTACAGCTGGCCCATTCCTGAGGATGATTTTTCTCGCTGAGGAAATAAGGTCAAATAGTTGTGGGCAAATCTTAAGCGCTTTTAAAATTCAATGCCATCTTTTCTCTGTCTTTTAGAAATCATAGTGCATTTATGTAAGTGCAAACAATTCAGAACTGATTGAGATCTTCCACCCTGGTTTCCTTGTTGTCTGTTATTGATGCAGCATGAAAAGTTAAGTAGAGACTACTCTAACTAACAGTCAGGGAGGACGATCCTTCGCTGCTTGTCCGGTTTTTGTAAAAACAACAACAAACCTCATATAATATTTTAAAAAAAGTGAGGTGTGAGAGAAAAGGCTATAGATTGTTTAGCTGTAATTTGCTGAAGAGCTTGACTTGATGTATTGCTACAGAAAGTGGCAACAAGGTTAGGGTTAATACTTTAGTTCAACCCTAGACATCTTCCAGTCAAAGTAATTGCTATCCCCAAGGACCAGAAACGGCAAAAACATACCAAAAGCTTACATTCTGCTGCTTGTGGAGTCCTTATTACAACAAACTCTATATTCTTGTGGTTAGAATCTGCTCAGCAACCCTTGTTAGATACAGATTGCAATATATCTAAGGTGACCAATCTTCCTCCTTTAGGGAGGACAGTCCTTCTTTTGTAAGTTCTGTCTTCTCTTGAAAAGTGTCCTCCTACATGTCCTCCTTTTCGATATTTGAAGACTAATCTGTAAATCTCCGTAGTCGATCGATGCCGATCCAATCCGTTGCATGTGATGTGACATATTTGTATTTGACATGATGATTCGTCAAGGCTTGGTAGATTGTGGCGAGACATGATTATGAGACGCATGCACTCCGCACAGGAGAATTGTTTTGAGAGATTGCGCCGTGCACAAGTGGCTTTGTTTACTTCTTACCAAAACACGACATGGCACACACACACGTGTCCTCCTTCTCATTGTAAAAAAGTTGGTCACCTTAAATCTATCCCCAGCATTTCTATCATAGCAAGCAGGGCTGCAGAACACAAACTTCAGATTCATAGTCTGAAGAAATTACTTACTTACAGGCGGTAAGAAGAAAATGCTGAGAATTAGAATCAGGTAGTATTTGAAATGTGTTTCTTTTTCAATTACTTGTGGCTGGACAATATGAAATAGTTTTTGTTGCCTAAATGTTGGAGGGGGGTTGAAATAGAAAAAGAAGTTGCTACCCAGGCAAGCTGCAAACCACAGGCCCAGGATTACGTATGTCTGCAGCAGAAATACTTGAGTGCAAAGTTTACATGGACACATTTTCTTACAAAGTAATTTTAATGTGGATTATCTCATTTCAAAGGTAACCAGGGGATAGCACGGGTAGAACCTAAAGCTACCCTCATGACTGAAGTGGAAGAAGGGATTGAAACCCAGGAAGGGATTTCTTAAGATGGTTTCGTTTCCACCCTGTTTATACTCAGAAGTCAGGCCCTGAAGGCTGATGAGTAAAAGAAAAGGCCATAGTTTAACACTGCAATTGTGTTCTTAAATTTTTAAACAACATGGAAGTCTTCTCAGTGTCATATTAGTAAAAACAATTATTAAATCAAAGTTGGCAAAAGAATGAAGAAAAAAGAAAAAAAAAGAGAAAAATCCAAATTATGCATGTGAAAAGATCCTTGAAACTGATTATGATTTAGTTTAGGCTTGTCCTAATCATGGCTTAACTGATATCATCTTGTTTAGGCTCTCCAAGTTGTAGCAATTCTAATTGTAGCATTCCACTTAAAATGGAAATCCAAATTTCTTCCTTTAGGTTTTACAGTATTATGATATTTAAAATATGTTTAATGTATGTTTAACTCATCCATCAATACAGAAGCTGGTTAATAAAGAGGGCACCTTTCTGGAGCTGTTTCTACCAAAACAGAGGTAAGACAATGGTATGTTCCAGTTCCCTTATTTCTTAATTTGCACATCGGTTCACTAATTCAGGCTCTCTCCTTTCCTAATCCTCACTCTACTATGTTAGCAAATTGTACAATTCTTGCCTTGATATCTGCAGGCAATGTAGTAGTTTTGTCTGTCTCCCAGGTGGAACTGAAAAAGGCATTGTGGACATTGTCTTCCTTTGGCTTAAATTAAAAGAACAATTTACAGTAAATTATAAAAAAACTCTAAAGTGCTAGTGTTTGCATAACACAAAAGTCGATTAGATAAATAGCAAATTAACAGGACTCCTTACAGATACCTTGGGGTAGGATTCCAACTTCCTTATCTTAGGGAGCGCATTTCTGTTATCAGGCAAGAGTGACCCAAGATAGCTCCATAGCTATCTTAAAATTCTTCTGTTCAATGGTGGCATATTTTATTCCTGCAGATTGCAAGGTTCTTCTTGTTAAGGTCATCTCTCGGCTTCTTTATGGTGTTGCAATTTGCACTTTTGCAAAGCGTAATATCCTGGAAACAATCCAATTGAAATTTATAAGAGCAATACTTGCCGTTCCAAGATACAATGATTATTTTGTTGGGGGCTGTTACTTGGAACCCTGACATTATGAATGCTGTTTTATAGTTAGGGGCAGGTTTGGTTTCTGAGGGTGCCAGAGACTGATTGGATCTCCTTAATTTCTGACTGAAATTGATTTTTTTTTAACCTGTGGGCCCGGCTCTACTGGTTATCGAAGACTGTTTTAAATTTACCTAACAAAAGCAAACAGAAAATTCCAATCCTTAGGGCTTCCTTTGTTAGGAAGTCTGTTTGTCTGTTAGGGCTTGAAAATGCTAAGAGTCATTTTAAACAACGTATCTGGAACATTGCTTTTCAAACTAGTTTAAGTATCCGACCTTACGGTTTATGCTGTCTTCTCAAATGGACAATATGCCACCATGTTATTTATTCTAACTCTAAAATTTTGGACTTTCACCTTGGCCAGGTTGGATGTTCTACCTTTTGCAGTCTTATGGGACCGGTATAAAAATATCCCTTTTCAGCTATAGTTACAATCAGGTATATTGGGTAATTTTATTGCCTTTTTAAAATTAGTTTTATAATAATTAAGGTCTATGTATTTTATTGTTGTGCTTTCTAACCTATAGGCTGTAATAAAGTTTTGCTTTGATTTGCATATTAAAAAGGGATTATTTGAAAAAAATATATAAATAATTTAAAAGAGCAGCAAAACATCAAAGGAAGAGGAATACAATATCAACATAGCAGATAAGAAACCCTGCATTAAGGATTTATAAAATATTAAAAAAATTACCTAAGAATTTACAAAATGTTTAAAGAAGGGAAAACCTCCCATTATTATTTGTACAAGTAACATTAACATGGGACAGATAAGAACTTTAAGAAGCTTTAAGAATTAATATTAAAATCAAATTGGAAATAGCCTAAAACAGCCAAAATTTTAAGTATTATCTACCTGATGTTTATAATAATTAACAATAATTTTAGCTAATTTGAAGCAATCTGTCCCTTATGACTAAATAGATAGAATTCAAATAAGAAACGTAGCAGCTTTATTAGCTCCTAAAGTTATCAATTTAGGATCACTAAGATCTAAATCTCTAAATAAATAAAGACAAGATCTGGAGACATAGTTCCCAGATATCGGCATATGATTATTTTATATACTGCACATCCAAGATGGTTGAAGCTTTAATGGATATGGAATCCTTATCATATAGAACCATGATGGTGAACCTATGGCACACGTGCCATAGGTGGCAAGTGTAGCTATATCAGTGGGCACAAGAGCTGATCTCCGGTGCGCATGCGCGTGCTGGCCACCTGATTTTCAGGCATTCTGGGTCCACCAGAAGTAGGGAAGCAGGTTGTTTCCTGCCTCCGGAGGGTCTCGGGGGTGGTGGGGAAGGCCCATTCTTTTCTCTCACCTGGCTCCAGAGCCTTTCTAGGAGCCTGGGGAGGGCAAAAATGGCCTTCCCCATCCCCACGGAGGTCTTCTAGAGGCTGAAAATGGCCCGTTTGCTAACTTCTGATCCCACCGGAAGTTGGCAAACGGTAAGGTGACCAGATTTTAACATTGGTAAAGAGGGACATTGTGGGCGTGGCTTATTTTGTGGGCGTGGCTAGATGGTCATGTGACTGAGTGGGCATGGCTAGCTGGTCATGTGACTGGGTGGGTGTGGCTAGCTGGTCATGTGACCGGGTGGCCATGGCTATGCGTATAGGGTAAGGTGAACAGATTTTAACATTGGTAAGAAGGACACCATTGTGGGCGTGACTTATTGTGTGGGCGTGGCTTGGAGGCCATGTGACTGGGTGGGCATGGCTAGCTGGTCATGTGACCGGGTGGCCATGGCTATGTGTATAGGGACTACTCAGAGGGCTGAAAAGTCATTTCTGACAGGTCCTCACACTTTTGACTGGTCCTCACACTTATGACCATCCTCACATTTATGCCCGTGCAGTATTCTTAACAACCATGTCACTCATTTCACAACTGCTTCTCTTCACCATGGTGACAAGATAGGGCAAAAACGTAAAATGTGAGGACAGTCGTAAGTTCGAGGACTGGTCAAAAGTGTGAGGACCAGTCAAAAATAACTTTTTCAGCCCTCTGAGTAGTCCATATGCATTAAAGGATACAGCAATAGAGAGGGATGAAGGAATGGAAATTAGAGTAGGAGTGAGGGTAAGAGAGGGAGGAAGAGAGGAGGAGAAGGAGAAAGGAAGAGGAAGTAGGGAGGAGAAAAAGAGGGTGGGGGGAAGAGAAAGTAAGAAGGAAAGAAAAGAGAGTGGTGGTAGGTTTGAGGAGAAAGATTGCTGTACAATAAAAAAGATGAAAGGGAAGAAAGCCAACCCCAAGCAAATATAAAGATATTAAGATTAAGAATGAATTGTTAAACTTTAAAGAATAAAAGAGAACAAATATGAATAAATAGCAATAATTAGAAACACACATACAAACATGCAATGTATTTTCTTTGAACAGAATATTTGGCTGGTTCACAAATTTAAACAGCGTTTAGTCATTTCAATTAAATTTACAATTTCTATATTTCCTTTTTGCCATATTTATTCCTCATCTATTTTTTTAAAAAAACAATATTACCCTTCATCCTCATCTCTAATCTTAATCAAATTCAATTTTTCCCTTCTATTCTATATTATACCCCTTCCCATTGTCATCTATTTTTATATCCATCCTCACATTGGTTAATTATGTAATTATGTAATACAGTTGTTTAATACAAATTCAACATTTTAATATAAATCAATTAGTTATATAACTATCTTTTTTGTATATTAATCAATATGAACATGAATATTCCAATTATTTCCATGCAATCCAATTTCTTACAAATCAATTAATTATATTTACCAATAATAATAAACCAAATAATTTCCCCCATATATTCCTCCAAACCACAACTTAACCATTTCTGCTTTCAACACAATATACAATTATTAATAGTATCTCAATTATTACAATTCCCTAGTTAAATAGAGCTTTTTTTCTTTTGTGTTTTAAAATCTTGAACTCTCCTCTTTTGCCCAAAATTTCCCATTGTTTGCAGTTTTGTACCTACCTTTTTTGGTGAGGAAAAAGAAAAAGAAAGAAATCTCTCTCTGCCTCATTTTGTCACCTTGCAGGTTTAGTTTCACTTTCGCCTTTGTTTTCAGTATAGCTGGGGGGGCGGGGGGGGGAATCTGCTCCAGGAACTTTTTGCAGCTTTTTGCAGCTAATTAACCTAGCGGAAGCTGTTAACAGGGGCTGTTTTTTCTATTTTTGCAGGCATGGGTCTATTCATTTTTTTTTTAACACTGATCAGCTGTAGGTTGGCCCTTTGAAGCCCCGCGGCAAGAGTTTAAAGAGTTTTTTTTCCCTCTAGCCATCAGCAGGGATTCAGGAGGCAGAATGAAAAATCGGGACTTTTTTAAAACGCCGCGGGACAAATTGCTCAAAAGCGGGACTGTCCCGCCAAAAGCGGGACATCTGGTCACCTTACAAACGGGCATCTGGAGGGCCTCTGGGGGGTGGTGGAGAAGGCCGTTTTTGCCCTCCCCAGACTCCTAGAGAGGCTCTGGAGGCTGAGGACAGCAAAAAAGAGGCCTTCCAGTCCCACTGGAAGTTGTCAAATGGGCCGTTTCTGGCCTCTGGAGGGCCTCCGGGGGTGGGGAGGTGGGAAAGGCCATTTTCATCCTCCCCAGACTCCTAGAGAGGCTCTGGAGCCAGGTAAGAGAGAAAAACGGGCCTACCGGACCATCACGTGCCTGGAGCGGGGGGGGGAGTGGAGGGAGAGGGGGAGCACGCGCATGTGTGGGGGTGGGGTGCATAGAATTATAGGTGTGGCCACCCCCCCAGCACGCGATGGCAAAAAGGTTAGTCATCACTGATATAGAAGGTATAACCACAAAAATGCAGATTGGGAAACCTATCTAGACTTACCAGGATTTTTTAAGGGCTGATTAAATAAGACATTTAATCATTTCTCCACCAGTGACTGAGTGTCTTCTAATATCATCCAGCCAATATAAAGCTTCATGTCTGGCATATCAACATAGTGATGAAATTAATTGTAAAATTGCTTGGGCCAGAATGGGTTGGTTGAAGAGCAGAGCCTAATGGCAGATTACAAACTGAATACTCATCCCTCTCTGATGCTTAAATGCCATCACAGCCTGGCAGGATCCCCACCATTTGTTAATTTATTAACTCAGCCTTGTATGCCACATTAATCGGTAGACCTTAGGCAACTTACAGTACAACACAGCCTCTGCAAAGTCTATGCAACAACTGCCTCACTTCCTGAGTTGTGATCCACACACCACTTAAAGTTGCCAGGGTTAAGAAACCCTGGTCTAGATGAAACATACACAAGGCCATCCTCTTAGAAGGACTTCCGTTTGTTATTATTGGCTTCCTGAAAATACAGTACATTAAACCAAATGCAGTTTTGAAAGCGTCTGGCTGCTTAGAGTCTTTCTGCTCTAGGCTAGGCTAGACTTCTGAATCTCTTGGTATCTTTTCTTGAGGCAGTTTCTTCAAGTTATTGGAAAATCCCCCTATAACTTCAAATAAGGATTTGGTAAGGTTTTTGTAGCCCTGCCTACTCCCAGTTTAAGCCCCAAATTGTCCCCTTACCAAGGAACATCTAGTTATAACTAAAGTGGAGGCTGGAGATGCCAGAGTCCTCCCTGATATCATGCCCATTCTGCCTATTTTCCTCCATCACTTTCCTTCACTCTCCCTTTCTCCTTACAGCATAATGTTCTGCTGATAATGTCGCGGACATTCCCCTTCCTCTCCCTTTCCTCTACATCAGCTGCAGTCTTTCTTTTGTCCTAGTGCTTGAACACCTCCTGTTTTAAGTGAATTGGAACATGATTATCTCATTATACAAGTAGTCCTCAAGTTACAACCATAACGGAGCCTGCACATCATGGTCATAACGTGTGATGGTCGTAAAACTGATTTTAAAAAAGATGTTTGCAATGAACATTGAGAAAATGCATAGTCATTGAATGAATGCCATGGTCGTTAAGTGAGTCAATAG
This sequence comes from Arizona elegans, assembly GCA_022577455.1. Classification (NCBI taxonomy): domain Eukaryota; kingdom Metazoa; phylum Chordata; class Lepidosauria; order Squamata; family Colubridae; genus Arizona; species Arizona elegans. The sequence continues at coordinate 208,265,450 of JAKOOJ010000001.1, read as the reverse complement.
TTTGCAATGGGTGCAGTTTTGCTGAAAACTGGAAGTAATTACCCGTTTTTGGCAAACATGTTGTAAAATGCAGCCATATGACCAAGGGATAGCAATAGCAATAGCACTTAGACTTATATACCGCTTCACAGTGCTTTCCAGGCCTTTCTAAGTGGTTTACAGTGTCAGCATATTGCCCCCAACAATCTGGGTCCTCATTTTACTAACCACGGAAGGATGGAAGGCTGAGTCAACCTTGAGCCTGGTGAGACTCAAACTGCAAACTGCTGGCAGCCAGCAGTCAGCAGAATTAGCTGCAATACTGCATTCTAACCACTGTGCCACTGCGGCCATTTGGATACTACAAATGGCTGTAAAAGAGTCTAAACTAGCACGTTAAAAAAAACATCCTTGAAGAAAGCCATAGACAGCATTTTCCACTTTGTTGCTAGAAACAGGATTGCCTCCTTGTAGTTGCCATTGAGTCCGCAGGAATTGAATTCCTCATGTGACCTTTTAGAAAAATCACCTGTATTTTTATCTTTGGGTAAAGTAGTTTCCTTCAGCCAAGTAAGGCAGCAGTTTTTATAAATATTCTCAAGGCAACTCTGATAACTGATAACCTATTAATAGGGGCAAGGTTCTATCAAGACGAAGCAGGGAGCTTACTGAGTGTTTTAAAGCAAGTTGTTGATTCTGCCCCATTTGTCTAAAGAAAGATGCCAAATGATCTGTTAAGAGTTCAGTCCTGCTTGCATTGAGATATGGAAAATAACACTGAAGGATACAGCTCTTCTTTACAGCCACACAGAAATGCAACTACAGGTAATCCTTGACGTACTCCCCAATTGAGCCCGACATTTCTGTTGCTTAGCAAGACATTTGTTAAGTGAGTTTTGCCACAGTTCTTAAGCGAATCACTGCGGTTGTTAAGGTAGTAACACGATTCTTAAATGAATCTGGCTTTCCCATTGACTTTGCTTATCAGAAGGTGATTACATGATCCCAGGACATTGTAACCCTCAAAAACATGAGTCAGTTGCCAAACTTTTGAATTTTGATCATCATGTGACTGTGGAGAAGCTGCAACAGCTGTGTGAAAAACAGTCATAAGTCACTTTTTTTCAGTACTATGATAAGTTTGAATTATCACTAAATGAACGGTTGTAAGTTGAGAGCTACCTGTAACGTTTAAAATAGCGAGTCCAATGTAGTTGAAAAAAAGACTCAATTTATCACTTCTTATCAAATTTATCTTATCTTTTCTATTGGGGGCGATTTAAATATTTCTCATCCACGAAGCCACAGTGTTTTCTTAAAAGTATATGGTACAGCTGATATACTTATCAGGGAATTATAAAAACAAATAAACAAAGAGTCAGTTGCAGAATTATTTTTGCACATGATTTGGCATTAATAGAACAATATTGCAATAGTTGCTTCTGCCCAGTTGGTTGTAGAGAAGTAATTTATTTGGAATTAAGGTATAATGTGACTTGCATCCAAACAGGAAAATCCATTGTGAAAGTTACTCTTCATATATGAAAAAGGCTAAAAGCCTCCTGCCAAAACAAGGAACTGGAGAACACCAAAATCAGATAACTTGCCAAGAATGATTAAAGGCCTCAAAAAAGCAAATTCAAATAGAAAAATGTAACTGTTTACGTGATGTGTCCTATCTACAAGGATGAGGCATGTGGACTGTTCCTACACAGGTTCATTATGGTAGTCCTGTTCAGGAAAAGCACCATCACTTTGAGAGAGAGGGAAAAAAAAAAGGAAGAAGGAATTAAGAGAAAACAAGAGAAAAATCTCTAAATGGCATGGGGTGCAGGCTCTTTGAGGAATTGTCTCACTCCACTGAGATCAGCCTACCTCACTCACTCTGGCAGAGAGTATGGTGTGGATCTCATCAGCTGATGGTGAGAATGGCCTTTTCTGCCATGGCTCCTGCCCTTTGTAACATTGTGCCCCCTGAAGTTAGATTTGTCCCCACTCTCTTGATCTTCTGAAAGAACCAGAAAACTTGGCTCTGACAACTGGCCTTGGGCCCCAATGGGGTGTCCCATCTGGAGGTGGGTTAGTATATTAGGAGAAGGTTCTACCTCCATCCTGTTTACATATTGGCCCATTTTTATCCAGTTCTTGGTTAATTTTAATATTTTAATTTTTAATGCCAAATGTTTTAAACATCCTCGCCATTTGATATTGTGTTTTTATATTGTAAGCCATCCAGAATGACAGTGAGGCAGGCAACATAGAAATTTAATAAATAATAATATGGAGACGGTAACAAAATACAGAGACCTGCAAATAAAAATAGAATGACTGTGGCAAAGGAAAGCACAGCTAGTAAGTACCAATAGTAATAGATACCTTGGGTGCAATCACAAAACAATTGGAGCACTTCTTGAATATCATAGGCATTGATAGATTTCTTCACATCTACGGTATCTATCATCTGAAACCATTCCTTTGTCCACCTTGTTCCTTTAATATAAATGGTGGCACCTAGAAGCAAGCCAATTCTTCAGCTGCATTAGAGGTCAGCAACCCACGGCTCTGGAGCCACATGTGGCTCTTTCATCCCTCTGCTGTGGCTCCCTGTCGCTCAAAATATGTGTCACAACTGCCAATGTGCAACACCCGCTGGCATGTGATTTATTGAGCTTTTTGACTCCCGGTAGGCCAACCATGGATAAATCTAAGAAAGGAAAAGTTTCAGAAGAAAACAGAATATTTAATTCAACTACATATGCTAGTTTTGTGGCCGCTTAGGTAGGGGTGAAATGCTCCCGGTTTGGACCGGATCGGGCGAGTAGGCAGCGATGGCGGCGGGCAGTTCGGAGAACCGGTAGCAAAAATCCCTTCTCCCCCAGCCTCCAGCTTGCTCACCTTCGCACGCCTGCCTTGCTTCGCTTGCTGTAATCCCTGCAATCCCTGCAATCCATTGCATCAGCAAGCAACTGAATCTCCCTGCCTGCAATCAAGCTCATCGGTGAGCAGCTTTATCTGCCTGCCTGCCTGCCTATAAGTTTTTTCCCCCCTTTGGGAGCTTTAAAAAAAATAGTTAATTGGGGGATTTTTTAGTTGTTCTTTTTTTAGACCTAGCCATTTAAAGTTTAGGAAGTTTTAAATTTAGCTGCTTTTATATAAAAATAAAAATAAAATAAAATAATATTTGTGCAGCTTTCTGAGATTTTGTGTGTTTCTGTAGTGTTTCACTCTAACTACACAAATACACAAAATCTCACAAAGCTGTATGTGGAATTCTGTGTATGTAAAGTGTGAAAGTTGGTTTTTTGGACTTTTTGTGGCTGTGTGAGGTTCCTGCTTGTTGCAGGGGCCATTTTGCCCCTGCTTTTACATTGTGGGTGAGCCAGTTGTGTTGTGTTGTGTGTGTGTAAAGTGTGAAAGTTGGTTTTTTGGGCTTTTTGTGGCTGTGTGAGGTTCCTGCTTGTTGCAGGGGCCATTTTGGGTCTAGCACAGCTGCTTTTACATTGTGGGTGAGCCAGTTGTGTTGTGTTGTGCTTTGTGGGTTAAAAAGGGGCAAAGAAGTGACGTCAACTTGGCCACACCCACCTGACCACCAAGCCACGCCCACTCAGTCACTTGACCACCAAGCCACGCCCACTAATTAAGCCACGCCCACAGAACTGGTAGCGGAAATTTTTAGATTTCACCCCTGCGCTTAGGAAATAGTCAGGCATGGGAAGGGTTTTATGGCTCCCGGTGTTTTCTTTTCTTTGGGAAACGGGTCCAAATGGCTCATTGAGTGATTAAGGTTGCTGACCCCTTAGCTGCACCTACACAGGCTCCCTGTTAAGACCTGGCTTTTCCTCAGATTTAGTCCAGGTGGGAAAAACAAGCCTGGCATTTCTAGTTTTCTGATAGACCTGTTATGGTCTAAGACAGTTTTGAATGTCCTGCATTGCTGTTTATTTTTTGTTAGCCACCCAGAATTATTTTATATAATACGGGCAGCCAACTCAACTTAATTAATTCATTCTTTTCAGGCGCACATTATCTCCTCTGCAGGGATAAGGAAGAGGATTGGGGCCAAAATGTACATTAAAAAAATAGCCACAAGTTTAAACAAGCCTGCGTTTCTCTGCAGCAATTCGGCTCTTCTTTGTATCTTTCCCACTTTTTGCATAGAAAATAGCAGCCAGGTAGAATGTAATTTTCAGCAAAAAATCCTTTGTGGGTTGGCAATCCTGAAGAGGTCTCCAGAGAAAATTGAAACCTAGGCCAGCAGCCTTTTTCAATTTAGCTAAAGTTGGTCAGACCCTTTGGGGAATGTGCTATTCAAACTGTATCAGAAATACCTGGACAAAATAAGGTTGCCAGGTGATGCCCTTATTCTACTCGGATCCATGGTCTTAATGAAACTTTAATGAATGAAGACTTAATTGGAATAGTTTTGTCAGGAGCACATACAGAATCGGCAAGAAATTGGAAAATGATTGAAAGGCTCTTTATTAGGAATTGGGCTGTTGCTTTAATGAACAAATTAATGGTTGAATATTAAAAAGGACTGAGCGAGCCAGGGTCATTTATGAGCAAATGGTAGCTTTTTATTAATAATATGCAGGAAAAAAAGCGCCCGCACTCAGAATGTACTGCTGGAAGTTTAAATTGGCTATATTCTGACAAGATAAAAACCAAAATGTTTTGAAAGTCCTGGCTCTAGGAAATTAATGACCAGTCAAATCAAACTTCTCGCTCCTTTTTCTTTTCTTATTTTACATCAGACCATAGACAGAAATGGCACAGTAACGTATGCTGATTTCCCATTTGCCAACCAGCCAGAGAAATATTGGTCAGAAAAAAGATTGGTAAATTTGTATGCATTAAACAAGTCCTTGCAGAAAAAAATGGAAGCAACACTTAAGGGCAAAACACAGTGGTGCATGAATACACACATATTACTGGATTTAGCTGTATTGACTTACTTTGTTACAAAGGCCTGTATGTTCTGCCCCGGCTACGGACCCCAAAGAACGCAGCACACACAAAGTCCGTACAAACCTTAGTTTACTAATTAAGGACCACTAATGAACTTTCTTAGTACAATAGTTGTTCGAACACAAGTACAGTTTAAATCAGTCTTTTCTGAACAAGGGCTGTTAATTTAACTTCATTAACAGCTGACAAGAATCCAAAGAATAATAATTCAATTCTGAGGCACAGTATTTCAGATAACTGTAATCTTACTGTGGTTGGCAGAATGCCCAGAAGCAATTTGCAGGAAAACTGACAAGAGAGAAACAAGAGCCGAATCAAACGTTTCTGGAATCAAGATGCGAAGGAATATGAACCAAGTTGTTTCCTGCAAAATTACATCAGTCCTCGTCCTTTCTTAAATAGGCTAGGGGAGTGGCCAATTAGCACCAAGCCTTACTCTCAAAGAGACCTCCTTTTAAGGAGTCACTCCTGCCTTTTAACAGCTCTGCGCGCTCGTGCATCGAGAAGAGGCTCCTCCTCTTCTTCCTCTTCACTTATGGGAGCTTCTGGAGATTCTGAAGGCCCTGGCTGAATCCCCGCCTCTGGCACCATATCTTCTCCAGCTTCCTCATTGTCTGACTCGAGCGCCAGCTACACAGGCTGCTGGCGCAGCACCACACCAGCCTCCTTGCTGTTGGAATCAGCTACTAGCTGCACAGGCCGCTGACGGGCCACGACACTGTAAAAGAAAACACAGCACATGGCAATTGTGCAACCTATACATGTGGTCTCTAATTTCTATGTAACTTATAATTTGGTGAAAGACAACTGCAGCTTAGCTGTAAAGCAGAAAGTTTGTCTGGACTGGGGTCAGCAATCAAGAATCTCCTCCATGCACATGATATCTCAATGAGATATAACAGAATAATGGAGTTGGAAGGGACCTTGGATGTCTTCTAATCCATCTCCCTGCTCAGGAAACTCTCTGTTCAGAAAACCTGCTTCTCCCACTGCTCAGGAAACCCTATACCAGTGTGCCAAAACGGGAGCGTACACATGCGTGCGCCAGGAAGATGATCTTCTGGTTTCCAGCGTGTGCATGTGCGTGGCCAGCTGGTCTTTGCACATGCATGCATGCCAAAAACCAGAAGGCCAGGTGGCTGGTGCGCATGCACGCGTCAGAAATCAGAAGAGCAGCTTCCCGGCATGTGCATGCACACTGGGTGACTGCTCTTCCGGTTTCTGGCATTCCCACGTGCGTGAAGACCAGCTGGCCAGTGCACCGGAACTGGAAGAGCAACGGGCAATGGCTCATGTGCCCGGAGAGATGGCTCTGTGTGCCACTTCCGGCACGCATGCCATAGGTTCGCCATCATGGCCCGATACCATTTCGGACAACCAACTTCATTCAGATTGGTTGTCTAATCTCTATGTGGCTTTAGAGTAAGTATAATCAGTCTAACCTAGGCAAGTCAGTGACTTTTTCAAAGGGCTATGCGTTCAGGTGATGCAATGACTCGAATTTCCAGTGTTTATTGCTGTGAGGGCACCCCTGGGGTCATTAACTGAGGCGAGACCAGGTAACGTCAAACAGGAACGTTTATTGCTAACAGAAATGGTAGAGAAACAGAGCAGCAACAACGGGGTTTGACAGCTATTTATACTACAGCTGTCAAACCAAGCAACCAATAGGAAGGCAACATTCTCCCGCCGGCTAGTCCATGCGTCTTAGCCAATCAGAGACGCCCGTCGTAAGTCGAGGACTTAACACCCCTTCCCTCCTGGATGGGACAGGCGTAGTCGGCCAAGTAGGCTGGGCGCCTGCGCGGCCAGGTCGATCTTCGCAGCACGTGTTCAGCGGCGGCGGAAGCTGGAGGCGCCTCAGCGATCGGCGGAACTCCCTGCGACTCATCTGGCACCCTGACGCCAACTTCGTCGGTAGGCGGCTGGAATGGTAAGACTGGTTCCGGAGGCGGGTTTGAGTCAGGGAATGTGGGAATGTAGTCAGGGACTGGACTTGTTACGTTGTCTCCCAGGTCGGCTGGGTCTTCCGGCCTGGGTGTTAAGCGAGCTCTCAGCTGATTAATGTGGCGATGCCAAAGCCGGCCATCGGGCAACCGGACTTGGTACGAGTAGGGGCCAGTGACTTGTTCGATAGTCCCGGGAAGCCACCTTGGTTCGCCCCCAAAGTTCTGGGCATAGACTGGGCTGCCCACGACGAAGTTGCGGTGTTGGCCAGTGGAGTCTGGGGGCGCTTCTGGAGCGTAGGAAGGGTGAAGACGGTCGAGGTCAGTGCGAAGGCGTCGACCCATCAAAAGTTCTGCGGGGCTCCTGTTGGTCGAGGGGCATGGAGTTACGTGTTGTGCCAACAGGTAGCGGGTCAGTTTCTCTTGCCAATCCCCATGGTCATAACGAGATAGGGTTTCTTTGGCTGACCTCACGGCCCTCTCTGCCAGCCTGTTACTGGCAGGACAAAATGGTGCCACCCTGGCATGGCGAATCCCATGGCTTGCTAAATACACTTGGAAGGCTGCGGAAGATAGCTGGGGCCCATTGTCCGAGACGATGACGTCTGGCAACCCATGGGTGGCAAATAGTCCTTGTAGGGCTCTTATGAGCACGGCAGACGTGGTGGATGCCATGGTGACTATCTCTACCCACTTAGAATAGGCATCTACCACCACTAGGAAGGTCTGCCCATGGTAGGGCCCGGCAAAGTCCACATGGATTCTTGACCAGGGAGACTTGGGCATTTCCCATTCCCTAACTGGGGCAGCGGGGGCCATTGGTCTAGAGAGCTGGCAGGGTTGGCACCCTGCGACCCACTGGGCGGCTGCGTGGTCGAAGTTCGGCCACCAGACATAGCTGCGTCCCAGGGACTTCATCCTCCCTATGCCCGGGTGTCCTTCGTGCAGAGCTTCTAGGACTGGCTGTTGTAGCTTGGCGGGCACTACAACCCGATCGCCCCATAGCAGGCACCCCCGTAGCACAGATAGTTCGTGCTGCCTCATATAGTAGGGTTTGAACTCAGGTCCCACATTACCTGGTGGCCATCCCCTGCGCACCCAGTCTAAGACTCTGCGGACAATGGGGTCCTTGGCAGAGTGTGCAGCAATGTCGGTGGCAGTGATTGGTAGATGCAAAGAGTCAATGAGAAGGACAGGAGAAATTGGAGAGGGGTCGTAGACAGAGATGGGGAGGGGGCAGCGGCTGAGAGCATCAGCGTGAGCAAGGTGTTTGCCAGGACGGTGAATGAGGGTGTAAGAATAGGCAGTTAGAAATTCGACCCAGCGTGACATGCGGGGGGATAGGACCTGGGGTGTTGCAATGTTGCCAGCTAGTATGCCTAGGAGGGGCTTGTGATCTGTCACAAGAGTGAACGGACGGCCATATAAATATTCGTGGAAGCGTTTGACGGCCGCCACGGCGGCCAGGGCTTCCTTGTCAATTTGTCCATAATTATGCTCTGTGGAGGAGAGCGTGCGGGAGTAAAAGGCAATTGGGGCTTCTGTGCCATCAGGAAGGACATGGCTGAGGACAGCCCCAATGCCAAAGGGGGAAGCGTCTGCCACTAAGATCAAGGGGAGGCTGTCCGTGTACTGAACGAGGACTGCCTCAGATGTCAAAAGAGATTTGACAGCTGAGAAGGAGGAGGCTTCTCGGTTGCCCCAACGCCAGGGGGTCTTTTTGTCTAAGAGACGGTGAAGGGGCTCAGCAACGGTGGCCTTGTGAGGGAGGAAAGAGCTGTAGAAGTTTAAGAGGCCAAGGAAGGCTTGTAGGTCAGTTTTGTTTGTGGGTGTGGGGGCCCTTTTGATGGCAGCTATCTTAGAAGGTGTGGGGTGAATGCCGGAGGCATCAATGAGATAGCCTAAAAATTCTACCTGGGATACCCCAATCCTGCATTTTTCTTTCTTGAGCCTGAGGCCAGCCGTTTGGAAACGGCGCAGGACGGTCCTTAGCTTCCCCTTAAGGTCTGCTGTGTTAGAAGCTGCGATGATGACGTCATCGAAGTATGGAACTACTCCCGGCAGCCCCTGCAGGAGTCGCTCCATAAGGCCCTGAAAGATGCCCGGGGCAACGCTTATGCCAAACTGGAGACGATGGCACAGGAATGCTCCCCTGTGTGTGACAATGGTTTGGGCTGCAGCAGTGGCCGAATCAACGGGGAGCTGTTGGTAAGCCTGTGCCATGTCCAGTTTGGCAAAAACGGAGCCCTTGCCCAGTGAGTGCAATAAATGTTGCACTACGGGCACTGGATATGGATTAGCCTGGAGCGCCTTATTGACGGAATTTTTGTAATCCGCGCAGATGCGGATTGACCCGTCAGGTTTGATGGGTATGACAATAGGGGTTTCCCAGGGAGCGTGGTCCGTGGGCTCTAGGATACCCTGAGCTATGAGTTTGTCTAACTCTCTATCGACTAATGGCTTGAGAGCAAAAGGCACTCGTCGAGGCTTAAGCCTAATAGGGGCAATTCTAGGGTCTAGATTGAGGGTGATGGGTGAACCCTTATATTTACCTAACTCTTCATTAAAGACGTCAGCGAATTCTGCCAGGATGTCTTCAAAGTCATGCGGGGTGGTGGAATGGATGCCCGTGATGCCCAGCCCCAGAGCGCCAAACCAATCAAGTCCAAGCAGGCTGGGCAGAGGATCTCTCATGATGAGCAGGGGTAGCTTGCCCGTGAAGGCTCTGTGTTCTACAAGGAGATTGGCGCCACCCAGGATGGGGATGTCGTTGCCTTGGTAGTCTCTGAGGCGAACTTGGCTTGGCAGGAGAGCGTTTTTTCGCATTTTTGGGGTCAGCCGCTTCAGGGTGTCCCAGGAAATCAGAGATTTGGATGACCCAGTGTCTAGCTCCATCCGACAAGGGGTTCCTTCAATGGTTACCGTGAGGTAAATTTTTTTGTTGGGACTGATTTTTTCTTGGCGGGCCGACCTTGCAGGGACGTTGTTGGCCCTGGAAATGGCGAAACAGTCACCGCCCGGCCTTGGCCCTTTCGGGAACGGTCTGCTGGGGAGCTTGGATAGAGTGCCAGGTGTATTGGCCCGGCAGACCCGTGCCAAATGTCCTTTCTTCCCACATCTGCGGCAGATGGTAGTCTTAAAACGACAAGCCGCTCTAGGGTGCAACTCTCCGCACCCCTGACAGGGAGGCCCCACAAAGGTTTTGTTTGAGGGGTTTCCCTGTCCTTTGACAGTTTTAAGGCGGCTAACTTCGTCTTCCTCTTCTTCGGCTACCTCAGGTTCTAGGTCTTCTGAGTGCACGGTGCTGGGTTTGTTAATGAGGGCACTGGGTTGCACTTTATGGATCTCTAGAGTGGACTTGCTTGACAGCTCGCAAGCCTGCGCCTCTTCAATTGCGGTTGCGAGGGTGATATCTTTTCTCCCGAGTAGGTGTCGTTGTACCCTCGGGTCCCTCACACCGCACACGAGCTGCTCCAGGAGGGAGTCTTCTAGATCGGCAAATTCACAGTTTAAAGCTGCAGTTCTGAGGGAGGCGATGTAATGGTTAATGGACTCTCCCTCAGCCTGTAAAATTTGCCTGAAAGCGTACCGGCGGGCGATGCGCGAAGGGGTAGGCTCATAGTGGTTCTTGAGCTTTTCCCTCAGGACCTCCCATGGCACCGACTGTACTGGAACTGGAGCTAGCAGGGCCATAGCGACTGAGAACATTTCGGGACCACAGGCATTTAAGAAGTGCGCTCTTTTCCGGCTGCTGGTCAGCCCCGTATAGTCGTTCGCCTCCAGAAAACATTCGAACCGTGCCTCATACGACTTCCAGGTTTCTGCAGCCTGGTTGAAGGAGGCGAATGTCGGAGGTGCCATTCTTTAGACGGAAGGGCTCTGTTTCTGAGAGGAATTTCCTCTACACGACGTCTCGTCGTGAAGTGACTCAGCTGAGCGCCTTGGCTTAGTGCTAGTGACTTCAGCTGTTGACCACCTGTCTCTGTCCTCAGTATCCCATCCTCGTCGCCAGTGCTGTGAGGGCACCCCTGGGGTCATTAACTGAGGCGAGACCAGGTAACGTCAAACAGGAACGTTTATTGCTAACAGAAATGGTAGAGAAACAGAGCAGCAACAACGGGGTTTGACAGCTATTTATACTACAGCTGTCAAACCAAGCAACCAATAGGAAGGCAACATTCTCCCGCCGGCTAGTCCATGCGTCTTAGCCAATCAGAGACGCCCGTCGTAAGTCGAGGACTTAACATTTATCACTGATGCTAGTAGTTAGTGGGTGGGACAAATGGCTGTACATCAACTTTCCTCCAATGGCAGGTCAAGAAAGTCCAGATCAGGGACTTTTAATACAAACTACCTGGAGATTAACGAATCAAGTGAAGAGTAAACATATGAATGAGTGAGTAAATAAATAAATAGGAAGTTTATCTCAGGAAGGGTAAATTGGTCTACCAAATCAACATCCAGGAGAACACTATCCTAGACATTCATTCACAGGATGCAGGATACAATTTCAATATTTCTTGCCCAGAACAGGAGCTGATCCCCCTTCTAGCTATTTCAGCTCACTCAAACACCGTGCCATGCTATCTTCTGTGCTATAACATAGGTTAACAGCACCCCCTTTCTCTTTGTCAATGTTCCAAACATGAAGTGAAGTTAATCCTGGATCTGGCCTTCTGACTGTACTATGGATGGAGCCTCTTCCCTCTGGCTATATCCAGCTTCTTCTGTCTGGGCCCCTTCTGCAACCAGAAGATCTCTCTACATAAGGAGAGAAGAGATTATCTTTACTGAGTAAAGTAAAGAAAAGTATCTTTACTGATACTTTTTTCTTATTTGAAAGAATAAGCTATATATATAGCTTTCAGCAGCAATTATTATGGTGACATTCATGGCTTTTGCTAGAGCCACAGAATAGAAATGAGAGTCATATAGGGACTGGCTGCCTCTGTGAAAAATTCCTTTCACAGAGGCAGGCAGCCACCTCGGTGATCCCTGGCTAACACATGTCATATACTTTTAAAAAAGGGGACCTGGAATGATAGTTCCTAACAAACATGGGTGCTGAAGTACCGGTATATTTAAAAATATCCTCACAAACTGGAACAATGTGTAAAGGGGAAGAAGTTAAACCAAAGTGATTTAATATTGTCCTACTAATCCTGCCCTCTGACATTAGTAAACTCTTCCACACTTGTTTATAGAAAAGGCTGGTGCAAATATTTGACCAGAAATGCAAAGTTCATATCTGAAAGGTAAACCTCAAAGCTAGTTCAAATATCCAAAATGTCAGTATATAAGAAAATGAGCTGGGATAGCCATAAAAACAAGTCAGCCAATGGGAACTGTTTGGTGACTAAAAAATAGGATCTGTTGTGAGCCATGTGAGCCGTGTGTGTGTGTGTGTGTGTGTGTGTGTGTGTGTGTATGTGTATATATATATATATATATATATATATATATATATATATATATATATATATATATATATATTCTGAGTTCTGGGTGTTCTGGTTCTGGCTTCTGCTGCATGGGTATTGTATACATGCATCATGCTTTATATTATTGTATATAAACAAGTTTCTTCTATAAATGAATCCTATTGACTTATTTACTTGTGTACTGGTTGGATCACTGCAAACTCTAACATAAAACAACTTCCTTTTTGCAAATGTGATTTTATCATGAAAATTTCTACCTTATTTCTCTGTTACTTCTTCATTTTTAAGGCATACATTGGTTTCATCCATTCCTTTCCCCTGCTTACTAACAATTCATTTCACTATTTCACAACATGCTTTCGTTTTCAGTGCTTAACAGTTATAATCTCTGAGCTCTTTTGACTTTATCCCTAACTTTTATAACATGTCACAGAGGGTAAAATTAATACTGAGTAAAGATTTGTTTTTGTAATTGGTAATAAGAAATTAGGTTTTTAAAATCCTGAATATAATTGTTTCTATCATTTGACAGATTCATGGCAGTACAGTATAGCTTTCAAGATTTTCATTAAGTATTTTTCAAAGCCGGCAGAAATTATTTATTCTCCATCTCCCTAGGATCATTTGTGAGAGAGAAAGTTTATTAAATGAGAATTTCATTTGCACAGCTGTTTTCCTGATGATATTTCAAAATGGAATGCAAATAAATATCAAGTGGATCAAACTGGAATTGTGTGTCTGCAGCTAGTGGAAATTGTTTGGATGATGGCAGTTTTCCGAGCAATGTAATAAGTGCAGCTATCCATCCACAGCCCCAACAAAATAAACACTGCATATGGTGAAATATAAGGGTACTCTGTAAAGAGAGGGAAGAGTCTAACTTATCTATTTTGCTCATAGGGTGTGCTTTTTTCAAAGTGTTAGGTAGGAATTCTTCTCAAGCCAGTTAGAGGTTATTTAAAATGAAGATAGCAAGTTTGATGTTGGTATCTTTTCATATTCATCAACACATGGTATCTGTCCAGAAGTGTCCAAATGTTCAAATTCACTATTCAAAATTCAGTTGATTTCTGTCTGCTTTGTTTATAAATGTCAACTGCAAATCATAAGGCCCATTTGCTGGTGAATAAGTGAGTGAAAGGAGAACTTTTTTTCTGTGCTTTCTTCTTACATCTTCAGTGCTATGGGTTTTCATGGCAAGGGTGGATGATATTGGTTATGTGAGTGTAGTGGTGGTTTAAAGTCCTGGAATGGGGTACCGCCAATATATTCATCCTTTGAGATATCTATGAAGAACAAAGAACAGCTTCAACCTGCTAAAGTCTCATTTATAGCAAAAGAAAAGAGGAAACCAATGGATAATTGGGTGATAAGAGGAAACTTAGAACAGAAAGATTCCTCAGATAGATTTCAAGGATCAAGAAGGAACTTATGAAGGAAATCAGATTTAGATCAAGAAAGAATTGAATTTACTATTACCTAATTAATTTGGTTATCATTGCCAACTAGAAATGAATTCAAGTAGCAAAGCTGTTGGGGCACTGAAGTTTTAATCAGCATTATCTGCTCTTTATGGTTACATTCATAGAAACTAGCTTCTAAACTAATAACGTACCGTACTTTTTGTAGTATAAGACTACGGAGTACCGGAGTATAAGACGCACTTACCTTTTTTTGGTGAGGAAAAAAAGAAAAAGAAATCTCCCTCTGCCTCTGCCTCTGCCTCTGAGCAATTTTGTCTCGTTGCAGCAAACAGCAAACAGCCTGCTTTACTTTCATTTTCGTTTTCAGCATAGCTTGATTAGCACAAGGGAAAAAAAAATCTGCTCCAGCAATTTACCTCTTTGCAGCAAGCAGCAGAGCCTGCTCAAAACAGCTGAGAGCAAATCAGCTGAGAGTCGGGAAGCCGATCCAATCAACTTGTGCTAATTAGCCTGTGCTGAAGCTGAAAGGAGTTGTTTTTTCTTGCTGTTTGCTTGCAAGGAGGTAACTGCTGTGATGCAGAACCAAAGGGTGGGGGCCAGTGGGTGGGCAGGGCTATGTTCGGTGTATGACGCACCTACATTTTCACCCCCTTTTTGGGGGGGGAAAGGTGTGTCTTATACTCCGAAAAATACAGTATGTCCAAGTGTGACCTTAGAAAAATACATGTTAGTAATCTAATTAAGATATTGTTTATTTAGAAATTTTATATAACTGCCCATCTCAATAAAAGTGACTCTGAGTAAAATAACAAAACCATCATAGTATAAAAACTTGCAGTTGTAAATAACAATAAAACATAAAACATAAAAAAACATAAAGGAACATTACTGTATCCAAATTGTTAGCAATGAAGAAGCAATGAAGGGCTAGCTAGATTCTTGAGATGCTGGTAAAGAGGAAAGTTATCTGACTCACAGAAAAGATTGTAGAAAAAAAGGTTCTTTTTTTTAGTTTGTTAAAATTGAGATACGGAATGAAATAGGATTGTTACTTAGATCTGTATAATTTTGGTGGGGGATTTGGCCTTCCGTGAAAAAACAAAAGTACCACCTTGATATTGTGCTATAAACATCTTCATGCGAAATGAACGTTTCTCCCTTCCAGTGTCTAAATTTTGTTCCATTCAAGGATTCTTTAATTTTGTTGGGTTCAAAATTGCTATTCTTGTTCCTTCAGGTCATAATGTTTTCTTATCGCAATGGCACTATGCAGGGAAAAGCTTGACAACTGCTGAATTAAAATGCATCAGCTGCTTTTATGGTCTGCAGCTACACCCAAGAAAAGTATATTTCTGGTTGCAGACAAAATGGACAAAAAGTTTCAAGGAAGTTTCCACTACAGCTGCCTCCCCTGCACACTGCTCCTCAGCTTTAAAATAATTAAAAGAGAATGGGTAATGTTGGCATTTTGACTGTCCATCTGTAGTTTACAGCACCAAAACAGTAGTTGTCAGATTATAAAAATGGTGATCTACACATTGAAAATAAGCATACATGTGCCCATGAGGTGTGGCATTTGGCATAAACCTAATAGGTATATTTATATCCATCGTACTTGGCATGAATGATGCAGATGGAATTGATATACAATAGGAAAGCTGCTATAAGCCTCAGAAAACCACAAACATCATGGGTGGTCCAGGAAAGAATAATTCTCCAACTGGTTTACCATTGACCATTGCAAAAATAATAGGAGGTTAATATAGTTGAGCCAGTTTGGCATTGTCAACAGGTGACAGGTGATACGATAACACTAAACTGGAAAATAATTGTCTTTCTTCTCTTTGCTGCTATAAGCAAATTCTTTTCATTCATGGTTATCCACGTCTCTTTTGAATTTACATCTTGTACTGTGAATTGTGCAAAGCTTAGGGGAGTGGGATTGGGCTCCATGGTGATTCAAGGAAGTCTTCCACTGAAGCAAATCTGCAGAACAAGGCAGATGCTTCTTACAGATATTAGAAATGATGCATTGAGGCCAAGTGGTGATGGCAAACTCCTTGTTGAGATGATTCACATGGCCTCTCTGGCTCAGCAGGACAAACCATGGTGCTCTGTGATGCCAAGCATGACTCTGAGGCACAATGCAGCTGTCTAAATTCTAAAACAAGTATATTTCCTGTTGTTGACTCTGTAAATATGGAATTGCTCAAGTGATTAGAATTTATATCATAAGAACTAATATTTCTTTAACAGGGTGGTGGTGGAAGACAAGAAATGAAGAATTGAATATTCTGATGAATTAACCATTTGAAGTAAGCCTTCAATAAACAGTTTGGAAGAAGGACCAGATTCTAATAACTAGATAAGCCATAGTTTCCCCCCATGCTTCTTTGAACTGTTTAGTTGAAGGCATTCTTACATGATCATAAGCCCTGATCTGTTCTTGGCTTTGCAATTGCTTCGGAGAGCTCAAGATAGCAATGGCTGCTGCTCTTAACGTTTTCACTTTCTTGGCTTACCTCTTCTTGTCAGTCTCCTTAAGATTGCTCTTATCCATTTTTTCCCCCAATCTCTTTGATAAGATTAATAAGGTAATTTTCATTTTTATTTATTTACTTACTCTTGGAGACCAATGGTCTTGGATAAGATTTATTCTAGAAGTTAAGGTAAAGTCAGAAAAGAGCAAAATAATAATAATAATTTTTTAATATGGTTGATTATGAAAACTGATCTTGACATCAGATCTGTCTTCCAAAAGAACAAAGAAACTGCTGGTTCTCTTTCTGTAATTCCAGTCACAGCATCATTAGCAATACTTCTAGAGGTTTCTATTGACAAGTCAGCTAATGGAAAAGTTGCATTTTCCTCATCCAATCTACCAAATGCTTGGCTGGCTGAGGCATTAGTGAGTTGAGGTGCCAAGCTTGATAAAATGGGCTCTACTGTAAAACATGGGACACTGAGTTGATCAGCCCGCTGAAGAAGCACAAAGAGAATTTTGTGGGAAAAAATGTGATTATATCCTGCTTTTAAAACTATAAAAGCGAAAATATTGAATCAAATAAAGAAGAAAGCTCCAATGCTTGTGAGGCAATTGGCAAGGATAAGAAGTCTTTTGAACAAACCACCTACTTAATGACAGAGAGAAGCTCTTTGATCTTTCTGGAGGTCAAGATTAAGGATCTGTTATTTTAACTGAAATTGGATATCTTTCTTACCAACTGCCTTATTAATCTTATTCAACTTGCACTTATTTTCTTAATAATTCTTGTCTTCTCAGGACTTCCCTCCCCTCCCCATAGATCTACTTAATGGCAGCTCCTTTGTGGGAAAAGCGGGGTTGTTTTATCATTGTAATATTTCATCTGAATGCAAGTATATCATGTCTTGGAAAAGATGAATTATATTTGGAGTGTATGCAGTACCAGCTGCTTCTGCCTGGTAAAAGCATCTAGTTTTTAAATTTGTAAGTAACTGGAAAAGTTATCTGACCATGAACGACTAGTACCTGCTTTTAAATTACTGTGGGATGAGTATGTGAAGTAAAGGCTTGGATTCCCCTCTGCATTCTTTGCAGCTCTAGATTATATACATTATTTATATATCAAATTTTTAAATATTTATATACATTTATGGGATTTCCTAACTTAATTGGGGTCAAGGGCAATATCTTCTATTTGTGACAATTCCTTTCTCTGTCCATGAATGAGACAGCTTTAGGTGATTTTTCACTGTACTGATATTAATGTAGTATTTACCTCTTATTACAAATCCATCCAAGAAAAGCCACAAAGTATGTTGAATCTATTAGGCTTTGTCATACATTATCTTGGAATGAAGTCAAGTGTTTTAGTACTAAATTAACACATCTTGATGGGGAAAAAAATCCAGATGATCACTAGATAGCAATGAAACTTTTTGCCATGGTGAACAGTAATTCTAAAGGATTTCAAAGATGAATTTTTCTAACAGTATTTTTTAAAATGATGGAGATGTTGGAGACTGAAACCTGAGACTTTTCTCATGCAGGTCCTCGGCTCTGATCCGAACTAGAGCAACTCCAAGGAGGATGATTCATACCTATCAATGAAACCATCAGCCCAGTTGTATTCCATTCTCACTCTTTTTTCAAATTATGGGAGGAAGTAAAGGAAGATTTTAATAAAAGGTTCAATTTTGATTGGATGAACCCCTTAGTAGGTGTTCATGTGTGTGCCTTAAAAATATTGAAGAGAACATAATAAAAGTGGTGAAGCAAGCCAATTTGTAGTTAAAGTAATAGGTTAGAAAACATGAATGAGGAAAAATAATGTAAAGCTGATGACCAGCTATGATGATGACCTACACAAGGAATCATGGCTAACTTAAGAAATCTTAAGAAAACTTAAAGTCACATGCCTCTCATTGGAGTCTTTTAAAAAAAAGAATTATCGGGCCCTTCAGGAAAATTGCTTCCACTCTGTAATCCAAACACTTCCCCACTTCTGATTTTGTACCCCACATGTTCTGCTGAAGATCTTCTGTAGGCAGCAAGATTTCTTTATACAGAGCCAGATGGTTTTGCTTTCTGGAGCAAAAATAATCCGATAGATTTCAATGAAAGAGAAGTGGTATGAAGTGGTTCGGGAATGACGAGAGGCACAAGCAAGCAAGTGACAACAGCTCTTTAATATATGGTGAGACTTCAGCAAAAACTCAGAGGCTGCAGTCCTCCTTATATACAATCCTGGAGAGACTGTCAGCCAATCAGAAACGTAGGCAGGTTTGAAACTCCCGCTTAAAAGTATCAATACATAACACCCCTCCCTTCCCAGAAGGCACTAACACTCAAAAATTAACATATGTACAAACAAAGTCTCGCAGGTGCTTAGGCTGAGTTCTCGCCCTAGTTGACCTGCGCAGTTCAGTGTTTGGTGAGGCGTCGAGCTGGTCGGAGGGACTCTTTGTCTCTCCCGGCTCCGCCAATGGAACCTCCTGGATTTTGTCCGGGGCGTGGTTATTCCCGGCTGGGAGTGGCGACTCGCTGGGGCGGCGCTGGAACCAGGGCTTGTCAGCTAAGTATTCTCGCGGCCCCGGGCTTGAGTTAGCTGTTTTGGAGAAGTGGTCATAGTTAGGCTCGGACATGTCTGCGTTGATGTTTGCCTCGCCAACCACCCGTTTCCTCAGTTGGTCTATGTGGCGCTTCCAGAGTCTATCTACCCCCACATCCACCGTGTATGATTTTGGGCCTGTTATCCCCACTATGGTTCCTGCAACCCACAGAGGACCGCTGGCATAATTGCGAGCGAACACCGGGGACCCGACCTGAAACTGCCTTAAGCCACAGGTCTCTCCCTTAAAGTTTTCGTGCGAATAGTTAGGGTGAAGCCTGTCCAACACGCACCGGAGCTTTCTCCCCATGAGGAGCTCTGCTGGGCTTCTCCCAGTTGCTGTGCATGGTGATGCATGCTGAACCGCAAGGAATTGATCTATCCTGGCCTGCCAGTCCCCATTGTCTAATCTGGACAGTGCTTCCTTGGCTGTCCTGACAAATCGTTCAGCCAATCCGTTGGAAGCCGGGTGAAATGGGGCTGATAGGGCATGGCGGATCCCCAGGCCGGCCAAGTAGCCTTCGAAAAGGGTTGCTGTAAATTGGGGACCATTGTCCGATACCAAGGTATCCGGCAGGCCGTGGGTGGCAAACAACTTTCTTAGGGCCTTGATAACCGCTTCGGCCGTTGTGGATGGCATTAATACAATTTCGAGCCATTTTGAAAAGGCATCCACTACTATTAAAAACGTTTGGCCATGGAACGGGCCGGCAAAATCAATGTGGATCCTCCCCCATGGGCCTTTTGGTTTCTCCCACTCTCGGATGGGCGCTACTGGGGGATCGGGGCGAGACTCCTGGCAGGGTCTGCACTTCCCCACCCACTCGGAAATGACCTGGTCCATGTTGGGCCACCAGACATAGCTGCGGGCTAAGCACTTCATCCTAACGATGCCAGGATGCCCTTCGTGCAATAATTCTAAAACTCTATCTCGTAGTTTTGCTGGAATTACCACTCTGTCACCCCACAGTAAGCACCCCCCTTGCGTAAACAGTTCATTTCGTTTGTTGGCAAAACCTTGGTACTCCTCCCCGACCACCTTGTCCGGCCACCCTTTCAAAACCCAACCCATAACAGTCCGGATAACAGGGTCTCTATTTGATGCCTTCGCCACCTCGCCGGAGGAGATGGGCCCCAAGGTTAACGTGTCCAACAACAGGACGGAGGTTTCCGGTGTTGGGTTGTCCAGCAGGTCGGGAAGGGGGCAACGGCTAAGGGCATCCGCATGACCCAGGGTCCGCCCAGGCCGATGGACGAGCTGGTACGAGTAGGCCGATAAGAAAATCGCCCATCTAGTTAAACGGGGGGAGAGGGCAGCGGGGGTTGGCCTGTCGCCTGCTAGCAGTCCTAGCAACGGTCTATGGTCAGTCACAAGTTCGAATTTTCGGCCATAGAGGTATTCGTGGAACTTTTTAACCCCCGCAATCGCAGCCAGAGCCTCTCTGTCCAATTGGCTATAGTTTCGTTCTGTGCTGGACAGAGTTCGGGAGTAGAAGGCAATGGGTGCCTCTAGGCCGTTCGGCAGTCTATGGCCTAGGACGGCACCAACTCCTACGGGGGAGGCGTCGCAAACCAAGACGAGCGGCAGCTCTGCATTGTATTGGATCAGGAAACTGTCCTCAGATAGGAGTTTTTTTACTGCCTCAAACGCGGCCGCTTGCGGTTTCCCCCAGACCCATGGTACATTCTTCCCTAAGAGTTTGTGAAGGGGATCAGCGACCGTGGCCTTATCTCTTAGGAACATTGAGTAGAAATTTAGTAGTCCAAGGAAGGCTTGGAGCTCAGCTTTGGATTTGGGGGCTGGTGCGCTTTTGATGGCCCTCACCTTGCTTTCGGTAGGGTGGATGCCTGTGCCGTCCACCCTGTACCCCAGAAATTCTACCGAGGGGACCGCTATCCTGCACTTGTTCTTTTTAAGTCTTAGTCCCGCTTCTCTGAATCTGGACAGGACGTTCCGTACCCTGTCCCCTAGCTGGTGTTCGTCTTGGGCGCTGACTAAGACGTCATCGAAATAGGGGACTACTCCCGGAAGTCCTTGCAACAGGCGCTCCATGGTGCTTTGAAATAAGCCGGGTGCGACGCTCACCCCAAATTGGAGCCTGGTGCATTTAAATGCACCCCTATGAGTCACGATCGTTTGCGCCTCTGCCGTGGCGTCGTCGACCGGTAACTGTTGATAGGCTTGGGCCAGGTCTAATTTGGCAAAAATTTTTCCGGGGCCCAGGGAGTGTAGTAGATGGTGCACGATCGGCACCGGATAGGCGCTCGGCTGCAAGGCCTTGTTGATCGTGCACTTGTAGTCGGCGCAAATTCTGATTGAGCCGTCGGACTTAACTGGGGTGACTATGGGGGTCTCCCACTTGGCATGGTCAACGGGAACCAACACCCCTTGCTTAATCAGTTTGTCCAGTTCTGCATCGATCTTTGGTTTCAATGCGAACGGCACTCTTCTGGCCTTTAGTCTTACTTGGCCTACGTTGGGGTCTAAGTTTAGTGAAATAGGGGTCCCCACATACTTGCCCAATGTGTCCCCGAAAACGTCCTGGAACTCGGACAGGAGGCTGTCTTTCAGGGTTGACTTGGACATCAGGTGGACGCCGGTGAAGCCCATGCCAAGGGCTCGGAACCACCCCATGCCCAGGAGGCTCGGCAGCTGCTTCGTGACGATGGTCAGCGGCAGGTCTCTTTCGTAGTCTCCGTAGGTGACCCGGAACGTGCCCACGCCTTCGAGGGGGACTCGGTTCCCCTGGTAGTCTAGGATGCGCAGTCTCTGTCTGGAGAGTTGATCCTTCCGGAACGACGGCAGGAGGGTCTTTAGGGTTGTCCACGACATGATGGAGAGAGCTGATCCGGTGTCGATCTCCATCGAACACGGTCTTCCGTTGATCTCGACCACCGTGCTGACTTTGTCCTCGACCGTTGTGCTGGCCTGGTCGATGTGTATGCTGCGGCCATCTCGCGGTTCAAATTCGCGCCGTTTTTTCGCGCCGCCTTCTCTCGTTGGCTGCTTCTGGCGCGCTGATTCCGGTTGGCTGCGGCGCTCACGTGGTTTGAGTCTTCTGGGCAGAGTGGCTCTGCAGACTCGCGCCCAGTGCCCTTTCTTCTCGCAACGCCTGCAAATAGCCTCTCTGTATTTGCAGGACAGTCTATCATGGTGCCCGCCACAGCTGGGACAGCTTCGCCGGGGGCTGCCAGTGTCTTTTCTCCGGTGCTCTGTTCGGAAGACGTCCTCATCCGACTCGGACTCCGAGCTGGATCCGGCGTCTTCTCTGTGCACCGGGGCAGACTTGGGGCTGTCTTTGCTGGTCGGCGGACGCTGTAGCGTTTCAGCGGCCTTTGTGGAGGCTTCGTGAGCCCTGGCCTCATCAAGGGCTCCGGCAAGCGTCAGATCAGGCTTGGCGAGCAGACGCCGTTGCAGCCTAATGTCCCGAACACCACAGATCAGTTGCTCAAGCAACGCATCATCCAAGTCTCTGTAGTCGCAATGAGTTGCGGCTTTTCTCAGGCTGGCCATGTACGCGCTGACCGGCTCTCCCTCTCGTTGGACGCGCTGCCTTAGTTGGTATCGCTGCACGAACTTGGAGGGGACGGGAGCGTAGTGAGCCCGGAGAGTTGCCATCAAGGTGTCCCATGAGACTGTTTGAACCGGCGTTGGCTCACACAGTGACTCGGCCATCTCGAACACGTCCGGTCCGCAGTGGCTTAGGAATAGGGCTCTCTTTCGATTAGCCGAGAGGCCCTGCATGTCGCTGGCTTCTAGCGAGCATTCAAACCTTGTTAGGTACGAGACCCATTTTTCGCGGGTCGGATCAAAAGGCTTGGGCGGAACGTAGGCAGACATGTCCGGTATGTCTCCTGTGGTTCGCCTCGTCGCCTAGCTGAAGCTCGTGGTCTCACTGGTTGGCTTCTTGTAGCCTCAATCCCACCTTCGTCGCCAATGAAGTGGTTCGGGAATGACGAGAGGCACAAGCAAGCAAGTGACAACAGCTCTTTAATATATGGTGAGACTTCAGCAAAAACTCAGAGGCTGCAGTCCTCCTTATATACAATCCTGGAGAGACTGTCAGCCAATCAGAAACGTAGGCAGGTTTGAAACTCCCGCTTAAAAGTATCAATACATAACATGGTACTTGCCTGGAGAGCTTCATTCCAAACCGAATTTTGCAGAGTTTTACATTTAGAAAAGCCTCATCCAAATTATTCAGAACGTATGTATAGCACGAGGCATGGTGCTTATTATTCAAATGGGTATTGTCACAATCTCTTCTTATCACCCACAGGCAGAAGTATCATCAACACATGTAGTCTTTACAGATGTTCAGTTAAAGATAAAAAAAATAATACGCTTAGGACAGGGAACATGACCGTATGTATCAGCAGGCTTCTAAGTGATCCTACAAGAGTTTATTCTTGCCTAAAGAGAGATCCATACTGATATAGAAGGAGGGAATGTTTATATATAATATGAAGGAATAAATTATTGAGAACCTGCTGCTCCTGAGTTATTGCTCCCCCAACTCATGCTTGCATTTGTCATAATTTAGCAAGCATCTCTTAGGAATATGGAAATCATGTCTTTGCATCTGAATGATAAAGCAAAAGACAGCAGCATCTGGGTTTTTTTTTTTGTTTTGTTTTTTTAGGGAATAGTTGGTAAGTGAACCTGTAAGTACTTGTAAGTACATCTTGGTTTAGGCCACAATACAGTAGTAATTAATTTTTTTTTCTCTTTCAGACAGACAAGGGAAGCACGGGCTTGGCAACCCAATCCTTCTGCAATATGTTGCTGCATTCATTTAAATGCTTTAGTTCTAGCAGGCTGGCCAGGTAAAGGTATTTTCCATTCCCCATCTACAAATCAATCCTACAGTTGTGAAGATGGGGAAGTAAACACAATTCATAAGGTTAATTTTTATTTTCTATAAAGAACAGGATAACATTTTTCTAATTAAAGCTGCCACACCACGTTATTATGTTTATATTCAGGGATTAGGCTAAGGCCCTCCTGGGGCATGATGGTGATAGGATCACATAACCATGATGGATGAGGGTGGAATTTTCAGCCTTGTTTCTCCACGTTTGGAGAGTGGTTGCAGGATTATTATTCATAGAGGGTTAATTTTCTGCTAAAAATTAAAGAGAAATTGTGCTGCTCTTATTTAGTGATTGCTGCTACATTGTGTTGGCACAATATAGTGGTTTTCTACGGAGAATAATTGCTCAGGGGCTGCGTTTAACTATTGGTTGAATATCTCTGTCTTAAAACAAAAATCACAGTGCAGATGACCATGAGACAAAACATATGATCATGGTTTGAAAATGAAGTGTCTTTCAGAATCTGGAAGCATATCTAGTTTACTATGTATTTTAAGTCAGCTTCTTACTTTCAGGTAAATTCTCAGTTTTGAAAAAAAAAAATGAAGTTAGATATTTTTTTTTCCCCTCTCCCTGAGAATGAGTATTTGGCTTCTCTCATGATACTTGACAGGCAATAAATTAAGACAGAGAAAAAAAATATTTCATAAAATGAACGTTAGATTTAACAGAACTCATAGCTGCATGATATAATGATGGGCACATCATTTAAAAAGAGGACTGAGAAAAACAGATTTATGGTTATATTTATGTGTACTGAACTTAACAACAGAGGATCTAATTTATATTGTTGGATGGCTTTGTCCTGATTAACAGCTCTTGATGAATTATGAACATACATTGGGCTAGTTATGGGAGCCTTTCAGAGTTCATGGGTCAGAATGCTTCTCTGTGTTCAGAAGAGCCAGTAAATTATCAGTGATGGAAAAAACATGGGATATTATGTTCCCTTTTGCTTGGCTCATTCTCTTTCTTTTCTCTTTACTTTATTCAGATTGAAAGTGAACCATCTCTCTCTGAAGGTTTCATCTTTGGGGAATAAGAAACCTGAGAGAGGCATGATCTCAACTTGGCCCTGAGCAGGCAGGTGAAAAGGAAAAGCTTTCCAGATTGAATGTAATGGACAAGCTGGAAAATCTCATCCTTGAATGTGGAGAGTGGAACAAATCTTTCCAAATCTACTGCATTTATATACTTTTGCTCCTTCTAGAATCAGGTGGGGCAAGTATCTCATGAAGACTAAATAAATTTCAGAAGTCTGCCTTAAGACAACTAGGCTTTGCTTTGGCACAGAATATATTGTATCTTTATTTACATCCTCGGTATAAAGCATAAGTTTTGATTAAAAATGCTAAAAGCAAAGGAAGTTTAGATCACTGTTGCTGTTAATATGCTATTTATAAGCAAGATACCAGCAAGATACCCGCATAATAATACATTCAGATTCAATACTCTCATTTAGTAAAAGACTATTCACATTAAAAAAACAAAAATGCAAGCTCTTTGGGAAATGCAATATTCTGAAGAAATATCTGTTTTCTTGTCATCCCGTACTAGAAACCTGAATTTTCCAAGGAGTTTGGATTTTATTTATTTTTTATGTGAACACAGCTAAGTGATTGGTTTTTGCTTGTCTGCTTAGTTGGGTGGTTGGTCTTTGCAGCCTTGAATCCCTTTGAACTTTGTAGAATGGTTATTTTGCTGCTGATGACCACTTTGGGACATTTGAACTGCTCACTGCCAAATGGAGTAATATTAATGTGTTCTGCATGGTTTCTTTTGCTTTGTGCCTGTTAAATTTGTATTGAGTAGAGTTTTTTAGCCATTTAAAAAATTATTTATTGTTTATTGGTTTGATTTATATGCCGCCTTTCTCCGGAGACTCAGGGCGGCTTACAATGCGTTAAGCAATAGCCTTCATACTTTTGTATATACCTGCTTAGTAGGGCTTTTGCCACAAGCGGTGTTCTTTTTTATACAAAGTCAGCTTATTGCCCCCACAATCTGGGGTTTTACCTACTTCGTAAGGATGGAAGGCTGAGTCAACCTTGAGCCTGGTGAGATTTGAACTTGCAGTAATTGCAGGCAGCTGGCAGCTACTGTAAGTGCTACTTAACAGCACTTTAGTCCGCTGCGCAACCAAGGCTCTTGGTGACTCACCTCATTTCTTAAAAACTGTTTTCTTAAACATAGTCTAAATCTGTCTTCCAATTGCCTGAAAGGATTTGTTCCCTGCAAAAAATTATTTAAAAAAAAAAAATCCCAGGGAGCTTTAATTTTTTCTTGTGTGAGTTTTGAGCTTACTCACTGGTTGTGAGATAACTGACAGTATTGTTGTTTTCTATTATATTTCTCTCTCCGTCTTTATGCCTCCTTGGTTGTGCTGACTCCAAAACCAAACAAGCGTGAGGTGAGTTCCTTTAGGATGTTTTTCCTTAAGGTTTAACAACTACATGAATAAAGAAAGATAGAGCACTGAATCATAGAGGGTTTTTTTTATTTCCCTTGTCATTGAGATAAGTGCAAGAAATTTACCTATTTTGTCATCTTCTTTGCCAAAACAGGAGAAAAGAAGTGCTATTCCGTCAAAATTACAATGAATAACTGAAAAAATGCAAGAGAACATTTAAGCAGAAAACTGTTTTTCACATAATTGGTAACTTCTGGGTTGAAAGACTTTGGTCTTCTCTCTGGACTGGATGGGTAGATAGATAACCTAAAATAATGTTCTGCTACATGGTGGTGATGGGTAAGTTTTGTTAAGGTGATTCTCATAGTGACATAGGTCTTCTTAATCTCCATGAGCATGGACACAATAGAGCTGGGTTGTTTAAACCTTTTAAAAAGTTTTGGCCAATAAGGTTTACCTTTCTGTAGGCTTCAGAGAACCTATGTACAGTTTAGTATTATTGGATCTGGTGAACTTCTCAAGCCTTCTCTTGAGGGTGGTAGTATAGGGTGCCCTGTAAGGCTAAGAGTTGTGCAGAATGTCAGATCTGGTTGCTAAAAGTCCTCAGGAGCATGTTGGAATAAAAATACACTACCTCTTTGCAATATCTTAAAGCAACCATACCTTTGCTTGAGAGCCCACAATAGTTGTGAAGCCACAGCTTGTCTACAACTTGAACTGTTGTCTACAATTCAGGAAAAAGAAGTGGCTGCTTGAAGATGTTTCAAATAGAAGCCACATTTATGCCTGTAATGTTCTGGACCAGCCCTGGAATGGTTCATTCTCTTGATTGTGGGTGTGTTACTCAATATTTTTCCGGAGCCATATTTTTTGCAACATTTGGCAACTATTTTTAATTAACTTTGCTTTTGCTCCTGAGGACAAACAAGCCCTTTCTCTGTATCCACTGCAACCCATCACCGGTTTAGAGTTATTGTGAAAAGTGCTTGGTTGCAAAAATGCCTCAATGTTATCCTTCCATCATCACTGTGAGTAGAAACTTTTGAAGAGACATAGAAGAAATACAGCTTTCACAGGGCTTATTCTCATAACTATTTTTTTTGGTTTTCTGCAAACAGCATCACAAATAAACACAATATCTCATAAAAATGGAGTTTGGAATGGATTGGAAGGAAGAAAGGTTTGCTTGAAACTGATTTCCTTTTTTGTCTATAAAGGTATCTTTTTAGTTTTTCCTCAGAGAGCTAGGATAGTGTTTTAAGTGTCAGTTTTCTAAAAAAAAAGAACCTCATTTATTGTTCATTTGAAAAAAAGCTGATTGGCTCGTGATATACTCTGTTCTCGATCCTCGGAGGCTGGCAGCATTGAAAGTGAGCAGATTGACATAAAACTGGTTTGTGAGGAACAGAAATGAAGTGAAAACATCTGAATGGAAGTGCCCAGGTGTGAAATCTAGTAGGTTCTGATAGGTTCTGGAGAACCGGTAGCAGATATTTTGAGCAGTTCGGAGAACCGGTAGTGGAAATTTTGAGTAGTTTGGAGAACCGGCAAATACCACCTCTGGCTGGCCCCAGAGTGGGGTGGGAATGGAGATTTTGCAATATCCTTCCCCTGCCATGCCCACCAAGACACACCACGCCCACCAAGACACGCCCACAGAACCGATAGTAAAAAAATTTGGATTTCACCACTGGAAGTGCCCATCCCAAAAAAGTGTTTGCAAATGCTTTTTACTTGGGAAAAGGATAATAATAGAACAGAAGTCTCGTTTGGGATTAGCTACAGAAGGTGATTTATTTCAGTACAGTTGTGTGAACAATCTTCCTAACAGACTTTCCTACCATGGAAGATACAGATTAGGTTGCTTCACATTTTGGGCTTGAGTATTTATCCGGTGAACCCTGTGTCATTCTTTAAGCAATCACACCTGGCAGTTGTGGTTATTGTAAAGAACTTTGTGACTAAAACGAAAACCCTGCAGAATCTTGGTGCTATGCAAACAGATGCATTGTTTTGAGATGCTTCTTTGGAGATGGATGTTTTCTTGAGCTGGGCACATCTAGAGGCAGAATTTTGCAGTGTTATCTTTATCAGGTAGTTCAGTATTCTTTGCAGGGGTTTTTTTTTCCTTCCCTTGCAATTTGTATTTTCTTCCAGTGGATGGATATATTTCTTATTGGGAAGAAAATAGAAATAAGAATAGCCCATATAAATGAAAATGTAAGTTTGAGGTAAAAGAATTCAGCTAGTAAAACTCTTCTTTCTGTGAATCTGTTACGATATTTTTCAGGATCAGACTCAATAAGTAGAATAAGAATTAGATATTCAAATAAAGCACTGTTTATTTACAGAAGGCATTCTATATTCACTGAATATTCACAGATAGAAGCGCAGAAGGAAAGCATACAGCTCCTTATATATACAAGGGGTGGAGCTAGATATAGGAGTGGTTAAGTATGAATATATTAAGTAGTGAAGAATAAGTTAACCCCTGATATCCTGGTCATGTACTATTTACATAATAAAGAATAAGGCATTTACTTGTGACAAATCCCCCTCTAAATGCCGATTCGATATATTACAACAATTACATTCAGATTCAGAACAATATAAAACTTGTAATTTAGAAGTCAAGTATTTATGCTGCTTAGAAGGCAAAGGCTTTGTCAATATGTCAGCTATTTGCTCTGATGTTTCGCAATGAACTGCTTTAATAAATCCATCCTGAGATAACTGCCTCACATGTTTGAATTTTATATCTATATGTCTGGACCTTTGTCCAATAGCATCAGATCTAGATATTTCAATAGCAGCCTTGTTATCTTCGTGTATGATAAATGGTAATGAAGGTGTTTCATCCAGGTGTCTGACAACAAGTCATTAAACCATACGAGGTTATTTGAGGCTTTAGACAAACAGACATATTCTGCCTCAGTCGTTGATGTGGCTACTAAGTCTTGTTTACCAGTATACCAGTAAACTGGACAATTGTTAAGAAAAAATATATAACCAGATGTGCTTTTTCTACATGTGGTGTCGCCAGCCCAATCTGCGTCGGCGTAACATGTGAGGATGGGCTCTTTGTCACTATTGGGTTCCAATAATAAACAAAAATCTAAGCTATTTTTCAAATATCTTAATATTCTTTTGACAGCTTCCCAATGATATACTAGTGGTTTGCTGACGTGTCTAGACAATAAGTTGAGAGGCAAAGCGATATCGGGTCTGGTCCAATTGGAGATATATAGAAGGGAACCGATGACTGATCTGTAAAGAGTATTATCTTTAAATTCAGGGGATGATTCATCTGTGTTCCTCAGGAAATCAGTTTGCATGGGAGTATCACAGGGTTTAGCATTGTTTAAGTTACATTTGTTCAGGAGTTCTATAATCTTATCTCTTTGAGAAAGTTTGAATCCCTTTTTTGTTTTGCTAATTTGAACTCCAAGATACTTATTTACCTTACCTAATGATTTCAAAGAGAAATGTTCATTTAGTTTTGTTACAAATGTTTCTCTCTTCTCTTTGTGTTTACCTATATACAAAATATCATCCACATAAATTAACACGAATTCTAAAGAGTCATCCTCTTTTTTAACAAAGAAACAGTTATCAGCAGTAGTGGCATTAAAATTCATAATTTTGAGCACTTTTACTAAACATTCATACCATCTTTTGCCAGATTGTTTCAGCCCATATAAACTTTTATTTAGTAACCACGTTTCATTTTTGTTTGTATATTGACTGTGAGGCGCTCTTACATATATCTCTTTATCTAATTTTGCATGTAGATATGCAGTCTGTATGTCGTATTGGAATACATCAAGGTTAAGTGCTGATGCTATGACCAGTGCAGTTTTAACACTCTCAGTTCTTACAGTGGGAGAGTATGTATCCGTGTAATCCTCGGGATATTTTTGTGCATAACCTTGAGCAACTAGTCTAGCTTTGTATAAGGTGTTGCCTCCTTCTAAGTTTTTGATTTTATATATCCACCTAGTACCAATAACAGTTTTATCTTTAGGTGCATGTGTAGGTGTGAATACATTTAATTTCTGCAAACTATCCATCTCTTTAGTCATGGCTGATTCCCACTTTTCCTTTTCTTCGGGGGGAAGTTTTAGCACTTCCTCATATGTGTTTGGTGTTGATGTTTCTCCATCCATATACATTATATAATCTTTGTATTTGTTTGGTATTTGGTTTCTGTTATTCCTGATTGTCCTTTTTGGTCTACTATCATTGTCATGTAAATACCTAGCTTCCTTTTTTGTTAATGAATCTGTCTTTATTTTGTATTGACTGTTTGTCCATGTTTTGTTTTTGTTTTTATGTATGTTGTGATTGTATTCTTCTCCAGTTCTTTCCTCTTGGTGTTTAGTGTTTGTATAGTTGTTTGGGAAAATTTCATTAAGATGTATTTTAGACCAGTTGGCCTGTTCATGGAATACAGCCGTTCTGGAAACTATAAATCTGTTATTATTATCGATAAATCTGTACCCTTTTGTGCCTGTTTCGTAACCCATGAACCTGAGTCTCCTAGATACGTTCTCACCTTTACGCCTTAATTGCTTAGGTATGTGTACGTCTGCAGTGACTCCAAATATGTGCATATGAGCTATTTTGGGTTTCCTATTATACATCATTTCATATGGTGTCTTGTTAACAATGCTGGACCAAGTTCTATTTTGTGTATAATTGGAATATTGTAAAGCTTCTGACCAGAATTGTTTTCCTAAGCCAGCGTCTTCTAATGTGCATCTAATCATGGTTTGTAATGTTGAGTTCTTTCTCTCTGCCACTCCATTTTGGAATGCAGAGAAAGGGCTAGACGTGTAATGTAACATCCCTTTGTCTTTAAGCCATTGGGAGAATTCTTTTGACATGAATTCACATCCCCTATCTGTCATAATTTGTTTTATTCTAATATTATGTTGTGTTTCTATACGTTTGTAAAACTCCTTAAATTTCTGAAAAGTTTCATCTTTGTGCTTTAGTGTATAGACAAAGCCATAACGACTATAGTCATCCACAATGGTTAGGAAATAACATTTCCTATATGTGATTGATGGTGTTAATGGACCAACTAGGTCCATGTGTACCAAATCAAAAATTTTGTTGGTTGATCTTGTTGATTTTTTGGGTTTGGGGCTAGTTTTGAGTTTTGTAGATTTACATACTGAGCATTCCAAATAGTTTTTACAATTTTTTATTTTAACACCTTCAGCATGTTCAGTCATCTTTTGAACTACAGGAAAACTGGCATGTCCTAATTTCCTATGTAAGACATGAGCACACTCATCATGAATTGGTTTACCAATATTAGGTATATTGTTGTTGTGTGTGTTTTTGTGATTGTGAATAATCTCATGTTCCTCATTGTTACTATTACTACTGTTTTCGTTGTCTACGTTATTGTTATCTTCCATGTTGGAATCAATGTTGTGTAACCATTTTTCTTTTGTCATTAGATAAGGTAGACCTCCTTTAATAATCACAGTACCTATGTCTGTTCTGTTTTTCTCTAATGTTGCTTTTCCTTTTGAGAACACAATATTTATGCCAGAATCTCTGCTTAGTTTTATTGCACTAAGTATGTTATGAGGTATTTCAGGTATTAACAATACCCCCTCTATTTTTCCTAGACCAGGTAAGGTTATATTTCCCCTACCTATGACTTGAACCTTCTCTTGATTAGCTACCTTAATTACGAATTTATCCTCTACAAATGAAGATAGTATATTTTTATTATTTGTAGTGTGGTTGGTTGCTCCAGAATCAATAAGCCAATCATTGTCCTCTGTCTGTTGTATGTTAGTGTTGTCATGTTTGTTTAACCCATTCAGTGAACCAGATTTTCTATCTTTTGAGTTATCCCTGCCCCCTCTATGTTCCCTATAGATGGGTGGACTTCTATATCTATGTCTATCAATTGATGACTGTCTGTTTTGATACCTATTTCTGTTTCTATTTATACCTACAGGTATAAATCCTGTAGTCAGGATTTTTTCTATTTCTGAGGAGTTTTGGACAGTCTCTCCTATTATGTTCTTTGGATCCACAGTTGTGCCATCCTATTGGTTCATGATATCTTTCTTGAAAAACTACCCTCTTATATTGTTTATGTTCCATGTGATTGTTACAACGACTTCTCCTTGAATTATCTTCAGATATTAGCTTGTTAGATAGACTTTCTATGGATAAATATCCTAAATTGATTGTGTCTAAATGAGATATATAGTTATCCCACGATGGGTCTAGTGAGTTAATGATAACACTCTTCATTGTTTGATTTGAAATTATTTCCCCCCTTAAATGCAGTTCTGCTCTAATTTTGTTTAAAGATATTAAATGTTCACTTATGGTAACCCCTGGCTTTATCCTAGCTGAGAAGAAATCTTTAGACATTCTTGTTGTAGTGGCTACACTTTCACTGTGAAACAATTTGAACATGCATTGAATAATTTCTGATACAGTTAGATTTTGCTTAATACTGTGGTACATGGCAGGAGATATACTGGAAATTAATAAGAAAAATGCCCTATGGTGCAGACAGTCTAATTTTAGAGTCCAAGGTCTTTTGGGGGGATTAGTGATAAAAAATAATAAGTTTTCTTTTAGAAAGACAACCTGGAGCTGCTGACACCATTCTTGCAAATTAATGCCATCTATTCTCAGTTTTGGGAAATCATTGGGTAAATTCCCAATATTGTTGGATCCATTACTTACAACTGGAGGTAGTCCGTGGTCTTGCAAATGTTGAAAGTTACAAAATGGCGTGGGTATGCTTGCGACGATTCTGAATGGTTCTCTCTGTTCTTCATGTCCTTCGAAGTTGTCTGTGTAGTCTTGCACATGCGCGTTGTTCATTTCGCTCCTGAAGCCGTCGTGAGAGGTTCTCGCTGCCGCAGCTCCCTCGTATCGCTCTTCTTCTGAGGAATCGGTCTCCGGCTCGATCTTGGGAGTCCTGGTGATAGCAGGCGCTCGCTTTCTTTGGTTGAGAACGCTGGTCCCTGGGATCGTCTGTGGCGTGGGGTGGTATCTGCAGGGCTCTCTGGGTTCAGGCATCGGCGCTTTCGTCGTTTGAATAGAAGTGAGTGGATTCTGAGATGTTTGTTTGCTTGCTTGCCTTTTCGTTGATTCTTTAGTGATTTTCAATTTTGGTCCAAAAACAGCAAAGAGCGTTTTCATTGCTGATTTTACTTGCATATCTATCGAAGTCTCTTCAATCTCTGTCTGATTCTTCTGAGGTGTAAATTTTCTCTTTTTCATTTCTTGCATCGAGTAAGGCTTTTCGCGCCAGGTATTTTGAATCTAGCTTTCTGA
Organism: Arizona elegans; assembly: GCA_022577455.1. Lineage (NCBI taxonomy): Eukaryota > Metazoa > Chordata > Lepidosauria > Squamata > Colubridae > Arizona > Arizona elegans. The sequence goes on along the minus strand of JAKOOJ010000001.1, from coordinate 208,231,988 downwards.
TTGGCTCTGCTTCGCTCATCTTAGGGGTCCATTGAAACCAAGATGGCTGCCATTCAAAATTTTGCGCGGGACTGTTAGTTTTCTTTTTCACTGTATTTTTATTTTCAGGCAGATCGCTCACCGTTTTTGAGTCTTTAGATTTATTCGTAACGATGTGCTTCTCTTTCGCTGCTCCGTTGTTTTTTAATATTTCTTGGAGGTTCGCGATGAGATTTTCATCGTTCTTTTGGCTTTTTAAGAGTTTTAGTATCTCTGACCTGAGTTCGTTGTTTTCTATTTCGTTTTCTTCTTGGTCATCAGTCTCATCCATTGTTTCTTCATTGTCAGTAGTGCAGTCTTCAGATTCTCTCGATATTGTATTCGTGGACTCATCGATTATTTCTTGATCTGCTTCCATTTCTTTGCTGTATGCCCTGGTGTTGGGTCTTTCTCTTTTATTTCTGGAGTTTTCTCTCTCAGACATATTTAAAGTTTTATTGAGTCAATTTAACCATCCTCTGCTACCAAATTGTTACGATATTTTTCAGGATCAGACTCAATAAGTAGAATAAGAATTAGATATTCAAATAAAGCACTGTTTATTTACAGAAGGCATTCTATATTCACTGAATATTCACAGATAGAAGCGCAGAAGGAAAGCATACAGCTCCTTATATATACAAGGGGTGGAGCTAGATATAGGAGTGGTTAAGTATGAATATATTAAGTAGTGAAGAATAAGTTAACCCCTGATATCCTGGTCATGTACTATTTACATAATAAAGAATAAGGCATTTACTTGTGACAGAATCATAATCTATAGATTGCTTCCTACATGCCCACAAAATTAACTATAATTCTGAATTACTTCCCCCTCAAAACTTTACCTACCTAAGATTCATATCCTGTTCCATCTAATACTGTATTATAACTTCTCCAAAGTTTTCTTCCACTGCAAAATAGGGCCCAATTTTTTCTCTCTCATCCTCAATATACTTTGATGATCGCTTTAGGTGCCATCAAACTGGTGTCATTTCTTAGTGACTATGTAGATTTTCTCAGAATGATCTGTCCATTTATCTGATCCTTCAGGTCTTCCAACAATGCACCCATCACTGCTATTAATTGAATCAATTCACCTTGCTGTTAGTCTTCTTCTTCTCATTCCTTCAAATTTTCTCAGAATTATGGCTTTTTTTCATGAGAACTCCAAATAGCGTGGTTTATCAAGCCTTTAGAAGCTGTTTTATAATGATTTGAACTTACTCCATTGTTTCAAACTGGCACAGACCATAAATAGAATAGAATATATTATTGGCCAAGTGTGATTGGAACACAAAGAATTTGCCTCCAGTGCATAAGCTCTCAGTGTACATACTGTACAAACAATAAAATAATATAATCATAAAATATCACTAGGAGAAGTTGATAGAAAGATGAAAAAGATAACAGAATACAGCCATACTACGTGGGTAAATATACTTAAACATTAGTACTGTGAGGATTAGGTGTTCAGTAGAGTGACAGCATGAGGGGAAAAAACTGTCTTTGGGTCTAGTTGTTTTGGCATACAATGCCCTATAGTGGTGCCCTGAGGGGAGGAGTTAAAACAGTTTATGTCCAGGAGGTGAGATATTTTATCAGCCCTCTTTCTAACCAGTGCAGTATATAAGTTGTCAATGGAAGGCAGGCTGGTAGCAATCTCTTTTTTTTCTGCAGTCCTAACATCCATTGAACTCTGCATCTGTCCCGTTGGGTTGCTATATATTTCCATCCTGTAACTTATCACCCGGCTCTGAAAACAAAACAACAACAACAAAAAAACAACACTCACTGGGATTTAATTTAAATATGGAAAACTAGGGAGGGCTATTGGCTGCTAAAGAGAGGGTTGTGTAGCAAAGAGGAAATTCATACATATTCCCTTGGACATTGAGTAATTAGATTATATGCAAAAAAAAAACCCAAACAAACCAAAAAACCCTTTCTGTAACTTTTAGTAATTTCAGCAGAATTTTGGTGATGTTTGTTTCAAAAGAGGAAAGTAATCCATTGGTTTTCCACCCATTAAATGAGAATATTAGAATGTTTGTAATATTTGGCACAGCAGTAACCTCAGCTGTACATAGGAATTGAAGTCAGGGAAGGTTACAATTCTAGTACAGCAAAGGAAGACATTTTTACCCGATTTTCTGGACATGTTTTAGCACACCAGTGAATCAATGTCTGACAAAAGACAGGGAAAAAAAATATGGATAAGAGAAGTGTGTAGGAAGATCTGTGACATTTGCGCAGCTCTTGAAATTGTCTTTTTTTTTTCTAAAGTAAAAATGCCTTACATAAAGTTGGCACAGCATGATTTCTAACAGCTTACTCATTGCATCGTTTACTTGAGCTACCAAACCTAGTTGCCTTTTCTGTATCTCCTATACCTTAACACTGCACTCAAATCTATTTTTATAGGAGAAAATTTCAACACTTCTCGCTTAAAGGTTGACTTGGTAAATGTAGATATGTTTTATGTTTCACGTTGGCAATGTTTTTCATAGAAAAAAAATGTTGCCAACACCAATTTATTCCCCGCAACCTCTTGATGTAAAAGTAACGAGTAATTGCTATAACCATTTTAAACATGCAATCTAGAAAAATAGTTTGGAAAGTGGAGGGTGTACAATGTGCAATTAAACTTCATGCCCATTTACCCACCTATCTTTTAAAGTCAGGAATATATGTCCTGGTATCAATAGGTGTATTGTGTATAATTAAAAAAAAAACTTTACAAGAGAAAAAAGGAAAAGTAATGCATGCATCTCATTTTGCAAATCCCATCTTTCTATAGCTTTAAGTCAAGTTACTATGCCTTATCTTCAAAATGGGAATCATCATCACCATCATCTATATATATATATATATATAAAATGTATGCCACCCAGAGTTACCGTGTAGGGGAGATGGGCGGCATAAAAATATATAAATATATATAAAATAAATGTATGCAATCCAAATAATGTGGGTTCTCCCTTTGGGAGAAACAATGCATTTCGCTGCTTGGATCCAGAAATGTGTCAGCCTTGCAAGGTAGCCCAGATACAAAACACACTCAAATGAATGCCTCTGACTTCATTGCAAGGTTACATTAAGAGAAATTTGCAGGACTGAAAATATTTCTCTTCTCCTCTCTTTATAGTTTCAGGAAAACTAGGGAGGGTCTCTTCTGAAATGCTTCCCAGGCTTTGCTCTCGCCTGTGGTCAGAGAGGCCTCTCATTCAACCATTATCTAGGCCAGCGATGACAAACATTTTGGGTTTGGCATGTCAAAAAATTTCAAAAATACCTAACATGCTGGCATGTCACACCACACAAAAGTACTACATTTCCACTGCCATTTGCAGGATGCCAGAATTTGTAGACCTTGAGGATATGGAAAATGGGAAAGCAAACCTATAAATTACACAAAAGGACAGTTTTAGTTCAGTCGTAACTGAAGAACGGTAGGTTGATATACAGTCTTTATTTTGAACTTCTTAGTAGTTATGCCATTATGATGCAAATAATAATTTCAAATAAAAGATGACAAAGAAATAAAGAGGTATAGACATTGACATCAATAAACAGAAATATCCATATGTGGCCTGGATCCTAAACTTCACCGATATAGTCTGAAAGCAAAGAAATAATATCAAGATCACATGAAGTGTTAGTACCACTTTGTAAAGCCTTGGTAAGACCACATTTGAAATATTGTGTCCTGTTTTGACCACTGGAATATAAAAAAGATGTTGAGTCTCTGAAAAGAATGCATAAAAGAGCAACAAAGATGGTTAGAGAACTGGAGGCTAAAACACACGAAGAATGGTCTCAAGAATTGGGTATGTCTAGTCTGATGAAAAGGACTAAGGATGACATGATAGCAATGTTCCAGTATTTGAGGGGCTACCACAAAAAGGTGGGGAGTCAACCTATTCTCCAAAGCACTTGAGGGCAAGGCAAGAAGTAACAAATGGAAACTTACCAAGGAGAGATCCAACCTAGAACTAAGGAGAAATTTCCTGACAGTGAAAACAATAAACTAGTGGAACAGTGCGCCTTCAGAAGTTGTGTGGGTTTGTAAAGAAGAGAATGGACAACCATTTGTCTGAAATGGTGTAGGGTGCTGAACTAGAAGACCTCTAAGGTCCATTCTAACCCTGTTATTCTGTTATTTTCACGTGTTTGCCATTTGAGTCAGTGTCTCTTATTGCCCATTCAGTTGCTTCTAAAACTCAAAAGTTCATGGGTGGTTTTTCAAGAAGCTTGACCATTTTGTCAAGGAATAGAAACAGAGAAACCTCTGCCTTACTTATAACTGTATTGCTATAGATCAGGGCAGGAGTGAAATACTACCAGTTTGGGCCAATTTGCCCGAACTGGTAGTAAAAATACTACTGGTTTGCCCGAACCAATAGTAGAAAAATGCTTTAAAAAGTAAAAAAAAAAGTTCCGACCATCGCGCGGCACAGCTGATCGTGGGATTTTTTTTTTTTTACTTTTTAAAACATTTTTTTACTACCTGTTGCCCAAACCAGTATTTTTGTGTAAAGTGTGATAGTTTGTTTTCGAGCTCTCTGTGACTGTGTGAGGTTCCTGCTTGTTATAGGGGCCATTTTGTGTGTGAAGTCCAGCTGGTTTTGCATTGTGTGTGAGTCAGTTGTGTAACTTTTGTGTTATTTTTGTGTAAAGTGTGATAGTTGGTTTTCCTGGTCACATGACCACCAAGCCATGCCCACACAGTCACATGCCCACCAAGTCATGCCCACCAAGCCCCGCCCACCAAGCTCCACCCAAAGAACCGGTACGGAAATTTTTTGAATTTCACCCCTGAATCAAGGGTGTCAAACTCGCATCATCACATTGTTGTCACATGACATATTGCGACTTTTTTCCCTTTGCTAAAATGGGGGTGGAGTTTGACACCTCTGCTGTAGATATTAAAGATTCTGTTTGAGCATTCCAAGTTAAGCCATTGTTAAAGGTGGAAAGTTTTAAAAGAAAGAGTAATGGTAGTCACTCTGGTGTTCTCCATATATTTTAGACTATAACTCTCATTCTTGGCCATGATATCTAGGATTTATGGGCCTGATGATCTAAGAAAGGTTGGCACCACTGTGCAAGAGTATTTCATAAGGATAGCAAGCTATTAGATCAATAGCAAGCATTAGAATTTGCAGATCATGCATTGCTTCAAGTTGATGTCCTACAGCAAGTATATTTTGACACTTATCAGGTTGTAGTGTAAACAAATGTGACTGGCCATTTTGTATTCCCAAATAGCCTAAACATTCATAAAACTTACTAAAACCCCAGACTTTGAATTTGTCAGTGAATTGAATCTGTCAAGAAAAAATAAAAGGCCACAATGGGGTAGGTAGAAAACTATAATTTTGTTGTTTGTTTAGTTAAGAAGGCCCTTGTTGTAGGCAAGGGAGGGGATTTTTATGTTTGTGCTCATTTATCATTTTGTGCCAGCTAACTTTATGGCCTTAAATATTTATTACTTAATCCCAAAAAATAATAATACTAATGTGCTAACTTTTCTCTGGCTTTGCTCCTTCTGCCGGGTAATTATTTGCAATGAGTACTATCAAGGAGAGTATTCCCAAACTGAATTTCTTTGTTTCGTAGAGGAAAAAAAAAATTATTAAGATAGTTCTTACCTTTCTGCTTTCTACTATTTCCAGAGCTTTGGGCAAATATTATATTGTAACAGAGAATAATGGAATTTTCCAACTCTCAAAGCCTTTAATAATTACAAGATAAGTTGCGGGAAGAACTGTTGCCTATGCTTTCTGTTTCTTATTCACTTTGCTAACCAAATGCAGAGAAATAAAGAAAATCCAATAAAGCCAATAATGTTAATTCTCTCTTATTTTAAATCCTCCCTCCTTTTTATAAAAAGCATAGATTGGGGAAGGATTTTGCCACTTAAGAATTTTGACAGTAATTCTCTGCAGAAACACAAAGCACATTGTAAAGCCAGAAATATGGAACATTGCCAGTTGGAATGTTTCAGATTTCAGATCACAGGAGTTTTTTCTTAGTCCTGGTAAATTAGTAAAATAGTTGAGACAAATGTTCACCATCTCAGCCTCCTCATGTCCATACAGACACAAAATTCACTCTAACTGGGAATTTTGTAAATTACCCAATACATTTGGGAGGCAAAAAAAGTCATATCGGAATGGAAAGAAAAGCAGAGAAAAAACTTTTTTTTCCAACCTCTGATATTAGCCTGATGTAATGACCAATGGGGATTTGACATGCAAAATCAAAATCACCACAAATTTTCTTCCTTTTTCATGCTGTTGTGTGAATTGAGATAGGATAGAATAGATCCATATTCATCTTTAGTCCTGTTGACTTCTGACAAGTATGTGATCACAGCAGAGCAATTCCAGGGTTGTTTTTTAAAAAAAGAACCTTATATATTTGATTAGTACCGTGTTTCCCCAAAAATAAGACCATGTCTTATATTTTTTCGAACCCTGAAATAAGTGCTTGTCCTTATTGCCATGCACTCAAAAGCCCGATTGGGCTTATTATCAGGGGATGTCTTATTTTGGGGGAAACAGGGTAGTAAGAAGAAATTCTTTCTAAAATATACCATTGCAAATGCTTTGAATCCCAGTAAATTCTAGTCTAGAGAATTAACACATATAATAAATTCTAGACAGGTGATTTTTTTTTTACAATTTGTTGTTACAGAAAGGAAAAGAGGATGAAAAGGAAGACTCAGTAGAACAATCTGGATTGCTGTTTGCAATAAGCAACAGAAAGAAGATACTGAAGAGAGAATGAAAATCTCAGAACACAAAGGAAATATGTAATCTTACATGAAAGCAAAGCATGCAATAAATTGCAATGTTAGTTGAAGTTCTATACTCTCAAATTTATTTGATTTTAGGTTTATATGTAAAGTTCTTAAAATACTTGGTTTTTATCTTAAATATTGGTAGTTGTAGGATGGCATAATCTTTAATGAAAGAATCCCTTTACATAAAATGTATTAACGTTCTCAGATGTGGACATACATAATCACAATTCAAAGGAAGGGAAATAGTGCACAATGAAGTCAGAGAAAAATGAAATGCATGAAAAATAGATCAATTGCTTTATTATTTGTGGCCACTCACAAAACTATTAATGGATGTTAGCACAAACATGCCTGCATTGCAGAGCTAGTTAAAAAAAGTGTAGTATTAAAAAGTCCATATTGAAACCACAGGATCTGTTGTGGAACTCCAGTTATGTATAACTAGAATTACAGAAATCTGGTAGTGCATTTCTTTTGTTCAAGGTCAGTGGCAAACTGAAAAATGTTCCCCATGCTCACCCCCTCTGGTTTCTGAATATTGTAATTTTTGATGCAAATTTCATATCCACTTATACTAACTGTGTATCATTTGCCAGCATTACCCTACAGCATTCTACAAAGGACAAAACAGCTAGTTTTCATGGGGAGGAAAAAGCCTCACTTTTAACACTTTTGTCTAGCTGCTTTGAAATGTGAATAGCTTTGCGACTGCTTGATTTATTTCACTCTAAATTATTGCAAGCCTCCATTAAAATTTCTGATACAGGGTGGCATTAAAAACATTATAAATAAATATTGCGAGGATAAGATAGAGATCAGAAAACTGTGCACAGCTTCCCCAACCACTTTGAAGGAAAATAGTATCAACGTAAAGAATAATTTTCTTATTGCAATTGCAACAATCGTTAGTGGTCTACTGGGTGAGATGTTCTGTAATATGTTGGTTCTGTTGTAACCTAAAGAAATATTCATTATAGGGGTTGGAATGCTCATTATTGAACCAATTATCATTTGAATAGGATGTCAATGAGTTGTATGGATTCGTTTTTAATTAGCCACATTCAAGAATGCTCATCTCTCCCCAGTGTACCTACATTTCAGTGCAACGGTTTGGAATTAGGGCTACTGTTGATCTAAATTTCTTATTATATAGATGCTTTCAATATCCCTTCTTCCTCTGTGTGAACAATATATCACTATAAATTCTTGCACAGCAAAAGATTTTAAGAATTTTGCAAGGAAGATTTTGGATATAGCATAATAAGCTCCGTTATTTAGACTAACTCCCATTGAGTTTCCCAACTGAATTCACTAATGTTTCAGGTTTCAATTGTATGCCTATGAAATCATCATAATCTGCAAATTTATGCGTTTGCCACTTTTCCAATTTATGTCCAGAATCACATTAAAAGTAGAAAACAAATGTCCAATGAAAATGCAGAGAATCACCTACATATTATACATGCTATTCTATATCCATATTAGGTAACAAAGCTAACAAAGACATTAAAGTGCTGCTAAATATACAAAGATGTATTATATACTGTAAATCATATTTGTTACAAAAACACCAATGTTTCAATCTCAAATCCTTCACTGCCTCTCATTGAGACAACAGGAGGAAAAAGGAACAATAACAAAAATCAATAATAAAAAGGTTATAATTATATCAGCTGGATCAAAGCAGCTGTATTATAAAAAAGGCAGAAGAAACAAAAGATGTAGCAATCTTAATAACAAATATCAGAAAACATGTCCAGATTTTTAATCCTTCAAGCATATATTATGCTCAAACAAACTAGACAAATCATGTCTTCCCTTTATCATCTTTCTTCTAATTGTCACTTGGGCATTTACCACAACAGACTTTTCCCACACTCAAAAGTATACACCTTCACAATTCTTATATTTAAAAAAGTGTGTCCTCCAATTCAAGGTCAGGTTCTGAAGACTTCATGGACACATTTATGTAAAACTTTTATGACAATAAAAGAATGGTCTTCAGAATACTTTCAATATCTCCGTGTATACTATAGCTTTAGGATTTTTTAGTAGTGTCCCACCAAATTCTAGTTTTTAGAGATCAGCCATGTTCACCTGTGTAATTCAAAATACTTGTGCCTCAAATTACCCTTGTGAAAAAGACAGAAATGAGCCCGATTGAGAACAGCTCTTTTGTAGAAGTCATAGTTGGAATATATGTACTGTGTTTCCCTGAAAATAAGACCCTGTCTTATATTTTTTTGAACCCTGAAATAAATACTTGGCCTTATTGCCATGTGCTCAAAAGCCCGATTGGGCTTAATAACAGGGGATGTCTTATTTTGGGGGAAACAGGGTAATACAGTATTTTGCCTATCGCTTTCAATTGAGTATTCTATATCCATAAAATTCTGTAAAGTTGACTGGTGTTCCATATTAAGTTAGTTATATCAATACTTGTGACAGACACCTCATAAAAACATTTTTTAAAAAACAGTCATTGCAAAATAAACAAACAAATAAATCCCTTGTATTCCTAAACACAACCGATTTCTATGCTTCCTGAAAAATGCAAAAACCAAGAAGTTTGTATTCTGTATGTCAGAATTAGCAAACCCAGGCCAACCAACACTGGACCTTTCATAAAATGCTAGGAATTGCTAAAAATTCTCCCATTGAGTTGACTGTTGATTCTTTGCGTAATAATGAAAGCCAATCTGAGCTCCCATCTTCTCAGGTATTCAGTTTCTAATTGCTCTGTTGATTTTGCTTTTAGTTACTCAGCTCGTAAATGTCATACAGATTTAGAAAGTTAAACTCTGGTAATTTACAGACCCAGCTGTCTCTCTCACATTTTTTTATTCCTATAATTAATGGAGCTATTCCCAAAGTTCATTAATGTCTGAAACTAACTGCTTACGTCTTAACATTGATGAATTTACGTTTTCAGATTCTCTCCAGTCCTACGCAAACTATTTTGTGGAAAAAAAGTACATATGTGGTAATGTTTGGTTCAAGAAGTAGGCAATTAAATCATCTGTTTTCATCCAGAGGACTGTATTACTGAAAATATATTATTTCCTGCATTTTAGATTTATAGCTCAACAAATTGTTTCCTCTACCTTTATCTTTTCTGTTTACATGAGAATCTAAAGGGTTCTCCAAATCCATTATTGACAAGTTGTGATTGATTATTTTACTAGGGAAGAAATTGCAGGTGCTTTCTGAAATAACAAAATGTGACCACATGTTGTGAAGGTGTTTCAAACTATACTTTGTTTGTTTTAATCTCCAGTTAGACTTGGCAAAGATTATTATCTGTCTCTGAAAAAAATCTTCCCATTCAGGGAAAACTACTCATCTGGTATTAAAAGGCAGACTTTATAATCTGGACTCCATAAAAATACATTTTATTCCTAGGACAAGTAAAGCCATTCTATAGAAAGAAATTAATTAACAATGGCTCTTTGACATATGGAACATATTGCATAAATTTGCACTTATCAAGAGATATGCACAAAGAACTTAGGAATCTGTGTTGTACTAGATCAGTCTAATTGTCCATTTACTTCATGTTCTGTATGGTATTGGGCATTCTTTCCAATCTGCCTTTTAGGTGGAGATGGGGCTTCTGCATATGTTCTGCTATAGTCAATCCATAAATTTTTGTGAAACTGTTATTTTAGTCTATGCGTTGCAGAAGAACTCTTGTGGTGCTAGATGTCTTTGAATTTGGAGTTACCTTGAGGGTGACTTGATTTCTATCTCAGTGAATCCAGCTTTTTCTGATTGTGGAAGGACAAATCTATAAGACTTAAATATATACATTGGTAGTGTGAATTTACTACCACTTATGCTTTAGGGGTTGGGGGAGTCTAGTTATGTACTCTACGTCCCCTCTTTGTCTTTCACATTGCCTGCTCTTTTTCTCTGAGATTGTTAACTTCAAGCCCTTCTTTCTGTCTTTGTTCCCAAGGCTTGCCCACATGGAGCCTTTTGTTCACTTATGTCCTCCTGCTAGGACATAACTAGCCAGGTGCTAGGTTTTGCCTATTTTCTGTATTTCTTAAATGAACCTTAAAAAATAAAAGTGAACGCATTTCATGAATCCTTGTTCAGGCTAGATTCTCCCTCTCAGATATACAGAGATTTGCTTCCCATTTCCCCAATGAAGTAAATGTGTAAGGAGATTACATGAAGCAGAAAGGATGAATCTCCAGAGCAGCTGAAAAGATGTGACTTTCAGAAATGGAAACAGGAAAGTTTTAGTCTATGGAGAAACCGAAGTTTTTTTGTTTTTTCCCCCCTCTCTGCTCTTTCAATGGGAAAAAGCTTCTGAACTCCCAAAGGATCACATTTATGCTAGTCAAAACAGGGTCTCAAAGAATTTAAGATACAGCAGATGACAGAGGAATGATGTGCTTGGAAGTGAGTTAATCTATTCTTGAGCATTTGCAGGATTTAGAATAAGCCAAATGTATTTGGAAAACTTTCATAAGTCTCTTTGATGCTTTTGTAATAAACTTTGCAAAAACTTGATCTGAATAACTCTGAGAGTTTAAAAAAAAACCACATTTCATTCTAGAATCAGCTTACAAAACGATGGCAGTGCTTCATTTCTAATGTCTCAGGTCAAAGAGGAAAAGAGAAACTTGCTGGTCTCCTTTCCAAAGAATATGTGCCTTTGCAGGACAGTAATAGGCAGAAAATAGAATGCCAGCAAATTAAAAAAGGAGAAAGCTGAAATTTATGAAAGGCTTACCTTCTTTTCCACAAGATGGCATACATGTGTATATGTGTGTGTGCATGATAGAAAGCATCCATGAAAGACACTTAAAACAAGATGGATTGACAACATCAGCAAGTACTACAGGCCCAATTGGCAAAAGAAAGCTCAGGATCGTATTGGTTGGAAACATGTGGAAGAAGCCTTCATCCTGCAGTGGATAGACAATAGCTAAAATGATGATGAATATGTGTATGAAGCTACTTCTGCATGTTTCCAACCAATACAATCCTGAGCTTTCTTTTGCCAATTGGGCCAGCATGTACACAAACCAGAGGTGGGTTTCAGCAGGTTCTGACCAGTTCTGGAGAACCGGTAGCGGAAATTTTGAGTAGTTCGGAGAACTGGTAGTAAAAATTCTGACTGGCCATGCCCCCATCTGTTCTCTGCCTCCCAAGTCCCAGCTGATCGGGAGGAAATGGGGATTTTGCAGTAACCTTCCCCTGGATTGGGGAGGGAATGGAGATTTTACAGTATCCTTCCCATGCCACGCCCACCAAGCCACACCCACAGAACCAGTAGTAAAAAATTTTGAAACCCACCACTGACACAAGCATACACACACACACACACACACACACACACACACACACACACATTCTGGAGTAAACTTCAAACTACTAAAGAAAGAGAATATAAAAGATGTGTTGAATTTAGATGGAGAAAAACTTCAGTCTGCAGGGAGAGGTCTTGTGACATTTCTTCATCCATTAGGTAAATAGAATATGCTCTTTAAGGGGGACTTGCACGTCCCACCTTTACTTTCAGTGAATGTGAAGAATGGAAAGTAGACATAAGCAATCAAAGAGAGAAAAAGAATCAGTGGACTCCTTATCTCACAAACAATAATTTAGTCAGACAGCAAGAAATCTAGAAACAAGTATTCAGAAATTCTGTCTCAATTAATTCCTTGCAAATATAGGTGGGAAATTCCTCTTACAATTTCCAGATTTGTATTCATTCCTATCATTAAAGATACCCTTATGAGATCTGTAGTTCTACTTCCATCCCAAAGGTGCTTTTTTTCAGGAGGCAACTGGACTTTCTTGTTTTTTCTTTGAAGACATTTCGCTTCTCATCCAAGAAGCTTCTTCAGCTCTGACTGGATGGTGAGGAATGGAAGAATTTATATTCCTTGCAGACAGCTGGTCATTTGCATCCTTTTAGAAGGTCGTTGAAGCACTTGGAGGTTTATCCTGTCAGAACTGAAGAAGCTTCTTGGATGAGAAGCGAAACATCTTCAAAGAAAAAAACAAGAAAGTCCAGTTGCCTCCTGAAAAGCTACCTTTGGGACAATGATGACTTGAATGACTGAGAATCTCTACAGACTTTTAGTTCTGCTTCTGTTTTGCACACCTGCTTAGGGCTTGGTAATAAAGTATATCCTACAAGAAAATGTAAAGGTAAATATGTATCTGAAAATTATAATTGCTTATAAACATTACCCTTCAAGAAAATTAACCGGTTGAATTGAACTGTGTAGATGGTAGAGCCAGAGTATTGAATAATTGCATGTATAACAATTCTTCAAATTTATGGCACAGAAGACTGTTTCTCCAAGGATTTGAGCAAAGGACTAAAATTATAGCTGTGAGTAAATCAGTCCAAGCACCTGGGATGTTTAAAGGCAAAATGTATTAGAACTAAATGTTAGCAAAGCAAAGAAAAAGAGATGAAGTAGTGACTGAGTTAATACACAGCAGCACCTGTGGGACAAGGCAAGCCATTGCAACAAACAGGCAAAAAACTACCTCTAGAGTTTGGTAGATGGTGAGGGGCGGAGTTAAGATACTGACTAGCTTAGAATAGCTGAAGGTGAAGAAGCAAATAGACCCCCTCCTAAACCTTGGAGTGCTTATCTAGCTGTTGTGTAGTGAGTGCAGTTACTCTGGCGAGGTTCTTGCAAATAGGCAAGCAGCAATAAAGATACTGCTCTGATCAACTCTCAGTGTCATTCTGTTTCCTTGTGCTTGACATTTCTCCAGGTGTACCTTTTGCGACTCGCTCAGTGAAAAGAATCAAGTACTGAAGAAATGCAAAGAATATGTGGCTTTAATGGAAATAAATTTGTGAGAAAGCCTTAAGAACCTAACCCACAAGTTGGGGGTAAATATACGGAAAGCAACATAAACACTTACTTGAAATTGTGGGATTGAAGGGATTGTGAACAAAGCTACATCTACCTACAGCCGATGTAACCCCTCCCCCCCCCAAAAAAAAGAGAAAAGAAATGAGGATCTGGTGCACAAGCTTCAAAAGAGCTCCGTGGCCTGAAGCAGGCTGTTAGAACCTGGAATGAAAAACTGAACAAATGCTAGTCAATCAAGGTTTCATGCAGGATAAAGCTGAGCTGCACTTTTCTTTTTTAGCTTTAGAAACCACAGATAGACACATTTCTTGATCTCTGAGAATAACCTCCCCGTGTACCCTAAAAAGAAGAAAGACAGCCAAGAGATTGTTAAGAGGTTTACTGAAGAAACAGAAGAGGAGGAGTTGCGAAACATCTTCTACAATGTAGACTCAAGAGAGAAAGAGAGAAAAAGAGAAAGTTACCTTCTCTTTCTAAGACAGAAAATGTCTAAAGCTAACAGGCTGTATCTGAATGGAAACTGATTTCCTAAAGCAGACTAAGCAATGAATCCCTGCTGGGGATATATATGTATACCAAATATAAATTTGGTATAAAATGGTTTGTCGTGAATGCGACTGCTTGAGGGCTCCTGGAAGCTGAAAGGCGAAACAGAAGCAGTGTGCTCCCTCCCACATGTTGGGGTAGACCAGGTGCCTCGATAGAAAAACACTTAATATCGGTAGTTCTGGTTGGTGACTCGTGGCGATATGGCGTGGCGATATGGTAAGAGCGATCGCTCCTTCCCACTGCTACTTAACGCTGCATTTTGGGGACCCTTCGAGGCGTGGAAGCTTGGAGGGCTTCGCGGGCAATAGTGGGGCTTCGGTGAGCCAAGTGGTGGAGCGCAAACCCACCCGGCGGGACCGATATCCATTGTCAAACCAACGAGGCGCGTCTGCCTGTTAATGGCAGACCCGAAGCCACGATAGCTAATGAGACGGGAAGCAAGAAATTCCAGTGAAAGGGTGTCTGAGTGCACTCGCAACCACTTCTTCTGGAGCACGCTTGAGATCGGTACGAGTTTCGCTGGCTGGGTCGGATCGAAAGGTCTTATAGAAGGAAAAAGTGGCGATCGAAAGAAAGAGGAAGAATTGACAGCTGAGAGGATCGCAGACAGGCCGGCAAGAAATAAGAAAGGAGAGACTGGCAAGCGGAACAGCGGCGCTACCTGATATGGATGTAACTTGCTGTACGGATCGATCGAGAGAGCTCTGAGGACTTAGGAAAGTGACTCTGCTGATTGGAAAAGAGAACGACCGGAAATTAGGACCGGAAGTGCAACCATACTTGATACCAACGAGAAGAACAACGAAGAGCTAGAGAAGAAAGAAGGAGCACCAGGAAGAGATAAACGGATTAACCAAACTATTTGCATAAGACTCTGAAGAAGCGAGAAATAAAACTGGTGATATCAAATTATTATACTCTCTTGCACAGACTTTTATAAGTGTGGTTTCTGAAGGGACTAAGAAGAATTGAATAAAAATCTGTACTTATATAGATTATTATTTGTCTAAATTTACAATACATTTATATTTATATTTTTTTTCTTTATATATTTAAAGTATCAATACAACATAGTCAATTAACATATTTATAAAGTTGAATATAAATTTCATTGCATTAAATAATTAGTATATTATAAGTTTATATATTTGCATAATCATATTAGGATCTATTCTCTTTTTTCATTTCTCTTTTCTTTTTGTATGTTATGTGCATAGATTGATTATATTGCCTAATATTATTATGGATTAATATTTAAACAGTGCTTTATCCTATAATATTAATTAATTAATTGATTACTGATTGGCTACTGAGCATTAACTTATTGGTTTCTTGCTGATTATATATATTTGTATTGAGAGCTTTTTTATAAACTGAGAATTTAATTAATTGATACTTAGGATTTAAACTAATCAAGAAATATTGTCTTTGAACGCTGATTAGCCATCAATAGCTAATTAGTTGGTAGCACGGTGGTGAAACTGATTGATTGTGTCATCTGATATTTGCTCTGCAAATTTGGAGCATCTCAAAATTATTTCTAGCCCTGTCAATCTAAGTTAAGGGAAAGATAATTAGTGGATGATTATTTGGAGGAACATAGAAAAGATAGTCAGAGAACAGGCGAGAGTGCTGAGGGAGATGACAAGCCTTGCATCCATTGTGACAAAAACAGGAAAGAAAGCAACCTCTAACCTCTCAAACCCTACAATTACAATGTTGTCCCCTGCAACCCAAAAGTCGATAGAAGGGCTATCAAAAATTGAGAAATCATCAGTGATTCCGACCATGCCAGCGATGCAGTCGTCATTAGCAACGATCCAAGAGACAATGCTCATGATGCAAGAGAAGATGTCCAGCAATCACCAAGAATTGAAAACAGACATTCAAGGCATTGACCAGTAAATGAGTGACATACAACAGGCTATACAAAAGAACGAACAGAAAATACAAAAAATGGAATCCAAGATTGAACAACAAGAGGAACCTGGAGACAGTAGACCAAAAATTAATGGCCCAGAACAGGGAACTGGAAGATTCGATTATGCAGCTGGAAATGGATAGAGCTTCTTTCTATCTGCGTTTCCAAAATATCGCAGAAGATAAGGACGAAAACTTGGGCCAAGTAATGGCAGAACTAATAGTGGAGTTCCTTCAACAAGATACAGATGACATAATAAAAGAATTGGATGAGGTGTACAGGGTACAGACGAACTACGCTAGATGGAACAAACTACCTAGAGAGGTCCACATAAGATTCATGTGTAAGAAAGTTAAGGACATTTTTTATAAAATGGTAAAGGAAGAACCAATTAACTATAAGGGAAATGAGGTGGTTGTTTTGAAGCAAGTGCCGAGGAGAGTGAGAGAACAACAAAGAGATTATAGATTCCTCGCTATCCAGCTGAATAAAAGGAACATACTCTTCAGGTGGACCTTGCCAGAGGGTATGCTTGTTACATGGCAAGGGAGGAAAATCAAAATAAATAGTCTGATAGAGGCTCAAGAATTCTTAGACCAACTGAGAGGGTTAGAAGATGAACAGAGCAGCAAGGAGGAATTGGAAGCAGCCACCATAGAAGAGGAACTCACTCAAAGAAGATCCAAAGAAGGGACTCCAGAGGAGGAAGAGAGCCTAGAGGAGAAAGAAAAGGAAGAGAAGGAAAGTAGAGAAGCAGGGAAGAAACAAAGACCACAAAGAGCGACCCGAGCAAACACCAACCTTAATTTTAAGTAAAACAACACAAGGCAAAAAGGATGGATGATTGGAAAATTCTATCGATTAACGTAAATGGACTTAATGATTATAAAAAAAGAAAATTTTCTTTAACAAATTAGTTACACAAAATGCAGACATAGTCTGCCTCCAGGAGGTACATATTAAACAAGAAGATAAAAAATATTTGGAATACAAAAAATTGGGAAATCTCCATACTTCCTTAGCCATGAAGAAGAAGAGAGGGGTGGCATTATATATCAAAAAAGAAATAAAAACAGAATTGAAATATGCAGATCCAAAAGGCAGACTACTAGTAGTTGAAACCAAGAGAGACAACTCTTCAATATTAATAGCAGCGATTTATGCTCCGAACAAAAATTTGAAAGACTTTTATAATAAAGTGCGAGAAATAATAAGGAGAATGGATAATAATAATATTTGCATCATTGGGGACTTCAACGGAGTGGTAGACACGAATAAAGATCACAAAAGACCCAGAGGCCAAAAGAAAAAAAGGAAAAATTTACCAAAATCCTTCTTCGACTTAGTGGATGAACTGAATCTCGTAGACATTTGGTGAACATTACACCCAAATAAAAGACAGTACACCTTCTATTCCAATCCTAATAAATCATGGTCCAGAATAGATATGATGTGGGTAAGCAGGAATATGGGAATGGACATTATATCAGCAGAGATCTTACCCAACATCTGGGCAGACCATAACCCACTGGAAATTAGATGGAAGAGTAGATACAAGAGAAAGAACATGAGATGGAGAATGAACACACAATTTCTGTGAGACAAAAAAAATATTGATAAAGTTAAAGGGGAGCTAACAAACTTTTTTGAAGAAAATGAAAAAGAACCAATGGACCGAGGAATAATCTGGGACACAATGAAGGCCTATTTAAGAGGCCTAATGATAGCATACGGAGCATATAGAAACAAAGAGAGGAGAGAAGCTCAAAGAATATTGCTAGAAGAACTGGCAAAGGCAGAGAAAGAGGCACAACAAAACCCTGATAATGAAATAGTAAAAGAAAATTGGATGACCATTCGTCATAAATTAAACATAACTGACCAAGAAAAATTAGCGTACGAAATTAAGAGATCAAAACAATACTACTTCGAGAACGCTAATAAGATAGGCAGATGGCTGTCCTATAGAATTAAAAAAGAGAAAGAGAAAGGAATTATTTTCCAATTAGAGGATCCGGAAGGCCATATTATAACTAAGGAGGAAGAAAAATTGGAGATAGTACGCAAATACTATGTGTCTTTATATAAAGAAGATGATATTCCAAAAGAGAATGTAAAACAATATTTATCGAAGGAGGAAATGCCACAGATCAGAGAGGAGGAAAAAGAGATGTTGAATAAAGAGATTACATTAACAGAGCTAAAGACAGCAATTGCCAAACTGAAAAAGAATAAATCTCCGGGCCTGGATGGCTTCCCAGGGGAATTATATAAAATCTTAGAATTAGAAGACATTCTTCTTCCAAGAATGCTAGAAATTTTTAATGAGGCCCTATTGAAAAATAAAATACCAGAATCCTGGAGAGAAGCTTATATTACACTCCTACCAAAAGAAGGAACGGACACGAAATTGATACAGAATTATAGACCAATCTCCCTTCTCAATGTTGATTACAAAATATACATGAGCATATTAGCGGAAAGACTGAAAAGAATCCTCAATAAGATAATACATAGTGACCAGAATGGATTCCTCCCAGGGAGGCAAATTAGGAATAACACAAGGACGATTTTGGAAGTGATAGAATATTACGAGGAACACCCAGATAAAGAGGTGGCATTAGTTTTTTTAGACGCCCAGAAGGCTTTCGACAATTTGAACTGGGAGTTTACAAAGCAACAAATTAATATAATGGGATTTGGACAAAATTTTGTAAACACAATAAATACGATTTACGAGAAGCAAAGGGCTAACATCCTAGTAAACGGTGAACTTACTAAAACCTTTCAGATTAGTAAAGGAGTGAGACAGGGATGCCCAATGTCACCACTCCTGTATATATTGGCACTAGAAGTGTTACTAAAGAAGATTAGAGAGAATAACCAAATTAAAGGGCTGAAAATCAGAACGGAAACATATAAAGTCCAAGCGTTCGCGGATGATGTTGTTTTAATTATGGAAGAACCGGTGGAAACAGGTTTACAAACACTGGAAGTACTTGACAAGTATGGAGAAGTAGCGGGGCTCAAATTAAATAAATCTAAAACCAAAATGCTCACTAAAAATATGACGAAAGATCAGAAAGAAGTTTTGGAGGAATCCATGGGAATACAAATTGTGAAGAAAGTTAAATATCTGGGAGTGTGGATCTCAACAAAATATTCGGCCCTCAAAGAGGACAATTACGTCCCTTTGGTAAAAAGTATAAAACAAGACTAGAGAAGTGGGAGAAGCTCCAGATATCCTTTCTAGGGAGGATAGCGACAGTTAAAATGAGTGTCTTACCTAAATTGTTGTATCTATTTCAAATGGCGCCAATCAAATTAGATAAATTTTTCCAGGAATTTAATGCCATCATTAGGAAATTCATTTGGGGAGGGAAAAAGCCAAGAATAGCAATTAAGAGTTTACAAGATAAAAAAGACAGAGGAGGGCTTGGACTACCTATTTGGGAAACCTACCATAAAGCAGCAATTCTAGTTTGGCTAAAAGATTGGGCGACTTTGGCGAACAAAAGAATTCTAACGTTAGAAGGGCACGATCTTCAGAAAGGTTGGCATGCCTTTCTCTGGGAAACAGGGAAAAAAACAAGAACCTACTTCAATAAACACAAATTAAGGGATATATTGATGTTAACCTGGGAAGAAATAAGACGAAAACACTATACTAAAATCCCCAGTTGGCTCTCAGCTATGGAGGCGACAATATATCCAAATATTCTGGAACTTGGTAAAACGGTGAAATATAAAGAAATATTAGATGAGGCAGGGAATCTTAAAACAATAGAACAATTAAAAGAACAAGGCACTCACATAGAATGGTGGACATACGCACAAATTAAATCAAGGTATAAAAAAGACAAAGAACAATACGGCATAGAAACAGGTAGCAAAGATTTCAATAAGATTTGGATGGGCACGGACAATAAATTACTGGCTAAATTGTACAATTATTTGGTAGAATATGATCTGATGGAGGAGGTGGTTAAAGACCCAATGTTAGCATGGGCTAAAAATATTGGGAAAAATATAAATTTGGAAGAATGGGACCAAATATGGAATAACAATGTTAGACTCACCAAGGCAACCACCTACAAGGAGAACCAATATAAGATGATCTACAGGTGGCACCTAGCACCAGCTAGGATTGCCAAAATTTATCCCAACTTAAGCCCAAATTGCTGGAAATGCGGGCACCAGCAAGGCACTTTCTACCATTGCTGGTGGATCTGTCCCCAAGCAAAAAAATATTGGAAGATGATTGGCAATTAGTTGTCAGAAATAATAGGTGAAACTTTTGAATTAGAACCTAAAATATTCCTCATGGGAATCCTGAAGACGGACATGGCAAAAAAGAAGAAATACCTAGCAGTTCACATAACAACAGCAGCAAGAATCTCTTTTGCTCAACAATGGAAAGAGAAAAAAATACCAACCAAGGAACAGCTGATTGGCAAAATAATGGAATGTGCCAAGATGAATAAATTAACGTTGGAAATCAAGGACAGAGAAGATACTGATTATTACAGCGTGTGGAACAAGTGGTACGAGTGGTTAGATAAGAAGAAACTGAAATAAAAAACGAAAGAGACAAGATTGAGTATAAGAAATAGCTAAATGGTATAGTAAGATAAGATGTACTGCAGATTGTAGAAAGTAAAACGAACTAAGGATAGATTATATATGTAAGTAAAAGATATGACTTATGTATCTACTGATCCACCTCTAAAGACTATATATATAGAATGATATAAGTAAATATTTATGTGTAGTACTTTTTAAATTAAGATAAATAGGATATACCATGTAATTAAGTAGTAAAGATTATTTATATGTACATATATCTGTATTTCTATTTATTTTTTTTTCTTTACACCATGTAACCGGATGGACAAAAATTGTATTATTATAATTTCTTAACAATAAAAACTTTTTTTAAAAAAAGAAAAACACTTAATCTCTTCCCTGGCTCAAGCTGATGAAGGGAGGAGAACTTATGGCTCAGAGGTTAATACAACTGCCTAATATGCAGGCAGCCTAAATTCATATCTGAGTAAGAGAATGGCTAGCTGATGAGAGCTAAATAGCTTGAAATAGATCTATACTAGTCTCCCTTTATTTCTTTATCAGCGAAATATAAATTTGGTAATTTATATTTATATATAAATATAAATTTATATTTATAGTATGAAATAAATATAAATTTATATTTTGCCCAGAAACTCCTTTATGACTTTCAGCTCAAGCAGCATTTTATAGGCAAGAAATGGCAAGTAAATATAAATGGTTAACTCACTGTGATGTACTAGAATTTTCTGAAGGGAGATTGTGAAGCAAAATCAAGGGAAGATCTGATAACAGAAAGATATGCTTGCCAATGATTTCCTTACGTACAATGATCAAAAAGGTTTAACGCAGATGAAAGATTTTGTGGTTGGTTATGTACAAAGTAAGGCTGAATTTAAACAGAATTATGTACTAATGCTGACCATGTTATTGCTTAAACATGTAAACCTTTGTTGAAATATGAGACAGAAGAAGAAGTAAATGAATGTACTGGTAGTCCTTGATTTACTACCACAATTAGGACCAGAACTCCCATTGTTAAGTTATGTGGTCATCCACAGTGGTGCAGTGGTTAGAATGCAGTATTTCAGGATAATTCTGCTGCCCGCTAGCTGCCTGCAGTTCGACAGTTCAATTCTGACCGGCTCAAAGTTGACTCAGCCTTCCATCCTTCCAAGGTTGGTAAAATGAGGACCCAGATTGTTGGGGGCAATAAGCTGACTCTGTAAACTGCTTAGAGAGGGCTGCAAAGCACTGTGAAGTGGTATATAAGTCTAAGTGTTATTGTTCCCCAACGAGCCATGCCTGATTCTACAGGGTTTTTTTGCCAGGTTGTTAACAAACCCAACTTGCCCCCATTGGCTTTGCTTGTTGGAAGCCAGTTAGGAAAGTTGCAAATGGTGATCATGTGAGCCCTCCCCAGGACTCTGCAACAATTGTAAATACTTATCAATTGCCAAGTGATTGAATTTTGATCATGTGACTGTGGGGATGCAGTTATAGTCATAGATGCAAGAACCAGTTGTAATTCACTTTTTAATGTACTGTTATAACTTCAAATGGTCACTAAATGAATGATCAGCAGATGAGGAATACCTGTATGACAAAATGGACTAAAAACTTTGGCTATAATATATAAATTGACTAAGAGGAATGGTTGAAAAAAAATTGACATTTACTGTATGTTCTAAGACTTAAAGAGAATTTTTGTAAAATGGTGTATTGCTGCTATTTGTCACCAGAGAAACTGTCTAGAATGTACAAAGTTACTTCAAATCTTTTCTCAAAGGGATATTTTATTGTGTTTGGTGACATGCAAAAAGGTAAATAATAATAATAATAATAATAATAATAATAATAATAATAATAATAATAATAATAATAATAATAATATGCATACATACATTAATACAGAATATTTTAAAGATTAAAGTACAATTCAAACCAGAGACAGGCCTTTGAGACTAATGGACAAGCAACCAGAAAAAAGTAATGGAACTTTGTTTTTATGTATAATAACTGCAGCAAGACTCATGCATGTGCTCAAAAGTGGAAAGGCTCAACATTACCCACAATGGGAAGAATATTGGGTGACAATCATAGAACTTGCAGAAATGGTTAAACTAACTTCCTTGATTAGAGAAAAAAACAATATCTATATTCATGGTTGACTGGAAACTCCTTATAGACTTTTTTCATGAAACAGAAAAAAAGTGCTCATGATTTGTGGTTTTGGATAATAGAACAAAGTGAATTTTGTTTTGTATTCATAAAGTAAGAGTTAATACTGTAAACTTATTAATATTTGCTTCAGAAGAAATCGGAAGCTGCTTCTTTCTATTTATTTTTGTTCTCCCTGTTAGCCCTTTTAATCTTCTCTTTCTTCTTTATTTTCTTTGTTTCTTTTGCTCTTTATTAATTTAAATGCAAGTTTTCATGGTTTTTTTTGGTAAAACTTTTAATAAAAGTTATATTTATATGAGAACTCCTGTAGGTTATGAGAGTGATAAACCCAAACATTGCCACAACATTTGCAATCCCATATAGGAAGATGAGTGTAAAGAAGATTGTGATAGGAGTCAAGAGGTCAACCAGCTGCCTGAAAGGCTCATGATAAACTCCATTTAAATATTTCCTTAAATATACTTACTCTTCATTAAAGTTATAAATCTGTTTCACTAATCCTTGCTTAGGCTAGACTTCTGTCTTGAATGTTCTCCCTCAGGCATTTTTTCCCCAAGAGTTTTCAAGATGCTTTTGAGTAGCAAAATGTTCTCATTTTAGTCAGCTGTTTGAATAAAAATAGTCAAATGCTTGCATGTAGTATTTTTTCTTTTGAAGTATATTTCTGTTTAAAAATATAAATATATATAATTTACCAAATCTAGTATGCACGGAGTAGTATATATAAACATATAATATAAAAAATATTCTTAATTTTCTCCCCCTAACTCTTTCCCTCATTTTCCACTTGTCCTTTATTTTGGCTGCTTCTTTCCCTCCTCATCTCAGTAACTTGTCCTAGAATATCTCTTAGTTTTTGCCTAACTGTGTCTTTACTAAACAAATTCCTAAAGTCCCATTGTCCAGAATCTGACTCTCCATAGACACAACACAGACCTTTCTCATAATCTTTCCACATTTTCAAACATCTCTCTCAAATTTTCTTCCTAGACTTCTCCTCATCTCAGGACCAGAATCTCTGGACTTGATAGGTTCCATTCCATTCTACATTTATCAGATGATGTCTTCTTTAACAATGTGTCCTACAGCATCTACAATAAAGCCATCCTCGCAACTTTCTCTGCCCTTCCTGGACAGGGGTGGGTTCTACTTACCTTTACTACCAGTTTGCAATGGGAGCGCTCACGCTTGCTCTCAACGGAAGTGTGCACGCTCTTCTGTGCATGGCAGATCGTCAATTATGACATCCGGGCGGGTGGGTGGAGCCTCCCGCCGCTTTTACTACCGGTTGTAAAGAACCGGGAGCAACCCACCACTGTTCCTGGATCTTTTTATAGTCTATACCCCAGATATATACATGCCACTGTAGAGAGGCCTTCTAGCATTTTCCCCTTTTTGCCTATGTTCTTGTGATTTTGTGCTGAATCATCTGCCCTTTCTTTTACAAATCTATGACCTTGGTACAGACCCAGCTGCTTTGCTTCAAGTGGCCAGAGGACAAGCCACTTTTATTTTCTCCCAGATAGTGACAGAATATGAGTTCTTTTCCAGTCCATGATATTACACGAGGTATTTCTCACTGACTTTAAACATTCCAGGTCGGCCAATGAAAGTGCTTAATAATACAAAACAACCTACTATGGCATGCAATTGATTCTTGTTTCACTCCTCTTTAAATATTTAAAAAGCACAGTGGAGTTTCCTAAAATTAACATAATTCAGGGAAGAAGAGGGCAAGTATGTATACTAAAAAGACTCTTTGCTAGCCATGACTGAAGTCTTAATGAATGGGGCAGTTTCAAAGACTAGTCGGTGAAAGGGAAACACAAGTGATATAAGGGACATCTTTCAGCAGCTTCATCTAAACTTTTCATAATGCTTCACCCTGTCATGATGGCAGAATTAGGGGGAAAAATGGTATTATGCTCAGTGTCATTTTACAGAGCGCTTGTAATGGCCAGGAACAAGATGCCAAAATGTCAACATTGCATCAAATTTCTTCCCATTACAGTATTAATGTTTACGACTGGCAGAGCCCTGCGAGAAAAAGGAGAATGAGAGGTGCTTTGTGATCATCAGATAGTTTAATATTGGCCAGTCCCATTACCAATCACTGTCATGAAAAGAATGTGGCTATTTGTGCATTTTGATTACCAGTTTGCAAATTACCATGCATTGTTTTTGTCACTCTGGAGCAATTGAGTTATTAGATGAGATATAACATGGGAGCTCACTGCTCATGAATCTTAATCACAATAATTGTTACAATCCAAAGGCACAGTGGAGCCTCAGCAATCACAGATGTCATGAAACAAGTGATCCGTGAACCACCGGCAATTAAAGGAGCAGTGATAGTGTTCCTTAGGTTAAAAGAATTTGCAAAAAAGAAATGACATTTCCACTATGATAAGCCTCAATCTATTGTTTTTAAAAATGGCATTTCTTGAACTAAAACCAGCCTTTATGAAGTACTTGATATGGGCTTGCCAAATGTCAGGTCTCAAAAATTGTAATTGCCAAGTACAGTAAGTTTAAATGGGCTGGCAGCTGATATATTTTTCTTTTTTACAGCAATTTCTGGACAGGTACAGATTATTTCTTCAACTTTGGGTGACAACTTATTCAGGCTTGCTGAGTAAAGGTGAACAGCAATTCAATTTTTTTGCCAGGAATAACAATAGCTGGCAAAGCTATGTTACACTAAATGCATGCACACTTTTATTCTGAAGCTTGTTTATTATTCTTGGAGAAATTCTATTTTCCAAAGGAAATCTGATGTTTTCTATGAACAGAATCTATGCCATTATTAACAGAATGTGACATTGCGGAGTGATACTGTTTAGTATTACATAGATTGGAATATTTGGATGAATAATTGCACACTTAATCCTTGGCCTTTTTATAAAATATCATATACATAACTCCAAAGGAATCAGAAGAGAATTTGAGAAGGAATTTGAGACTGAGGAAAGGGAGAATAAATTAAAAGCAAAGATAAGTGAACTCCATTTTATTCATCACACAATATTAATACATCGTCATCTTTCAGATAGCTCACCCCAAATTTTCACATCGTATTAATGCGTTTGAATTTTGCTATGGGAAAAGACTTTTGAAAATTTCATGGATAGCTAAGAAAACAAATAAATGGATCATAGAACAAATCAAGCTAAAATCTCATTCCAGCCACAAATATCCAATTGTAAATGTTCTTTTGGAAAAAGACTTAAAAAGTCTATAATTTTGGAAAAAGTGAAAGGAAAGAAAAGTGGAAGAGTAGCAGCAAGGTCTTGGATTATATGGCAGTAATGAGTTTATATATGCAGCTGCAGTATCCTGTTTGATCTACATACTTTATTATTAATATGCTGGCTGAGAATTCTGAAATTGTATTTATAACAAAGCTAGAGGTTAGAGAAGCTAGATGATTAAGAAATGATTAGAGTGTTACCTTAAGTTTCTAGCCAGTTGCAGAGTCATACCATACTAAGAGATGGAGTGTGAATCTAAAGAACAGGTCATGTACAATCTTAGTTTCTGTATACAATATATATTTATTTGGGGATTAGTTCAAACAGAGCACAAGCAGGTCCAAAGTTAGTTGTGAAATACCAAGAAATAAAACTATTAAATGCTACATTTTAATAGGGCCAGTTCAAACTTTACTTATATGATTTGAAAAGCACTTGTCTTGTGCCGTATGACCAAATATCGCTTCAAGATTTAAGGGGGAGCATTCTGGTTTCCGAAATGCTAGTTTCTTAGAATTTGCCTGGATGTAGAGCATTAAATGTTTGTTGCATGTTAAAACTATAAAGGTAATGAAGTCATTTGCTAGTAGACACAGGATTGTTTAAATATGCAGATACATTCTGCGTGGCACTTAGATATGTTTGCACATATGTACTAAAGGAACGTTAGACTTCTTTTAGCTTTAATCGTAATCATACATTTACTGGTATTTATATTAAGTCTATTTATCTCTTAATCCATGCAAAATACATCTCGGGTTATTTTTTCAAAAATTGGTATATCTCATGAACATTGGCATCCCTGGAAACATCTATGTTGTCTTCTTGTCTAAGTGCTTTTTAGTTTGTACTTAAAAAAAATCCAGCCAGGGCAGCCACTAAGGCATCAAACACAAAGCACATTAACTGCTCTTACTTTCAGCCATAATTTATGCTAATTTTTTTATATAGAAGAGAACTAAAAAACACTAGCCTTGGGAACACATTTCATTTAAGACGTGTTCCAGTTATGTCACAAGTTCTTTAATGACCTGCATAACAACAAATATTTGCAATAAATGAATCTATCATCTGTCTGTCTGCCTATCGATCGATCAATCAATCGGTCGATCGTAACTTCCTTGATAGGGGCCCTGATTTTACATAACATACGTTTGAAAATGCTGCTGTGAAATTTCTGCCCTAGAGAACTGGCAGTCGCAATAAACAATGGCTGTTTTGAGCATAGCCTGGAAAGGGGTGGGGTGGGGAGCATGTAGGAATTAGTTTTCCTATGAATGGTTGACAAGCTTTGCCATAACCAATAGGTACTGAACAATAGTGCTACATCTAATGAGCTTTTCCAATACATCACTTGCATGCATATGTGGGCTTGATGAATACTCTGTGCCCACAAGTAAATTACTTCATTGGAATAGAAAATCAAAAGTTCTCTGGGTTGCTTTCACTTAATCCCTACCTCATTTCCTTGCCTGCCTCGATTCCTTGAAGGTTCTGCAGGAAGGCAATCAAAACCTCCACCATTTAACCTTCTCCCATCATTCTCCAATCTTTCAGCCAAATTCCGGCAAAAAAAAAAAAAAAAGAGAGAGAGAGATTAAACAGATTTAATATCATGGTTGAAATTAGCATGACATATTTAACCCCAAGGTTGAAACCAGCAAGAGGAATCAGCTTTCTCAAATAAAGGAAATCTCTTCGGGATATAAGAGATTTAACTTTTTTTTACATAGTGTGTAATTAACAAACAACAGTTTTTTTGTTCCTGAAGTCTTCACCCTGATTTGTAATGCAAAGACCACAAGCTCAGCAGGATGCCTAACAAATGAGTGCCCCCTTTTGGCTGGCTCACTAACTGCACTCTCCAAGAACCCCAGGGCTTATTGTTTGCATGCTTTCGAGGAACAATAGAGGGACTTTCCTATAAAAAGAACCTACCCTGGGAAATTGGTTTGTGTCACCCTCCGATCCTGCTTGTGGAATAAACTTCACCTCTGCTTCAAGTAATTGCCTCTGTCCTGCATTATCTTTTTTATTCCAGCTAGGAACAATCCGGATGTCCTTCTAACAATTTCAACTTGAAAGGACACCATATAGTATGCAATGGGATCATTAAAAAGTAAACACCATTCTTAGGGATTATGTCAACATCCCAGTGATGAAATCTGAACTGGTTTGCTACCGGTTCACTGGCTGCACATGTGCGCTGTGTGCCAAACGTGTGCTGCATGTGTGCATGTGCACCAAATGCATGCTGCATGCGCATACGCAGTGCGCACCAAACATGCACTGCGTGCATGCACAATATGCACCAAAAGGAGTCTTGGGAAGGTAAGTAGAACAGTGAGGGTGGGGGATCAGCTGTGCCGCGCGATTTAGCTTCGCTAGAAAGCAGGATTTCCTGCTTTCTAGCAAAGCTAAACCGCTCGGCACAGCTAATCGTCAGAAATACCTGTTCAACTGAACCAGTAGCTTTTTAAACTACCAGTTCAACCGAACTGGTAGCTAACTACCGGTTTGCCCGAACAGGTAGCTTTTTTTTAACTACTGGTTCGCCTGAACCAATAGTTTTTATTACTACCAGTTCACCCAAACTAAAGTGAACCGGTAGCATTTCACCCCTGCAACATTCATCTAAAAGGGTTTAGAAGGATTTTAAACCATTAATATGAAGAAAACATTGATTTATACTTGCTGGACATTTTTCCTAATGAAAAGAGCCGGCAGTGGAAAGCAGGAATGCCAATTCGTTATATAGGTATTATTAGAATGTTGTTCTGATTGGGGCGATCACTTGGTCAAGTGAGTTTGCTATTAGCAATAGCAATAGCACTTAGATTTATATATCACTTTACAGTGCTTTACAGCCCTCTCTAAGTGGTTTACAGAGTCAGCATATTGCCCCCAACAATCTGGGTCCTCATTTTACCCATCTTGGAAGGATGGAAGGCTGAGTCAACCGTTGAGCCTGGTGAGATTTTGAACTGCCAAATTGCAGGCAGCTGGCAGTCAGCAGAAGCAGCCTGCAGTACTGTACTCCAGCCACTGCGCCACCGTGGCTATTGTTCTTTTACAGTTCTTTTATTATTTAAATAAAGTAATACAAACTTCAGAAATACACATACACATACATACACATACATATGCTCATGTAAATGATAAGCAAGCAGAAATGCTATCCGGATAGTCACAGAGCCGTTTTTGCTCATTTTCCAGACTATGAACTATCTGGCAAACAATCATTTCTCCAATTCTGCTTCATGGTAAACTGCAGAGGAATTAGTAGCAAAGTATAATTGGGGTCTGGAGAATTGTGGGGTCTGGAGAGTGTATAGGTGTATAGATGTCAGATGCAAAATACGACCATTAGTGTAGGTAGCAGCCTAAATGATTTATTAAAGTCTGTACACAAGAATCAACTAAAGGTCAGCATTAAATTGGTGCTAGATAATGGAATGGAATTCGTGGAGGACTGGACTAAGGTCTTTTGTGGCAACACAAGGATTTGAATCTGATGATGCATTTTACTCCACTCTCCTGTTATGCTTGCTAGTCTCCTACAACCAATACCACCAGTAATGAATAATCTCTTGATCCTGCTATATCTAATATTTTGCAGAAAGACAGCTAAACACCCAATCAGTAGATTTTTCAGACGTCTGCTTTTGTGTGTGTTTTGAGTTATATTTTTCATCAGGCATTGCTTTAAAACCTACTAACAACTTGTACACGGTTTGTTTTCTTTGTGTTGTGATTGCTCTGTGTCTTGAAATGTATCATTTGTTATTTTCTTGTCAGGAACTGGAAACCGAAGAAAAGCTCTAGATGGCTACATTAACCGAGAAGCCTGTCTTGTATAGAATCTAATGAGGAAAATACAGAATAGCGTGAAAGAATGCTACCCTTCTCCCCATTTTCAGCAAGTACAACTGCAGTAAATTTTGATGTCTGCAATCTCATTCATCCATTCAATCCCATCCTAAAAAATTGGAGTTAGATATTTTACAAATTCAGATGCCATTTGCATCAAGTATGGTTAGTATAGGTAGGATTGGGAAGAAATGTTACATGGCATATTTAGGTAATTATGGGTTAAGACACTGATGTGAATAGATTCTTGATTACTTTAAAAAAAAAAAAAAGAGCGAGCTGTGAAATTTATTTGTTCCGTAATGTGATTTTTCTTTTCTTTTCTTTAGCATTTTGTCCTAAAGAGAGTGTTGAATTTTGATTTTCCTCATTCTTGATGAAAATGTCATAGAAAGTCATTAGAATACATTGCCGAAGAGTGAGGATCTAACTTCAGATGGAGTAATGAAGCTTTTCTTTGTAATTTTAACTGAAATGAAAGAATAAGGTTTATTACAGGAAAGACCCATTTAGTCCAGTGGTTAAGACTCCAGGCTAGAAAGCAGGAAATGGTGAGTTCTAGTCCTGTCTCAGCCATGAAAGCTGGATTTGAGGCTATATATAAATAAATTGGTTTGGAGGTAGGTAGATAGGTAGGTAGGTAAAGCCTAAAACTATCCACAGAGAGTCAGAGAGCAAGTACACTGGGAAGACAAAGCCGGGAAGGAATCATCTTGAGATTAACAATCTTTCAACCAAAGAATAGCAAGAGTGAGAATTAGAGGGAGAAAATAGATGAAATTCCTAACTCTACAGCCCCTTGTGGCTGTGGGGTACTAAAGAATCAGTACGGTTGAAGTTACTCTTCCAATGCCCATTCTCACTGGCTCATGTACAAATTCCACAATTTTGCAAAGAGTTTGATCTCATTGTTGTTGAAAATATTAGAGGAAGCAATTTGAGTATGTTCCTGAGTGGGTGCATCTTCTACCTCTCTTCTGATGGGCATCTTACATACTGTGACCTTAATTTTTATTAGTTCCTCCTGGATGAGGTCTTTTCCATCTGGGAGTACTGATCTGGCCATTGAGAACTGAACTGCTGGCAGTGGGCCGAGTTAGCCTGCAATACTGCATTCTAACCACTGCGTCACCATGGCTCATGTTTTTTCTGTTGCTGGATCTGCCCTTTAGAACATCAGACTCCCCCAAGGTTAGGTTGGCCCTGACCTTTCTGGGTTTTCAAAATACCTTAAGACATAGTTGTTCTCCCAGGCATGGGGGTCAGAAACTTAGGTAAGCTTGGTCTATGTTCTAGGAAAGTGATGAAGACTTCATTTGGGGCTCTATGGACTGATTCTTTGTTGGGCCCTGGGGAAAAAAAGTTGGTTTTTGCTTTTCCTCTTAAAGAGGAACAATTCTCTGTGTATATTAATAGTTTTTATGGAAAGATCTATGATTATGTATTTCTTACAAGACTGTCACTTCAGTCAACAGTCTCTCCTCAAGTTTGCAAAATCTTCTCTGCAATCTTAGAATCAAACATTCTTAAGGTGCCCTAGTCTGGTCTTCTTTCCATGGCCTAGCTTGTACTGCGTTGCATTTGTGACAGTGGCTTGGTTCTCATTCTGCAGATAGCTGAAATTATGGGATTGGCTCTCCCTAGGTCATGCACTTTTATCATTTTGGTACAAGAGTGGTTTTCCTATCTGCTGTGTCATTCTGTTCTGTCTGATCTACAGTTCCTTGCTATTTCTGGCAGTTTTTCATATTAGTTGCCATATATTCCCCCTCATTTTCTGTGCATCGAATTTGTTCACTTTCTCACCAAAGTCATGCACCTTTGAATTTCTCCGACACTTAACTCTTTTCATTGAGCAAGTAGCAAAAGTATATCTAGAATAATTGCCTATAAAAGTTAGTAAGTATCTGTTTCCACCTGGTGTAATTACTCACAGTGATCCACAGATGTTGCTATAGATCAGCTCCAAGAGTTTCTCTCTCTCTTTTTTCTTTTTAATTTCTGAAAATGAAAGTTTAGTATCCTTTGCCTTTACACAGTGTAGATATTTTGCTTGGATTCCACTTTTCTACATCCTAGGTCCTTATGCAAAATTCCATAATAATAACATCCTTCCTAGGTCCTACTTGTCTGTATTATAGGCTTAAACAATTCCTGTAGCTGCACACTTCTACACTTCCGGTTTTATTCTCTGCACAATTTCAAACAATTACTTATATATTCCTTTCTGTATAATTATGGTTTCTTTACACCTTACTTCATATTCTTTCTGGGTCAAACACTGTACTTAAGAGCACTGATTAATTGATTGATTGTGCACCAATTCATCAATTGATTGCATAATTAATCAAGTCAGGGTGTTATTGACTCTTAGCGACCACAGACTATAGTTAGGTTGCCTTCACGATGATGACTTTCTCACCTGGTCTTTCAGATCTTCTTATGATGCACCCATCACCACTGAATTCATCCAGCTTGCTGCTGGTTGTCGTGTTTCTTCTCTTTCCTTCCACCTTCACCAGCATTAGAGCCTTCTCCAGAGAGCTGGGTCTTCACATAATGTGTCTGAAGTGAGATACTTTGAGTCATTTGTTCATTGAGGCCTCTGAATTTATTTCTCTGATGATCCACTTGTTCCTTTTCTTGGCTGTCCATGGTATTCTCAGAAGTTGACACCAAGACCAAAGTTGAAAAATATTAATAACTTTACTAGATGTCTGTTTTCTATCGAACTCCTGCTTGACAAATTTATGCATAGAATGCATCTCCTGATCCACATTTTAAATATTGTCACAATCACAGTGTAACTTGTTTGCTGGCTACTGGAGAATCCTACTGCATGCTGATATAAAACTAATCTTTGAGTATTAGGTCAGTCCTAACAACTCTAAGTCAAACAAACTATTTAGATAATACTAAATTTTTTCTATTTGTATTACATTTCCTATGATCATTTCATTGTGACAATTTTCTGTTATAAATAGTTTTAAGACACTGGGCTGGAGGAAAAATGCTATGCTTGGTTATATGACAGAGTTTCCATATGTGTGTGTGTGTGTGTGTGTGTGTGTGTGTACATATACTGTGTTTCCCTGAAAATAAAACCTTGTCTTATATTTTTTTGAACCCTGAAATAAACATATGGCCTTATTGCTATGCGCTCAAAACCCTGATTGGGCTTATTATTAGGGGATGTCTTATTTTGGGGGAAGCAAGATATACAGTACATATACTTATATGTATATATATATATATACATATACTTATATGTGTGTGTATACATATATACATATACTCAGTGGTGGGCTGCAACTGGTTTAAGAACCAATTCTCACATGCACATGCAGGCTTTGTGCACACACGTGCCTAACTTGAGTGGCAGACCTCAACTTGAGGGGCATGGTGTTGTAGATCGTCATTGTGAAGTCAGTATCATATTTGCAGACTGTCAGGGCAGTATGACATTAATTACCGGGGGCTGGAAGCAGAGGAGCGAGTACTGTGCAGCTCTCATGTCTTTCTTATGAGTTTATCGTGGCCACTTCATAAAGTTATAAAACTTCATAAAACGATTAAGGGCACGAGGAATGATGCTGTGGACTGTTGATCCAAATCACAGGCTCTGGTTGTATCATAGGCTTAGTACAATCATTGAGACGAAATCATCATCACAGTTAAAACTGACCGAATGATTATATGCTATCACGTCTCCACAAATGCATTTTCAACTGAGATAATTTGTGTGTTCAGTCTGAGGCATCGTTTGTGCAGCGTGTACATTTTCTGCTTCCAAATCTAATTCAAGATGCTGGATGCTTACCTTTAATGCCCTCCAAATATATTTATTCTGTTCTGTTTCACCCAATATGATAAGATTTCTGGTGGGGATTGCAATGGGAATAATAAAAACACAGTACAGAAAACAATCAGCACAGGAAAGGCATAATTACATATAAAAGGTCTTATCCCAAGATACCATGAACATGGAAAATTTGCAGTCACTATGCATACTAAAGAATAAGACTCTGAAGCATATTTTTCCCTCTGAACCAAAAATTCTGCACAGCCCTATTCCATGAACTGTGAGTCATATCTGACAAGTCCCTTTCTTTGGTGGCCACCTGCAATTTCCCTCATTACATATTTGATGGGGTGGAAGAAGGCCACTAAAACAGGGGTGAAATCCAGCAGGTTCTGACAGGTTCTGGAGAACTGGTAGCGGAAATTTTGAGCAGTTCGGAGAACTGGCAGCGGAAACTTTGAGTAGTTTGGAGAACTGGCAAATACCATCTCTGGCTGGCCCCAAAGTGGGGTGGAATGGAGATTTTGCAATATCCTTCCCCCAGGAGTGGGGAGGGAATGGGGATTTTGCAGTATCCTTCCCCTGGAGTAGGGTGGGAATGGAGAATTTGCAGTATCCTTCCCTTACCACACCCACCAAGCCACACCACGCCCACCAAGCCACGCCCACAGAATGGGTAGTAAAAAAAATTGGATTTCACCACTGCACCAAAATGAACAATGGGTCCTGATAAATGCACATAGGAAATGTCACTTAGATACCTGAACTCAAGTCAATTAGACTTTAAAGGTCACAGTTGAACTGGGCCTAGATATGTCTTCAAGCAGCCTCTCTTTTCCCAGCAAGTTGGGCTTTAGAAGTTTAAGAGACCTCTTTTCCCAAATATTTATTAGTATATTATATGACAACAAGGAAGAGTTTGTTCTATTACTTCAGATAATGGAATATGCATTCAGTTAGTTTGGCCAGAATATTTTCGTTTATTTTTTTAGTGGCATTTAAAATCCAGGTATTAAGTTAGTTAGGGCAGCTATTTATTTTATGTATTTGCTTTTTATTAATATGGTTGACCTTGCTGTTTTATTGTTTTACATTATATCACACTTTTATACACCTTTATACTTCAAAATAAAGAATAGAATAGAATAGAATAGAATAGAATAGAATAGAATAGAATAGAATAGAATAGAATAGAATTCTTTATTGGTCAAGTGTGATTGGACACACAAGGAATTTGTCTTGGTGCATACACTCCCAGTGTACATAAAAGAAAAAATACATTTGTCAAGAATCATAAGGTACAACACTTAATGATAGTCATAGGGAACGAATAAGCAATCAAATCATATTAAGAAACAGTCAAGATAAATCGTAAGGATACCAGCAACAAGGCTACAGTCATACAGTCATAAGTATGAGGAGATGGGTGATAGGAACGATGAGAAGATTAATAGTAGTGCAGACTTAGTAACTAGTTTGACAGTGTTGAGGGAATTATTTGTTTAGCAGAGTGATGGCATTTGGGAAAAAACTGTTCTTGTGCCTAGGTATTCTGGTGTGCCGTGCTCTATAGTGTTGTTTTGAGGGTAGGAGCTGAAACAGTTTAATGTACAGGATGCGAAGGGTCTGTAAATATTTTCACAGCCCTCTTTTTGACTTGTGCAGTATACAGGTCCTCAATGGAAGGCAGGTTGGTAGCAATTGTTTTTTCTGCAGTTAAAGGGAAATATAGAACAGAATAAATATAGATTTGATCTACAACTGTGCTTACCAGTGACAAGAGAAGCAGAACACGATGAAGTTCTGGATAATAAATGAATCTTTTCCTTAATTTTAAAACAAGTTAACAGGAAGATATGTGGAGTTTTAAACTAGCCTAATGTGATTCAGTTTCATACCCTCAACATGGCCAATAAGTTATGTCTTCCCATTATGTTAATTTATTAAAGCAAAGTTTTTGGCAACTTCCAATGAGGATTCATGGTGAACTAAACATCCCTGAAGGAGCGACAATGGCATTGCAATGAAGATCAGCAGCCAGATGGTGTTTTTTTTAGCTTCTGAAATCTCTCTGGAAAAAGGAGAGATTGTGAGATCTCCCATATGTACTCCAGACAGCTTCTTCTCATGAGTAGACTGCAGAAATGGAAGTTTTACTGTTTGACTTGTGAATTGAGCAGCTGGGAGTTAAGGGAGTTCAACTGATCTCACAGCTGTAATGTAGCTTATAAAGCCATAAGGTTTGCTGAGCCCAATTTCTTAATCACTTTCAGAAATTGCTTCTTAAAGTGCTTTTTAGCCATTAGAAATCTTCACAACAACAAGATTTAGAATATTGGGTGAGTTTTCTTAGCAAAAAGAGTTTTAAATCTTAAGTTTAAGGACTTATTTTTTTCTTTTTAATAAAGAGCAAAAGGGTGATTAAGAACGTTGATTTTGGAAACTTATGAATGGACTAAAGGTTTTGAAATAAGAGTTCGAAGTTAATTATATGAATTCTTCACATGGGAAAATGCTTTGTTTTGAATGCTTTTTAAAAAATGATAGAATGGGAGTTGAAAATAAAGGAGGAGAACATTTAATTTTGGCTTACTGATTCAGCATGGAGCAAAACATTTTAAAAATGCATGTTTTGAAGGATTTGTGAACAATGGACCCAGAAATTAAGTTTAAAAGTGTTTGCCATTGTAGATACATCATACCTAAAATATGGTATGAAAGAGGAGCAAATTTTATTGGGCAAACCTAAGACTGATTTGAAAATGAATTAAAAATTATAGAGTACAAGAATCATGTGGAAAAAGATGCTACACTGCACATAAAAATGAAACCAGCTGATGTCTTAATAATTAAAAGGGATACACAAATAACAAACCAAAAAAAGTAACCTGGATAACTTTCCTATAGTGGATTTACAAAAGAGACTTGTTTAAAGGTTTGAAGCATTTTGTAAGAAGGTGCAAAGAAAAAATGAAAAGAAATCAAGTTCTAAGATAGTATTTGAAGGGATCAAAGCTCAAGATTGTTAAAAATAAAAGGAAGGAATAAAAAGTTATTTGATCAAGGTTAAAGTAGGTATACTGCTATCTCTGGTAACCCTTAATAAACTTTTACTAACATCGGGACTGAAAGACAAGACTTTAAATAATTATTCAGAGATGAGATGTGGGAAGAACAAATCATTTGTTGTATTTTAAGAGATGGTGATACTAAAATTGTTCATGCTAGTTGTGCTAAGGGGAAGTTATTTCTTTATATATTTCTTTTCTTTTTCTTCATTATATTATTTCTATTTTTCCTTTTCTTCTTTGTATTATTTTATTACTTTTTTATTTTGTGTTCTTATTTTTAATTGTAATATTTAATAAAATTACTTAAAAGAATAAAGCAAATTGTTTGCTAGGTTGTGTCTCCTTCAGTAGCCCTTTTATTTTCCAGATACTGACATCCACTGTCTGGTTGGAGGGGGTTATTGAATTGGAGGGGGTTATCGAAATTATCTTCGCTGCATCCAATTTTAAACATCCCAAATAGATGGCTGTTCAGCCTTTGCTTGAGTGCGTCTAGTGAAGGAGCCCTGCATCTATCTTGGTCATTTGCTTGGTTGTATTTAGTGAGGGAGCCCTGCACCTATATCCTAACTTTAAGAAGCTTTCCACAATCTTCTACTGGAATATGCCTTCTTCTAACTCGCGGGTGTCAAACTTGCGATGTCATGTTGTCGTTACGTGATGCATTGTGACTTTTTCCCCCTTTGCTAACCTGGGGTGGGCGTGGCTAGCATGTGACCCATCTCACCCTATGGGCCATGAATTTGACACCCCTGAGAACCGCTCAAGCTTCTGTATGGAAAGATCAGATTTTGACTATGCTTTCAGAAGTCTTTTTATATTTTGTGCCATCCTTTGTGTGTATTCTTTTCTTTGCACTTTTAATAAATTACGATGTCCAGAATTGTTGTAATGCTTAAGGTGAAGCTAAACAAATGCAGGACATAGCGGAACTATTATTATTTTTTAAAGTATATTTATTTAGATTTATAAATTATATATCAATTGTATACAATTATATAAATTACATAGAATATATATTATATTTTTTTAAAATATAGGGTTTTATAATTATAAAGATATATTTATAGAATATATCTTAAACTGTAAACTGCCAGAGCCACCGTACTAGTGAGATGGGCTGTATAGAAATCCAACAAATAAATATATTTATTGATAGGCTTAAAATTGCAAATGTCATTTTAGCAGCCAGATCACAATGCTGATTTCTATTTGGCATGTGACTATGGTACCAAGACAGTTTCTTTTCATAGATATAAGTAGTAAACCAGGGATTACCAATCTTAAATCTGTGGATTTTCTCCCCCCCCCCAATAAGTTGACCACATTGCATTTGCCACTATTAAATTTCATTCTATTTCTTTCTATCCACTGACTAGCCAATGACATTCACAGGAGATGTCAAAATAAACTTGTATCATGATGCCACATCTACCAAATTACCCATTTTGACCCTGTGAAGGATGTTATCTCATGTACCAAGATAATTTTATAAATTTTATTTTTTGTCTTCCAGAACATTATCTACCCAACCGTTTTGAATCATCTACAAATTGGATAATTATTTCCTTTATACTGTCATCCAAGTAATGAATGAAAATGGTTTTGGCACAGGATTGAGCCTTGTGGCATGCTTCTTACTATTTCTCTCCAATTGGATGAGAAACAGTTAATGAGCATACTTTTCAGAGGTTTCCGTAACCTGCTGTTACTAGGATATCTCTCCACTGCTGCCAATTAAGGATCATATTTATCACTCTGCAGAAGAGTATAATGTGATCAATAATCTCCAAGGGCACTCTAGAAAGTGCAAACTTCAGGAATATTAGTCTCCCAGGTACCGTTTAATATTATCAAATCTAAGTTATTAATAATCTGAGTCATGCACCGTCCTACAAAATTAACTCTTCTTTCCCTAGCATTGTGTATTAAAAAAAGGAGCTGCTTCTAAATTCAGAGTAAGGCTGGAATAATAATCTTCATGAAGTACTTGGTCATTTATGATGAGTCTTGGCATTAAAGTCTCCACCTGCTATTACAAAAGTAAGCCATTGCAGCTCATTCTGTTTTTGAGCTTTTCCGACTCCATAAATTCATGGGTCTTTGTCAAAGTTTGTTGGAGCACACACAATCAGACACACACAATTAAATAATTCTGCAGGATTCATCTACATAAGAAACTTCTTTATATACAATACCATATAGCAGAAGTCAGCATACAAAATCTGGAAGACAGAGGCAATATTCATAGAAGCAAGTCATTACAGAGTAGAGAGATACAGAGGCTAATATATTGTACACAAGCTGCCATTACAGAGGCCAAACTAACTCTTATATACAGTTCAGCAACTCTAAGCCACGCCCAAATCCAAACGGTCTCTTATGGCCCCATACAAACAAATATTATGTTTTAATTTCCAAACAGTTCCCATTGGCTGACCTGTTACCATGTCTATCCAAACAGTCCCCATTGGCTGATCTGTTGCTATGCCTATTCCAGTCTATGAATATTCATACTCTTGACAGTCTTGAATACTTTTTTCCTCTTGGTTACCTCTCCTTTATTTTACCACTCATATATATACCCAGGACTGTATATGGTCAAGTCAGCATTGTACCCACCATGGAGCAACTGAAGCTTTGCCTATTTTTTTTTAAAGGTATAGCCAAAACATCAGCAGAATTTTGATTGCACACTTATGGCTGCCAACTTGACTTTTTTGACCATATCTGGGAGACACCCCTGTATTTTCATATTTCCCTAAGGTTTTATGCTTTTGGTGTTTCCTTGCATAGAAAAAATATGATTAAAAACTGGTTTGGTGCTTTCATTCAGATTATTTCTGTAGTGAAAACCAGAATATGATCACATTTATTAAAAGTTTTACTAAGAAATATCTAACTCTTTCAAGAGTTCCCATTAAATCTTGTTTTTATTTGTTTGCGTCTTTCCCACACCTGCATAATGCCTGTAATTTAGTTGGTATATGGAAATAAATGATTGATTGACAACTGCTTTAAAATTGTCATAGAATCTTATTATTTTGCCTCTACCATATCTTCAGTAGAAACATTTAATATGCTGAGATTAAAAACAGGTAAAAAGCAAAGCCTAGAAATCATAAAGAATTTTTAAAGTAAAAAAAGATTCTATTTCTGTAGTTGCAAACCTTGCATTATTGTTGATAAAATGATGCATATATTTCCATTTTAATTGAAATTTATGATCAGGGCAGACTTTTTGGATTGTTACATTTCCAATTTTCAGTATCACAGTGTTGCAGAAAGCTGGATTATATATCTAGCCGTGTGCATTTAATGCTCTATCACTATCATATTTTTAAAGATTTTTTATTCTTGGCATAAATAAATGTTCACTGGTCAATATGTTGCAACATTTCAATTTAGCTTCCAAGAAACATTTGGGATAAAAGTTGGTCTAATATTAACTATTAATATTTTGCCCTTGGAAGCAAAAAATTCATTTTTGCTTCCAAGGGCATACAAATAACAATAGCTAATTTAAGAGTAATGAAATTTGTGCATTGAGAAAAACCTAAGCAAAAATATATCTGCATTAAACTTCCAATAGATTTAACACAACAATTTTACCTAACACCAAACTAAAACAAAGATTTAAAAAAGAATCAAAAACTGTGCCTAGCCCACTCAATATTATCACTAAGCTCCCACAAAACAATAGTAAAAATAAAACAAATGCATACCTACATAAAAAAATGTTATCTCTTTTTTTCCTAAATGATAGTAAAGATTTTGAGAAAGAGTTAAAAATTCAGAGTATTAGTTATGCTTTCCTTAAAACAAATATTTTCTGATCTAAAATGTTTTAGGTTTGATAAAACCATGATTTTAACTAAACTGAGCTCAAGTATACAAGAGACTGTTGCATGTTTACAAACTCAACTTTCATGAATCACAACCTGTGGTTGTTAAATTAGTAACACGGTTATTAAGCGAATCTGGCTTCCCCAATTCACTTTCCTTGTCAGAAGGTCCCACAAGGTGATCACATGACCCCAAGTCGGTGCAACTGTCATAAATACATGCCAGTTGCCTCCGCATTTTGATTACGTGGCCATGGGTTGCTGCAATGGTTGTAAGTATGAAAAATGGTCATAAGTCACTTTTTTCAGTGTCATTGTAACTTTGAACGGTCACTAAACAAATGGTTGTTAAGTCAAGGACTACCTCTAATGTAGAACTAGTTCTTCTGGAACGGCTTCTTGCCTGGATTACCTTGCAAGTCTGACATCGATCTTGCAAGTTTCAAAGTATATTTCTTCCTCCATCACCTTTACACCAATATACACGATTCTATTCCAACTTCTACCTCCTTTCTTATTTATTAGAAATAAAAACTTAAAGAAGCTTACAAACTGGACATTAAAAATGAAATAAACTCTTTTACAAATCCATATAATGAAGAGCGCTGTAAGAGAATAAGAACAGCACTGCCATGCATTTATCAGGTTGAAGGATCCCCAAAAGATAGGAAGATTAGTATCTCATCATTAAGAACCCAGAAAAATGGGACAGTCTGGAGAGTGAAACTAGAAGTAATGGGGCAGCGATGTGAATTTTATTCATCTGTTTGCTCTAAGGATATGAAGTCTATTCTCTAATGAACTGAATAATAGAATTAGAAGACACTATCTCATCAGAGTCCAAACCCCTACCCAGTGAGTGGAGAAATCCAAAAATCTCCCAGACAGATGGCGAAATGCATCCATTTGTACATATGCAGTGAAGGGAAGCCCATAATCTCTCTGGGGTAATTAATTTTTCTACCAACTAGAGCTATGCGGGAAGCCTACTGTTCTTTCCATTTACTTTTCTGGGTCTCCATAAAATGAATTTGGGGTGACTTCTACTCTGTCCCAGGCTGCATTCTCCTTGAGAGCCTCATGCCATACTAATGGTAGTCCAAGGTGATCCAATGTTGGATGTTGTCACAAAAAACATCTGTGGGTGGGGTTAGCAATCCTTTTTTTTATAACTCTTTTTCAACCCCCTCTTTCCCTTTGGATGTACATACGGTAGAACGAAAATGGAAGGAAAGGTTATTCTAATCCAGAGACTGGAATCAATTATTTTTTGATTAATTAAACGGATTGGGGTCTGCATCAATTTAAGGCAATAATCAAATCTATGCTCCAGATCACTTCTGGTATCATCAGCCTTGGCCTAAGTAATAAATAAGAAGATACATGTGCAGAGACGCAGGGAAATTAAACACACTCGTCATTTATTTTAAAGTGTCTTTTGTTTTGTTTTGACTGATGCGCTGCCTTGCTGCGGCTACAAAGTTCCCGCCTATGGCAACTCGAGAGCCAGGCCAGGAATGCTTTGCGAGTTGACACTTTGTTTCTGAAAAAGAACATAACATTTAAATATTTCTTATGACTCCCCTCCTCCTGAAAAACCAAACAAATATTTATTCTGAGACTTGCTCCCTTCCCTCTCAGAAATGGCCACCTGATGGGTTTATTTTAAGAAGCGAAGCAGCCTCCTGTGAGTACAGAAGGCAGCGAATGTCCTTTAATAATTACCTGCCAAAACTTTCAGGGAAACTTCTGACAGTTTATAGAATTCAATTTTGTGCTCTTTGCATTGGGCGGAAACACAGCCGCCTTAGGGTTTTGTTTTGTTTTTTTTGGTGTGTTTTTTGAGGGGGGTGTATAAGATAAATCTGTATTTTTTTCTTTCTTTTGATATTCTGTATGGAGTTTCACTTCAGGCCCTATTAATTCAAGCAAACAGCAGAATATTAATAAATATGGCCCTATAAATCACATAAAAGTTATAGAACCAGACACGAAGCTAACCTTCACGCTCACAAATATCACCACATACATCAGACATCACTAGATCACGCAGGCATGCTGTCAGGAGGATTTGGGAATTATCCAGTCAATGAATGTGACCAATGATGGCCCATGACTAGCAGTTCCAGATGAGGATGTCCACTACAATCTTACTGAAGTGTGAGCCCACAGAGTTAAGGATTTATTAACCTTTTTATGGGGAGGTTATACATCTCTCTGTTGGCCTATAATCTCTATGGCTGCTCATGCTTCTCTATCTGAAAACAAAGAGGAATTAACTGAGATTCTGCAGCAGTGAGGACAGTCAAGGATGATGTACAGTATCAGAGAGATGCATGACTGTATTTCTGGGCCACCTTACATAGGCAAGTGCAAATAAGCTCATAAGATGCTAATATAGTTTCCCTTGTTCTTCCATGCAGACACACAGACATGTCTGTCTCCAATACACACCCACCCAGATATACACACACCCAGACAGTGGTGGGATTCAGCCAGTTTGCACCACTTCGGGAGAACCTGTTGTTAACTTTCTGAGCAGTTTGGCAAACTGGTTGTTGGAAGAAATCATTATGGCAGAGAACCGGTTGTTAAATTACTTGGATCCCACCACTGCACCCAGAGACAAATACATACACACATGCACGCACACATTTTATTTCCAGGTACTTTCCTGAGATTCTGGAAGGACTCCTACATTAAACTTTGGAAGCTTTCTGCCAGAGGGGATAATACTGAGTGAAAGGAAACCATGATTTAACTACGGTAGATTTGTGTTCTCATGTTTCTCCATTCAAACGCTGTTTATGTATAAAACAGAAGATATTTCTCTTCTTTAGGGAATCCACAGTCCGCTGCATTTAATTAAGGAGTTGGAAGGAGTTGTAACAAGACTTCTCTCCCTGCTTTACTCCCAATTTTATTAGCATGTACAAATCTTATCATGATATCCCAAGCACCTCCTTATGTTCAAGGCCATCAAAAATCTTCAGGTTGACTAAAAATTGAGGGGGTACTGAGCTCTTTTCAACTAATGGAGGGCCTTCTTTTTGAGCCTTCTTTTTGACAATTGGCCAAGCACAGTTCATCAATGATCTCTCTCATTTTGACAGTCATCTTAACTGAGCTACTGCAAGTGGCTGCTGGTGTGGAGAACAAATGGGCTCTCAGATTGTGGAATTACGTGCCTTTAACTTGATAAAATTTGCCTGTTTTCAGAAACGAAGAAGAAGCAATTTCTTCAGAGCTGGGGCTGTCTCCTTGAATAATGCAATATGTCCACTTTCCATTGAGCAGGCTAAATGCAATAATTCTTACATAGAGCATTAAACTTAGCTGGAGGGATATTCCTTTTCCTTGCTGTCACTTCTACTGTACCATCAACACAAGCTTGAATAACAAAAGTATACTTCTGCTGAGAAGGATTTCCTTGAACAGCATTCTTGTAAAGATGAAAAATATATTCAGTATGGCATATAAAGGGCTGATTGAACGCATGAGAAATCTCATGACCTAATAGATGAAATAAAAACCTTCTTTTCCCAAACCCGAATTATGAAATACTGGAGCTCCCTACTGTTATTTGAATGCCACAAAACCCCATTTTGTCTGCTCGTTTGTTGCCAGTTTTGTAGCTCTTACCTTACAATCCTATTAAAAAAAAAACCTTGAGGATAATGCTCCTTAAACTAAGTGGACTTATTTGAAAATAATTATCCATTTCACTGGTCTTGCCCCTTCTCCGAGAGGTGAGGAAAATTCCAGAGGCAGTATTAGATTAATTTTAGGTGAGATGTTCTCAAGGAATAACTTGCAAGCAGAA
Source organism: Arizona elegans (assembly GCA_022577455.1). Taxonomy (NCBI): domain Eukaryota; kingdom Metazoa; phylum Chordata; class Lepidosauria; order Squamata; family Colubridae; genus Arizona; species Arizona elegans. The sequence goes on along the minus strand of JAKOOJ010000001.1, from coordinate 208,187,420 downwards.
CTATCTATGGAATTCAAGTAGTGATTGTGTAGCAGTATCAAGGTAATCATGTTTAATTTTTTAATTTTTGCATGCCTTTGAGTCATTGATCACAATTGCCTGAGTTAGTCCTTGCAGTTTTCTTGGGAAGATTTCAAATGTAATTTGTCATTGCCTGCTTCCTAGGGCTGAGAGACAGTGACTGGCCCAAGGCCACCCAGCCTCCTTTGTGCCTAAAATGAGATTAGAACTCATGGTGTTCTGCATTCAAAACCCAAGCTTTTGCAGACGACGTAGCCCTCATTATAGAAGATCCATTAGAAACCAGTTTAAAACTAATGCAGGAAATACAGGATTATGGAGAAGTGGTGGGCCTTAAACTCAATAGGAAAAAAACCAAAATAATAGTGAAAAACATGACAGATTCATAAAAGAAGGATTTGGAAGACTTACTAGGCCTCCAGGCAGTTAAGAAAATAAAATATTTGGGAATATGGATTACTGCGAGATTCTCCTCATTAAAAGATGACAATTATATCCCCCTACTGCAGAAAATATATCAAGACCTTGAAAGATGGAAAAGGCTAAAACTGTCTCTGGTAAAATAGCAACGATTAAAATGAACATCTTACCTAAAATTCTGTTCCTATTTCAAAATATCCCGATATCCTTAGATAAAAAATTCTTTCTGGACCTGAATAAACACATTAGAAATTTCCTATGGGAGGGTAAGAAATCGAGGATCTCCTTTAAGATACTCCAAGGGAAAAGAAATTTGGGAGGATTCGGGCTCCCTGATTGGGAAATATATCAAAAGGCGGCGAAAATAATTTGGATCAAGGAATGGATCAAGCTACAAAATAGGAGAATCCTGACATTAGAAGGACATGACCTATTAGAAGGATGGCATGCACACCTGTGGATACAAAGAACAAGAAAAAATCCTACTTCCATAAACACAAAATTAGGGAGACTCTTATTCGTACGTGGGAGGAAATTAGACAGAGGATTTATACTAAGGTACCCAACTGGCTTTCTATTATGGAAGCATTGGCGTCCCCAAACAGGAGAGACGATTATAAATTGGGCACATATAAGGATATTCTTGATGAAGAAGGGAAGCTCAAAGCTTGGATTTATTGAGGGACCAGGGTTTCAACTTGGATTGGTGGAACTATCTGCAGATTAATTCAAGATTCCAAGAAGATAGAGACAAATTTGGTATAGAAGCTAAATATGGAAATTTTGATAAAATTATTTGGGGAATAGACAAGAAAATGCTAACAAAAATATATAACTTCCTATTAGATGAGAATAGGGCAGAGATCATAGCAAAAAATCAGCTAAATATTTGGGAAAAAAACCTGGGATATAGACTAAATTTTAACGACTGGGAGATGGCCTGGAATAGGAACTATAAAATAACGAAATCGGCAACATTTAGAGAAAACCATTATAAAATGCTACACAGGTGGTACCTAGCACCGGCTAGGTTAGCAAAAATGTTTCCAAATCTCTCAGCCACATGTTGGAAAGGTGGAAAAATGGTCGGCACCTTCTATCATCTATGGTGGACCTGTCCTGAGACCAAAATGTTTTGGTCAAAAGTTCGACACTGGCTTTGTGAAATAACGGGACAGGAGATAGTCCTAGCCCCAGAAATTTTCCTCCTGGGTATAACTGAAGATGGCCTCAATAACAACAAAACGCAACTCATAATCCAGATTACAACCGTGGCTAGACTAGCCTTTGCGAAACACTGGAAAAATAAATCCATACCCTCAGAAGAAATACTAATAAACAAAATCCTAGAGTGCGCAGAAATGGCAAAATTGACGAGTGAGTTAAACAATGAGGAGAAATCTAAATATTATGAAGTATGGGGAAACTGGTACAATTGGTTGAAGAACAAGATAAAAACATGATTTTAGGATATGACTTGTTTTGTACTCGAATTCGAGTTATATTGCATAGAATATTGTATAGCTAAGGATGAAGATTTTTTAACGTATGATTCACCAAATTGTATAAACACTGTACCTCTGAAGGAGATAGAGATTGTATATTTTCTTTTTATTATGGAAAAACTCAATAAAATATATTTTAAAAAAAAATAGAACTCATGGTGTTCTGATTTCTAGCCTGGTGCTTTCACTACACCAAACTGACTCTCAGATTGTCCATATTTTCTGCATAACATGTTTTCCCCCATATAATTTGCTAGATCAGTTGTGCAAAACATTTCACATTTTCTTGTTTAAAGAACACTGGCATGCTAATGTTGAAACATTAATGCTGTTATTATATCTTGGTATAATTCCGAAAAAAAAAAGTTTTATTTTCAGTTTTAGGACATTTGCAAGAGAAAGCTCTGTGACAGGATTTTAAAAGGATAGCCAGCTTTGCAAGATTATTAAAATGCTCAGAATCTCAAAGTAAATATGTGCTGGAATTATTTGGGTCTCTATTTCATTTTTCTCAGAGAGTCCCCCCAAATCTATTTTCGTTGTCTCCCCCCCTCTCTGTATGGATATGGAGAGACAGAATGAAAAATACATACCTAAGATCAATTGCACGAATATCCTTCTCACAAGAAATGAAGCCCCATATGCAAAAAAAATGATCAGCATTCCTCTGCAATAGTATCAGCTCAATATGGAGATATGTATTATAAAGCAAGCTGCCTATCATGGATACCAGAGTGGATAGAATCCCCAAGCAGCAGGATGGTAGTTTTGGAAGGAGTCAATTTAGCCAATGGAGTTCATACATATTTATGGTACAGGACACAAAAATGGATAAAAATGTAAAAGGACAGATTATTGGACAAAATTTGATAAAAGTATGGAATTCCGCAAAGGGAATAATAAACCCAACAATTTTACCTATTCCCATTTCACGTATTCATGTTTTTCACACTGGAGGTAGCTACAGTCAAAGGAAGGTAATTACCGTACATCAGTGATGGGATTCAGCCAGTTCGCACCACTTCAGGAGAACCGGTTGTTAACTTTCTGAGCAATTTCGCAAGCTGGTTGTTGGAAGAAACCATTAGGGCAGAGAACCGGTTGTTAAATTACTTGAATCCCACCACTGCCGTACATATGAAAATTTGATCCACTCAGATTCTGTAAATTCAAAAACATAGCAAAAATTACTTAGTGAACTCTGGAATATACCATGGCTGAAAGTTTTAGTTGCAGTTCTTCATACAGAGAATCAGTTGGGTGTAGTTGTTAAGGTGCTGGCCTAGAAATCAGGAGACTGAATTCAAGTCTTTCCTTAGGTATGAAAACTGGCTGGGCCAGTCACTCTCTCTCAGCCCAACTACCCTCACAAGTTTGTTGTGGGGAAAATAGGAGGGGGAAGATGTGTTGGATATGTTTGCCATCTTAAGTTACTCATAAAGTAATCAATGTGGGATAAAATAATCAAATAAACACATACCTTCTATCTGTTATTCTTTACCAATATAATATTTAAATGTTAGAAAAATTGGGAAGGAAGGGAAAAGGGGAATTTGAATTAGAGGAAAAAATAAGATCCACATGATACTAATGATACCATATAAGATTAATTTAATCCTTAAACTTGTTGAATCAAGATCAAATAGAAACATACTGTTCTACCATTTCCTTTCTGGATTATAAATGAGGTAAGAAGTGCCCAAACAGTTGCAAGATGAAAGCCATTCCTACCAGCATAAATCAGGGGTGGGCAAATATGGCCCCTTTATGACCTGTGGACTTCAACTCCCAGAATTCCTGAGCCAGCTTGGCAGTCTCAGGAATTCTGGGAGTTGAAGTCCACAGGTTGTAAAAGGGCCACAGTTGCCTACCCCTGACATAAATGATAAGACGTTAAAGTATTATACCAAAATTATTTACATTAAAATTAATGTCATTCGAAACTTACAGTATATTTTTCCAAAATGTCATAAAGAGAGGCAACAACAGTCCTTGAGAACTATGTTTTGAATGATGAGAGCACTCTAAAATGGAATTGTTGTGGATTATTCACAGGATTGACATACTGATGGATATAGGGAGCCAGATTGGTGTAATGGTGGAGGTGCTGGACTAAAAACCAGGAGATCATGAGATCTAGTCTTGCCTTAGGTATAAAAAGTGGCTGGGTAACTTTGGCCAGTCTTTGTGCCCCAGCTCAATCCATCTCCCAGGGTTGTTTATCTGATTATAGAGAAAATAGGATGCAGCAGCATTATGGTGCCTTGAGTTGACCAGAAATAAAGGCAGGATTAAAAACAAACAAACAAGGGGTGCACTAAGCATTAGGGCATATCAAATTTTTCAGCTTTCAATTTCCAAACATTAGGGGTGCTCAAAAGTTGTGACATGCCTTGGGGATTGTAAAGATATTTTGATTACTTTAATATAATTTAGATGCGCTTGGTAAGTAACCACATAAATATCATAACTTTTTAACATTTTGTTTGTTTCAGTGAGCATGACAGAAGGATCATTACTTTCAGCAATTGCCAAGAATTTTCCTTTGATATTTTTAAAAACATTTTGTAAATGTTTATTATTATATATGTAAATTATAATAACAGCTAACATTGTCTATAAAAGATAGTTTACTTGATACCAGAAATGATAGAAGATAGCAGCAAAGACTTGGAAACACCAAATACCATGAATAGAAATCAACTCAAGGGAGTCTCTATCACTAATGTTATACAATCTTTATTTATATTTTGAATCAGCAGTCTTCCGTTTCTTTTGGTATATCATCCTCTGTGAGAAGTTGAAAGGGTTTTTTCGAGGGTGAAATCTAATTTTTTTTGCTACCGGTTCTGTGGGCGTGGCTTAATTAGTGGGCATGGCTTGGTAGTAAGGTGACTGGGTGGGCGTGGCCAAGTCAATGTCACTTCTTTGCCCTTTTTTAACCTACAAAACACAACACAACACAATTGGCTCACCCACAATGTAAAAGCAGCTGTGCTAGACCCAAAATGGCCCCTACAACAAGCAGGAACCTCACACAGCCACAAAAAGCCCCCAAAAAACCAACTTTCACATTTTACACACACACAACATAACACAACATAACTGGCTCACCCACAATGTAAAAGCAGCTGTGCTAGACCCAAAATGGCCCCTGCAACAAGCAGGAACCTCACATAGCCACAAAAAGCCCCCCCCCAAAAAAACAACTTTCACACTTTATACACACAAAACTCCACATACAGCTTTGTAAGATTTTGTGTGTTTGTGTAGACACAAACACTACAGAAACACACAAAATCTCAGAAAGCTGCACAAATATTATTTTATTTTATTTTTATTTTTTAATAAAAGCAGCTAAATTTAAAACTTCCTAAACTTTAAATGGCTAGGTCTAAAAAAAGAACAACTAAAAAAAAACCCAATTAATTTTTTTTTAAAGATCCCAAAGGGGAAAAAAACTTACCCAATAGAACAGGGGTCTCCAACCTTGGCAACTTTAAGATTTGTGGACTTCAACTCCCAGAATTTCTCAGCCAGCTTTGCTGGGAGTTGAAGTCCACAAGTCTAGGCAGGAAGGCAGGCAGGCAGATAGAGCTGCTCACCGATGAGCTTCATTGCAGGCAGGGAGATTCAGTTGCTTGCTGATGCAATGGATTGCAGATATTACAGCAAGTGAAGCAAGGCAGACGTTGCAGCCAGAAGCTAAGGTAAGCAAGCTGGAGGCTGGGGGTGGGGGAGAGAGATTTTTGCTGCCAGTTAGCAGGCAACTCAGCTGGGATCGTCAGAGCTTGGCTCATCAGAGCCATTTAAAAGAAAAAAAAAGCTTTGATGATCGCGCAGCTCAGCTGGGCATGGGGGGCGGGGGCAGGGATTTTTGTTACCAGTTCTCTGAACTGCCCACCGCCATTGCTACCTACTCGCCTGACCCAGCCCGAACCGGGAGCATTTCACCCCTGGTTTTTTCCCCTCCCTAATTTGAATCCCTGTGCTACTATGACACATGGGTCATTTCCATTTGTGTCCCTTAAGTGACATTCTGCCATCACAATTCAAACCTACTAATTAGCTTTCTGGGTTATTATTTCTATATCTCTCAAATTATCTGTTACGATGTTTTTAACACATGTGCCACAGCAATTCATTCTTTCTGTAGATTTTGTTTATCAGAGTGGCTTCTCCCTGCAAGGCTAATAAATGTCAAATAATTAGCTGACCAAACATAAGATTTCTTTTCTACTTGATATAACATGGACGGCTACAGGAGAAAGTTGGTAGGTTTTTAGTTTTGGTTGCACTGACCCCATAGTTCATTCCAGACCAATTGATTTTTGTGTCTCTGTTTCTTTGTATCACCATCAGCACACAGAGCTGTGCAGATTGCAAATAGCCACATAATTTCCAGTCAATGCTTTTTGGTTAAGGTCTTTTGTGAGTATATACACTTCCTAGGGATGTGCAAATCATTCAAAAGAGGTGCTTTGCAACACATGGACACACGTGTGAATTGCAGATCTTGGAGCAATTAAAGCAGCCTTCCAGCCTCCCCTCCCCACCCCAAAAAAGTAATGTATATGTGTGTCTAAGCTGCTTCTGGTTATTTCCATAAGTGCGTGCCTACACAGTTGCTTTATTTTGGCCAATGTCACAGTAGAGGAGATAAAGAAAATATCTCCAGGATATGAATAAAATATATCCACAACCCCCTCCCCCCACACAAACACAGAGGGCAAGGCTGCTTTGGGAATTTCCACATGCCCTGATTCAGTTGGACTGGTAATCCTTGATTTATAATATCTCAAACATCTGTATTTTGATCATGTGACCAGGGGCGGGGGGTGCTGCAACGGTTATAAGTGTGAAAACAGTTATGTCACATTTTTCAGTGCCACTGTAACTTTGAATGGTCACTAAATGAACTGTTGCATGTCAAGGACTACCTGTACATGACCGCTGGCAATGCACAATACATGATTTTATTATTCAGAAGACCTTTACCTATATGAGACAATATAACTTAATACTGGGTACCTACTGTTAGATGTGGGGTCAGAGTGAGGAGGCAGGACGTGGCATGGTGCAGTAAAATAGTTTATTCCTGCAGTTTAAAGAGCATAGCAGACACACCGGCAGCTCCTTTTAAACCCCCAGAGCTGACCGGCACTTCAGCCACTCACGTCGGCCCACTCTCCTGCCTTGGAGCCTGGGCCAATGAGGGGGAAGTCGTACATCACGACTTCTCCCTCATTAATATTCAACACCCCTCCCCTCCTGGTAAAATCAACCAATCTTATGTTATGTAATCGCTTAAGTAGGCGGGCTTCCGACGGGCGTGACTGGACCTGCGCAGTTCCTTGGAATCGGTAACCTGCACAATCGGGCCTCCTTCTGCTCGGGATTCTGCCTCTGGGAGCGCCTTGCTGGATTTTTGAGGCATGGCTGGTTCTGCAGGCCCGGGCTCTTTGGAAGAACTTCTCTGGGTCTCCCTACCTCCTAGGCTATTGTTCTTTTGTGTGTCTCACCCCCCACAAAGGTGGACTGTAGTGGAGTTCGTGTTGAGTTACGATTGTCGGGTTCTGTGTCTCTCTGGAGTTTGTCCAACCAGATTAAATCTCAGAAAGGTGGAGTTGCATCACTCTGAGGGATGTCCTACTCCACAAGTAGGTAGAAGCGAGGACCAAAATATGCAGCTGGGTGGCATAGATAAAGTAGGATTGCTGTTGGCATAAATTTCTCAGCTGCCTCCAAATATCTCTGATTTTACTGCCAGTCTAGTTGTTGACTCCCCAACTTTTGGTGATAGGGAATTCCAGTATCCATGCTTGGAGATGGGTATAAACTTTCATGGTTTCCATGAGACTGTTCCTAATCATCATAGCTCAGACCCCTACAACACGTGACATGGCCTTTATTACAGAATGCTTAGACTATGATTTGAGGGTGAGGGACATTTCTGTCAGTCTTTCATCGAGAACAGATCACTTTCTGCTCACCATTAAGTTATTTGACACCCCTAACCCAACCCCCCCCCCTGAGAAAAAGACCAATTAAAGTGGTCTGCCTCTGGCTCCTTAGATAGAGTTCCAGCGGACATTTTCAGTTTGGTGGAGATGCTAAAAGCTCTTGATAGCATTGCTCTGAGTGATACAGGGAAGTGCCTTGATTTTCTCAAGAATTCTACATAAGGAGTGCAAGATACCTGGAGCAACACTGGCAAAAGCGAGTGAGGAAATATAATTGAACACTGGCAAGAGTTCAGCTTCCGGATTATCCTACACCATTATAAGTAAAGATAGTGAGGCTTTAGAACTACTCCACACTGATTACATCAGCAGGGTGCTTTCCTGCAGACTTTTTAGGGTTACCTGCCCCTTTTCTGGGAGTGATGAGTTGGAAACGTTTCCTTTGGGCTTCTTGCTTGGTTGCTTGCTTGGCATTTTGTAGACAGAATGAAATTTATTCACTTGGTTACCTATTTGCCAGAATTTGTTGAGATGGCAAGTTGAAGTTACTGGGGAATCTGCTGAACCTGTGAACTTGGAGGACTAGACAACGTTTTCTATGAGATGAACCCTGACACAAGCAGGTTATCTCTTTGTCCCCCCCAGTTCATTTAAACTCCTAGGCAAGAGTTGAGAGAGTGAGTCTAAAGAATGGAAAATGCCTCTTTCTAAGAAGAAGTGATATGATTAGCTCTTAAAAATGCTGTCATGCAGCCTTTGAGAAGGGTTGCTGAGAACACAACCCTTCTCAAAAGGGCAGCAATTTGAGAAGGGTTGCTCAACAACCCTTCTCAAAAGGGCAGCAATTACGAAGGCAATGACACAGACTGGATTCTTTCCAGTTTGTGTTCAGGCCTAAACATGAGATGCAAACTGAATTGGTAGCTCTTGTGTATGAAACTTGCTAGGATTGAGTTAGGAGAATGCAACTTCCTGTCATGTTCAGTTCAGTATGGTTGGGACATGATATTCTCCTTTTGTCCTATTTGTCTCCTACAAATTTTTTGGATTACAGGGAATCTGTTCCTTCCCAGTCTGTACTGGTACGGGAAGAGACATTGAGCTTTTAGGTATTCTCATGATGGCTGGGGAAATCTGGGAGTTGAAGTCCACAAATCTTAAAGTTGCCAAGATTGGACACCCGTGATCTGTATAATAAAAACCTTGAATCTGAGGGAGAAGGCAAACAATCTTTTCCAAAGGAAGGCACATAAAACTTATGAGTGATTCATCTAACACAGGGGTGTCAAACTCAAGGCCTGGGAGCCAGATTTGGCCCACGGGCTACTTAGATCTGGCCCGTGGGGCCACCCTGGAAACAGCGAAGGACCAGCCTGTGGTGCCTCTGCCAGTGAAAACAGAGTTCGGAGGGACATGCGTGCCCCTCCCAGACTCCATTTTTGGCCATGACAGCCTCCTGCAGCCCTCTGCCAGTGAAAATGGAGCTCAGGGGGCTTCATATGGTCTCCCGAGCTTCGTTTTCACTGACAAGATGCCATTGCAGCTGAAAATGGAGCTTGGGAGCCCGTTTTTGCTGGCAAAGCACTCAAGACACCACAGGTGCCCCCTGACACAAGTGACGTCAAGCTGGCCATGCCCACTCCGGCCCTCTGAGGTCAAATACAACCCCGATGTGCCCCTTAATGAAATCGAGTTTGACACCCCTGATCTAACATCTATATTTAGGCAAGCTGACCTCCTTTGCCATGGTAAATTCCTATGCTTTGACACCTTTTACTACTTTTAGAACTTTTACTACCGGTTCTCTGAACTACTCAAAATTTCCACTATCGGTTCTCCAGAACTGGTCAGAACCTGCTGAAACCCACCTCTGTGGTACATGCAAATAAGAACAGAGCTACATGTAAAGTCCAGTCCTGTGGCTCAACTGTAGGGAGTGAGAAAATATGGGAGACTCTACTGTACTGTTTCTATCAACTTTGCTCCATCCATGTGCAAGCAAAGTCAACTGGCTGTAGTCATGGTTTTAATTCCAGTTCCTAGCAAGGGATTATTTCTGTTCCTCTCTAGCTCTGCAAAGCAGGGACAAATCTTGGCCCATCTTTTAAGAGGCAGGCAGAATGACAGAGAGAGGGGAACATGTGTGGAACGTGTGTCATGTTGCCTTACAAACTTCCCTCCTCTCTCCTAGTGTCTCAATGGCAGCCCTTAGGCAGGAGCACTATGATCAGTCAAGCCAGCAAAAGGTCATTGTTTTATTGTTGCTCATAGAGATGCATTTGCTCCACCACTTCTGAAACCAGGTGTTCAAATCTTCATATTAGTTTAGAAAATTCATACCCCTATCCTAGTTTGGGCAAAAAAAAAAAAAATCCAACAAAAAACTTGTGCTTGGCATAATATTTGAATAATCCTGATTTACAATAATAAAAACAAATGTTTCAATGGAATAGGCCAGTGTTTCCCAAACTTGGCTATTTTAATATGCATGGACTTCAACTCTCAGAATTCCCCAGCCAGTATGCCTGGTTGAGGAATTCTGGGAGTTGAAGTCCATACATCTTCAAAGGGTCAAGTTTGGGAAACACTGGAATAGGCTAAAGTGAAAAATGCCAGTGTGGTTAGTAATTAAAGTATTGGATTGACCCAAACTGACAACCCTTTTCAGCTATGAAACTACCCAATATGATATTGGGACAACTACTCTCTCTCATATCAACTTACTTGCCTATATGTATTTCGGGTAGGTAGGTAGACAGAAAGAGCCTTATATATATATTGCTGTCAGGCTCTGAAGAAATCCAACCAACTACAAATTGTTGGTTGGTTTTCAACAAATCTTTATGAGCATAATGATGCCAATGGGGTTAACTCCCTTCTCCATGTTTTCTGTTTAAATTCTTTTACCCTCCCTTAGTTATTTTTATAAACAAGTCAAAGTGATGAGCATACAGTATTTAATACTTCTCTTCCTATTTTCCCTGCAACAACTCTGTGAGGTCAGAGGTGGGTTTCAGCAAGTTCTGACCAGTTCTGGAGAACCGGTAGCGGAAATTTTGAGTAGTTCGGAGAACCGGTAAATACCACCTCTCACTGGCCCCGCCCCCATCTATTCTCTGCCTCCCAAGTCCCAGCTGATCGGGAGGAAATGAGGATTTTGAAGTAACCTTCTCCTGCATTGGGGAGGGAATGGAGATTTTACAGTATCCTTCCCCTGCCACGCCCACCAAGCCACACCCATAGAACCGGTAGTAAAAATTTTTGAAACCACCATTGTGTGAGGTGTGTGAGACTCATAATCAACCAGCCATTGTTCATGGCTAAGATGAGTCTAGAACTCACAGTCTCCTCGTTTCTAGTCTAGTGTTTTTAACCACTAGTTAAAATCCATTAGTATGGATGCAGGTTTTTCTGGTAACATTTTTTGTAGAAGAATGCCAGTAACAACTAAGGATTGTAGAAAAGTTGGTATATTAAAAATGTTGCTAGCTTACCAAGTTCTCCACTGTGAAACCTGGAAAGGGAGTTAAATCTAGAATGCCAGATCTATAAATATTTCTGGGAAGAAGTAGTATAGATTTTTTGAGCAGCCTAGCAATTCCCAAGCTTGCTGTCGTACCTTCACCCGAAGAGCACAAATAGATGAATAAAATGAATTAAGTTCTGCTTTTAAACAATGGTAAGACTCAGATCAGCAAATTACTAAGTAGGGATGAACTGCTCAACAGCGTAACACAGCAGTGTTTTGCCTCTGCAGTTAATATGAATAAACATTGTGTACCTGCATGACTAAAAAAAAATGCTTGCAGCTTTCTCATTGATGAGTATGATTTCACACAACGCACTGTAATTTCTGATCTTAGTGAGTAAATAATTAAATTAGGGATATGTGTAATTGAATTTTCTTTGGTATATTTAAATGTGCACCAGTGCTTTTACCATTTAGTTTCCCCTGATTGGGGTGATGCTCTTTAATGTTTGCATTCTTTTCCCTGCAAATAATGACTAGTTATCTGACCTTACACAAGTAAATGCTTTCTCCTTGAAAACATACATGGGGAATACCATTAGATTAATAGCTCTTTCTGATTTTCCAGTATAAACTTACAAGTTTAACTTTCATTCCAAGTCCAATTAATTGTTATGCCACTACTCATTATTTGAACGCTGTTAACACTGTAAATCTCCAACTGCCATGTAATAACCATTTATACAAAAATAAACAAATACCAAAAAGCTATTTGAGTTTGAAATCAATTTACTTTGCTGTAATTATAAAAGCAGGGCAAACACAATGGTTTTAATAGGTTCATACTGTCTCATTATCCTTTTCTGAGTCCCAATTCATTTTGTGGGCAAATGTGTTGTATTCGATTTGTTATATTCTCTTAATTTTCACATGGGCTGGGAGCTCAAGGACAAACAGATAGTGTCCTTCTATTTCTAGAGTTTTAAATATTAATACCGACACCAAATGGCCTCTCTTGTTCTACTTAATTTCGTCTCTTTCTTTTTATTTACACTAGCTTTAGAGGATGACAAATCAACAATGTGGCTTCTCTAGCAAATTTGCTTCCACAAATTTGTGTTGTATTTGCACAAAAAGTTTCTACAGGGGAAAAAAAAGACCTTTAATCAGAAATATAGATAATAATATAGCCAAGGACCAGAATGGGCTCTGATATAAAGATGCAAATTATAGCAAACAATAGCTTTCACATTAGGACAGACTGTCCAGTGGTCAGATCAGCTTAACACAGTGGTGGGTTGCTTCCGGTTCACCCTGGATCAGGCAAATCGGTATTGGCGACGGCAGTGGAAGGCTCCACCCACCCACCTGGACACTTCTGCGCATGTGTACAAGCACACCCACGAGCGAACTGGTAGTGATGGGTTTTGAAACCTGCTCCTGGCTTAACAGTATTTCCAGTAAGAGTATTATCAAACACAGAGGAAGACAATAGGCTCCCATCAGGGATGTGTTCAAGCAAAAGACAGACATTTGTCTGACATGCTTTAATCTGGATTCCTTTGGTCACTTCCAACTATATCAGTGGTTCTCAACCTTCCTAATGCCGTGACCCTTTAATACAGTTCCTCATGTTGTGGTGATCCCCAACCATAAAATTATTCCTAAAACTATTGAAAATATGTGTTTTCCGATGGTCTTAGGTGACCCCTGTGAAAGGGTAATTTGACCCCCAAAGGGGTCCTGACCCACAGGTTGAGAACCACTGAACTATATGATTCTTTGATGTTAAATCAGGATTCAAAAAAGTCTCATCCCAGAGGGTGTGAAATATGGATTATTGGGCCTTCCATTTTTCTTTCCTCAGAATTTGCTTCTTTGTCAGGAGTATGAAGAAATAAGGATGTGAGGTAAGCAAGATGCTCTTATGGCCTTGTGACTGAAGTTCACTCCTTTGGGATGGTGTGTGGGAATGGTCTTGGGAAGCGGAGGGAAGAGCCACAGCCAGAAAAATGGTTGAATAAGAGACGCAGCTTAAGCCACAGAAGAAATTGGAGAATTGCAAGCATCTCAGAAGGTACTCTCTATAGTTTCTTGGGCTTGTAAAGGGGTTGGGGAAGAAATGTACTTTCAGACTTGCAAGATTCTGCTATAATGTAATTTTGCAAAAAAGTAGTACTAGTATTTCCGGGTGAGCTCCTTGTGTGGACTGTCTTTGAAGGCTGACAGAGTGCAATGTTGATGCATGGGAAAAAGGGGCAGAACTTTAATTGTGATGCTGCAGTTTTGCAGACATGACTGTCTTTGCCCACTGCTGGACTTGACCATATTGAATTTATTTCCTCTGCTTCTTTCTCCCCCTCCCTCTCCTTTTATCCTTATCCCCTCCCCTTCCTTGTACCAACCTTCTCAGTCAACCTGCCTACTTGCCCTCCACAGTCTCCCTACCCTTCTCCACTTATTTTCTTCTACTTTCCAACCAGAGGTGAAATGCACTTACCTTTGCTACTGATTCAGAAATGTGAGTGCATGTCTCTTCTGTGCATGCGTGCACCTCTTCTGTGCATACGCAGAATCTTCTGCGCATGTGCGGAGGGTAAAAAACAGAACATAATGATGTCTTGGTAGGTGGGCGGAGCCTCCTGCCACTGGCTTTACCAGTTCGCGCAAGCTGGATAGATCTGACCAGATTTCACCGTTGTTTCCAACCCCTACCTACACCTTCACAGTTCACTATTATCTCCATCTTTCTCTACCTGAACACAGGAATAGGACCCAACTCTATGATAATACATGAAAAAGGAGAAACCAGAAAATGTTGGCAAAGAAGAGTTAAAATATGAACAGGCAAGTTTCTTTGATCAGAGAGCAAATATCAGTGCACTATCCTAGGCTATGCACTCCTAGGTAGGCTATAGCTTCGTAGATCTCTGAGAAAATGCTCCAGCGCCTTTTAATATGTGGTTGACTTGCATAAAATTGCACTACTAATGTGCAAGCATTCTGCAGAAATACATAACCAAGCAGAGAGAAGAATAAAGAAAGGGGAAAAAAAAGAAAGGCATGCATTTTACGGTAGAACCAAAGGTAAAGCAGAGAGTAAAGAAATGGGCAGAACCATAATGTGAGATCTTGCTTGCCTTCTGTTTCCCATTATGAACACTTTCCAGCCAAGGTATATGACTTCTCTTCACGTTTGACCCCTTCTTGGGTGTTTAAAGTGGGTGTGATAGCAGCTGGCTCCAATATCGAAATTCATCAGGGCAGCCAGATGTATCTACTTAATGAAGCAGATTGTCAGCACTTGTGACTGAGCTCAGCCAGCTTTTTCGAAGCCACCAGAAACGCTGTGCTCACTGATGTGACATCAAACTCAACAGTGAAGGTACGGAATGCTGATTCACCTCCTGCTTAGACTCTGCTCAATCAGGGAATGCTGTTTACCTGCTGTTCGGATGAGGAGCAAGAAAAGTCTCCAATGGAGGGAAGACCTTGATCTGACTTTGGCAGTGTCTTGCTGACTCCGCATTAAAGGAAACTAAAACCAGCAGAGTGTCTATGCTAGCCAATCACTTGTCCACATTTGGAAGTGTTCGAACATAATTCAAATTTCAAACCTCTGAAGGGGGTAGATATGTGGTTAGTTTGAGCAAAGGGGGAAAGGCTAAGGAAACCAGGAGGAAAGTTAGATTTGGTGCACCACCAAGCAGTTTAGTTAATTTCTGACCATTACATTCTAACCCTAAAACAAGAAACAATGTTTTGCTATGTTAGGGATTATTTTCACATAATATATGTTAAGATAAAATGGGATGAGATGGGATGGGATGGATAGGATAGGATAAGATAACCTTTATTGTCATTTTTTATTGTGAGCACACTGGCCCACATTAAAAATGAAATTCTGTTGCTTGTTCTAAAAAAAAGGATATATCTACACACAAACACACACACACACACACACACACACACACAATATGCATATATAGGTAAAGGTTCCCCCACACATGCATGCTAGTCGTTTCCGGCTCTAGGAGCGGTGCTCATCTCCGTTTCTAAGCCGAGGAACCAGCGCTGTCTGAAGACGTCTCCATGGTCATGTGGCCGGCATGACTAAATGCAGAAGGCACACGGAGCGCTGTTACCTTCCCACCAAAATGGTCCCTATTTTTCTACTTGCATTTTTTACGTGCTTTCGAACTGCTAGGTTGGCAGAAGCTGGGACAAGTAACAGGAGCTCAACCCGTTACACGGCACTAGGGATTCGAACCGCTGAACTGCTGACCTTCTGATTTACAAGCTCAGTGTCTTAGCCACTGAGCCACCATGTACTGGCATATACATATATACATAAATCACTATTCATTTTGAATACATACGAAGAGGAAACTTGAGAGTTCACAACATGCTATATGGAACAAAACTGTGACTGAATCTGGATGTTCTGCTTCGGATACCATGAAGCCTCCTCTCAAATGGTAGCAAGGAAAACAGGCCTTGAAGAGGATGTGTAGCATCCCAGACACTCATGCGGACTGTTGCATATCTTTATGTAGTTAACTAGCATTGTAGAAACTGAGACTAGGAAAAAATGGCTCCTCTGTGCTGAATGGTCGAACTATTTTCAAGCAAAACTGTTTGTACCCATTTGCTACTGATAAAAAAAATTAAAATTAAAAATTAATTAAAAATTAAAGAAGATTAAGGAAAACAAGTTTTATTTATATCTCATTTTTATATTTTTTACAAATAACTCAAAGTGGTGAATATATCCAAAACACCTTCCTCCTCTTCTTTTCACAGCAACAACCCTGTGAGGTAGGTTGGGCTGAGAGAGAGAGAGAGAGAGACTGGCCCAAGGTCACCAAACTGGCTTTCATGGCTAAGGCAGGACTTGAACTCATGGTCTCCTGCTTTCTAGCCTGTTGCCTTAACCGCTAGATCAAACTAACTTCTCTTTAAAGATGTTTTACTCTTTAAAAAAAAAAAACATTTGAAAGGGATAACTTGTCTGGATACCAAACCACAAAAACTGTAATTTCTTTTGCTGAGAAGTAAAAGAAGTATATCCATATTTTATTACAAATACGCTGGATTGTGCTACCATTTTGCTCCAGGGCAGATAACATGAAGTAATACTATTTGACTTTTCAACTTCCAAAGCCAATATATTTTTCACTTTTTTTAAAAAAAAGCCATAGCATTAATATACAATATTTAACAATTCCAGTGAGAGCAATAAATTAACCATAGAGATATATTATCAGGCACAAAAGAGTGGAGACAGAGACAGCTTTTTCACAGTGTTAGCATGATAAAGACAGTGCTGTCTATTAAGGCATAAGGTATATTTATCCTCTTTGCAGGTCTGAGTGGTGATGAATTTGATCAGAAATCACTGATGGATGAGGGAAAAGCAGTAGGTACATTAGGATAGTAATGCTTAGTTTAATACCTGCAATAGCTGTAACATTTCCGTTTAAAGAGAAGGACTAGATGGTAGAATTGATGCAGAGTGCAGTTTCTCTTCCATGAACAGAGAAAGCATTTAGGAACTAAGCTACTGCTACTCTGTCTGTTAGGGTGATGAAGTTCTTAATAATTACAAGATCATTGTCTGGGCTGGCACCCAGTTGCATGGAGACAGTACATCTTTGTACATGTGTACCTTTTCATTTATCTTAGGCAAATTTGACAATGCTTCAGTATAATAAAAGGAATCTCAAGCTATAAATTGTCTTAATTCTATGGTTAGCAATTGCCTCAGACTTTCATTGGGATCGTGCAATATGGAGAGGAGAAAATTAACTAAAATTAAAAATTAATTAAAATTAATTAAAATTAAGAGTTAGGGGTGGGGGGCACCGTGTTGCGGTGGTTCTCCTCCTTTCTCTCTGATCGGTCGCAGTCTGTGTTGACAGGGGGGCAGAGGTCGACCCCGAGGCCCCTTGTATGTGGGGTGCCACAGGGGTCGGTTCTCTCACCCCTTCTGTTCAACATTTATGTGAAGCCGCTGGGTGAGATCATCCGTGGTTTTGGGGTGAAGTATCATCAGTATGCTGATGATACTCAGCTATACATCTCCACCCCGGACCACCCCAATGATGCCCTTAAAGTGATGTCCCAGTGCCTGGAGGCCGTACGGATCTGGATGGGGAGGAACAGACTCAGGCTCAACCCATCCAAGACCGAGTGGTTGTGGTTTCCGACGTTCCGATATAGTCAATTGGTGCCATCACTGACTATTGGGGATGAGTCATTGCCCCCCACGGAGAGGGTTCGCAACTTAGGCGTCCTCTTGGACTCACGGCTGTCTTTAGAAGAACACTTGACGGCTGTGGCCGGGAGGTCTTTTTATCAGGTTCGCCTGATTCGCCAGTTGCGTCCCTTTCTGGATCGGGACTCGTTAAATACGGTCACTCATGCCCTCGTCACTTCACGCCTGGACTACTGTAATGCTCTCTACATGGGGCTCCCCTTGAGGAGCACCCGGAGGCTCCAGCTGGTCCAGAATGCGGCTGCGCGGGTAGTTATGGGAGCAGCATGGCGCTCCCATGTGGCTCCCCTCCTGCGCGAGCTGCACTGGCTCCCTGTGGTCTTCCGGGTGCGCTTCAAGGTCTTAGTTACCACCTTTAGAGCGCTCCATGGCTTAGGACCGGGGTACTTACGAGACCGCCTTCTGCCACCAATAGCCTCTCACCGCCCAGTACGCTCCCATAGAGAGGGGCTTCTCAGGGTGCCGTCAGCCAAACAATGTCGACTGGCGGCCCCCAGGGGGAGAGCCTTTTCTGTGGGGGCACCCACCATCTGGAACGAGCTCCCCACAGAGATACAGAAGATTCCGGACCTGCGCACTTTCCGCCGTGCCCTCAAAACATTCCTGTTTCAGCAGGCCGGCCTGGCCTAACTTTCCCTTTATATTGCTTTTTTTGATTTTATTTTAAACTGGGATGTATTAAATGTATTTTTATCGTTCGCTGTTCACCGCCCTGAGTCCCTTAGGAATAGGGCGGTATATAAATTTAATAAATAAATAAATAATAAATAAACTCCAAGTCTTAAGTTGTAAGTAGGTCATCTCTACAGGGCAGTTTATTTTAGAAGGGGAAAAAAGCCTTGATTGGTGTTATTGTAATATTTTCTCTGCTACCAATTGCCAAAAGGGAGGGAGGTGGTTTTCTTTTATATGATTGAAGCTTACAATGGAAAATTTAACCTCATTGTGTGTACTGCAGTCCCAATAAAATCTCATGCCCCTATATATAGCATTCACTTTATTTTATATTATAATAAAATATGACTACCATGAAAGTAATGTTTAATTTGGCCCTAAGGCTGAGTTCAAATTATAATTTAAATGTTGATATTTCATAAACAGACTCATTTACCATAATTATCCATAGTATTGTATGTTACACAGCTGAAGATCTCTTTGCAGATACTGTCACATTTGTAAATTATTTCTTGAACCATGGCGACTTCGTAAATGGCTCGACTAATAGCTCAATCTGATGTCATAACTGGAAGTTCTTCCAGACTGAAGAAGCTATTTGGATAAGCAATGAAATGTTTCAAACAAAAAAAAAAAAAAAAAAAAAGAAAAAGAAAAAGAAAAGAAAAGAAAAAAAAGAAAAAAAGGAAAGTCCAGTTGCCACGTGTAAATGAAGACTCAATCATCCAGGCCAAAAGCATCTAAAAGGTTAAATCATGGCATCTAAATAGATAAAATCAAGGCAACTGGAGCAAAGTTTATTAAATTGAGACA
Organism: Arizona elegans; assembly: GCA_022577455.1. Lineage (NCBI taxonomy): Eukaryota > Metazoa > Chordata > Lepidosauria > Squamata > Colubridae > Arizona > Arizona elegans. The sequence continues at coordinate 208,168,277 of JAKOOJ010000001.1, read as the reverse complement.
TTTTGTTACTCATCCAAATAACTTCTTCACTTCAGTCAAAATGAAAAACTTCAGGTGAGGGCTAGGCAGAGGGTTGTTGGAATGTATTAACTCTTGCCATATGGGTTTCTTCCCAAAATGTAGTGTAAATGTAAATGAAGATTCAATCATCCAGGCCAAAAGCATCTCAAAAGGTTAACCTAAAGCAGGGGTGGGCAACTGTGGCCCTTTTACAACTTGTGGACTTCAACTCCCAGAATTCCTGAGCCAGCTTGACTGTCTCAGGAATTCTGGGAGTTGAAGTCCACAGGTTGTAAAAGAGCCACAGTTGCCCACCCCTGACCTGTATTTCATTTTGACTGAAGAAGCTACTTGGATGAATAACAAAATGCCACAGTTTAATAAACTTTACCATGATTTAATCTTTTTAGATCCAGTTGCCATGACTTAATTTCCAGACAACTCTACTTGGTGACTGAGAATCTTCATCCACATACATCCATTAGATAAGTTAAATATTCTTGCCAATTGATCAGTTTCTTTACTGTTTATTTTAACTGAGAACAAGCCAAGGCTTACAACCAATGTAACCCTGATTGGAATTCTTGTCTTTCATAGCCATCATCCATTGCTTGGTTGCTTGAATAAAGTTTAAGGATTGGTATAAGATCAAATATTCATATACTGTAATGCAGAATTTGCCAAAAGTTAATAGCTTAAGCATCCCAGTTCTGATGTTATTACTTGCATTGTTTTAAAATGACTAATTGGGCCCATTATCTTGGATATGCCACATTTAGACTTCAAGTGGTATAACCAAACCCTATTGCCAAAGATTCTGACTGAAAGTATATTCTATATAATTTGAATATTCATAGCAGTCAAATGTTTCTGAACACAGCAGACCTCAAAAATGACCCCAATGTGATTTTTATTTATTTATGCCTCCCAGGGGTTTTCCATAAATGGTGCATTCATGCTTCTCAATTGACAGCTTTAATTTGCATATATACAAATGAATTAAAATAACACATTTGAACTTGTTTAACTCTGTCTGAAGGATAAAGGCAACTCAGGGTGCTACAACTTGAATTATAAGTTGCTGTTACTTTTAGCTTGCTTTCTGCTACTGTGTGTGCTGTGCTACTTAACTGGACCTGAATGAAAATCACCCCGATTTAGGGGTGGACAAATGGCAATATTGCTGAGCACATTGTAAGCCGCCCTGAGTCTTCGGAGAAGGGCGGCATATAAATCAAATTAAAAAAAAAAACCCTCTTTCTGAATTACTAAAAAAAATTACCTTAAAAAGAGGAAGTATTATCATTGCTTATAGCCTAATGTATTCAAAATAGAGGCCCAGTTGTTATCATACAAAAAAAGACATCTCCGTTCCAAAAGATTAAGGTATAGTTAAAGTCTTGTGTGTTTTATATATAATGTGGTTTTATATATACTGTTCCTTTAACATTTACAGTTGCAAGTGCCATGCTAAGTAGATCAAAACTAACCGGACATATCACACACAGAAGCTTTTCCCCATGTAGAATAAAAGCCATTTTTACTCTCTTCTATAGAGGTCAATGAGATCCTTTAGCAGATAATTACATACAAACTCAAGTTATTTATTTTTATCCCTCACATATACTTCCCATTGCAAGTTCTGCTACAACGATGCTTCCACCCAGGCATTGAGCAATCAAAAACAGTATTTCTTTATACATTTGTATCCCACTTTTATTATTTTTACAAAAAACTCAAGGTGGCAAACATATCCAACACACTTTCCTCATCCTATTTTACCTACAACAACATCCCTGTGAGGTGAATTGATCTGAGAGAGAGAGAGAGAGTGATAGGCCCAAAATCATTCAATGTTTATTTATTTATTTATATTTATATACCGCCCTTCTCCCGAAGGACTCAGGGTGGTGAACAGCCAACAGATAAAACACAAGAAATACAAAATTTAAAAAAGTATTAAAATCCAATTAAATTAATTTGGCCCACAATTAAAAGCACCCTGTATTAAGACCCTTAATTAAACAATTTAAAAATTAAAACAATTTAAAAGAGTTAGGCCAGCCCGGTTTGCTGGAATAAATATGTCTTTAGGGAATGGCGAAAGGTGTGAAGATCCAGGATCCGCCGTATCTCCGGGGCAGTTCATTCCAGAGGGTAGGTGCCCCCACAGAGAAGGCTCTCCCCCTGGGGGCCACCAGTTGGCATTGTGTGACCAACGACACCCTGAGGAGCCCCTCTCTGTGGGAGCGAACTGGTCGGTGGGAGGCTATCGGTGGCAGAAGGCAGTCTTGTAAATACCCGGGTCCTAAGCCATGGAGCGCTCTAAAGGTGGGAGCCAGTGCAGCTCGCGCAGGAGAGGTGTTACATGGGAGCGCCGAGTTGCCCCCATAACCACCCGCGCGGCCTCATTCTGGACCAGCTGGAGCCTCCAGATGCTCTTCAAGGGGAGCCCCATGTAGAGAGCATTACAGTAGTCCAAGCGGGATGTGACGAGAGCATGAGTGACCGTGCGTAAGGCATCCTGATCCAGAAAGGGACGCAACTGGTGGATCAGGCGAACCTGATAAAAAGCCTCCCTGGCCACAGCCATCATATGCTCTTCTAAAGACAGCCGTGTGTCCAGGAAGATGCCCAAGTTGCGAGCCTTCTTTGTGGGGGCCAACGACTTGCCCCCAATAGTCAGCAATGGCACCAACTGACTATATCAGGATGCCAGAAGCCAGGACATCACATCAAGGGCATCGTTGGGGTGGTCTGGGGTGGAGATGTACAGCTGAGTGTCATCAGCATACAGATGGCACTTCACCCCGAAACCACGCATGATCTCACCCAGCGGCTTCACATAAACAAAAGGGGCAAGCGAACCGAGCCTTGCGGCACCCCACACACAAGGCGCCTCGAGGTCGATCTCTGTCCCCCCGTCAACACGAACTGCGACCGGTCAGAGAGGAAGGAGGAGAACCACCGCAACACGGTGCCTGCTACCCCCAACCCCTCCAATTGGCACAGCATGATACCATGGTCGATGGTATCAAAAGCCGCTGAGAAATCTAGTAGGACCAGGACAGAGGAACAACCCCTGTCCCGAGCCCTCCAGAGATCATCAACCAATGCGACCAATGCCGTTTCCGTGCTGTGCCAGGCCTGAAGCCCGACTGGAACAGATCTAGATAGACTGGATCTAGATAGATAGATGTTGGCTTTCCTGCCTAAGGTGGGATTTGCACTCATGGTCTCCCGCTTTCTAGTCTGTTTCTTTAATATCATCAGGTACTTTTTATCCTTGGATGCTGAGATTAGGTTCTGTTCTCAGAGAAGCTTTGTATCAATATACCAATTCTGAAACTAATAACTAAGTACGCTCATAATGAACATTAACAGTAGAAGCATCTAAGCCTTTATATATTGGTAGTTACAACCTGCAGGAATGTACATATATTTTCTGCTCAGGAGCCCTTTTAAAGTTTCATGTTATGTTACAATGCACCTGAAGTTTAAAATAATCTGAATTATGTAAAGGATTCTGATCTCAGGAAGAGAAACAGGGGTGACTAGATCTATTTCCCAGACAATCTGATCTACTTGAATCAGACATCTGGGTTTGGACTGTAATCCTAATCTGTGCATATCTAAGATCAAATCCATTTGTAGTCAGTGGGATTGGATGTGAATTGAGGATTTGGCCTTTTAGAGAGATTCACTAATGTAGTGTAATGCTGACTGAGAATTTGGGGAGTGATCCAAATGGAAGGTCATTGGCTGAAGAAAACTATGTGAAAGATTGAAAGCTCTAAAGACCAAAGGATTATCATAATACTTCTTTAATTGTGACAGAATTTACAGTGGCTGCTTCTTTCTCAGCTTGCTGGTCTTTGGAATGTTAATTACTTGCTGACCTAAGAAAAAAATTATTTACAGAAGCTTCAGTTTCTGTATCTTTCCTCATGTACTTTTCTTGGCTTTTATTCTCACAGGAACTGCTCCTTCACTTGCTCCCCCATTTGGAGTCTTCTGACTCTTATTTGTAGAAGTTGGAAGATTCTTCAAATATCTTCAGAAATGACTTGTTTTTCTTAAGGTCAAATTCCTACAGAGACAGTACTTTTTTAAAATAACTTTTATTGAAGGTTATATTATACAGATAAAACTAATCCAACTATTTAGTATGGAAATACAGTTTTTTAAGCATTAAAAACTATGGGAAAGAAAAGAATGGAAAAAAATAGAAAAATAAAATCCTTCTTCATCCCCAGCAAATATAATCAACATTGACAATTTATCATGATCTCTTAAAATGCAACCAACATCTCTTTATTCCATACCTATCCCATTCTCTATCTCTAGCTCATCTCTAAAATCTAATCTCTTCGTATTAATCAGCAGAAGACGAATAACAAATAACAAATAACAAATATTACAAATTGTTTCTATTACACTATTCTACTAATTTGAATCCTTCCTTTCTATTTAAACAGGACTACTCTATTTCCTCTCTTCAAATAATCAATGTTCAGTGCTAGTAAAAACAACAAATCACTATATTTATCCAGTCCTAATTAAAAAAGTTTAAACATCTCCAGAAATAGCAACCCATTATTTTAACTTTGATGAAATAAAATGATTTTGATCATTTTTTTTTCTTTCTCCCAATAACCTTTACATTCCTCAAAGAAAGTTCTAACATCAGCTTTCTATACTCTTTTGGTCTCATGTCTCAAAATTCTTGTCATCTTTGTTAGGCCCCTTTTGTAATTCCAGTGTGGCAATTCCAGCAAATCTTTTTTCTAAATCCAATATGTCAGGCACAATCAATCAGAAGCATACCTGGATAGTCCCAAGTAGATATTTTATTGTTGATCACCTAGGAATCTTACATACAGGAATCTCACCAGGCTATCTGCTTTCCATTGGAACGGCAGATATAGACTTAAGGGTTTGATCTCAGTTGTTTTCTCCCCGAAGAGAAATGTCTCTTTACTCCCCCTAGAGGGGCCCCTCCTCTTCAGCCAATGGTTCCACCACAAATATAAGGTAATAATTCACATCACTCTTCTGATTTATTATTTGTATATTTTTTTTAGATTACAAAATCATCATCCAATTTCATTTGTAAGTTGATTGTTTTCATCTCTTTCTTTTAAGCTGTAATTTTCAAATCCATCTGTAAATCGATATCAGTTTTATTCAAATGGACTTGACCCTCTTCAATAATACTCTTCTGATGCTACTATATAGCTCAAAGACTTCCTGCACCCGTTCATTAAACATTTCTTTTAATGTAGCCATCTGGTTCCCCCTACTGTCCGCCCTTCAAAATTGTCTTATCAATTTCAAAGTATAAACAAGGAATTTTTCCCATGAGAAAGGATCCTTTCAATTTCAAAATCTTAAATTAAGCTGATCAAGTTTGGGTGACTCGTTCAACCTGGTATACTTTGTGTATGTGGCAATTTTTCTTATGCATAGTATGCATTCATATAAGTTTTTGCTTTCAGGGATATTACTGAAAATAAGAAATAAAATATTTTTAGCAATCAGAAGTCATTAATGTTTATGACAGCATAAAGACTCAAGCATAGTAAAATAAACATCATAACCAGTGGTGGGTTGCTCCTGGTTCACACCGGTTCACAAGAACCGGTAGTAAAAATTTCTAGTAGTTCGAAGAACTGGTAATAACATTGGCTGGCCATGCCCCCAAACCGATCCCCGGCCCGGTCGCTGCTCACTTACCCCACCCACCTCATCAATGGCTTTTTTTTAACTTTTAAAAGCATTTTTTTCTACAACCTCTTCGGCTGAAAAAATGCTTTTAAAAGTAAAAAAAAAAGTCTCTGATGAACGCGTGGCTCAGCTGGGATCGTCAGAGGCTTTTAAAAGCATTTTTTTCTGCAACCTCTTTGGCTGAAGATGTAGGGGGAAAAAAACCTTTAAAAGCCTCTGGCGATCCCAGCTGAGTTGCCTGATCGTCAGAGGCTTCTAAAAGCATTTTTTTCTGCAACCTCTTCAGCTAAAGATGTAGGGGAAAAAAAAACCTTTAAAAGCCTCTGGCGATCCCAGCTGAGTTGCCTGATCGTCAGAGGCTTCTAAAAGCATTTTTTTCTGCAACCTCTTAAGGTTGTAGAAAAAATGCTTTTAAAAGTAAAAAAAAAAAAAAACTTGGCCACGCCCACCCAGCCACATTACCCCCACCAAACCATGCCCACAAAATAAGCCACACCCACAGAACCAGTAGTAAAAACATTTAGAACCCACCCCTGATCATAACCCTAGCTGCACTGAGTTGTATAACCATAAATATTTAATAATAAACTATTAATAACTATTATCCATAACTTGTAAATTAATTAACAAGTTGCATTCTTAATTTAATAAATAGTTGGCTTTACCAAAAACTGTCTTCAAATTTCCATCAGGAATATTTTACATATTTGAAATTAGATTTGGTTGGCATGGTTCAGACAGTCTGTTTTTTCCTTTAAACTAATAATGTTTATTAATATCTCTGATTATATGCATTTTTTTAAAGCATGATTTTCTACTATTATGTACTGTCTTTTCAGTAGGAATTGCCATATTTAAAAATGCATTTAATATTGCCTTTTACATATTTATTTCCAAACTTGCTTTTAAAACTTGACTGGAAAAATATAATGCAGATTATTTATTTGCTAATTTTACTCAAGTGCATCTTTTACAGTTATATGGTACAGGTTTTCTCCTCCTATATAAAAATTATTCTTTGAGGATAGTTCATTAATAATATCATTGTCCAAATTCAAGATCATTGAGTATTATTTGAAGATGAATTAGGTGAAATGTACATTGTTAATCATCTGCTTTCATTATAAAATTCATCTTTGTTCCTTGTTGCTTTTCTCAGCATTTTGTACCTTATTAGTATGGCTTAGCTGTCTTTATTTGAAAACTGACTCACTCCCTCTTTTACCGATTTTCTTTTAAGGCAATCTTTTAATAGAGTGAAAATCTCCACATTAATAACATAACCCGCCCATATAACAAAGTGATACAATGTACTGCCACAACAACATCTTGTATAAAATCCATTTAACAGCCTCAATCTATTGCAGCTGAGCTCCTAATCTAGCCAAGGAAACTGAACGATCCGTTCTGGCTATTCAGTTCTGTTTTGTTTTTTAATTTAATCTCTTTTATGGATTTTCTTTATTTATTGCCTTTTGAGATCAAGCCCCCCCCACCCTCCCAAAATGGATAATTACTACAAAAATATTGTTTTGAACAATGTGACAAAACAGTAAACTGCATTAACATTTTGATTCTCTTCCCTTTGAATGCCTAGCAAAAAAAAAAAAAAAAAAAAATGGCCCTTGGCTGGTTTTCTTAAGGTTTGTAAACTTAGATGCCACAGTGCCAAAACCCTCATTTCAGGGGTGAAATCCAGCAGGTTCTGACAGGTTCTGGAGAACCGGTAGTGGAAATTTTGAGCAGTTCAGAGAACCAGCAAATACCACCTCTGGCTGGCCCCAGAATGGAGTGGGAATGGAGATTTTGCAATACCCCCCTCCCCCCAGGAGTGGGGAGGGAATGGGGATTTTGCAGTATCCTTCTCCTGCCACACCCACCAAGCCATGCCCACAGAACCGGTAGTAAAAAATTTGGATTTCATCACTGCCTCATTTGCATCCAAGTTATATCTTGCATGCAAACGTTGGTGCTCAGAAGGCAAAGATCTATAGCATCTCCTCTGAACAAGTTAACAACTGGTTTGCTGAGCGCGCACTTCACTGCACACATGTGCGCAATTTACAGAAAAGTAAACTGAGAGCAAGGAAAACAGCTGAGAAGCGGCAATTCACTCTGCCACCCCCAATCAGCTGGGCTTCAGAAGCAGAAATATAGGTAAGTATAACGCAGAGGCGGCCGGGCGGGCCCAATTGAAAGAGAGAGAGAACCGGTTCGCTCACTGCTGAAAGTCGGAGCTAGCGGTTCATCCAAACCAGTCCGAACCGGTAGAATCCCCCCACTGGAGCAAGTGTTTATTATTAGTTCAATTTATATGCTGCCTTTCTCTGAAGACTCAGTGGGGCAAGGCTTAATTTGCATCTTTCCACAGCATTTTTGTGCTGTGGGGTGTGTCTGCATTTGCAGAGTGCCTGCACCCTGCACAGAAAGTTGTGCTCCGTGGTAGCAATAGGGCAGATGAATCATTGAAGATTGGATCAGTAAAGGTGTGAACTGGTAGGTTTCTTTCCAAAATGCATTCTCGTTGGATCTTAATGACTACCAGTAGAAGAACTCTGCATCCCACAAAGAGTGCCAAGAAATTTTGAAAAGCTCCCAAATAAATATTTGAGAGAAGCCACTACAATGTTTTATATAAATAGTTATTCATCTTGGGTAAAAATTGCAGCCACGGGAAGCTTAGAATAAAATGTCACAGTTGGATATTAAAAAGTTTTGAATAAATGCCTGAAATGTATATTTGCTGCAATGACTTTTGAGATGAGATAATCAGATCCTGCAAAACAGTCTATGTGGGAGTATTACAAAAAAATATTGATCAAGCTAGCCAGGCAAAATATATTAAATAATTCTTTCTCTATTTTTCATAAGACAGGAGGCAATTGATTACTGGCAGCTGGCTGGGATGGCAGATTTTTTTCTGTTTCAACCAGATTGTATTTTTTTTTTTAAGAAAAGAAGATCTTCCACCTTCAACGGTTTGGGACTGAATTGTTTCTCTAGCTCAGCAAAAGGCAACATTTAGTGACAGGAGACCTCACCCTTGTGGAAAATAGGGCCTTAGGGAGACCTGCAGGGGGTTAGAGCTGTAACATTAAAGTGGGACATTTGATTCAATTCCATATAAAAGTAAGGTAAAGGTTCCCCTCAAACATATGTGCTAGTCATTCCTGACTCTAGGGGGCAGTGCAATGGTGGGTTGCCCCCGATTCAGACTGGCTCAATAGAACTGGTAGTAAAACCGGCGGGAGGCGGTTACACATTAAGGATAATTGCAATCACAATTTAACTCTACCTATCTTCAGGTTTATAAGGTATTAAACAAAGATGCATTGCCCCTAGTTACAGTTTAATTGGTACATACGTACATCATCAAGGCTTTTGCTAAGTTAGAATTCTATCGTCCATTCTCACCAACACTCCCTGAAAATGAATTAGATTTGGTGAGGCCCTAAGCTGGTGATTGTGAACCTATGACATGTGTATCACAGATGACACACTATGCCATTTTTGGTGACCCTCTGGGAATCCCGCAAGAAGTCCCTGCTCTCACATGGCTTCTGCGACCTCCAAAAATCATGCAAAAACAGGCTGTGCTTGCCTGCTTCCCCACCCCCGGAGGCTGGAAAGCTATGCAAGAGCATTCTCTGAAGTTTCTAGGCCACCTACAACCTGGAGCTGCCTCAAATAGGCATTTCTAAAAAATACAGATAAGTGTGTGTATAAGTATGCATGTACCCTGTTTCCCTGAAAATAAGACCCAACCACAAAATAAGTCCTAGCATGATTTTTCAGGATGCTCATAATATAAGTCCTACCCCCCAAATAAGCCCCAGTTAAGGTTGTCAGCCAGATGGGTGCATTTAGTACCGTATTTCCCCCAAAATAAGACCTAACCAGAAAATAAGCCCTAATGCATCTTTTGGAGCAAAAATTAATATAATTAATTAATAAATTAATTATTATTATTAATTATTAATACAATTAATATAAGACTTGGTCTTATATATGGTCTTATACTGGTGTGTGTGTGTGTATTTATGTTTTAGTACCAGTACTTGGCACACCAGCAGAATCAAGTTAGGCATTTTCTGAATGTTTGACATGTTGAGCCCAAAAGATTCACCATCACTATTCTAAGCTACATAAAACTTGGAAGCCCCTTGTGAAAAACTCACTAAGATGCATAACAAATATGACCTTGGGCCATCACAAAAAGTTGAAAACATATACAGTATGTTCTGTTTAATTATTTAATAGCAAGGTATTTAAAGTGAAAAATACAAATGATTTTCAAATGAATACATTTACTTATTTATAAATATTACATACGTATTTATCATTTGCCTGGCTTGATTTCTCTCGCAGATTATTTCATTTATTTATTTGCCTCCTGCCTTTGTTATTTTTACATATAACAACACAGCAAGAATGCCCAATACTCCTTCCTCCTCCTCTTTTCCCTATGACAACCCTGTGAGGTGCGATGGGCTGAGAGAGAGTGACTGGCCCAAAGTCACCCAGCTGGCTTTCGTGCCTGAAGTAGACCTAGAATTCCCAGTCTCCTCACTTCTAATCTGGTGCCTTAACCATCATAGTATAGCCCAGAAACAATACTTAAATATAATTTTAAAAATACATTTAAGATATATTAATTGATATGTACTGCTGATAAATAATTAGGATCCCTTTTTATTAATATTGGGCTTGTTCACAAAATTAGAATACTGATATTGTGAAATTTTGAGAAGCTCTGTGGACTGTGAGGCTCTAAGATGTAGCTTGTTTAGTTTATGCCTAAATCAGACCCTGCTGGAAAGCCCTCAGTGATGAGATGCCTGACATGTCTTAGAAGAGGCCGGAGGGAGGGAGGGAGGGAGAGAGAGAGAGAGAGAGAGAGAGAGAGAGAAGAAATGGTAAGAATGACCTTCCTGCTGCTTTTATCCATGGAGTCTTGCTGGGTCTTAGGCTCTTCCAAAACAGGGGAAGAAAAATCTATATGCCACTTGCGGTGAAAAAGGCATGGAGGGGACTTCCGGTGGCATTGTAGATGCTGAAGATGCTCCTTTTGTGAGCGCCAGCCCCGCGATCGCGTAAAGCTGCTAGAACAGTGCAAATCAGTTGTCTAGCGGCTTGGAAACTTTCTCCCTGGGAAAAGGGGAGGAAGAGAGCAGATGGGCATAGGTAGAGCTCCCCAAGAAGCCCCAGGAACAATTCTGGGGCTCGAAGGGTGAGAGCTCCCTGGAAGCCCGACAGAGCTCCGGATCTGGGACGATTCTGCTTTAAGCAGAACAAGATGCTACGACCACCCCTGCAAACAATGCTTTGAATTAAACAGTGGATTTGGAAGCAGGCTGAGCAAAGCCAGGAGACATCAGATTTGCAAGTACTAAACTTTAACTCCAAATGTGTATTACTTCCTTCTGAGCTATTAAGGGAAGAAAGTGAAACCAAGATGGCAATTGAGCTCTAATGGGGCGTGAAAATGAAAGTTAAAAGGAAAGTTCCGTTTAGTGCTGTTAGCCCCTGTTTAAAACTAGAGATCCCTGCTTTGAAAGAAAGAAGATTAAAGGTCAAAAAGACTATAGTAGTGTTCTTAAAAAAATGATTGACATTATTTAAAGATTGGAAACTTTTGGATTTGGTGGATCTACTGTTCTGGTTGCTGAATAAATTTAAATTGGAAATTAAAAATGGCTTCAAAACAAATAAAGACTGTTGTTAAAAGTGCTGGGAGCTCGCCAGCTCAAGCGTCCAAATTGCAATCCCTCACTGTTCCAACAGAACCACCAATATTAACACTTAAAATGTTGCAGGAAGCCCTTAAAACACAAGCCTCTGTTACAGAAAAAAAAAAAAAAACTTCGGCGTTTGAGGATAAAATGCGAGATGTTGCTGATGAGATGGCTGAAATTAAACAGTTTATTCAAAATTGAAATCAGGAAATTAGAGAAGATATTGTCATGGCAGTCCAAGGTCTGGCAAGCCATATTGAAACACTAGATGAAAGAGTGGAAGAAATTAAGCAGTTTAATGCGAATTTGGAAAATAAAATGGAAGAGGTTCAGAATAAGATGGAAAGATCAGAGGCCGATGTAACAATGATATAATATAGAGACATGGAATTTGAATAAGAATAAGAGGCCTGAAGGAAAATAAGCAAGAGAATCTGAGAGAGATTTTTTCAGAAGCATTTGCACAGATAATGGGAGAACAAAAAGCAAATCTTGAGTGGCAAATTGACAAAATTTACTGTGTCAATTCATGGGTCACCAGACAGAAACATTTACCAAGAGACATTGTACTTTACTTTACTACAAGGAGAATACACAATGAAATTTTACAAGCCACTTTTAAAAATAAACCTCAAATGCAGGGGCAGGAGGTTTTAATACTGAAAGAAATCCCCCCTAAAATGTTGAGAGCCAGAAAGGATTATACCTTCCTGGTGGAAGAACTGAGAAACTGTCAGATACAGTACAGATGGGAGGTTCCAGCTGGACTAGTGGTGAATTATTCAGGATAAAGATATCGTCTTAATTCAGTGTGGAAGGCAAGAGATTTTTACACCAATGTACTACAGGCTGGATGCTCACAGTCCCCAGAAGCCAGAAGGAAGACGGAAGCAGAGGGGGCAAGAAAGGGGGAGAAGGAAGAATCGTTGGTACAGGTCCAAAGGGGAGCTTTGATTATTCAAGAAGATTTAATCCAACTTTCAACTACTGCTCAAGCTTTGGAGGTATTTGAAAAAATAGAAGAACCTAAGGATCAAAGACAGACCCGAGCGGCAGCCAAGCATCAAGAAGAATTAAGATTGCAGCAACTACAGATGATGCAAGAAACTACAAAATCAGAAGCAGTGGGAGGAGCAAGACCAAAAAGTAAAATGCATGGAGATTTCCAGCAGATGCTCCAAAAGCTTCAGGCAGCCAAGAATGGCAACTAGATTTCTGACTTGGAATGTTAATGGCTTAAATTCACCACAGAAGAGGAGAAAAATATTTCATTATCTGAAACAGTTTAAAAATGAAGTAATCTGTCTACAAGAGACTCATATTAGAAGTAAAGATCAAAAATATTTAATAAATGCAAGGCTAGGTACACATTTTGTTGCATCTGCTCCTGAGAAGAAGAATGGTATAGTTATATACCTAAAAAAAGATTTAATTGCTAAACTAATTGAAGCAGATGATGAAGGAAGATTTATAGCAATTGAACTTTTAATAAAAGGGGAAAAATACTTTTAATTGGAGTATATGCACCGAACCAACAACAGGAAAAATTTTACAAGCTTTTACATTCCAAATTACTACAATGGGATTATAAATCATGCATTTTATTGGGTAATTGGAACAGAGTTTTGGACACTAAAAAAGATAAGAAGGGGCTTCTGCAAAATATCTCAACCCATGCCAGATTGCCAAAATCGTTTTTTGAGATGATGGATGATATGGAGTTGAGAGATATTTGGTGAGAGAGGAATTCTGAAGAAAAAGATTTTACTTTCTTTTCTGATTGATAGACATCAATCTTTCTCTAGGATTGATTTTATATTAATTACTAATGGTCTCTTTTCTAGGGTGAAGAAGACGAAGATTTGTCCAAGAGTTTTAATGGATCATAGTCCAGTTTGGATGGAATTAGAGTATGGAAAGGGATTTAAGAGGTCTTGGAAGAAGCACCGATTCAAATGGGATTATAAAATACCGCTATGGCTGGATCTTGGTCATATTATGTGGAATACAAATATAATGTCACTCGGGGGGTTTTTATATAAAGAGGTTCTTTTTACAGATGCGGACAGATGGCAGTTGAAGACACTACAGACACTGTTGGACGAAGGGATTAATTTAACTTGGTTACAATATAATCAACTACAATTGAGATGGAAAGAGGACCAAAAAACTGGTATTATGTTGCATGAGGAAGAATTGGTTAGACACATTAAAGAGAAAGGTCCAATGCATATTAAAAGGCTTTATAATGTTTTGTTAGAAAGGGATTCAGAGACTGAACTGGTTAAAGATTGTATGATTAAGTGGGCACAAAATTTTGAGGAACCAGTGATGTTGGAAACATGGGAAAAAATTTGGGTTCAGAACGTTAAATTTACACAGTCGCAGAATTTGAGGGAAAATTTTTATAAAATGTTTTATAGATGGCATTTAGACCCCAAAAAATTGTCGTGCATGTACCCTAATGTTCAGCCAAAATGTTGGAGATGTGATTGTTTAGATGCTACATGTTATCATGTTTGGTGGACCTGTAGGAAAGTTAAGGCTTTTTGGATAAAAATTTGGTGGGTCATGCAGAATGTTTTGAAGAAAAAAATTCAATTTTCTCCACAATTGTTTTTATTGGGTATTGTTAAGGGTTTTACTTCGGGTGAAATAAAGTTGATATTGTATATGATAACAGCTGCGAGACTATTGATAGGTAAATACTGGAAGAATGAAGTTTTGCCCAAGATCGAGGAATGGACTCTGAAGATGGCCAGTTTTGCAGAGATGGCGAAGATTTCAGCATATTTAAAAGACTGTTCACAAGAGTCTTATGAATGGGAATGGAAAAAGTGGATAGATTATGTTCAGAACAAATATCAAACTAGGAAGTATCAAATAGCTTTTATTTGAAAATGATATATTAAGATAGAAATATTTTACTGTAATGCAGATTAAAAAATTATAAGGGGGAGGGAGGGGTTCAAGTTTTATATAAGTTTTATATTAAGGGTTTTTTTTTTTACTTGATATGAGTATATTGTGTGGAAGTCCGGGGGGAGGGGAGGGTTAGGGAGGTTGGGAAGTTTGGGGTGGGATGAGAGGGGGGGAAAAAGGGGTGAAAATGTAATTGTAAAACTTTTGCAATAAAAAAAAAAGAGGTCTTGGAGGTTAAATGAAAATCTGTTTAGATATGAGGAAAATGTAAAAAAAGAATGTAAAAAATTTATGAAAGAATTTTTCATTATGAATATGCATAAGGGTACATCTATGGAAATGGTTTGGGACGCAAGTAAAGCATATATGAGAGGTATTTTGATATATCTGAATAATAAACATAGATATAAACAGGAAAAAAAGGAAGGACCTAGAAGAGGAAATCAAAAAAAAAAAAAAAAAGAAAAAAAAGAACAAGCTTTGATATTGAACCCAGCAGACAAGAAAATAAAAGAGGCAATTAACTTACTGCGAGGGCAATTTAATATGTTAATGGCAGATCAGGTTGCAACTAACTTGCAATATGCTAAACGCAATATTTTTTGCAATGCTAACAAACCAGGGAGATGGTTAGCATATCTGTTAAGGAAAAAACAAAAGTCACGGACTATAGAGAAAATAGAATATAAAGGTAAAGAGGTTTATCAGCAAAATATGATTAAGAAAGCATTTTTAGGGGACTTCCGGTTTCCTCGTCTTCGGCGGCGACGGTGCTTTCTTTTGGCACCGCCACCCCCGCCGCTTGTAGAGCCGCTTCCTGACTGCGAAGCGGCTCGAAATCTTCGAAATCCTCAGGATTGAAGAAGAAGAGGCAGCAGGGCACAGGTAGAGCCCCTGCAACCCCCCCAGGGAACTGTTTCTGGGGAGGAAGCAGGCGTGGCTCCCTTTCAACCTGCTGAAACTCCGGGCGGCGTGGGACGTCTTCTGCTTGTGCGGAACAAGCCGACCTCAGGAAACCTTTAAAGAGCGACGAAATAACTCAAATAAACATCCGTAATCCACTTGAACCCTGAAATTTTGAACTGCAAGTATTAGTCCTTTGCTGAACTTTTTTACTGAAGTGAAAGTCTCGGAATGAGTGAAAGTGATTGAAAAAATATGGCGCTCAGCAAATGAATTAGTGGGTGTGGATTGGTGAAGTTATCTTGTCTTGCTACAAAGTTAAAAAGTTGTTACAGAGTTGCTCCGGCTGCAACAGAAATAAGAGGAAAATCTCTCCCTTTTACTTGTCTTTGCTGCATTATAGCTTTGTTTTGAGTAATTCTGGGGGACTTTTTTAGAAGGTATTGTGGAGGTGGCAGAAGAGGCGGACCCTCCCTTTTTAAGAAAGCTAGCTTACGTGGCAGGATGGCTTCAAAAAAGCAGGAAGGCAAAACAGGGGGGGGGATCCCCCCCACGTAAGCAGGATACGCAGTCACAAGCCCAAAAAAAAGATTTGGATATGGGAGAATTAAAAGCATTCATCTCAAATATTTTGGATGAGAAATTTCAAGACATGGATGACAAAATAAATAAAATAGATGAAAAAATTCAAAAGTCACAACAGGAAATTATGCAGGAAATGCAGCAGAGCCAAAAGATGGTGACCAAAAAAATAACGGATGTGGCGTCTGGTCTGGCAGGATTTATTATGAGAGTTGAGACAAAAGTGGATGAATTTAAATTAGAAGTTAATGCTAAGATGAAAAATAATGATCATAAATTTCTTGATGTTGATGACAAGATGCAGAGAGTTGAGAATGATATTGTTATGATGCAATTTTGTGCAATGGAATTTGCTATAAGGCTTCGAGGAATTAGAGAAGAGGAGAGACAAGATTTGAGACAGATCTGTGCTGAAGCCCTAGCTGTGATTTTAAAAGTTGAACCTGAGATGGTTTTTTGTAAAATAGATAAAATCTATAGAGTTAACTCGTGGGTGGCCAGACAAAGACAACTGCCTAGAGATGTGGTCATATATTTTACAGATAGAGCAATAAGAAATGACATTTTGCAAAAATCTTTTCTCACTTCTGTGCAAGTGAGTGGATCCAAGATTACAGTCTACAAGGAGCTCCCACCTAAGATGTTGAAATCTAGAAAAGAGTATGGTTTTCTTGTTAAAGAACTGCAGAGTAATCAAATCCCATTTCGTTGGGACGCCCCAACTGGCATAATTTTGAGATATAAGGGAGAGAAACACCGTCTGAATACTGTGGAGAAGGCGGAGCAATTTTATAATGACATCTTTAAAGAAAGAACTCCATCCCCACGCACATCTACAGTTTTGGAGATTAAAGAACAACAATCTAAGCAGGAATTAGCAGAGTTGAAGGGTGCTGAAGGAGGCTTTTTGGATGAGCCTTTGCTGGAACCTTCTCCAATCTCGGAGCTGGCTTGGGCGGCTGAAGTTAAGGATCAGCGTATAACTCGAGCAAAAGCTAAGGAACTTAAAGAAAAGTTACAGCAGGAGAGTCAAGACAAGGCTGGGGCTGTGGGAAAGGCAGGACAGAGGATCTCAGATGACATCCTAAGGTTCTGCGCTTCGCTCCAGAAGGAGAATAAGGATGATTAAATGTTTATCTTGAAATGTGAATGGGTTGAATGTAACACAAAAAAGGAAGAAAGTATTTGCATATTTAAAACAACATAATAATGATATAATTTGTTTACAAGAAACGCATATTACAGTTCAAGATCAAAACTATTTGAAAAATTCCAAATTAGGAACACATTTTATATCCTCAACTAACCAAAAAAAGAATGGTGTGGTTATTTATGTAAACAAAAAATTAACAGCCAAACTTATAGAAGCTGATCAAGATGGTAGGTTTGTAGCAATTGAATTACTTTCTGCTAATAGTCAAATTCTTTTGATAGGAATTTATGCTCCTAATCAACAACAGGACTATTTTTATAAAATGCTGCATACTAAAATACTTCAATGGGATTATAGATCTATGTTAATTATGGGAGACTGGAATGGAGTAATTGACTCTAAATTAGATAAAAAGACTTTGGCAAAATCAAGAATTAGATTACCACAGACTTTTTTTGATATGAAAGAAGACCTGGAATTAAAAGATATTTGGAGAATACATAACCCAAAAGAATTGGACTATACTTTCTTTTCTGACAGACATAGATCCTTTTCCAGGATTGATTTTATTTTGTTGTCTGATGACTTACTTGTTAGGACAAAAAGAACAAAGATTCTGCCAAGAACTTTGACTGATCATAGCCCAGTCTGGATAGAAATCGAGACATGTAAGAATGAGAGACGCTCTTGGAGATTAAATGAAAACTTGTTTAGATATGAGAAAAATATAATAGAACTTAAAAAGCATTTGAAAGAGTTTTTTGAAATGAACTTGAACAAAGGCACCCCAATGGAAATTGTGTGGGACGCAAGCAAAGCTTATATGAGAGGGGTGCTTATATATATGAACTCTAAACATAAGCGGATTCGACAAAAGAAAAGACTTGAATTGGAAGCAGAAATAAAGGACAAAGAACAGTTACTTATTAAAAATCCAACAGATGAGAGAATACTTAGTGTTATAAAACTTTTGAAAGACCAATTCCAAATGCTTATAGCGGAACAAGTTGCAACAAACTTACAATATGCGAAGCATAATACATTCTGCAATGCTAATAAACCAGGCAGGTGGTTGGCTTACACATTAAGGAAGAAACAAAGCATACGGACTATTGATAGTGTTGATATTGGGGGGAAAGAAGTTTTTCAACAGAATTTAATAAAAGAAGCTTTTCTTCAATATTACACTAAACTATATGCCAGAGAGGAGGTGCAGAATGGACTTATAGAAAAATATTTGGACAATAAAAGAGTTACAAAAATCACTGAGCAACAAAAGGAAAGAATGGATTATCCCATAACAGAGGAGGAGATAATAGTAGCAATAAAACAATTAAAAACAGCCAAAGCTCCTGGAACGGATGGCCTGACAGCAGTGTATTATAAAACTTTACAGGCAGAAATGGTGGAACAACTCAGAGACTTATTTTGCAACATACAACAAGGGGGAAAAGTACCTCCATCGTGGACTACAGCTTATATTTCTTTGATACCAAAAGAGCAAGCAGGTCCTAAAAAACCGGAGAATTACAGACCAATATCTCTTTTGAATACGGATCATAAAATTTATGCAAAAGTATTAGCCAACAGACTGATGCCAGTAATTCAAAAGGTGATTCATGATGACCAAGCGGGATTTATTGAGGGTAGGCACATGAAGGACAATGTAAGGCAAGTAATAGATTTATTGGAATATCTTGAGAAGAATAAACAGATCTCTGCAGTGCTGGTCTTTCTGGATGCAGAGAAGGCCTTTGATAGAGTGGATTGGAATTTTCTATTAAAGACATTAAAAAAGATGGACTTTGGGGACCAATATATACAGGCGGTCTCAGCAATTTATCAAGAGCAAAAGGCACAGATCATTATCAATGGAAGTTTGACAACAGAGTTTAAAATTGAAAAAGGTACAAGACAGGGATGTCCACTGTCCCCATTGTTGTTCATTTTAACACTAGAAGTCTTGTTAAATACAATAAGGGATTCTAACACATTGAAAGGTATAATGATAAGGCAAGAGGATTACAGAATAAAGGCATTTGCAGACGATCTGGTTGTTACCCTAACACAGCCAATGGAATCGATAATCCAGATGAAGGACATTATACAAGACTTTGGTAAAGTTTCAGGTTTCAGATTGAATCAGAGAAAAACTAAGATGGTAGTTAAAAATATGACACAAGATCGTAAACTGGAGTTAGAAAGGAGGGCAGGTTTTGAGATTGTACCAAAGGTAAAATATCTAGGAGTTCAGGTTGCAGAATCAAATATGAAATTGTTTCAAAATAACTATGAGGCGTTGTGGCGAGAGGTGCAAAAAGACATGGAGACTTGGAAAAAACTGCAGCTGTCTTTACTTGGAAGAATAGCAGCAGTTAAGATGAACATTTTGCCAAGATTTCTTTTTTTGTTTCAAATGATTCCGGTGCTCAAAAATGATAAACAACTAAAAGCATGGCAAACTGGTGTCAACAAATTTGTCTGGAACGAGAAAAAACCAAGAGTAAAAATGAAAATTGTGCAAGACATTCCAGAAAGGGGAGGTCTCAAACTTCCAAACCTACAATTATATTATGATGCAACAGCTTTGACTTTAGTAAGTGATTGGTTTGGAGGAAAAAAGACTGGAATATTGAATGCAGAAAGTTTTAATCTGGAATTTGGATGGCACGCTTACTTATTTTATGACAGTAAAGTGGATAAAGTATTTAAAAGCCATATACTTAGAGATTCTTTGCTGAGAGTCTGGAAGAAGCACCGAAACAACTGGAATTATAAAATACCGCTATGGCTGGATCTTGGTCATACCTTGTGGAATACAAATATAATGTCACTCGGGGGGTTTTTATATAAAGAGGTTCTTTTTACAGATGCGGGCAGATGGCAGCTGAAGACATTACAGACATTGTTGGCTGAAGGGATTAATTTAACTTGGTTACAATATAATCAATTGCAATTGAGATGGAAAGAGGACCAAAAAACTGGTATAATGATGTATGAGGAAGAATTAGTTAGACACATAAAAGAGAAAGGCCCAATGCATATTAAAAGACTTTATAATGTTTTGTTAGAAAGGGATTCAGAAACTGAATTAGTTAAAGACTGCATGATTAAGTGGGCACAAAATTTTGAGGAACCAGTGATGTTGGAAACATGGGAAAAAATTTGGGTTCAGAATGTTAAATTTACACAGTCGCAGAATCTGAGGGAAAATTTCTATAAAATGTTTTACAGATGGCATTTAGACCCCAAAAAATTGTCGTGTATGTACCCTAATGTGCAGCCTAAATGTTGGAGATGTGATTGTCTAGACGCTACATATTATCATGTTTGGTGGACCTGTAAGAAAGTTAAGGCTTTTTGGATAAAAATCTGGTGGGTCATGCAGAATGTTTTGAAGAAAAAAATTCAATTTTCTCCACAACTGTTTTTATTGGGTATAGTTAAGGGTTTTACATTGGGTGAAACAAAATTGATATTGTACATGATAACAGCAGCAAGATTGTTGATAGATAAATATTGGAAAAATGAAGCGCTGCCTACGATTGAGGAATGGACTTTGAAGATGGCCAGTTTTGCAGAGATGGCGAAGATTTCAGCATATTTAAAAGATTGTCCTCAAGAGACTTATGAATGGGAATGGAAGAAATGGATAGATTATGTTCAGAATAAATATCAAACTAGGAAGTATCAAATAGCTTTTATTTGAAAACGTTATATTAAGATAGAAATATTTTAAGGTTGAGGATGAAAATTTGTTAGAAAATGTTATATCAAGATAGAAATATTTTTAAGGTAATCAGGATGAAAATTTATTTGAAAATGTTATATTAAGATTGTAATAGGTTAATGTAATGAAGATGAAAATTTGTAAGGGGGAGGGAGGGGTTCAAGTTTTATATACAAAGGAGGGTTTTTCCTTTTATTTGACATGAGTATACTGTGAGGAAGTCTGGGGGGAGGGGAGGGTTAGGGTGGGTTAGGGAGGCTGGGAAGTTTGGGGTGGGTTGCGGGGGGGGAAAGGGGTGAAAATGTAACTGTAAAACTTTTGCAATAAAAAAAAAAAAGAAAGCATTTTTAGAATTTTATACGAGGTTGTATGCTAGTGATAAAATTCAAAGTATAGATATAGATAGACACTTACAGAAAGAGTATATTCCTATAATTACAAAAGAGCAAAGGGAGGGTTTAAATCAACCGATAACCTCTGAGGAAATTATGTGTGCAATTAAGCAGTTGAAAGTGGGTAAAGCCCCTGGGTCGGATGGTTTGACAGCTGCTTATTATAAACACTTGCAGTTAGAAATGGTGGGACCACTTAAAGAATTATTTACTAATATACAATCTGGAGGAGATGTACCCCCATCCTGGAGGACACCTTTCATTTCTCTGATTCCAAAGGAGGAGCAAGACCATACCCAGCCAAAAAATTATAGGCCTATATCACTTTTAAATACAGATTACAAGATTTTTGCTAAAATACTAGCAAATAGGTTAATGACAGTCATGCAACAAATGATTCATCAGGATCAAACTGGTTTTATAAATGGTAGACAAATGAAGAGCAAAGAAAGGCAAGTTGTTAACCTATTAGAGTATTTGGGGAAGAACAACCAAATCCCTGTGGTGCTGATATTTCTTGATGCGGAGAAAGCATTTGATCGATTGAATTGGCATTTCTTACTGAAAATAATAGAAAAGATGCAGTTTGGAGAATATTTTACACAATCTATTGAGGCAATATATCAGAAACAAACAGTGCAAATAATAATTAATGGTAGTTTAACAGATACTTTTAATATAGAAAAAGGAACAAGACAAGGATGTCCCTTGTCTCCATTATTGTTTATCTTGACTTTGGAATTTTTGTTGAGTAAAATACGTGGGTCGGATAAAATAAGTGGAATTAAAATTAGGCAGTATGACTACAGATTACGAGCATTTGCAGACGACCTGGTTGTTACTTTAACCCAACCATTACAGTCGGTTGTAGGTTTAATGGATATAATTAATCAATATGGACAAGTATCTGGATTTAAAATAAATGCAGGGAAAACAAAGATAATAACTAAAAACATGACTACAAATCAAAAAGATGAATTAGAAAGACTAACAGGATTTAAAATAGTAAAAAAAGTTAAGTATTTAGAGGTTTATATCATGACATCAAATGCGAAATTATTTAAGCATAATTATGATCAGTTGTGGCAAAAAATACAGAGAGAGATGGAAAATTGGAAAAAAATTACAATTATCTTTGTTGGGAAGAATAGCAGCAGTAAAAATGAATGTTTTGCCTAAGTTTTTATTTCTTTTTCAAATGATACCAATACTTAAAAAAGATGAAAATTTGAAGATATGGCAGAAGGGTATTAATAATTTTGTTTGGGCAGGAAAGAGACCAAGAATAAAGCAAAAAATAATGCAGGATATACATGAAAGAGGAGGTCTCAAAATGCCCAATTTAAGATTATATTATGAGGCAGCTGCTCTATCAGCAATTAGTGACTGGATGAATTCAACAGAAGAAAGAATATTGAATATTGAGGGATATGATTTGGTCTATGGTTGGCATGCTTATTTATTATATGATAAGAAAGTGGATAAGACTTTTAAAAGTCACATATTAAGGAATGCTTTATTGCGTGTCTGGAAAAAGTATCAGTATAAATTAAATGATAAGTTACCAATGTGGGCAATACCCTGACACGTGATAGAGAATATAAGTGTAGAGCAAAAACAAGATGTGACTACTTATAAGGAGCTTCTTAATAAGGAAAGAGGTATACTACAACTAAAATCTTTGAATCAATTAAGAGAAGAAAGGATAATTCAAACATGGTTTCAGTATGGACAGTTGCAAGCTAGATGCAGAGAAGTTCAGAAAGTTGGTATCTTGTAAAATGAGGAGAACTTGGTAAAACAAATTAGAGACCAAAGTCAAATGCATATAAAAAGGTTGTATAATGCATTAGTAGAAATAGATTAAGAAACAGAGCTAGTTAGGACTGTATGATAAAATGGGCACAGAATATTGAAGAACCAATAATGATGGAAACGTGAGAAAAAATATGGGTTAGAAATGTAAAGTTTACGCAAGTCCAAAACTTAAGAGAGAATTTTTATAAAATGTTTTATAGATAGCATCTAGATCCTAAAAAGCTAGACTGTATGTTGCCAAGTTTGCAACCTAAGTGTTGAAGATGCGAATGTGATGATGCCACATATTATCATATATGGTGGACATGTAAAAAAATTAATCAATGTTTTGGATAAAAATATGGTGGATTATCCAAAACATTCTCAAAAAGAAGATAAAATTTACTCCACAGTTCTTTCTGTTGGGTATAATTACAGATTGTACGGATATAGAAACTAAATTGATTTTAAATTTAATAACAGCAGCCAGACTTCTGGTGGCGCAGTATTGGAAGAAGGAAGACTTACCTACTATTGAAGAATGGGTGTTAAAAGTAGTGAATTTAGCAGAGATGGCAAAAATTTCGGCATACTTGAAGGACCATTCAAATGAAAGATATATATCAGAATGGAGAAGATGGATTGACCATATGCAAAACAAATATCGGACTAAAAAGTTTCAAATAGCCTATGAATGAAACCAAAATTTTCTTTTTGAATTATGTTTTGTTAGAAGAAAGGGGAGTTAAAGAGCAAGAAGGAGTTTGGACATTACAGAAAGTTAGCTTATTTTAGTTTATGTGTGTTAAATGTTACACCCTGTATTTGCTCTGGGAAGTTTGGGGTGGGGGGTGGGTGGTTGGAGGGAGAGGGGGGATGAGGGATGGGGGGTGAGTGGAGGAGGGATGGGGGTAGGAGGAGGAGGGATGGGAAAAATTGTTGTAATACTTGATAAAACTTTTTAATTAAAAAAAAAGGCATAGAGGAACAAATGATAGTTTGCAACTTGTTAGCGCCTGAGGAAAGGCTTCTGCGTTTGTTTATGTCCAAGACAAACTCATTCAGTCTACATAGGGGAGCTGCTTTTCAAAATTGATGGCCCTCTAAAAAAATTAACTGAAGTCATTCCTAAATTAACAAGCAAAGTACTGAGTTGCCAATTGTCCCCTGTAGTTCCACAGGAATCTTAGATATTTCTTTGGGATTTTTGCGGGTTAGGACAATTGTTCATCCTGAGCCTCATATACAAGAAGACTTACTAGTACTTACAACCATAACTGAGCCCAAAATTTCTATTCCCAAGCAAGACAGTTGTGCCCCATTTTACCACATTTCTTGCCACAGTTTTTAAGTGAATGCCTGCATTAGTTAAGTTAGTAGCATGGTTACAAAATGAATCTGGCTTCCCCATTGACTTTGTTGTCAGAAGGTCGTAAACAGTGATCACATGACCCTGGGACACTGTAACCATCATAATTACGAGCCACTTGCCCACTGTCTGAATTTTAAGCATGTGGTTATGGGGATGCTGCAATAGACATAAGTGTGAAAAATGGTCATAAATGAATTTTTCAGTGCTGTTGTAACTTCAAACAGTCACTATATGAAAGTGTGTAAGTCAAGGACTATCTATGTTTTCATTGCAATCCAAGAAGACCTCTACTCACACAGTGTGGGTTTTTCTCTTCTATATTCCTCTTACTGCAAAGAGACATTGGAAATCAAAATGCCCACAGTATCTGTGTTTTGCAAGTGGAAGTATACTGTTGGCTAAACCATTTTAACTTTCTAATTTTATGCAAATCTTAATTTACTTCTCACTTTATGGAAAGCAAAGGTGAAGGAGGAGAGTTGCTTCAACAGAGTTATATGCAAGAGGGCAAAAATAATTCAATTGCTGGCAAGAGATTTATTCTTAAAGTTAAACTATCCAGAGAGTTAGAACATTGATTTATTTGAAATGGTTATTATGAAAAAGGATTCTTCCTAATCAATTGTCCAATTTTTAAGACGAAACCTCGACTTTCAGGCGGCTATAAATTCTCAATATAGAAATGTAGGGTTTCATTAGAAATCCTATCCATATGCCTTAGCACAGTTGGTAGAGACGGTAGAGAAGATTAAACATGTTGCCGGTGTATTGGCTTATAATGCAGAAAGGGAGGGAGGGAGGAGGAGTGGGAGGGAGGGAGAGAGAGAGAGACAGAGAGAGCAGTCTTAAGTCATTACTTGATGTTCTGTCACACAACAGAACTTTTTTCCTGTTTAATTCAATATAGTCCAGGAAAAAGCTGTGTGAAATTTTTCAGGGAGAAGAAAGCTTCTTGTATGATTTCATTTCCTCTAGGTGAGAGGCCTCCAAAGTTGGCAACTCTAAGACTTGTGGACTTCAACTCCCAGAATTTCCTAGCCAGCACTGGGGAATTCTAGCTGGGGAATTCTGTGAGTTGAAGTCCAAAAGTCTTAAAGTTACCAAGTTTGAAGACCTATGCTCTGGGTGATTTTTAAGGATTAGGCACAGTGTACTCCCATCAGTACTTCTACATTTCAGGTATGGCAAAAAAGGTGGTATTCAGCAGGTTCTGACCAGTTCTGGAGAACTGGTAGTGGAAATTTTGAGTAGTTCAGAGAACCGGTAAATACCACCTCTGACTGGCCCCGCACCCATCTATACTCTGCCTTCTGAATCCCAGCTGATCGGGAAGAAATGAGGATTTTGCAGTAACCTTTCCCTGGAGTGAGGAGGGAATAGAGATTTTACAGTATCCTCCCCCTGCCATGCCCACCATGCCACGGCCACCAAGCCACGCCCACAGAACTGGTAGTAAACACTTTTGAATCCCACCACTGCCCATATCCCTGTCTACACCCCCATTGTGAGGGTGGAGAAACTGAAACAACCAACAGGTCTTCTTTATTGCAACTTTTATATAAAGCTCTTCAGAACAATGTCAGATCTTCCTATTTCCTGCAAGGGATAGGGCCACGGTTTCTATACCTACTATTTCTCTTCACAGGCTCAAATCATGACATCACCCACACAGTAGCTAAATTTATCACTGCAGCAGTTAAAACTAGGCAACGGTTAACTTCAGTCTCAACCCGATAGCTCAATGTTCTTGGTCTGTTTTATCTCTCTCTCTTCTTATATAACATTAAATTATGATTATAATAAACAACTAACTAGGTATAAAGCAAGCATTATCAATTATGCTCAAAGTATTATAGGTAGAACTTTATTATTGTAGTGTATGCCTCTGTATTTTATCGCTGCATTTTAATTATCTAGATGTTTTAATATAAGAGTATTTTAATGCTGCAATAGACTATTACACAGCAATATAGCTTTCTGTATACTTAACAGTTAAGCATTTTCTTGCAATTTTCACGGTGTTACTTATTTTTAATTTTATGTGATATTCCAGTTCTTATTGGCTGCTTTTACTTTTCCTCTCCTTTCTTGTTTTTCTAAGTTGCTCTGCAGCCTTTATCCCATTTCCCTTCCCACACCATAATGTTGCTATTAAAATTGATTTAAATCTTGTTATTGACTGTAATAAAGATTTGATTTAAATATTGGCTATTCCAGAGCAGTGCTCTGATTCAAACTCAGGTACAAAATATAGATTCTTTCAAGCTGGTTACTTACTAGAGATCTGCAATTGAAGCTGGATGAATTTACAATCTCATGTTGTCGTTTTTCTGGAGGCTAATATTGAACTTTTTATTATATGTACCTTAGCCCCACCTAGAAATTATATTTGCCAAATGCAGGATCTTGCAAGTATGTTCTCCTAGCAGGAAGGGCATGTTGTGTGTGTGTGTGTATAGATGGATGGATGGATGGATGGATGGATGGATGGATGGAATGAATGAATTCAGAAAGTATTCAGACCCCCTTCACTTTTGTTAATTTTGTTATGATGCAGCCTGATTCTATAGTTGTTGAAATTAATCAATTTCCCATTTGACCATAGATCAGTAGACATATTGCATCATACATACAGTAGAGATATTTACACAAATGTCTTGCTGAATAAGTCATCTGATAGAGTTCAAATATCTACCAGTTTTTATCCCCCAATAATCAATTATGAATATCTTTAGAATATTGTTCCAAGCCTGCAAGATCTTTAAACTACACTTGAAATGCTATTGAAAAGTGGTAAAATGCAGCATTTTAGTAGTGCCAAAGGACTGGTGGATTTTGAAATCTTTTGTGAAATTAGATTATTATTACACATGACATCCAAACAAAAGCTAGGACATTCTAACACAAAATATGCCAAAGCTATATTTGCAAAGTATTTATCGACCCGTTAAACAATTATCTTCATGAGAGGTACAACAACTTTGTGTTAATACAAATGAAACAGTCAATATGTAGCTTAGGAGCATAAACAAAAGGGATTTACCCTAACCTGAAAAAGATATTTGCCTTAATTACAGAACTGCCTGTAAATCTGTTCTGGCTGTAAATGTAGAGATTTAATACAAAGGAAATGAGGTTAGCTTATTATTTATGAGATTCATTAAAAACTGTATTTCACATACTATGCCTGCACTTTTCTCTGTGTGACTCAAGGAAGTTTTATTAGAGTTTTATTGTACTTAAGCTTTAACTTTGATCTAATTTCCTTGCACAGCTACCTTCGTCAGACTCGAGGGGCAAAAGGGATGGTCTCGTAATTTGTACTAATGAAGCTGATAACCGAGTGATCAGTAGCTCTGAAGCAGCTAAAGCCCACAGTCTGGCAGACAATGCTGTAATGCATCGCCAGGCCAAAAGTAACAGCATGAGGCTAGGGACCAAAAGGTCAGATCTTGAAAACCAAGGGGAAAAAAAATACCATGAATTTGGACAGTTAGAGGTCTGGGTATTAGTGAGGACAAGGGATGAAGTAATGTGAGAGATTGTTCTCAACAAAAAAGCTATTGCTTCAGAAGTCAATAATGGCCTTTGTTAAGCGAGAGAGGATTAGCAATAGTAGGAACAAACTCTGGAGCTGATTAATTTGATTTCTGGACCAAAATAACAAGATGGCTCTGAGCAATGGAATGATTGGTCACCAGAATAGGGGAGAGGATTGGAGGGGTCCCAGAACAGACATCTGGGACACAAGAGGAAGGGGAGGGAGGGGTGACTGGAATAAAAGAAAAACAGAGTTGGAAGGGACCTTGGAGGTCTTCTAGTCCAACCCCCTGTATCCCTTTGGAAGGAGTACATTTAATTTTCATTTTGAAAGAAAAGAAACACCTTATTTTTTTAGTTGTGTCGAATCCCATAGTTTTGCTTGTTTGGGTCACCAATCAGAAGAGCACTGAAGATAGACAGAAACCGGCATCACTAAAATACATTGAGGCTTTCTGCCAGGAGACTCGGAAAGAAATATTGCTGCCAATGATCAACAGGGCAGCCCATTGTCATTTCCCCCACTGTTTATACTGAAATGTATAGAATGCACAGGAGCTTGGAACGAGGTGGCTTCCTAGATGAGAGGCCAAGCATTCCTTGTTATCCTCTTTGTTTTATTAGGGGTCAATACACAATAACTTTGCCAGAAATGCACACAGATCTGTCCCGTTTTCTATTTACATATTGAATGGAATGTTGGAGAGCAGGGATGGGGGACAACGGTCCTTTTATGACTTGTGGACTTCAACTCAGGGGTGAAATCTAAAAATTTTCGCTACTGGTTCTGTGGGCGTGGCTTAATTAGTGGGCATGGCTTGGTGGTAAGGTGACTGGGTGGGCGTGGCTTGTTGGTCAGGTGGGCGTGGCCAGGTCAATGTCACTTCTTTGCCCTTTTTTAACCTACAAAACACAACACAACACAACTGGCTCACACAATGTAAAAGCAGCTGTGCTAGACCCAAAATGGCCCCTGCAACAAGCAGGAACCTCACACAGCCACAAAAAGCCCAAAAAACAACTTTCACACTTTACACACACACCACAACACAACTGGCTCACACAATGTAAAAGCAGCTGTGCTTGACCCAAAATGGCCCCTGCAACAAGCAGGAACCTCACACAGCCACAAAAAGTCCAAAAAACCAACTTTCACACTTCACACACACAAAATTCCACATACAGCTTTGTGAGATTTTGTATGTTTGTGTAGTTAGAGTGAAACCCTACAGAAACACACAAAATCTCCGAAACCTGCACAAATATTATTTTATTTTATTTTATTTTTATTTTTATATAAAAGCAGCTAAATTTAAAACTTCCTAAACTTTAAATGGCTAGGTCTAAAAAAAGAACTAAAAAAAACCCCAATTAACTATTTTTTTTAAAGCTCCCAAAGGGGAAAAAAACTTACCGGGACAAGGCAAGCAGGCAGACAGGCAGGCAGGCAGGCAAATAGAGCTGCTCACTGATAAGCTTGATTGCAGGCAGGGAGATTCAGTTGCTTGCTAAAGCAATGGATTGCAGGGATTACAGCAAGAGAAGCATAGCAGGCGTTGTGACCAGCAGCTAAGGTAAGCAAGCTGGAGGCTGGGGGGGGGGGGGGAGGGATTTTTGCTACCGGTTCTCCAAACTGCCCACCGCCATCGCTACCTACTCACCCGAGCCGGTCCGAACCGGGAGCATTTCACCCCTCCTTCAACTCCCAGAATTCCTGAGCCAGCTGGCGCAAATAGTTCATCCCCAGCCCCCCCCCGCTCTCTCTCTTGTGTGTGTGAGTGTGATTGGAAGCCTTTGATTCAGGCTACTGCTAGTAACAATCAAGCCTACCACCCATTGAACTCAATGCCCCCTCATCCCAATCTCATGCAGTAAACTCAATTCCGCAAAATTTATTCAGTCCAGTATGTCTACTCACACTCATTTAACCACTTTACTTACTTACTTATTTACTTACTTACTTACTTGCTTACTTACTTACTTACTTACTTATTTATTTATTTATTTATTTATTTATTTATTTATTTATTTATTTATTTATTTCTGTAGTTGGAGAGTTTGGCCTACTGGTTTAGCCAAATTGGTCTAGTAGTTAAGGCACTAAGCTATTGATCAGGAGACTCTGAGTTCTAATCCCACCTTTGCAAGAAAGTCAGCAGCGTGACTTTGGGCCAGCTACTCTGCCTTAGCCCAGCTCACCTCACATGGTTGTTGTGTGGGAAAAAAAGCAGGAGGAAGGAGTATTAGATATGTTTGTCATTTTGAGTTATTTATAAAAATAATAAAGATGGGATAAGGTAAAGGTAAAAGGTTCCCCCGCACATGCGTGCTAGTCGTTTCCGGCTCTAGGGATGGTGCTCATCTCCATTTCTAAGCCGAAGAAGCAGCGCTGTCCAAAAACATCTCCAGGGTCATGTTGCCGGCATGACTAAACGCCAAAGAGGCATGGAACGCTGTTACCTTCCCACCAAAGGTGGTCCCTATTTTTCTACTTCCATTTTTTATGTGCTTTCAAACTGCTAGGTTGGCAGAAACTGGGACAAGTAACAGGAGCTCACACAGCGCTTAGGATTCGAACCGCTGAACTGCCAATCTTCTGATCGACAAGCTCAGCATCTTAGCCAATGAGCCACTGCGCCTTTTATATGATAATATAAATATAATTTATATATAAAGATGGGATAAAAAAACCTAAAACAACAACCACTCAACAACCCCACAACACAAGCATTTTGACACACTTATTTTACCTTTCTCCCCTATTTCACCCCCCACCCCCACCCCTTTGACTTTACTCTCATTGGACCTGGCCTCCTCCAGCCCTCACTGTACTTGTTCCTCCTTATTCTATTTTTCCAATGTTGCCTTTCACTCAAAACCATTTGAAAAAAGAGAGATTTTGCTCTTTTACCCTTTTCATAGGATACGTTCTTGTCCAATTTTGTTTGTGAAGTATTGCACATCCAGTATGTCATAAGCTCCACTCTGGAGACCATTAAGCAAGGGAAAAAAAAAACACACACACCAGGTTTAAACTGTATTATCTCAGGATAAGAATCCCAAACAAGGGACTCCCCCCACTTCTGCCTTTGCTGTGAAGTCAGCCACTTTCTGATTTGTGCTGCTTGCTGAGTCGACAGTTTTAGCTGTTTATTAGTTGCAGCATTCATGCCAAGCCAATGGGCTGCCCCGCTGATCATTGGCAGCAATATTTGTTTCAGAGTCTTTTGGCAGAAAGCTTCAATGTATTTTAGTGATTGCCGGTTTCTCACTATCTTTAATAGTGACTCTAACAAGCAAAATTACGGGGATTGACACAACCAGAAAAATAAGGTGCTGCTTTTCTTTCAAACCTGAATTTCTAGCTTCTCTTTCCTTTAGTATTACAGGTTGCCTGCAGCCTTTTACCAGCAGAGGAGAAAAACCAAGGGGCCGAACCCCATCTCAATGCAACCCCATTGATTTCAACGTATGTCCATCTGGGTTCAGTTCCAAGTGGGGAGAAAGACACTAGAAATGTGGTGGCTGTTTGGAAAGATGGTTTTTAATGGTGGATAGGACCACATGGTTTGAGATCATGGGCAAAAAGGCACATGAGTGAGAGAGGGAGATAGATTTATACCCTCTGTTAGGCTTTGAATTTGAGCTTGTATTCTGATTGGTTGTCAGACTCCCATGGGGCCATGCAGGGGTAACTTTGTAGGTTGTCTGTGTCCCAGGCTTGGTTGAGCCTTGCTGGGTGATGATATAATGAAAGGGCTTTGGGCAATTCCTACTATGGCTCTGCCTGAAGGAGGTAGATCTTTGTTATGTAGAATAGCCTGGCCCAGGCCTTAATGGCCCATTGACAAAGGTGATGGGGGCTGAGTTTCTGCCTCCCTTTTAGGGGAAATATTCTGCCCTTTTAATATTTCCTAAAATATCTCATTTTCCTAGGAGAGGGGTGGGTGCTAACTTCCTACACTGGCTAAATTGTCAGGTCTTCCAAGCCTTCTGAAAGGCTAAATTGGGCCTATTTTATGTGTTTTTTTCTTTCAGGAGGAAACTTTATATGGCAATGAATGTCCTATGAGCGTTATCCATCAACTAGTTATAAGCCTAGCCCTTTTGGTGGGAATAGATAGTTCTTATTCTTTGCACATCTCCATTCTTATTCTTAATCATTTTCTCCTGGGTAGCATTTGAAGCTATTGCCAAGGTAATAGCTCCTAATTTCCAGCTGTTCAAGCAGCAATCATTTATCCATTGTCCTCTACTAATCGTGGATGGCTACCAATTACAGTGGCTGATATTTTATGGGGTTTTGCTTTATGATGCTGAATAGTATATTTAAGAATCAATTTATTTTTTTGTTGTGAGCTACCTGAATTTCTGACGGGGGTGGCACAGGAATATTGAGACATAAAGTAAATATTGCAAGCTATCTTGCAAGGTCATCATACAGCAGCATGTATGATTATTCAAATATGAACTCAGGCATTTATTTAGCAATGATTTGTAAGCAGCATTTAAGAACATTATTAGTTGACTTCTGAATTCACACACTCCCTTGCCTTAACATAATAATAAAGTTGGAAGGGTCCTTTTTAAAAAAAACAAAAAAAAACATTTGATTTATATGCCGCCCTTCTCCGGAGACTCAGGGCGGCTTACAATGCGTTAAGCAATAGCCTTCATACTTTTATATATTTATACAAAGTCAGTTTATTGCCCCCACAAACTGGGTCCTCAATTTACCTACCTTAGAAAGGATGGAAGGCTGAGTCAACCTTGAGCCTGGTGAGATTCGAATTTACAGTAATTGCAGATAGCTGGTGTTAATCACAATGCTATCAGTCCTTCGGGAGAAGGGCGGTATAGAAATAAAATTATTATTATTATTATTATTATTATTATTATTATTATTATTATTATTATTATTATTATTATTATCAGTCTGCTGAGCCACCAGGCCCTTTGGAAGTCTTCTAGTCCAACCCTTTGCTCAGGCAGAAAACCCTATATCATTTCAGACAAATGGCTATCCAATCTCTTCTTAAAAAAACAATTCTCTTTAATTTTTCAAAAAAAAAATATTAAAGTATCTTGTAGAAAAATGTAGGCAGCCGTCAGATACTGATTATTTTCTTTTGTTTTGACACAATCACATAGAGAATTCTGTCTTGAAAAACAAACTTGTCAGATTATTCCTGATCTGGAGGGATTTGGCTTGAATCTGTGTATACGTAATGCTTGAGCTAGAACTAACATCCATTCCTAGAAAGAAGAGGCAGTGAAGAGAAAGACCCAACCTGGATGGCTATGTTTCCTTTCTGGTGATGGAACCTCTTCGTGGATCATTCTGCAAGAGTAAACAAGATTCTGGGACACATTTCAGGTTTGTGGGCCCCCTTGGGAAGAGCAACAAAGATGATTAGTGGACTGGAGGCTAAAACATACAGTATAAAGAACGGTTGCTGGAATTGGGTATGTTTAATTTAATGAAAAGAAAGACTGGTGGTGACATGATAGCAGTGTTCCAATATCTCAGGGGCTGCCACAAAGAAGAGGGAGCGAAGCTATTCTCCAAAGCACCTGAGGGCAGGACAAGAAGCAATGGGTGGAAACTAATCAAGGAGAGAAACAACCTAGAACTAAGGAGGAATTTTCTGGGAGTTAGAATAATTAATCAGTGGAACAACTTGCCTCCAGAAGTTGTGACTGCTCCAACACTGGAAGTTTTAAAGAAGAGATTGGATAATCATTTGTCTGGAATGATATAGGGTTTCCTGCCTAAGCCCAAGGTTGGACTAGAAGACTTTCAAGTTCCCTTCCAACTCTGTCTATTCTATTCTATTCTATTCTATTCTATTCTATTCTATTCTATTCTATTCTATTCTATTCTATTCTATTCTATTCTATTCTATTCTATTCTATTCTATTCTATTCCATTCCATTCCATTCCATTCCATTCCATTCCATTCTTCCTTCCTTGGCCAACTTTTTTTTTTGCTGTCTGCAAAAGTGAGTACAAGTAGTCCTAACATTACAACCACAATTGAGACAGATGTTAAGTGAATTTTGCCTTGTTTTACCACCTTTCTTGCCACAGTTGTTAAATGAATCACTGCAGTTCTTAAATTAGTAACACGGTTGTTAAGTGAATCTGGCTTCCCCATTGACTTTGCTGATCAGAAGGTGATCACAAAAGGTGATCTCACGATCCCAGATACTGCAATTGTCATAAATATGAATCAGTTGCCAAGCGTTTGAATTTTGATCACATGACCCAGGGGATGCTGCAATGGTCATAAGTGTGAAAAATGGTCATAAGTCACTTTTTTCAGTGTTGTAACCTTGAACAGTCACTAAATGAACTGTTGTGGGTTGAGAACTACCTGTATACGGCACATCCAAAGGGGAAAAGAAATCACTCTCTTTCCTTCCATTGAAAGTGGCTTATCACTGAAATTAGCTGCTTATAGAGCAATAGAGCATCCCATAAACTCTTAAGGGAAAAGGGGGAATCCTTTAGTTGTTATTTTGGGCCAAATTTTTGTAATTGCAGAAAAATGTTCTTTGATTACAACACTCCACAGAGCAAGAAATCACATGCCATGGGATCCACATAACACTTAAGACACATCATAAATCATACTAATTACCAAGTTAAATTAGCTATTCTTACACACTTCATGTATGGTGGAAAACATGACTGGAAATGAATGATCTTTTTGTAATTCAAGAAAACAATATCCTGACAAGATTAAATTCTTCATTTTCATTACCTGAATTAGCTCTCTCAATCTGTGCATTCTCATTACTGAAATGTATTATGTAAAAGCTTGTCCCAATTTCCATACTGTCCTTTTGTTTTACACTTTGACTTTGAAAGAATACTCAAGTTCAGCCTGTTCAGAACACATTGGAAATTTATATTTCACTGTTTTCTATTTAGTCAGCAAGCCTAGTAGTCGTCAAAACCAGGTTAAAGAAGAAAGCCTTATAAAGCTCTACATGGATGGGACCAATATATTTGATGGATCGCATCTTCTTAGTTACATCTACCGATCATTTCCAGCAGAAGGGGTGTGTTGAAGGTCCCACCTAGGAAGGAGTCCCATTGAAGACACCCAGGTGGAGAGCCTTTTCCAAGGGGTCCTTGGTGCTCTCTGAGCTTGGTTATTTTCTTGCAGCCATTTCATTAACCAAACTAGGTAACATCATCAGTGCTTGTAGGAAGTGGGGTTTAGTCCCAGTTCATATTTTATGGTTTGCCCTGTCAGTGTTGGTGGTCTTGGATGTTCTTTGTTTGAGCTGCTTATTGTTAACTTGTTCAGCAGTTCCTTGATTGCAGTATTGTTTACTTCTTGATTGTTGGTTTGATGTTAATCTTGGTGTTAATCTATGCTCATCTGGGTGTTGATGGGGAGGTGCTTTGGTCATTTTGTTCCATTTACGGCTTGTTGATTGTCTCATTTACACTGTATGTAGATGTTGCTTATGTCTATGTGTCTATTGATAGCCAATTTGTCAGAGTGCCAGGCTGCCAGGAATTCTCTAGCATTTCTGGACTTGGCTTGGTCTAGGATGGTCATAGCTTCCCAGTTGAAGTTATGGTTAAGTATGTCCATATGTTGTGACATTAAAGAGTTTTCATCATGTCATCTGTCTGCTAATTGGTTTTCATTGATACGTTCTGCTGTAAGAGTACAAAGAAATCCACTATCAAAATAATAACTATCATGCAAATATTGCAGTATGTATAGCAACAGCTCAGGACAGAAAATAAAGGGCTATTGCTGAATGGTTAAGTTCAAATACTGTGTATTTCTTGAAGTTTTAGAGTCTTGAACTCTCAATTGTGTGTATTTCTCCAAATATCTCCCTGCTTTCTTCAGAGACACTAATTTTTATGTTGCATTTTTCTTGTTACTTCATCCTCTGATTCCACCATCAGCAGGATTTTGTATTTACATTTCTACCAATATTGAAAAATAGATAAAACTCTGAGTAGCATTCATTCAGCTAATCAGTTTGCTTTGCTTTTCCTTTGTGAGGTCACACCTCATAATACTGCTGACAGGTGCATCAGCTCACAAAGGAGAAGTAACTAAAACTTTTGAGTGGGCTGAATGAAAGTTATTCACCTCATCTTTTATGTCTGTGTGGGTGCTTACTTAGTTACTGAGGATTGGTTGGTTAATTTACTTTTGTTTTTATTTCATTGCTTTACTTTACAATATTTATTTATTTATTCATCTATTTACTTAATATCACACATATTTACACATACTATTTATTTATTTATTTATTTATTTATTTATTTATTTATTTATTTATTATCTATTATCTTTATTTATCTTTATTATCTATTATCTTTATTTATCATATTTAATATATTTGTTTATTTAGTTAGGATTAGTTTAGTTTATCTTAGTTAGGGATTAATTTGGTTCCATCATGGAGACGTTCCTGTATTATGCAGGGAAAGCCCTCTTTGAGGTAAGAGGTCTTCAGTTTTATTTATTTCCTTGTCAACTTGCTTGTCTAACTCTAGGATTTAGGATTCAAAGATAATGTAAGAAATGGGATCTGGAAGGTACTATATTAAAATTTGATAATCAAATAAAATAGGAATCAAAGGAATCTACTGGTAGGAACAAGCAAAAAATATTTTAGAATAATTCACTACACACAACAGTGAAACCAGAACAGTACATGTACTAAAGTCTTCTATGATAATCTGGCCAGAACCATATCAGAGGAAAGAGGGATAGAAACTGGCACTGACTGGCTGATTTAATAGTATTTTTGTATTGCAGACTCCATATGAATTCTTGACAATTTACAAACAGCTGCCTAAAATTCATACAATTAGTAGTCAGGAGGCCCAGAATCACATTACATTAAACCAGAGACGGGAGGATCCGAGCCTCTGACCATACTGTCATCAACACTATCTCAAAGGCACTGTCAATTGCTCATACAGCAAGGTTTATGTTGGAAGAAGGGGGCCATTATAACATCATTTTAACAGCAAAGCAGCTAAAGGCAACTTCAGCTGGCCCCGCAGCTGGCTAGAGGCAAAATTCAGGTGATGTCATGAGGATTGTTGCTTAACAGTGGTTAGTGAGGGTCTTCATGCTTTGGATAGAGAGCTATCAGGATGAACTAGCCAATTAGATTCACTCTATCTAAATAAAATTAGCATATGGGATCCACTAATTATGAGATAGGTTTTTATACTGTAAGAAAAAGAAAGCTTATGAGGCAATGCTTCGTTTTGTGCCCTAGAAATGTTGTGCAATATTATTGGGCAGAAAAGAGGCTGCCTTTATGCATCTATCTCACTGACCATCTTAGACCAAGTCCAAAAATGCAAGAGAATTCCTGGAAGCCTGGCACACTAACAAATTGGTGATCAATAGACACACAGACATAAACAACATCTACATATCGTTCAAAAGAGACAATCAATAAGCCAAAAAGGAATGAAAAGACCAAAATACCTTCCCACCAGCAATCAACACTCAGATGTGCATAGATTAACACCAAGATTAAATCAGAACAATAATTCAGAAGTAGAGAAGAATTAGAAACAATATACTTTCTTTTTTTTAAAAAAATGGATACAATCTGGCAAATTGTGTAGCCTATGGAAATCACACCAATTTCCACACAGACACCCCACTATAAACAAATAAAATCCCAAGCAAATTCAGTTTTAGCTCATAACAACACATCACCCTAATTTAACTTTACAGAAACAATCTGTAACTTTTCCAGAAATTTATATATATATATTTTAAGAATTCAAATCAAATTTTAATATAGTTCCTTCCAGATTCCAGTTTTAAGATAAAATAGTTTCTTAGAAGAATTAGACGGATTATTTGCAAGATTAATATTGTTTTTAAAAGTCTATTTGGAGCTAGAGGATTGCATTTTTATTCTTACAGATTTTAATAGAGGTAAGGACAGCAAAGTAATTATTTTCAGCAACTGCATTTGTTGTCAGCCTGTTTGCTGCTAAAAATCCAGATTCACCATATTTTGTCCCAATTATAAATATCAACATTTTGCTTAGAGAAGGCACATACTGTATAAATTACTTTGAAAACTAGGATATGAGGATGCTACAATGTAAGATTGATAATAGATGATGTAGTTACTTTTCTTTTCAAAATGTGGCTTTATAGCCCAAGCAATTTGCCAGAACTACTGCAAAGTGCTTTAGAACGAATGGTCAGAAAACAGCCAAAGTGCATTGCAACTGCATATGACTCCAGCCAGAAGTAAAGTTCTCTCCATCATTATCAATCTCTGCAAAATCCAGTCTGAAGAAGTGTTAAAAGTTGGGGAAGCGTAGCTTGGAAAAGGATGAAGGGAAGACAGGACAGCTTTCTGGGTCTTGTAGTTCTTTCTTTAATAGCACTTCAAGAATGACTTAATTTACCCCTTTGTCTTCTTTTGGCAGTTCTGTTTTCAGAAATATAAGAAACATCAGAGAGACAAAGGTGAATAACCAACCATGTTATTTGTGTGGGTACCTGTAGCAGGAGTGGGGATAGAAGGGCACTCCTTCTCTGCACCACAGAGGGAAAAAAAACCTTCCTTCAGGAGTACTGTCTTTGGGAGAGGCTCTGAACTCCTTTAAGTTATTGGGGGAAAGATGCAAAAAGATCTGTTTCCCTGCATTGCATTTTAAATGGATTGTGCCATTTGTAATGACCAGTCTTAATTTGGTGTGTCATTGGTGGCTTAATATGTAATGTTTTTCGTGAATGTTGTGTAATAGCATAAGTATTTTTCCATAAAAATATAGAGCAAGAGGAGATGAAAGATCTCAATGAAAAACATCAGGAGAAGATAGCTCAGAAAAATGCCACGATAAGAGAGGTAAGTAATTCACTTCCCTTACAATCCTGTTTTAAGCTTCTCTTTTTGTTTGCTTATTTGTATCCTATGATAGATGAATGTTTCTTATAATTTCTGCATTTTAGCTGGAGGAGGAGAATGAGTTCTTGGAAAGCGAAGTTGCCAGCCTTGTGAACCAAAGCAAGTACCGTGTTTCCCCAAAAATAAGACTCTGTCTTATATTTTTTTGAACCCTGAAATAAACGTTTGACCTTATTTTCGGGGAGGTCTTATTATTTTGGGGTGCGTGGAGCAAGATGGGGCTTCTCTTGCCGTCTTACCTGTTTTCCAGCTCTGAATTTAAATATTTTCAGGGAGGGCTCATTTTCGGGGGGAGGCTTATTTTAGTGCATGCGCTCAAAAGCCCAATTGGGTTTATTATCAGAGGATGTCTTATTTTCAGGGAAACAGGGTACTTGAAGGAGAAACTCCTTCAAAGTCAAGGAAGTGAGTATAATTTTAACTTAACAACATTTTAATTATTTTCATTTTAAAAACGAAAGTGATTTATTTCTTGTTAAGTTTAGCTTTACAAGTACTTGTTGCTTTGTTATTCTTTGCCAGGGCCTGCCCAAGAGGAAGAAGACCTTCCAAGTGAGAAACAGCTGGCTGGAAAAAGACCAAAGAAAACACAGGTACTATATAAATAAGGACGTGTGATTAAATTAGTAACTTAATTAGTGGACTAAATTAGCGGATCAAGGAAATACTGTGGATGTAGTATATGTAGAATTTAGCAAGACATTTGACTGCCTACATAAGATAGAACAGTGTGGGAGTACCAACCCCAGATGGATTCGCACTTGGCTGACACTCAGTATGTAGCCCTCAATGAAACTAGTATGTAACTCAATCACACTCAGTATGTAGCCCTCAATGAAACTTGGAGGGAAGCAGGCAGTGGAGGGAAGCAGGCAGTGGGGTACCTCAAGGTTCTGTCTTGGGCTCCTCAATAACTTCATCAATGAGCTAGATGGAGGGATAGAAGGGGGGCTGATCAAATTTGCAGGAAAAAAAACAAATGAGCAGAATAGGCTCAATATATATATTTGACAGGCAAGCAGTTAGGCTTTGAATTACATGATAATTTGATGCTGTAGAACGACTTAAATTTGAAAATGCTATGGAAGATGCTTTATTGGAATGCTTGGCTAAAGAAGAGATAAATTCTTTAAATCAGTTGATATAGCAACCTATCAGATATCTGCAATTTTAGCTTCCTTGAGAGTTGCAGCATTTGAACGAGTAACAATTCAGCTCAATTATTAAATAACGAAAGGAAAGTCAGCATTCTGCATATAACTATATTGTTAAATGAAGTATTGGGACATCTAATGTTGAAGACTCAATGGGTTTAGATTTTAAGAAATGTAAAATATATATCTTTAAAAATGAAATTAATTCATCAAAAATATTGTTTCATCTTTAGATACCCCTTAAGAAATAAATTTAAAGGGGTATATGTTAGTTTTTTCTTGCTGGTAGTGTAAAATAATTGAAGACTATTAACCTCATATGATTTGATCTTGTCTAGCTGCACCTTGTTTTGTTTTCAAATCACTACACATCTTAACACCATTTGGGAAAAAACCAATATGGCTAAGGATCATAATGTGATACGAAACTAAAATAAGGAATTTATCATCTCATGAAGATCTTGGCTCTAGTTAACCTGAGGCATTGCAAAGAGCATAATTTATATAATTGGGAAGAAATTTACCCTCCTTATTTTAAGAAATGATCTGGAATATGAGTTTGCTATCTGTTTTTGAAGTGCCTGTGAAAGTGAAAGGATAGCATGATACGTTGTTGTGGGGTCTAGATTTATTGATAAGTTTAAGGATAACACTAGTACTAGCACTTGCGCTTAGATTTATGTACCACTTCACAGGGGGTTACTGCCCTTTCTGAGTGGTTTACAGAGTCAGCAACAATCTAAGTCCTCATTTTACTGACCTCGGAAGGATGGAAGGCTGAGTCAACCTTGAGCCCCATCAGGATCGAACTCCTGACTATGGGTAGAATTAGCCTGCAATACTACATTTTAACTACTGTGGCAGTACAGACTGAATTAACTTTGTTTGGTTTTATGTAATTACTACATGGATTTGTTAGATTCTTTTCTTTTACCTTTTTTTCTTCATTTTAATCATCATATTTTTATTGCATAATCAATATGTTTCTATTACTGTAGTTTTTATTTCGCCATTAAAACAATAATAAATGAAAAGCAAAAGAGAAACAAAATTCATGTTGCATCATAGAAAGTTTCCTTTAAGTACTTCTCAATTCTTGTTGGTCTCATGGATAGAGCCAGATAATTTTCCTGGCAATAGCAATAGCATTTAAGCTTATATACTACTCCATAGTATTTTACAGCCCTCTCTAAGTGGTTGAGAGAGTCAGCATGGTGCCCCCAACAATCTGGGTCCTTGTTTTACTGACCTCAGAAGGATGGAAGGCTGAATCAACCTTGAGCCGCTCAGACTGAACTCCTCTCTGTGGGCAGAATTAGCCTGCAATACTGAATTCTAAAATAAATTTAAGAAAACAAAGGAAAACTGAATTCTAACTATTGTGCCACGATGGCTGTAATAATAGTGAAGTCATTTCTTATTGTCTTCTGTTGCACAGCAGCTTTAAAAAAAATAAACGGAGCAATGCAAATATTTTTAGCTTACATTATCCAATTTTCTTGAATTGAGAGGTTTGAAATTTTAAAATTGAAAAGGCAAGTTTGCATAATAATAAATGCTTATGGTTTTCTTTCCATTTTCTTGAATATTTTATCTTTTTTCTTGAAGGCAACCAGTGTGGGAAAATGTACTCAAGGTATTCTCTAAATAGTCAAGGACATGACAAAATTCATTTTGTGTTCCTTCCTTCCCCAACCCTTACACACTTTTCAAGTATTGTTGCCAACATGGCTTTTGAAGTGGTCCGGGAATAACGAGAGGCACAAGCAAGCAAGTGACAACAGCTCTTTAATATACAGTGAGACTTCAGCAAAAACTCAGGGGCTGCAGTCCTCCTTATATACAATCCAGGAGGGACTGTCAGCCAATCAGAAACGTATGCAGGTTTGAATCTCCCGCTTAAAAGTATCAATACATAACACCCCTCCCTTCCCAGAAGGCACTAATACTCAAAAATTAACATATGTACAGACAAAATCTCGCAGGTGCTTAGGACGAGTTCTCGCCCTAGTTGACCTGCGCAGTTCAGTGTCTGGTGGGGCGTCGAGCTGGTCGGAGGGACTCTTCGTCTCTCCCGGCTCCGCCAATGGAACCTCCTGGATTTTGTCCGGGGCGTGGTTATCCCCGGCTGGGAGTGGCGACTCGCTGGGGCAGCGCTGGAACCAGGGCTTGTCAGCTAAGTATTCTTGCGAACCCGGGCTTGAGTTAGCTGTTTTGGGAAAGTTGTTATAGTTAGGTTCGGAGATGTCTAAATTGATGTTTGCCTCGCCGACCACCCTTTTTCTAAGTTGGTTTATGTGGCGCTTCCAGAGTCTGTCCACCCCTACGTCTACCGTATACGATTTTGGGCCTGTTATACCCACTATGGTTCCTGCAACCCATAGAGGTCCGCTGGCATAATTGCGAGCGAACACCGGGGACCC
This sequence comes from Arizona elegans, assembly GCA_022577455.1. Lineage (NCBI taxonomy): Eukaryota > Metazoa > Chordata > Lepidosauria > Squamata > Colubridae > Arizona > Arizona elegans. Next base: position 208,125,906 of record JAKOOJ010000001.1, on the reverse strand, counting down.
AACCTGAAACTGTCTTAGGCCACAGGTTTCTCCCTTGAAGTTTTCGTGCGAGTAGTTAGGGTGAAGCCTGTCTAACACGCACCGGAGCTTCCTGCCCATGAGGAGCTCTGCTGGGCTTCTCCCTGTTGCTGTGCATGGTGTGGCATGCTGGACTGCTAGGAATTGGTCTATCCTGGCCTGCCAGTCCCCGTTGTCTAATCTGGACAGTGCTTCTTTGGCTGTCCTAACAAAGCGTTCAGCCAATCCGTTGGAAGCCGGGTGAAATGGAGCTGATAGGGCATGGCGGATTCCCAGGCCGGCCAAGTAACTTTCAAAAAGGGTTGCTGTAAATTGAGGCCCGTTGTCCGATACCAAGGTATCCGGCAGGCCGTGGGTAGCAAACAACTTCCTTAGGACCTTGATAACGGCTTCGGCCGTTTTAGATGGCATTAATATAATTTCGAGCCATTTTGAGTAGGCATCCACAACTATTAAAAACGTTTGGCCATGGAACGGGCCGGCAAAATCAATGTGGATCCTCCCCCATGGGCCTTTTGGTTTCTCCCACTCTCGGATGGGCGTTACTGGGGGATCGGGGCGAGACTCCTGGCAGGGTCTGCACTTCCCCACCCACTCGGAAATGACCTGGTCCATGTTGGGCCACCAGACATAGCTGCGGGCTAAACACTTCATCCTAACAATGCCCGGGTGCCCTTCGTGCAGTAACTCCAAAACCCTATCCCGTAGTTTCGTTGGAATTACCACTCTGTCACCCCATAGTAAGCACCCCCCTTGCATAAACAGTTCATTTCGTTTGTTGGCAAACCCTTGGTACTCCTCCCCGACCACCTTGTCCGGCCACCCTTTCAGAACCCAACCCATAACAGTCCGGATAACTGGGTCTCTATTTGATGCTTTCGCCACCTCGCCGGAGGAGATGGGGCCCAAAGTTAACGTGTCCAACAAAAGGACGGAGGCTTCTGGCGTTGGGTTGTCCAGCAGGTCGGGAAGGGGGCAACGGCTAAGGGCATCCGCATGACCCAGGGTCCGCCCAGGTCGATGGACGAGCTGGTACGAGTAGGCCGACAAAAAAATCGCCCATCTAGTCAAACAGGGGGAGAGGGCAGCGGGGGTTGGCCTGTCGCCTGCTAGCAGTCCTAGCAACGGTCTATGGTCAGTCACAAGTTCGAACTTTCGGCCATAGAGGTATTCGTGGAACTTCTTAACCCCCGCAATCGCAGCCAGAGCCTCTCTGTCCAATTGGCTATAGTTTCGTTCTGTGCTGGACAGGGTACGGGAATAGAAAGCAATGGGCGCCTCTAGGCCGTTCGGCAGTCTATGGCCTAGGACGGCACCAACTCCTACGGGGGAGGCGTCACAGACTAAGACGAGCGGCAGCTCTCCATTGTACTGTATCAGGAAGCTGTCCTCGGATAGGAGTCTTTTCACCGCCTCAAAAGCGGCTGCTTGCGGTTTCCCCCAGACCCATGGTACGTTCTTTCCCAAAAGCTTGTGAAGGGGATCTGCAACCGTGGCTTTATCTTTTAGGAACATGGAGTAAAAATTGAGCAGTCCAAGGAAGGCTTGGAGCTCTGCTTTGGATTTGGGGGCTGGTGCGCTCTTAATAGCTCTCACCTTGCTCTCGGTAGGGTGGATGCCTGTGCCGTCCACCCTGTACTCCAAGAATTCCACAGAGGGAACAGCTATCCTACACTTGTTCCTTTTGAGTCTTAGTCCCGCTTCTCTGAACCTAGACAGGACGTTCCGTACCCTGTCCCCCAGCTGGTGTTCGTCCTGAGCGCTGACTAAGACGTCATCGAAATAGGGCACCACTCCCGGGAGTCCTTGCAATAGGCGCTCCATGGTGCTTTGAAATAAGCCGGGTGCGACGCTCACCCCAAACTGGAGCCTGGTGCATTTAAATGCACCCCTATGAGTTACGATCGTTTGTGCCTCTGCCGTGGCGTCGTCGACTGGTAACTGTTGGTAGGCTTGGGCCAGGTCTAATTTGGCAAAAAATTTTCCGGGCCCCAGGGAGTGTAGTAGATGGTGCACGATCGGCACCGGATAGGCGCTCGGCTGCAAAGCCTTGTTGATCGTGCACTTGTAGTCGGTGCAAATTCTTATTGAGCCGTCGGATTTAACTGGGGTCACTATGGGGGTCTCCCACTTAGCATGGTCAACGGGAACCAACACCCCTTGCTTAATCAGCTTGTCTAATTCCGCATCGATCTTCGGTTTCAATGCGAACGGTACTCGTCTGGCCTTCAGTCTTACTTGGGCTACGTTGGGGTCTAAGTTTAGTGAAATAGGGGTCCCCACATACTTGCCCAACATGTCCCCGAAGACGTCCTGAAACTCGGACAGGAGGCTGTCTTTCAGGGTTGATCTGGACATCAGGTGGACGCCGGTGAAGCCCATGCCAAGGGCTCGGAACCACCCCATGCCCAGGAGGCTAGGAAGCTGCTTCGTGACGATGGTCAGCGGCAGGTCTCTTTCGTAGTCTCCGTAGGTGACCCGGAACGTGCCCACGCCTTCGAGGGGGACTCGGTTCCCCTGGTAGTCTAGGATGCGTAGTCTCTGTTTGGAGAGTTGATCCTTCCGGAACGACGGCAGGAGGGTCTTTAGGGTCGTCCACGACATTATGGAGAGAGCTGATCCGGTGTCGATCTCCATCGAGCACGGCTTTCCGTTGATCTCAACCACCGTGCTGACCTTGTCTTCGATCGCCGTGCTGGCCTGGTCGATGTGTATGCTGCGGCCATCTTGCGGTTCAAATTCGCGCTGTTTTTTCGCGCCGCCTTCTCTCGTTGGCTGCTTCTGGCGCGCTGATTCCGGTTGGCTGCGGCGCTCACGTGGTTTGTGTCTTCTGGGCAGAATGGCTCTGCAGACTCGCGCCAAGTGCCCCTTTTTCTCGCAGCGCCTGCAAATAGCCTCTCTGTATTTGCAGGACAGTCTATCATGGTGCCCGCCACAGCTGGGACAGCTTCGCCGGGGGCTGCCAGTGTCTTTTCTCTGGTGTTCCGTTCGGAAGACGTCCTCATCTGACTCGGACTCCGAGCTGGATCCGGCGTCTTCTCTGTGCACCGGGGCAGACTTGGGACTGTCTTTGCTGGTCAGCGGACGCTGCAGCGTTTCAGCGGCCTTTGTGGAGGCTTCATGAGCCCTAGCCTCGTCTAGGGCTCCGGCAAGCGTCAAATCAGGCTTGGCGAGCAGACGCCGTTGCAGCCTAATGTCCTGAACACCACAGATCAGTTGCTCAAGCAACGCATCGTCCAAATCTCTGTAGTCGCAATGGGTTGCGGCTTTTCTCAGGCTGGCCATGTACGCGCTGACCAGCTCTCCCTCTCGTTGAACGCGCTGCCTCAGTTGGTATCGCTGCACGAACTTGGAGGGGACGGGAGCGTAGTGAGCCCGGAGAGTTGCCATCAGGGTGTCCCAGGAGACTGTTTGAACCGGCGTTGGCTCACACAGTGACTCGGCCATCTCGAACACATCCGGTCCGCAGTGGCTTAGGAATAGGGCTCTCTTTCGATTAGCCGAGAGGCCCTGCATGTCGCTGGCTTCTAGCGAGCATTCAAACCTCGTTAGGTACGAGACCCATTTTTCGTGGGTCGGATCGAAAGGCTTGGGCGGAACGTAGGCAGACATGTTTGGTATGCCTCCTGTGGTTCGCCTCGTCGCCTAGCTGAAGCTCGTGGTCTCACTGGTTGGCTTCTTGTAGCCTCTATCCCACCTTCGTCGCCAATGAAGTGGTCCGGGAATAACGAGAGGCACAAGCAAGCAAGTGACAACAGCTCTTTAATATACAGTGAGACTTCAGCAAAAACTCAGGGGCTGCAGTCCTCCTTATATACAATCCAGGAGGGACTGTCAGCCAATCAGAAACGTATGCAGGTTTGAATCTCCCGCTTAAAAGTATCAATACATAACAGCTTTATTCATCTTAGGATAAAGTTGATGGTTCAAATCATATATAAGAGTCTGACTTCTTGCAGGGAGAGAACAAAGACATATTTGTGTACTAGATCCTGCACAAAGTCCTTTTTCTTCTTCATAAAACTTAAAAATTAATATAGTATTCACTCAAGCCATTGATTTCTAAATCCTAGGAGAGAACCATCTCTTAAGCAAATAAAGGTACCCTCAGCATCAAACATTCTGTTCCCCCACTCCTACATTCTTGTCCCATGAAATCTAAGCACTCATTACATTAGGCTTTTAGCAATTATGTGATGGCTTAATTTTCTCGCCGCCTTTCTTTTCGTGTTCAGAAATGCTGAACTCTGCCTCCAAAAGGAGATGGGACTCAGGGTCCAAACAGTAGAGATGAACTTGTCCCAAGAAACTAGCCATGAGACAAGAACTTTACTTTACTATAAACTTTATTATAAGTGTCATAGTGTTGTGAAAACGACCATAGTTATCACTGCAAAACTGTTCTTGGATTGTATCATTAATATGACCAACCAAATTTGAAGAACATCTCAGTAGTAGTAAAATAAGATTCTGGAAGAATGGGTTGGGCCCACCAAGTTTTTTACCTGTCTTAGTATCTTTACTTGCCTTGCAAAGGAATATGTTTGCATGTACAATCGCTCTAACCCCAGATTTTGTTTCCAGTAAATATTTGAATCCTCTTCAAAGGTAAATGAAGGATCTCTAGATCTGCTGCAGATAAGTACTTCAATAGCGAAGAGTCCTTTCTAAGGAGGAAAAGCAGTGTGTATAACCGTATTCTTTTCGTGGTGTCTTTTCTTTCAGCTACTTTCACTGGGACTGCCACCAAACTCCTTAGGATTCTGGAGCAAAAAGCACTGCAGGGAAAACCATTGTAACCATGAGTAGTTCTTCCAACTCATGCCATGCACAAATATTCTTCTGCATTTCATATTGGTTCTTCGCAGTTTCTCCTTCAAGAATATTTCCTTTCCAAATTTCTTTCAGAGGGGAAGAGAGTTTGAGTGAAGTTCATTTAGGAGAAGTTTTTTGTAACAGTAACAATATGAGAGATTTGGAAAGGACCTTGGAAGTCTTCTAGTCCAGCCCCCTGCTCAAACAGGAGATCCTTTACCATTCTGGACAAATGGCTATCCAGTCTCTCCTTGAAAACTTTCACTGATGGAGCTCCCACAACTTCCAAAGGCAAGTCATTCCACTGATTAATTGTTCTCACTGTCAGGAAATTTCTCCTTATTTCTAGGTTGGATCTCACATTGATAAAATTGTGTCCTTTATTGAAGAAATGTGGCGTTCTGGAAGAGCAGGGTGCTGAGTGAAGCTGCTCCCCCACCAGCTGCTTGGAAGATGTCCTTGCATTGATTTGTTACATAATGATGTGCTGACTTCCACTACACAGTTATATCTCCAAGAGTCCACAGTTCTCTATATTCTGAGGTTTCAGATTCCCAAGAAAGACTTCATAAGAGTCTTCTGTGGATTTTCCAGTTGGGAAACATGAGGAGGCAGGGAGTATCAGTGTGATAGAAAGCCGTATAAAGCAAAACAACAACACCAGTAGTAGAATTCTTCACCATTTTCAATAACAGAAGTTCAAAGACATGGCCAAAAAAGCTTTAAAAGATTCTCAAGTGCCTTGCAAATAAGATAGAGCAAGGATCGCCAAACTTGACAACTTTAAGACTTATGGACTTCAACTCTCAGAATTCTGGCTGGGGAATTCTGGGAGTTGAAGCCTACAAGTCTTAAAGTTGCTTTGTTTGGAGACTCCTGAGAGAGACAAACAGAAGCTTCTTTCATCAGAGAAGAAAACCACAGAACTTCTAAGACAGATTTTGGTTCGGCATTCACCCAAATTTAAGGTTGCCAATCCCATCGTAGCCCCTTAAAACGTTATGTCAGCGTATGATTGAAATGCCGTGAATTTAGTTTGGTTTTGTGAGATGCTTCTTGTCATCTAAGCAAGTAACAGATTTTTTTTTAATTGATCTAAGCTGGAGATGGAAGAGATGAACAGCAAGAAATGTCAGGTCTTCTTTTAGCATGCCAGCATTATGGGAAGTGAATTGTTCTCTCGGGGCCTCGTATGCTCATTGTTTGTGGGTTTGGGATATCAAGGCTCTTTATAGTTATGACTCCATTTTACTGTCCTTGTGGATTCTTATTTCTAGAACGTAAATTGAAGTTGCTCAAATTAACATTTTGCCAACCGAGACCTACATTTGGCTTCAATCCACTTCAAACATATAAACACAAATGAATAGATTTTCTTTCTTTTTTTTCACAATACCTCGACCACAGAAAGGTGATTTAGCTCACCATAGGGATGAGAAGATATTGTTCTCTTGTTCCTAGTGAGAGTGTTTCATTCTTCTCACATGTACTTTTGTATATACATCCTGTATAAAAGTGTTCAATTGTAATGTGTCAAAATAGTTTGCGATGCCTCCTTCAAGGTCGTATTTGGCAAATGAGAAGCAAAGCTGAAAACTCATTTCACATGGCGTGGCTTTCCATTCCATCCAGCAGACTAGTTGAAACATAAAAGAGATGGAAGGATGTTAAGAGATGCCTGTGGAACATAAGGTAGCGATTCCTCATTTAACGTTTTCAATTTTCCAGCTGAAGAATATTCATTTGCAAACTCAGTTCCAACAAGAGAATTTGACTTCCTTTGTTTCCAATTCTGTGTGGCTTAAAGAGTGTGACTTCGGAACTAAAATGACCTCTTAATTTTATAGACACAGTGCATCATATTCTGGGCAGAGAAAATAAGTAAGTTAAGTAAGTAATTAATTAATTAAGTAAGTAAGTAAGTAGGTAAGTAAGTAAGTAAAGTGAGCTAAGTAAGTAAGTACCATACCTTTCGGAGTATAAGGTGCACCAGAGTATAAGACGCACCTACCTTTTTTGGTGAGGAAAAGAAGAAAAAGAAATCTCCCTCTGCCTCTGAGCAATTTTGCCTCATTGCAGCAAACAGCAAACAGCCTGCTTTACTTTCATTTTCGTTTTCAGCATAGCTTGATTAGCACAAGGGAAAAAAAATCTGCTCCAGCAATTTACCTCTTTGCAGCAAGCAGCAAAGTCTGTGCAAAACAGTTGAGAGCAAATCAGCTGAGAGTCGGGAGGCCTATCCAATCAACTTGTGCTAATTAGCCTGTGCTGAAGCTGAAAGGACCTGTTTTTTCTTGCTGTTTGCTTGCAAGGAGGTAACTGCTGCAAGGCAGAGGCCAAAGGGTGGGGGCCAGTGGGTGGGCGGGGCTACATTCGGTGTATAAGACACACCTAAATTTTCACCCCCTTTTAGGGGGGAAAAAGTGCATTTTATACTCTGAAAAATACGGTAAGTAAATGGATAAATAAAAGCTAAAGCGCTCTGGGACTTTAGAATTCAAACAGACAAGCACTTCCCACATACCATCCCAGATTTAACATTTATCAATAATAAAGGCTAAAAGTCTGGATAGTGGATGTGGCAGTACCTGGAGACAGCAGAATAGAAGAGAAGGAACTAGGAGAAGATAATAAAATACAAAGATCTGCCAATAGAAATAGAACAACCGTGGCAAAAAAAAGCAAAAGTAGTACCAATAGTAATAGGTGCCTTGTTTGCAATCCTAAAACGTCTGGACACCTCTTGAACATCATCAGTTTACCTGCCTCAGCATTTCATCTCTAAATTAATAGGATGCTTATTTCTGCTGCCTTGTTTTCTTTATGGCTGTTCTCGCCCACCCACTACTATTTTCTGATTTCCTTGCTTTCATCCTTGATACATCTGACCACAAAATGTGCTAGGTTAAGGAATTGGATTAGAGCATTTTATGATTTTGATCCAGTCACTGGTAGCCCAATTATCCCATTTCACATTGTGAAGGAGAGAATTGGAAGAGATTATATATGTCATTTGGCAGCTCCTGGAGGAGAGGAAAAAAAAAAAAGGATTTAACCAATAAATAAATATTCACAAGCTTCACCCTTGTATTTCCACACATTCTATCATGCAAACATCTCCAGCTTCCTCATAAGATCCTTTCGTCCTTAGTTGTCTTGGTTGTTAGAACCGAAGCCTAGAAATATTCTTTCTTCTTTTAAATACTTTCTAAAGTTTTTTTCGGTTTCTTCTTCCAAACATCTCGTCAAAGTTCACCTTTTCCATACAACTTGTGCCATTCTTCTGTGGTTCCAGTCTCGGAGTGTCACTTTGTGATTAAGCTTGAGAATATGCAGTGGAAGCAATCACATGTTGCTTTCCATCCCTCTTTCCCTAGGAATTTTTTCTATACAGTTTATAAAAGCACTAGATGTATTATTGCTAATGATATTGATGAGGATGGTGATCGTGATGATTGCAATAAGTGGAGCAACAAACTTAATTGTCCCTTTGATTAATGATGATACAGAGGGCCAGTTTGGTCCAGTGGTTAAGGCATTAGGCCAGAAGCCAGGAGACTGTGAGTTCTATTCCCACCTTGGCTATGTAAGCCAGCTGGATGACCTTCGGCCAATCAGTCTCTCTCTCAGTCCACCTCACCTGAAATGGTTGTGGGGACAAGAGGAGGAGGATAGAAGGAGCATAGATAGGTTAGCCATATTTGTAAAAATAATAAAGGTGGGATATAAGTTAATTAGACACAAAGATATTTGTGCAATCACTCAGCCAAATGCTTAATTCCCACAGCATTGTCTCCTTTCTCATCTTCTCATCCTTCCTTTTATCTTCTCCTACTAGTTTATTATGATTTATCACTTGTTGCTTGTAACTGATGATAATGATTGTAACTATGATTTGTGACCTATGACCTACTACTTGTACACTGTGAGCTTATGCACCAGAGACAAATTCCTTGTGTGTCTGATCACACTTGGCCAATAAAGAATTCTATTCTGTTCTGTTCTGTTCTGTTCTGTTCTACTCCTCTACTGTACTCTACTGTATTCTACTGTACTCTACTCTACTCTACTCTACTCTACTCTACTCTACTCTACTCTACTCTACTCTACTCTATTGTATTCCATTGTAGTTTCCATAATGTAGACCACAGAATTTTCATGTTACACAGACTCTCTTGGCATCTGGGCTACCTATATTTTTCTGTATGCAGCTGAATTAATGCTGTAGATGCAGCTTACTTCCTTTTATGTTTTGTTTGTTATCCATTTAGAACTTGGCAAGATTACTTTTTTAATTAACTGTGCCCCTTTCTTTAATGAATTCAGTTGGGTTGCTTCCAACCAAGGCTACAGCTAATCTTTTGGTTTGCTACCACTGGCTCTGCTGTGTTGTCAAAGAATCATTTTACACTGATTCCAGGCAAGTGTAAAGATTTGATTAAAACCAAACCCATTCAGGAGCATAACTAAACAGGTGCCTCGTTCTACTGCTGAGTGCAGCTGCTTTGTTGAATTGGGAACTTTAGCAGCAGCACGATGGGATGTTTCATTTAGCTTTCGGCCTGTGAATTACCAACTCACAATGATGTTGCTGGTGGCTTCCCTCAATGGAACAGTTCCATAAATAACACCATGGATAAATTTAATTGCAAGAGCAATTGTAGGATGCCAGTCTCAACCCATCAGGCACCAGATTGTAAATCACATTCCACCAATCCCAGACCCCTCCCCCCCAAAAAAGCTTGAAGCTGCACATTACATTATATCATGGCAAAGTTTATTTCTGGCTTATCAGAATGCATGAACTGACCCATTAACACACTATTTAATGGCAAGCCATAATTAAAAAAAAATAAAAATCCCAATCTGCAATCCTAGCTATGAACAGAATTTGACATGTCACAAAGTCAGCGTTGAGTCTTAGTAACTTCCTACATAGATTTTCTGCAGGATGATTTGTCCCCACAAGACCTTCTCTTCAGGTCTCCAAGCAGTGGTCTCCTCACCACTATAACTGAGTCCATCTATCGTACTACTGAACATCACCTTCTCTTTCGGATTAATTGATGATTAATCTGGTTTATTTTTTTTTAATGCCTGGTGTGGCATGATATAGGTAGTCTTCGACTTACAACAGTTCATTTAGTGACCATTCAAAGTTACAATGGCGCTGAAAATGTGACTTATGACCAGTGCTGGGATTCAAATAATTTAACAACCAGTTCTCTGCCCTAATGATTTCTTCCAACAACCAGTTCACCAAACTGCTCAGAAGGTTAACAACCGGTTCTCCCGAAGTGGTGTGAACTGGCTGAATCCCACCACTGCTTATGACCATTTTTCACAGCTCCGACTTTTGTAGCATCCCCACCATGATGTGATCAAAAACCAGATGCTTGGCAACAGGTTTATATTTATGACCGTTGCTGTGGTTCAAAGTTATGTGTTCACATTTTGTGACCTGTTGACGAGCCAAGTCAATGGGAAGCCAGATTCACTTAACAATCGGGTTATTAACTTATGAACTGCAGTGATTCACTTAACAACTGGGGCAAGAAAGGTCATAAAATGGGGCAAAACTCACTTAACACATGTCTCATTTAGCAACATAATTTTTGGGCTCAGTTGTGTTTGTAAACCGAGGATTACCTGTGGAGCAAAGATTCATATTTACAAGCCACCTAGAAATTTCAATTGGAAAGGAATATAATTAACTTTTGGCATCTAAGGAACTTTATACTCCTTATCATTCTTTTTAATTATAGGAATAATGACAGAGTTAATTGAGTTGCAATAGCTGTAAGCCAGGGGTGTCAAACTCAATTTCATTGAGGGCCACATCAGGGCTGTGATTGACTCAGAGGGCCGGGTGGGCGTGGCTGACTGGGTGGATGTGGCCAACTGGGTGGGCATGGCCAGCTTGATGGCACTCACTGGGTGTGGCCAACTTGGTGGGTGTGGCCAGCTTGCTGCCACTCCCCAAACTGTTGGCCTGTTTCCTCTTCGCACTCGGTAGACTGGCCAAAGCCAGTGGTGTGATTCAACCACTTTGCACCACTTCGGGATAACCGGTTGTTAACTTTCTAAGCAGTTTGGCAAACTGGTTGTTGGAAGAAATCATTAGGGCAGAGAACCAGTTGTTAAATTACGTGAATCCCACCACTGGCCAAAGCCATGCTGACCCAATATTTCCTCTTCACGTTAGATAGTCCGGGTCAAAGAAACATGGACCCGCCCCCTTACATTTTCCAGGATGGCCCAATGGGCCGGATCCGACCACATCTTGTGTCTGACACCCTTGCTATAAACTATACCATATGCATTTTGACCGACTGTTAAAACTGTTCATATTTTAGAACGCTGCAAAGATTTTGCATGTTTTAAAGTGTAGCAAAAGAACTGGAACTTAAAAAAAACCCAAATTCCTGAGTGCTAGAGAGCTCCTTTGCATTTCAGAAAAGGCATCTTTCCCTTTATTGGTTAAGGCACTGAAACCAAAAATGAACTCCAAAGGCAAAGTGTCAGGCCTAGAAGCCATCTTTTGCATTGGGCCACAAAGACTTGTTCCTAGACATCTACAAGATTGTAGTTATGCTAGTCTCTTTTCTGGGGGTGTACTTATACCTTGAATTCTACATTCTTATTTGACTTTCATTTATTGCTTTCTAACAAAATATGTTTTCAGTGTACCTACTTCTACATTTCAAATTGATAGAAGCAATATATTTCAAAATGATAGAAGCAATATTTTTGTTTGAGGTCAGCGGGTGTATCTCTCTATATCTCTTAAACTGCTTTGGTTTTTTTAGCCTTCTTTTTTTTAACACTATGGGTAATGAAAACTGTTTCCCAAACCAGAAGCTTTCAACTTGGAATATAGCATAAGGCAAATTAGGGATATGAACCAATCCTTGCTCTTTCTGTCCGAGGTTATTTGTAATCCTTGAGGGAACCAAGGGCACTTAAGCGGTGAATACCCTATCAATGACAGACGTTTGAATTAGACACTAAATAAATATTCTGGCCCCCAGCCACCAATGAATACTATCAAAGTAGCATGTGCCATGATATCACTTGTTAGCTTCATCTTTCTCCCAGCAAATGACAAGTCTGAAGAGCTGCTTTTCTTCCCCCCACCCTTCTCTTGCCCCAAGAGGATGTGAAGACATGAGTCCCGTACAGAGGGACACCAGGGGATAGATGGCAGTGGGCTAAAATCTGTCATAAATTGGATAAATCAGCACAGATATTGCTCATATCTTTATGGCTGGTGAGTGCTTGGAGAAATGGGAATTAGTTGATGGAAGCCAAGATAAGAATAAAACAACACTTTATAGTTTTCATCATCATATTTCCCACATGTTAATTAGCTTCATCTGAAAGCTGTTCTTTCAAGTGAAGCATAAAAGACAGGCCTAAGTTTCTTTGATCATTATTATTTTAATAGCGCTTGGATCTGTCTGTCTATCTATCTATCTATCTATCTATCTATCTATCTATCTATCATCTGTCTGTCTGTCTATCTATCTATCTCATCAACTATCTATCTCATCATCTATCTATCATCTATTTATCTATTTGTCTGTCTATCATCTATCTGTTACTGTGAGGTAAGATGGGTGGCCAATAAATTTTCATTATTATTTTAATAGCGCTTGGATCTATCTATCTATCTATCTATCTATCTATCTATCTATCTATCTATCTACCTACCTACCTACCTACCTACCTACCTACCTATCTCATCAACTATCTATCTCATCATCTATCTATCATCTATTTATCTATTCATCTGTTTATCATCTATCTGTTACCATGAGGTAAGATGGGTGGCCAATAAATTTTCATTTGTCATTTCTCTCTCTCTCTCCCTCCCTCCCTCCCCCCCTCTCTCTCACACACACACACACCTCTATAATCTTTTATAAATATATACATGTTTCACAAAAATGTCATAGTTGTCCTGCTCAATCTTGAACAGATGATTTAACCTACACAATTCTCACAAATCTAAGTCTTCTTAGCTGGAAATAATTCCTTTAAACTTACTAGTGTAAATTTGAGTAGACATGCACTGAGTTACATCACTTGGAATCTGAAATGCAGCTCCCTTAAATATCTGAAGAAAGCATGCTGTATATTCCACAATGGGAATTCATTTTTAAGCTCCCGCTCATTCTGCTCTTATGGGTCCCTCAAAAACAATTTGCTTTGAAGACCAAAATCATCAGACATATTTCATATTTCTCACAAAATAATGGTAATTTGGGCTTGGCTTTTTAATAGTCACCAAGCTAGTAACTGAAACATGTGAAGATAGATTATTACTCCAGCAGCCACACACAAAACCCTCTTTTCAGTTCCTGGTTTATCTTAGGACAAGGGCAATCCTTTTTTCTATGCTCTAAATAGGAGAGGTGCAGCTACATTGCTGCAGAAGAAGCTGTTGCCCAGAGGTCCTTCTGCTTCAGATAATCACCTGTCCTTTTCACTGAGGGAGGTTGTCTTGCACTAACCTTTTCAAGTTGCAATAAGTTCTATATATATAAGATTAGGGGCTCTGCATTGGTTCACACCAATGCAGGATACATCCCATATTTACTCTATGGAAAGAGAGATTTTGATTGCGGACTGTTTATGATGATATAGATCAATAAATCAAAGTAGGCCTTTTATTACCAGTGCCAAACCGATCTTCCTCTTAGGGAGATCATTCTCATGTTTGGATGGCACTATGTACAAACTTATTGCCTTAACAGGACTCCTTTCTACATAGCAAACTCTATTGTATCAGTAGAGGATACTGCAGAATACTGAAAATCAGTAGAGGATACTGCAGAATATTGAAAAGCGAGCCAGTTGCCCAGTGCCCAAATTGTGATTATGAGATCATAGAGGTGGTATGGTGGTTGTACATGCAGCCTGGACTTTTTTCAGCATTATGACAGCTTCAAACAGCCACTAAATGAATGATCATAAATCAAGAGAAAGATGTATTTGTCTCACATTTCAGCATCATGCTGTTGATAAGATGCCTCTCCTAAAATGTCCAGTCAATTTTGAGTTTAACCTGCAGTAATATGAGAACTTTAAGAAATGTCTTTGAATGGTGGTATTCAATGAGATGCTTTCAAAAAGTGGGCATGAACAATGGTCTTGGGAGGTATCCCTTATTCAGCTGGAGGAAAAACCAAAGCTTTCTGTTTACCTATGTTCCTGAAAGAAAAAATCCTATTGAGTACAGTTGAATTCTAAGTCCAATTTCCTTGGGGCTTTTTAATACTATTATATTGCAACCTATTCCAAAATACTTTAAATAGGTTATGAAACAGGCTGTAAGACATCACTGACACTTATGAGTTGTAATAAACTTGTGGCTACTTCATTATTTTCTCTCCATCCATTCCTGGCTTCTGTATATAATAAATGATTTGTCATTGTTCCTTGTATAAATAGATTTAAGTGGAGATTAATCGAACAGTTCTTGTTAATAGAAAGCATTTTTTTTAAAAAAATTCTGTGTAGCAACTCTTTCTAGCTTTTTCATTACTCTTTCTCAATGTTCATTAAAGCCAGAGGCGGAAATGGGTTGTGGGGGACAACAAATAAAGGGTTTTCATTATGAAAATTGGATTTTCTTTATAAATGGAATTGAAATAATGTAACTCAGAGCTGGCAGTGCAGATTTTTCAGTTCCAAAAAACTTGGCAGTTTTTCATCTGCATATGTAAAGCACTTCCAAGTATTTTAACATGCAAACGACTCAAATACGTTATAAATAATTGCATAAGTAATAACCCCATGATGCATGCAGGCACAAATTTGAGGAGATAATTGTTGGAGAATGTGTTTAGATTCTTAACTATATATGCACATAGCATTAATATTAAAAAAAGTATAGCTGCTTTTTTTTTCATTCTGGCTGGAACTTGGCAGTCTTAACATTGCTTTTTGGAATTGTCAGAAGTGGAAGTGTTATTGTCCTATGCCTTCAAAGTCGTTAAAGTTTATTATTCAGTTTATAATTCCACAATAGTTTACCCTCTATGTGAAGCATTATAAGGCTAATATTGTGCTGACCAAATCTTACTATATATTATTGTAATATCTGAACACCGTAACTTATTAGACTAGCACTTAGATTATATACCACTTCACAGTGCTTTTTAGCCCTCTCTAAGCGGTTTACAGAGTCCTCATTTTACCAACCTCAGAAGGATGGAAGGCTGATTCAACCTTGAGCCGGTGAGAATCGAACTGCCAAAGTGCTAGCAGCCGGCAATCAGCAGAAGTAGCCTGCAGTACTGCATTCTAACCACTGGGCACCATAGCTATCATCTGATAATAATAAGGCCTAGATAGGTAGATAAAAACACCAAATTCATTCTAAGCATCTTGCTAACTTGCTAACTGTGTGACATTATGCATCTTAGTATAGTATGGTTAAGGTGACCAGATTTTAACATTGGTAAAGAGGACATTGTGGGCGTGGCTTATTTTGTGGGCGTGGCTAGCTGGTCATGTGACTGGGTGGGCATGGCTAGCTGGTCATGTGACTGGGTGGGTGTGGCTAGCTGGTCATGTGACCGGGTGGCCATGGCTATGTGTATAGGGACTACTCAGAGGGCTGAAAAGTCATTTCTGACAGGTCCTCACACTTTTGACTGGTCCTCACACTTATGACCATCCTCACATTTATGCCCGTGCAGTATTCTTAACAACCATGTCACTCATTTCACAACTGCTTCTCTTCACCATGGTGACAAGATAGGGCAAAAACGTAAAATGTGAGGACAGTCGTAAGTTCGAGGACTGGTCAAAAGTGTGAGGACCAGTCAAAAATAACTTTTTCAGCCCTCTGAGTAGTCCATATGCACAAAAGGACTAACCAGAGGGCTGAAAAAAGTCATTTCTGACAGGTCCTCGCACTTTTGACTGGTCCTCACACTTATGACCATCCTCATATTTATGCCCATGCAGCATTCTTAACAACCATGTCACTCATTTCACAACTGCTTCTCTTCACCATGATGACAAGATAGGGCAAAAATGTAAAATGTGAGGACAGTCGTAAGTTCGAGGACTGGTCAAAAGTGTGAGGACCAGTCAAAAATAACTTTTTCAGCCCTCTGAGTAGTCCATATGCATAAAAGGATACAGTAATAGAGAGGGATGAAGGAAGGGAAGGGAAATTAGAGTAGGAGTGACGGTAAGAGAGGGAGGAAGAGAGGAGGAGAAGGAGAAAGGAAGAGGAAATAGGGAGGAGAAGAAGAGGGTGGGGGGAAGAGAAAGTAAGAAGGAAAGAAAAGAGAGGTGGTAGGTTTGAGGAGAAAGATTGCTGTACAATAAAAAAGATGAAAGGGAAGAAAGCCAACCCCAAGCAAATATAAAGATTTTAAGATTAAGAATGAATTGTTAAACTTTAAAGAATAAAAGAGAACAAATATGAATAAATAGCAATAATTAGAAACACACATACAAACATGCAATGTATTTTCTTTGAACAGAATATTTGGCTGGTTCACAAATTTAAACAGCGTTTAGTCATTTCAATTAAATTTACAATTTCTATATTTCCTTTTTGCCATATTTATTCCTCATCTATTTTTTTAAAAAAAACAATATTACCCTTCATCCTCATCTCTAATCTTAATCAAATTCAATTTTTCCCTTCTATTCTATATTATACCCCTTCCCATTGTCATCTATTTTTATATCCATCCTCACATTGGTTAATTATGTAATTATGTAATACAGTTGTTTAATACAAATTCAACATTTTAATATAAATCAATTAGTTATATAACTATCTTTTTTGTATATTAATCAATATGAACATGAATATTCCAATTATTTCCATGCAATCCAATTTCTTACAAATCAATTAATTATATTTACCAATAATAATAAACCAAATAATTTCCCCCATATATTCCTCCAAACCACAACTTAACCATTTCTGCTTTCAACACAATATACAATTATTAATAGTATCTCAATTATTACAATTCCCTAGTTAAATAGAGCTTTTTTTCTTTTGTGTTTTAAAATCTTGAACTCTCCTCTTTTGCCCAAAATTTCCCATTGTTTGCAGTTTTGTACCTACCTTTTTTGGTGAGGAAAAAGAAAAAGAAAGAAATCTCTCTCTGCCTCATTTTGTCACCTTGCAGGTTTAGTTTCACTTTCGCCTTTGTTTTCAGTATAGCTGGGGGCGGGGGGAATCTGCTCCAGGAACTTTTTGCAGCTTTTTGCAGCTAATTAACCTAGCGGAAGCTGTTAACAGGGGCTGTTTTTTCTATTTTTGCAGGCATGGGTCTATTCATTTTTTTTTAACACTGATCAGCTGTAGGTCAGCCCTTTGAAGCCCTGCGGCAAGAGTTTAAAGAGTTTTTTTTCCCTCTAGCCATCAGCGGGGATTCAGGAGGCAGAATGAAAAATCGGGACTTTTTTAAAATGCCGCGGGACGCGGGACAAATTGCTCAAAAGCGGGACTGTCCCACCAAAAGCGGGACGTCTGGTCACCTTAAGTATGGTATATGAGCCACGGTGGTGCAGTGGTTAGAGTGCAGGCTACTTCTGCAGACTGCTGGCTGCCTGCAATTTGGCAGCTCAAATTTCACCAGGCTCAAGGTTGACTCAACCTTTGCGCCTTCCGAGGTGGGTAAAATGAGGACCCAAATTGTTGGGGACAATATGCTGACTCTATAAAACTGCTTAGAGAGGTAAACACTGTAAAGTACTGTCAAGAAGTATATAAGTCTAAATGCTATTGCTATCACATTAACCAAGATCTGCCCTATATTTTGTTTTTAGGTTTGCCTTTTTCTCAATATTTAGGCCTAAATTGTGAAATAAATTAATCAATTCTATGGTTGACTGTAATCTATTATTGTTGCCATTAAAACTTCTTGAAAATTCTTGTCTAAAACTCCACTTTACTCTCCTGGGGCAATTATCTTGGTGAGGCGAGTCAGACAGGTTGCATCTTAACACTGATATCATCTAATTCTTTACATAAACTTATTTTGTTACCTACCAGTACTGCCCTGACTCCTCCCTCCACCCTTTCCCCAATATAGCTCACAGGTATATATACCCATGCTTCTATATGCCATTAATGTAGTTCTCCTAAGTCAGATCTTATTTGGACTAAAACATGCCCCAAGATCACTTGCTGCTCAGCGTAAGGACCAATAATTAACAATTAACTTTGAAAAGATAACAGTATTTGTTAAATGTTCTATATTTCATAGGTAGCAACTAAATAGCTCTGAGAGCAATTTAGTTAAGATCTTTAAATATTTTGGATTTATTTTTCAGGCTAGCATTGGGAAACTACTTGAAACTACCAGCCTTAGCAGAAGCAAGAAACAGACTCCTTGTCACGAAAAATCCCTCTTTATTTACCTCTTGTGAATTAATTGCATTCACCCACTGAAAAGTCCAGGCAAGGGATTAACTGCAGCAACAGACCTTATCAGTTCCTTGCAATAATTGCAAGGCCTGAGCTCCCAGCCGAAAGGCTGCAAATTAAGTTCTGGCAAGCAGTCTTTATGGCACGATACACAATCAGCAAAATCTCCAGAAATACAAACTGTTGTCTCCTACGACAACCCCTCCCCTTTCCTTCTATTTTTTCCCCAGCCAGGGAGGGGCCATTCAGCGTCCATGTCAATTCCTTGTTCTCCATTGTTCATCTCTCCAACTGCTCTGTGGATATGTGCATCTGGAACAGGCCCCAGCTGTTCTTCCTCCTCACTCATCTCAGCCTCCAAAGGCAGCTGCCTCTCCAGTGGCTGGGAAACATTGGATGGCCCTGACTTTATCTCTGCATTCGATGCAAAACATCCATCAGAGCCTTCCTCAGACTCCAGAACTGACCCACATTCCTCCCCAACCTCTTCATCATCTGAGACTGCCACCCACTCCGCTGGTAGCTGGCAGGCCACAACACTACTCCTCTGGACTATGTAGCCCCAAATGCTCCAAAATTAGCACTGGCAATTAGAACTTTCTGTTGATTAAGGGGAATCTTATTTATCTCTGCTGCCTTAAAACTCTTTTCTGCAAAAGAATACGTTCAGCTTTTGCATGGCACATAGCGTGGGCCTTATGATACTTGCTTAAATTTAGAAATTGTGCAGTCAACGTTTTTAAGAGTCATCTTCCACATTCCACCCACTGCTTCAAATGTTGTTTTGGAGTGGAATAGTTAAGACTCAATCCAAGATATGTTCTTTTTAAAACTCTTGATTAAAATTATTTTTTGAGTCATGGGTTTGACTCCTCCGCAGTAGTAGATAATTGTAATGGTAGATGGAAGAGCTACATATCAGAAAACCTGGATTTTTATGGCTTTTCCAAGGAAGCTCTCTGTCTGCAGGGAATGAACATTCCAAGAAGCTATGGAAACAAAAGTTTTGGATATGGAAAAACAAGGAGATCAGTCATAATTACTCAGAGATTTTAAACATTAACCTCCCTTGTTAAGAATTATGATATATTTTTATTTTTTCACAGTTTCCAAATGAGAAAGTCTCAAATTTTAGGGTGATTCAATGTTTTGCCATCAATAAAAACAATATTAAAATACCCTATGCTGCCCAGTTATTCCTATGAGGCATGCAAGCCATAGAATCCTCTTCTTGTGTTTCATTACACTGCAGGTTTTACTGAGCTGTTGGGTCCATTTTACAGAATACAGAATACCAGAGTTGGAAGGGACCTTGGTGATTTTCTAGTCCAACCCACTGCTCAGGCAGGAAAAACTATACCATTTCTGACAAATGGTTGTCCAATCTCTTCTTAAAAACCTCCAGTGTTTCGGGAGGCACATTATCCCACTGATTAATTGTTCTCACTATCAGGAAATTTATCCTTAGTTCTAGGTTGCTTCTCACCTTGATTCGTTTCCATCCATTGCTTCTTGTCCTGCCCTCAGGTGCTTTGGAAAATAGGTTGTCTCCCTCTTCTTTGTGACAGTCCCTGAGATATTGGAACACTGCTATCATGTCACCCCTAGTCCTTCTTTTCATTAAACTAGACATACCCAATTCTAGCAACTGTTGTTTATATTTTATTTATTCTCGGATAGCAAAGTATCCAGGGTATAGTGATTTCTTTTATATGCAAATGCTTTTATCTGACCAGCCATACGACATTTCTCTGGATGTCACTAAGTTTTGCTATACCACTTCCATAAGTAAGCAGGAGTTGACATCTTCAAGTTGTTGTCACCCAGTTACTGAAATAAAAACCCTGGGTAAGAGATAATAAAGGATTTTATTGCTATATACATACGGCGAAGGAGATTTATGCTTCTCCCTCAGCCATATGTAGTGGCTTTAGATTTAGAGTTTTAGTCTTACTGTACCAACATTATGTTCTTTAGATTTTATTTATTTATTTAGTTAGCTTTAGAGCTATAGCTCTAACTTTAAATAATATTATGCATTTAGTTTTAAGCTCTCAGTTTTAGTAATAATATCTTCCCACAATATTTTATCTTATAACTAAGACGTCACTTGAAATAATGTTTTCTGGTTTTAGATTGCTTTATTTGATTGTTTGACTCTTTTTCTTTCTTTCTGATTTATAATACAAAATTCAGAATACAAAAATCAGAATACAAAATTCTGATTTATAATACAAAATGGGGCTTATTTAGAAGGTGTTACTGAAATACAATTCAACCAATTAAAGATTCTGTGTTCAAATGGCTACAAAAATTGGAACAATTGATATAAAACAATGGAGTCTTTAGTGGAAGACACATATTCAATTTACTGTGAACATCACATTTAGAGAAAATTGATAGAAGTTGTTTCACTGCTGTTACTAATAGATGCAATGACTTCACAAGCAAACCATTGCATATGTAATGATGTATATGCATGTGCAAGTACATAAGTCGCAGTGTTTGTGATGTCAAGATGCACCTTTTATCACTTGCCTTTATCACTGGTCCCCTGCAGACTTTTATGGCAACAAACTTTTTACTTAACCAACTTTCACTCTTTCCTATTTCTGTAATACCTCCCCAATTTTCTGCCTCTGTCTTTTCTCTTCCTTTCACTTCTTCTCTTCCTTTTCTAAAACATTACAATGTTTTGTTTCAAAGAAAATAATCTGATTTTAATTGTTAGGTGTTTTTTTATAGCTGCTTCCCTCCTCCATTATCATCTCATAATCATGATCGGTTAATTAATTAATTAATTAATTAATTAATTAATTATGCTGCCCACTCTTCGAGGACTCTGGGCGGCTTACACCAAAGAGTAAACTAAATAGCATATTGCCCCCAACAATCTGGGTCCTCATTTTACCCACCTCGGAGGGATGGAAGGCTGAGTCAACCTTGAGCCAGTGAGATTTGATCTGCTGATCTGCTGAACTAGCAGTCAGCTGAAGTAGCTGCAGTACTGCACTCTAACCACTGCGCCACCTTGGCTCTTAATTATTCATGTAATAATGGCAAATATTAATGTTATGGAATGTGCATCCATTTCATTGGTATTATTTTGATCGGTATTCCCAACAAACCTACACTGATCCTACTGATAGATGCAGCCATATTTGTACATGAGGCATTGATATTTCTTTTGTGGCCGCTTCATTCATTTATGTGATGCTTTGATTAAGTCTAGCATCATCCACAACTGGTCTTCAACAGAATTATAGGGGTCACCCCATCAGCCAATCAGATTAAAAAAGAATAATGAAGAACTAAAACCAGACAGCAAGGGCAAAGAAGAAAATTGAAAAGCTGGGAACACAAGTTTGCCAAAACCGCGTAGACATGATGCATATGCTTGTGAGATGAGTATTTTCCAGTAGTCTGTTTGATCGCATTGTGCCAATTATGAGGTGCATATTGAAATTAGATAATGTTGGGCACACTCCTCTGCCTAATGAGTTCCCAGATACACTAGATTGTGCAAGAAACAAACATATGAAATGCATAGGAAATGGTTGGACACATGTTACTGATATGATTTTGGCTGGTGAAAAGAATTAACATTTGTAACTAGATCCATCTGATTGTAGTTCTCTGTCATTTAATTCTGATTACAACTGGAATGTAGGAATTTAATGGTGACATCACATTGAGAACTTTATTTTAGACGATTCTGACTTGATGTATATATCTCTAATGGTAGCAATTATTTAATAATGAATGGTTATGCCCTAGAACTTGAGCAGAGATTCCTTGTTAGTAATTTTGAGGTGGAGTTTTAATACTGGTTAGCCTACTTCACACCTCAAGTGATGTGACTGATTTATATTCTCAGTTTATGACAAAAAGACCAAAGATTTCTACCTTGTGCTGATCCCAACACACATCTTTCTGGGCAGTATGGATGTAAATAAGAACGAAAAAGTTCTTCAACAATCCTGAACGATTTGACCCAGGTCACGAGAGATATTATTACATTATTACCACACAATTACAGTAATTTAGTTTTGCATCTTGACTTCACATTTCTTAATAAGAA
This sequence comes from Arizona elegans, assembly GCA_022577455.1. Classification (NCBI taxonomy): domain Eukaryota; kingdom Metazoa; phylum Chordata; class Lepidosauria; order Squamata; family Colubridae; genus Arizona; species Arizona elegans. The sequence goes on along the minus strand of JAKOOJ010000001.1, from coordinate 208,103,578 downwards.
AGGTCAATGTTCAAATCACACATATTTTCCTTAACATCTTATCAAAGCCTTATAATATTTAAATGAAATAAGTCTCTGTTTTCTACTGTACTAGGGCTTGGCAGATTCAAGTATCTTACTGCATCTGCTATTATACTGTGAGATAAAACAACGAGTTCAATCATTTTTAATATTATTTTGCTATAGAAATGGAAGCTTATTATTCTGACATGGTAAGGCTTGTAAGTCTCACAGTCAGGATGCAATATTGGCTTCAGCTCCTGTCGTTTTGGAACCCCAAGTCTAACAACTTTGCTAGCTTTCTGCCAATTATTTTATATAAAGCTTAAAGTCAAGATAAAGTTCATTTATATAAAATGTTCTGTTTCTTAACTATCATCCAAGTTCTAAGGTGGGGGGGGGGGTTCCTCCAAATGTGGCAACTTTAAGACTTGTGGAGTTCATCTTCCTGAATTCCCCAGTCAGCATGGAGAAGCTGGGTTAGTTGCAATATTAATTCACCTAAATTAATGTCAGTTTGTGAACTTAAACACTTGTAAATGCAGACATGTTTCCCAGTGTACGCATTGTTACATGTTTTGCATGAGGCATTTGAGAAGTATTTGCAACTGCAGCACCATGGATAGCTGCAGGCAAGCCTTAAAGGGCATATCTTCATGCCAGATAAGCAGCCTGGGTTGCCACCTGAATTATGAATTATAGGCTTGTAGGAGGGGAGGGAGGGGAGCTAATTGCTGCCGCTTGGAAGCTGGAGTTGATGGTTCAGGTCTGAATGTCTTGGATTTGGCAACTCTCTGAACTTGAAGTGTTCAGGTTTAATACCTCTTCCTTCTCCCTCTGGGTCTGTCCATCATTAAAGTGCATCATTTTTCCATGTGAAAATTGCATTATTAAAGTCCATAGGAAATTGTAATTGGAAGGACATGACTATTTCAATCTCATTTTAGTCTAGAAGTGAAAATTAGACTTGTGCAGTCATCCTTAATGCTCGTCACAGAACTGGCTTGTGTACTGACTGCCATTGCAAAGGTAAACCTATCCATAGACAATGAGACCCTCAAGAGACCATTTGACTTCTTGAATCTCAATGTGATGACATCCCCTGATGCTGGCTCAGACAACAAGGAAGAGCGAACTCCAGGGGCGTTGGGGGAGGGTGTGGGGAAAATCAGGAAGATGCTGAGGTCTCTGAGCAGGGAGTGAATGGGCCAAAGGAAGAGAGGCCAGGAATCTTGGAGGGGCATCAGAGAAATAATTAGATAAGCACCTGACTGAAGAAGAAAGGGGAGAGATGCAACTGGAGGGCTTGGGGTCCCAGTCAGAAGTGCAGGGCTGAGAAGGAATGCAGTTGCAGCTGATCAGTGGGGATGAGAAGGAATTGCCTCCTTCACCAGATTCCAGGATGCAAAGATCTGAAAGGATGCAGGACAATGGAGATTGGTGATGCTACTTGCAAGGAGGCATCCTTGTCCCTCCTAATGAGTTGCATCAGTTTGTGCCAGCTTAGCCTGACTGTTTGAGCAGCCTGATGCTAGAAACAATAGTTCAATTTCCTGCTGTGTCTATTCTGGTTTCTTGGATTCCTGTCTTGTTTCTTGACTTTGCACTCAAACTCTAGACTCGTGAGTGGGCTCTGGACTTCTACCTTGGATTTGGATATCATGCCTTTGGACTCGTGCCTAGACTTTGGATTTGTTATTGTGGTTGGTTGGCTTTGTGCCAGACTCTGCTTTATTGGACTTTGAAGGGTGGGGGTGGGCTGTTTGTAGGCAAGTATAGTGCAAAAGGACTTGGGGGGAATGATATTAGGCTTGCTGATATTTAAACAAAGTCCATAAAGTGTTTGCATTTGTGCGCTTGGTCTGGAACAGGGCACTCAAAGTCCTTCTGCCCTTTGGGTCATTACCTTTTCCTTCTGCTTTAGCTGGCATAATAATTTACAGTTAATTCTAGAACCCACAGTTTCTAGACCTATTCTGCATTCTGCAGGGTTGAACACTGAATTTTATTTGCATTTCTGTCTCACATGATGTGCACACACATACATGGAACAATTGTACCTTCACATTTATAAAGTATTCCTAAAGAACATGCTTTCTAAAAATGGGGGTGGGGGAGTTAACAATGCATTCAAATGCAGGAATAGAATAGAATAGAATAGAATAGAATAGAATAGAATAGAATAGAATAGAATAGAATAGAATAGAATAGAATAGAATAGAATAGAATAGTTGAAAGGGACCTTGGAGGCCTTCTAGTCCAACCCCCTGCTTAGGCAGGAAACCCAGACAAATGGTTATCCAATCTCTTAATAACTTCCAGTGTTGCAGTATTTACAACTTCTGAAGGAAAGTTGTTCCACTGATTAATTGTTCTAACTGTCAGGAAATTTCTTCTTAGTTCTAGGTTGCTTCTCTCCTTAATTAGTTTCCACCCATTGCTTCTTGTCCTGCCCTCAGGTGCTCTGGAGAATAGCTTGACTCTCTCTTCTTTGTGGCAGCCTCTGAGATAGCGGAACAGTGCTATCATGTCTCCCCTACTTCTCTTCATAAGACTTCATAAAAGAATATACAGTTAGAAATAAAAGATGACTCAGACAATTTATCTGAGAGCTGCTACATTAGTCTCACGTACAGGTAGCTTTAAACTCCAAAACTCCCTCGTTGGAAGTGAGGAGGAACACCTGAAAAGTATTTAAATCTAAACTTAAACCTTTTTATCCCCTGCCACCTTTTGAGACGTTGTAAGATATTGCTGATTTCACCCAAGGGAAACCCATCATGAATTTCCAAAAGCATTGGTTTGTTATCATTCCTCTAGTAAAATTAAATATAGGTAAAGGTAAAGGTTCTCCTCGTACATATGTGCTAGTCATTCCCGACTCTAGGGGGCGGTGCTCATCTCCATTTCAAAGCCAGGGCTGTCCAAAGACATCTCTGTGGTCATGTGACCAGCATGACTAAATGCCAAAGGCTCACGGAACGCTGTTACCTTCCCACCAAAGGTGGTCCCTATTTTTCTACTTGCATTTTGTAGGTTGGCAGAAGACATTATTTATTTTATTTTATTTTATTTTATTTTATTTTATTTTATTTTATTTTATTTTATTTTATTTTATTTTATTTTATTTTATTTTATTTTATTTTATTTTATTTTATTTTATTTTATTTTATTTTATTTTATTTTATTTTATTTTATTTTATTTTATTTTATTTTATTATTTATTTATTTATTTATTTATTTATTTATTTATTTATTTATTTATTTATTTATTCAAACTTCTATACCACCCTTCTCCTTTCGGACTCAGGGCAGTGAACAGCCAAAATAAAACATTTATACATAAAGTTACAGTTAAAAATAAATTTAAAATAATTAAATAAATTTGGCCCGTAGTTTAACATTAAATATAATTAAAATTAAAATTAAATATACATATATTTTAATCCATTGAGCTAAATCATTCTACCTGAACATGCTACTGTTTATCTTCCACACCTAAAACATTATAGTGCTCAAAGGTATGAGAAATAACAATCTACAAGATATACAGCACACCTTCTACTGCATAGCTCCCAGCTACCGGTAAGATCCCACAGAGTTGGTCTCCTCAGGGTCCCGTCAGCTAAACAATGCTGGCTGTTGGGCCCGCGGGGGAGGGCCTACTCTGTGGCTGACCCAGCTATCTGGAACCAGTTACCTCCTGAGGTCCGGACCATCCCCACCCTATTGGCCTTCTGAAAAGCTGTGAAGACCTGGCTTTTCTGGCAGGCCTGGGGCCGTTGATCTCACTTTGCGATCTGGCGAGATCCGGCCATGAATGGTGTGAATGCGTTCTAAGGTTTTTAATGTTTCTTAATCTTTTAAATGTTTTTAGAATGTTTTTTTTTAAATGTATTGTGAGCCGCCACAAAACATTTAAATTTTTTTTAAAAAATGTATTGTGAGCAGCATATAAATTTAATAAATAAATAAACAAACAAACAAACAAACAAACAAATACATACATACATACATACATACATACATACATACATACATAAGGTTGTTTGCAGTTCTTCAGGGATTCTGCTTGCTTTCTAACCAACACTAGAAACCTTGGCTGAAGCTTAAATATTACAGATTTACAGATTAACAGAGTTGGAAGGGAACTTGTAGGTCATCTAGTCCAACCTCCCGCCCAAGTAGGAGACCTTACACCAGTGGTGGGTTACTCTTGGTTCTATCCAGTTCTTGAGAACTGGTAGTAAAAATGGCGGGAGGCTCTGCCCACCCGCCCTGATGTCATATTTGGTGATCTGTGTATGTGCAGAAGTGTGCACGCGCGAGTGAGCGAAGCATGTGCTCCCTTTGCGAACCAGTAGTAAAGGTAAGTAGAACTCCCCCCTGCCTTACACCATTTCTTACCAATGGCAGGCCAGTCTCTTCTTGAAAGCTTCCAGTGATGAAGTTCCCACAACTTCTGGTGGCAAGCTGTTCCATGGGTTGATTGTTCTCACTGTCAGAAAATTTCTCCTTATTTCCAGGTTGAATCTCTCCTTGTTCAGTTTCCATCCATTATTCCTTGTTTGGCCTTCAGGTGCTTTGGAAAATAGCTTGACCCCCTCCTCTCTGTGGCAGCTCCTCCAATATTGGAAGTCTGCTATCATGTGTCCCCTGGTCCTTCTCTTCCCTAGACTAGCCCTACCCAGTTCCTGCAACCGTCCATCGTATGTTTTAGCCTCCAGTCCCCTAATCATCCTGGTTGCTCTTCTCTGCACCCTTTCCAGACTCTCAACATCTTTTTTACAGTGTGGTGACCAAAAGTGGACACAGCACTCTCGATGTGGTCTTCCTAAGGCTTTATAGAGTGGTATAGAGTGGATGAGATAGATGACCTTAAAAATCCCACCTGGCTCTTGTATCTCTTGAAAAACTATATGGCTATGTGTTCCTTGTGTAATCGTGCCAGCTTGTTCTACAGCTGCAAGTTCTGAATTATAAATTTGCTTCATATTTTTAGAAGCAAATTGCTGTTTTGTTCTGAACTGCCCTATGTGTAAAATACAAGAATATATTACAAGCCAAGCTTTTTGTCTCCAATGATTACAAGTACAAAAGCAAAAATGTTGGCATAGAGACCAGATGAAAATGCAGAATAGTTCAACGCAGAGGCTCTATCATGGATTTCCCTTGATAGTTTGATGTAGGACATTTGCAGCCAAGGTCCTTCAGTGAAGAAGATCAAAACAGTAATCCTATAGCTGCTAGCCCTGATTGCTTAGTTATCAGTCCTGAGTCCAGTAACCCATGTATCATCAGATGCCCTGGAACTCCAAGACATGGTCCTATTAACACAGGTGACAAACTGGTATAGGTTTCTGTAAGTTACACCTCATCATATTGCTTATGGGAGACACATTCTTTGTCTGACTCCTTTAGGGAGACATGTCCAATGTTGTTGAACCTCTGACATTGCTTTTATCTTCCTCAGACCATGAAAGCCATGCAACCACATCAAGATAGTACAGGTAGTCCTTAACTTACAACAGTTCATTTAGTGACCATTCTAAGTTACAATGGCACTGAAAAAAGCAACGTTTAAAGTGACATTTTTCATATCTACAACCATTGCAGCATCCCCATGGTCATACGATCAAAATTCAGACACTTGGCAACTGATTCCTATTTATGACAGTTGCAATGACCTGGGGTCAGGTGATTATCTTTTGCGACCTTCTGACAAACAAAGTCAATGGGGAAGTCAGATTCGCTTAACAACCATGTTACTAACTTAATCACTGCAGTGATTTACTTAATAACTGTGGCCAGAAAGGTCATAATATGGGGCAAAATTCATTTGACAACTGTCTCACTTAGCAACAGAAATTTTGGGCTCAGTTGTGGCTGTAAATTGCGAACTACCTGTATGTCACTGGAAGTTTATTATTATTATGGCTGGTTGCACAATCAGCCAGATGTTTAGACTGGATTTAGCATTTTTATCCACCTATTGGGTCTTTCTGAAGGAACTGGGATGGGCAAGTGTTCTTGTTTAATAATATTAAAGGTGTCGTTGCAGGATGTAAACTGTTCCAAATAAAGCTGCCTTTTGCAATTGACTGATGGGGATTTTGTCAATGCCAATTTCTGCTATACTTCTGTAACATACGGGCTTGTTCAATTTTCCATGGGGCGGACTTTTTACTGTGACCCCACTTCTCAACTCCTGTATTCACCTTCAGCATTTCCTTTGCATCTGGAAGAAGAGCAGATGTAGCATCTGCAATCAATCTTCTCTTCCTCTCCCCCCTGAATTTTAGAATCTTGGAGCTTCAATAACCTGCTGATTATGTATGCATCATTTACAATTTATCTTCTTCCATTCATCTCACACTGCTCAGAAGAGTTCCCATAAAGGCTTGATGTGACACACCATGCCACCGTATTTGCAGCCACTCAAAGCTGCAGTTTTGCAAAGCTTTCTCACCTCAAAACAATCTGTTTTGAATGTTTTAAACTCAAAACAGAACATCCCAATCCCAAGAGTTCTTCCTGATCTTGGAACAAAACACACGGATTCATTCAGCACGCTAAGCGGGAGCTGATTTGAACGTGGCATTGTTTCAAACAGGCTGAGAATGTCAAATCGCTTTGATTGGCTCGTGGCTGTAAAGTTGCAGTGGTGGAGAATTTTTATCTATGAGCATACCTGGTGAAATAGCAAGAAGCTGTTCCATCCTGCTAGGCTAGATGAGAGGGCAAAGGGACTGGAGGTGAAGAAACAGCAGGAGTGAAACATGTATTCACATGCTAATGTTGCTGCTGTTGAGTTCTCTTCTGGGCTTGATAGGCTCCTTCATCTGCATTCAGAGGTGATTCTGAAAGGTTGAGGTTCTCATAGTTGCCTACTAGTAAATATTTTTTTTAAAAAAAATCTTTGCTGTGGGTAGGTTAGAATACATTGGCATGTTTTGTATATATTTTATGCATAATGCAAGCTTGGGATGATTATGCAAGTAAAAATTAAAAATTAGTAGGCAGAAAACAATAATTGTGTAAAGCGAGCTTTTATGATGCTGAGCACTGATCTGAAGAGACACTGTCATTTTGCTACTGCGGTAATACCGCAAGACGTTTGGTGCCGTAATGACATTTTAAAGTGAAAATTCAAAACAATAATCCGCTGAGAAAACATCTCATCGGGGTTCTCCAGGGTAGCACTTACAGATTTGACATTTCTTTTTATGGTCTATCGTGACAACTGTAAGATGTTCATTTGAAATAAAGTAATATTTGATACTGGATCAATGTGCGCTTGCCAAACTTCAAGGATCAAAAATAATAATAATAATAATTCCCCAGACGCCACTGTCAACATACTAGATCTTCATGGAACTTTTCTCAAATGACAAATCCTTCTTGAGGAGCGGAAAGAAAGGAGGAAACATTTGAACTTATAACTTCTGAATGGTGCCACATTTCAAGTTAGAAGAACTGTGGAGCACTTGGGACTTTTCTATCAAATAGCTTTTTCTCCCTGAACAGAGAGTGGTTATTGATTATACCTCTTGCTTTGCCATCAAATTCTATGTTCCACTTCTTTTATTATCCCCAACCCACAATGAGATGGAAAATGCTAAAGAGGCATATTTAAACCTTGTTTTCCATATCCTAGTCTCATTCTTAACTCCTATATTGCCTTAAATCCAAGACTGGATAGCTTGGGTTGACTTCATACTGAGAAGCCTTCATTTCTATCTGGATGAAACAGCACTGAGATCTCTTTCTCTCCTTGGTGCCTGGAAGTTACACTTCCAAGAATATAACTGTGGAGTTGCCTTCAAGAGCCTGGGGATTTTTGGGAATTGAAGTCCATTTTAAAGTTGCCAAGGTTGAAAAACATTGGGTTAGGGAGTGCCTTGAGGTCATGATCCCATAGAGATGATAAATGCCAGAAAGGTGCAGTGTTGTTGTTGTGGCCTGTTGGCTGCTGACCCATCCAGGAGCTGAATCAAATGAGAAGGAGGTGTAGGAATCAGGGTCAGCATCAAGGCAACCTGAGAGCTCTGAGGGGGAAGAGGGAATGGAGCTGTCAGAGAGAGAGAGACAGAGGCGGAGCCTGGGCCATCCGTCAGCCCTCAGATGGAGAGTCAACAGCCCTCAGGTGTGGAGGTGAGTGATGAGGAAGAGGAGGAACAGCTGGGTCCGTGCCTGATGCTCGGATGCATAGAAGGCAGAGGAGAGGAGAGCAGTGGAAATCTATGGGCCGATCCTTGGGATGGAAGAGCCACCGCTGCTAGCGAAGCCCTACCCTAGCTCTGGGGATAAAAGGCAGGGAGTGGGAGATGAATAGATGTGGCAGACATTCATCTCCCTGCTGGATAGACTTGTTAGCCTGCGTTGAGAGAGAGACTTTTTGCTGGGGCTGCTGGTGCTCCTAATTAAGGAATCATTGATTTAAATACAGAGGGTTTGTCGTGTTTGGGGTGCTGGGTCAGAACAGGTGTGGGGTGAATGTAAGGTGCCTCATTCTCTTCTGCTCCAGTGTCTTTCCTGGAGGAAACATGGTTCCCAATTCTTCGCATGCAATGAACAGAAGTCTGCTCTTGACATAAAGTCATTTTGAGAAGAAATTTTACTATTTGTTGCTGCCACAAAATGCCGGCATGGCTCCCAATTCTTTGCATGCCGTGATTTAAGGTCTGCCTCTTGACATAAAGCCATTTTGAAAAGAAATGTTAGCACTCGTTGTGGCACAAAGGGCCAGTTTCCCCCCCCCCTTGAATGACTTATTTGATTACTCACAGAAGCAAGAATGATCTTAAATGCATCTAGTTTCTGTTCTATTAATATTCTGAACTGACAGACTGCCATTACAGTTGTGTCATGCACACAATCGGACTAGTGAAAGATGTCTTGTTTGGAGTGATAATTTCCAGGGATTAATTCACATCCAAAACTTGAAAGGTGTGCTTACATTTAAAGGGCTGGTTCTCCTCTTGCCATCATCGGAAAGGGATTCCTATTTTTAAAGAGTCCTGTTTTTCATTCTTAATCTTAATATAATATAACTGCTGCTCATTTGATTCTGTTGAAAGTGTGGTGTGTATTGTTCTATTCACATGGTACTGGTGATAATAATTAGGATAGTTCTTTGCAGAAAAAAAAATACCGTAATAAGGAATTCTCCAATCTAGATTAGTTTGATGAACTCCCTTGGAAAAATGTTGTGCCTTTTTCTGTTCAGAATCTCAACCCCTTTGAATTAAGTGTTGCCAAAGTATGATTTTGGCAGCACATCCTTAAGTGAATGGTCTCCAATGTGCTCTTTGGTGGGCAGTGAAAAATAATGGAACTCACAATTCACTCATTGAGTAACAATTGCTCTGGAAAATCCCTTTTATGGAGAATATTAAATAGTAAACAGAAGCCTCTCTATTTTATTTTTATTTGTACACTGGCTTTGCTCCAGTTTATCAGTTATTCAAATAGGTTTATGGGATGCCTGATACCTCTCCCTCTTTTAATTGAAAACAGCTGTTTGGAGACATTGATCATCTCCAGTGTTCTGTAAAATATGATTTCTCAGCCCTGTTTAGCTTTAATAACATAGGGAACTTGTGAGAACTTACCAAGTATTTCAGCAATATTGGCAAACATCGATACAATTTTTATGTACGTTGCCACATTATTACTCCCCCCCCCAAATTATATTGATTTTTTTCAAAACGTTTCAGCCAAACCATTGTAATCATCTGATGAGGGAGATTCATAAAACTTTATTCCCCCCACCCCTATACAGTAGCTGTGTGTGTGTGTGTGTGTGTGTGTGTGTGTTAACCCACTTTTTTTTTTTGCCTGTTTCATTCTAAATGAATGCACATATACATTCTTACAAAGGCACATGTTAACTGTGCTTTTTCATAATATTCTCAATCTAGCTGACCAGCTGACATCTGTGTTTGGTGATACCCTATGAGAGAATATCAATTTAGAAGCATAATTCCACTACTATTATTTTACTTCTGAGGTCTGAATTCTGAATTCACTGAGCATTGCCTTTTTTCAACTGTATTCCTAATTTCATCCTTTTCTCTCTCTTCCCTGCTTTCTGGATTCATTAGGTATCTTAAAACAGTAAAATACAAATGAGAGAGAGAGGGGGGGGGGAGAGAGGGAGAGAGAGAAGAAATATTTTAGGAAACAGGGGAAGAGGCAAAAAGATTTTCCTGTTTTTAAGCTGCTTGAATGAGTCTGTCCTAAAAGGCAGCTTATTAAATCAATTAACTAGTCAAGTCACTTCACCCAGGCTAATGTCTCACAAAACAAATACTTTTTATCTTGCATGGAAATGCCCTTTCTGCCTTTTTTCTCTGCCCACATGAAGAATGAGTATTTAACCAACATATTTTTTTCCCTTTTCCCTATGCGCCCCATTAAATTGAAGATTATCTTGTTTTAACTGAAACTCAAAATTTTTCACATCCAAACCAGGAACTGTGTCTTAGGTATTCTGTACAACCTAGAAATCATGACATGGAATTCTACTTCATACAGTGCTTAAATAGGCAAGAAGGTGTTTTTTTTTTTAAATCATTGGTCCCATGCTCCTTTGCTCAATGTAGGTTGCTTATCCCTAATCTATCTCATGGTCCATTTTACAGAATAAATAGCATCTTAAGAACTGCAAACGGTTGTGCGATCTGATAAGGGGAAGGGAGAGAAAGAGAGAAAAGCAGAAGGGAGAATGTAAAACAGCTTGTTTGTGGATGTGAATTTAAAATGCCACTTTTGAGGTTATAAATATCAAAAGAAATTTACAGATAAACTAAGCTGACAATGAGGACAAAGGATAACACAAAGATCAGCAACTCCATTCTCTTACATTTCAAAATGTTAGTGTAGACAATTCTTCATTCCTTGGTGCTATATTTTAATGAGCAAGTGTATTTTTTTAAAGGGGTGGCTTGCAGTCTGCTTAGGAATTCTCTGTGCTTGAAAAATGCAGGGTAAATGAAGAGAAATACCATTTTGAATTTGACAGTGGACCCCCCCTAAACCAGTATTTTTCAAACTTAGCAACTTTAAGATGTGTGGACTAACTTCAATTCCCAGAATTCTTTCCCCAACATACTTTCTAAGGAATTCAGGGAGCTGAAGTCCACATAGCTTCAAGTTGCTAAGTTTGAAAAACACTGCCCTAAACCTATGGGCATGCAACAAAGTTTTACAGGAACCGCAAAGGTGCTTTTTCAAAAGGTAACAGAACTTTGTTTTTCCCTAAAGACATTTCACTTCTCATCCAAAAAGCTTCTTCAGCTCTGAAGAAGAATTGAGGAAGCTTCTTGAATGAGAAGCAAAACAACCATAACATGGATGACAGAATCTCCATAGACATTTTGATAGGAGACCTATCATAGAATATGTCAATGGAAACTTCCAAACAAAGCCTCCCCTCTCCTCTCCTCCCCCACCCCCACTTTGTGAGATTGGAATTGAAATCTATGCTAAAAACTCTGGCATGGAGTAGCATATGTAGCAAACTGTAATAATGCCAAAAGGATCATATGAATGGAGTGACATTACACAAATGTAGCAATGCTGTAGTGGCATCCTGACATCTGATGCAGGTAGCATGGCAAAACTCTGGCAATTGCATGACAATGTCATCATGCTCTTTTCGTCCTTTGCTTGCCCTGCCAAGATCCATGAATAAATTGCTGATGAGATAATAATATTTCACTCTTTCACGAAAAGAGCAAGGAATTACAGACTTGAACTTTGGGCACTATCTAACAAAATGAAATTCAATGGTGAAAAAAGTAAGGTTCTACATTTAGGCAAGAAAAACAAAATGCACAGGTCCAGTATATGTGGTACTTTACTCAATAGTGGTGATTGTGATCTTGGAGTCCTAGTGAACAACCATTTAAATATGAGCCAGCAATGTGCTGCAGCTGCCAAAAAAGCCAACACAGTTCTAGGCTGCATAAACAGAGGGATAGAATCAGGATCACGTGAAGTGTTAATACCACTTTATAATGCTTTGGTAAGGCCACACTTGGAATACTGCATTCAGTTTTGGTTGCCATGATGTAAAAAAGATGTTGAGCCTCTAGAAAGAGTGAAGAGAAGAGCAACAAAGATGATTAGGGGACTGGAGGCTAAAACATATGAAGAACAGTTGCAGGAATTGGGTATGTCTAGTTTAATGAAAAGAAGGACTAAGAGAGACATGATAGCAGTGTTCCAATATCTCCGGGGCTGCCACAAAGAAGACGGAGTCAAAGCACCTGAGCGCAGGACAAGAAGCAATGGGTGGAAACTAAACAAGGAGAGAAGCAACTTAGAACTAAGGAGAAATTTCCTGACAGTTAGAACAATTAATCAGTAGAACAACTTGCCTTCAGAAGTTGTGAATGCTCCAACATTGGAAGTTTTTAAGAAGAGATTGAACAACCATTTGTCTGAAATGGTATAGGGTTCCTGCCTGAGCAGGGGGTTGGACTGGAATACCTGCAAGGTCCCTTCCAACTCTGTTATTCTATTCTATTCTACTTGGAGCCTTTTGAAAGATTGAGAGACATATGCATACATTATAACAATCAGTTCAGAAATAAATTGATATATAATTTGAGTTCCATTTGCACCAGATTAAATTGGCTCAATGCACCAGAGATTTCCTTTCAGAAAATTATAGCCCAGAACTTTTAAGGAGATTGAAAAGTGGTATTTATGCTATTACTTTTTTAAAATAATATTTATATTTCTTTCCAGCAATCAGAGCTCATATCAATCAGCTATTTATTTATATTGGCTATTTTAGTAGATTTCATTACAGGAAATACTAGTCTTTTCAATTGGTCATTATCCTCCGTCTTCTGGTTGCTCCAAGGTGAACGTTTCCTTCCTCCCTTTGATTTTTCTTTTAATAGACAAAAATAACAAATAGACAAATGGAAAAATACCTAGAAAAAAAAGAGAAGGAAATGAGAATTAGAATATAAGGGAGACATTAGAACAAATTAAACATGCTTACCATGTTAAACACACAGCTTGTCAGAGTATTAATTCCTCACTCTCTTTAAGCTTTGTTTTATTGGATTTTGGAGGGAAGTCAAGAACCACAGTGATTGGAAACAGAGACAAGGGAATCAAGATAAATCTTGGCATTAGGAACAAATATGATATTGCTGGGACACTCTCTGCCAACTCAGGGATACAGCAAGAAGTGCCTTGTGCAGAATGTGTACCTATGCTAGTTCATTGTAGCTTTATGACCAAGACCATTAGGCAGTGTTTGACTATGGCCTCACTGGAAACAAATTGAAGTACCAGTATGGTTTGCTGGCTACTTCAGCTGTTTATTCTTAAATTGCCTTTTGATAAAGTCTGCAAGAACAGATACAAGAAAGAATAACAACATCTGCATTAACTGAACAAGTGAGTGATATTGATCAGCATGATTCTATCTCAGTTATCTTAAGACATGAGGAGGTGGGGAAGGAAAATAAGAACCAAGCAAGTTTTTGAGCTCAGCTCTCTGGTAGTATGGATCTGGCAAAATTCCCTTATTAAACTGAACAGAGACATGGCTGTGATATAAACACTTCATTACATAAGACTGCTTCTACTGATATTGTTAACAACTCTATAATTCATCTCCAGAATAATGGAGATTCTGGAGATCAATTATGGCTGAAATTGTGCAACTCCTTGTTGGTCAGCTAGATAAGAAAAGGGGAGGAGAGGAAGGAAGGAAGGAAGAAAGAAAGGGAGAAAGAAGAAAGAAAGAAAGAAGAAGGAAGGAAAAAGAAAGAAAGAAAGATCATTGATGACAGACAGACAGACAGGCAGGCAGACAGGCAGACTTTATTTCTCTTAATAAATGTTCCAGCAAATGGCCCTCCAATGACTAGTAAGGCTCCACTATCCTGAAGGGAGCCCCCAAACAACAGCCCCTAGAGACCTCAGGACAAAGAAAAAGTCCAAGGCAGGGAGCAGTTCCAAGGGCACAAGGAAGCCAAGGGCCAAAAGCAGTCCACAAGACAAGGGCCAAGTCCAAGACAAAAGGCTAAAAGCAATCTTCTAAACAAGGCAAGGCTTAGCGCATTGTAAACCACCCTGAGTCTCCGGAGAAGGGGGGCATATAAATAAATAAAAAAAAAAGGCCAATGGCAACAGGCACGAGTCAAAGCTGGGGAAGGGTAAGCCAAAGCAAATTGTTCCTGGCAAAGACCAACTCCCCACAGGGTCTCCTTAAGTCATTCCTCTTTAGGTGTTCCTTATGAGAAGGGGTGGTGTGAGCTTCTCCCAAGTAGCCTTGCACCCCATCTCTGAGTTTGCCTACACTCCGCTCTCCATGCCCTTGGATCAGGTGGAGGAGGCAGCTGTTCCTCATCAGAAGAGATCTGCTGCCTATCAGCACCAGTGCCTGTCAGCAGCCGATCCTTCCCCTGTGTCTGTGAAGACAAGCATCTCTACGGCTGGTCAAACACCTCCTCCAATACCTGAGGGGCCTGGGACAGCATCGTCCTCAGCCCCTGGCTTCTCCAAACATGTCAAGAGAGATGTGCCCTCCTGTTGGATGGTCCCATCCTCCAAACCGGGCTCCATTGGGGCCATGACTGATAGCTAGCTAACTAACTAACTAGATAGATAGATAGATAGATAGATAGATAGATAGATAGATAGATAGATAGACAGACAGACTGAATGACAGACAGACAGACAGACAGACAGACAGATACTGCTTAGAATTGATGTTGTCAAACTGGGATAGCAATTTCTTTTATGAATACTTGATTGAATTACTTTCAAATTGCCACTTTGTTGGGAAAATGATATTGGACATTGGCAGGTGGTCACCATCCTGATGGGCTAGCAGGTCCAATCTGAGTTTTTTTTTGGTTGATTGCCCACATCAGTATTTACCAGTCATGATGACAGTTCTGTATTTCAAAATGTGATAAATCATAGTAATAAACATTTAAAGAGGAAGTCTTGCTGCTATGAGAAATTACATTCACCAGTTACTTATTGCAAATAACTGAGTGGATTAAATGATAATTCATCCCTTTGCTTCTTACAGTTTTTTTTTATTGTTGTATGTAGTCACAGCCTGTAATGGGTTTTCTTGCCTTTAATGAGAATTTTGATTTCTGTTTCCAGGCAGGAGCTGCTGAGTTGAGCCAACTTTGGAGTAATATCTTTTGCCCAATTTGAGGAACAAGTAAAGTTGGTGCCTCTTTAATGCAGGTGTTTCTGTTAGGGACTACTTTGCATTCTGCTAGTTCTCATCCTCACAATACTTTTCATGTCTACCTGTATCACATATTAGATCATCATAGTATGAGGGGTCCCTGATGCTCTGTGAACTTGGTTGTTTTCTTGAAGATGTTTCATTACCCAAACTAGGTAACATCATCAGTGCTAGCAGTGATGATCAATAATCATCAGTAATGAAAAATCTGCAAGAAAACCACCAAGCTCGAAGAACGCTAAGGACATCTCATTTCAACCTCCGGCTATAAATATTCTCCTTTAATAGTATCATCAGGATAGTTTTCCCAAATTACAAGACCTGCAAATTTTCCAAGTTCCCTTAGGGCAGTCTCACTGAGTCATCCTTGTCCCTTAGCAGTCTGGGAGTGAAAATGGTGATCGACTTACTAATTTTGCGGGAATATTTTTTGGCAGGAAAATTAAGGAAAAAATGAATCTCTAGATCCCACCTTCCCTTCAAATGACTTCTTTCCAAAACTGGTGGCCCAGAGACAGATGATTTCATCCACAGGTGAAGCACGAGTTGGCTCAAGCAATTCTTTCATTGGAAGACTTGAGCAGATCCTTTCATAGAGGTCCAGCCCATTGCCAGCTCTTGAAGCACATAGCTGTAATGGGAGTTAAATACGATCTGTGTATCCATGTGTATGTGTGCATCTCAATTTGAGCCCTGCTATATGTTTGAGGCCAGGCTAAATGGTCTTCCTCCTCCAACCTCATGGATTGTGATATTGATCATGTTCATAACTTCCCATACTTCTTGCTGGGTACTTTTGATTAACCTAAACATATAGAAAAGAAGAGAACAATTTGTATTCTTTGGTTTTAAAAGCCCAGGGTGATCATGTTCAGATAGTGCTCTGTGAATAAAATTAATTACATAACAACTAATCAAAGCCAATGTGGAATCAGAGTGTATGGACTTGACTAGAGTTGGGGACCACTAGGGAAGGAGGCATCTGCAGAACAAGCCAAACTAACTTACTTTATCTGGACATTGGTTTCTTGTGAATTACAAAACCTTTTCACAACTCTGGGTTCTCTACAGTGGCCATATGAGAAGGCAAGGGAGTTGCACAAGGAAGGATAATTTAGACCTTTGTGCTCTATAGATATTCTCTGCTATTTGTGTAAGAAGCACAATGTTGTACAGGTGGGAATGCGAAGCCATGGTTTCCACTTGCCCAATTTCTCTTTCTCTCTCTCTGATGCAATCTTTTGTCACTTCAATGAAATGACAATGCCCTTCCAGCAATGCGGTGCTCTGTGTAATGTTCTCACTCAGTGGGGTAACTCTCTATTGATTATTTATTCTTGGATGGACCTTGTCACAGCCCCACAGGCCATTATTTCATGAAGAAAGTGCGCATAAAGACAATGACACCTGGGTGAGGCTTCACAAAGGAGCACAGTCCCTGTGGAGGATAAGTTGTCATTGGAATTGTGAAACAGATAAAGGCTTTACAATTGACGGTGGATGTTTTCAGAGAAATGCTTTTATTAACGTTGCTTTTCAGCAAAAGCTACAGGTCAAACTCTCAACCTCACACTAAGCGAAAGCAAATTGATCGCTTTGGGGATGTTCAGGTGTTGTATTACCAACAGTGATTCACGTTGTATTGGCCACTTTGCCTTTAGCCAATTGGGATAGAAGATCCATCCAGAAAGAAAATTAAAAGGACCCAGAATAATAATGGAAGTCTCCCCACCCTACTTTTTTTTTTTTTGTACACTTAAAGCAAGTTGATGAATGTGATGTACTTTGGAAGCAGACAGTGACCTTTCTCAAATATTTCAGAGAATGAGATTTGGATGTGAACTTCTGCTTTTATACCAACTGTTCTTCTTCCATAGGAAGTCTAATATGAATTTGCCATATTAAAATGGAGAAGATAGAATGCAATCTTAACTCCTTAAACAGGGGTATATTTATTTATTTGTTTGTTTTTCTACTCCAATTTTCTTCCAAGAGCTCAAGGTGACTTTTTATTTTGTCCTCACAACCACTATGCGAATCACATTAGGTTGACAAACAGATTGGTTGAAAGTCATCCAAACGGTTTCACAGCTATGTGGAACTTTGAAATGGTCTTTCTAATCCCAGTCCACCTTCTTCCTACTATTGTATCCCATGTTAGCTATCTGTCATCAGAAGATGACCAACTGGTTTCCTATCTTGTTTTTGTTGTTCACCCAGCCTTGAAAATTTCTTCTTTCTTGAGAAAAACAATTATTTGGCCTGTATTAGGCTTCTATTTCCCCAGCGTACAGATCCACCGACTTCTGCAGAATGTAAAAATTGTACCTGGTCATTTATGATACAGCTGATAAATACCTGAATAATCCTATTCATGTCCTGTTTATTCCTCAGGTCACTGCTTTGGAAAAAAAGAAGGGCAAGCATTTCATTCTTGAACAAATTGCTTTTTGTTCATACTTTTTATGGTCATTTCTGATCAAACACACTATCACAGGTTATACTATACCGGACAACACTGTCACAGGGCAGGAAGATTAATTCAAGTGAACATATTGCTGTGAAGGCCTAGAAAATCCATTTGTTACCTTCCAAGAACAGATCTAATCTGGTCACCAGCACAGAACAATGTAATAATGGCACATCAAAAATCCTGTAAGAAGGTCACAGATCACAGCTTAGAATTATATCTCATTATATTGCTGTCACTTATAGGATGTCTTCACCACAGATTCAAACTAGTGCCATATCAATTCCTCTTTATTATGTATACCAAGAACATGTTCAGTGATGGGAAAGAGAAGAAATGTTTAAAAATCACTTTCAGTTAAAAAAAAAAAAACCATAGCACTCTCACTAATCTATATACTTCCCATGCTTCTTTGGCAGGAAGGGAAAAACTGATAATTATACTGAAATGAAATAAGTCAGAGGGGGACTGGGCCATGTAGGGAAAGGATTTATAGAAAACTCACTAAATCTCTGCACTCACTGCTGCTATGAAAGAAGATATGTCAGGTGAGATTTCATACTTTGTCCACCTAAAGAGAAGAGAGGACTCCTTGGAAAAGATTCTAATGTTGGGAAAGATGGAAGGCCAAAGGAGAAGGGGACGGCAGAGAATGAGATGGTTAGATAGTGTCATTGACGCAATGAACATGAATTTGGGCAAGCTCCGGGAGACAGTGGAGGACAGGGCAGCCTGGTGTCCTTTGGTTCATGGGTCGTGAAGAATTGGACATGATGTTGCAACTGAACAATAACAACAATGAAGACAAGAAAACAAAACCATGAGTAGCAACACTATCTTTATTTTAAGGTTCTGATTGACCAGAATATCTGTAACAATCAGATTTGGAAATTTCCTGACAGGTAGAACAATTAATCAGTGGAACAACTTGCTTCCAGAAGTTGTGAATGCTCCAACACTGGAAGTTTTTAAGAAGAGAGGACAACATTCATCTGAAATGGTATAGTGTTTCCTGCTTGAGCAGGGGGTTGGACTAAAGTCCCTTCCAACTCTTATTTTGTTATTCTATTAAGCAATCAGATCTATTAAGGCTCATGCAAAACTTTCAGCCATGGGGTGTATAGCCAAGGAATGGATCAATCATACAACAGTCTCTTGTATTCTTAAATTAATGCCCATTGAGAGCCAGGTGTTTGGTCCTATTGCTTACTACTACTTGCTACTATTTGCCATTTCATGACAGAACATCTGCAAGTTAAAAAAGATTTAAAATCTATTTTTACTTTTCCTACAAATAATAAAAGAGAAGCCGAGTCTCCCACTGAGACGGAAAACAACTCCCAATGAAAAGTAAGAGATTAAATTGGTTACCACGAAATGAAAGGGCGGCTAATAATAAATGACAAATGAAATCAGGATAGCTGCTCAGAGTCCCCAGGATTGCAGTAGTATATAAACCAGAACACAGCAGCAAATGAAATATGAATAAAAGCAAAAGGTCTATAAAAGGAAAGAAAACAGTCTTGTGCATTTCTCAGATAAACCAGAGCTGGCCGAATGGTCCATCATTTTATAGGTACTCTCTCTTTCAAAATATACTTGTCATTACACACACGCAAAGTTCAGAAAATAATACTCCCAAATGAGTCTTGTCATTGCTTGTAAAGCTGAAATATGTAGAACGGTGGAATTTCGTATGCGTTTGAAATTCAAGAGAAACAATGGGTCTGAACCAAGGCTACAAAACAATTTAAATAGCAGGCCTCAGTCAATTGTAGCATGTACTGTGTTATACACAGAAAGCAACTGCCTTTTTCATTATCAACAATTTCATTTCCACCATTTCTGACTGTGAGAGTAGTAGCTTGAAATGAATGTCTTGCTGAGAATATTAACTTGAAGTGGTGACTGAAGCAGAAGTGGGAAAGGAGCGAAAGAATGACGGGAGAGCATTTTCCCCCCAATGTAAAAGGGTTTCTGTTTCAACATGAAGGGTGTTTTAAACCATCTTCTTCTCCTTCTTTTAATTTTCTTTGCTTGCTCTCCATGAGACAACTTTTTCTTTTGCTGCTAACAAAAATTCAATTCTTTTACTTCACTAGCTTCAGAAAAGGCTTACAGTTTAAAGGGCACTGATTACTCTGTATTACAGATAGTCCTCTATTTACAAGAGTTCATTAGTGACTGTTCAAAGTTACAAAAGTGACTTATGACTTTTTCACACTTACAATTGTTGTAGCATCCCCATAATCATGTGATCAAAATTCAGATGCTTGGCAACTGACTCATATTTAAGACAGTTGCATCGTCCTGGGGTCCTATGATCCCTTTTGCAACCTGCTGGCAAACAACGTCAACAAAAAAGCCAGATTCACTTAACATATTACTAACTTAAACAACTGCAGTGATTTATTTAACAACTGTGGCAAGAAAGGTCATAAAATGGGGCAAAGTTCATTTAATTGTGAATTTGGTGGTGCAGTGCTTAGAATGCAGTACTGCATGTTACTTCAGCTGACTGCCGGCTGCCAGCAAGCAGCTCGTCAGTTTGAGTCTCACCAGGCTCAAGGTTGACTCAGCCTTCCATCCTTTCAAGGTCGGTAAAATGAGGAGCCAGATTATTGGGGGCAATAGGCCGACTCTGTAAACTGCTTAGAGAGGGCTGTAAAAGCATTGTGAAGTGGTATATACTGTATGTCTAAATGCTATTGCTAATAACAAATGTCTCACTTAGCAACAGAAATTTTGGGCTTAGTTATGGTCATTAGTCGAAGGCTACCTGTTCATTCATTCTATACAAGCTAAACTGTTAAAAGCTGCGTAGTTAAAATCCCCCTTTTCCCCTCTGGGGCACCTACTGTCCAGTGTCCACCAATCCAATGCAATCTCTTTGTTTTGGGAAACAGTCTGCTTAGCTCAGCAGGCTCTCATCGTTCGACCTTGAGGTATTGAGATTGCCCCCAGGCCACATGAATTCCTCAATTCCCACCCAGCTACACATACATTCCAATCATTCCTCCCCCCCTCCCTGGTCTCTGTTGTCTGGCTGCAGTGTTTTACAGCCCTTTCTAAGCGGTTTACAGAGTCAGCATAATGCCCCCAACCATTTGGGTCCTCATTTTACCCACCTCAGAAAGATGGAAGGATAGATGGCTGAGTTAACCTTGAGCCTGATGAGGTTTGAACTGCCAAATTGTAGGCAGCCAGTAGTCAGCAGAAGTAGCCTGCAGTACTGCACTCTAATCACTGCGCCACTGTGGCTCACTAACTGAGCAAGTTAGGTTAACTTGAGTCTTTAGGAGTCTTGATAAGTTACAGATTTGGTGAAGATGTTAGCATTGGAAAGCCTCTCTCTAAGCCTCTCTATTTGTATATTGGTACAAAGCAAAAGATAGTGGAAAGGGCTGGAGAGATGTTACTCGGGTCCTTGATTTGCAATTGTTGGATTACTGGTTTGCATAATTTTCCTCCTGAGAACTTTCCCCTAGGATTCTTTCTATTTCCTTCCATGCAGGTTCTTTATTTATCCTATTCATCAGGCAAGAGTTTGTCATCTGAGCGTCGACTCCTTTCTGCTGCCGGATTGTTAGATGCAGCAAAGAATTCCTTGCCTTTTATCATTTGTTGTTGCCAATTTAACAGCTCCCTTCAATAATGTAAAATGTTGGCCAGCGTACAGCGTTTGGCTAAGAGAGCACACCTACACTCCAATCCTCTGAAGTAGGCTCAGTTGGACATTCCTGGGGAAACGTGTTTGAAATGGAGCGCTAATGGTACGGAAGCGTGGGTTAGCAAAAAAAAAAAAAAAAGACTAACGCGCATTGGTTTTTCAGATTAAAGAATTGTTGCAAAAACCTGGGACCAGAGGGGGCCACACAGCTGGAGCAGAGCACCGTACAAGCATCCCAAGCCCTGCCCTTCTCCAATCCCTTTAAAGTCTTTTTAAACTCTTGTTTGCCTCTGTTTTTGAAGTGGAAGCCAAATATTTTCACAAAGGACACATTCGGTTATAATTATAGTTGCTCCTTGCTGATTTGCCTTTTGTAATTGCTGGCTAGACATTACATTATGGAAGTGGTCTAATTTTCCTATTAGGTGGGAGCTCAAAGGAGCATCTAAATTGGCCCAGAAATGAAAGGCAACAACTATAATTCAGCAATAATTGCCACTTTCCAAGTCAGCACTTTACAGAGCTTATGAATATCCATTATTCATATCGGTTCTGTTTGCTGTGTGATAAATTCATACCCTTTTATTGTTATCCAGACTGATTATAAAGCAAATGCAAGTTGCTTAATCTTAGATTTTGCTTATCTAAGGTAAGAGTGAAAGAGTAGAATTTTCATTTCATATTTTTTTTTTTTTTTTTGAAGGGGTGGGTGGTTCAGTTTCTCTCTGGTCATTTGTTCGGCTGCTACTTTTGGAACAATTGCAACTTTATAATGTCATAGCAAGTGAACCCTTATCCCAGAGATTTCCTACAACCAGCCATCATCCAAGATTTGATACTTTGACTAAATCATAGACTCCCTTGTGACTCATTAAGCACTAATTTACTGGGTTGCTGGATAGTGAACAATTCTGAATTAAAGAAATGCTTCATATGAACTAGGGTAATTTAATTCAATGTGCATCAATATGGTCATTTTAGCCATGTTAGACTACAATGTCCATGATTTCTTAACCAGCATAGTTTAAAGACTACCGTGATTAGAACCTGGAGAGCACCAGATCCCAGAGTTTTCCTACAATCAGCCATTAAAATCTGAGTTTAACTGAAATTATTTACAGAGACAGCTGCTTGCCTTGCATAACCTAAGAATATTATATCGTTTAGCTTATCAACTAAAGTCAGGAATCTAATATTTTATTCACAAGAGTGTATTATTCATTAGATTTGTACAGGTCCTATTCTGTTGCTGTAGATTTCTTTTTAAGGTGCATTTTTAGTAAACAACTGAACTTGATTGCCCTATGAAATCTGAATATTTAGAACACTGTTTCTCAAGTGTCATTTTGGCACTTGTTCCCTTTCTGCCTGCCTCCAGAGATAACAATCTCACACATATCCAAAAAGTTTTTGCTTGATGGCAGATAAATTTGCACAGGCAAGTTCTGTGAACTTTTACTAGACAACAACTCAGTGGTAGGCATATCGCACGGCCATATCCTGTGGAATGGATTCAAAGAAATTCTTGTTGTGATTGTTGAAATAAGCATGTGGGGGTGGGGATGGGGGAAAGGCACAAAACAACTGAAATAAGCAGCTGAAACTCATTGGCAAGTAAAACAATTTTGGTGGGCAACCCCACCCCCAACCATCCTTTTTTTAAAAAAAAAAAACATGAGTGTTTAGCATAGGAGACTGAAAGCGTTGTAAAATGGCATTCTTCCTATTTGGGTCACATATTCTGACGGTTCCAGATTTAATTTTGCTATTACAAGAATGTTCTTAACATTTGAACAAAGCAGTTTTGGTTCCTGAGACAACCACTTTTTAAATGTGATTTCTGTATGATGAAATAATGTTCTTTCAATCTACTTTTTAACATTTATTATCAAAGAACCTGAAAAAAAATAAAACCCCACCAAAATTACCATGCTTTTTATTTAGCATCCCTATAATATTTAAGACAATTGTGTTATTCCACTACTAGATAACTCTAATATACCACCAATCACCCAAAGCACTGTTGGCATGCAAGCTTTATATTCATGAAAACACTCCACTTTCTATGGGGTTTGAAGAGGAATTGAGTGGCTATTATGGCAGAATTTCAGAAGCTGAAGACTCACCTTCCCGGAGGAGCCTTGTGCAAATGGCTTAATTTGCTTTGACAAGGCATTTCAATGGTAAACTTGGATTTACTGTATTTGGTTAGAAAGGGCATCTTATCTTCTAAATTTATTTGGGGAAAGAGCCTTGATAGTACAGTGGTTTGGTGCACCCTGTCATTAACACAGCTGCCTGCAATTTCTGCTGGTTCGAATCTCTCCAAGGCTCAAGGTTGACTCAGCCTTCCATCCTTTCTAAGGTAGGTGAAATGAGGACCCAGTTTGTGGGGGCAATAAGCTGACTTTCTATAAAATATACAAAAGGATGAAGGCTATTGCTTAACGCATTGTAAGCCGCCCTGAGTCTCCGGAGAAGGGCGGCATATAAATCAAATTTAAAATAAAAAAATAAAAATAAGTGAAGATTAGGATACATATCTTACACTGAGGTTGCTTTCTCTCTTATCAGTTCTTTGCCTAGAGGTGTAGGATTTTGGATCTGTTGGGAGTGGATTTAGATCTGTTGGGAAGGAGCATACAGGTAGCCCTTGACTTACAGGCATTCATTTAGTGACCGATCTAAGTTACAACGAAAGTGAAAAAAAAGTGACTTATGACCCCTTTTTACACTTGGAACCGTTACATTATTCCTATTGTCACATGATCAAAATTCAGCTGCTTGGCAACTGCTACATATTTATGATGGTTGCAGTGTCTTGGGGTCATGTGATCACCTTTTGTGATCTTCTCCCAAGCAAAGTCAATGGGGAAGCCAGATTCACTTAACCACAGTGCTACTAACCTAACAACTGCAGTGATTCACTTAACAATCGTGGCAAGAAAGGCTGTCAAAATGGGTCAATAGCACTTAACTATCTCAGTTAGCAACCTACATTTTGGCTCAGTTGTGGTTGTAAATTGAGGAGTACCTGTATTCTGTCTACTGAAAGGGCCAGATGATCACAAACAATTACACCTTTATTTAACAGCAACATTGTTTGAACAGACAGTAAAAGTTATAAATTATTTCTATTTAACAATAATTGTTTAGTTTGTTGGTTTCATAATCAGATGTTCCACCTCTCAAGTACTTCCCAAGGACCTGAGATAGACAGATGCAGTTTTGTGATGGTGTTAAATTTATCCTTGCAGGATGTAAGCTATTCTAGTTTTTGCAATTAAATGATGATTTTATCAGTGCTGATGGTGTTCATGTGTTGGGATTGCATCGGGGTGAAATCCGTCAGGTTCTGACAGGTTCTGGAGAACCGGTAGTGGAAATTTTGAGTAGTTGGGAGAACTGGCAAATGCCACCTCTGGCTGGCCTCCGTGGGAATTGAGATTTTGCAGTATCCTTCCCCTGGAGTGGGGTGGGAATGGAGATTTTGCAGTATCCTTCCCTTGCCATGCCCACCAAGCCACACCACACCACGCCCACCAAGCCACGCCCACAGAACCGGTAGTAAAAATTGGATTTCACCACTGGATTGCACCCAAAGTATCTGTTGATGTCTTTGTATTTTGCGATTTTCTCCAGTTCTTTCTCTTCTCTTCTGCTGTCTCCAGATACTGGCACATCCACTATCCAAACTTTTTTTGCCTTTTTTTATTGACAATTGGGGTATCCTATGAAAGGTGCTTGTCTTTTTGAATTCTAAAGTCCCAGAGCACTTTAGCCGTTTCATTTTCTATTGTTGTGGATGAAGGATGTGTTTATTGTCATTATTTTTCTGGTCTTCCTATCCAGGGCTTTTAGATCTGCTTGAGTTCAATTCCCTATTCCTGCTGTGTATCTAATGACCAAAATTATCCAGGTGTTGCTTGCCTTGATGGTATTTTCTCCACTGAGTTTGGACTTTAAGATCTTCTTCACTCTCTTGATGTATTCATTTCTAACCTTCTTCTTGATTTCAGTGTGCTTGATGTCAGATTGAAGGATGTCCAGATATTTATTATTATTATTATCGTTAATTAAATTTGTACAGTGCCTGACTTCTAGAGACTCTGAGCACATTACAAGTTTAAAAAATACAAGAAAATAATAATAATACAACAGTAAAAAGAAGGGACAAGAGATGGTAATAACCAGGCAACAACAAGAAGTAGAGCCATACTATATAGAAGGGTCAGGTCTCGAACCAAATGCTTCAAGGCCTTCTGAAAAGCCAGCAGGACAGGAGACACCCAGATTTTTGGGCACCTTCATTCCAGAAGGCACGTGCACTGACAGAGAAGGAAACTCTCAAATGCTTTAAATACAAAGTAGTAGTTGTCACAAAAATTAGCAGCATTTCTTTCTCTGCCTCTGTTTCTCTCCAACCTTAAATCTTCCTTTCTCTCCATTTTCCCTGGCCGACTCTCTCTCTCCCTTCTCTTATGCTCTCTTTGAGGCATCCAAGGGAGAAGTGGAGGCTCAGAAAGTGAAGAAAGCCACAGTGTGATATCAACACAGGTACTAAAGGGGTGATGCTTTGATCAGTCAGTCAGGCCACTATCCTGATTTTTTTTTTTTTAACTTCCCTTGAGGATGCCAATTTTCCCTCTCCGAATTCTCTTAGGCATCTGGCTCCTTATGAGGAAAGGTTTTTGTTTACTTGCTTTTAGTGCAATCCAGCCAGTGGTGGGATTCAACATTTTTTACTACTGGTTCTGTGGCAGTAGCTTAGTAGGCGTGGCTTGTTACTGCAAAATCCCCATTCCCTCCCGATCAGCTGGGACTCATGAGGCAGAGAACAGATGGGGGCGGGGCCAGTCAGAGGTGGTATTTACTGGTTCTCCGAACTATTCAAAATTTCCACTACCGGTTCTCCAGAACTGGTCAGAACCTGCTGAAACCCACCTCTGAATCCAGCCTTCCATCACGCTTTTGTTATATCCCACAAAAGCAGTGTTTTGTTTTTTTAAAAATTCCACCTGTATTATTATTAAGTACCTCAAAGCAGCAAACATACCTAATACTCCTTCCTCATCCTATTTTTTCTCAAAACTATCATCCTATGAGATGAGTTAGGCTGAGAATGAGTAACTGGCTCCAAGTCATCCAGCTAGCTTTCATGTCTAAGGTGGGGCTAGAACTCCCAATCTCCCAGTTTCTAGGTCAGCATCTTCACTGCTACATGGAGGCATGTTGCTTTACTTGGACTGCTTCCTGAGATATGCCTGCTAACCCTAAGAGGCTTCTTCTGGATGGGCAGGATGAGCCATGGCAGCTTCACTTGGCTGTTTAGAAGGATAAGAGTGTTTCTTCACAATATGGCTTCTGGAGGGGGTGCTTCACTCTGAGGCTTTGCAGAGTCCTAGACTGGAAGGTATCGGTTGTCCCAAACTGTATTCCAACATCCATTTTTCTCTAAATAACTGAGGAACCTTAGACTTCCTCTGGCAACCTTGTTAAGAATGCACCTTTAGCTGTTTCGGCTCAAAAAAGAGGCTGCTTTTAATCTCTTCTCCCATAAAACTAGAAACATAGAAAACTGACAGCCGAAAAAGAGTGGTCTATCGAATCTGTCCTTTGAGTCTATTTGTTTTTTTATTTTCTATTTTATTTATTAATTTTCTATTTTATTTATATTTATTTACACTATTTATATAGTGTACATGTGTCTACAGTATATATGAAAGAATAGATGAAGAAGAAAGAGATAGAAGGGGAGAGAAGCGTGCATTTACAATATTTAATATATTTAAGTACCTTGGCCAGGACAAATAATTATCCCTATATATATTTATATAAGGGACGCGGTGGCTCAGTGGCTAAGACACTGAGTTTGTCGATCAGAAGGTCGGCAGTTCAGTGGTTCGAATCCCTAGTGCCGCATAATGGGGTGAGCTCCCGTTACTTGTCCCAGCTTCTGCCAACCTTGCAGTTCGAAAGCACATAAAAAATGCAAGTAGAAATATAGGGACCACCTTTGGTGGGAAGGTAACAGCGTTCCATGCGCCTTTGGCATTTAGTCATGCCAGCCACATGACCACAGGGATGTCTTAGGACAGCGCTGGCTCTTTGGCTTTGAAATCGAGATGAGCACCGCCCCCTAGAGTCGGGAACGACTAGCATATATGTGCAAGGGGAACCTTTACCTTTACCTTTTTACCTTTTTACCTTTATATATTTCTATATTTTCCATTCTCTCTCTCTCTCTCTCTCTCTCTCTCTCTCTCTCTCTCTCTCTCTCTCTCTCTCTCTCTCTCTCTCACACACACACACACACACACACACACACACACACAAACACACACACGGGGGGGGAGGGAGAGAAGGAGAAGGAGAGAGAGAGAGACTATTGCCTTTATTTAGCCATTAAAAGACTTTTCAACTTTAACAGTACATTCCATCTTGGTGGCAAGAGGACATGTGACATATAATCTCCAGATGCAATCTGAAATAGCCCGAGCAGCTAACTCCGCCCTCTTTTAAAAGATCTTTTTCAAAATGAAAACTGAGCCCTCATTAAGTGGAGAAGATTTATGGTTCAAGGCTTTTTCCTCTCCCCCCGCCACTTTTTTCCCTCCCTCACACAAGTCTTTTTTGCTGTGGTTGGTGTATCATCCGATCTGCTAGGATGGTTTTCAGTCAAATCTCATTATACTCAAACTGTATCCACTTACT
The DNA here is from genome assembly GCA_022577455.1 of Arizona elegans. Taxonomy (NCBI): domain Eukaryota; kingdom Metazoa; phylum Chordata; class Lepidosauria; order Squamata; family Colubridae; genus Arizona; species Arizona elegans. The sequence goes on along the minus strand of JAKOOJ010000001.1, from coordinate 208,075,480 downwards.
CTCCCCATATTGCTTGTCATTCATCTGCTTGAAAAACGCCAAGGCTAAGAAAGAATGATATTTTATTAATAAATAAGTCTAAGTGGGGGCAGGTCTCACTGGTACATGATGTATTTGTCTCGGTTTAATACGGTGCGTGTCAAGGCATTTTTCAAAATGGGATTCAGTCACGTCTCATCAGTATACTGTAGTTAGGTTTATTCAATCAAGTCACTCAGATGGCTTCAGAGAGAGAGAGAAAAAAAAACATAGTATTTTATAAATCAGCGGAGGGAAATATGCCATGCCATTCCATAGGTATCACAAAGCATTTATAGAGGAATGAGGGTAACATAAAGGCAGCAGATTCTTCATTGGCCCTACATTGAGCTGAATAAAACTTGCAGGCAGTCAATAAAACTCTTGTATAACTGGGAAAGTTGCTCTCCCACATGCTCTAATGCAGGGGTCTCCAACCTTGGCCACTTTAAGACTTGTGGACTTCAACTCCTAGAATACCTCAGCCAGCTTTGGAGTGACTCCAAACTTTCTTCTTTGAATTTTCAGTATTGCTATATGCATCTTGATGAGGTACATTTGCACCCAAGTACATTTGTGCCTCCTTAACAGAACCCATCCCAACCAAGGCAATTAAACACTTAGTATATTTTAAGTGCACATTTCTTACCCTTTCCATCTTTGTCTTTTTTTCCCCATCTGTTTCTTCACATAAAGGCCCGAATCCACTACTTTTATGTCTGTATGTAATGTGTGAATGGATGAATGGGAGGTGCATATAAGTAGATGTGAGAATAGATTCTCATCTTCCTTTCCTTCTCATCATTATTCAGATAGCCAGTCAGTGATGAAACAGTCTAACATCTGGAAGATCTCTTCATGCTTAAAGATTAACTAAAATTTACCTGTTCCTTTTTCCCCTTGTTAATTGCAACAGAGTAACATAGGTTTTCCATTATTACTTGAAAACTTCTCCCCAATTTTATGCATGTGAAAGTCATTTTAAGATCCAATCTGGATCAGCCACCGGGACCAGAAGTTTAGTCTTCTGAGCTTTCAGACTTGTGCTGGAGCCCATCCTCAGGGAATTTCTCTCTGAAGTCCCTTGAGGATGGGCTCCAGCATCAATCTGAAAACTCAGAAGACAAAATCTTTAATCATGATGACCGACCCAGATTACATTTTGCAACATTATCCAGGGACACGTATATTTGCCTTCATTCGTGAAAGTCATTTTAGATAACGACAGCCAACCAATGCATAGTTCAGAATGAGAAGTGAATCAAAACTAATTCAGAAAAGTATCCTGAAGTGACCTCAAGTGATGTGTACTGAGAATACATTTGCTCTCATAGAACAAGCAATACCGATATAAGCATAGAAATGCTCAAAGAGAAAACTATGGAGAGAAAAGCTAGCATGACAAAGAAGTTCAACATGACTGGCTCTCCTGACATTTCTTATTTTCTTCTTCAGAGCAATTGCAAGCGTCTCCCTTTGCTTATTTCCTCCTTCCTTGAAATTTAATTTCTCACTCTAGGGGAATTAATTAATTAATTAATTAATTAATTAATGGATGAATGAATGAATGAATGGAGGGATGGAGGGATTTGTGAGACTTTTTGTGAGAGATACCTCAGGTGGGCAAATTGCCACTCTTTTGTTATTTCTATGGAAAATAACTTTTTCCCCATATTATCACAGGGCAAGCAAGGCAGAAGACTGAGGAGAAAACAGGCAAGAAGAGCTGTGACCCAGAATTGAATCTACATCCCGGGGCCAAGAAAGCAGAAGCAGGAAGCCAAGATGGGGGTTCAAAGTTGTTCTATTCACGAACAAAGGTTAAAGAAGGGAGGCGAAGCAGGATAAACACTTCACAACATGTTTATTGGCTAACAGTAACAGCTAACAGTGACTCGCTCTGGTTAGCTAACTACCATGGAGAGCGAGCAGCGTTTGAGGCACTGACAGCTCTTTTATACTCAGCTGTCAGAAGCTGGACCAATCAGGAGCCACCAATTTCCCGCCAGCTGCCTGCCGGCACACGGACCAATCGGCTGCTCTATTGGCCGCTCGTGCTTGCCGTCTGGATGTAACAAAAGTTTCACAAGAAACCACAGTGGGAAAGCCATTATAGGTGGTGTCATTCAAAACTATGCATGTCTATACACGAGTGCACAAGAGTATGAGAAAGGGAGCAGAGAGAATTAGAGATCATAATTCAGAAGGATAAATATAATGTGACAGGAGTTACAAAAATATGACGTGATTCTAAAGTAACAGAACCAAGAGAAAAGATAAGAATGTTGCACTGTGTGTAAGAAAAAGAGACTCCATGGAAATTTGGAAATAGTGTTGAAAATATTTGGATAAAAATAAAAGAAGAGGGAAATCAAAATGATATAACAATGGGAGTTTATTACAGTCATCCTGGACAGGTAGAAGATCAAGAGGAGGTCTGCATCAGATGCTCAGTCTTTCAAAGAGGCACGTAAGACTAATAATGGTGGATTTCAAGGATCCTGACACCTGTTATGAATCTAACTCTGCCAACAGTCAGAGTCCCACTAAATTCTTGTCCTTTCTTGTTGATAACTTCATTTGTCAGTGGGTGGAAGAAATAACAAAGGGTTTGCTTTTCTGGATCTAATCCTCACTAGCAGGGAAGAATTTGCTGAGGAAGTTATGAGTACTAGCAACATGAGAAAAGGGGATATTATCCCTGGACTCTCAATGGAGTAAGGGGTTATACGAGATGCTCCCTTCCAAGTCTATGATTCTGTGGGCCTATCATGACTCAGGCCCTGCTTTCCCACTCTTTAAGGGACTATGACATGATAGCAGTCTTCTCATATCTAAGGGGCTGCCACAAAGAAGAGGTGGGGGGGTCAACCTAGTCTCCAAAGCACCTGAAGGCAGGACAAGAAGCAATGGATGGAAACTGAGCTGTCATGGCACAGTGTTAGAACGCAGTATTGCAGGTTGTCTCGGCTCACTGCCAGGAGTTCAATCCTGACTGACTCAAGGTTGACTCAGCCTTCCATCCTTCCAAGGTTGGTAAAATGAGGACCCAGACTGTTGGGGGAAATATGCTAATTCTGTAAATCACGTAGAGCTATATATGAAGAGGTATACAAGTCTAATTGCTATTGGTGTTGCTAATCAAGAAAAGAAGTAACCTAGAACTAAGGAGAAATTTTGGCTAAAAATTAAAGATTGGCTACAGGAAATTACTAATGAACAATTAGACTTAGAACCAGAATTCTTCCTATTGGGGATCTTTAAAAAAATATGTGATGGGCACAAAATATCTAATACTACACATATTAACCGTTGCCAGGATTGCCTAGCTCAATGTTGGAAACAGCCATGTACAACCGCAGAGAAACTGGTCATACAAAAAGTCATGAATTGCACAGAAATTGACAAATTAACGCTGAGTTTAAAAGATAAAGAGACATCGATATTTTACAATGTGTGGGAACAGTGGTATATGGATAGAATGGAGATATATTGAAGATAGATAGTTATTAAGTATATAAGAATTAAGTATTAAGAATGTAAATATGCACAATTTAATTTTTGTAAATAATGCATGAATTATTGTCACAAGAAAAACACCACAATTAGCTGTTGTTGAGTGAAATATTTTTTTATGTTTTTAATGTAATAAAAGTTTAATAAAGTGTTTTTTTTTAAAAAAAAAGAACTAAGGAGAAATTTTCTGACAGTGGGAACAATTAATCAGTGGAACAATTTGCCTACAGAAGCTGCAGGTGCTTCAACACTGAAGCATTTTAAAGAAGACATTGGACAGCCATTTGTCCAGAATGGTACAGGATCTCCTGCTTGAGCAGCGGGGTTGGACGAGAAGACCTCCAAGATCCCTTCTGTTATTCTGTTTTGATGGTGTTTGTACTTTTAAACAGGTATTTGGTGATCTTATTGTACGGAGTTTGCTGTTGCAAATTCTGAAGTGCGTGTAATAAACATAAAGCAGTTTTATTATTTTTTCCCCTTCTGCCTGTAACTGACTAGCTAATTACATTCATGCAAACAGGCAAACATGCCACTCCCCGCCCCTTTGATTAATAATCCCCATCTTCAGAAAAAGATGACATATGTTTTCCCATCGAGCTCAACTGTCATTTCCCTTGACCCTTGGATCCCGTTCCCATTGAAGCATTGTTTATTAATCACAATATGGGCTTCTAGCTACTGGTTATCCATGCAGTGAAGCATGGCAAAAAAGCAAAGCAATCACACTAAGAATACGGGCCTCTATTCTTTGCCTTTAGCCTTGGGAAATCATTTTTGGCCACAGCAAAATTTCAGAATAATGAAGAATTCCTTAGGAACCAAGAGGGGCCAGCATGGTGTACACAAAGCTCTGTTTTGGCAAGTTGCAAGCTGTCCTAGATTTTATGTCTATTGATGTCGGTAGAATTCATAAAGGATGTAAGTAATTTTGAAAGGAGGAGAACTTAGTGGCATAGAAGGGAGATCCAAAATATGGGAATAGATGCAAGTGGGAACTTGAAGGGAAAGAGAAGAAAGAGAGGGACAGAGAAAAGAAGGAAGTCAATACATGGTTGTTTAATAAAAATAGGTCGCTATACGCTCGGCTCAATTCTCCGTGGTAACATTATCAAGAAGAGTTTGCAACAGAAGATTTTGCATCACTATTCAAGTGTCGTACATTAGGAATGATCGAAAATGAAAGCGGGGAGCAAAGATTAAAAATAAATAATGTTGGGGCTCTGCCAGTACCTAGTGACCTCTACATGTTGACGGCAAACTTTTGAAGTCGAAAGTCTTTCAACGTTTATAGATTTACAAGGCTAGTTAAAAAAGCTTAACTGCGGAGATAAAGACAAGGTGAGAGTTTTACCTGTTTTATGAATAAAAGTTAAATGGATCAGCAGTTTCCTCTTCAACCCTGACAGTGGAATGGGGTCCTTTGTCGTAACCGAGGGAAGTAAACTTGTTTAGAAGCTTAAAGAGCAGGCCTGTAAAGCATGAAGCTCCTTCTGCCAACAACTGTTGGTCACCTTCCGCTATCTGCTGTTCCAGATAAATTTATCATTCTGCCCAATGATTTACATAGAATGACTGATGGGTTAGACTCCAATTTGGTCTGCTGGTTAAGGTATTGGACTAGAAGTCAGGAGACTGTGAGTTCTAGTCTTGCCTTACTGGCTGGGTAACTTTGGGCCAATTACTCTCCCTCAGGCCAACCTACCTCTCAGGGTTGTTGGTGTGAAGAAAATAGATTGAGGAAATAGTGTTTGGTTTGTACACCACCTTGAGTTATTTATCATAATAATAAAGGTAATACATACATGCATACACATACATACATACATACCTGCTGTAATGGATACAGCCAGCCCCTTGAAGTGAGTTAAGCATGGTGATGAGACCATGGAACTCAGTGCTCTTTCTTGAGTTCTCTGTAAGTTTTTATTTGTTAAATAAACAATAATACAAAAATACGGCTTTACAACACACACACACACACACACACACACACACACACACACACACTTCCCCAAACTTGGAACAATGAAGGTGTCAACCTCCCTTTCAATGATTTGTGCTGTTCAACCATTTGCTTTCAACACAGAGCCTAGCCCTTGATTGAAATCCTTCTCTTGTGCATCTCTCCTTCTCTTGTGTATCTCCATAGTTAAACTTCAGTTTCACATTTATTTCCATCATTGACCGGTACAATACACGAGTATCACAAAATGCTATAAAACACTAGAACCAGCAGAAGCAAACAACATATAAAGTTAGTTTAAAAGCTATGAAGACTAGAGCTAATGTAAAGGAGTAAAGAGAGTTGAAATAAGATGTGCCACTTAAAAATAATACATTTTTAAACATTTGAGCTATGTAGACTTTCTGCTACCTATTGGCTATAAATTACTTATGTATTTAGATAGGCTCTGAGAAATATATCATCACCTGAACTGTAGCAATATTTAGAGACCTTCAGATGGGATCAGACTTCGTGCATTTTATCTCTCAAAAAGTTTATTTTTCTGGTGATGTCCCTCTTGAATTTGTGGCAGACTCCCTTGCCTTTCCTATTTAGACTTGCAGAAGACAGACTGAAGCTGGCTTGATTTATGTATTTTAAATATGAAGTAACTCTCTAGTGTTTTTTTTTTTAACTGCTTAATTCTATTGCGAATGCAACATCATCATCAGGTACATGTTTTGGAAACAAATGAACTAAATTCTTCTTTCTCTAAAGAATAACTGCACTAATAATACAAATCACAGGGAAGAACTCTTATAAGAAAGGAAAAGGCTCAAATATTTCATTTAAGAATAAAATATTCTTAACTTATACTGTGTAGAAACTCAAAATTTAAAACTAAAATTGGGCTAAAGCAAGTGTCTGCAGAAGTGTGAAGCAAGTAATTGTGTGTGTGTGTTGTGTGTGTGTGTAGATTAGTAATCTAGCAATGTGGGTGTATATTATTTTATTTGTTTCCTAGTATGATTTGATTGCTTATTAGTAACCTATGACTATCACTAAGTGTTGTATCTTGATTCTTGATGAATGTATTTTTTTTCTTTTTCTTTTTATGTACACTAAGAGCATATACACCAAAAACAAATTCCATGTGTGTCCAATCACACTTGGCCAATAAAGAATTCAATTCTACTCTACTCTACTCTACTCTACTCTACTCTACTCTACTCTACTCTACTCTATTCTATTCTATTCTATTCTATTCTATTCTATTCTATTCTATTCTATTCTATTCTATTCTATTCTATTCTATATGAATAGATAAGAGCCTAGCAATGTGTATGATAGATAATAGTCTTGCAATCAAGTCCATAAATGCTACTAATTCATACGTATTATTAGTTGTCAGTCCAGGGGTGGGTTCTACTTACCTTTACTACCAGTTCGCAACAGGAGCACACACATTCTCGCTCGCTTTGCTCGAGGGTGTGCACACGCTTCTTCACATGCGCAGATCCTCCATTATGATGTCCGAGTGAATGGGCGGAGCCTCCTGCCACTTTTACTACCGGTTCGCAAGAACTGGACAGAACTGGGAGCAACTCACCACTGTGTTAGTCCCACAGGATTGTACATCATTCATGGCCCACCGACTGCTTGAGAAAAGGAGGGCAAAAAAGGAAGTACTTCATTTTACAAATAGTTTCCCTGATTCCTCACCTGGAAGCTATTTTTGTTTATTTTCCAAGGTGACTAGGAAAATCGCTCAGAGAGGCTGTCTCAGAGGATTATGAGAAGACTGAAATATAGCTGTCAAAAGGGATTGGGGGCTTAATAGAACGTCTTTGCTTCCCTGACACTGCTGTGTTACTTAACATTTGACAGTGCTGCTATTGATTCGTATTAAATAGTAATACAATACTTCTGAACAATGTTCTCCAAGGAATACTCACCTAAAAGTTTCCACTTTTCTGCTTAGAAGGATAACTAAGTTTATTTTTACTTTATATCATTGTGCCAAACAGAGCTTTTAATAAATTTCAGAAATATCCCTCCCCCCCACTCTCTCTCTCTCTCACACACACACACTTATCTATCTCGCTCATCAGTTTTCACATTTTAAATAACTTTTCATTGGATAATGGTGAGAAGCCAGAATTTCTTAAAAAAGGAGCAGGAACGGTAATAATTTTGAGCTTTATAGATAAGATAAACTAACCAATTTATAAGCTCCTTCATTCTCTTATGTTTTTGGATTTCTAACTTCTGTTTCTATTAGTTAACCATTGATAAAACAAATCCCATGTTAAAAAATATTCAGTTTCAGCCTTTGCCTTGATTTTAAGTGTTAATCTATCCATTTCTTCACCTACTAATATTTTTTTGGTTATATTTTCATCTGTAGGGATCTCTTCATCTTCACATATGATAATATGAACCCAGTATCTGATTACATTTCCAACATTTAGCAGACATATTCTTAAACATTTTTGCCAATCTTGCTAGTGGAAAATGTGATCTAGAAAACATTTTATATAAATTTTCTTTCTATGCAATTGATGTTGTTAGTTTGTAGTTCCTATCCCACAATTTCTGCCATTTATCTAACTCTATAATATAACCAAAATTTTTAGCCCATACTGTCGTTGTTTCCTTTACTTATTCTTCTTCCATTCATACTCAAAAGATAGCTATAGGTTTTTAAAATTAATTTTTCATCTGTCCCTCTTAGTGTCAGATCAAGTTCTGTTGGTTCTTTATAAAAAACATACATTTTAGCATCTTTCTCGTATCTTGCTTGTATTTGCACACATAGCCACTATGCTGAATCAATCCCTTGGTTGTTCAATTCTTGATTGGTTTTATGTTCCCCTTTTTCATTCAAAATATCCTTATATCTTGTAATTTTTTCCATGTTAATAACATTCGGATGTCATGGAGAGCCAGACTGGAATTTTCATGTAGTGTTTTTCTTTCATTTTTGTCCACCATAACAGTAATGCATTTCTCACATAACATCTCTGGAAATACCTATGTATTTTGTTTTTCCCATACCATAAAAAAGTGTGCCACCCCAGCTGGAGATCATGTCCCTCCAAAATTAATAATCATCCATGCCTCAAATTTATTCATTCTTTCACCCATGTAAGTACAGCGGCCTGATAATACAACTCCCAGTCTGGTAACCCAAAACCCCTGTTGCTTTTAGAATCTTGTAACATTTTCAAACTTATTCTTGCTTTTTTTCCCCTTGCCAAATATATTTTAAGATTATTTTGTTTAATTCCTGAAAGTATCTTTTTTTCTCAGCTTTATTGGGATTGTTTGGAATAAATATACTAATCTTGGCAAAATATTCATTTTTATAGTAACTGTTCTTCTCAAAGATAGTTGCAAGTTTTTCCATTTCTCCAAATTTGATTTAATTTGTTGCGTTAGCTTGATACAATTATCTTCTTTAATCATTGTACATCTTGCTATTAGTTGAATTCCTAAACATTTTACTTTCTTAGCTATTTGAATATCTGTCTTCTTTATTAGTTCTTTTTTATGTTTATCTGTAAAATTTTTTAACTAGTACAACCTGCTTTTAAACTTCACTTTTAAGGAGAATACAGATTCTACACTGAAATGGAGAATGCTAATTCTTCTTCTTTTTAATTTTGTTTTGTTAGGAAGGATTTTTTCAAAATGTTATTAAATATATATACAGATAGACCTCAATTTACAATAGTTCATTTAACGAATGTTCAAAATTACGACGACACTGAAAAAAGTGACTTACAACCGTTTTTCACATTTATGACAATTGCAGCATCCCCATGATCAAAATTCAAACAGCTTGGCAACTGACTCGTATTTATGATGGTTGCAGTGTCCCAGGGTCATGCAATCACCTTTTGTGACCTTCTGACAAGTAAAGTCAATGGGAAAGCCAGATTCACTTAATAGCTGTGTTACTAATTTAACAAGAGCCTTGATGGTACAGTGGTTTAATGCACCCTGTCATTAACACAGCTGCCTGCAATTTCTGCTGGTTCGAATCTCTCCAAGGCTCAAGGTTGACTCAGCCTTCCATCCTTTCTAAGGTAGGTGAAATGAGGACCCAGTTTGTGGGGGCAATAAGCTGACTTTGTATAAAATATACAAAAGAATGAAGGCTATTGCTTAACGCATTGTAAGCCGCCCTGAGTCTCCGAAGAAGGGCGGCATATAAATCAAATTAAAAAAAAAAGTGATTGATCGATTCGCTTAACATATATATTCCTTGATTGACTTCCTTGACAATTGAGCCCAATTTCTCTCTCTCTCTCTCTCTCTGTGTGTGTGTGTGTGAGTGAGAGAGAGAGTGTGTGTATTCCTTGACTTATGACCACAATTGAGCCGAATTTCTGTCCTTAAGTGAGATATTTGTCTCATATATATATGAAAAAGAATATAAGCAAAGAAAAATAATTAAAAATGGGAGAAAGGGATAACAGGAACAAAGTCAGGGAGTGCAAGCAACAACAAAACTATAGAAAAAAAAAAGAAACTCCCATCTTTCTTTTATACAGACAAAACTTACAAACCAATGACCCTTTGAACTACAACAAACCATAACAAACAGTACTATTATCAAAGATATGTAATCATCAAAGCCCAAAAGTTAAAATCTCATTTTTTGCAGTTTCAATAAAAAAAAAAATCCAAAAGTTTTTTGTTCTTTAATCAAAGCAGTTGATTTTGGCAATTTTGCCAACTCCATTAACTCCATTACCCATTCTTCCATTGTGCATATATGGGAGTCCTCCCATCTCTGCGCATACAGAAGCATTGTTGTTGTTGTCATATAGAAAAGCAAAAATCCATGGTTTCCCCCCCCAATGTGTTTGTCCATCAAGCCTCAAAGAAAAGCCTCTGGCTTCAATTGTACATTCAATTTAAGAATTCTCCGAGTTAAAACACATATCTGATTCCAACATGTAGCTTTTTTTACATGTCCATGAGGTCACCAAAGGTCCCTTTAGACTGTTTACATTTCCAAAAAATATTTGACACGCAAGACTCAAATGTTGCAGTTTAACAAGAGCAAGGTTATGGTTCTAACACATGGGAGGCCATCACTGTGGATGAAAGCCACAATGAAATAATCATGTTCAGTGCAAAAGAAATGTCCAAGTGAGTTTTAAACCTTTCTTTCTCTTTCTCCTTTGTACAGAAAATGAAAATCAATATATTTTCTGATGAAGTAATATTAAGGTTATTTCTTAGGGCAGACTCTTGAACTTCACTCCAGGCAATTGATCTACGGTTCTACTTCTCTAGAGATAGATTTGAATTAAATGTAGGTACATTGTAGCCATATTGATTTAAATGTTAAGCTGAACACTTCAGAATGTCTACCTTGGGGAAGGCTGTGTTCTTAATTTTGTATGGTGCAAACTTGCAGAAGAATAGACAGCAGAGCCAAAGTTGCTAGGCTGATTGATGGAGAGAAGCCAGCCAAAGAAATAATAAATTCTTTCTTAACTTTAGATAGAAAGAAATAGCTGTAGTATTTAGCAAATAGAGAGGAGCGCTTATTCTAGGTACAGGCATACCATACCACTTCACAATAAGTGAACCTTATTATGATTTTCTAAATGATTCATATTTTAAACAATTTAGAGCTAGAAATGAGTCTACAGGGGGATTTTTTAAGAAAGATACTTCAGGCTGTGTCAAGCTGTGCTTGGTGAAAAAAAGTGGGAAATTGTTCAATAAAGAATACAAAACAATTAGAAAAGGGAAATTGTTTGAGTTTCCTGCTTATTTCTGTTTGTTAAGTAAGTAAATAAATATGTGGAAAACTGCATAGTTCTAGCTCTTTCAGTCAGATTCCTTGAATCCTTACATATGATCTTGCAGGATCTTATTGTGGCCTGCCAGTGGCCTGCATGGATTGTGGCTGATCCCGACGATGAGGAGGCTGGTGTGGTGTCGCGCCAGCAGCCTGCACAGCCAGCACTCGCATTGGACAGCGAGGAGGCTGAAGAAGATGTGGTGCCAGAGGCAGAGACTCAGCCAGGGCCTTCAGAACCTCCAGAGGCTCCTTCAAGTGGAGAGAGTGAAGTGGAGGAGCCTCTTCTCAATGCTCGAGCACACAGGGCTGCCAAAAGGCAGGAGTGGCTACTCAGGAGGAGGAGGTCTCCTTGAGAGTAGGGCTTGAGGATAATTGGCCACTCCCTTAGCCTATTTAAGTCACACGCCATTAGTAAGTTTCTTGCTAGAAACAACTTGTAATTATCATCAGAGCATTTTTGGAAAAGTCTTATCGTATCTTGTTTTCTGGGCTGGTTGCCAACTTTTGCTGGACTTTGATTTATTCTTGCTACTTAATAAATTTGATAAGGACCGTTGGTGTGTGTCTATATCCTCGGGAATCCGGAGCTGGGGCAGAACAGATCCTGATTGTTTTCCAATGCTTTTTACCCCCACTCTGGAGCAGGGAGAAAGACTTTCCACATATACCTATGCTTAGTAATTGGCAGGAGTCCTGAGGGCAATTCCTACAAACAAGACCTAGTGAAAATTGAAGAAAAAATAACCCCTAAATTGAGAATGAAGGAAAGGGATCTCTTCAATTGAGGAGGAACTGGTGCTACAGCAGAGAAGAAAATGGACATCCCTAAACAAGCATCCAGAAAAGGGGTCTAGGACAACTCGTTACAGCCAGGTCTGTGTGATTGAGTTGGCCCGGCCAACTGGACACGGGACAAGTCACCCAGTCGACATGGACACAAGGACAACTCACCACAGCAGGACAATACGGACTAAGCAGAGAAGGGAAGAGGCACTTACCTCCCCCCACACCAGAAGAAACATTTTTTTTAAAAAATATTTTATTTATCAAGAATGTATTAGGTAATATATATAAGTATAAGCATGGATTGGATACATAAAATAGATACAAATAAAGGAAACATTAGGACAGGCATGGCAGGCACGTTGGTGCGCTTATGCACACCCCTTGTACATCATCCCCACAGGGAGAGGAGCTGCCACTGCAGAATAATTTGAGGATGAAGCGCTGTCCCGTCAGCCAGGTAAGAAATATGAAGGTAGGTGCCATGCTTTAGAAAAAAACCTCTTTGAGTTATAGAAATGCCAAATGATAAGGCATTCAATATAAAATGAAGGCATTCAATTATAAAATTTAAAAAAATCTATACTTTCTATAATTCTATACCTTCATTTTCCCACTTCCATTCTTAGCGAAAGGGGGAGAATCTTTGAATATAATAAAGTGCAACCAAAACTATCCGATTTTCAGGCTTTCTTATTCATCTCTGTAGACAAATGTTGATGTCTCTTGTATAAAACAGTTAAGTGATAGATGTTGAAATAAAAAACTGTGCATTGGTTAGCCACACACTTGTTTAGGAGTTCTATTAATCATGCTATATTAATTATTCTTTGGCTATAAAGAAAGAACATGGAGGATTTGAACAAGTTTGGTTAAGATGTACAGGATTGCAAGCCCCATTTATATAAATTGCACACTGGTTTATCATGTTTATGGGAAATCTGAAATTACCCAAAAAAGGAAGTTGTGGTTACTTAATTTTGGATTATACAGTTAATGAATTAATTTAAACTGACTAAAATAGGAGCAGGAAGAAAAAGATCAACGTTTGAATCCTGTAGATGGGCCCAAAAAAGTTGAACCAGACTCTTTTTTTACAATATATCATTTAGATGTATAAAAGCTGCTCAACTCAGCACTAAAAGGATCGAGAATAGCCTTTGAACCTGCTTTGAGGTGGAGTTAGGCTTTATCAGTGGGGAACATGCAACAAATTCCTGGCAGATTCCAAGGGACACTTTTGTGGGGGTGAAGAAAAATATAAGACCAGTTTCAATGCTAAGAGAATTAATTAACATCCCTGTCTTGCTCTCTCATAACATTCGCTTTGCTCCTGAGATAAAAGGATTGACATCTTGGATTTTTGAATTTTCTCTCTCTCTCTCTCTCTGAAGATCACTAAAAGCTGCAGTAAAAGTACTGTGAGAAGGAAACAACTAGGAAGAAGCACCTGCAAAAAAGGTGGTGGGAGTGTTTTTCACAGATAAGGCTGTCACTAATTACATATTGGTAGGTTATGATAGCCTGGAAATATATACGAATATAACCCCAAGTTAGAGCAAGAAGCCCCCTGTTTCTGGGAAATGATGTACTTTAAAATCTCAGAAGACGCCCCCTGCTTTGGAGATTGTTTTGGCCACTAGATGTTATGAGCTGGTCAGTCTACTGTAGGCTATAGTAATCATCATTCTTCAGAGAAGTAGACAGCTGACAAAATATAAATTGCTTAACGCATTGTAAGCCGCCCTGAATCTCCGGAGAAGGGCGGCATATAAATAAAAATTAAAAAAAAAATTGTAGTTGAAGTTGTGGTTGAAGGAGATAAACCTTTGCAAATCTATTCCTTTTTTCTCTCTTTAGAAAACACATTACAGAAAGGTAGGTCAGGAGAATTTCCCTTCAGTGCTTAATAACAGTTGATCCCTCTTTAATCTATGAAAATTCTTAATGCTGTGAGGTGTTGGCATGGCTCAACGTCTCTGTGTTTTCAGCAAAGACTAGATGTATTGGGATAAAGACTTAATGAAGCAGTACATGGCTTGTCTATAGTCTGAAAAGCCTGCAAACTTCAAGGCCGCCTATTGCGCCACTCCATCAATTATTTTGCTGTAGAAACGTTCTGAACAGAGGCACTCAGTTCCTGAAACAATATTGGGTGATGATGATGTTCAAAATAATGTTGAATGGATCAAAGAGGCTTCAAGGTGATAACTGTAGGTTCAGAGAGATCTTTAGAAACTTTGCTAGAAATAATAGAAAGGTCCCTTTCAATGACAGTGACTTTAGCAGATGAAGCCTAATTACCAAGGGAGAGACAATGATCTTTGGGCAAAAATCCATGCTCGCTTGGAATTTGGATAAATAGCCTACCTGATACAAGTGTCTAAGGTACTAAGGATGAGAAAATAATCTTATACATCATGATTGATATAAAGTATTCTTCTTCTTCTTATGCCATATCCATCATCGGATGTCAGCGATCATGTTGGCGATCCTATTTTTATCAGCAGCCGCACAAAAAAGTGCTGCTGAGTTTTGTCCAAACCAGTACCTTAGATTTTGAAGCCATGATGTTCTTCTTCTGCCTGGACTTCGTTTGCCTTCAATCTTTCCTTGGAGGATTAAGTGAAGGATGCCATATTTTTCCGGTTGTCGCATTACATGTCCAAAATATTCAAATGTTTGCTTTTTAATGATTTTGATGATTTCCCTTGGCTTCCCAAGCGGCTTGTCACCTCCTCATTTCTGATTTTATCAACCCACTTTATACGTAACAGCCGTCTGTAATATATAAAGTATATATAAAGTATACGTATCAGAATATACAGCAGAAACTCAATCTTGTAGTGGTCTTGATGGGCCATTTGCTGCAGGGCCATTTGCTGTAAAAAATGCAAGGTTATGGCATGAACTCAGAAGGAAGGGAGGAGATGTGTATTTGCAAGGCCTGCATAACGAAGATAAAGGAAAAGGGAGTGTTTTTCAATATAGAAAACAAGAGCTGACTGTCAGGCACATCCTATAAAATATACTGCTAAGATAAGGAATAGGACAAAGCCAATAGAAGACCTGCTAAAAGTCTTCTAGGATGCCTATTAGTTAACTTTTAGAAATAGGGTTGAAATAGAGCCAATAGAATGCCTGTTAGACAACTTTTTTTTTATTGAAAAAGTTTTACAAATACAAATCCCCCCCCCATTTTTACCCCCCCTTCCCTCCCTAACCCTCCCCAACCCTCCACTCCTCCCTTGACTTCCCCAAGGTGGAATCCGTCCACATTATATTAGGTCATACTTTACCACCCTTCTATTCTCCCCCCTGTGTACTATACATTTTATTCATAATATTAAGCTATTGTACCCCCTACATACTATACATTTCTACACAACATTCAGCTAAAAGCTATCTGGTACTTCCTAATTTGGTATTTATTCTGCACATAATCTATCCATTTCTTCCACTCCCATGCATAAGTCTCTTGAGTCCGGTCTTTTAAGTATGCTGAGATCTTCGCCATTTCTGCAAAACTGGCCACCTTCAAAGTCCATTCTTGAATTGTAGGCATAACATCCCTTTTCCAATATTGACCAATTAATAACCTAGCTGCTGTCACCGTATACAATATCAATTTTATTTCACCCACTGAAAAGCCCTTAACTATACCCAGTAAAAACAATTGAGGAGAAAATTGGATTTTTTTCTTCAGAAGATTTTGCATAACCCATCAAATTTTTATCCAGAAAGCCTTTACTTTCTTGCAGGTCCACCATATATGATAATATGTAGCATCTAAGCAATCACATCTCCAACATTTTGGTTGAACATTAGGATACATGCACAACAATTTCTTAGGATCTAAATGCCACCTATAAAACATTTTATAGAAATTTTCCCTCAAATTCTGTGACTGTGTAAATTTAACATTCTGAACCCATATTTTTTCCCATGTTTCCATCATAACTGGTTCTGCAAAATTTTGCGCCCATTTTATCATACAATCTTTAACCAGTTCATTTTCTGAATCTCTTTCTAACAATACATTATAAACCCTCTTAATATGCATTGGGACTTTCTCTTTTATCTATCTAACCAATTCTTCTTCATACAACATTAATCCAATTTTTTTATCTTCTCTCCATCTCAGTTGAAGTTGATTATACTGTAACCAAGTTAAATTAATCCCTTCTTCCAACAGTAGGTTTAATGTCTTTAATTGCAATCTGCCCCCATCACAAAAAAGTACTTCTTTATATAACCCCCACCCCCGAGTGACTTTATATTTATATTCCATATGATGTGATCAAGATCCAACCACAACGGTATTTTATAATCCCATTTGAGCCGGTGCTTCTTCCATACTCTCATCAAGGAGTTTCTAAGCATATGGCTGTTAAATACTTTATCCACCTTGTTCTCATAAAATAGGTATGCATGCCAGCCAAATTCAAGGTCATGACTCTCTATATTCAATATTCCAGTCTTTGTCCTGTTAGACAACTTTTGAAGTGTTTATTAGTTAAGACTTAGAAATAGGGATGGCATAGAGCCAATAGAGGACCTTTTCGATAATTTTCAGAATGCCCATTAGACAATGTTTGTTTATCCCGCCTTTGAAAAAACTGTATAAAAGCTTGTTGAATCTTTGGTTCTGGGTCCTGGCATTTTGCTGGCTGGGGCCCCTTTTGCTGAAGCACTTCAATAAAAGGAAACAAAACCTGCACCTCGTGTCTGGTGTTCTTCATCGGCTTTGGCACCAGGCTCAGACCCAAATTGGGGACAACAGTCTCACTCATTAAATTTCAGACTATTCCAAAAAGTATAGGTCCTCCATCAGGACTATAAATGGTTTGATGCCCAGAGGCCAATGACCTTAATTGGAAGGGCAGGATAGCACGGAACTGACTGAAACTGATGAGAAATTCTTTCAGGAGAATGGCTAAAAGGTGATCTTGGTGACCTCAGGATGAATGAAAGGCAAAATCTCAAGTTTGAATATCTCACTGAATAGGAGGAAAGTTTAGAGAAACAGATTTCAAGGGAATATCTCCCAAACGTCAGCTATGATGTTGCCAAGAAGCATTGTGAGATAATGTTTATTTTCTTAATTCCGTAAAGTTGTTTCCTTGGACTGAGTTATAGCAACATTGAGATGCTAGCATCTGTTTACCCTTTTCATTATATCTATGATGTAATGTTTTCTGTGTATATGATGTATCAAGTGCAAATGCTGAAACTAATCGCATATAAAGAGAAATAAAAATATGTACCACAGTTATTCTTCAATTTAACCCAAGAAGGTACTGAATTCTGAAATTCAGAATTAATCCAGACAATTAAAACATCTAGACTAAATGTCAGGCATAAACCTAATGGTATGAAAGACAAATTCACCTTTCTTGTAAGACCATTCAGTTTGAAAAGTTTATCAAATGTTCTTTCCAAAAAAAGTCCTTCAATGTTCTGTAAAAATGTTTGGAATCATGTGATGAAATAAGCATATAATTTACACCTCAAAGAGTAAAATAATTTACGAGTTAAATTCTTTTAATCACATTTATTTTCCCCCAAATTCATCTGTTTAGATCTTCTTTCATATTAACACAGGGATGAATTCAATTGTACTAATCTGAGAAAACCTGGTGGAAATTCTTCTGCACAGAAAAACAGAACCTGAAATTCCAATCCTTAAGTTTTTCTAATTTATTATTGTGATTTAATAGCACTGAGTCTAATTTATTGTAGTATATGGATAATCCAGGAGGAAAACAAACATGTATTAATAACATAAATTAAAATGCTTATTTATTCATACAAATATCATCAGCATTAGTAAACTTATACTCTTCCCATATTGTGATTCCATAATTCTTTACAATGTAAAACACTGAAAACGTAGAAAGTTTATCTGAAGCTGTGTTATGAAAAATATCTTTTCCTTTGGCTTGATCCTTTCAAGAAAAAGAATCTTCTTAAAACCTGGATAAACATACCAAATGAACTTGCTGCCTGGGGCAGAGTCTGTCATTTCAAATTCTTGTCTTTTAACAGTTTTTTGAAGTTGACAAAATTTGAAATCTCAAGGGAAAAGTAGTTTTTCTTTTGCTTTGTTTCTTTTTAGGAGGACAAGAAAAATGGAAATAGATGCAATATTTGTTTTCTTTTTATGTAATTGCCCCTTGAAAAATAGGGAGTGAATTATGTATAACTTAGCATATAATTGCTCTGTTTCTTTAGTTACAAAATCTACAAGTATAATTGCTTTAGCTTCAGTCACACTGATTATAAAAATATTAATATTAGCAGAAAGAAAACACTAACAGGTAACTAAGGGTATTTTTGTACAAGAAAAATATTGAGGAAAAATAAATTGGCAATGATTTATTACTATGTGGAGTTAGAAGCATATAATTATTCTTACTGTATAGATTGGGACTTTCAGGGAAGAAATGGTGAACTGAAAGTAGTACTGTTTAAAGCAGAACTGATTACCACATTAGACCAGATGGTCAGTAGTACGGCTTGTCATAATTCCTCTCTGAATAAGGAGGGAACTTGAGATTGCCCACAAGTACTCCAGACAGTTGCTTCTCACAAGGAGACCACAAGCAGCAGTCTCTCGCAGGTTTAGAGTTTTGGGAGATGAAGAAAATAATCCTTGAAGTCTTTAAATAAAAAAAAAGAACATTGGACTTTAAAGGTTGGACACTAAAGGAAACAAAAAAGGAACTAAAAATCACCACTAAAGAAGAACAGTTAAATTTGACTAATACAAAATGGAGCAATATGGATAATGGATGAAGGAGTTAATTTTCAGAGTATCTGATATTATAGATATATTGTGTTTAAAAGATGTTATGGAAGAGGAAGAAGTATTTTCAGACAAGACTGAAACTGATCTGAAAATAGATTTAAAAATGACAAGCTGTTAAGAATGATATGGTAAAAGAAGCTGTACTGGATATACATATGAAATCAGCAGATGACTTAATAATTAAAAGAGATATACAAATAACGAATCAAAAGAGTGGCTTAGATAGCTTTCTTGCACTGGATTTAAAAAAAAAGACTTGTTAAAGTTTGGAATATTTTATGAAAAGAGACAAGAAAAAAAAGTAATCAATTCTAAAATAGTATTTAAAGGAATTAAAGATGAAAAGTGTTAAAAGGAAGGAATATAGAGTTATTTGACCAAAGTTAAAATAGGTATGTTGTTATCTCTGATAAGTCTTAATGAACTTTTGGTGACCAGGACTAAATTATGAGATTTTAATTATTTGTTTAATGATGATTTGAGCAGGGGGTTGGACTAGATGATCTACAAGGTCCCTTCCAACTCTGTTCTTCTATTCTGTTTATAGATATTATTTTAAAAAAACCCTACAACTTTCTGCAAATACTGCAGATCACAGGCAAAAGTAGAATATACTGTATATATTCTATATCACAAGCTATTGCCTCTCTTTCAAACTGCTCACAATAACAGAACATAGTATTAAGAACTATCAGAAAGTCAAGATATTGAGTTAAACTTTGTAATAATTCTGGACTTAATAATAATACTGTGTCACAACCAGCAAATCTCATAATAAGAGAAAATAAAAAAAATGACTCATGAAACCGACATGACATCATTTGAAGGGTAAATCGTATATCCTTGAAGCTAGTATCATCTGAAGTTGTTCCTTCTCTAATACGAACCATTTTCTGAGGGTTCAAATATATTTCAGCTATGAATTTTCAGAGGAGGGCTTACAGATATAGGAATCCTGTCTACCTTTGTAGCTGATCATCTTCCTGTACCAGAATAATCTCAATTTAAGGCATACAGATTTGTCCTATCTTTCTGTCTGTCTATCTCTGCATAGAAAAGTTTAAACCAGATTAGTTTCAGTGACTTCAACAGGGAAAAGCAGTTGACATAACTTCTACATTGTACAAAGTTAAATCCAATGTCTTTCTGCAAATTTGAATACACATGTACTATTCTGCTGCACAAATATGAACCAGCTAAATTAAACAGAACAGAAAAGACAAATGGAATGAAATCATCTATGGCAGCCTATCATTTAAAGACCCCGAGCACTGAAAACTCGCCACATACTAATGATCTGTATTGAAGGGCAATTAGGGCATTATTATGCTATACCATAAAAAAACAGACTGGACATTAATGCTGTTATTGAAATACTGTATAGGAGAGTTGCAGCAGCCATATGTATGTGGGATTTAGCATGAAGCATGAGATACTTAAAGAGACTATTGGGTTGACATTAAAGCTGCCACCTGCTTTGTACTTGAAGCTCATAGGACAGATGGACTGAAAAAACAATGCATGGCTGACAATAAGGTAATCCATGAATGAGCCAGCAGAAAGCAAACCGGCATTGCATGTTCATACAGGGAGGCGTGCCACGAAGGCAGCAACATGTGCCAAGGAGCAGCCTGGCTGTGGAATGATAGATTATGCAACATATGAACAGGGCTATTAATCTAGGAGGATTTGGAATCCTGAAAATGGACATATCAGTTTGAAGCACCGCCTGTTGATGAACTTACAGGAACAGAGAATCATTAAGCCCAGGCATTTATCTAAGGGAATAAAAAGTTTGCAGATGCCTTGATGAGATATTGAGTTGGTTATCTAAAATTTTCAGGAGAATTATGGAGTGATTGGTAGTCCCTGAGAAAAGAAAACCTGCCACGAAAAAGTTGTTTATGGTGTTTGATATGGAGATATACTTAATTAAATGTAAATTATTTTGCTGCAACTAAACAAGTGAAGACTGTTTCTTGTGCTTTCTGGTAGAGTATGTTCTGGCTAAAAACTGTCTATGGTGGCTTGCTGAATTTACTGCTAAATACTTGACTATTTCCCTTGGAAAATCCAAGAAAGCCAGTGGTTCATTCATCAGCATTCAGTTGTCTTGATGCTGAGATACTTTTGGATTTTTTTAGATTAGTAAACTTGGACTGGTCCTGACTAGTGATTGCTATAGCTTAGCTACTTCTGCTGATATCCTGAACCTGGATGCAAGTCAACTATATGTAGGATAAAGCCAAGAGTCTCATAGATTAGAAGCAACCAAATAACCAGAGGGCATCAATGGTGATCTGAGAAGAGCATAGCAAACAAACAAACTCATCACCAGCACTTGGGCACATGTAGATATGCTGATGGTTATGGAGGTTGTTCTTGGTTTCTGGTCACTAAAAACAAGGAGGGAGAGAAGTAGAACTTCATAACTCATTAATGTGAGTAGCATCAGCCTGGAGAAAGGAGGAAAACGTTGTTGAGAAGAAAGAAGAGTCAACAATGAATAATCTGAGAGATTGTTTATTTTCATAGCAGACTTTCCCAAATGAGTGGAATGTGCTATATGTGAAGCAAGTGCCAAATTAAAGAGGATTTGCCAGGGCAGACCTTCTGAGCACTTCATAGCAATGGGCCAAAAGCTCCTTGGGCACGGACAAGTGAGAATGGACCCTAAATGGATGTTATTACTGACTTTTCCACCATATCCCCTTTCCATTCTCATTATATTTTAGAACCCATCTGCTTCCTCGACAATTAATTCTGGATATGTTCTTTTATTTTTGGTTTTCTAACCGACATGGCGTTGAATAATTGAAAAGTTGCACTGACTTCTCCCACCAGAAGGGTTTTTAATCCTCCACATTATATTCACTATCATAATGAATATTGCAGCTCAATATCGCCTAACTTCTTCCCTTTAATTGCATCACTACTTAGATCTCTTTTTTTCATATATCATTAATACTAAAAGTAGACTGGAAAAGAAACCCCAACAACTAGCAAACAAAGTCAAAGCAGTATGAAACCGGCGAGTGTAAAACTGCTTTTGGAAAACATAAAAGTTGTCCTGAAGCTCACTGGCCATTGGGACCAAACTCAGAATTTGGAAACACAACACAGCAGATGTTCTATATTCATCAATCAGCCGTGTGAATACAAAGTGACCCTGCCTATTAATCTCAAAGAGATCAAGCATTTATTGAAATCTGTAAAGACTTTATATTGGTCCCAAGAATCATTCAAACAAGGCACTGCTATAAAACCAATTCAGCTCATCATGCATTATTTATTCCCAATATATCTCTTTGTAGCATTGAGCGCAAACATCTATGCTTTGAATTCCAATCTCATCTCGATTTACAGCATAAGCTTCCACCTTTAATTAAAAAATGAATAAAACCTTGAATTGCTTAATACTCCTTTGAAAATAGCAATCTCTTATGTTTTTGAAGGGAAAACAAGCAAACAAAAAAATATCATTGTATGAGCAAATAGAAACTGGACATACAGTCAGTCCTTGACTTACAACCACAATTGAGCCCAACATTTCTATTGTTAAGTGAAACATTTGTTAAGTGAGTTTTATCCTATTTTACGATTTTTCTTGCCACAATGGTTAAATGAATCACTGAAGTTGTTAAGTTTGTAACACGGTCGTTAAGTGAATCTGACTTTCCCCAATGAATGTGCTTGTCAGTTCACAGAAGATGATAATGTGAACCCAGGACACCGTCATAAATATGAGTCAGTATCCAAGCATTTGAATTTTGATTACATAACCATGGGGATGCTGCAACAGTCATAAGTGTGAAAAACGAGTCATTTTTTCAATCTCGTTGCAACTTCAAATGGACATTAAATGAACTGTTGTAAATTGAGGACTACCTGTATTTAATAGAGAAAATAATGCAACCATTACCTGTTGATTTCATTGGAACTGGACAGCTATAACAAATGTAAATAAATAAAATAATGCCTTATGTCAAAAGTTCAGTAAAAATGAAAGTCTATAATAAATTATCAACTTTTTTCTCAAGATGAATATAGGGGAATTACAAAAAATATTCAGTTGATGACATGGTGTTCTTATTGATAATGTTACCTAAAATAAAAGTTGGCTTCTGTAAGAGAGGTGAGATGATTTGCTTGATCTACCAGAAAGTCTTTGGACTGCAGTTCAATAGCAAAGATTTTATAAACTTTATGAAGAAAAAAATATTTTTGCCATAGCAGTATGATCGCCCATTTTAAGGTTATTCAACCAAATGTATATCAAGCATTGGCAGAAACAGCATGTGGTGGTAGGGGGAAATGAAGACAGACAAATATGTAACAAAATATCCCTACAGATATAGCACTGATGAAGTTACCTCATCAGGTAATGAAACGTCTTTAAGAAAACAACAAAGTTCAGAGAGCACCAAGAATTCCACAGTTCAACCCTGAGCTATAAATATTCTCTTCTATTGGTACCACAGATGGGTGTCAGATGCTTCAGACAGCACACAAATGGAAGGAATTTGCCTGTAGGCTATCCTCAGCTAGCACTGATGATGTTACCTAGTTGGGTAATGAAACATTTGCAAGAAAACAAGCAAGTTCAGAGAGCACCAAGGACCCCACATTTGGCTTTACCAGCTGAGAGAGACGGAAGCACACTCTGTTTGGAAAATTAAGGATGAAAGCTGAAAGTTGGAGGAGAGTTGTGTCTCACACCAAACAAGGAAAGATCCAATTTTGTCATTGGTTAAAAGAAAGTAACTAGCACTCAAGGAGATTGAAAACCTTGAAATTCATTTTTGGAGGGTGGAGGAGAAGTTCTTTATCATAATGTTCACAAGAAAAATTAATATTTGTGTGGCAAAATATGGTGTTCAACCACATTAAACTGCTTGACCTTCTAATGCTCCCTGGAGTCTAGCTTGTAATTTTCTACTGTCAGTGTTAGTGTTGTGTGAATAACTGTGAAATAAGCTATTATTTGTACATCTGTTTTACGGTGCCAAAGGTGAGTGACACCATTATAAATATCAAATTGGAAATGTAAGCAAAACATACCTTTAAGCATCACTGAAAAAAGCAGAGAGGAGATTTCTCAGATAGAAGATGAGCTGCCGGAAAGCATCTTGCCTTCAAAAACCAGATTGTCAAGGTGCACTTCATAAAAATTATTGAACAGAAACAAATGTTTGTAGTGCCACTATATAATAGCATTGCAATAGGTTATGGGCTATTGTATTGCGCACATGTCTTAATGCAGCACAATAAAAGAGCAGGAAAAATTTATGTGTTTCATTTTTTTTCAAATCAGGATCATTGCCCAGGAGTGACATGGAACATTTAAACATCATTCTAAGTCAGGCAATATCATTGGCTGCTAAATCTCTGAAGATCTGCAAGAGGAATAATGAAAAAAATATCATGTTGCTATAAAGTAAGCATTTCCCAACTTGGTGACCTCCAGGTGTATTGGGACTACAATTCCTAGGATTCCCATACTGGCTGAGAGTTTTAGAATTTGCAGTCCCAGTATATTTAGGAGCATAGAATTGGGAGACGAATTTAGAACTACAAGTAGTCCTTGACTTACAATCACAAATGAGCCCAACATTTATGATACTAAGTAAGACATTTATTGAGTTTTGACTCATTTTATGACCTTTCTTGCCACAGTTGTTAAATCACTCGTTGCTTCCCCATTAATTTGCTTGTTAGAAGGTCTCAAAAGCTGAGCACATGACACCGGGATCAGAGGTGGGATTCACTTACCTTCCCTACCGGTTTGCAAATGTGAGCTTGCGCATGCTCTTTGCTTGCATGCGTGCCTTCCGCAAATTGTGGCAAATAGGACGGCATTACATCCAGGTGGGTGGGCGGGGCCTACCACAATGGGCGCTACCGGTTCACCCGAACTGGATAGAACTAGCTGAATCCCGGGACCCTGCAACCATCATATATACACATGCCAGTTGCCAAGTGTTTGAATTTTGATCACATGACCATGGGGATGCTGCAATGGTCGTAAGTGTGAAAAATGGTCATAAATCACTATTTCCAGTGCCATTGTATCTTTCGATGGTCACTAAACAAATGGTTTTAAGCCAAGGTCTATCTGTACTCCTTCCTCCCACTTTCCCCACAATAATAACCCTCTGAGGTAGGTTGGGCTGAGAGAGGGTGTTGCACACATCACACAGATGGACCTGTAAAAGTTTTAATCAATCCATCATGACTGTCTGTAATTTTGATCTTCTTGATAAACCTGGAAGATGCTCTTAGTGAGATGAACCCACAAAAACCAACTAAGCACTGTTGTAACCTTGAATGGCCACTAAGTGAACTGTTGTAAGTCGAGGACTATCTGTATAGCATGGACTACAGCAGACAGTGATGCGGAGAAGTCAGTAGATGTCAAATGAAACAATAATACAAAAATATAAAATTGGTTTTGTCTTAAGGGGAAAGACCAGCTCGCAAAGACCCCCCTCTGCCCCCTCTGAGAGTTCAGGTGAAACCAGACAATAATCACCAGATCACCATACTGCCAATTGTTATCCATTTGGGAAACAGCTGCTGGGGCTGCTGGTAATTTGGAAACAGATGTGATCAGAAATAAAGGAGGTATTGCCTCTAAGAGTTCAAAAACAATATCAGTGGGAATCATGAACCAGGAGGCCCTTTAATACGGAACATTCCATCTTCTTGTGCATTATGACCAGTTGCTGTTGCCGTACTGACTCTGCCAGACCTTTCTGACACTGAGTTTTTAAGCTACAAAAGGATATAAGGCCTAAACAATCTGGTTCCTCTCAGTGGTGAAATCCAATTTTTTTTACTACCGGTTCTATGGGGGTGGCTTGGTGAGTGTGGTGTGGCTTGGTGGGTGTGGCTTGGTGGGCATGGCAGGGGAAGGATACTGCAAAATCTCCATTCCTCCCACACTCTGGGGGAAGGATATTGCAAAATCTCCATTCCCACCCGACTCTGGGGCCAGCCAGAGGTGGCATTTGCTGGTTCTCCAAACTACTCAAAATTTCCGCTGCCGGTTCTCTGAACTGCTCAAAATTTTGGCTACCAGTTTATTTTATTTATTTATTTATTTTATTGAATTTGTATACCGCCCTACTCCCGAAGGACTCAGGGTGGTGAACAGCCATGGAATAAAACATATAAATACAAAATTTTAAATAGATTAAAACGAATTAAATAATTTGGCTAAACAAATTTAAAACCCAATAATTTAAAACCAGATTTAAAATTTCCATTTAAAAAAGGGAAAGACTTAGGTCAGGCCGGCTTGATGAAATAGGAAGGTCTTGCGCGCGCGACGGAAGGTACGCAGATCCGGGATCCTCCGTATCTCCAGGGGGAGCTCGTTCCAGATAGTAGTTCTCTGAACTGCTCAAAATTTCCGCTAGCGGTTCTCCAGAACCTATCAGAACCTGCTGGATTTCATCCCTGGTTCCTCTGTATATAACTGAAGGGACCCTCCCCACCCCGGGTTTATGAAAATTTAGCTTTACCCCCTTTGGTTCTTCTTTCTATTTTTGGACTTCCTAAAGGAACTGGGGAAGACAGAGAGGGGGGAAAAGTCTATAAGCCCTTAACAAGAGATAGATGATGGTTTTTTTTGTTTTTTTTTAAAATCATTCTATCATGGTGGTTCTTTGCTATTTCTGC
Organism: Arizona elegans; assembly: GCA_022577455.1. Classification (NCBI taxonomy): domain Eukaryota; kingdom Metazoa; phylum Chordata; class Lepidosauria; order Squamata; family Colubridae; genus Arizona; species Arizona elegans. Next base: position 208,048,894 of record JAKOOJ010000001.1, on the reverse strand, counting down.
ATTTCCTTCCTGAAATGGTATATAGGGATGGAAATCAAATGGGTTCTTTTGCAAGATATATCCTTGTTGCTGATGTTCATTGCTCAGGGGATTTTGTTAAAATGCAATGGATGAATTCTTTGCATTATGTTGAAACTATATTGCATAAAAATCAGACTGTCATTCTGCTCTCAGAAATCTCTTTCTTTCTCTCTCTGTCTCTCTCTCATAGTTGCTGGATATTGCTTTTTAGACACCAGTTTAAATTGGGGAAAGCTGATTATTCCCCAGTGAGGATGAGCAAGAAATTCTATCCTTTGTGGCTAAATATTTCTATACTGAAACAAATGAAGTTTTTCTATAAAATATTCAAAACGGATAAACACAGAACATAGAAATACAAGGTATTTAATGATTTGTTGACAACTTCATGATTACACAGTAATCTTTAGGAAGGAAAAGGAAAGCATTGCCATATGGATGTATGGAACTGTTTAGCCTACAGAAAGTCCCACCTGTTTTTTAGATGAAGAGACAGATTTTGGAACTCATATTGATCGATAAATAACAAGTTTTTGGAATGAATTTTTTCAAGAGTTTTCTTTTCCATCCCTTCTAGATTGTTCATAGTAAATTTAATGGGCTCATTTATTATTTACCTTTCAAACTATTTCACATCTGTGAAGTGAACAATACCAGCTCCAAGGGTGCCTGCATTAAATGGCTGCTTTCTTATAACTAACAATTAACATGAACTGATTTACCTTTACAAGGTAAAGGTAGATTTACCTTTACAAATGGCTAGTCACTATTATCAATCTATTTCTTTTGAAAGGCAGGATGTTAGCACAAGTCTAAAATAGCCCAGAGTTGGAATTGTGGATGAATCATGACTGACTAAAGACCACTCCAAACTGTGAAGACAACAACTGTTAGGATGAACAAAGGACAAATGAGTAGATCTGTTCTCTGGAATCTCTTCAGAGATGGGAAAAAAGGGGAGATTGCCCACAAGTGCTCTGAATGGCAGCTCTCACCAGGGGATGGTAAAACAGTGGCTTCCCACTGGTTTGAGTGCCAGTTGCTGAGGAGATGACATCTTTGCTCTTAGAAACAGTAGAACCTTTCATAAAGACATTAAGCCAGCTGAACTGACTTTCTGATCACATCTGGGAATGTTCAATTTAATCACTTTATGGATATGACAGACCTTCAAAAGGATGAACTTAATTTGACACCTGCTCTAAGTTTACCTTCTTCTGGTTCCTATTAGTAACTAGTTCTTCTTTGGATTTAAGGAATTTTAAACAGAAACGTAAGGGTTTAAATGAATATGCAAGTGGCAAGAAGCAAAAAAAATTTTTTTTAAATAGACTGGGAGATAAAAGAGATTTGGAATATTGGTTATAGATTTTATATATAATTAAATAACATACCTATGGGAAATGATTAAAATGTAAGTGAGACATGATGAAAATTACAAATAGACACTTAAGGTAACAATAGGGCCAGGCAGAAAAGAGTTAAAATGGCTAAACTGATTATAACTTTTATTTGTCTCAAAGAATCCTTTGAAAAAGTGGACTGAAATATTAGCTAATATCTCAAAAATTATTCAGATTTCAATGGATAAACTTATGGAAGATGATGAGATTTTTTTTTTTTAAAAAAAGCTTTTACCTGACAGATATTATAGAATTTGAAGGCATGGAACAATGTCTGTGGAGGTTCTCAGTCATCCAGGTCATAGTTGTCTCAAAGGTGCTTTTTTCTTCAAAAGGAAATGGGACTCTTTTTTTCCTTGAGGGAGAAGAACAAAATGCTTCATTTCTCATCCAAGAAGCTTCATCAGTTGTGATGGTGGGGGTTATAGAAGGATACATACTGACAATTGGGACTGGTTGGTGCAGGGAGGAAAGGATAGGTTCTGACCAGATGATTGGGTGTGTGTGTGTGGAATAGAATGTCAAATTTTGCAATGCTATTGGGGTGATTTAAAGGCCAAGATTACGAAGAGCAAAAAGAAGAAATATAAAGTTGGACTATTTGATCAGGGCTAAATTATTTGTCTGGTATTTCTGGTAAATCCTAACGGGCATTTTGTTGAAGCAAAACTGAAAAAAATATGATTTGTGAACTGTGAATAGATAAAAGTTAAGCAAAGGAAAGAAAAGGGTTTTTTTTCTTGAAATTTGAAAGGGAGATTTAAAAGTTATTATATTCAAAAATTATTATGTTAGCTTATGCTCAGTGTGATGAAGATTGGAAACCACATATTTACTATTCTCTTTCTTTTTTCCTTCCTTCCTCCCTTCTTCCTTTTTCTTTACTTCTCTTTTTTCTTCTACTTTTTTCTCTTTTCCCTGCACCTTTTGAACTTTTTTTCCTTCCAGTTTGGTTTGTATGAGTTTTTTTTTACTGTGTTTACTAAAAACTTAAATAAACTTATTAAAAAATAAAATAACCCAGAGCTGACAATCTTATGTCAAGGGCTTTGATAAATCAGTCAAAGCACGTTTCAAGTTTCTAAAGCTATCAATCAATTCATTATGTAATATGAATCTCTTCTATCTTTTCCTCTTTTACAGCTTCTTTATTTTTTTGCAAGCAAAAAGATGCAAAAGGTATTAACTGAGACTTTCTATGATCTCATGGCTAGTGACAGTGGATAGTTTGGGAGTGACTGAGAAAATTCAGCTTCAGATCCCAACTATGCATCTCCTTAGATCTTTTCACCAGCCTCTTTCTACGGATATTCTGATTTGTGACAAAATTTGCACGCTGACTTGATCTCCTGGAGGAAAGGCAAAATATAAAGTAAGTTTTAAAAAACTCACAATTTTAAAAAAATACTTGAAAGATCACATCTACTAACATTCTTTGAGCATGGAATGAAATTATGCAATGAAAGATTTACTTGGAAATCCTTTTGCAATAAAAGAGGGGTAAGAACTTTTCAGTTTATTCTAATCTCTAAGATTTGCAGCTTTGTAAGTGTTAGCCCCTTTTTCTTTTATTTCATCTACATTTGAATTAGGCTTCAGAACCAGGAATCGTTTCCATACATGTGCTATCTCAGATAATGGGCATATTGAATATCTCTGAAACAGCTATATCATCTTCTTTTCAACACATTGATACCTTTCTTCCTTTCATAGGTAAACAACTTGGACCAGCTATGCATGACAAGCAGCCAGTGAGTAAAATCTTCATTCATGAACTTGGTATACAATTCATTTTGGAAGACCTACAATAAAAATAACATTCATTTTTCCATTATCCCTATCTTATTTTTGTAGTGATATATATACGAGAGGTTCATTCCCAGTAAATTAGAACTCCACCCTTCGAGAGCCTTTATTGTAGTTTTCATCAACAGTTTCCATATGAGCAGGGGTGAAATCTAAAAATTTTCGCTACCAGTTCTGTGTGCGTGGCTTAGTTAGTGGGTGTGGCTTGTTGGTCAAGTGACTGGGTGGGCATGGCTTGTTGGTCAGGTGGGCGTGGTCAAGTTGACATCACTTCTTTGCCCCTTTTTAACCTACAAAACACAACACAACACAACTGGCTCACCCACAATATAAAAGCAGCTGTGCTAGACCCAAAATGGCCCCTGCAACAAGCAAGTACTTCACACAGCCACAAAAAGTCCCAAAAACCAACTTTCACACTTCACACACACAAAATTCCACATACAGCTTTGTGAGATTTTGTGTGTTTGTGTAGTTAGAGTGAAACACTACAGAAACACACCAAATCTCAGAAAGCTGCACAAATATTATTTTATTTTATTTTATTTTTATTTTTATTTTTATATAAAAGCAGCTAAATTTAAAACTTCCTAAACTTTAAATGGCTAGGTCTAAAAAAAAGAACAACTAAAAAAACCCCCAATTAACTATTTTTTTAAAGCTCCCAAAGGGGAAAAAAACTTACCCAATTGAAGGGACAAAGGCAGGGAGGCAGATAGAGCTGCTCACCGATGAGCTTGATTGCAGGCAAGGAAATTCAGTTGCTTGCTGATGCAATGGATTGCAGGGATTACAGCAAGCGAAGCAAAGCAGGCGTTGCGACCAGCAGCTCAGGATTTGAAGAGCAAAGGTAAGCAAGCTAGAGGCTGGCGGGCAAGGGATTTTTGCTACTGGTTCTCCGAACTGCCCACCACCATCGCTACCTACTCGCCCAAGCTGGTCCGAACCAGGAGCATTTCACCCCTGCATATGAGGATGTACCAAAAGCAATGGAAATATGTGGACTGAACAGGACTTAGACAAATATCTGCTAACAATACAAGAGAGATCACAATGGATAAGATGCAGCAGTGGAAAAACAGTATATATTTATAACAGAAGTTTTATAGATGGATGCAAATAAATCTACATATTCTCATGCAAAAGGTGGCAGGAAAACACAAAAGGGTATTAACTGAGAGCTTCTGTGATTTCATGACTAGTAACAGTGTCATATTCTTGAACTGGGCAAAATAGTGCATCAGAGGGCAAGTTACCAAAATACCTTACATAGTGTAACTAACAGAATATGACCAAAATCCGTTAATCACTAGATTTGTGAATGGAGGCAATGATATTTGGAAACGTGTGGATGGTTTAGTTCTATTGGCTATTGCTGCTGTGATCATGTGATATTCATTTTCAATGTTTCGTGACAGTTTCCCAGCTATTCTCACAATCCCTTGCTCAATCTCCTACCCATTAGCATTCAGTTATATGCCTGCTGGAAAGGGAAGGGAAGGGAAGGGAAGGGAAGGGAAGGGAAGGAGGCATGGAGTCAGAGAGCGAGAAGGAGGGAGGAAGATTCCTAATGCTCTTTTCCAGATTTCTACAAAGAAGTACAATGGAGAAGCCAGCAGGAAGTCAGAAATCGCTTCTGTTCCCATTGCTTTTTTGTCTACCCTTGGTCGTTCTTTTTCTCTGTTTAGGTAAGGAATCCCAAAGGTGTTTTTTCAGCGCCTGTTGGGATGACCTTGGTTTGCAAGCACCTTTGGGACAACCATGACCTGAATGACTGAGAATCTCCATAGACATTTAGGTAAGGAAATATCTCTGAAATGCTGATTCAACAGGGCCTGAGTTGTCTAGTACATTATACAATTTTAAACAGGGAAATATTTGACACTTTTACATGGCAAAACAGATTCAGTCATTTGGCATACAACATCTAAGAAAAGAGTCAAGAGACTAGACTGTTCTCTTATTATTTTCCAACAGGGTCTCTCTCACATTCCTTTCTATGCCAACATTTGATTGACCTGTTAGGTTGCTGGGTCAAATGTGACTCACTGCATGGCAGCCCACTGTTAATTTTCTTATCTCTGGTTTTGATCCTCCAATCTCTATATGGCCTGATCTTGATTAATTGCTTTCCAGTTCCATGCATCCATACACAACCGTCATGTGTTCTGAATACAGAACCAATTCTTCTATTCCCAAGTGACAATTGTGTATTTTTTTCACATTTCACTCATTTATTAGTCTCACTATTACTGCTAATTCCTCTTCTGAAAAGTTTAAACAAACTTGCTTTACCCAAACTTATAACTTATTACTGAACTTCTAAGACTGATCGTTTTAGTTTAAATTTTGGCAGATATTTTCTGCAAGATTTCAGATAGGAATATTGAAATTCTGTAAAAATGTGATGAATTTGGAAAGTCAATCTTCCAAGAAACAGAAAATGCCACAATTCAATTGGCAGAGGAGGACATACTATAAATATATATTCAGCACTGCTTGTAAGCCCCCCACCCTCAACAATACTTAGGTAAAGGAAAGAGGTATTGCATTATAAGCAAATTTCTAATGCTGGAAGTGACCCAGAGTCATTGCTATGAGATGGTGGCAGATAGATAGATAGATAGATAGATAGATAGATAGATAGATAGATAGATAGATAGATAGATAGATAATCTTAATTCAAAATTGGGATATTACAGACACACTTTAGAGGCAACACACAGGCCATGTTTCCCCCAGTTATTAATAGTTGTCTTATAAAGAGGTTCCAAAGGCCTTTGATGATGACATAGTCATATGCATATAGGAAATTGTTGGGAACCTTTGGCCTTCTTTTTCCAATAAGCATGAAATAAAAACCTCTCATTTCTAAACTTCAGCATGCAGATGTTTCATGTAAATATAAAAAAAATGGCAATAGCTGGATCACACCTATCATTAGGCTGCATAAAGTGATCTCTCTGGCAGAAGGATTAATATGCTATAATGGGGTGATGACTTAGTAGTCAATTAATGACTTATCATTAATCCTTATTTCCCACCAGAGGGAAAAGGGGGGTGGGGAGGGTTGTTACTACTTGCACAATTTGGATGAATGGGAAACAACATATGTTGCTCCAGCTTGGATAATTAAATGACCCAAGACCATCCTGACAATAGTAGCAAGTAGAGTACTACAGGAACACTAGTTTCCCTTAAATAATTGATCTCAGTGTCTAAATGCCCTTTTAAAAAACAGCTACATCTTTACGTATAGATTTTTTTCTGGCATTCGAGAAGTTATGTTAAGGATAAAATGGCTATTGAGATTTGCCTATAATGCATCCCCTGTCTTTTTACTTTACCTGAATATTAGGAAAAGGTACAAGCAGAGCTGAATACATATTTATATGCTGCTTTACCCATTGGTTCCTGGCATTTTCTGTTTCTTAGAAGAAATTGTATACACATGTTAATGTATACTTTATTAAACAAATTTAACCAATGTTTTGCCAAATTTGGTTTAGTGCCTACATAGGTTGAATTCTCCACGTTAATATTGCAGTTATTTGCAATATTCCCTAATTAGATATAACAGATTCAAGGCAAAATCAAGTGAAATTTTAAAATTTGAATTCACTTGTAATAAGTCAATGGATGCATGTCACAAGGTCTTGTTTTTTAAAAAATAATAATCTCATTTTGAATCCATTTTGAAACCATCTTACTGGCTGCTTATGAAAGTAATCAGGTTTTCTTGCTGTACTCTTTATGCACCATGTATAATGATGTATATTTACTTGACATTATGGTCTTTTCTTTCCTATTTATTCTTATCTATTTTTTCTTATATCTCAGTTGGGATTTATTCAGTGGTGGGATTCAAATAATTTAACAACTGGTTCTCTGCCCTAATGACCAGCTGGGTAGGTGTGGCTCAGTTGTCATGTGACAGTGTGGGCGTGGCCAACTCAACGTCGCTCACATTGATGGGCGCTTCGCCTTAGCTGTTACAATGTAATAAGGGTTAACCAGAGGGGCAGTTTCTGTAAGCAGGGCAATAAAGTTTAGGCTAGAAACAACACCAGAATGTTTCCTTCCTGCCTTCCCTACAGGATTAGCCCTGTAAAGTGGAAGAAAACAAAATAAGATTTCTTCCAACAAATGGTTCTCCAAACTGCTTAGAAAGTTAACAAATGGTTCTCCTGAATAGGTATGAACTGGCTGAATCCCACCACTGGATTTATTTACATAAGATCCCAGCTGGGCTGAATTGACAGGTATCTTGGTGGATTCTGATTGTCAAAGTGTTAGCTGACCCAGGTAGAGATGTCAGTTATTCCAATCATAGCTATTACTATCTCTATGAATAAAGAAAATAAAAACACGGTTATAACTTTTCACATTAGACCCATGATCCCCCAAACTGAGGCACAATGGCTTATAAATTGTAAATGCTTTGTTCTTCCATAGCAAAAGTTATGGCAGCATTGAAATGCATATATCATCTTAATGTAAAATGATATATGAATTTCAATATATTGCCCCTACTTTGCTATGGAAGAATAAATGATTTAGAATTTACATGTAACATAAATGGTAAACTTACGACTTAATGTCTCATTAAAAATCCTGACATTCTGTGGGCTTTTAATTCTTTTCTTTGCTATGGATATACCAGGGGTGGTATTCACTTACCTTCGCTACCATTTTGCAAATGTGAGTGTGCGCATGATGACGTACGGGCGAGTGGGTGGAGCCTCCTGCAGCTGCCGCTACTGGTTCTCCTGAACCGGATAGAACCGACTGAATACCACCATTGGTATATACGTATGATAGATGACCATTAATGGGGCCAACTCACACTTAGCAGCATTAGCACAAGAATTGCTTCTGCATGAAGAATTGCCAGGGACAATGTGGTTAAATCTGTGTGCAAAAGGCTGGTGAGATGACTCTGCTTCTGTCACAGTAGAACTCAAGGGAAGAGAATCAGAAGCGTAGCAATAGCAGTAGCACTTAAACTTATATACTGCTTTACAGTGCTTTACAGCCCTTTCTAAGAGGTTTACAGAGCCAGCATATTTCACCCAGCAATCTGGATCCTCATTTTACTGACCTCAGAAGGATGGAAGGCTGAATCAATCTTGAGCCGGTCAGGATCGAACTGCTAGCAGTCAGCAGAGTTTGCCTGCAATACTGCTTTCTAACCACTGCACCACCATGGCTCTTCTTAGATGAGGTATAAGAACAACCCCATTTATTGGTGAAAAGATGCGGTGTCAATCCTCGCTAACAGCTCTGCAACAAAGAAACTTTTAGTCTACTTTCCTGCTTCTAACAATAGTTCGTCTAATATTCCCCAGGCAAATTCAATTTAGACCATTGAATTTAACTCCCTGCTCAGCACAGGAATCCAAAATGAAGCATTCCTGACTAATGACTGTTGCCTTCTCTAGGGGAATTCAATAAATGCACTAATAATTGCTTCCTCAGCCAAACTTCTCCCAAGGCTAAGAATTTTTGTCACCATTCAGTTGGAATCTACAGTGTTTGTAACTTAAATCCATGATTCTGTGCCTTGAAGTCTAAGATGATAGTCAACAGGTCCTGACATTCATCAATGTTGTAGCCATCCAGGTCTTTGAAGAATGGTATCTAAACTCCACTCACCTCTTGTCTTCTCCTTAAGATGTGCAGCCAGCTCCTTTAATCTTTCTTCATACCCAGTTTAGTTTCTAATCCTCTCATCATCCTTGTTGTCCTTTTCTGAACTTGTCTCAGTACTGAACATACTACTCAAGATGGAGTCCAACCAAAGCAGACTAAAGTAGAGATGTTTTTCCCATGATACTTCTATTTTTTGTCCTTTTTGTAGCGATAATCACATTGCAAATGAAACAGAAGAGCAAACAAGACTTTTACAAAAGAGTTACCTCCATTCAGAGGACTTGGGAAACATGAGATAGAAACCCAGAGCAATTCCATCTTAATTATGCTAGGTATAAGTTGAATGAGAGAATTGCTCTGATAGACTTTCAAGATTCTGTTATATTGCCCTGGTTAACCTGATTTTTGGACTTTGGACTTTTGGACTATTGCCCAGAGTTTGTTAACCTCTCCAGGCTTGAGAGTTGGCAACTGTCATTAGCTACCATGAAAAATTCCTTTTGCTTCTTTATTGTCATTTTGTCCTTATCTGCAATTTCATTCTTTGATCTTTGCCAGCTTCTGCCACCTAAAGATCTCTTACTTTCTGTCATAGTTCTACATATTTCTGCTGGTTTCTTATTTGCACTATGGAGGTCTTTGTGCAAAGAAATTCATGATCTCATCATTTCTTCATCCATTAAGATCTCTTCAATAACCATATTTTCTAGCTGGCCTTGACTTTAGACTCTTAATATATAACTGCAGCCAAGCTGTTATTAATGTTATTTATTGCTGTAGATTTTTTTAAAAATCATGTGCTGTTCCAATAGAAGAAAATGTCTGTAGCTCAGAATTGTGGAGTCCTTAGTGGTCTTTGAGCTTGGCTGTTGCTGGCAGACATTTCATTATCCAACTAGGAAACCTCATCAGTGAAAGTTTGCTCTTTTTTTTATATATATATATAGTAGTAGTCCTGCCTGTTTTGGTGGAGATGTGGTTTTCTCCTTGGGTAACTCCTTGATTAGGGCGTTGTTTTTCTTCTTGTTTGTTTGCTTGGAATCAATCCCTGCTTATCTGGATGTTGGTTGCTAGAAACATATGTTCTTGTCTTTTTGTTTCCTCTCCGGCAACCAATACCGAGATAAGGAATTTTTAAAATAATAATAACAATAACAATGATACATAAGGGAGCTAACCTGTAGGCTATAGTATTTCTGTATAATCTGATAACTGTTTTCCATTTCATACCATTATGCAAAGCATAGAATAAAGCTTTTTGAAACCTGCTGAGATGCTGTATGAAAACACTTACCTTTCATTTATTAGGTTACACCATAGTGGTTTTTGTTGTCTTTAAGCAGTCACACTGTAGATATAATTATCATACAGCATTTATGTCATGTTCAGAGCATTTATCCAAAATCCCAAGTGCCAGAATACATATATTCCTTCCTCTGTAAAATGAAATACTCTTTAGAGATTGCTTTGGTACACAATAGTACGACTAATGGGCAGCATAAGGTATTGTGGAGCCAGAAAAGAAATAATCATTTTAGTTTTCACCTAGTTGTGACATATATTAAAGGTGTTATCTAAGAGAATTAAAGAATGAAACTCTTCACTTGTTTAAAAGTTTTGAGGACTCATTTGGAGAACCAGTTTGGTCTAGTGGTCAAGGCATCAGATTAGAAAATGGGAGGTGGTATGTTCAAGTCCCGCCTTAGTCATGAAAGCTGACTGTGTGACTTTGGGCCAGTCACTCTCTCTCAGTCCAACCTACCTCCCCACCTGGTTGTTGTGTGGAAAATAGGAGGAGGAAGCTATGTTGGATATGTTTGCGGCCTTGAATTATTTGTAAATATAATAAAGGTGGGATGAACAACAAACAAATAATGCTAAGTTTATCCTGGAGGAAAAGAAGGGAAAACTTTCAAGGGCCTAGGAAACTGCAAAGATGTCCTTTCAATGATACAAGGCAATTCTGAGAGGATAATTTTGGAGGGTGATGAAGAGCTGGATCATTTATTTATAATACATTGATTAGATACATATCCTGTCTTTCCTTCAGGAACTTAACTCTGGCTATATAGAGTTCTGGATTCCAATTTTATCTCACAATAACAACTGCATAAAGTACATTGGGCTGAGAAACTGTGACTGGCCCAAAGGCATGCCATCTGTCTCTCAGCTGAGTACAGATTAGAGGCTAGAAGCTGGTGTCCCGTTTCAGGCCCAATGCTGGCAGTAATCACTCAGGAGAAGCTAAGAGCCACAAGTTCCAAAGTTGTTTCCAAAGCTAGAGATTGAAAGCCAAGAAAGCAATCAACTCCAGTCTTAAATCAAGGTTACATAAGTGGTGTCCAGGAATGATTTGAAAGGTCAGTTTAATGAATTAAGGAAGCATATGCTATGATAGGGGCTGGGCAACAGAGTGAGGATATTAACTGTTTCTAGCATCAGGCCCTGTAAACCAAATTCTTAGATCTTAACACCAGGGCCTATAAATCACATTCTTAAATATGAAAACTGCTCATATAAACCAAGTTCTTAAATGTTAAGACTTGGTATTGCCTTTATGGCATGGTTCTGTGTTGGAGACTGAATTCTGCAAAACATCTGTATTCTTTAAGCCCTATGAAACATAGGCTCCATTTCCATATGCTTTCTCTCCTTAAGATCTAGGGAAGATTTCAACAAATTCAACTGAGTTGTTATTTACAGACCTTTTCACCTCAGCTACCATTCTGGAAATTGTGGCACCCGCATATTATTTTCAGTCTGAGTCTTCTATTTCCTGCTTTTTGGACAAGAACTTCTACAGAGGACATCTTTTTTGATTTAGTCCAGCAACTTACCTAAACTGTTTCTTACTCATGATTGGTGCAACCAAATAGTCTGTCTATAATTAGCTTCCAGCAGCCTAGTCCCACATGACTAGTGAGTTGTCACAAGCTAATACTTTCACCTTTATGGCATGGTTCTATGTTGGAGACTGAATTCTGCAAAACATCTGTATTCTTTAAGCCCTATGACGTCTTTATACGTCTTTATATGACGTCTGCAGATTTCAACAAGAAATAGAACATCACACATTGGTTGCCAGATGTGGCTTTAAAAATTCTTCCTCTTACAAGTTACCTTATTTTGACGTGTGTAGAGGGCACAGGTCAAAATAAAGTGGATCTAAAGGAAAAAATTAAGCTTCCTCCCATCTTGGTATAGTGTTTCTAATACTTACAGTAAAGTAAATGAACAAAATTTGAATGGAGCTATATATAATGTAATATGTAATTCAGTAATGTGTATTTTGATCTTTGGAAATAATTGTAGAGGGTAGAGGAACAGGATGAAGAACCAATAGTCTCAAGAAAGCCAAGACAAAGGTCAGATAAAAGAAGAAGGACTCCAGGGCAGGAACGTAATATAATGTATTTCAGACAAGACCCTTCCTAATTCACATAAAGATAAAGGAAGGAAGGAAGGAAGGAAGGAAGGAAGGAAGGAAGGAAGGAAGGAAGGAAGGAAGGAAAGAAAGAAAGAAAGAAAGAAAAAAAGAGGGAAGTGCATTTAGACTTGCAATATTTTGTTATTACAGTTTTACAATAAATGTAGACCAGACCTGTATGACATTGGATTCCTAATCTAAGGGCTGACATAATTCAGTGGGATTTCTCTTATGTTAAAGGTTTATAGTCCAAAATCCACTTACCTGACAATTCACTGAATTCTATGGGAAGAATTGAAATATTAAAATGGGCAAGAGATGATGGATAGAGGAAATGTTTTGTAACACAAAATTGGCATTATTAGGAGTTAGAATAGAGGCAGACACAAGAAATAGGGGAATAATATTATGCATATTTTTATATAATATATTAAAAGTAATAGCTATATTACCAAAAATCTTACAAGTTGAAAAAACTAGGATGGGTCCCTTCTGAGATGTTTGCCATAGCCACATTCCTGCTGGAGCCTAAGCTTCAACTTATCCAAATGTTCCCCTGGCTCTTGTTTTTACCCATCTCCTGAGGTCTTTCCCACATTCCATTGGAAATACCATACCATAACAACCCTTGCAGTCCATGTATAAAATGTCATATTTTATATTAAGTTAAATATAGATTACAATATCAAACATGTTTTGAATATTTGCATGGTTAACCAAGGCACCAAACCACTTTTTTCCTGTTCTAGAAAGTCATTCTATTCTATGAGGAAAGGACCACTCTGACATACAAGGATTTGGTGTGTGTTCCCTTTGCTGGCTAATATTTATTATTATTTATTTATTCATTAATGAGATTTATATGCCACCCTATCTCCAGCCGGACTTAGGGCGGCTCACAACAGTTAAGAAACATCTAATAAAAAGTTAAAAAATTAAATCCAAATCTCATAATTTAACAATTAAAAGTACAATTAAGATTAACAAGTTAAAATTAAATTAGAATTAAAACCCCATCAGTCCAGGCTGGCCAAACGAAACAGCCATGTTTTCAGGTTGCGGAGGAAAGAGCGGAGGTTGGGGGCCACCCGGAGCTCCAGGGGCAGTTGATTCCAAAGGGTAGGTGCACCCATAGAGAAAGCCCTCCCCCTGGAGGTCGCCAGCCGACACTGTCTGGCCGACGGCACCCTGAGGAGGCCCTCTCTGTGGGAACGCACCGGACGATGGGAAGCTGTTGCTGGCTGCAGATGGTCCCACAAATATCCGGGCCTAAGCCTAAGTATATTAAAGATAATATACTGTATCTTTAAACATATTCTCATGTCTTTTTAAAATCAGAGTACTTACTTTCGTTTCTTAACTAGATGTTTTTTTATTTTTAAATGTAGTAACGAAAAATAATAGTTTGCATGATTTCCAACTTGGTTCCCAAACTGGCTCTAAAATTTTTAGAGGGTTGGATTATGTGGATAGATTTGTGTGGTCATGTTGTGGATGGCATAATCCTTGAAGAAAATAGTCCTAGGCATGAATTGATTGGATCATGGTCTCACCAATGTTTCATCTCCCATTTGTTTCCTTCACTAATCCTGTCCAGGATTAGTTATGCAGAGAAATCATGTTTCATTATCTACCAGGTTCTGCCTGACTACAATCTCAATTTTTGGCATACCGATTAGATTGTGTGAATTTATAATCAATTACATTCATTCCAATTGTTTTAGCTCCACAGCAATATGGATTAGACCCTATGGGTTTGTGGTTTTTTTTTAAAAAAACACAACTTTACAGAGCCCTGGTAGTACAGTGGTTTAAAGCACCCTGTTATTAACACAGCTGCCTGCAATTACTGCAGGTTTGAATCTTACCAGGCTCAAGGTTGACTCAGCCTTCCATCCTTTCTAAAGTAGGTTAAATGAGGACCCAGTTTGTAGGGGCAATAAGCTGACTTTGTATAAATATACAAAAGTATGAAGGCTATTGCTTAACGCATTGTAAGCCACCTTGAGTCTTCGGAGAAGGGTGGCATATAAATCAAATTAAAAAAAAAACTTAGTCAAACTTGAAATAAGTATTCTGATCAAACTTTTTTTTTCCCTTTGGGAAATATAAATCATGTGCAGTGATTGCTTGATTAAACTTGGTTTGGCCTGGCTTTGTGATGATACCCAATTTGGGAAGAGGAAAGCCTCCTATTTTGTGAATAATTAAATGATTAAGAAAGAGCTCCTGTTGCCCTCTTTACTGAACAAAATCTTAACAGATGATGATGTCTTGATGCATGGTTAATAGAATCCCCTTCTGGTTTTCCCCCGCTCACTCCTGAAACTGGCAAGACAATACTTTTAACAGCAGCATGGTTCCAGGTACTGATACTCAGACAGCATCCTCTTTGCACATCTGTTTGTTCTCTCCATTTCCTGAGAACAACTTTCTGATATTCATGTACCTGCTCAAGCATTCAGCATACAAAGTGGGTACTCGGTGATTTAGAGCCATATGCTTACAATTTTATTTTGACAAGCTGCTCTGCTGCTACATATCTGCAGGGTGGTTCAGAGTTCTGGCAAATGACTACCAAAAGCCTATAAACACACTTACAAGTTACCTTCAGCAAATAACTAGTTCATCACAATAAAAGTTTGTGGCAATTAAGTAGAAGGAACAATGAACAATAGAACGGAGCAGGGAATGTGTTGAGATTTCCAATGTTAACTCTGTTTCTAAATTTGTTGCATGCAGTATACATGTTTTCATTTTTTCTTAATAAGTAGAATGCTACATGTGCTTTCACATTCATACTTCCTCATTTTCTCTTTTTTTCCCCTCTTCCAAAAACCAGACATACATTAGCAACCCCAGGCTGCTAATAATGAAGTTCTCAGCAGGTGGTTGAATCTGGCTCATTTTGTCTGGATATGGAAGCTAAACAAGGGAGGCATGTTTGGTGGTGAGACCAGAAATCACCAGAGAACAATATATAATACAGTTGAAATGTCTTTGAATATTAGTAGCTCGGGTTGGTAGTTACATTGTTAGTTTGAGCACCGAGCTTGGCGATTTGGTTGCAAACGTTTCGTCCACGTTTGAGGAGACATCTTCAGTGCACTTTGGATTGTGCTTGTCTGAGGGAGCAGCCTTTAAATACCTTTCTGAGTCCTGGTCTGATTTCGGGTTGTGTGATTGGCTGGCTGTAGTTGCTGAGTCATAGTCCTTAGTTTTAAGTATCGTCTGTGTGATGTAAGTTAGTGCTAGTGTTGTTCTTCAGATGTCTTCTGATGATGTCATGGTCTGGTTTCGCAAATATACATGAATATAATACAGTGGTTGTAGGACAGATACTGAAGTTGAAGCTCAAATACTTTGGCCACCAAATGAAAAGAGAGGACTCCTTGGAAAAGACCCTGATATCGGGAAAGACAGAAAGTGAAAGGAGAAGGAGATGGCAGAGAATGAGATGGTTAGTGTTATGGCCTGTCAGCCGCAGGCCCCTCCAGCAGCCAAATTAGAGGAGGTGGCGGCATGGGAGTCAGGGTCAGCATCAGGGCAACCTGGGAGCTCTGAGGGGGAAGAGGGAATGGAGCTGGCAGAGAGAAAGACAGAGACAGAAGTGGAGGCGGAGCCTGGGCCATCCGTCAGCCCTCAGATGGAGAATCAATAGCCCCCAGGTCTGGAGATGGTTGTTGAAGAAGAGGAGGAACAGCTGGGTCCAGTGCCTGATGAACGGCTGCATAGAAGCCAGAGAAGAGAAGAGCAGTGGAAAGCTGTGGGCTGATCCTGGGAAAGGAAGAATCACTGCTGCTAGCCAGGTCCCACCCTAGCTCTGGGGATAAAAGGCAGGGGGCGGAGATGAATAGATGTGGCAGACAACTATTCATCTTCCAGCCAGCTGGACTTATTAGCCTGCGAGAGAAACTTTTTGCCTGGGCTGCCGGCATTACTAATAAAGGAATCTTTTGAGTTCACATCAGAGGGCTTGTCGTGTTTGGGGAGCTGGGTCAGAACAATTAGATAATATCATCAATGCAATGAACATAAATTTGGACAAACTCCAGGAAGCAGTAGTCAGCAGGGGGACCTGGCATGCTATGGTCCAAGGGTTCATGAACAGTTGGACACGACTTAGCAGTTGAACAATGACAACAACAACGAGCTGTAGAATATTTGTGGAAGTTTTTAAAATAAAGCCACTCCTGAAAGAAAACGATAGCAAATCACGTTGCCAAGTGATATGAACCCACATATGAAGGTACCCATGAAGTGCTTAGGAGTTGACCTTGACTTTAAGGCTTTGGAATGAAAATGATTCAATAGTTATGCTGGCTTCCTCTATTGCTGACTCCTTTGGTTTGTTGCTACAGTCTGAGCTGCTTTTGGCAAGGCTTTGATTTCTTTGCCCTGGGTAGACCTTTGCAGTTCTTCCAATTCTACTTCTTGAATACTTTACTTGGCATTGTAAATCAGCACTGATCTGCTGGCCTCTGTTCTGTTGCTTTTGATTCTGGATGTTGTTTCTTTCCAGAACTGCTGCATTCTTTTCAGATATCCCCTTCTCATTGGATTGGATTTGTAACAGCAGATCATTATTTCTTTAGTTTTTAGGCTTCGTGTGTTTCCAATGGGTAAACAATTTTTCTTCCAGTAGTCCTGCAGCTACCCTGTAGCCCTGGTTGCTCAGCCAACAGTCCTGAATCCTGTAGCCCATTTTTCACCAGATGTCCAAGAACTCCAATACCTAGCACAGTCCTCGTTGGTGTGGGTTACACCAATCTGAAATGGGTTTCTGTAAATTACACATCACCGTATTGTTTATGGCAGAGATACTCTTCCCCTGGCTTCTCTGATGAGACCTCTCCACTATGGTTGAATCTCTGGCAGAGCTTTCATCCTCCTTGGAACATGTAAGTCCCCATAAGCACTTCCAAGTAGTTTCTCATTGGGGCTTATTATATTACTGAGATGGTCATGTTTTTGCTGCATATAAGCAATTTGTATTAACTGGCTTCCTATTGTTGTGGTCTGCCAGCAGCCTGCAGAGCTGGCAGCGGAGTCGGTCAGTGAGGATGCTGGAGAGGAACATGGCCCAGTCCTGGAGCCTGGGGAAGGCCCAGACGAGGGCTCTGCATCGGAGGCAGAGATTGGGCCAGGGCCATCTGGGAGGGATGCACAGACTCTGGAGCCCTCAGAGTCAGACAGCATAGAGGCAGAGGAACAGGAGGAGCCTGTTCCTAGTGCACACATGTGCAGAGCTGCCAGAAGGCAAGAGCAGCTAAAACAAAAGGGATGACTCGGGAGTAAGGCCAGGAGATTATTGGCCCCTCCCATAAGGCTTAAAAGAGAAATGATGGCACTTGGGCCTTTTTTCAGGAAAGCAACGTTGCTAACTCTGTTTCCAGTTGTCATCTCTTGTTTGTTTCTGAACTTCGTGGGGCTTTGCCAAGTAAGGCCTTTGGCTGGGTGTCAAAGAAGATAAAGGTTGGTGAGGACCCAGATTGTTGGGGGCAATATGCTAATGCTAATGCAATATGTTAATATGCTATATGCTATATGCTAACTTTGTAAACTTTGTAAACCGCTTAGAGAGGGCTGTAAAGCAGTATGAAGCAGTATAGAAGTCTAAACAATAATAATTATCCCTTCTTCCGAAGGACTTGTTTTGCAACTAATTGGGACTCAGCTGGGAATGAACATAATTCTCAGCTGTTACAATAAAATAGGTTTGTTTGGGACTAATTGTGTCTTGTAATGACTCAGTAAGCCTAGGTCACAACACCTATGTTTAGATGGTCTCACTGCATATTGTTTAACAAACTGCATGCTTAGGGCAGTTTCTGTGTGAAGACAGTATCAGGGGGTGTTCTGACCCAACCTTAGCAAGTATTGATAAGTCATTTACTCGTGAGTAAAAACAAACCCCTTTTCAAACAGGGTAGGAACAGTCTTTTATTCATGTGGATAAATAAAAAACCAACTGAAATTAGTCCCAACAGACCTGGTTCTAGAAGTCCAAATTGCTTGCTGTATCCTAAAAACGAACAGTTGTCTATGACAAGCGGCCACTCCCAAAGCCCTCCTATTTATTTCCCAGCCAGGGAGGGGCTGGCTAGTGTCCACGTCTGCTTTTCCTTGAGAGCCGGCTTATTATTTTCCTTTGCTCTCCTTTCCTCTCTGCAGATACGCGCATCTGGGATATGCCCCATCTGATCCTCCCCCTCACATAGCTCAGGCCCCTGAAGACAGCTGCCTCTCCACCTGGGGGAGGACGGAAGGCCCTGGCTCTGCCTCTGCCTCTGATGCTGTTTCCTTATCAGAACCTTCCAAAGGCTCCGAAGCTGGCCCAGGCTCTCCATCAACCTCCTCCTTGTCTGACTTTGCTGCTAACTCTGCTGGCAGCCGACGGGCCACAACAGGGGGTAGCAAAGGGTCCTTAATCTTTGTTTTCCCAACTGACTCATGCTCATTTCTAATTTAATGAGCCTAATTGTGTGAAAGCAACTTCTCTAGGACTATTAGTTAAAATGCGGAATTGAGAGTGATCCCTGCTGGAAATAAAATTCCCTAAAACTAATCAGGTACACTTAGGCAAATACCACATGCCAAGAATGAAAAAGCTTTAAGCCGAATTTTTATTCTTTTATGATGGGATATAATTGTACATAGTGCATAGAGGAGTTTCCTATCCTTTATGGTCTTCTCATTTTTGTCTGATTAAAAAAAATGAAATGCAGTTCCATTTTCAACGTTTCTTTCATCTTTTTCTATGCTAGGTGCTTAAGATGAGTAAACTTCTCCTCCTGTTTCACGATAATGACAATACACTGCTTTGTTATCCTCAGGATGGGTCAAAAAAAAAAAAAAAAAAGAAAGAAAGAATGAAGTGACACAAAAAATATTCCCATTGACTTTGAAACTGAATAGGTTCACCTCATTTCCCTGGAGGCCAAATATAATTTATTGGCTTTCATCATCTACAAAATCTCATTCATTGTCTGGACGTTGAAAGGTGTACCTTCCCTTTTTTGGCTATGGATAACCAACCATCAAGGCTTAGTTTCTCTTTTTAAATTAAACACCAAGTATTTACCTATTATTAAAATTAAACCTGGACAAATCTGTTACGCTTTCAGTAATTTAAACCTCAGGCCGTATCATGTACATCAGACAGCTTTGCATCTGTTCTGCCCCAGCTACGGACCCCAAAGAACGCAGCACACACAAAGTCTGTACAAATCTTAGTTTACTAAATTAAATCAGTCTTTTTCAAACAAAGGCTGTTAATTAACTTTCTTAACAGCCTACAAGAATCCAAAGAATAAATAATCGTAATCTTACTATGGTTGGCAGAAAGCCCAGAAGCAATTTGCAGAGAACTAAGATCCAGACGCGAAGGAGAGTGAATGAAGTTGTTCCCTGCAAATTGCCTCAGTCGTCATCCTTCCTTAAATAGGCTAAGTGAGTGGTTAATTAGCCCAAGCCTTAATCTCGAGGAGACCTCCTCCTGAGGAGCCACTCCTGCCTTTTGGCAACTCTGCGCACCCGTGCATTGAGAAGAGGCTCCTCCTCTTCTTCCTCTTCACTTATGGGAGCTTCTGGAAGTTCTGAAGGCCCTGGCTGAATCCCCACCTCTGGCACCACATCTTCTCCAGCCTCCTCATTGTCCGACTTGAGTGCCAGCTCACAGGCTGCTGGCGCAGCACCACACCAGCCTCCTCACTGTGGGAATCAGCTACTAGCTGCACAGGCCACTGACGGGCCGCAACAGCATCATAGAAACCAAATACATGTAGTCCTTGACTTACAACAGTTCATTTAGTGACTGTTCAAAGTTACAACGGCACAGAAAAAAATGACTTATGACCGTTTTTCACGCTTATAATTGTTGCAGCATCCTCATGGTCACAGGATCAAAATTCAGATGCTTGGCAACTGATTCATATTTATGATGGCCGCAGTGTCCCATGTGATCACCCTTTGCCCCCTTTTGACAAGCAAACACAATGGGGAAGCCAGATTCAGTTAACAACCTTGTTACTAATTTAGCAACAGCAGTGGTCAGAAAAGTTGTAAAATGGGGCAAAGCTCACTTAACAACTGTCTGGCTGAGCAACAGAAATGTTCGGCTCAATTATGGTCGTAAGTTGAGGACTACCTGCAATATGAGTTTCTGTGGTTCGTTTCGATATATATGGACTTTAAAAACCCAGGTTCCAATGGGGTAAAATCCATGCGTTTCAAAAGTAAATTTTCAAAGTCTTTACCACAGAGAAAATTCTCAAAAGGAAACAACAAGAACAACAAAACTAGTCTCAAAACACAAAAGGAATTTGGATCAATTTATTTACAGTGCCTGTTTATTTATATTTCTATTCTCTCCTATTTTCCAATTTGCCAAGGACCACTTCACCTCCTTTTTTAAACCTCTCTTTCCTTTTTAAAGTATATTATGGACTAAACATAGTCCATAATATAGATTTCACTCCAAGCTATCTACCAGTACTTAGGAGCTGTTTACTTGGCAGGAGTAATTAATTTATCAGCCTCAAAGCTAAAACCAAGTAGACACTCAATTTAAGCGTCTCAAACCTATAGTTAACTAGGCAACTGATATTTAGCCTGGCTGTTATTGAGTCTACTGTAGAGTGTAGACTGGTGTGTAATGAATCAACCACACATTTACAAATGAGTGTGTTAAATGAAGCAATGGCTACATTGAGATTTTTTTTTAAGGCTATGTGTGAGTAGACACACATCATGTTTTTTAAAGGGCGGGTCAGAAAAAGCGGAAATTTCTCTTTTCTTTGCCTGCTTTATTGATTCAAAAGGCCCACAAGTTAGTTCTTCATTAGCATTTCCAGTGTAGAACATCAAATATGCAAGAGTTCCGATTCTAAGAACTAGGACAAAATTTCAAAAACAACTCTATTTACGAGCAGCATCGTAGTACAAAACAAGCTCTATAAACAACAACAGAAAAAAACAGGAGCACCCAGGCTTGAAACAAAACTGACATGAGAAAAGGGCGCATTCACATTTTAATGATAATTACACACAGTAGAAAACGTCTATTGTTTCTGACCCGGCATTTCGATGTTTTCTGTAAATGGGGATTTGGTAACACATGATTGTAAATCTCTAGCCGCCTGGGTTGCAAAGAGAAATTTCACCCCAGTGACAACATTTTACATCTACAAACTTTTATTGTCTGAATCTTTCTGGATTTTTTTCAGATAGCCTTCTATATTTATTCTGTACAGCCCTCCAAGGAAAGGAATAATTTTATCAGGATTGAAAAGGAGAAAACCATACAAGTAATAGTAATAGCACTTAGACTTATATACCACTTCATAGTGCTTTACAGCCCTCTCTAAGTGGTTTACAGAGTCAGCATTTTGTCCCAACAATCAGGTTTACCCAATCTGGGAAGGATGGAAGGCTGAGTCAACCTTGAGCTGGTCAGGATTGAACTGCTGGCAGTCGGCAGAATGAGTCTGCAATATTACATTCTAACCACTGTGCCACCATGGCTCCTAATCCTAAATTTACAACCAGTGTTGGGACTAGAACCTCCATCACTAAGTGATGCCACCATTAAGTGAATTGCACCCAATTCTACTTACCTTATTGATATGGTTGTTAAGTGAATCATAAAATGAATCCAGTTTCCACCATTGACTTTGCTTATTGGAAATCCCCTGGGAAGGTCGTAATGGCAGTCTTACTACCCTAGGCTGCTGCAACTGTTATAACGTTATGCCAGTTGCCAAGCGCCTGAAGTTTGATGTTACTGCAGGGAAGTTGTAATTGTGATAAGTGTGAGAACCTGTCGTAAGTAACTATTTTCAGAGCCATTGTAACTTCAAACTGTACTTAAACAAAAGGCGTAAATTGAGGGCTAGCTGTACGTAGTTCCTCTTACCTTATTCAGACACAAACTCTCTCTCCCCATCTCATGACATAAAATTTAGAGCTTTGGAAACTTTCTCAAAACAACTAGTTGGGCTTTCTTTAGCTTATTACAGTCAGCAAAATAGTATGTAGGATTTTTTTTAAAATGCAATTAATACATTTTAAACAATTTCCATAACCCTAACATTAATATTACCTTGAAAATATACGACGGCTTGAAAATAAAACAATAAGTTCAGACTGAAATAACTGTAGTTTCCTCAGAAACAATTAATTCTTAGCTTGCAGTTGAAAAGCTCCTTTCCTTTCCTTTCCTTTCCTTTCCTTTCCTTTCCTTTCCTTTCCTTTCCTTTCCTTTCCTTTCCTTTCCTTTCCTTTCCTTATAAAAATTCTGATTTTTTATTAAAAATGTCTGATTAACATCAGACAAACAATCAATAACCTAATCAGGGTGTACTAAGACAAAAACCACACCCCCAACAACATTGGCAGGTAATGCTACTGTATATAAAGAGGGAACTCCACACTCAATAGTACTGAAGTGGTTACTTAGGCAGGTAATGAAATGTTGGCTAACAAACAACCAAGCTCAGTGCACCAAGAAGTCCACAATTCAACCATGAGCTACAGATATTCTCTTTTTTTGGAGTAACAAAACATAATCTAATCTAATACTGGGAAAAATATGAGCCCAATGAATAGCAGCAATTTAGCTCAGAATCTTTGACTTGAATTTCTGATTAACAACTGATAAGCCAAACTTTGACTGAAATTAATTAAAATAGGACTTGACATTGGATACAGGATATTCTTTATCTCTGTTCCAAAATCAAAGTGCCAGCCTCAGAGGAACATATCAGAGAACATATCAGAGGAACAAACAAACAAACAAAAGTTATGGTTTTGTTTTCTTGGCTCCCAAGTCTGAAAGATTAGGTCTTTATTTTGCAGGTGTGTTTGTGTGTGTGTGTATTAGCAGTTTTCCCATTCACTATTGCTTCCCAATAATGCACCCATCCAGCTATATGCTGCCCAACTAATGAATGGTCCTGTCTGCAAATGAAATTAAATATCTCAGTTAAACTGGAAGTGCTAATTGCCAAGCAATGACTCCTTTAATCATCAGGTGATAAAATGTTTAATCTCCAAGGAACTGGTACAGACCAGCTATATAATGATGAGCTTTAATTGCCAACTTAAAAATAAATAAATAAACAAGCCAGATGTCTGTTCTATAGGAGCTCTTCTGTGCTCTTGTAAACTATACTATGGGTTCTCTAGTGATCTCTGAGCTCCATTTGTTTTCTTACAAATGTTTCATTACCCAACTGATGGCCTAGCACTGAAGACGTTGTTTAGCTGGGTAATGAAATGTCTGTAAGAAAACAACAGAGCTCAGTGACCACCAAGGACCCCTCAGTTCAATCCTGAGCTAAAAATATTGTTTTCAATTGGAATAAACCATGTAAGATGAAATGTTGATAAAAGGAAATGAAATCAGCAGCCCAAAATGGAATGATCAGACAGGTGATGCTATATGCAAAAGCAGTACAATCGAACTCGGGGACAAAGCAGATTTACAGATTTAAACCTATACGATTTATTTTATTTATTTATATTTCATATTTTTTAACCGCCCTTCTCTCTCAGAGAGGGAGATGAATGACGAAATGGGATCACACATACATTTTAAATGATTTTTCCCCATCCCTCAGAAGGCATGTTGTATACTGTATTTTTTTCTCCATAAGACACACTTTTTTTCTGCCAAAAGTGGGTGGAAATGTCTGTGCATCTTATGGAGTGAATATAAGTCACAGGAAGCAGTGGAGAATGGCGGCAGTGATCCCCGCTGCCTGGAACAGCTGATTGGCGGTATTCTAGGAGGCCAATCCAACAGCTGATCAGCTGCTCGGCGGTGAAGGCTCCAGCATTCCCTGGTGGAGGCAGCAGACACAGAGGAGGCAGCAATGGTGGCGTTTCTGGTCGGCCAGCCCACTGATCGGCAGGGCTTCAGGAGGCCAGGATCCAGCCGTTGCTGAGCTGCCACTCAGGTGATGGCCACAATGGAGTGGAGCCCTGACGAGCCATGAGGCAGATTTTTTTTTTCTTGTTTTCCTAGGTGCGTCTTATGGTCAGGAGCATCTTATGGAGCGAAAAATACGGTACATGGTAAGTGTAATAAGTTATCTTCCTCCTGACTGGGTAGGGAGTATAAAACTAAACCATGGAAAAAACAGTCAGCTTAATGGTCAGGAAGCGTGTGCTAGAGGAGCTGGGTCAAGAAATTAAAGAAGGATATGGTGGACTCCCTGGAACAATTAAAAGGAGCTGCCCTCATTTTAACGTTATTACTTCTGTATAAATAATTTACCACAATGGATGGCCAAGTCCACCAGTTTTGTTTTCCTTCACATTCATTTTCTTTCAAATTCTTTATGTCCTGTCAGTAAAGCAATTGGTGACTTTTGGAAGCTTGTATAACAAAAATGAGCTAAAGTCTCTTCCTTTTCATCTCCCTTTTAAATATTTCTTTATCTCTCCTGCCAATCATATCTGTGGTCACTTATGAGTTTAGGAAATGAATGCCATTTCTCAGGTGCCAAATATTATAGCTTCCTGCCAAGTGGAAGAAAATGTGCTTTGTGTGCTTTGATGTTAATAAAGCTGTGTTAGATTTGCCATGGATACCCATCTTCAAAAACACTTACACCTTAGTTCAAGGTATGAAGACTTTCAGTCTAAATTAGCTCTGGAATGTCTTTTAAGACTCCTGAACTCTTCTCTCGCTTCAAAGTCTTTCTTGGTGCCATCAGATTTCTATAATGATATTTCCTCTAGTTGCCTACTGTTGCAGCTTCTTGACTTCATACCTCTTTCCTGCTGTATTAGCTTATTTCTTTGAAGTCTTCCTGGTCACAATTGGTATTAATCAGATAGCCATAGCCTGTTGTGAACTGGAAGACTTCAAAGAATTCGTTGAGATTTGTCCGAAGCAATTGAGGTTCAAATATCACTATGGATATAAAATTGTCTTCCTTGACCTAGGAGGACCGAAATTCTTATAAGACAGAGCCAGTCGGCTAACCATAATGTCTGTGGGAATGGAGGAGTTAAAAGTCAACTTATCTGGACAGCAACATATTGGGGAAGGCAGAGATAAAGACTCCATACCTTTGAAATGGTAGAACAAAGAAGCTTTCAGCTCCAGGATTTATTGATATTAAACAGCATCATGCAGCATCATTGACTCTTTAAATAAAGCTAAAACGGCAGGAAGTCGTAGGTCAGATAAAAGGGACTAATGGTAATTTTTGTCCTAACTGTAATCATGTAACTTCTAAAAACTAAACTTGCAAAATTATTCCCTCCAGCTCCATTTTTTTACATGCCTAAATTAATTTACATCCTGCTTTAATTCAATTTGCTTTTATGTAACTGTCTCTTTGTTTTGTCCTTAGGTTATTCTGTGGTTTTTGGCACCCACAGATGTCGCCTGTTTCTGGTTTGGTATGCATATGTCGGTGTCTGTGTGCATATGTTATACATTCAAGTTGATGCATGCTACTTGAAAGGAAAGCCCATTGAGTGTTCTTTCAATCCCTCCCTCCCTCCCTCTCTCTCTGTCTCCCTCTCTCCCTCCTTCCCTCTCTCTCTCTCTCTCTTTCTTTCCCCCCCTCTCTCTCTCCCTCTCCCTCTCTCTCTCCCTCTCCCTCTCTCTCTCCCTTCCTCCCTCTCTCTCTCTCATGCTGTGTGTGTCAATCAGAGGAACTCTAGGGGACTTTAGAGACAGCAATATGAAAAAAAGTTAAAAGGAAAAGCAAGCCAAAGAAACAATATTACACACATCACATTGGAGAAAGGCTAACCAGATCCATCACGTTTATGGTCAATCAATCTACATTATGAGGAAGTGGATCCTTGCCCATTTCTGCACTTAGATACTATCTAATCTATTGATTTACAATGACAATCAAAAGTTAAAACCACTCACAATTCACAAATGAACACACCCACAATTAAAACAGCATAAAAACAGATGGAGCAAACATAAGCAGATGAGAATAAAGATCACTATCAAAACAGTAGTAATAAGGTGCAGTATTTATAAATGATGTTAGACTAGAATCATCAATAGGCAGTGGCCAGTTTAAAGAATGAAATCACGCATTGGCAGATGAATCCACTTGATAGGCTTAAATAATTTTGTTCAGAAGCCTGTCAATGACTTTTGTGAGAAGAGAGTTGTAAAGCTTAGAAACAGTCACTATGGAAGTCCTCACTTACGAGTACCTGTCTTATGTGCTTCACATACAAGAGAGAGAGAGAGAGAGAGAGAGAGAGAGAGAGAGAGAGAGAGAGAGAGAGAGAGAGAGAGAGAGAGAGAGAGGGAGGGAGAGAGGGAGGGAGAGAGAGAGAGAGAGAGGGAGTGAGTGGGAAAGGGAGAGGGAGAGAGCAAACAAACAAATCAACCAACCTCTTGAGGCTTATGCACAAAGATGGAAACGGGGGTCTTTTGGGTCTACATGTCCCAAGTCACCTGAGGCACTGACTATAGGCTACAGCCAACATTTTGAACTGCATCCAGAAAGAAGTAGGAGTTGTCAAATAGAAATCCCTGTTCCCGGGATTAGCTCCGATCATCTGACTTCAGTTTTTCAGGACTGACTCACATATTTATTTATTTTATTTATTTTATTTAACTTATATACGGACTCAGGGCGGCTCACAACAATAAAATCCACAATAACCACAGTACAAAGTTAAAATACCTAAGTAAACCAGATAAAAGTTAAAAACCCATATAAAACCCCATCAGTCCAGGCCGGGGGACTTGAATAACCAAGTTTTTAATTCGCGGCGGAAAGTGCGAAGATCAGGGGCCAGCCGGAGCACCAAGGGGAGTTGATTCCAGAGGGTGGGCGCACCCACAGAGAAGGCTCTACCCCTGGGGACCACCAGTCGACATTGTCTAGCCGATGGCACCCTGAGCAGGCCCTCCCTATGGGCACGAACCGGGCGATGAGAAGTTGTTGCTGGCTGCAGGTGGTCCGCCAAATAACCTGGGCCTAAGCCATATAGGGCTTTATAGGTCACCAGCACCTTGAATCTCACCCGGAGGGCAACCGGCAACCAATGCAAGTCACGCAGGAGAGGTGTTACATGGGAGTATTGGGATTCTCCCATCAAAACCTGTGCGGCTGCATTTTGTACCAGCTGAAGCCTCCGAGTGGTCCTCAAGGGCAGCCTCATGTAGAGAGCATTACAGTAGTCAATACAGGAGGTGACTAGTGCATGAGTAACTGTGCGTAGGGCATCTCAGTCCAAGTAGGGGCTCATCTGGCGCACCAGATGGATCTGGACGTATGCCCCCTGGTCACGGTCATTATATGGTCTTCTAAACTCAACCATGAGTCCAGGAGGACACCCAAGTTGCGTACCCTGTTTACAGGGGGTAAAACTTCACCCCCTATAGCCAACGATGGAACCTCTCCTTTGGACCGAGATGCCGGTACCCACAGCCACTCGGTCTTGGCAGGGTTGAGCCGAAGGCTGTTCCTTCCCATCCAGACCTGTACTGCTTCCAGGCATCAGGCCATCACGTCGAGGGCATCACTGGGTTGGTTCACCTGCTAGTGTGCTTCCTTCAGTCCATAAGATGGGATCAAAATATGTCATTCTGGAAACTGCTGCCTCACGGCATACTTTTCGCCATGCCTCAGGACTTTTTCCCCACCCAAAAATGGTGGCTGCTACTGCTACCTTTAGGAGAGCAGCAGTGCTCTTTCCATCAGCAGGCCAGTGTGAGGAGAGAGAGAAGCAGCTGTAGTGGCAGTGATTCAGGCTTAGGCTCTGCATCTAAGTCACCATCAGAAGAATAATGAATAGAGGTCCTCAAACATGCTTGGGAGCTTCTGAGTTGGAACAGTGGAAGGAGGATTCAGTCTCGATCATCAGGCAAATTATTTTGTTTTGAAACATTATGCCAATAAAGGAGAATATTTGTAGCTCGGGGTTGAAATGATAATGTTAAAACTGATGATGTTGCCTAGTTTGGGTAATGTAATGTCTGCATGAAAACAACCCAGCTGAAAGAACACCAAGGACCGATGAAACATCTGCTCAAGGGCAGAGCATTGAAGCTACCACCAGTATACACCAGATGAGCCCATTCTTCTTTTCTCAACTCTATAGAATGGTTGCAGGATTTGGGTTTCGCTAGTCTAGAGAAAAGAAAGACTAGGGGGGACATGATAGCAGCACTCCAGTATTTGAGAGGCTGCCACACAGAGGAGGGGGTCAATTTATTTTCCAAAGCAGCAGAAGGCAATACAAGAAACAATGGATGGAAACTAATCAGGGAGATTAACCTGGAATTAAGGAGAAACTTTCTAACAGTGTGGACAATTATTCAGTGGAACAGCTTGCCTTCAGAAGTTGTGGGTGCTTCATCATTGCAGGTTTTTAAGAAGAGATGACAGTCACTTGTCTGAAATGGTATACCATCTCCTGCTTCAGCAGGGGGCTGGATTAGAAGATCTCCAAGAGCCCTTCCAGCACTGTACTCATTCTGATAAGTAGCTGTCATTCTATAGCAATCAGGGTAAGTGACTTTTCCATCTGTGACTTCAGCAGATAGAAGAGACCTGACAGCTCCTAACTCACCTGGAGTGCCAGGTAAAGATGTGAAATGGAGAAGAAATATATCCTTCCCACTCTATCACACTGTTGGGGAAGCTTCACTCTGGAAGGATTCCCCAAAGCCGTTTGGTCAATTCTTGGACAGCAAATCCATGCTAGGATCTTCACAATAAGAAAATTGAGAACCAGTGTGGTCTAGCAGTTAAGCTACCAGGCTAAGAACAGGAAGAGTTCAAATCCTGTCTTAGCCATGAAAGCCAGCTGTGTGAACTTGGACCAGTCACTCTTTCTCACAGGGTTGTTGTTGAGGGGAACATAGTATGAGGAATATTAGGTATGTTTACTGCCTTGAGTTATTTGTAAAAATGATAAAGGCATGAAATAAATAAATACATACGTACATACATACATACATACATACATACATACATACATACATACATACCTTGTGGAAGAGCCATATTTGATCTTTCATGAGAATGGGACTTCTCATTAAAACAAACATATTGCTAGTAAGGTTCTTATCTCCCAAAGCAAATATTGGGGATATTGAATCCTGTGGCTGGCTGGAAGCGAGGAATCTTCCCTAGTTATTATCTGGGCCAGATCCCCTCTGGGAAAGTCTAATAGGCTGGAGATGTACCCTGCTTATGTGAATTGCTTCAGCTACCATTTCTAAGATCAGTTCTAAAAAGACTGAGTCAGGTTTTTTTTCCCTTCCCATTCCGTTCACTGGAGGTCATGCCTATGCAGTCATTTTATGGTCAAAAATGAATTGTATTCAAACTGTTGGGAGTGTCACCAAAAATTTACATCTTTCTTCAGAAGCGCTTTCAGTCTTGAGAGTTTTCACAGAATACTAAAAGAGATGGCTGCTCCCCGTTTGAGATTTATAAAGATGTGAGTGAGTGAAGGTTCCTATCTTGCTAGGAACTCTGGCTAACATTTTCTTGTTTCCACAGCTTCAAAGCTTCAGAGGCAATTCTTTCTTTCAGTATGTATGTCATCTACCCTGGCTTTGGTGTTGCACAAGAAGAGAAGACCACAAAGAGATGTCAGGACTTTCTATTTCAGCTACCAAGGAGTAGAACCTAAGCAGCAAGGAAACAGTAGGCAGAACACTTAATTCTGTAAAAAGGAAGAATAACTTACACTTCTGTCACACAGAGTCTTTATTCTATTGAAATACATCTGTCAGCATTCCAAATTAGGCTCTTTTTCAACGCTGACATGAATGAAATGAAGCAGAGAGCAGAAGCATTGATTTATTGCTGAGATGAACTTTTACCTAGTTTTCTGAATGCAACAGATAGTGTTACCTGGGTGATGGAGAGTGGGGGGCACATTCCTGTGAAAAGAACGTGCCGAGATGTAGAGATGGATCTGCATGATGGCCAATGGGACATTGGGGTTGGAGAGCGGAAGAGGAGGGGGTTGGAAGGAGGGGCCAGTTTGGCTGCAACTTGAATCAGGAATGTCGGATTTTTTCTATTCTTAAATAAAAGTGATTCATTAGAGACTTTGCGTTTGAGAATGAAGTTTATTTAAGATAGCACCGAAACCTGACAACATCCCTTAGTTAGATGGCCATTCCAACTAAAGAACAGGAGAAAACAGATATAGTGCCAATTGGAACTGTTGCCAGCTTCTGAAGATTCTTTCTCCACATACACTGACATGTTTATAAAAGTCCCCTCCCCCATTTTCCCAAAAAGAGTACCACTCTCCTGTTTGAACATCTTGATCCAGCTTTAGCCTCACTGGACAGCAAGGTAACAACAATATAGGTTGTCTTCATATTGTAAAGAGTGTATGAGTCCTGCAGCACTCTTTGGTGGCAAACTCAACCCATCAGATGTAACTAAGGCACATGTCACTCAGACATAAGCGATTTGTTAAATGGACAAGGTTAAATGGACAGTCCTAAGGAACTGTCTGTAAACTTCTTTCAATCTAGTGCCTGATAGGGCCATGTAGTGCTTCGGATTCAATTACAAAAAGATGCTTCCAAGCATGTAGGACACGGGTGTCAAACTCACGATGTCACGTTGTCATCATGTGACGTATCATGACTTTCTTCCCCTCTGCTAAACCAGGGATGAGCGTAGTCAGTATGTGATGCATCTGGCCCGCGGGCCACGAGTTTGACACCCCTGATGTAGGAGACTCTTTAAAGCAGCTGCATCTTCTTCCAGAATCATGCAGGTGCCAATAATGTTTCCATCCTCCAGCTGCCGTGCAATCTTATGTGAAGGTACCACTGCTTTGCAGACAAGGACTATCTTTATATTCCACATTCTAAAGCCCTTTAAATCCCAAACTCTGCCCACTGTAGTGAATTATTCATCGGAAGTATTGTCTACAAAATTCATTGAAGCATTTTTCAAAGACAAAAACCAAAAAACCAAAAAATGCCTAGGTCAGCCTTCACTTCTTCCTCTGGCTTAATATACTGGAAAAAACAGATTTTTTTTAAAAAAAGTCGTCTGCAGTAAAAAAAATCTTAATATAAATGTTTACTGAAAAAAATGCATATATATTTCCCTCCAACGATATTGCAGCATAGCTGGGCTAGGAGGAAAGGCAAAAGCTGATTATTTCTGCGAGCATGATTGTACTCGGAGTCCCTTCCAGCATATTCATCTAACTGCAAATATCTAATTGCATAAAAACATCTGTCACCCGGAAAGCTTGTAAATAAAGGCAGAACGGTAAGGGCGTTATGATTATCTTGCAAGGTGCACCTAAGATTTTCATTTGTTTCTTTTCTCCTATCCAGGTGAGCAAGACAGTAGAATTACATGCTGGGCTTACATCTAGCATCTGGCATCTTGTGTCAGTTTCCATTGTCATCGGGGAAAATGTCAACAATAGCAACGGCTGCCAAATAGATGTAGAGTCTTCACAATCAAGTTCCAGTTCATGAGTGCCTGCACACATTCAGCAGGCTGGATCACTGCAGAGAAAATCCCCCATGCCTGGGACACAAAGGCCGAGGATTCCTGGAACTGTAGCATCTAGGAAGCTGCCAGCTGGCATAGACCTTCTTCCTGTTCACGTGGTCGATTCAAGGAATGCCTGCAGGGGATGCCCATTGCCAAGAATCCTTTCTATGAAAGGGAATAATAAGACCTTGAAAGTGGAAAAGCTCTTTCAAGTATCCAAAGGGCTATTTTTTTTTAACTCAGGCAGATAATAACTACATCACAACATTTTGTTGTAGTGAAGTTTAACATGTGGGTTCTAAATTAGCATGGTAGACCGTAATGGGTGATACCTGTTCAATGAGCCTCAAACAAAGACGGATTCTTCTAACTGGAAAGAGCCATCTGTTTCAAACTAAACTCACTGTTCTTCTATATTGCAAGAATCACTTAGATCGGTAAGGTACAACAATTGCTATGCGTGGCAAAATACCTGTTCTGTGATATCATAAATCCCTTCTAATTACCTGAAAAGTTTGAATTATTGTTCACTAGAGTCTGCACAGAAATGCTAATATCACAATCAGAATTAAACTCTGATTTACATTCTACTGGCAACAATGGAATGATCCCATTGGTTGAGACACAGATATGAAAAGAAATAATCTCAGGCAAGCACCTGAAAGCTGATCTTTCATAAAGGTTAATTTATACAGTCCATGGGGTGAAAGTTAGATGAGTCATCACAGAACAATTTATCAATGGAATGGCTTGCTTTGAGAAGTTGTGGGTTTTGAAGAAGAGTTTGGACAACCATTTGTTGGACTAGAAGACCTCCAAGGTCCCTTCCAACTCTGTTATTTTGTTCTGTTCACAAGATAATAGGATGCATTTCTTCATGACATGAATGTGGCACTTGGATGATCTATTACATGAAATAGATAATGGTAGAAGGGATCTGAAGGGTTTTGTTGTTGTTGTTGTTAATTGAAGGTGTCCACTAATAACCAAGAGACAATCAGAAAGGCTTTTGTTTTTTCTTTTTTCAAGCTGGCTGCCATAGATAAGATCAGGCAACCTGTGGGAAAGGAATACATATCCCAGTATCCCTTCCCTTTGGCTTTTGGGTTGCTGAGTACTATAGATCATAAACCATCTGAAGGGTCAGAAGTTGCCCTATTTCCCATCAAAGATGAATAAATAAATCACTTTAACAATTGGCTCCTTCGCCATCTTGTCCCCAGCCTGAGATCTACCCATTAAACTGCAGAGTTCTGCTATTGGTTTTCACCAGACTTGTGTTGGCCTTAATCCTTGACCCGAAGAATTAGTATCTATCTAACCTATCATCCTTTTTTTAAAAAAAAAATTCAAAATTTGGCAAGTGTACTAAACTTTTCTGTTTATATTCATACTGGGAACAATTAGCAGTGTGCAAACATTCAATTCAGAGACAGAAAGTGGTTCAACTGAATCCGCAAAATTGAATTGACTTTCTGAATCAGGCTAAAGAGCCAGTTAAAACCAGGCCTGTCAAAATGGCCGCCCATGGGCTGGATGCATCATGCGCAGACCATGCCCACCCTGGCTCTGCAAAGGCAAAAAAAGTCACGATACGTCACGATACGTCACGTAACGTGATCGAGTTCGACACCCGTGAGTTAAACCGTTCAGGCAAATGAGTCTTTTTTGAAATATAATCCAATTGATTGATTATCTTTGAATAGAGCCAAAACCTAAATGATGTACACTTCTGAATTTCATATACATCTTAAAATCCATGTAAAATGGGTGTAAAACAATTACAGGAGATGCAAACACATGATCATTTTTTTAAGCAAAGGCATATATATATATATATATATATATATATATATATATATATATATATATATATATATATATATATATATATATATATATATTGCCCTTCTCCGGAGACTCAGGGTGGCTTACAATGCGTTAAGCAATAGCCTTCATACTTT
Organism: Arizona elegans; assembly: GCA_022577455.1. Taxonomy (NCBI): domain Eukaryota; kingdom Metazoa; phylum Chordata; class Lepidosauria; order Squamata; family Colubridae; genus Arizona; species Arizona elegans. The sequence continues at coordinate 208,015,128 of JAKOOJ010000001.1, read as the reverse complement.
TGTATATTTATACAAAATCAGCTTATTGCCCCCACAAACTGGGTCCTCATTTTACCTACTTTAGAAAGGATGAAAGGCTGAGTCAACCTTGAGCCTGGTGAGATTCAAACTTACATTAATTGCAGACAGCTGGTGTTAATCACAATGCTTTTAGTCTGCTGAGCCACCAGGCCCAGTTATATGTAGTCAATCTTTAAAATATAGGAAACTAAACTGTATGCAGTGTTCAATGAACTCTGTATTTATTTTAATCTCATGAAAACTTTTTAGGTCTCTCTTCCCAGACCAATCTATAACTTAATCACTTTTACTAGGAGTGAGATTACCTCCTCTATAGTTGGCTACCTCTACAATTCTATGTAATTTCTTTTATTGGATTTCCTTAGGGATCCTGGTTAATAAAATGCCTCTGTGTTGCAGCACTGTTAAGCATGAAACTTCAATGGCCAACTTTATCCCTCTTAGCCTTTATTCTTAGTTTGGGTAGAAAAGCACTGGTCTGCTGTAGCCTTTTTAGCTTTGTCACACAGAGAAATTGCAGCTACCTGGGAAGTATAGTTAACAGCTAAGAAGAAAGCTGTATACACCTGTTGTGCTAGGATGTGTGAAAGAACTGCAGAATTCAGATATTCAAAGAAAAAACAACAGCAGCAAAATATAAAGTGAAGAAAGATGACATCGAGAACAATTAATTAATGGAATAACTTGACTCCTGGAGTTGTGGGCACTCCATTGCTGGAGACACCAATCGGTCAGGAATGGTCTAAAGACTCCTGTCTTGGTCAGGGGTAGGACTAGAAGACCTCAAAGGTCCCTAGGATTCTATTGTTTTATTCTAAGGTGAGAAGTGGAATAAGTAGTTTGTTTTGCACTCCAGATGTCCTATTGTTTTTTCCTCTCAAGTAGTTTTATTTTCAGCCTTCTCTCTAAGAAATGCTTTCCCTCCCCCCCCACCTATTGTTTTATATACAAGTGATCCCTGTCCAAATAATTTGGTTTTGTAGAGATGAGGTTAAAACTTATTATGCTTGCCTGTCCATATTCATACTTTATGAGCCTGCTCTCTGGCCTCACTTTTGGCAAAAATAAATGTAATATTTTAAGCAAGGGAGAATGGCCTTCAGGTCTTGACATAGATTCACTTCCCTGAAATGAATTACTTAGAATATATCACATCTGGGAATCAAATGCTATATTATTGCATCTTGCCTAGACTTGTGTGTTCAAACCATATATAGTAATGTCTCATCTGGGATCTAAACGGGTATAATCCAGTTACCTTAGACTATTGATAAGATGATACAGTATTTTTATTACCATCACAGATCCAAATAATTTTCCAAAACAGAGCATAGAACTAATGTATGGGAACTGTTTTAATTTTGTATGGTTTACATTAAAAAATGAGCAATGCAAAATTAAAACAATAAAAGAAACGAAACCAAAATGATGCAAACATAATCAAAATTTAAAAAACAATATGATATGAAAATGTTATATAGTTTCTTTTGCTGCTGTTAAGTAAAATGTAATATATATCAATCAATATTTTTCAAGGACAGTTGATTAATAAATGAGGAGTACTATTATACCCCTCATCTCTATAAAAATACTTCCCTTCACAAGGGAAAAACATAGATCAAAAATTCATTCTCCACAGATAGGCAAACGTGATTACCCCAGAGAATGTCATCAAGTAGCCATCCTTAATAAAAGAGAATCTAAACTTTGCATAGTTAGATGAAAACTCTACTGTAGGATGTCTTTGAAATACCCAAGAAATGTAGACAGAAAAGATGACGCTTAAGCATTTAAACTGCTAAAAATGCTTAGAAATTTGTTTGTCAATCAACTATGTACCTAACAAGGGGCACTTTGCTACCAAGTTTAGATTTTTCAAACTTGATGGTAAAATAGTTGGTTGAGAAGAAGCCATCAATGCTCACACAAGATACTTCCACTCAGTCTTGGGTAGATTCATGTTATCAGCATTCAATGAAAAGGCAATAAAAGCATTCAATTAACGTTCAGTCAGCAATGAAAGGAAGCTCACAATGAAATCATTGATATAAAGGTGAAGTAGAATCAGAGCAAGGACCTTCTTTGGAAACTATCTAGAGATGATCAAATTGCTTACTCTATCACATTTTATTGGTATTATCTGATTTTTGTACAGGCAAGAGATTAAATACAGGGTTATTTCTTGTTTCTGGAAGAGTTGTCCAACATCTCCCATAATCTTTTCCTGAGAACACAATGGTAGTGGGTTTCAATTTAGTTTGCTACTGGTTCACCTGTGCATGTGTGTGCACTCACGCATGTGCAGAAGTGTCCGGGTGGGTGGGCGGAGCTTCCCACCACCGCTACTAGTTCGCCTGATCCGGGGCGAACTGGTAGCAACCCACTACTGGAACACAATCAAAGAGTTAAATCCATAAAGATGAAATATAGCCCTTATCAGATGCAGACATGTATTTCTTCACTAGCGGACTAAATACAGGTAGTCCTCGTCTTACAACATTCTTTTAGTGAACATTTAAAGTTACTACGGCACTGAAAAGTGACTTATGACCATTTTTCACACAAGTGTTGCAACATCCCCATGGCCACGTGATCAAAATTCAGGTGCTTGGCAACTGAATCATATTTATGATGGTTGCAGTGTCCCAGGGTCATGTGATCACCTTTTGAGACCTTCTGACAAGTAAAGTCAATGGTGAAGCCTGATGTACTTAACAACCGTGTTACTAACTTAACAAGTGCAGTGAATCACTTAACAACTGTGGCAAGAAAGGTCATAAAATGGGGCAAAATTCTCTTAACAAATGTCTTGCCTAGCAACAGAAATTTTGGGCTCAATTGTGGTTGTAGGTCAAGAATTACCTGGGTAGTGATCTTTCCTTTTTTTTTTTTATCTTTCCTTTTTTTTTTTGATGCCTTCAAATAAGACTTAACTGTTGGCAGCTGCCTAGATTAGCCCCTACAGTTTTCTTGCAACGTTTCAGAAGTGGTTTGCCATTGTCTTTTTCTTAGGGGTGGGACAAAAACTGACTGGCCCAAGGTTACCCAATTGGTTTCATGGCTAAGGTGGGACCAGAACTCACAGTCTCCCAGTTTCTAGCCTGGTTCCTTAAGCACTTCACCAAACTGGCTTTTAATACAGTGATCTAATAATAAATTATCCTTTCTAAAATCTTACTGCTGAGGGCCTTGTACTCCTCTGCCCGAGATTCTAATTTCCTACTAACTTTAGTGGCATCTACATTGCCAGTTACTTAGAGCAAGACATTTAATTATCAAGGTAACTTCTTTACTCTTGTTATCAATGCAGCTAATAATAGATAACTTGCAAGCAGGAAATAGAGAAGAAATGTAGTCTATTAATCTGGGTTTTAAAAAAGCAACAACTCACCTTAGTCTTTATTAAAGTTTTGCAACCAGAAAACACAATATAAATCAAGGAGTAAATTTTATAGAACACAGTAAAAGGCCATATTCATGATTACCACATGGGAATGGGGTGGTGAAACATCAATACTTCACCACTCTTATGGATCAATGGCACTTTTTTACAGTGACCTGGTCCCTTTTAGGTAAGAATGGGACCATCCACAGGGCTGCTGGGAGCAATTTTCTGGAGTTTGGCAGATAAAGTTCCTGAGATCCATGCTAAATTGAGTCCTAGCTGGAATACCTGAGTCTCAATCCTGGTCATGGAAGCTGGTGTGATTCGGTGACTCTTGTGGAAGTGGACAGGGTTCTCTATATGTTTAGTCTGACCATCTGCTTGTTCCTCCCAGGCTCCTCCGGGATGGTTAAGGAGTCAAGGTAGTGACCTATAGTTGGGTCCATGCGAAGGTGTTTTCTGCCTTGAAGGAGGTAGTGGTGTGGCCCTCCTCAAAAGATTATTCTTATATCCAGCTATTTTGGAGAACTAATATCTGAGCTTCAATGTTCCCTGTTGTTACAAAGGTGGCTGGGCTGCAGTTGCAAAGGACCTCAGAGAATATAAATTAATCAGACCCATTTTAGCTAGATAGGTTTCAGGCTGGGATTCAGTACTGAGACAGCCTTGTTCATGCTTGTTGATGAGCTGTGGTGGAGCTGTGATGGAGATGATATAGCCATCCTTCTGCTCCTTGTTCTTGTGATACCCTCAACCACAAATTCCTTCTAAACCAGCACTGGGGGTTGAGATTTGGGGACACCATATCTCAATATCCCTCCTTCCTTCAAGACTGCTTCTAGTCAGTGGGCTAGGGAAGAGGGGAGAAATTGCTCACTAGGCCCTCCTTTGTGGGGTACCACAGGATTCAACCTACAAGAACCTGCTGGAGGAGGTAGGGTGGTCACCAGCCAGCCAGTATCATCAATCTGATGGTGCCCAGTTATGCATTTCAATCTCAGGCTGGCCAAGCAAACATGTTGAAGTCCTGTCCCAGTGCCGTGCAGATCCAGATAGGAAGAAGCCAACTGTGACAGTCTTATAAAAAAATGAGTCATTGTGTTGTTAGGATTGCCTAGGTCTAGGATTTTTCTATCTTGATACATAGTTGGGCTTTCCATTCAAGAATGGTTGCAATCTTGGGATAGTATTGGATTCCCAGCTCCTGCTTTTGATAGGTGACAGCTGTGGCCAAGAGGACTTTGCCCAGCTCCATCTGGTGCATTAGATATATCTCTTCTTGGATTAGGCAGCCATCTAATCTGTCATTCACACTCTTGGACCTTCATGGCTTGACTTGTGCAATGTGCTTTACATTGGTCTGCTCTTGAAGATCACTCAAAAACCACAATTGCAGCAGTGGTGGGCTTGGTCATCCCTGAACCTATAAGAACTGAAGCCTAGGGAAAAGCAAAGGATATAGATCGTTTAGATTGTATCTGGTCAGGTCACTGCATTTTTCCTATGCTTTAAATCAGTATAGAAGAAGAATACTGAGGGTTAAGAAAATATCAGAAATAAGAAGCAACAGTTAGGTTAAATATGAGAGGCACATTATCACAGTTCAGAAATTGACAAAAAACTGTAGATAGAAGAAAATAGACAAGCAGAGACTAGAATATAATCAACTGTATTGGAAGCACGACCTGAAATAAAAGTGTATTTCACCAGTTGAATCAAAATGAGGATTTCATTAAGAATAGTAATAATAAGGCGACCTACCATATGAACAAGGAAGATATCAGGAAAATTAATTTTAAAATGTTTAGAGAGCCTTACATGATTAATTTGAGCTTGAAGTTCCTGGGTACATTATGGGTCAGAAGAAGAAAGAATATTAAAGTCGGGGCTAATTCTAGCATTGGAATCACTCATTACCTTTAAGTGAGATATAAAAACCAGCAGTCCAGGTTTATAATATATTGTTTTAGAAAGTCTGAACCTTTTCTTATCAAAATCTGGTTACAAAGAGGTGTTGGTAGATATCCTCAGTATTATCTAAATTAATAGATATGGATTTCTCAGAGGTAACAGAAATACCTTTGAAGGGATTTAGCAAACTTCTCTGTGTTACTGTCCTTGCCTTCAGATCAAGAGAGGTAGCTGATACTCCTTGCCTCATGAAACACAATGCAACAGCTTTTGAAAATTGTTCTGCTGTGACAGAAAAGATTTTATAGATTCTGTTTCTTTAATGATCAGTTCAACTTATAATTCTAATAGAGAAATAAATGTCACGTGAAATGTCTAACCTATATATGTCCCCACTGCTCCATGGTCCATCAAGAGTTAACACTACTACAAGTGTCCACCAATGCCGAGACACCGACTACGACAAGCCAGAGGAATGCGACACCACTCAATAACAAGCCACAGCCACCCACCTTCAATGCACTGACCCCGTGGTGCATCGCGAACCAACCAGCACAAGACCCGAGGCCCAGGGGCCAAGCGGACTACTCACTGGCACCGAGACCTCCGCCGGGCTTTTCGGCCCGCTCCACGACCAGCATCTGCAGACCGGAGCCGTTCGCTGCGACTATGGACCAGCCTATCTTCTGGAGGCCCCATCTGGAGAACGCGAGTCTTCCGGGCCTCCCACCGACGACTGACGACAATCCCGCAGCCCAGGACCAGTTCTGAACTTCCTCTGCCCAGCTCCGGGCCTCCAGGGGTGAGTCCAACCTTCACCTGGCAGGGCTGGGCCTAGACTTTGTCACGCAGCTAGACAGCCTGAGTATAGGACACATATCATTAGATAGTCTCACCAACAAATTGATTGCATAAGATAGTTTAAGAAAGGACCGCCACCTGTCCAGAAAAGACCACAGACCCATAAAAAGGGTTGAGTTTCAGGACAGAATAAATAGCATCCCTGAATGTTTCTCATGTGGTTCCAGGAACCACTTTAAGAGGAACTGCCCCAGAAATACTAGGGACAGGTAGTATAATGAGCACAGGAAAAGGCCTGAGTCCAGACGAAGGTACCAAAGGGGGCAATCTCCAGACCACAGACCCACACAGGAACGAGGGAGTGGGTGGTCTCCCAACCCCAGATGAGGTAGAGAGTGCAGGGACAGCTCCCGAGACAGCAACACAGGATCTGTCTATGGCTTTAGGTACAGGGAACCAACTCTCAGTCAGGAAGACAAGAAGAACATTTGGCGCATAGACTCAGGGGCCACCAATCACACCACATACAATGATAAATTATTCACCACTTTTACTGAGGTGAATTTTGAGATAAAGGTTGCCAACCAGAGCAGCGTCAGAGTGATTGGGAAAGGAAACGTATATATCCCAGGATAGGCAAAATAGAGGGGGTATTATTCATACCCGTTGTGGCTCCGTTACCGGAGCCTGTGTCATCATCAGGAGAGGACTCCAAGAGTGAAGGGGAGGAATTGGCAAGGCCTCCCTCTCCAGGACCCTCCTCTCTGGCAATGCCTTCGGTGTCCGCCGAAGGGCAAGAGATAGGGCCAGGGCCAAGCACATCCACGCAGCCACAGATGGACAGTGATGATGGTAATGAGTCTTGGCTGGACCCACGCCAGCATCGCAGAGATAAGCGCATGCAACAGAAGAAAGGGCGTGCCCGAGATTAGGCTGAGTCACTGGACCACACCCCACAGGATATAAAAGGGAGCGTGGTGGCCAGTCAAACCTTGTGACGAACAAAGCTGAAAGCTTCTACGCCATTCTGCATTGCCGGACTTTTGCTTTAAGATGGATTATCTCTGGACTTGATTGTAATTATTGAGCTGCTTTCCTTTGATGTATCAGAAGTGGGGAGAAGTTATCTCTCCTCTTTGTAAATAATAAACTCTTGGCAGGCAGCCACTAGGTTGTTGCCAAGTTCCGTTATCATAAGGAAAAGGATTTTGCTGGCTGGTTTGGTCTTTAACTCCTGAACGTCTGTTGGTGTGTGCACGTGGGGTTGGGGACAGAACAATACCATACAGTGTACTGGCCAATATAAAGTTAAGTCGTGACACTAACATTGAGGTGGTATTCAGAGAAGGTAGCGTACACATGTCCTGCAATGGAGAAAACATCGGGGAAGTAACTATACGTGATGGCCTACCATACTTCATGCCAAATGAGAGCGATCAACAGTGTGTAAATGCAAACATGGCCAGTGAGGGAAGGGAGGACGGAGAAACAGAGGGGGTCAGCCAGAAGACCACCAGCTATAAGTCATCCAAAGGTGCCAAGATTTCCCTAGGGAAACCCGTCCATGATAATTGCGCTCACCTCCTCCATAGGAGACTAGGACACATTAATTTCCCAGTCGTCAAAAGGATGTTTGAATGTACTGAGGGATTGAAAGTAAAGAGTTGCGAAAATTACTTTGAGTGTTCTGTCTGTAAATGCTCAAAGATCAAAGCTAGGCCGAGGCCAAAGAATTCAGGGTGGACCACTATCTCCACTTTCCAATTAATACACATGGACATGGTAGGACCACTGAAACCATCTATTAGATAGAGGGAGAGGTTTTTCTTAATCATTGTGGACGATTTTAGCCGCTATGGCTTTGTATACACACTTAAACACAAAAACAAAGCATTCCAGAGATTCAAAGAATTCTATAAGAGGGTGGAGGTTCAACATAATACCAAGATCAAACAGATAATGACAGACCGCAGTTTTGAGTTCATGTCCAGGGACTTTTCCAAATGGTTGAAGGAAAGCGGCATATTGCATTTCACCTCCTCCCCTTTTTCGGCCTTCCAAAATGGTGTGGTAGAACGCAAAAATGGCATCCTACAAACCATGATGAGATGTGTTCTGGAAGATGCAGGGATGGAACAAGCCTTCTGGTCAGAAGCTCTCCGTTACTCAAATTATACATTAAACAGGTTATGGTCCAGCGTAATTGACAAAACACTGTATGAGATGATGCACAAAAGGAAGCCCAACCTGGCACATCTCCACGTGTTTGGTGTCCCAGCAGACGTACATATACCCAAACAGTTAAGGAGAAAAGGAGACAAGGTCTCCAAGAGACTAAGGTTCATGGGGTACGAACCAGGAATGAAAGTCTTCAGATTCATAGACAGCAACAACAAATTTGTGGTGTCAAGATCAGCAGATTTTCAAGAACACTCCAACTGGTCTAAATTGCACTCCAACGACATCTTCCTTGGGGGAGACATATCCAGACATGAACAGAAGGAAAGGGACCAGAACGTAGACAAAGTTGATGAAACCAAAGCCCACAGACCCAAACACCATGGACTCAAGATTGAAGAATGGAAGGAAGGACACCCCACACTAAGCTTTGACAAACTCACAGACAAAGAAGCCGAATGCCTACATGAGACAGACGCCCCACCGGACAGGCCAGTTAGGGCAAACAGAAATAAGAAACCAAAGAGATTCGAGGACTACATCATCTTGATACAGATGAACAACATCATCCCCAGCTCATACGATGAAATACTCAAACTCCCTCAAGAAGAAAAAGAGAAGTGGGAGCAGGCCATGGAAAGGGAGATGAGGAGCCTTAAAGACCTACAAGTGTACATACCAGCCAAAGCTTCAGATGATAAAAAAAACAATTGGGACTAAATGGGTATTCAAGATTAAACCACTGGAAGATAATAAGGTATTGTACAAAGCAAGACGGGTTGCCCAAGGTTTTGCTCAAAAATACCCAGAGGACTACACAGATACCTACTCCCTCACAGTCAGGGCCGAGAGTGTTAAGAGCGCCCTAGTCATAGCTTCCATACTAGGACTAGGGGTATATCAGTTTGATGTACAAACAGCATACCTGCATGCTGATTTAGACAAGGAAATTTATGTCAAGGCCCCACCTGGAATTAACGATGGGAAAGGTAGCACTTGGCTCCTGAACAAAAGTCTATACGGTCTCAGGCAGTCAGGCAAAAGATGGTATGATTGCCTAGCCAGGGCCCTAAAATCAATGGGTTTCACAGCCACCTCAGTAGACAAATGTTTTTTCACAAAAAGGGAAGAAGGGTCAATCGAGAGTGTCCTTGTTTACGTAGACAATATATTATACATAGAGAAGCAGAAATCCATATGTGATAGTTTTGCTGCTGAATTAAGGAAACATTTCTCACTAAAATCATTGGGAACAGTAGATAAGTACTTAGGGGTTCACATAATCAAAACAGACAAGGGTTTCAGACTCTCCCAAAAGGAGAAAATCATAGAGCTATTACACAAATGTAACATGTCAGAAGCCAAACCCAGCGAAATCCCCATGCAATCGGACTTTTTCAACAATAAAGGTTTTAAGTTTCATTTGAGAGTTGCTGTTTAATTAATTGAGAATAGAAGTAAGCATTGTAGAAACTTCTTGACTTCTTGTATGTGAGCTATGTTGAAATACAAGGACTAGCTTCATTGTTCAGGGTAGCCAGTTTATTTCTAGAATAGAAAGAGCAATAGAGTTGAACTCTTAAACTCTACTACCAGAGTTTAAGGTTGGAATTCCTTCTATTTCAATAAACCCACATCCAACAGATACATACCTGGCATTCTTGAAGTTCATATGGTGTCTGGATGTCCTACAGTTCAGTTCAAGAGAAATTGGTGAAGGTGTTGGCCTAGAAACCAGGAGACTGTGAGTTCTAGTCCCACTTTAGGCATGGAAGCTGGCTGGGTTGACTTTGTGCCAATTATTCTGCCTCAGCCCAACTCCCTTCACAGGGTTGTTGTTGCAAGGAAAATAGGAGAAGGAGTATTAGATGTATTCGGCGAAGAGGTTGTAAAAAAATGCTTTCAAAAGGCTCTGACGATCCCAGCTGAGTTGCCTGATCGGCAGAGGCTTTTTTTCTTTTAAAAGCTTCTGCCGATCAGTCAACTCAGCTGGGATTGTCAGAGGCATTTAAAAGAAAAAAGCCTCTGCTGATCAAGCAACTCAGCTTAGATTGTCAGAGGCTGTTAAAAACATTTTTTCTACAACCTCTGAAGAGATTGTAGAAAAAATGTTTTTAAAAACCTTTGACGATCCGAGCGGAGCCGCGCAATCATCAGAGGCTTTTTTTTTATTTTTAAAAGCATTTTTTCAGCCGAAGAGATTGTAGAAAAAATGCTTTTAAAAACTAAAAAAAAAAGCCTCTGATGATTGCCCGACTCAGCTGGGCATGTGGGGGGCAGGGATTTTTGCTACCGGTTCTCCGAATTACCCGCTTCTATCGCTACCGGATCGAGTGATCCGGTACGAACCGGAAGCATTTCACCCCCGCTATAAAGTAATAAAGGCGGGTTAAAAAGGTAAAAAAATAGGTTAAAATACAATATTTCCAGAACCAGCTTAATAATCAAAGAACAGATGGATTTTGAAAGTACCATAGTCATAGAAATTGGGGAAACTCAGAGTCTTAAAACCTTCTCAAGAACCATACCTAAAATTAAAATAATGAACCTTGAACTAAAATGTTAGTTCCTTTGTAAAAGTGAGCAAAGTACACTAAGATAAAAGGAAAAGGAAAAGAAATACAGGTAGTCCTCAATTTACAACCACAATTGGACCCACAATTTCTGTTGCTAAGTCAGATAGCTGTTAAATGAGTTTTGCTCCATTTTACATCCTTTCTTGCCACAGTTGTTAAGTGAATCACTGCAGTTGTTAAGTTAGTAACACGGTTGTTCAATGAATCTGGCTTCCCCATTGACTTTCCTTATCAGAAGGTCACAAAAGGTGACACTGGACACTGCAGCTGCCATAAATATGAGCGAGTTGCCAAAAGTCTGAATTTTGATCACATGACCATGGGGATGTTGAAATGGTTGTAAGTGTGAAAAATGGTCGTAAGTCACTTTTTAAAATGCTGTTGTAACTTTGAAGGTCACTAAATGAACTGTTGTAAGTCAGGGACTATCTCTAAAGAATCCTCAAGCATATCTAACATCCTCTAATCTAGGCTTGTCAAGATGGCAGCCCACAGGCTGGATGTGTCATGCACAGGCCACACCCACCCCGGCTCCGCAACAGCAAAAAATGTCACAATACATCACGATACATCACGTGAAGTGATCAAGTTTGAGACTTGTGCTCTAATCATTTCAAGCATTTTACTGTATACAATAAACGAAGGATCTCCAAACTTGGCAACTTTAAGACTTGTGGACTTCAACTCCCAGAATTCCCAGCCAACACGAATGTCTGGGGAATTCTGAGAGTTGAAGTCCGCAAATCTTAAAGTTGCCAAGTTTGGAGACCCCTGCAATAAACTAAACTTCTTTGGTTTATTTGAATAGTCAAGTTATTGTGCTGATTAAAACTCTCTATTTCTTTGCGAATGCCCATGAGAATGAAGGTCGGGGTGGGTGTGTAGGAAGCAAATAAAAGGGTTAACTTAGAAATTATAAACTTATTTCGATCAAACGAGTCCGTAAAGTTCATTAAAAGTGTGCCAAGTATCCTCCAAGGCTAGTAAAGAAGGATCTCAACAGGAGCAAGTTAAAAGAATGAAAAGAATAGCCAAGACCTAAAAAGAAGTAAAGGAAAGGATGCAGGAATCACGCTGTTGCTATGGATGTTATGATTTACTAAAAAAAGGGACACCAATGACTTTAAATTGGAATGTCTGAGTCATAAGCTGCATGTGAATGCTAGCAAAACTAAAATACAGATGAACAAACGATAGATTAACGCTTTAGGACAGACTGCTGATATCCAACTCTACCCAACAACAAGGGAAGTCTACAAGACACTCAACCAGAGGAAAAGTACAAAGGATATGTGTGATGCAAAGGCAATCTTTAAAAGAAGAGGGAGCCCTATTATTGACTGCTGCTCTAAATCTATTCTCTTTCCATAAGTGAATCAAGAAATCAATCATGATTGCCACGCGAGCAGAAGAAAGCGAATGGAAACGAAAACATTCCTCTATACTGCACAACCCCTTTGGAACAGTATTTGCATGCAATGGCTGTAATGTGCAAGGATGGACTTAGTTATTAAGACAGGGGTGTCAAACTGAAGGCCCGCGGATCCAGCTGCTGGAGTGCTGAGATCTGACCCATGGGGTCACCCTGGAAACAGCGAAGGACTGGCCCACGGTGCCTCTGCCAGAAAAAATGGAGCTTGGAGGGACCCCATGTGGCCCGCCAAGCTCCATTTTCAATGGCAGAGGGCTGCAGAAGGCTGTTGTTGCCGAAAACAGATGTTGAGCTGGCCACGCTCCCCCCCTGCTCCCCCAAGGTCAAACACAGCCCTGATGTGGCCCTCAATGAAATCGAGTTTGACACCCCTGTATTAAGAGATTAAAAGAAACATAAGAAAAGCAGGCACTCTTTAAAAAGAAATATCTATGATCTGCCCAGGTCAGTGCTGGCTGGGAATTCTGGAAGTTGAAGTCCACAAGTCTCAAAGCTGCCAAGTTTGGAGAACCCTGGTTTATTGTATTGAGTAGAGCAGCTGATAGCAAAAAGTTTAGCAACCACTGATTTAGATTTCACCAATGTATTCGTCTCCCATCTGCATCCTTCCAGTGTTAGGGACAACAGTCCTCAGTACAGATAAGCATGTTTTTATTCGGTGATAATTCTACTTGCTTCTACAGTTGGTTGTTTTTCTCCGGATGAAATACACTTGTCAAGGAAGGATATTGATATACTTTAAGGCAGTTGCAAGTCTTATGCTTAGATTCCAAGCACAGGTAGTACCCAACTTACAACAGTTCATTTAGTAACCGTTCAAAGTTACAATGGCACTGAGAAAAGAGACTTATGACCATTTTTCACTTATAACTGTTGCTGGTCACTTGATCAAAATTCATATGCTTGGCAACTGACTCATATTTATGACGGTTGCAGGGTCCTGGGATCAGGTGATCACCTTTTGTGATGGTCTGACAAGCAAAGTCAACGGGGAAAGCCAGATTCACTTAACAACTGTGGCAGGGAAAGTCATAAAATGGGGCAAAATTCACTTAAATGTCTCGCTTAGTGACAGAAATTTTGGGTTCAGTTGTTGAGGACTACCTGAACTGCTATGCATGCATATGCAGCAACATATACAGTACCTAGAATTAAGGAGAAATTTCCTGATAGTGGGAACAATTAATCAGGAGAACGACTTGCCTCCAGAAGTTGTGGGTGCTCCAACACTGCAGGTTTTTAAGAAGAGATTTACAGATTAACAGATTAACAGAGTTGGAAGGGACCTTGTAGGTCATCTAGTCCAACCCCCCGCCCAACCAGGAGATTCTACACCATTTCTGACAAATGGTGGTCCAATCTCTTCTTGAAAGTCTCAAGTGATGAAGCTCCCACAACTTCCGAAGGCAAACTGTTCCACTGGTTGATTGTTCTCGCTGTCAGAAAATTTCTCCTTATTTCCAGGTTAAATCTCTCCTTGTTCAGTTTCCATCCATTGTTCCTTGTCTGGCCTACAGGTGTTTTGGAAAATAGCTTGACCCCTTCCTCTCTGTGGCAGCCCCTCAAATATTGGAAGACTGCTATCATGTCCCCCCTGGTCCTTCTCTTCACTAGATTAGCCATGCCCAGTTCCTATAACTGTTCTTCATATGTTTTAATCTCCAGTCCCCTAATCATCCGGGTTGCTCTTTTCTGCACTTTTTCTAGAGTCTCAACATCTTTTTTATAGTGTGGTGACCAAAACTGGATGCAGTACTCTAGGTGTGGTCTTACTAAGGTTTTATAGAGTGGTATTAGTACCTCACTTGATCTTGATTGAATCCTGTTGTTAATGCAATTTAGGATTGCATTGGCTCTTTTGGCTGCCGCTGCACATTGCTAGCTCATATTTAGCTGGTTGTCCATTAAGACTCCAAGATCCCTCTCACAGTTACTGCTATTAAGCCTGGTTTCACCCAGTCTATATGTGTACTTTTGGTTTTTCTTACCTAAGTGTAGGACTTTACTTTTCTCTGCATTGAATTTCATTTTGTTAGATAGGGCCCAGTGTTCAAGTCTGTCAAGATCCATCTGGATCTTGAGCCTATCTCCTAGGGTGTTAGCTATTCCTGCCAGCTTAGTATCATCTGCAAATTTGTTCCCCTTCTATTCCCCCATCTAAGTCGTTTATGAAGATATTGAAGAGTACTGGGCTTAAGACAGAACCTTGTGGTACCTCACTGCTTACTTCCCTCCATGTAGATTTATACCCATTAAAGTCTATTTGTTGAGTACGGTTTGTCAGCCAGTTGTCATTGGACAACCATTTGTCTGAAATGGTGTAGGACAGTGATGGCTAACCTTTTTGCCATCGCGTGCCAGGAGAGGGAGGGGTGGGGGAGGGTCACGCACGCAGGTGCCCACGCGCATGCATGTGCAACCCCCTCCCTCCTCCCCCCGCTCCTGGCACATGATGGCCTGGTAGGCCCATTTTTCTTTCTTACCTGGTTCCAGATCCTCTCTGTTTATCTGGGAAGGGCGAAAACAGCCTTTCCCACTCCCTTGGAGGCCCTATGGAGGCTGAAAGGGCCCATTTCCCAACTCTCGGTGGGACAGGAAGTGACATTTTTTGTTGTCCCCAGCCTCCAGAACCTCTCTAGGAGTCTCTAGGAGCCTCTCTAGGAGTCTCTGGAGGCTGGGAACAGGAAAAAATGTCACTTCCTGTCCCACCGGGAGTCTGGAAATGGGCCCTTTCAGCCTCCATAGGGCCTCCAAGGGAGTGGGAAAGGCTGTTTCGCCCTTCCCAGATACACAGAGAGGATCTGGAACCAGGTAAGAAAGAAAAACGGGCCTTCCCCACCCTGCCCCCAGGCCCTCCAGAGGCAGGAAACAGCCTGTTTCCCTACTTCTGGTGGGCCCAGAAGGCCCGAAAATCAGCTGGCTGGTGCGCGCATGCACCCCAGAGCTGAGCTGGTGTGCCCACTAATATGGCTCCGCGTGCCACCTGTGGCACGCGTGCCATAGGTTCGCCATCATGGGTGTAGGATCTCCTGCTTAAACAGTTGGAAGACCTCCAAGATCCCTTGCAACTCTTTTATTCTGTAGGTCAATCTATAAAGGAAATACATACATAAAGAAATTTCAGAAGCTTGGAATGTTTGTTTTGATTTTTGCAAAAAAATAAAATCTCTTTGAAATAATTACTTGTGCTTTTTTCTCCATCCAAATTCATCATCTTACCATTTAAAAAAAAGTCAAGAGATTTTGGAACAGGATTGATTAGAAAGTTAAACAGCATGGCATTTTTGTGATCCAGATTGGCATTAGGTAACTGATACTATAATAACTTAATTAACTGTTTTGCTTGCAATAATTCTTTTTCTGAAATGTGGCTACAGGAGCTGACAATACAGTGTCACTGATCTCCACTTCAAACACAAATTACAGTATAAGTTATTTTTCTATTATAATTTCAAATGACATCCAGAATCGATGTGTTAAAAATTGTACTGTTCGGACACGATGGATGCAACCATCCTAGTAATACCTTCCAGATAGCTCTTTTTCCCAGTTCAAGAAATTGTTGATCACTTTCTCCATTTAATAGGCATATTCTTTCTCTGATTGGCATATTCTTTCAAGGTGTTGGTTATTACCTTTAAAGCTCTACATGGCTCAGGGCCAGGTTATCTTCGAGACCGCCTTCTACCGCATAACTCCCAGTGACCAGTAAGATCCCACAGAGTTGGTCTCCTCCATGTCCCGTCAGCTAAACAATGCTGGCTGGCAGGCCCGCAGGGGAGGGCCTTCTCTGTGGCTGCCCCAGCTCTCTGGAACCAGTTACCTCCTGAGGTCCGGACCATCTCCACCCTATTGGCCTTCCGAAAAGCTGTGAAGACCTGGCTTTTCCGGCAGGCCTGGGGCTGTTGATCTCGCTTTGCGATCTGGCAAGATCCAGCCATGAATGGTGTGAATGCGTTCTAAGGTTTTTAATGTTTTTTAATCTTTTAAATGTTTTTAGAATGGTTTTTTTAAAAATGTATTGTGAGCTGCCCTGAGTCTCTGGAGAGGGGCGGCATATAAATTAAACAAACAAACAAACAAACAAACAAATAAATAAATAAATAAACAAATAAACAGACTGAATTGCAATTATGCCTTGACATCATTCTGGATCTAACGTGATGAATAAGAGAATAATGGAGTTAGAAGTGACCTTGGAGGTCTTCTAGTCTAACCCCCTGCACAAGCAGGAGACCCTATCCCATTCCAGACAAATGGCTGTCCAGTCTCTTCTTAAAAACCTCCAGTAATGGAGCACATACAACTTCTGAAGGCCAGCTGTTCCACTAATGAATTGTTCTCACTTTCAGGAAATTTCTCCTTACTTCTAGGTTGCTTCTCT